>OY979696.1:43156658-44625157 GCA_963855945.1 Thereva nobilitata | reverse complement strand
TTCAAACTACGGCATTGTTGTTGTAATTTAACAAAAAATCTCTCATATTACGCTTTGGTTTCGAGATTTTCCACAAATTTCTCACCGATAATAGAGCTCCAATTTGCGTTTCCACTGCCTTTTGGGATGTAAAAAGGCCTTAGGCCGGCCGTATATGCAGCTTTTCGTCACTTTTGCTTGGAAATAAATGTAGCAAAGCGGCATGCAACGATTTCTTCCATATAAAAAAAGTGCAATGTCGCTAATAAGCATGTGAAGCTTTGGTATACGGCGGGCCTTAGAGTTAGCAAATTACCCCCCATCCTGGATTTTATGCGGAGTGATCTATGTTGATCTTCATGTTAAACGTACAATTAAGGGTTACTTTTTTTGATATCTACGGCCTTGAAAACGGTTTGCTGTGTTAAATTGAAAGTTTTCTCTGATGTTCTTAGATCTTATTTACCATAAACAATATCGTTATGGATCATAGATGGTGTCCCAGACTCTGTCAGGAACTACATATCCCTATTTTCATTGAAGAACAAAGCCACATATTTTATCTGTACTATGTTTCAATGCAGAGTTTAGTCTGCTAGCGCTCACTGAACTGGAGATAGGTTGAATTTCGTTAAACCCTAGTAAAATCACGTCGGGTTAAGCTGGGTTTTCTGTTGTAGGTTTTCATATCAATCCAGAATCATCTGGAAACAGAATGAAGTTGACTTCTCCAAAAGCTCTACGAAAACTCCAACACAACAACGGTCTCTTCTCATTCTCTCATGCCATCCGCAAGGTCAAATATGTAAAAAAAGAAAAATTCCGTAGTATTTGATTGAACTACTTTTGGCTCCCAAAGGCCTTTGGGAACATTTCCTAAATGGCGTCAAGACCAGTTTTCTTTAAATGTTCCTATCTTTTACAAATAAAACGATTTTGTAATGAAACTCGCGAAAAGTATAGTCCTTATAAAATCGTTTCTGAAAATCTGTAAAATAATAAATAGTTTTTGCAAAATTCGGTTTTTTCGAAAAAAGGAACCTTGTTGTAGCCCCCAGCACCCTACGAAACCTTTTTTGGGCTTAAAATGTTAAATGAAGAGTTGTGCTAATAGTCGTTTTTTGCGCACATTGCTACTTCATTAGAAACACACGAAAAAATGGCCCAAAAATCGAAAAAAAAATTTCCCAAAAATTCTATTGTTTTTTTAACAATAACCATCCATTTTCAAACTCGTTTAGAACTATTTGATAAAATCCGAAGAAACTTTTTCAACGTTTAATGCAACGCTTTTAAGCAGCGTGATATACCATTAGTACAGAAAGATCACCATGAATGCAAACCATAGAAGAAATTATAGTTAGGTCCTTCGCCCTTTTGCTAGCTACGGGTAAACTGTTTTAGAACTACAGTCACAGTGGGGCCGTAGTTTCAACTCCTACCCAGAGGAATGTCCCTGATCCTAAATAATCTACTATATTTAAAGTTTAGTTATAGTTACTTCAAAGATTTTTCCTCTTTCAACACATTTTTCCAATGGAGCACATGTGGAAAACCGACCCCTGATGGATTCATCAACAAAACTAAGTTACATTTCGTGTGACTGTGTTGAGATGAGAGCTGGTTACGAAAATCACATGATGACTTTAGTCAGGTTTTGTTATTTGTCTCTTTACACTTTTCTTCAACTTGATCTTACTTCAACAAGGATAATGATGGTTTTAATAATAAAATTAAAAAAAATTGACTTAATTTTGGTTTACAATTGGTTTGCCTTGTGTTCCATATTCAAACATTGATTTTTGATCTATTGTTTTAGTCAACGTCGTCTTCTATCATCTTTTTAATTTGCTAATACGGCTTTTCAACTGGGATTAGGTCCTGGCGTCTCACAGTAGCTCCACAACAGGTAGGAATTCCGAGCCTATTTCATCCTGTTTGTCGTACTAAGCTTTGAGTCGTACTAAGCTTGGTCTAGGATATGCCTCCAGCTGAGTTTTGGTCTACTTAGTTATCGTATTCCATAAACCCTACTGCAAAACACTATGCGAGCAGATCCACTTCGCTCATACAAGCTAAACGATCTACCCATTGCATACTACCGAGGTTTAATCTCTTAAGGGCACCCATGACCGTTAGCTTGCATTCCTGGCCATTTTAGGGTTTCCGAAATCATATAAACAATTTTCTTAAAGACTTTCCTCTCGAACACAATTAAGTAGTCAGAGTAAATTTTGCCAAGTACCCAATTTTCGGATACATATGTGAGCAATATTCTCATTTTTACAATTCTTCTAGTACGCTCTTGTTCCTTATACGGCTTGTACAGCGGTTGAGTATACTACTGCGATCAAAAAATAGTAAGACTTTTCCCGTTTAAATCGTGCGGGCTAATTGAGGTAGTTATACGAGTAGTTTTTCTTCTTAGGGTTGGTAACACTCTAATCTCTAACCGCGTCTGTGTCAAATTTCATGATCAGCAGTAAATTGTTTGCTTTCATCTAAAAAAAAAAATTCATTTTTTTTTCGATCTTAAATGATGAGTTAGAATTTCGGCGTCCGGATCGTTGGAAATGTTGAAAAGGGCTATTGGTGACAATGCACTGTCCTGAGCAAATGGTTCTGAATGGCATAAGTTGTTCAAAAACGTTAAAGACGGTGAGCGCCCTGGCGCACCATCGGCGTCTACCGATGAACATCACGTCAATGAAGTCAAAGATTTGGTGGTTAAAAATCGTCGATTGACATTTAGAAACCTTGTTGGCATTACAAAAATATCGGTTTTATTGATATAATCGATTTTGAAACATCATTTGGACCTCAGACGCGTCGCATTTCGCTTGGTTCCAAAAACTCAAAATTTTTTCGAAAAAAGAGTGTCGTGTTAATGTCTGTGAAGCAATGGTTTCTGACTACCAATACATTTTATCGTTCCGCAGCCACCATATTCGTCTGATTTAGCTCCGTCTAATTTGTGGCTATTCCCGAAATTGTAAAAACCGCTTTGATGGCATCGTTTTGAGTCGATTGAAAGAAATAAAAGCCAAATCAAAGAAGGTTATGAAGGTCATTCTAGAAATCGATTTCAACAACTGTTTTGAAGACTTCGCTCGTCATCTATCCAACTATTTGTTGGTTGTTCTACAATTCTTTTTTCTCATGGTAACCATTAAAAATCGGAGCTACCATTCTCTCTTCCGAAGCTCTTCCAACGTGTCCAAGACATCGTAGTCTTTGTGCGTATAAAGCCGACTCTACACGATGCTATGAACACTCTCCAACGTTGGAGGCTTGATGGTAAGACGTATTGCGTTGCAGATGCTCGAGCTACGAGCGTCCAATGTCAAGTGTCCAACGTTCGGGTTTGGACACGTTCGGGCTGTGGTGGGTATCACTCCAACGTTGGAAGCCAACGTTCGAATCAAACGTTCACCGCATCACGTAGAGCCGGCTTAACACTATCTATTTCGTCAAATATGTTTTGATTACTGTGTTATAACTTCTATTATTGTTATGGGGCCCATACACGGTAAAATTGGTCTGCCAACTTTATCTGGTCGCATAGTTTTACCTGGTGTGTCTGGTCTGATCCACACGTTCAAGCTGTTTATAGGATCTATGGTACAAACTTCATTTTGGTTTTTTTCTGATGGGGTAAAGGTGTCAAAACGAAAAACCATTGAATCAAATACAAAATCGTTTACCACAAAAGCAACAATTTAACAACTTCACCGAACACGGTATGACAGGCTTATCAAACTTAAACCCCGCCCACAAGAAATTTGATGTATCGTGTGTTGGCCAATTACAGCTTCTGAAGATATTTCATAGTAAGATTTTAATATTTTTTCCACATTTTTGCTCTCCCCTTGCCATTGAAGGCCTATAGCAAATCTACAAAGAGAAGGTGCGCGGCATTCAGCTGATTGCTTGAGTTAGCATGGTCGACTGTAATAAAATTTTTACTGAAACCTACTTGTTGTTTTGTTATAGTTTTGGTTATGCATTCTGACACATAACAAACAGCAGTAAAGACCATGTGTATTACCTGTAAGTGAACAGAGAACGTGTGGAGAAAATCCTAAATATTATACCAGTAAAAATGGAGGCCGATCTTTACTTTACTAAATTCGCAAATCTGTTCCTTATAATAAAATACTTTACTAAAAAAATGACATCGCTAGGGCAAAAAAGGAAAACCCGCATTTATACCAAAGTACCACTTCAAATAAAATAATTAAAAATTTACAAAATAAAATTTTAAAAAATATATAAAATATATTTTTAAGTATACATTAAATAATATTTATATTTTATATGTATAAAGCTATGTTCATATGGCTTTAATGCATCATAAATTCTTAAAAAAGCGTCGCTTTACGCATAACCATATATATAAATATAAACAATTTTCTACACATTTAAATATTTATCCAATTATTTACTCTCTCTATATTATATATGCTTTTGTATATGCGCCAAATAATTCTATAAAAGCAAATATTCAATTCCTTAGTTTTTCGTTTTATTTAAAATTTTTTATTTTATTTTATTTAAAATTTTAACCAAATAAAAGCACTTAACTCATTCAATTGTGAGTAATTCGTTATAATTATGAGAGTTTTTTTATTTGAAAAAAAATGTTTATTATTATTTTTATTTTAAAAAAATAAGTATAAATTAATTTAATTTTATTTTATATACCCAGTTTTTTACTTTATTTATTTATTTTATTATATCCTTAATAAAAAATAAATAAAATATTATTTTGATAAAAAACTCAAAATATAATTAATAATTTAGTTTTAGAATTGGATCTTAGATCTTTTTCTTTATTAGAGGATTTCAACACTTATCTAAATCACTATTCACAAATTTTTAAAAAGAAAATCAAATTACCGAAAAAAAATTTACAATCACGCATAAATACACAAAAAACAATCACCAAAAAGTTAAATATTTTTAACAAAATTAAATATTTTTAATATTTAACAATTTTCAATATTATATTTTTGTTCAGTGTATTTTTGAATACTAATTTATTTAAACAAAAGATAACTTAGTTAATTTTTGTTTGCTTATTTTATATATTATTACAATGCTGTGTAATTATTATATATATATACAAATTACATTTATTTACTTAAATTAGAAAACAGAAGAAAACACTTTTTGTTTCGTGTATTTATCTATTAATAATATTTATTTGAGAATATTTAACAAAACTTTAAAGACAGAAATAACAAATTTTCGTTTTCGTTTTTTATTTAATTAATAAAAATGTGAATTAGTGAAGAACTTAATATTGAAATTTAATGAAAAATAAAATAAATAGGTAAAAGAATGATAAAATAAATACGGAAAAAGTATTGTGCTTGTTTGATTAGATGTGGATGCTCCATTTAGAAGCGTAAGGTTTCCACAAGAGATCTCTAGCGATTATGTCTCCGGCCGATAACTAGCAGCCGGGGGGTTCCATTGGAGTGCTGCACGTGGAGTTTCATTATATACCTTACTTTGTGTCAATCCAAACCATCCATATTTTCGCCTCCTTGTTTCATAGTGAAGTGTTTGGCTCGTTGGTATCCACAACTCTCCATTTCTTATAGTTTCCTATCTATTCGAAAATACTTACGACTTTGCGTTTTTGTCCAACTATGATTCTATTCTACAGAGTAATACTGATTTCACACATTTGGTCATCCGGATACATAAAACTAATCTTAACCAAAAATCTATTCTCCATCATATTTAACAACACCAGATAAGATAGGACCAGTTTGAGCGCTCCCTTTCCAAAATTCACTTGGCCTTGGGGAAAATGCTCCTTAAGTATCATTCTGATGTGTTCTATTGAATCCATAGTTTTTCCATGCAGATGATTTTGCAGAATGCCAAGTGATAATTGGATGGCGTAATGTCCGGTGAATGCGGCATCGTTTCCTATCCAAACTCCTATAGCTTCTGTAGAGTCCTTCTTGTTGTATATGGCCGAGCGTGATGAAAGAACACTTTTCGTCTTGAAACCAAAGATGGTAGATGGTTTTTCAGCATTGACTTAAACCGCTCAATCTATCCGCAGTAGACATATTTGGTTATCGTCTGGTAAGGGCTAAAAATTTCATAAAACGTAT
Source organism: Thereva nobilitata (assembly GCA_963855945.1). Lineage (NCBI taxonomy): Eukaryota > Metazoa > Arthropoda > Insecta > Diptera > Therevidae > Thereva > Thereva nobilitata. The sequence continues at coordinate 44,619,044 of OY979696.1, read as the reverse complement.
CACCTTACGTTTATGACGACCTGCTTAAGCCTGGGGTTTCGGAGTGTTTTCCTTTCCTATATTTTGTCTTCTGCCTTTCATATTTTTGCACAGGACAATAACAATTTGGTCCAAAAGAGGTGCATTCCTGAGACGTTACAGCAAGGAAAAGCACACATTCACTCTCTGCGCGCTATTAGACTCCGAAAGTTGGTAAGGAACCCATTGACCCAGCTTACTGATTTTCACGAGGGAATGAAGCTGTCGATGAATGGTTGAATGACAAAACCAAGCTTGCCCGCTAGTTCGTCAATGATACCGATAGAGTTTTGTTCCAGCAGAGTCTGTAGGACCTACTTGTCAAGCTCCACACTGCTTCCAGGACGAGGCCCATTTTGTAACCTGTATTTTCAGGCTCAGAATTTCTTAAATCATCGTTGGCACTAGCTTATGCTTACTTTTCCTTCTCCATACACTGCATTAACATTTCTTGCACTTTTGGTTCTTCTTCTTCTTCGATGGCTCTACAGCCCAATTTGAACCTTGGCCTTCATCAGTTTCTTCCTTGAGGTGTTTCTTGCACTTTTAGTTGCATTATTGCCTTCATTGACCTCGTAAAGTAAACAATGCCGAATATGATCTTTTGCCGGTTCCATTGCTTCGTTAAAAAAAAAACTAACTAACACTAAAACTGCTCTACTTACTTCAAACTGCACTTAGAATAAGAACAAGGTATAATTACTGCCTGTATAAGGCCGCGTCCCCATGGGCCGCACGGAAAAGCTATTAATGTTCTCTGATTGGCCAGGAAAAAATATCTGTCTCGACACATGTTTTCTCTCTCACACAACATTGCTGCAAAAATCATGCAAAGAGGAAATCTCTTATCCATGCGGCAAAATCACGGAACTGTCAAGTTGACGATTCTAGCGATGCCATCTCCGTACTATTTTGCTTACTTTACTTGCCGTCTATTTTGTGAACTTGCCCAAAAATATGATTTATTATCTATTATTGTAGTAATCCTAAGTGATAGCACTTGTCACTCACAAAAATTATCAGAAAACTGCTGATTACTGACAACAGGGAGATGCATCCATGGGAACGAGAAGATGCAGCTATGCGGCAAGCTTTTGCAGCCTCTCACGAAATTTTCCGAATACTACACGAAGGCAAGCCGAAATCGAGCTTTTGTCGTGTGGTATGCAGTTTGTGGAAACGCGGCCTAAGTCATACAGGGTGATGTTGTGATTTCTCCTACTTCTTGCCACCCTCTACTGAATTAGAATATCTAAATCTTGTCTGCATTTATTTGTAGTCCTAAACGTTAACCCCCATCTTCTAATTCCGTGAATATTTCTCTAAGGCTAATGTATGACAGTGATCTGGCATGTCAATTTATGTCTTCGGCACATCCTGCTGTTTTGATTTGTTAAGCAGGGTTGCGTTCACGTTGATATTTACTTTGTCGAATTACTCCTTCCAGGCAAAGATTAAATAACATGGACCATTTGTAAAATTTGCATTCAAGGCCGGCATCCAAGGCATGGTTGCTAACTGAACTCAAAAAAAGTGCCCAGGCGGTATCTTAAAGACCCTGAACTTCTGTTTAAAAACAAAATATGTACAACTAAATTATAAGTTTACCCGCTTCAAAAGTAAAAATCGACCACTAACAATAGAGCGTTACTAAAGAGTCTTCTTTATCTGTGAATTACTACTTAGTTATTCCGCTCTACAACCAGGATCTGCCCTTAGCCTCTCCCATCTGCTCCGATATCATTAAGTTTGGCGACCCTAAACTCTGGGTGTCCGAGTCTACGCCATCCTTCCATCCGAGACTTGCTATACCATTGCACAAATCCTGCCGCAGAAGAACTTGATTGGATTCGTTGAAGATTGTATCTAGTCTCATTACAACTGAATCTTGGATCACTTTCTCTTCCGCCAGATTCGTGTGGAGGCAGACCAAAATGTCCCCTTGTCGGAGCACATTATAGATGGTAATTGGTGTTGATAGTGTTTCGTACATTTTTTTATTTGGGTTGTCACAACCTATGGAGTTTGTGTTAATTCAGATTTCCAAGCTTAGGAGTCACCCTTTGTACTACCAATCCTTCATGTCGTACATGTGCCATGCCTAGAAATAACCTTGGTTCGAAGGAAGGAATAGAGGACAGGATATATTATGACAGGAGGATAGGATAGGATATGTGTTCGAACTCCTGGATATAGTATAGGTTCACAACAAAGAGAAGGAGTTTGCACGAAAGCCACTGTAACAAAAATCAAAACAAAAAATTTTATAACGGGCTTCGATTTCGCAAAGTCGATTTTTTCAATAGCAGCCGGCTTGTTGGAGTCTTATACCTCCTGAAACAAGTGAATCCCGCTAGCCAGCCAACAAAGGCTGTGCGGCCGGCAGTACCAGACTCTTTGCCCTTACGTGATATAAATTGCGTTAAGGCGTCTGACGGTATCTGTCTGCATTCTCTGTACTACTCATTTTCGCAAACCAGATTATTGTCCAGACTTCTCTGGTTTTTCATCTGTAAACTCGTTTGTCGTAAAAGCTATCCTTTTTCATGTCTGAGGCTTCCTTAGTGGGTGTGATTGTGGCAACCATACTCTCGGATAGGAAGTCCAAGATGTTGCTGAGTTTTGAGACTCAGGCCACGGATTCGCTATGTCTAAGAACGCTGCACGAAACCAGGTGTTTGATGTGATGGTCAGGAGGGAGCATGTAGAAGAGCACATCAAAGCAATTCGTGGGATATGTCTCATGGGTCCTAATGCCACTATAATTTCTGTCACCCGGACCCTTTCTAGCATAATGACATTGTAGGTCCTGCTCAGCGCTGGCCATCACACTAATGAAAGGTACGTGAGGATTGGATATACCACCCGCAAGACCATCTTTGGCTGGAGATGCTTCCTTTTGCCGAAGGCCTTTTTACAAGCGTAGAACGCTTTCTTTACTCTTTCCTCGACTTCCAGTTTAGTTTTTGATTGAGGATTAGACTAAATTTCATTCTGGAGGATATAGTGATGAGGATATTTCCATCCAACCTGAGAATATTGAAACCGGGATTTTTAATTTTGCAGTGAATAACATTAGCTCATTAACCGCTACCTTTGGTTGACTGCGAGACCGCAATGTGCTGCCAGCTGCTATCTTTCATTATTTCACTGATCACGGTTGAATACATTTCCGACACCATTATTACTAGGCCTTCTGCGTATGCTACTTCTTGGCTACATCTCTGCTGTTGGTAAAAAAAATAATAATAAATTAATTATAAACTAATTTCTAAAATGAACACAATTAATAATTGGAATAATCTACAAAAGTTCTTGGCTAATTTATATCATAACTAAAATGACTAAAATTTATAAAAAAATTATAATTTGCTCATTAAATTTTGTTTTTTTTTCTCTCTCTCTGGAAATTTTCAAAAAAAAATTTGTTTTGTTTGTTTGCTTTTTTCAAAATTTAAAATAAATTTAAAATTTTTTTAAAAAAAAACGTTTGCGTGGCTGTTTTCAACCCTTGTGAGCTGATTTCTGCCACTTAGATTTTGTTATCTTTGCTAGAAAAAAAAAACTAATATTCTTTTTTCCAAAAAAAATCGTAGTGTTTCTTTTTTCAAATTTTTCTAACACTTTTTTTTTATCTTTTTTCACAAAAAACTACAAAAAAAATAATTTTCTTTCTCTTTTAAACTCTATATTTTTAGTTTTTTTCTTAATTTTATATATTATAATATTAAAAAAAGTTTTAAAGTATTTGAAAATGTTTCCTTCTATCTTCTAATAAATTTAGTATATTTCTTAGATAACCAAAAAAAAAATAATAAATATATTATATATGGGAATCAATAACCGTTTAATAAATATTTAAAAAATGTTATTAATTAATTATTATAATAACATGTTGCAAAATATTGCTGGGAATGGGCACTAAGCGATATGACCAGGCGGCAGGTGTGCTGTAGAAATCCTCGAGCTAAGAATTTTATAGCTAGAGCTCCGGGGGGAAGCGGCCAATTGTGTTGTAATTTATTATTTTATGTATAAAAACGCTTTTATTAATTCAAATTATTTATTTATAGTATTTTTTTATTTATTTTTGAAACTAACGCCTATAAACGATGAAAATAGTAATAACAACATAATTGGGTGCTTCTCTTGTAAATTTTTCAATATCTAAAATAAAAATTTCTTTATAACTATTTATTAATTTTATATTTTTTTTATTACTTTTTATTTTTTTAATAATTTTTAAAAGAAAAATTTTCGGAGCTAATTATGTATTTTGTTTGGTTTTATGTATTTTAGTAGTTTTTAATTTTATTTTTTAATTTTTTTCTGTTTTTTCAAAGTAAATGAAATAAATAAGAGAAATCTTTTTTTTTATAAATTTTTATAAACCGCCAACACATCCTTTTTATGAGAACAAGCAAAATTCGAATTAAAAAAAATCAATCGTTTTTATATAAAATGAAAAGTATCTAAAATTGAGATTTATAGTTTTAATTTTTCAAATTTTTTTAACATATTATTTTACTAACTTTTTTATTTTTTTAAATTTTTCTAAAACTATCCTTTAAAAAACAAAAAAATTTTCCTGATCTCTTTCTCTCTGACGTTTCTTCTTTTGTTTTCTATAAAAAAAAAGTAAAAATTAATAAAAAAAAATGAGTATAGTAGCAAGACGCATTTCTTGCATTATTTAGGTATTTGTAAATATATTGTGTTTGTTGTTCTATTCCTTCAATAAATATCCTAAAAATGAAAAAAAGGGACTGCAAAATTAAAGCCAAAATATATTCATAATGCTTCTCTGATTGGATCTAATTGCTTAATTTTCTAGTCCATTGCTAAGTAATTGTTGTGTACAGTGTAATATATGTATACGATATTAATAATAATAATACGCATGATTATTATCGGATGTGCTTTGATGTTATTAAAAACAAAAAAAAATTATTATGATAACTACATTTATCATCATATCTTGAAAGACCTTAAGAATTAAATAAAAAGAAATAACCCTTTTCTTTTTATGACCAAATTGAATTTTTTAAATGGCGATTTTCAACGTAAAAGTAAATTTATCGGTGAAGTACAAATTCTTTCTTTTTTAAAAATATTAAAAAAAAAATATGTCTTTTTACAAAAATAAATAAAAAAAACACGCATTCACTTTACACTTCAATATATTTTTGAGAAAGCTCCAATATACTAATAGAGTTTTCTCTCACTAATTTTTAAAAATTTAAAATTTAAAAAAATTATGTAATGGTCAAGAAAAATACTTAACCATTTACGAGTCCTTGAACTCGCTCAAAATTTTCTGCGATTATTATTCACCTCCAACAAAAAAAAAGCTTCTTTTCACCAAATATGCACAATTATGAAAAAATAATTCTGACCAGCTTTTGAAACAAAAAATAAAATAAATAAATAAATCCTTAAACCAAAATTTAATTTGGTAATTGGCAAGGATTTACATCCTTTTCTTGTTTTCAAAAAATCTGAAAACCTCAACCACCATTTACCACACACCATACACGTAAATCTATGGTTATTTTTCTATGCTTTTTTACACCAAATTCTGCACATTCTTGTTTTATCAGTGTTACTTACACATAAATATAAAATAATATTAAATATTTAAAGTGGATAAAAATCATATTTTTAAATATACAAACAATATTTTGTGTAAAATTGCCATGGTACATTCTATTACAGTCCACACTATACACACACTGAAACCATTGATTGATTCATTGAAAACTTTATATCTTGCCAAAGTCTGCATGGATATTGAACTGTGTCGATTCTTTGTCGAAAGTGTGCAGCGAACTTAAAATTTTTATAGTAGTTTGCCACGCTCTAAAAAACTGTTTAAATTGATTTTAACCTAATTTTATGCTGAATATAAACTTAAATTTTATTACAGAAACAACTTTTAAAGACAAAGATTTGATGTGGTAAACATTGTAGACTGTGTTGTCGTAATTTTGTCGAATTTTTTTATTGTATTCAGTGTCTGTATTAAGTGTACACGTAATACATGAATGTAATCTTAATGTGCTTTTATTATTTTTTTATAGTTCGGTTAATCTATGGTGATATTATTTTAAATTTTAACGTGGTTTAGTAATAATATAAATAATAAAAATTTCTTGAATAGACAGAAAGATGCTTATCATGGCTTTCTTAATAAATTTTTAGAAAAATAATAACAATTATTCATAAATTTTTTATATTAAAGTCGAAGCGGGAAGGTGTTGAAGGAGGAGGCGATGTACTTTGCGTTTGAGCTCCTGGATATTGTAGGAGTTCACACCAAAGAGAAAAAAATTGAACGAAGCCCACTGCAACGAAAATCAAAACCAAAACTTTTATAACGGGTTTCGATTTCGCAATGTCGATATCCTTAGAGATGCAACAGTCTGGGTTAGTAGGAAACAGCCTCGACGGATTGATATGGCTCTCGAAATAAGTCATCCAGTTTCAGACTAACAGATGAACAAGAAAGAGTATTGTCCGCTAGGTGAAGACCCGACCCAGCAAAAATTTTGGTATCCTATTATTGGGCCCTATTCTGTAATTTTTCATAAAATAATATTTTATATTATGTTATGATGATAAAATTTCTCCTTCATAAAATAAAAATAAAATATTTTAAAAATTCGTATTCTGTCATGTTTTCTTAAAATTATTTTATGAAGTCTTTTATGAACACATAACATAAAATATTTACTACAATGCGCTATGGGTTCTATAACGTTTTGAACAGCTGATCGGTTAAAAATAAAAACAAATAAAATTATGAATGAAAACAAACAAAATCAAAGCGCGCCTTGTTTCAGTATCTGACAAAATACAATTTTCTTAATGCGTTTGTCATGTTAATTTTTAATTTAATTCAAAATTCAATGAAAACTACTTTCTCGCAAATGTCAATTCCCGTCTGTTATTTAAAATGGGTTAAAATACCTGTAAAATGTGCTGCTTAGATTCTATATAGAAATATTTTATGTTGTGATCGATAAAATAAAATAAAATTTGTCGGACAGAATAGGATTTTAGAGAATTCTTTTATGTTATGGCATAACATAACATAAATGATAAAATTTTACTGACAGAATAGGCCCCATTAACTGGTTAAGCCGGCTAGATGCCTTATCAGGGCTACTCGGCTACTTCTAGTAACCAACTGTTTTTCAATCAATATCTACGATAAGTAGGTAAACGTGCCAGCCCCGACGAAGAACCGAGGACTGGGGCACAATCGGTACTGAAATGGCACGTTTTATTATGTACCTACTACGGAAAAACCTTTTCTTAAAAATAAGGCAGTGTGCTTGGAGTGGAACTTCCTCAAAACTTTATAAGAAAAACTTTCCAAATACACGGTGTCCGATCGTACCCTGAGCCGGACAATTTCAAAAGGATTTTTATGACGACTGTGAGAATCATCAGCAGTCGAGCAGCCAGGGATGTGTGCTCGACCGCTGTAAGGCCCATGCCTAAGACAGCAGACATTGCTGAGAGTCCGGACCGAGACGCTACTGATTAAGCTCACCAACAAGACATTACTTCAGCCTGGCGTCATCAGCGTGACCCTAAAAATTGAAAGGGTGCTCACCAAATCCGAAACAGTGGGGCATACGGATTGGCGTCCTACCGTCTGTTTTCTTTACAGGAAAGATGACTTCGACGAAGCCACGACGAATTCACATAAGTGTTTGTAGGTGCTGGGAAGGTCGACAGCATTCTACCAAGAAGCTAGAGCCCGGCCTAAAAAACACATCCTTCTTATCTTTCGTTCTCACGTTTGACCGGCTTACGCCATTGCATCACCGAGCTAAATAAGCTATCTAGGTCCTTTCTCTCCTGGCATTTCTTTGCCTTTTTTTGCCTTGCATTGTTTATGGATCTGGTGGATGGCCTTCAGCGTCACTTTCCCCTTTCTCCAAACATCCAGCTCCACTTCGACAGATGCTTCCAGCCTTTGGGCATTTAAGAGGACATGCTTCGCATCCATATCTACTCCGCAACTGCATGAGGTAGTAACTCACTTCCCCATTTTCCATCATAATCCACTTAGTAGACTCGTCCTACCTCCTCTGCCATGTTGCGATGGACGCGCAGTTACCAGAATCCATCTTGAGCTCAAACTTGCATATTCCAGCTCGTACAGTTCCTTACTCTCTTCCACCAGAATATCTATGTGGGGCATTCCGGCTATGACACATACTGCTTCATCGGGAGTAGAGTCGGGTATGCACACCAGATTCGAATGGGACTTAGCCGATACGCAGCCTGCTAGTGAAAGGAAGTGCATGATGATAACTCTCCTCTTCTTACAGCCTGCAGTTTTTATACATTTCACACTGCTGTATTTATAAGATTTTCTTCTAGCTTGGCCAATTCATCTGATTTTTTGCTATCCTCGATGTTCCTGTGTCACGGTTCTCACTGAAGAGTGATCCTATACCTAATGATTAATAAAACGAACTCCTTTTGACATGTTTCGAACAGATCGTTATTATATAGACTAGAGCCTAGTGCTTCAAGGCCGCTTGGCTATACGATAACAGGATTACCCTGTCTTATATTGTTTGGCTCGTTCTGGATTGCTGGGCGGGGTTTAAAGATTGCCTGCATATCCATATCCATAAGTTATAGCGGCGGCGAGAGGACTCCTTCCTACGATGCGATGTGTCGCGGGACGTCGCACAGTGGGGCAAATAGCTAATTTTTTGGACAAACGATAATTCCCAAGCCTGGAATTAATAAAACTTAAAAAAATTTTTTTAAACTATTCGTTATAAAATTGCTTTTAATTCTATCGAGCCCGAATTTTGAAATATCAAAATTAAAGATGGCTAATCCAATATGGCGGACATAAATTTTGTATGTAAATTAAAATTTTATCAAAAGATTCTTTAAAATTATTGAAATTAATAGTTATTAATTAATTTTTGGTTTCCAAAAAAAACCCCAAGCAACAATTTTTTATAATTTTAAAGAAAATTTTGATAAAATTTTAATTTGCATACAAAATTTATGTCCGCCATATTGGATTAGCCATCTTTAATTTTGATATTTCAAAATTCGGGCTCGATAGAATTAAAGGCAATTTTATAACGAATAGTTTAAAGAAATTTTTTTAAGTTTCATTAATTCCAGGCTTAGGAATTATCGTTTGTCCAAAAAATTAGCTATTTGCCCCACTGTGCGTCGTCCTTAACAGAATAATAATGTCAACGCTGTTCTTGTTGATTCTAGTTCCAGACCATTGTCGATGCCGAGTTCCACAAAGGGCTCCTGGGTGGCCTCCGTGATGATGTTGTTATATTTGCCTAATATGACTAGAAAGCCTGCCAAACAGGTCTGTTTATATCCTAGGGATTATTCTGCGGTGCGCATTACCTCGGGCCATACGGTGTCCCTCGATTTCCCATTGCATATTGTTGGAAGACATAGGGACCTTTGTTATGGAGTTGCGGGGTATAGGTCTTCAGCACAAAGGATGAAAGCTTATCGCGTCTACTTGTCTTCGGAATGAAGATCATTTTGATACTCTGTCAGAAGTGGGGCACTTAGCTGTAGTTCAAGCAGTTCTTATAGAGTGATATCATCCATTGACTAATAATGTCATACGTCTTCTGGACCATAATTGGAATTTTATTATTCATGCCTGGCGAGTTAAGACTCCATACCTGGAGAAACTCCAAGGTTTTCTCAAACGACACTGTCCATACACCGTCTCCTCGCCTTATGTAAGATAATTAGTAGCGTTGCTTAGAGAAAATATGGCAAAGCCAGGCCAATTCGCCCAAAATAAGAGGAGCACTTGGAACATGAAACACTCCTTTAAAAAAGGCATAGTTGGTGCAACATTATATGCAAAGCCTTCATCGCATCGTAATGCCTGCAATAGGCATAGATTGATGATGTTTGAAATGCTCTAATATACTTAAAGTATTTTTCATCATAAGCTATACCTTTTCCTCGTTTTTCAAGTAAAACTAGGGGTGGAAAGACTCGTATTTTGAGTTGATCCAGGAATAGAGCAATTTTTTAATGACTGGGACATGCTGGCAAATAACTATGCCGTGCCCTTTGTCGTATTCTAGTAGTTTTCGGATCAACTTAATTGTTTGTTGTTGGTAAGGGTCTTCAAGTAATGGTTTAAGCATACGAGTATACTGAGACCATACTCTTCTGATCATACGTATATGCAGATGGTTGACCAGACTTGCATTATAATTATTTGTACTTGGGCCCATTTTAGATCGCCAATAACGTTATGAGGCAAGAACCTTTCTTTCTTCGCCGTCGTAGCAGCAATTCGCACCCAATTCTTCGTATCTTGGCTACAATTCATATGGCATCCAATTCTCTAGTTTTTAGCCGTTCTTTTCGACTTAAAACGTTTAAAGATGGCCATTTCGGTCATATTTAATGCTTTGCCAAAACTTGAAGCGTTTGGCATTGTACTTCTTCGCAATATTTTTTGGATTGGTCAGAACGATTCATGTATTCCAAACCGAAGTTTACAGTATTTTTGAAACTTCTATAGCATTACTTACAATTTGAAGTCGATGAAGCATAATCCTCATAGGTTTCGAATAGCGAACGATGACTTCCAGCTGTTGATTTTTTAAACATGGAAATAAAAGGGTGCGTTTTATGTTCCAGAGCGATGTATACAATTTGTATCGCAGCACGAGCTATGTGTGATGTGGCACCGTCCCTTTGAAACCACATGTGTTGCAGACCCAAATGATTCTATTCAAGCCCTAATTTTGCAGGCCCAAATTGATAAAATTGTAGCACGATACGGTGGGCGAGTTTCAGTTTGTTTAAGATACTCTGCCGTGATAGAATTGTTCTAGTAACTTTTAGTGATTTATAACAAAAGTCGCTTTTATTAGCCTCATCTCCTAAGCCTTATACCACTTATTATATCCATGGAAATTCTACTCTGACCAATCAAATTTTATTTTGCTCTACTTGGTCTCTTTTACAATTTTGCTTTTCTTAGTAAAATTTAATTTCCTTATTAATTCAGAATTCATATGGCACAAATGCATTCTAATGCATTGACAGAGTTCTACGTCAATTTGTTCACACCGGTGTTATTTCACAAGTTTTATTGCACCAAGTTAAATTATGGGTCAACTCATAAATAATTGCAGCACTCTGTGCTGGATCGACAATTTCATGTCTAGTCGAGTACCACTGATTTATGTCTTTCTTGTTTACTAATTGTGTTCGGACATCTGCTTTCCATAACTGAAGTGTCGGGTTGGTTGTGTTCTTTTATTGATCTTGACCACGAAAATTTTCGTTGCCGGGTATTTGATTTGTCAAAAATGTTGATCGTCTATGCCGAACTGTAAAACCCGTTATTACGGCATTATTATTATTAAATCCTATAGTATTTAGTTTCTTTCGAGATCCACAAAAATTGAAAGAACATTGTATAATAAAATTGGTGTAGCCTTCATCTCTGATTTTTTAAGAGGCCATCCCAATACAATTAAATCAATAAAATCAAATTTATATAAAACCACATATTTTAACCGAACAATAAAAAAAAATATAATAAACTATTGATAAATAACCACTTTAAATATTGAAATATTGTTAACACAAATATTTCTTACACCACCAATCCAATCCGCACATATCTCACTGTACATATAAACATACATGTAAATACTTAATTGCCAGATTGTATAAATGTATAATAATTGTATATTTTCTTATAAACATTTCAAAAAAAAAAAACAAAAAAAATATTACAAAATGATAATCTATCGCTTAATATATATGTGTGCAAGTTATGGGCTATGCTAGCACTGTTTTATGTTATTTGTTTTTAATCTATATGTGTATTTATAATTTTGTTTTTAAATTGTTGTTTTTTAATTAAAAAACACTTTATAAAGTTTTTTCTATAAATTTTTATATTAATTTTGAAAAATTTCATTGTTTCTTTTAAATGTTTGTGTGTAATAAATATTAAAAAATATGAATAAATAATATGAAAAACAAAAATGAAATTTTTCAAAATATATATTCATTAACAAAATATACACTTTCTCGCATATAAATCATTTCACATTAAAACATTGAAACTCAACTTAAAATTATAAATTTTTTTTATTTTTTTATTAATTTTATAATTAACACTAATGAATATAATATTCGAATGCAACAAAATATAAAATAGACAATATTCAGATATATTTAGATTTTTTACAATTTCATTGAAACATTTTTAATTTTTTTTCCAATTATTTTTAAATTTAATAAATAAGATTATTACGTAAAAATATTATCTTTATTTTTATTGGTAAATTTTTTTTTAAATATTTATTATTAGTTTATTTTGTTGCTGTTAAGAAACTATAGCTAGCCAATAATAAAAATCGGATTTTCTTAATTCTAGTTTTGATTTCTTTTTTGTGTGAGAAATTAATAATGTTAATATTAATAAAAATAATCTGAAAGTTTATAAGTATAAATAATTATTTAAACAATTTTTTTTCAAATTAATCAAAATTATTTTCAAAATAATAATAATTAACAACAACTGGCATTTCAGAAGGACACAAAAAAATTAAGCTATACTTTTCACAAAAAAAATACTGCTACAGGAAACAAAATCTGAAAAAAAAACAAAAAAAAAATCCACCCACAAAAAAACACAAAAATTTTAAACAGAAATAAAAAAATAATTTTTAGGTTGTTTATAAGTTTTCTTGTAGATTTTATTAATTTGTAGTTACAAAAGAAACAAACTTGAATGGTTTTTAGATTATGTGGAAGCAATTGAAAAGCATTTTCATTAAAATGAAATTATTTTTTTTTTATATTTTAATCATTTCCTAAATATAGTTTATTATTTTCTTTTCAAAATTTAATTTTGAATAGAAAATCATAAACTTATTTTCTTTTTATATAAATAATTTATCATAAATTTCTACTTTAAAAAAAATTACTTTTATTTCGTAGAATCCATTTGCGCATCCAAACAAAAAAAACTGTTCAGAATTACTTTATATAAAAATTTATGTTTATTTAAGCTTACATTTTTAATTTTTATATTAATTTTAAATATTATTTTTTTAATTTAACTTGTGATCGTCCATTGTCTTCGTGTTAAATTAAAAGTAATATCGTTTACTATATAATATCAAAAAAAAATAGTACACGTTTTAAAGAAAAACATTTGTATTTGTTATATTAAAAATAAATTAGAAAAAATCGTAATATCAAAAAAACATTGTCCTTGTAACAACATTTAGATAAACGCTAAAATACATGAAAAGTTCCAATTAAAAAAAACAATATTCTTCATTGTTGTTGAAAAAGCAATATTAAAGTAAACATTTTCACAGTAAATTGAAAAAGCATAGCCTCAGAAGTTCGTCATTTGTCGACTGCAGACCCGACTGCTATTGTGTTTTGTTTTTCGTTAAAAGTATAATTTATAATTTATATAAATCTTAACTTTCCTCCTCTATATAAAAACAACTCAAAATTTTCATTTTATATTTATTAAAAGTATTCATTTTTGTGTTAGTTTGTGTTTTTTTTATTATTAAATGCTAGTTAAAGCTGGATTTAGTTCAGTATTAATTTTGTATGTTAAATTGAAGAAGTTTTTATTTAATAAAAGTATTTTGGAAATTGTGGATTAAATATAAACGTATAGTATTTTTTATCTGTTTACTTAACGAGATGGATTTTTTTCAATCTTCTTAGTGATCAAACCCAGAACTTTATTTCGATGTATTTAGTTATCGATCTTAATGAAAATTTATACAAAAAGAAATTAATTAATTTTCAAGGTCCTTACAGCAAAAGGACAAAGAACAAATCGACAGATTTCCAGGAAGTTCAGTATTACTTTCTTCGTCATAATACGCTATAGAATTGCACAAATCTAATTTAATTTTTTTGGAATTGTAAAATATTGTATGGAATATTGAAAAATCTGTATTGACAATAAATTTCGTTGACCAGTTTGGGTTACAAGTTATAAGGATTATTGAAAAACTGTTGAATTGCGTCAAAAATCTAATTAAAATACCCAAATTCCTCTTAATAATTAGACAAAGGAATATTTATATCAAATGACAAAAACGAATTCACCACGATTCGATTTATGACCCTAGCCGCGTTCGTCTGCGTAACAAAATGCCACCGCATAGGTATTTCTAGGCAATCAGGACAGCCTTTCTGTTCAGTCAACATGCAAATTACGGTCCTCAATGAAAAGCAATATTTACCTAACTCGCACGTTCTTCCAGAGGACCATTTAAAAGCCTCCATGGCCCAAGCGCTTAATGCACTTCTAATGTGAGTCACTGTCCAAATGGTCAAAGAGAAGGGCATCTTTAATTTCGTGCAAATGTGCAGATCCAATTGGACCAACGAAGACTTTCTTATCTTGACAATCTTTCTTATCACCTCCTGTTTACTCAATGAACTGGTCGGCATATTCACATAGCAGTGGCATATTTTAAGATTTGACGCCCTGGGCCTATAAGATTTGCTGCCCCATAAATTAGGTCTTGCGTTTGGGATTATGTGTGCGCCGATATCTACACTTTTGGTTGTTCACAAACCCGTTCAAATGGAAATTCCCCGTACCTATCGTCATTAAATTTTTCAATGATGACAGGCGTAAATTGGAACTTATCAGGGACAAATAACGACAAGGCGTCTTGTTTTACCTTGTCTCTCTCAATATTATGTCTTATAAAGGTGCGTTTCCACTGCGGTCTGCAGACAATGCGCGCACATAAAAATCCACACAAATTGCGCAAAAAACGAAAAATCTGAAACTGTGCGGAGACACAGCTTTTATTGGGTATCCACTAAAATCTTGCAGGAAGCATATGAAAAGTCTCAAACTATGTTCTAATAGCTGGGACCCGGTGCGCCTATGCTGCACCCATAAACCAATAGTAGTAATCAGGTGATATGAATTTTGAATTTGGAATGACTCCACACAGAGCTAATAATATTCTACTTGTCATACCCTTTCATTTAATACGCATACGGAATGGCTTGCAAAGAAAAAGCTAATCCGCCATTTTGCGTTGGCCGCCATTTTGAATTTGGAATGACGCCACAGAGCTAATAATATTGTACTTGTCATACCCTTTCATTTGATACCCATACCGAATGGCTTGCAAAGAAAAAGGTAATCCGCCATTTTGTGTTGGACGCCATTTTAAATTTGGACCGATCGATCTGAAACTTTGGGAATCGTATTTTTTTCGGAAAAAAACCAAAATAATATAGATCTGAGCTCTTTAGCAGTAATTCGAAGAGTACCTCCCATACAAAAGTTCGAATTTTACGGACATCGGTACACTACAGCCACCCGAAGTGTTCCAGATAGAGCAAAATAGACCGCGTAGGAACACCCGCCGTGCCAGAAAACCCCTATATACAAAAATTCAGGCAAATCGGATGAGCGGTTTCGGAGTCTATTGAACATTTACAGACAGACATACTTTCACTTTTATATATAAAGAAGGACTGTGCGCGCACTCTACAAAGACAAGACTTTAGGTGGATACGACCTTGAATGACAAAATTATTGTGTGCGCGCAATGTTTTATGTTTTCCGATTTAAGTCTCTAAATATATTACCATAGTAGGGGAGCTGGCACTTGAAAAAATCGTGTCGTCCCTAACTTCTGCCGTTTGGTATATAAGCTTTTCAGGTATTTTCAACCAATTTTTATAATATGACATTTTTGCGGGAAGTGGACTCATTTCGAGTTATGGGGTTGAAGGGGGGGGGGGGGGGGGGGGGGGGGTAAGAAAGGGGTTAAATTTTAAAAATGTTTCTGCCGTTGCCTATGTAGGTTCTATTGGGGCTAAATAACTGTTAAATATTAGTGGCAGAAATTTTTTACAATTTGCTGGGGTGTGGGGGGTGAAATGGCAACTTCAGCTACGGGTGGTTTGGGGAGGGTGCAAATGGTCAAAAATTGCTATTTTTATTTTTATACTCCTTTATTCGGCATCCCACAATAACTTATTTATTTTTTATTTGTCCATTCCATCGTAAAAAAAATCTATCTCTTCAAAATAATACCCTTTTTTGTCCTAAGATGTTTTGTGTTTTCCATATTCACTGGAAAACACAAGATAGGCCTCAACAAGCAACTTCAAGACTTTTCGAAGTCTTTTTCAAGTATACACAGCATTTACTTATCCGCGCACAGTCCTCGCAGAAGTTCTCCGCACCGACACAGAACATTTTTTAATGGATACGTTTTGTATCCACTGAAATATCGGTGTGCGTGTGTAGTCTCCGCACTTCTTATCTCCGCACATTTCTTATCTCCGCGCATTGATTTTGGTGGAGACACTTCGGCGGATAATGTATGGAGATAGTGCGGAGACAAAACTCTTGGTGGATACCCACCTTAACACTGACTTCCTCCAAATCCACGCACAAGTGTCGTTTTTTCTTTTATTTCGCACGAGCTCTCATGCACAGCTTTTCTTTTCTTCGCGAATTCATTACTGCCAAGGTCCAAAAAGGGTTTATAAAAGTCCAGTATTCACTATCTTTTCGCACTACACTTTCCTGTAAAGTAAATTTCATATCGTTGTACAACGTCCAATGTCATTTCATTTTCGAACCTTTTTCTATTCTCCCACTCCCATGATTCGTGCGGAATATTTCTTGACAGATTTTCGGGTCTCTTTAGCTGGCCCAGTGTACACCTTTACCTAAATAAGTTAGGTTTTGCGGATGATTGCAATCAGAGCTCTACAGAAATTTTAA
Organism: Thereva nobilitata; assembly: GCA_963855945.1. NCBI lineage: Eukaryota > Metazoa > Arthropoda > Insecta > Diptera > Therevidae > Thereva > Thereva nobilitata. The sequence continues at coordinate 44,602,213 of OY979696.1, read as the reverse complement.
TTTTCGTCTCTCTCTCACCTGGCGATATCTTGAACTCTTACATGCTAAGGGTACCTACTTCTCTTCACTTCCTTCACTCTTGGCGGGGACTGCCTTACGATATTGCGAGGCGAGGCTGGATCGGCATTCAACTTCAACCTGGTTGATTTTTTCTATTTCACTTTTCCTTTGGGTTTTCTCTAGTCTTAATCTCGAATGGCAGACGTTAATCGCCATTCCCATTTTCTTTCGTCACCCATCACAGGATGAAATATAGATGGCGCTACAGTTGGCATATGATTTCGTACCAACCTTCAAGCTCTGCTCCATCGAGACAAATGGTAGAGGAGAAGTTTGCTGTTTTAAACGTACAAACACCGATGATCCTAAATGCTTCCAAATTTGGCAGTTGTTCCAAAAAAACATAAAAAAGTGCACAAAACCGCTGCAAAAGCTGCTAAAAGTAGCCTGGGAAGATTATGGCTTCCGTATTTTGGGATGGTGTTATATCCTTCGAGCTCATTATATTGTTTAGTATGTTTTCCGGTGTTAGCCTCGTCTCGGCGGCAATCTCGCCCAGCATGCCGAATCATCCAAACGGTAGAAATGTGGTCAAAATCCTGCACGTCCACTCAAGAATTGCGTGTGATCATTCCTTTTCTCGCGTGTTCCATCTTTCTACATTCGGTATGAGTCACTGGCCTTTAGTCAACTCACCTCTTTTCCTTGGCCATTCCGATAAAGCTGGATATTTTCCATAAGGGGAGCCATAAACCCCACGTACTTACTCTGTCTGCATTCACCAATTTACGAGTATCTATGGGCATCGCCCCCTTAGATGTATAAGTATAATGCACGCTGTTTTTTCGATCGAAGTAGCCGGTATATAGTCTTTATTTTTCTAATGTTAGCTGCACTGCCCCAACATCCTGTTCTGTACTCTTTTGGTTCTCGTCAAACTGGAAATTCAACATCCTATATTCGATATTTCGCAGTACCTAGCCTTTTTATGTGAAAGTCCAAGCTTAGGAGTCAACCTTTGTACTAACAGAACGTCATGTCGTCATTGTGCATTGTTTAGTGGTAAGCTTAGTTCGAAGAAAGTAATAGTGGACAGGATAGATTATTAAAAGTCTGGAGGGTGCTAAAGGAGGAGGCGATGCACCTTGAGTTTGCAACTCCTAGATCTTCTAGGAGCTCACACCAAAGAAACCAAATTCGCACTGCAATAAAAATCAAAACAAAAAATTTTGAAACGGGCTGCAATTTCGCAAAGTCAATATACTCAATTAGCTTGCTGAGCCAGATAAGCAACTGGTTTAGCGGGAGACAGCCTCGTCGAAGTGGTATGCCTCCTGATACAAGTGAATCTCGTTAAGCAGTAAACAAAGGCGAGGACCCGACATAACCGGAACTTTGGTATCCTATTATTAACCGGTTAAGTCGGCGGGATGCCTTGTAAGGGCTACTAGTAAGGGCCTGGCTAAACTTTTGATCATTTTGCTCCACCTTGCACAGTTGAAGCCTTTGTCATTTTCTCTAATCTAGTTACCATAGTCTTTCTGTAACCAAATTTTAGAAATTAGACCATTGGCAAACTTTTATCACAAGATTTTATTAATTACCTTTAAAGCAGTATGAAGGGTTATTACACGACTTCAACTTCATCAATATTTAAAATAGCTTCGTAAGTAGTATCGTTTCACTATGATTTATATCGCTCTGTTTAGTTAAAACTACCCATCGGGAAATGGAGTGCTTCAATAGCCATATTTGAGCACTCCTTAAAAAGCTTACAGCGCTCCCGTTCCCATACTAGTTCCATATACTTTTTAACATTGCATATCATTTTTATGCTCCTTCAAAAGCGTTCTAGGAGCATCATAAAAAAGCTTTTTAATAAAGAATATTCATGAACGCCTGTGGATATGTGATCCGGTATAGAAAAGCTTTTATTTTGTTCACCTTTTGCAATTGCCTTTTACTTTCCAAGCGCGAGTGTGGTTTTACCAAAGCGGTCCCCCAACTAAGTATACTAACCACGTCCAATGCTGCTTGTCCTCCGTAACGAACAAGAACCGGTCTATTGAGTATGCTAATGTCACCCTTTATATTCAACAAGATAATCGCCCATTTTCTTCGTTCTATAAAATTTCTGAAAACTCCAGTAATGCTCCCTTGGGGTGGGAGCATATTTGGCAGCGCTCAAAATTTGCTCCCCTGAGGAGCGCTCCCAATTTTTCCCGCTGGTCTTCTTCACGATTTGCAAGAAATTGCACAAAAAGCGTTTCTTTACTTTCTGGATTTTTGACAGAACTATCCCCACTATTCAAGTAACTTTTTACCCAACAAGTTTTTGCAGGAAAATTACTGGAACAGACCTAGTGTTGCTATATAAATTTATACTCAAACAAAGTAATACCATGTCTGGACAGTGAGTCGTTCGAGCTGGTTGAAAGTGCCGCGACTCCCTCACAGGAATTTGAGAGAAGGGTTGATACAGTTTGGGATAAGCTGCATCCGGAAAAATTGACTAATATGATTGGCTAGTTTAAGTCATGTGACTACATCTGTAGCCTAGGTGTTAAGGCGTCCGACTGCCATTCCAGAGTTTGGGGGTCGATTCTTTGCAGCTTTTGTATCTTTTACTTATTTTCAGTTATGTGTGCTGCTTTTCATTTTTTTATTGGTGATGTCCTCAGCAAATCTCCAAACATGGAACTCTCTTCATCCCTGCTACACTTTTTTCATTTCCAAAAACTCTGGTCAATCATTTACCAAATTCTTTGTGAAAATTCAAATCTGAACACTTGTGCTGAAAAGCGACCTGAAATTTCTTGTGTTTTCAAGACAATGTAAATAAGCCCAATGGTATAATAATTTTGTAATGGTGGGGGTAATTTTAATTGTGGAGTCTGTAAGGTAATTCGACAAAAAAATATATCTTTTCCCAAGCCGTTTATTATACTCGTACATTTCTTTTGGCAGATTTATTTTCTGGCATTCACATTACCTTAAATCTATGTGATATCACCATTTCCTAAAAGGTAATAAAGATTTTAAATTTATATATATTGTACTAGTGTAAGCGATAACAACGAAATCTAATACTACATAAAAATTGTCCTAAATTTATCTCAACTTAAAAAGGCAAATGACCCGAAAATTATACCAACCTCAAAATTCTCTTATCTAAAAGCAACAACAACAAAAAAAGGGTTAAAAACCTCCTCCACATTGTCAGATAAAAATAGAGCTAAACATCAAAGAAACTATTATCCTTGAAACCATCAGCTCAGCATTTAAAATCCAACACGAACATCCGGATTTGACCCGCCCCCGAAATTTTAGAGATTTTGGCCACAGGCAATTTAAAGTATCAACCACCAAAAAAGGATAAACAAATTGCACACATGACCGCACATTTAGTAGGCCATCAATTTTGTAAATGTTTAAATTGCGGGACAAGCCCACTACGCCCTTTCCATGTTCGCCCATATAAGCTACGAGGACATAGATAAGGATAAAATGTCTTCAAGTATTAATGGACTTATAATGCTCACCCATTTGATTGCTATCGTGAAGAATGTACGAAAAACACTGAGGTTATTAATTAGGCTCAATACTCTGTACTTAGGTGTATTAGATGTGATTTGGCAATTTATTTAAATAACTACTATTATTACTATTGGAGGGTGTTGTTGCCCTCTTAGGGGCTATATGCAATTATGGTGTTCAATTACAGGCGTAAAATTATTACAGTATTATTTGTTTATGATTATAATTGAACATAGTTAGTAGTGGCAATGGGACACGGAATACAAGCGAGGAAAGACCGAAAAAAAATAATAGGGTGTGTATTGAACGAAACACAATTGCGAAAAATTGGACAATTGCCCAATTGTTTGCGTATGAAAATGTGCAAAGAGCGTAATTGTGTGGTTGTCGATTATTATTCAGCAGCCAAACCCCAAACTCGATATGTTAATATGTAAAGTGGTCACATCCGTAGTTAGCTTTTAAAATTTCGTTAAATCCCGCAAGTGCATCCCAAATACAATTTCAAGGACATTTGGGATATCTTATTTTTCGAATGGTTGCTTCCGTCTAGTGAAAATATGCTAATGTGTATGACCATTCCGTTTTCAGGAGTGTGGATTTGCATCACGGGTCTCTCAATATAAACTGTGATGGTACTAAAAAGGATTATGTGAATAGTGTAATGAATTTCAAGGAGGATTTAGGCCGATTACAGAAGTTGAAATTTATGCTATTCTATTCCTTAGCTGGAAATTTATTTTATGGCCGTTTAATAAACATGGGGATTTATCAATCGAAGTTAATCGATCCCTGTGTGTCTCTAGTGATTTAACAAATGACTTAGTTCCTTTTTTTCTATACAATGAATTAAAGACATTGCTTCGCTAAGAATATAAAATAATGATTTGATCAACACCATATAGTAATGAGATTCTCTAATAAATAAGCCCTGTTAGAAGTCACTAGGTACAAGTGTGATCTTGCAAATAGCTTCCAAAGTTTTAAAGTCAAGTTATTTTCACTATTTTTTTACTCGAAAACAGCTGAGCGTACACTGCAAATCTCAGCTTTTGGAAGTGTGTTATTTAAACACGCTTAAAGTGTGTTATTGTGACGTCACCCATTTGATTAACATTGTAGTCACTTTTTACACACTTTAAAGCGTGTAAAAAGTGACTACAATGTAAATCACATGGGTGACGTCACAATAACACGCTTCAAGCGTGTTAAAATAACACACTTCAAAAATCTGAGATTTGCACTGTGGACGGCTAAAAATTCTTGAAGATGCACGCATTTGTTGTCCCGATAATGTTCAAAAAATTTTAGCCAGATCGGTTCATTACCTTTTGAGTTACTATTCTTTTTTTAACATTGATTAACAATGGTGGTTTTTGTAAGATCGGTTTATAATTGGGACAATCATTTTAGAAAAATCGTAATTTTGGTCGATTTTATGAGGTTTTCTACGCGTTTATATTAATTCTGCACAGCTCCGTGGTAATGCCGTCTAGACTCGAGTTCTTATTGCTGTTTAGCCGGTTTATGACTTTGCTAAGTTCTTCTAAATTTGGTGACGGCATCTTAGAGTCATCACCAGATAACATCCAATATTTTTCTGTGAGCTCGTTATGAAAATGCTTTTCCTATCATTCCCAAATGCCTTTGGGCTCAGCAATCATATTACGCTCTTTGATCTCACAATATGCACAACGTCGTGCGAATTCCTTTATACCGCATACTTGTCGGTAAAAATTCTTGTCTTCTTTTCTGAGTTCTTTATAATTCTCTTAACGTGCCGGTTCTCTATTAGATACGCGATGTTCTTGCGTTTCTTTCTTCTTTTTTCTTTGAGGGGGCGTCTTTACCGGAACTGCGACCTATTTGTCCATATTGTTCCAACTATGCCAAAAAACCTTCAAGGTTAAGGGTTTTTATATAGCCTAAAAGTGATTGATCTCCCCGATAACACAAGGAGACTCAATCTCCTCTCCTCTGTAGCCTCACCATCGCACAGCAGGTGCTCGGCTGTTTGGAAAGCTGCTCGACAGAACCGACAAATTGCAAGCAGTGGAGTGGGTTCGCTGTAAATCCCACCCTAATATGCTCTCTCCATCGTTTTCAGGAGTAAGGAAGAAAGGCTGATGGGTCGTAGGATTTTGCTTCCTTGTATTATGTTCTTCCCGCTTTGTGAATAAAGACTACCCTAACCTCCTATAATATGGACAAATAGTTAACCCACGAGTTACGAGAGAAAGGACGGGACGGTCACCAAGGGCAGAGCTTCACATTACCATGGGAAGGTTAAGTTACCTGGTATCCGGAGCCCATTGTTGGTAGGTACATCCACTAAGTACCGTCCCTTCAGCATTATTGTTTACCCCTTGAAATTGTAGGTTTTATCGAATATATGTCTTTTGAAGATCAGCCGTATTCAGTCTGTTTCAGCTTGATGACGCCTCACCTTTTCACGCAGCAGTGCAGGAGCACTTCGAACAGGATGTAGTAGTTCTGATCTTTACGATCTTTGCCTAAAGCCTGAACCAGATATGACGTGACGGACCGTAACCGTACGTACCGTAACGTACGATCATGAGTGTTTATATGGCATCGACCTAAATTGACTTAATGAACTTGCCGAATGTTCGTTAAATTCTCGAATGGTACGTACCGTACGTACGGGTGCCGTCAGAATGGCACAAAACCTTCGCATCCGTTAGCTATTGAAAAAATCTGTTCACATTTTAACAATTTTTTAATAAATTTGGAGCAGTAAATGACATAAAACAGATAAAGGAAGTATTGAAGGCCTTCTAGATTGTTTAACCAAGAAACTATGACATATGGACAATAAAAATTCAAAGTTTTTTTTATTTATTCTTGTGTTAATAAAAAATTGTGCTGAATTCAATTTCTTTATTTTTAAAAATGTGACACGGTAATATCCGTGGCTGTTCCTCATTTCGTTGATTTCGCGATTCTTTTTCTTTTTTTTGCCGAGCACTTCTAAGTTTTTTATAATCTGTCCACAACTTAAATAAATCAATCAAATCACTTAAATCTTTATTTATTCTCTGCATTTTCACTTTTCACTGCGGTGTCACTGATCACTTTACACTTCCATTTAGGGCTATCTGTCAAAGTGCCGTAACTGAGCTAAAATTCGTTCAGTTTTCTTACGGTCCGGCACGTCATATCTGGTTCAGGCTTAAGTTGGAGTCAGATTTGCTAATAACTACTCTCTAAAAACGAACCAGTAACTACTCACTGGTTTCCAGTGAAAATTCACTGGTTGAACCATTGCTTGGTCAACAAAATAGGAACAGGTGAAATTTCACTGGTTGAACCAGTGAAATTCACGTAAAAAAAAGAAAAAAACTTTTTTCTAGTGAGAGTGTAGTTTTCCCAAGCGGGCCCCCATCTAAGCACCGAAATGTTGCTTGCCCGCCATAAACAAACGAGAGCCGGTTTATTGAGTAGCCAAAGGGGATCCCTTTACAGTCATGAAGATAATTGCCTAGAATATGAGTCACATATATTTTTTAACTGGTTAAGCCAGTGAAATTAAAAGTCACTGGTTGAACCAGTGAAATTTTTACTAATTCATTTTTAGAGAGAACTATTCACTGGTTCAATCAGTAAAGAGCCTCAACTTAACTGATTCTCCAGTGAAATTATTGTTTACTGGTTGAACCAGTAAAATTTTCACTGGTACATTTTTAGAGAGCATTGTTGCCCATACGCTTGCCCATATTTATGCCGTTTTCGTTTCGTTTACACAAGCTTTTCTACGCTCTCTGGACCATACCAACAAGATAGTGATCAAAATTGAATTCGTCAGCAGGGCCGAAAATCGACGGTGGTCTTTTTGATTGCGAGTGGCTCTATCAAGGATACCCAGCTGGCTTTGTATATCCTTACGCTTGAGCCTGGTACTTGCAACAACCATTTATTTATTTGCTGTCATCTCTATAACTGTTTGCCTATTGGCCATTAGTATGGCAACCTACTTTATCATTAAATTCGCACATCATACCGGAAGGCAGGCATTAAGTTCCCATGCAACTATTTCTACGAATCCTTCATTTCTTTTGATGACAATATTCTTACAAACAAATTGTGGAATTTCTTAGTCGAGATTCAAAGAAAACAATTCTCTTGAAATTTCACTAAAATGAAAAAGAAATGCTTTGTGCCGGCTCATCTTGGCTCAAATCGGATTTTTTCTTTGCCTTGCGTAGAAAATTAGAGGTTTCAATACCACAGAACAATGAAAACATAGAACGAAACTAATATTTGGGGCGAAATTGATTAGTAAAAGCTATATGTAAATTATGTGATATCCGGAGAGGCAAATTGCATCTATATAAACTCACGTACTTTCAGGAAATCAGAATATTTATAATTTTTTCCGCAAGTAATTCTTTCAAGCCTTCATCGATATAAACTTTTACCTCCATTTCCTTAGCAATAATGTTCTCGACATTAGCCATAATTAAGCATCATTGAATTTATATTTCCTCTTTTGGGAGTAATAATTCGGCACCAGCTGCGTATTTTCCCATGGCAGATGGTTTTACCATCTAATTTTGGTTGGTTAAGCGTTCGTGAATTTTAATATCTTTATTTTGCACTATGAAACAAATACTATTATCTACGCTAAGATTCAGCTAACAATTTTGTTGAAGTAATAACCGACGGTGTCCGTAGTGCAGATCTCTGAATCACAGTTCAGTGATCTAAGAGTTGCTCATATTGATGGTTCAGATCGTGGCAATTTCTTTGTTCTAACGACGCGGAAACCTATGAACCTAGTTCTAACCGGTCGCCACATACTCCCCCAGGGTAGCATGAACGGAATGTTACTGCAGTGAACAGTTTGGTTTTGTTGTCGCGATCACAACAGAAAGGTAGCTTTATCCTGTCAATGGATATCGACTTGGTTGTACCGGTCCAATTTGATGACAAAGTGTTTTCGTAATCGTTTGATTACTTCGTATTGGCCCTTGTATGGAGGTTCGAAAGGTTTTCGAACACAATCGACTAGTATTACAACGGCCTCCTTCAAGGCTGTTGGCATGTAAGCAACCTTTTGAAAGGGTTGTCTAGGATGCCTTGCCGTTCTGCATATTAGAACGAAGGCGAGTGATATATTCTGAGTCTTCTATTAGATTTTCATCAGCTTTGATAGAAATCGTATTAGGGAGTCTCAAATTTTGACCCTATACGAGCTTGTCTAGTGAGCATTGTAAGTCGGTGAAAATGCCTAACATGACGAAAGGCAAGTCTTCACCCCGATTAGTAGTTTTGTCCCTGTTTTCAGTTGCCGGTGGAACCGTTTGAGCATCCCGTTTGCCTGATTCGTTGAGTACCAAATAGTTTGGCAACTTCATAGAAAGTCGCGTACTTTGGGTTGTGATTTCAAGGGGTGAAATGAATTCAGTGACGAATTTTTTTCCACTGTTGAAGCTGAGATGCGCCTTATTGGGTATGCTTCAGCTCATATCGTGAATCTGCCTACTGTCGTAAAGATATAATGGGGGTAGTGATCCCACTATGTCCTTATGGTCAAACCTGCCTTCAAATAAAGATTTGGTATTTCTCGAAACTTTGGCACGATCGAGACCACTCACTGCAGTCTTCATTGATCGATGGCCAGAAATATTTCATGGTAAGGGCTCGTCTTGTAGCATGAATACCAGGGTGAAACAGGCCAGTTTCGAGTTCAACGATACCCTACTTTACTGAACTATAAAAAAAGCAATATTTGCTATTTTTATAGTTATTTTGTGGCAATTTCTATCTAATCCTTTTATATACTATGGTGGGTATTGCGATCCTTGTGCGTGGGAAAAAACCAGTTTCACCGGTTTTCGACCAAGGTCATTAAGGTCATTAAAAATGATTAATTGCCCATTAACAGGTAATAAAAACCATTAAGTAGGCAATTAACACCTTTTAATGACCTTAATGACCTTGGTCGAAAACCGGTCCAACTGATTTTTGTCCCACGCACAAGGATCGCAATACCTACTTAGTATAAATTTACGGTTGAACCTAGAACTATCATCGCTTAATAGTTTTTAGAATATCCTTATGGAGCTTCTCGCTTCCGTTTCTACCAATAAAAAACATTTCTGTTTTAAACAGCTCCCTACAAATAATTTTTTTTAAGTATTCAGTTTAATAAAATATTATACGTTTCCACAATTAATATTGTTATTAATAAATTTTTTTTTGTAAAAAAAATCTACTTATATTTATAGATTAGTTATAATTATTATAACCTTCTAAGCAATTTTGTTTATCCATTAAAAATATAAAATGAGTCTATTAGAATCCCCTAAGTAGACATTAAATACACAAAAATATATACAAAATTTCACAACAAACAAAGATACAAAACCCAGCATAAGTAGATTGCTTGATTTTTGTTAAATTTTTTTTATTATTTTTCTTCTAATATTTACAAAAATTTATTTTTCAACCTTTTTTATATACAAAAACAAAAAAACATATAATATTCAAAAACCCCAAAATCGGCACAAAAAAGCTCATCATTTTTTATACAATTTCAAGCAAATTTATTTAAATAATAAAAAAAAATAAAGTTTTGAAGTGTTTCTTCCTTCACAAAAAAAAAAATAAAAAAAAACAAATACACAAAAAAAGTTGCACTAATTTTGTTTCAAATAAAATGTGAAAGTCGCTTTTTCTTTCACAGAATTTTCAAAAAAATTAAAAAAACATGAAAACATGGTTTTTCGAAAATCGTTGCCGTTTTGACTTTGATCGCAACGTTTTAACACAAGCGCACTTTGTTTTGTTTTTATAAAAAAAATTTCTACACAAAATTTTCACACATACACCGAGTTTCGCTTTTTTTAAATAAATTTTTTAAAACGAAAATTTATGGATTTATTTTTTGTGAATACGCGCGAAGGAAAGATTTTGAAAAAGCATAGGTCTTCGATTCGTCTTTTATGGCGATGTACACCTCAAGTTTAATACTATAGTAAGACCCTCTAAGATTCTATTAAGTTGAATCAGCTTGTGCCTCTGTCTTTCTCTACAGGGAATTTTAATTTTAAATAGTTTTTTTTTAATTTAGTTTTTAAGTTTTTGTTTTAAGTTTTATTTTTATTAATTTTAAATTAAATAAAATGAAAAAAAAATCGTCGCCAAAAAAAAAAACAGAAAAAAAAATTCTTCATGAAACCACTTCCATTACTTACAGATAATCGCGGTGATATCCATCCTGTTCATAGTCCTGTCTACCATAGCCTTGACGTTGAACACCATACCACAACTACAGTCCGAACATAACAATACTCCTCAGGATAACCCGCAATTGGCTATGGTTGAGGCCGTCTGTATATCGTGGTTTACGTTAGAATACGTGCTAAGATTTAGCGCATCGCCAGATAAATGGAAGTTTTTTAAAGGCGGCCTTAACATTATAGACCTATTGGCAATACTCCCGTATTTTATTTCCTTATTTTTATTGGAGACAAACAAAAATGCTACGGACCAGTTCCAGGATGTGCGCCGGGTGGTGCAAGTCTTTCGCATCATGCGCATCCTGCGAATCCTTAAGCTGGCCCGTCACTCTACGGGCCTGCAGTCGTTAGGCTTTACGCTACGTAATTCATACAAGGAACTTGGTCTACTTATGTTGTTCTTGGCAATGGGCGTTCTCATATTTTCTTCGTTAGCATATTTTGCTGAAAAGGATGAACCACAAACAAAATTTATTTCAATACCGGAAACATTTTGGTGGGCGGTTATAACAATGACTACTGTTGGCTACGGGGACATCTATCCCACTACTGCACTGGGAAAGGTTATTGGTTCTGTGTGTTGCATATGCGGTGTTTTGGTAATCGCTTTGCCTATTCCCATCATTGTTAACAATTTTGCCGAATTTTATAAAAATCAGATGCGTAGAGAAAAAGCACTTAAGCGCAGGGAGGCCCTCGATCGAGCCAAACGTGAAGGCAGCATTGTGTCCTTTCATCACATCAATCTCCGTGATGCATTCGCCAAGAGCATGGACCTCATCGATGTCATTGTAGATACAGGTGAGTCATTCTTATATACTATACTATGTATTTTGTAAGATATTATATAATTAATTAACTTAATTAAAAATACTAACATTGTTTTGTGTTATTTATTTTATGTTTACACATGAATACATACAAGACATTTCAACCGAATCAGAATGCATGACTTCTGCTTTGGCAATATGTGTGTAAAAGCATAAAGCATAGACGTTTTTGCATTATTTTTTTTTTGTTTTTTATTTTCTTTAATTTTTCTTTATAAATAAAATAAAAAAAATATATTTTAAAGGCTTACTCCGATGCAATTGTATTTTACGATGCATGAAAACTAATCTCAGCTTTTAACTCCCATTTTTATAATACGACAATGTCCTGAGAAATGTACAAATGGAAACTGTAAAAGTTTAAACTACGCTCAAATCCCATAAGAAGTCTATTAGCACACAGGTAGTGCAGGTGATTAGTTGAGCTTACTCAGTCTTCCAGTGAGTGAAATCTAAAAAGTCAAGATAAAACATACTAATTTCTCAAAGTGCTCTTCATGTAGCTTTTAAAAAGTAATTTCATTCTGCTGTAAAATGTTTTTAAAAGCTGGTATCTTCTAAAAGACTAATCTTTATGAAAATAAATCTCACAGACTTTATATGGAAAGTAAATAGTATTTTTCTGGTGGTGTACATTCGCAAAGTGGTCTTTGAGAAATTTTAAACTTTACTACCCTAAAAACCCTTTTAATTTTATATTCTCGTAACTCTTTTCGTCTACTGAAAATCGCTCAGAAGGATCCCTTCCAGTGTCTCCATATGTAAATCGAGAGTTACCGTGTTGTGAGGGTAAAAATACGGTGTTTCTAGACAAAATTACTGTGAATCTGCTAAAAGTGTACCGTGTAAATTACCGTGCAATTTTTCAAAGGAAAAAACAACGTTATGAACCAAATATCTCAAAATATAACCAAAAATCTCTCTCTATAACTTTAAATAACTTTAGATAAAAGCTGGAACTTGAAACAGTTCTTTGATTTAATCGTTTACTACGTATTTGTAACGCGGGATGTCATTGAAAAGTAATGCATTCCAGACTCACTTGCTATATCACCGAAACCTGCAGCGGTTTGATTTTTTGAATGATGTGCTGCCAATTCTGCGAAGCTGGCTGAATTTTCGAATGCAGCCTTAAATTGTAATTTCAACTTCGCAGCGCACAACACCTAGATTTCATTTTTACACTTTTTCACTTCTATTGCCATTTACCGTGGAATGTATGAAAGAGGAATACCAATTTTGCATTACATTTTTGTTTCCAAGATTCATAAATTTCGTTTCATTGCATGAATACATCGAGGAAAAATGAACCTATTCTCTTTTTTCCTGCTGGGGACTTTTAGTTATTGGGAGATTCCCAGCAAACAGGAGCAGTGTTCCCATTACAAAATTTGTTAAGTTGACTGATTGAGATTCGCAGTACATAATGAAATATTTACAACAACGTAATTTATAATGGTAATACGGTGATATGTGACACGGTAATACATTATTACCTTGACGGTAGATAAAGACCAGATTACGGTGCATCTACGGTATTTACCGTGTAAATGGAGACACTGATCCCTTCTTATTTATGTGCCCTGAAGCTGAACTAGAGATGCAGATCTGTTTAGGTTATTGGTCTAGGATGTTTCGTGTCGGTATTTTTATTTATTTGGAAAAGTGGAGTTTAATAAGTTTATCATAACATGTTTTTTTCGTTGTGTCTATGTCCAATATAATTGAGTATTAAACATGCTGTGACATGCAATTAAACCTTTTCAACCCCCTTCATAAAGAAGAATATCTTGAACTGCTCGAAATATTCATTGTTTGCTTGCTTAGCCAATTTTTCATATCTGGAAATCAAAAAAATCTCTTAATGGGCATTTAAACACAAAATATTCTGAGAAAATGCAAATAAAATTACATATACCCTCCAATCAAAATTCTCTTAGTTTTGTGTTCTTGAAACGTCTATGAAGAACTTTTGAATTATATTTTGCACCATAACATTTCTTAACCACTTAATTCTCAATGCTAAGAGCCCATTAAGAGCGCTGTCTGGATTGGGTATATTACTAGGATCATACAGGCAAGAATGCATTTGGTCATTCCGCATTCTACTCGAAGCCTAAACCGAAGAGATGGTTTAATCGCAATTGCGTCAAGAAACGTTTGAGGAGAAAACTCTTCAATGCAGCAGCTAGCAGCAAAAAATTTTGGTCATTGATTATGTCCATCAACAAAATTTTACTAGATCCACTATCCCTTCCTTTATTTACAAGAGGGAGGTGATAACAGACAGCCAACTTACGAGCATGACTATTAGCCTAAAAGTCTTCTTTGCCGGACATTACTATGCCACCCCCTGCCCCCACGTGCTCATTCAATGGACAGGGCTTTCTTCAGGACTTGCTAGGTATATACATAGGTGCTTTAAAGGGCTTTATGTCAAAAAATCCACTGAAACCGACAATATACCCCTATAGTCCTAAATAAATACGCCTTAAAGCAAACCTCTGCGCAAACTCTTTGCTTTATCATACTTCTCCGGATTTTATCCAGACTCTTGAAAATCCTCACATATTCAGTCCATACCGAAAAAAGGTGGCTCCAACAATCGCTCTAACTACCGCCCAATTTTATTGTCTCCAAAATCATAGAGACGATAACCAACATACAGTTTATGAGGTATCTAGAGGCCAAATAAATTCTGGATGACAAACAATACGGTTTTAGACAACAAGAGTCTACGGGAGACCTTTTAGTGTATCCAACACAATACCTTATAGGCTATTGATTATGTCATATAGAAAGGAACTAACACGTTCACGGGTTTTTATTGCAGGAACCGGTCAATGGGTCATTTAAGAAGAGAAAACCGCGGAGTGCTATTAAATTAGGGGGTGGAAATTGGAGATAGGCGTGAAAATGGACCCTTTTCAGTGTTTTCAATATATCTCGCAAACGAAGCAAAATTTCGATATACTTTATATAAAACTTTTTGTAGAGAATTAAATTTCCCATCGAAATGGCTAATTTAAAAAATTTGGAAAAAATTTTTTTATGCCAAAAATTGTGAAACAAAAATAAAAAAAAAGCCAAAATTTTGATTTTTTTTAGTTTTTTGCTTTTTAGCCTATAACTTTTTTTGGGTCAGAGATAGGTATAGGTATTGCTTTATAGAAAAAAAAGTAGACAAAATTTACTTTAAGATGCTAGATCGAAAAAAAATTTTGGTTAAAAATTGACCGAAATATGGCCAATCGAACATAGCTTTTTTTTTCAATTTTTATCCGTTTTATACAAATATTGCTTTCATTCTCATTTTGTTGAAAAAATTATTATTTTACTCAATAAAAAAGGTATTTTAAGTTTATTGGTTGACAATACTCAATTATTACAATCCCCGTGTTCTTTTAATGAACTGGGTTTTGAGAGCTTTTGAGTTCCCATACAAAATCGAAAACCCAGGTTTTTCGATTTTGTATGGGAACTGAAAAGCTCCTCAAAAGCTCTCAAAACCCAGTTCATTAAAAGAACACGGGGAATAAGTGGCCATGGTGTGTAATTAACAATATCAAAATGTATATCTTTGGAAACCAAGTGTAGGAAAAGTAACAGCAAAATTGTATGATCGAAACAGTTTTAATTTTTCTCAACAACAAAAGTATCTTGGATTTATTCATGCATTTAGTGGCTGCGATACTACGTCTGCATTTTTCAACATTGGCAAAAGAAAATTTATGAAACTCATAAATAAAAATGCTATACAGCTACAAACACATATGGACACGTTTTTACGCGACAATGTAACTGAAGTAGAACTAAGTTATGCATCAGAATATATTGTAGCTTCTTTGTATGGAGCAAAGTTGAACATGACAAGCAACTGTCGCTTCCAGAATTTTTACAAATTTTCAAAAAGTGCTAAATTTTCTCTGGCGCAATTACCACCAACACCTGATGCCATCAAACAACATGGCTTAAGAACGTATTTCCAAATCCAGCAGTGGCAAGGAAAAAACTTAAACCCTTTGAACTGGGGTTGGAAAAATTCTAAATATGGATTAATTGCGGTTCGCACAACAGCACCTCCTGCGCCGGAGATTTTGCTAAAAAAAGTGGCTTGTGGTTGCACTACAGGTTGCCATGGAAACTGTGGTTGCAGAAAATTACAAATTACTTGTTCCATATTTTGCAAAGAATGTATGGGGATCAATTGTGATAATGTGCAAATAGCCGATATTGCAGAAGATGATATTAATGAAGATATAGATGATGATATCGATATACAGTTTGAGAATGTTATTGAAGAAATATAATAGCACTATGGTAACATACATTTGTTGCAATAATTAAGTATTGTCAACCAATAAACTTAAAATACCTTTTTTATTGAGTAAAATAATATTTCTTTCAACAACATGAGAATGAAAGTAATATCATATTAAACGGCAAGCATTTATTTTGTGGCACCATTTTACAGGATTTAAGAACTCCAACTATATTGAAAACTGTTTCACCTTTAAGTGCAGCATCACAATTTTATTTATAAACGGCTAATAATTATAAAATAATTGAATACAATGCCAAAAATTTGAAAGAACCCACGTTTAATTATATGATATGTGACATTGAGAGATAATAAAAGTTGGTTTTTTGGCATTGCTTTTTCCAACTATAATTGTTCTCGAAAAATTTTGTTATTGAAGACTTCTAGATTTAAATTCAAAAAATGTATAGAAAATGGCCCTCGAATTTCGAGTACTGGGTCCTCCTACTAGTTTGTATAAAACGGATAAAAATTGAAAAAAAAAAGCTATGTTCGAGTGGCCATATTTCGGTCAATTTTTAACCAAAATTTTTTTTCGATCTAGCATCTTAAAGGAAATTTTGTCTACTTTTTTTCTATAAAGCAATACCTATACCTATCTCTGACCCAAAAAAAGTTATAGGCTAAAAAGCAAAAAACTAAAAAAAAATCACAATTTTGGCTTTTTTTTTATTTTTGTTTCACAATTTTTGGCATAAAAAAAATTTTTCAAAATTTTTTAAATTAGCCATTTCGATGGGAAATTTAATTCTCTACAAAAAGTTTTATAGAAAGTATATCGAAATTTTGCTTCGTTTGCGAGATATATTGAAAACACTGAAAAGGGTCCATTTTCACGCCTATCTCCAATTTCCACCCCCTAATTTAATAGCACTCCGCGGCTTTTTCTTCGTAAATGACCCATTGACCGATTCCTGCAATAAAAACCCGTGAACGTCTTAGTTCCTTATTGCCCCGTTTTTTAGGACATAATCAATAGCCTATTAGCCAAAGTATGGATATCGATTTGGCGAATTTAGGGCCTGATCATGGTTGGCGCTTGAAGTGAGAAATGGCGCGGCGAATGTAAAACGGAATCATAGTTCTCGAAAAAATTGACATTTATCAAGAAAAACGCAGTCAGGCGTATCACAGTTGGCGTTTTAAGAGACAAATTTGCGTTTTTCACGACTATTAAGTGAGTATTTCAGGCGCTTGGTTGTGGTAGGTGACAAAATGCAGTCTGAGAAAAGGTGTTTTTTTATATTATATATTTTTTATATATAAATATTTTTTAAATAGATTGAATAAATAAGGAAATTTAAATTTTTTTAATTATTCGAAATGTTCAAACATTTTCCAGCGACAACCATGATAAGGTTTTGTCGAAAACTGTCATGTCGCTGCACTCGCCGACTATGAGACGAACAAAGACAACGACAAACGGCGCCGTCATTTTTTCGCCGCGCCAACCAAGATCAGGCCCTTAGGGTTTCACCGCTCTAGATATCTACAAAGCTTTGGTCGAATATGGCACCCTGCTCTGATAGCTAAACACCAACCTATTGATATTGACTTATCTCTAAAGAACTGTATCGAGATTTTTCTTTCTGGCCGTTCAATTAAGGTAGTATGGGACCGTGTCAAATCTCTCTCGGTGTTCCGAAGAGATCCATATTATCACCCGTTCCATCCAACCCACTTCACAGCTTAGCTGGTGACGCGTTACTCTTTCGCCTTCGATATTACAAGATAAGCGCGTTTCTTGACTATCGCGAACTTATGTTCAACTCAGAGACGAACTCATTCTCGATTGTGCCGTAATGATGGGCCGATGATTCCTGAGTTTAGATCTACCACCATATAATAAAATGTGTTGTTGCTATTTCTGAAGAAAAGATTTGTATTTTGTATTTGTATTTGGCGTACTTCCACCTACATACTTCAGACTGCAATAGATCTTTTGTATATCTTCTTCAAACATACGACTTAAGGCCCCCATTCACATACGGGCTGCCGCCGTCAGACCGTGGCCTTCGTGACCAGTAGGTCAGCCTCCTAATAGTAGCCGGAGACAGTTAAACACCGGAAATTTACGCACGGTCGCTGAAATCCAACAAAGCCTATGTTTTAGTTTGTCCAGGATCTTCACATCAGAGCAACTAATCATACCGTCCAAACTCCTGTTGTATAAGACGATGGTCTTATCAATTCTCACCAGGGCCGTAGCAACGCAGGGGCTAGGGGCGGGGGACATAGCCCCCCACTCCTTTGCATTTCCCCCACGCGTTTTTCTCTTATATGAAATCGATACTAGAAGGAAAAAAAATTAAACGACAATGAAAAACAAAAGCAAGAAAGAAAATTATTTGTATAGTTCATACTGCGTTTAAGGTTTATTTTTTTTAAAGAATAACATTTAATCATTTTTTTAAACTAATTGCACTTTGTGTCACGACTGGGTAGGACACGATTATAAAATGAATTTGTAAGAGGTACCTCTTTTTTCTTTTGAGCCAGTACAATGTCATACTTCAAATGAGGTGAGGTACTTTTGTAATGCCAAAACGACAAAAACAAGCAAATTAAAAAAAGAAAGAAAATAAATACCAATGAAGCGCTTTTTTTACGAGTTTGATTTTAATATGCATCAAACTGCCTCAGTGTAGGTAAGAGAGCTAGGCCTCCACAATGTATATTTATATTTTACAATCTCACCTCACCTAATTTCAAATTGAAAATTTTGCTGCCGCAAAAGAAGTAAGAAATGTCTTTCCAGAACGTATTTACAATTCACCGCGCCGAAGTAAGAAATATGAAACCCATGTCTCTTAACTACTTATTTACAATCACACCTCGCCTCATTTATCTCGATACACGCTCATATACCAGTAAGACATTATTTTTGAACCGAGTCATTTCAAAAACTTGAGGCCTCAGTACATTTACCATCGTGTAAGGGGCAAATGTACTGCCTCGTGTAAGTCCAGCTCAACTCTAGTTGAGAGAGTGTACTTCATTCTTTTCTAATTATCTGCACTATCGACTATACTGGCGAATGGCAAAATTTTTAAAAATGGACGTTAAATTTAGTAAAATTACAAACAGTGTAGCTACGGCATTGATTCTCACATAGGAATCCGAAACTTAGTTGCTCAGCAAATTTCATTCTGGTCTTTCGGAGAGTAGTTCTATACCTCAATATGCTAGGAAAATTCTAGACAATGAATAACAACAATTGGAATAACGAAAACTACTTATGCTATCCCGGCATAGATCCTGAAAAGCATCAAGTTCGGATCAAAACATCTAGCTTCAATGAGAAAAGATGAGGAAAGACCTGTGACATATCTATAAACTAAACCTTCGCTGAAAGGATGGCGTAGACCATGAGATCTTTAGATTAAGAATCCCAAACTGAATGATATCGGCCCGGAATTGGGATTGCCCAAGAGCGGATCCTGGTTTTTTAAGCCGCTCAAATTAGTAAAGGCCGTGCCATAACCGAAGGGAATTACTGTTTCCATGTGGTGTATTACCGAAGTCACGAATTTATCAACCACCTGCCTTACATATAACAAATCAATATCCAACTTTTTACTCGGCGTTAGTACATGAAAAACATATCTACACATCATTCTGTCTGTAGTTTGGCAAATAAGTTTGGATAAAGTAACCACATTTCAATTATTTCGATACATTCTTAATGTAGTGCATAATACCAAAAAAAAAGTTCTAAAGCTAATTTAAAGCAGACTTCTGAATGAACATACACCATAGTAAATTGATTTTTTAAACAAACTACTTTTCGGAAAAAATATATTTCTGTGCAATTTTGAAAATGTTAAATTTTGGGTCTCCAAAATATTAAAAACTAGGGTGCATTCACTTTATTTCCTTTCTTGCTCATCTAACCCGCCACTCTACTCCAATTATTATAACCCCACAAATTGTCTTTTCAATATGGCATCATTTTTCACTTAGTACAAGTACTTCCATTTACCAAACCACTTACTAAAAACGTAATTTTCTTTCGGGTGCACCTTAGTCTCTATGTTAACATCACCCATAGCTGAAGATTTTAATATAAGTACGTGAAATGTTAACTAGCTCAAAATTTACTCCTGAGACGTATGGTATCGCGAAAACCCTCAGCAGCATGCTTGCCACCTTCACCTCTGCAATTGCTCTTCTTACATAAAGCAAAAACTGGTGGCTGCTTCTCAAGAAATATTACGTGGTAAGGCTTCTCCCTCCTAATTCCTCAATGCAGAGTCTGAATGCAACCAACCAAAGAAACTGATTTACTTTTTTCAGTGTTATTTCATTGATGCAATTAGATTTGTAATGCCTGTCGTTTACTCAGATGCTTGCTCGTAAGGAATGTTATGAATGCACTTAGATGTCATCCATGGCAAAGTTTAACAGGTCTTATGGGGACTTTTTGTCTTACTATTTACCATCTGAATATTTGCAAGTTAATTGGATTGATATGCACGATTGCTCTCATACTACATGGTGGTTTGCTGCAAATGTCAGCTCTTCGGGACTTTCTACATTATTTTAAGAAGATTTTAAAATTGCAAAATGAAATTTAATTTCTTGTTTTATATACAAGTGGAGTTTTAGATAGTTAACGGTGCTTCTTGTACCTAAACTGATGACAACTTGTTTTTCTTCAAACAGTCCTTTCTTCAGTCACTTCAGTACTTTAAAATATATTAACTAAATTCCGTATCATTTGTGCTTTTGCATAAAAGTAAATTTTTATAATCTTTAGTTATTATTAAACATTAATTAATTTTTTTTTATTTACTAAAAATGACATTTATGTTTACGTATTTAACCTTTTGCACCTTTTTTAAATGCATGAATTCGCATGAAAAATTGTTTTCAGTACACAAAAAAAATTTAAATGGTGACTTTTATATTAAAAATTAAATTTTTTTTTAATTAAAAATAAATTGTAAATATTTTGTTTTTAAAATAAATGTACAATATTTTGAAATTTTAATATTATTAGTATATTTTTCTTATTATTACAATTTATAATAAATAGTAGTGTCTTTATAACAATATATATTACAAAGTTAATAATAATAATAATAATAGTAATAATAAATTTAAACAAAAAAAAAAGAAAAAAAAACTGAATAAGTGTTAGTAAAATTTTATATTTTACAAATTTTTACAAAGTATATAAAAATATAACTTTAAGATAATTATTTAATTTAAGATTTTTATATTTAGTAATATTTTTTTTGTAAGAATGAATTGGAATTGTCTCATTTAGTTAAAAAAAATCACATGTAGGCAACTCTAGTTAGGGTATATGAAACAGGATTTATGAATAACTGAAATATGTTTTTTTTATTATAACAATTTTTGTAGTGCTACAAATCCGAAAGGACTTTTCATTCTAATAATGCACTGTAGTTTAAATAGTAGAGTAGTTTTTTTAGGACTAATCAACATATCTCATATTTATTTCATCGGTTTTGGGTTGATAAATTAATTAAAATATAAAAAAAACGATCCTTTATCCAAATGAGAAAAATCATTTTGGGAAGTCTGCCATATTGGATTTAGATCAATATTAGACTAAATTGCATTATTGCATTGAAAGACCATAAATCTTCATTTGCGATGGTGTTTGGTCAAAATATCTTACGAATATGGATTTACAGAGGATTTTAGTTCTTGTTTGTTACTCTTTAATATGTGCCAAATCTCTGATCTATTTAGTATACTATTGATTTCACACATGTACTGAATACATGAATTTTCATCTTAAGTTTCCGCGCTTTTTATCTATAGATCTTTTCCTTCGACTTCGTGACGATGCCTCTGTGGTACATATGTGAAACTGTCCACTTGTTGTAATGCAATTCAAGCCTACTTCAGATGCCTTTTAATTTGCTTATTGCTTGTTCAGGGCTATTGAAGCGATCTGATAGGCTGCTCTATATCATTTTCATTAATGGCTCATATAAGAAATTTGATAGCGACCATTGTATGGTTCTATGGCCCATTTAAAAACACTTTCTTCGATACCTCACAGTAATAACTTTACTCCAGAATTAAATGCAATTAGGGGGTCAGAAAAGCTCGTGTTATGTATTATTCCGCACATAAAGTTCTCATATCGTATTTATATAAAATACATACATATAAGCAATGTAACGTTGAAACCCGGCGCGCCATCTGTTAGTCGATAGATTATTGCCTAAAGCTCGCTCACCATGTGGTATCAGCTAATTTTGATTTTAAGTTTTTTTGAATATTGATTAATTTGATAATTATAAATTATTATTCGTTTCCAGAGACCGGCACGGCTGGACAACAACATAACAAGGAAAATATTTTTTTTTTAATTTCCGTTCACTGACATTCTTTACTACGCATCCGCTTATAACAATTGTCAAAGCATAATGACGAGTTTTACTGTTAACGACGAATTTTACCGTGAATTTTACCCCCCAAAATGGCATTCATCGTAACGACGAATTGTCCTCGTAATGAAGTTGCCTTGTGACGAGGGTACAAGTACACGGTGTCTGATGTTAGCCAGAAGCTGCAGCTGCAGAAAACCAGTGTGACCGGAGGCCCGATTAGCGCTTGGCCCGGCATTTTGTTGCCACAACTCGTGTACCTTATGTTGAGTGGTTGTTTGGTCGGGTGTGACGGATGCCTAAAGCCATCCTGTGGAATTTAGGAAGCTTAACAGTAATTTGATCTCCAGTCTGGAAATCTAATTTAAGTCTTCCAAAACGAACTATCTAATGTGCGCTGCCTGGCTTTGGCTAAAGCCGGGCACTTACACAGGAAGTGAATAAGTGTTTCTCTCTCGTTCGTCTCCCCGCAGCTACGACAACAGACGTTGAACGAGATGCCCAACTTGGCAGCGTGGTCTCCTATGGGCCAATGTCGCGTGATGATTGCCGTGATTCTGGCAATATCGTTGGGGTCTGTTTAAGAGGCCCATTGTTTTTTATTTGTTATAAGTCGGCCAAGTCGCTCTTGAGATAGTGCAGGACTCCAGTGCTCTCCACTTTTGGCTGACTAGCAGCAGGTGGTAGTCAAAAATAGCGTTCTTGACTCCACCTATTGGGCTGCCGACCATCTCGGTCTCCGAGCCCCGGAGAGAGACTCCCTGTTGGCTAGGTAGTCGGCTTTCTCGTTCCCCTCTATATTCCTATGACCGGAACCCAGGCGAGAATCACGTTGTGCTTTCTACCTAGCCTATCTAGCTCAGCTCTGCATCGCTCCACTAGCTTGGAGCGCATTCTTAGTGAATCCAAAGCTTTTATAGAAGCTTGGCTGTCTATGAAAATTCCAATACTACATGTTTGTGTAGGTTCTGAGTTCATTGTCTGGCAGGCCTTCAGGATTGCCAGCACTTCATCTTGAAAGACACTAGTGTAAACCGGCAGGTGCCAGGACAGTGAACTGTTAGTGGTCTCTAGATAAACCCCTGCTCCGACGCCCTCTGACGTCTTGGAGCCGTCTGTGAATATTCGTACATCGAACTTTCGCAGGACGTCTCCGTTTCTGCAATCTCTTCTTGAGGTTAGTTCGACGGAGAAATCCTTCCTAAAGGTCAATCTAGGGGGAAGGTAGTCTGTAGTTGTAGCGACCATACCCTCCAGTAGCAGATTCAAAATATTGCTATGTCCGTAGGTTTTGAGGTCCAGGCCCCAGATTCCCTCAGTCTGAGGGCACTGCAAGAGGCTAGATGTTTGATGTGAAGGTCGGGGGTGAGTAGGTGCCAAAAAACTTCGAGAGCTTTCGTAGGGCATGTCCTCATGGCCCCTGTTTGCCCCTAATCTTGCCGTTCTCTGGAGCCTTCCCAACTTTATTACCTTATAGGTCTTGCTCAGCGCTGGCCACGATACTAGCGACCCAACCCATACGTGAGAATTGGGCGTACCACAGCTGTGTACATCCACAGAACCATCTTTGGCCTAAGACACCATCTTATTCCAAAAATCTTTTTACAGGCGTAGAAAGCTATACAGGCTTTCTTCACCCTTTCGTCCATCTTCGACTTCAAGTTGAGTTTAGGATCCAATTTTAGACCCAGAAATTTCACACTGAAGGATATGGTGAGTGTATGCCCCTCCAACCTGGGAAGGTTGAAGGTGGGAATTTTCGTTTTCCCTGTAAAAAGCATCAACTCAGTTTTTCCCGGATTGACTGCCAGACCGCAACCTGCTGCCCAGCTGCCAACTTTATTTAGGCAACCTTGCATGATTTCACTAATCACTGTAGCTGGAGGTAGGTACTGTGAGAAAGTACATGGAGATATTTCTTTTAGCTAGCTCAGCGGCTTCTATACATTCTCCACCGATGTGCCCGCGAGAGTTGCCTCCAGTCTGGCCAATTTACAGTTCATCGGCCTTCTCACATCTCTCAATCTTACTGTGTCTAGTACCCATTGAAGAGTAAACCTGTACCGCCCGGCCAGGGAAAAGAGCTCCTTGGCGCAGTTTTCGAACCAGTTTGGGTGTTATACCGTCTGAGCCCAAATGCCTCGATGGCCGCTTGATTATCTGATAACAGCATTACGCAGACTTCAGCCTTGGGTATGACTGTATTTCTAGGCGGGCTTCAAAGATTGTCAGAAGTTCTGCCTCGAATACACTGACGAAGTTAGGCAGACCGTACTATTTTTGGAGATTAACCGAAGGGGAAAACTCCACCCGCGAATCCGTCGGTGTACAGGATAGCGTCAGGATCCTTGTCGAGTTGGAAATCTTCCACTTCCTCTCTGCTAGTGATCTGGATATAGAGGTCCGTGCCGAAATTTAATCTTGCGACCATGTAGTCGGTAGCACCTTGTACCATTTCCTGTGGTAGAGAGCGTAGTATATTGCTCTGTCAGTAGTTCTTCTTGACCTATCAACCCGCTTCTCCCAGCTGATGTATAAATCAGGTGGCAGCAGGTCGAAAATTACGACGTCGTACTCAATGATAGAACCGTCAACCGAACCGACTTTCCTCTGAAATCGAGTCTATCACACACTGGTAGAGTAATAGGAAAAATAAAAATAGGAACTCAGCAAATGAGTGGATTGAGTGCGGGTTAGAGAATGTACGAAAACTACGTACAGATAACTCTAGAAAAGTAGCGAAATATAGAGATTGATGTCCTAGATTTCTTTGATCCTGCAAGGACCGTAGCTATTTAAAAAGAAAAATATAACCAAGCGCACATCAAACTATTTCAGAATTTGAAACTGCGAATAAATATTTAATCGAAAAAAGTCAATATATACAAGTCAAGCAGTATCGGACGCTGTTAGTACTTAGTTGGAGGACCGCTTGGGAACACCGCGGGCCATCCTGCAGCCCAGTTTATATTGACAGTGTATTCTCGGTTTATAGTTTTGTTAGCACATTAGCATTGCGTTTTAATTTTATCTAATTGTCAGTCATTAAAATATTTTTGTTTCAATTTAACGTATAAAATAAAATACAATTTTCTTTAGTCCAGAATCGTTATTTATTTAATTTGAAATCTTTGAAGCCAACAACTCTTTCTGCCAAGCTCATTATAATAGTTTAGAGGCAAGAAAGTGGACCCACAAAAAGTGGTTCAATTCAAACTTTCATTGGTTAGGTTTATGCTTTATTGATCGTAGTACAGTATTTGAAAAATCTAGCATTTTGTGGTTGTTTACCGTCTCCTAAATGCTTTCCAAAAATGAATGATTGCAAAACTACCTCAGTCCACAAAACCGGACAATCATTTCGAAAAACAATCGCAATTGTAATCAAAAAATATTAAAACCAACACGCATTAAAATGAAAATAGTGGAAGCATTATTTTGTATTACTTTCAACAATATCGCCACCAATAAATCTTTCTTTGTTTCAGTTTGAACTTTGTACTCTCATTGCTTTTGGTACCTTCGAAAAGTTACATGTTTACTCGCACACTAACAAAGTATATTCAAAATATTTTAAACCATTCAAGGATTTATGAACTTTCCATGCCTGTACATCGCCGATAACATTCAGAACTTTGCCATATGAAATTTTCTGACTGTGCCCTAAGAATAGAATTGGCAACTTACAGCGAACTTCCTTAAAACACAAAACCAATCTGAATCTCCCACACAATTTCTATATTTGGAGATTATCCTTAGCTTTTAGCACGTGAACGTGTTCCTGTGTGTGCTCCTTTTTTTCTTGTGCAATCTAAAAGAAGGAAGTTTTTCTTCTAATTTTAGAATTCCGAGGCAATAAAATTGTGAAACATTTATCGAATTCGGGAATTGTTACCGTCGAGCGGCAACACCTACACACACGGGGGCCATGTGGATTGAGGTTAATTATACACCAAAGAGTTGATATACATACTTGGAGGGTCCTTAATAAATTCAGTCCCATTTGTTCTGCCCATAAATTATCCATTTCGTCCTTCCAAGACGAATAGCCTGTCTCAAACTCTTTTTGCACACCCAAGGTGCCAGGAATGGTGTGCGGGTGGACGACGGTGGTGGTAAAGGTCTGAGTGTTTAATTCTGTCGCTTCGTTCCTGCATTTAAATCCGTAAATAATTCATACTGGTGGGCGTGCAGTGGGAGGGAGGAGCAATTGAAGTGAAGCAAAAAAGTGTTAAAATCCAGCAAATCGGATGCATGCAAATCGCTATTGTCGTGCTTTAATTTATAGCACTTTAAGCAGCTTAGGAGAGCTGAAGTGGTTTTATTTAATTGCTCGTCGCCAATCTGCACAAGTTTTTACGCCAAACGATTTTCTGTTATTTGCCCGAACTGTTCTTATTGTTATAGTATAGAAAACGCTTCAAACTACTCCTGATGGCAGGCAGTAAGGATCCCTTTTCCATTGAACTCGAAACCTATTGAATCCTAACAGCAGGAGTCCTTGAGGAGTTGACCTAGCTTCCATTACCCACACCCTTCGGTCCCCGGCATTCCCGACGGGGTGGTGTGGATAGACCGTTTTCTTAAGGGCAAGGATAAGAGAGTTGACAGACAATACTTTACCTGCTTTGAACAAAAGGTTCCCAGTCAACACCCGAAACAAGTCATTGTCATATCGGAGGTCCTTTATTGTTACTACTAATGGCACATGCCCTTGAGGTGAATGGTTTCCTTTTTAATCAACTTTTGATGACACTCGTAACCACTTGCCTACCTCGAAAACGGTTTAAGGACTGAACAAGTGAGGATTAGATTACTCGCGGCGACAAACACTGTCAAGTTCTGCAAAAGAGGCACAGCAGGTTGGGAGGTGGAGGGGGAGGGATTAGATTGATTTTCAATCGGTTAGTTGATGATCTTTCGATTTTCACTTGCTTAAGCTGCAGAAAGCGAATGAAGAGTGAATTACATATTCGCTTTCGATTAATTCGATTTAATGTAACCAATAATCCCTTGTAATAACCCTTGTATGGCGGGGGATTAGCTTAAAAAGAATCGTAATTGCTCCCTTCTTGGGTTTTTTAACTAATAGGGTTAAATTTAACATTCTAAGCACTTTTCCATCAGATTATCCCTTGTATTTACAAAACTGAAGCCACTGGGCTTTATTAATCCATAGAAGAGGTTATATAATTATATTAGTTCACATCGAAATTTTGCTTAAGCTTTGAAATAATCGTGTAACTTATAAATTAATATAATTTTGTCAGCATCATTCGTCGACTTTTTAAAAAAGTAATCGATCTAGAATATTATTGAAATAGTTGTGCCACTTTCAACATTTTTCCAAGAAATCGAACGAGAATTTTTTTCAGAAGAGAATTTTTTTATTTGCTGTTGTTTTGTTTGATCGGAAGAGATTTTTTTACAGAAGAGAATTTCGTTTTGTGTTTGATTTTTTTTGCTATTTTACGTTTTGTGTTTAAACAGGGGCCCCACTTCTAGAATATTATTGAAACAGATTTATAGGGTTGCAAAAACAAAATGAAAAAGCCCGTTTTGTAAAAAAAATATAAATTTTTAACTTCCCAGTCGGAAGTTATTGTAATCGGTCCGAAAATCGGGTTCGAAATTTTCAATGTATTTCACGTTTCAAGGTCCTACCCAGTAGGGAATGGTAACCTTCCAGAGTCGATTCTGTACATGTTCCTTCGAATGCATAATGTCTACTTTCTAGATCGAAACATCGCTTCGATTAACATTGCGATGTCCTAGGGTCGAAGGCATAACGGCCACCTTTTGCATTACCATACATTCCAATATGAAGGCATAAGAGCTACTTTTTGCATTACCAAACATTCCAATATAAAGGCATAACGGCTACCTTTTGCATTACAATTCCTTATGCATGACACTTTACATTCCATTTCTTCCAATAGCCATCGATTCACATTGCTTCCAATTTCTACAAAGATTTACTGCATTCCAATTTCATGAATTCGTAAATTCCCTACTGGGAATAGCATTTTAAGCAAAAATTTGAGAAGAAATATGTGTGTGTGTGCCTACGTATGTGGTCATTTTTTCCTGCACGATTTCGCGCGAACCAAAAAAGATATCGGCTTCGTTGAGTTGCCGTTCAAAGCGTGTTAAAGAAAATATGATCTGAAAAGATTTTTATAAAAATCGGTGGAGTCGTTTTTTTGTTTGAACGAAGTTCGTGATTTTTGTACCTGCCCAATATCGCGCGAACCAAATATGATACCGACGTCGTTGAGGTGCCGATCGAAGAGTATTAACGAAGATATGATCTGAAAAATTATCATAACATTCGGTCAAGGCGTTTTTTGTGTTTAAATGAAGAGACTTCGGCAAGTGTGCCAAGTAACTTAAATTAATTAGTTTTGCTACTGTCTAATATACTCGTTGGAATGAAACCCGTTCTAAATGAGGTTAACTTTTATGGATTCAGCCGAGCAATAGCTTCCCACGAAATTTTCAATCATCTGTCCATTTTCTGCCATACATCTGCCCACATACACTTCACGAATAGGTGATTTATCGTGACTAAGTATTTTGTAATGTAACGCCCGCCTGCGTTGTTAAAGAATTAGCAGAGTGGTCATTATTTTGGTAGATCGTAACTCCAATAGCTGCAACTTCAGGTCCCTTAAATTTAACAATATACTACTGATAATATTTCACATTTATAATACTGGGAAGTTGATCTTGTGGACCGAAAGGGTCAAAACCACATCCCAACTTTTTTTTTTATGTGATAGTCCAAGCTCAGGTGTCAACCTATGTACTACCAGTTCGTCATGTCGTACAAATCATGATGCAATGTCTGGTAGTAAGCTTGGCTCGGAGGAGAAAGATAAGGACATGATAGGTTAGAGGGAGTCGGGGGGGGGGGGGTGTTGCAGCAGATGGCGATGAACCTTGCGTTTGAACTTTTGGGTGTTGTATGAGTTCGAGAATACTGATTGTGGAATGTTGTTCCATGGGCATGAGGTTACTTATTTCAGTGGAGCAGTCATTGTGGTAAAATCGGTACAATTTCGCAAGAGCTCCTACATTCCTACGGTGCCCCAATGAGTCAATTGAAGATCAAATGGCGCTATCACCATTAAGTTTGAGAACGTGGTTTTACACCTTGTCTAGCCAAGCTAAGGTGGTTCTCGGGGCACTGGCCCAGATATACGAGTTGTATTCGAGGCGAGGACGAATGTAGGACTTGTAGATTGTAGCCCTGGCGGCCGGCTGAAGAAGGAATTTGCACCTTTTGCGGAATCCCAGGCACTGTGATGCTTGAAGCTTTTATTCGCAATTTTTTTTTGTAACAAGTGTGCTCCAATTCGCCGTCCGGTCTCGGTGGCGTAAAGGTTACCATCGCAGCGGTCCGTTTGTTGTGCATACGAACTAGTGGATGTTAATTAAAACAAAATACTTGGAACAAAATTATTATTCGGCTTTATTCATACAATTGTCTGACCTGAAAAAACTAAATTAGACTAACATTTATTTTAGAAAATATTCTGTCATAAAAGAAAAAATTTGCAAGGCTATCGTGTTCATATAATCTCCGAGCAATACAGTTATTTGCTTATATGCTCGAATGCTATTTTTATTTCAACACTCCTCCTCATTCGAATCATTCATGTAAGCCATATTTTTCTCGCAACATTTTGTGTCGTGTTGCTGGCAATGGTTTTGTAAGTAGATCTGCCAACATTTGCTCCGAACTAGGGTTTTTCAAAAACAGTGGTTTTCAAAAAACAGCTGTTACTGTTTTTAATTTTCAAAAAAACAGCTGATAACAGCTGTTTTTACTGTTTTTCGAGTTTTCGCTAATTTTACAAGTAATAAAAAGTTTTTTTTATATAATATCATTTTATTTTACATTTTTACTTCTTGTATTTCAAAAACACAAGCGCCTGAAGTGATTTGTCTGAAAGACGCGATGTTATTTTGGTGCATACCGAAAATACACCGTTAAATATTGGTCGATGTTGGTTTGATACAAAGAATTGCATTATATAATTTTCGCAGATTTTCTGTGGGTTGATTGACCAGTATATTGAAAAAGTGTAAATTCGATTTGAACCTCTTGAAATCTGATCCTCTGAATTATACGGAATTGAAGCACCACGTCCAATTCATCTTGTAACGAAAATTTTTCGTTTTGGTCAGTATGCGGCCACTGTTGAAGTACATCGTCCACTCTTACATCGATGACACCAAAGAGATGACAGGCTAGATTGCCTGCAAAAGCTAGTGTAGTTTTTGATGGAGTGACTGTGGGATCCTTGAGGCTTCGCAATAATTTCATGACATCCTCGTTCATTAGGCCATCCACACGAATTTTTAAATTTTGCATGAGCTTATTACTAATGTACTAATGTCTCTGCTATTGTCAGAAAGCTAACATGAATTGTAAAAAATTTTCTGCGCTCACCAACCTTGCGTCCTCACAACTAAGATTCGCGACAGCTAGTTTTACGGGCTCCATTGCCTTCATAGTCCAATGTCATATTCCACGCCTTAAATTCTTTTAATATCGCGCAAATTGTTGTTTCCGGTGGTGACGGAATGGAGCACAATGACATTTGACGCCATTTGCAAAAATTATAGTACCTTCACATTACGACATTACTTTTGCCCCACCTTGAATAAGAGCTACTCTGGACAGAAAAAACTCAATATATTAAAAGATCATTAATCGGTATTGTCGTTCTCATATTACTTTGGCTGCTTTTACATGAGCGGACACCGAACAGACGAAACTTAACTGTAAGAAAGTTTGATGGAATGTCGCATGGGTTTTACACGGGCGAACTGCAACGAACGAACTATATCAAAACTTAATGGCTTTTTGTTGTTGCTTTATGGCCATTCATACACGAGGGAGCATGGTTCCGGAGCAAAAGCTTTTTTCGGGCAAGGGAGGCGTGCGGAGATGCAATAAGTGGAGAGTTTCGTGCTCCTGTGGAGACTTTTGTGCTCCTGCCTTTGGCCTGCGAACACGGAAAGCATGCACTCACACCAATAAGAAATCAATGCTTTGGCGATAAAAAAAACTTTCAAGCAGTAAAATTTTGTCAAATTGTGTACATAATAAGAAAACACTTTTAATTATTGAGAATTCAAAGTGAGTGAGTGAATTTTTTTAAATAAATTATTTCATAACAGCGAAAAAATCTCAATTTTTTTTAATAAAAAATTTGACATCTCACTAATACGAACAAATATCACGTAGCAACACAAAAGCTGCTTCCATCGCTGTTGCTCCGTGTATTTTCAGAAAACTTGCAGCAAAGCTTTTGGTTGCAGAACCATGGTCCCTCGTGTATGAATGGCATATGAAATTCTCTTTCGATTTCTTGTCCTAGCAACAAAAACAACGCAGGAACTGTCAAAATGTTCGTTCAAAAGTTCACTGAGAATGTCCATTACATTCGTCCGTCCTCGCCATCGCCCTCTCTCACTCTCTCCACCCTTAACCAAATTCATTCGTTCGTTTTGTCTATTCGGTCGGTATCCGGACGGGTAAAAGAGCACTTTGTAAAGAACCAAAACAGTTTATATTAGTGTTGATTACATGTTTCTTTTATTTTTATACTAGCTGGGACCCGGTGCGCCTATGCTGCACCCATAAACCAATAGTAGTAATCAGGTGATATGAATTTTGAATTTGGAATGACTCCACACAGTATTCTACTTGTCATACCCTTTCATTTAATACCCATACCGAATGGCTTGCAAAGAAAAAGGTAATCCGCCATTTTGTGTTGGCCGCCATTTTAAATTTGGACCGATTGATCTGAAACTTTGGGAATCGTATTTTTTTCGGAAAAAACCAAAATAATATAGATCTGAGCTCTTTAGCAGTAATTCGAAGAGTACCTCCCATACAAAAATTCCAATTTTACGGATATCGGTACACTACAGCCACCCGAAGTGTTCGAGATAGAGCAAAATAGACCGCGTAGGAACACCCGCCGTAACCGAAAACCCCTATATACAAAAATTCAGGCCAATCGGATGAGCGGTTTCGGAGTCTATTGAGCATTTACAGACATACTTTCACTTTTATATATATAGATTACGCCAAAAATTTTGAAACTAAATTTGGAAAACAGTAAAAACAGTTAAGAAAAAACATCTGTTTGCTGTTTTTCGATTTTAGGCAAAAAACAGCTGTTTTACTGTTACTGTTTGCATACGTGTGTGTTTCAGTATCAGTAGGTAGAGTTTTCGTTAAGTAAACAGAAAGCCTTTTCTCTCAAGATCAATCGATGCCGTTTCCATGGCCGTTCTGGGTTTAACTGCCAGATAAATAATTTTACATTATGTCGCTCTTAGTATATACAGTGCAATAAAGGATACTGAAACACACACATATGCAAAACCCGGCTTAACCGGACTGGCTTCGTTGAGTTTACTGGGATTTAACAAAACTTTACTCAACTCCCGTTTCCATGGGCGCTTAATCTGAGTAAACTCAGGGTAAACTCTGCATGGAAACTCTGTAATTAAGATTGCGTGAATGGATAAAACAGTGCAGTTCCCCTTCGAAATCACATTCTCAATAACAGCACTTACATGGGAGACCGCTTACAAAATATATGTAACAATGTTGAATTCATGTTTTCTACTCTATTTACTTTCTGTCGATTAAGCTTCTTGTCAAAATTTCCAGAAAGCGCTACCAGAAGTGACTTGCGTAAGTTTTCACTTCCACAAGAACTTCCAGAAGTTTTGTTGCTTGCAAAAATAACTTCCAGAAGTTAAAGAAATTATGTTGAAACATCGCATCATCAGCTAATAGATATGTCGAAAAATCGCATCATCAGCTAATAGATTAACCTCTTTATATTTGCAAAATGTTTGAGTTGCATCATACCACGGACTCTTCGGCAAAACTCTTACCTCTCTGAACTGTTCCCAAGACTCCTTCTTTCCGCTTAAGAACTTGTTTTTCTGTTCTTGTAAGTTCTTTATATTTCTCTACCCTACCCTTGTTCGATGAGCCTGGTGTATAGCTAGGGACCTAGGATTCTTATGTTTGGTGGCGGCACTGTATCAACACTTGGTCTATTTGATTGCTAAAGGCACCATCGGGGATACCCATTTGGCTTTGTGGATATCCTTACGTGTAAGCCTAGTACTTGTAATGACCAAATTGTTACTTGCTGACACCTCCATGACTCGTTGTCCATTGTCACTAAGCATTAAGTTCACGTTCAATTACTTTGAACAATTTATCTTTTTCATCATTCGGGAACTCTTCTGTAGATGTATGAGTACTTATGAGACTTATGTTCTCAATTTGCCTCGCACGGAAAAGGTGCGCAGTCTTTAGCTGTTTTGCAGCTCAAGCTTTGTACTAGGTGCAAACGTTCTTAAAACATTTAATCGTAAGTTTTGCCGTGGTCGTCGTCTCTTATTTCAATATCCGAAGTACATTACTTGTTCCCTATAGCGTGTTCTACGCCTCATCCAAACCTTACTTGATCATAACTTATCATCTCTTTTAGGACATCTACGAGTGACCATCGCCTAGAGGTTATGTTCGTACTTCTGCCAGTGCAGAATAGCTGCCGGTCCTCATATTCTACTCATAGCTGAGCACCTTTTGCAGCATTATTCAATACGATTTTATGAATATTTTTCTAGTCTAAATACTGAAAAATAAAAATTGTGTTATTTCCCAAAGTCATAGAGAAATATTTACTGCTTGACATTCAAGTGAAGTAAACATCAACAATATTCAAATTCTAAACTATAATAACACAAAACACACAGATTTTGAGATTGTTAGATTTTGCAAAATTTATCTTTTATTTCAAAATTCTGATTTCACATGTCGCCTTTTGTCTCAAAAATCAATATTTGTCACAGAAATTTAATTTTTTCATATTTTCGACTGCAAACAAACAATGGCTGTCCAAGAAGATGATAGATAAAGAATGCATAATTTAATACTAAAAAAAATTGACAAAATTGCAAATAGTGAGCTTTTGAAATAATTTAAATATTTTCAAGAAAACGTGCTCAATAATTTTGAGACGTTTGCAAATTCCCAGCATTCCAGCAGCACTCTACAATATCTTCAAGATTTTATGCAACATATTTTTAGCTGTTCACGGACATACTCTTGAATAACTTCTAGTAAAATGCAAAAAACATTGATTTTTTTCAAAGTTCTTCAGCAGAAGGGTCCCTTAAGTGCCGGTTCACATGGCATGACAATAAATAAATTGCACTATAAGAGCATAACATTGCCTCCCACTCCCCGGGACCAGGTATAGAGGGTGTTCACTATATATTATAAAAACATATTTAATGTAACTTTCAAGGAAGTTGCAAGCAAGGGTTTAAGTTGGCAAAGTGGCGTGCATATGATGTAAGGATTTATTCAGAGTTTGTTTTCGGCTTTGTGCATTAACGCGCGAACTTTTTTAAAAAGAATGTGTTAACCATGAAGCAGCAAACTAGTAATGAATGTCAAAAGTACTTGATAAAGATGTAAAGTGGCAATCAGTATCACCTTTGAGTGACTTTCAAAATTTTTAATTATTTCCCGAATTATTTAAAGCTTGAATGAATTCTTTTTCACAGTTTTATAAAATAAAAACAACGTCCTTCGTCAAGGACTCTAAAAGAGTAGAGCCAGCGACATTTTTTTACAAACTCCACCTCCTTGGCTAGTTTTGTGAACTCAGCATTTTGCTGTTACCTCACTTTTTCTAATTACTTAATTACTTTTATTGAGATCAGCAAATAGGTGCGAACTTACCTGGTTCCCGGTTGACCTATTTACTGACTTCCTCTTAATGTTTTTCACAGCTTGACTTGGAGTATTTTGGTGACATAATAGACTCTGTGTAATTGGGACCAATATACTTTCTACATTAATTAAAGGAGCTTTAATGGTAGTTAGGATAGAAAATTTCTTTTAGCAATCATATCACTACACACTCATTTAAAAAAAATCGGTAAAATCCTGCGAAAATAAAAACTTTTCTCTTAAAGATTAAATTTTAGGTATAAAGGAATTATTTTTTAAACAACGCTCGTAAAATGCTGAAAATACCTGTTCCCATTCGATTGCTGATTGAATCAACAAATGGCCCATTTATAACCTTACTTGAATCCTCCTTGAATTAACTTTCAAGTACGCATATAAACACTTCTTGCTTTCAAGTAGGTTTATGTTAACTCGGACACAAAAATGTTTGTGCTTGACTTAAAAAAATGTCATGTAAAAACGCATCTTGAGTACTAGACTTGAAAAATATTTTTTTTCCTCTTTAACGAAGAAAAGAAATAAAAAGAATTATTTTAAATGGCAAAAAAGAGTTTGAGTTTCAAGTAAGTTACAAGACAAGCCGTTCATGTAACAATTGACTTGGTTAGAACTTGAATAGTGACTAGGAACTAACCGCTTGAGTTCAAAATGGGTTCTTGCATGTTTTGAGCTAATAGCTTATTTTCTTACTTAATTGCTCCTTTAATCCCTCATGGGACATAGGGCGGGAACAGTTACCCTCCAGCGGACTCGGTTTTGCGCGACAGCTCTCAGCTCTGACCAGGATCTCCCAGTTGTTGCGGCCTCTGCTAATAGGGTTCTCCTCCACGTTGTCGAAGGTCTTCCGACTCGACGGGATCCTTGCGGATTCCAATCAAGGGCCTGTTTGGCTAGATTCTCGTTTTCGCGTCGCTTATTTTCACTGACCGAATTTGTTTTTTTCCGAGATATCAGTAAAATTGACCTTTGATTTCTTATACATTTTAAATTAAGAAAAAACATCGCTTTTTTCCAAATTTCGATTGGTAGAAAAAAGAACGAATGAACTGCCAAAGCCATGACCTAGTATTACTCTACTCGCTTCCACCCCACTCGCTTCCACTGACTTCGGCTATCGGCAAAATAGCGAGAAAGAAATTGCTGCAAAGAGAGACGACAAGAAAGAAGTAATATCTAATTGGAAAAGTGAGAAGACAAAAAACCATGGTGATACGTGGAATCGGAACGCGGACCTCTGGGATGAAATTTGAGCGTAAAAATCCCTAGGCTACTGAAGCCTCCCTGCACTTCCTTTAAAATGGAGTTGATTATTTACTTAATCCTATTTACATTTTAATTATTTACCTGTAATGCATTAGTTCAGTTCTAATTCGTTACTGCCGTGACCATATGGGGGACTCAAGACAAGCTATGTGTAGTACTTACTTAGTGAGCTCCTAGCCGATTAATGCAATTCTTGATAATAGTATGAAACCAATTCCTTTGTTGTTGTTTTTCTTTAGACGTAACCCCCAAGAAAAAGAATATGTCATCGGTGAAGTTTTCATTACGCTGCGCCGTTAATTTGCCAACAACTTTCACAAAGGGCCAAATATTCTAATTGATAATTTTGAAAATCTTGAACGATTTCGCTAGTTTCAATGTTTCCATTAATGATCGTATATTTCTTCATCCAAACCTTTTCTATATATGTTCGAGTGCGATAGGTCGTGAACGTGGTTTCTAAACCTACCGGCTTGTTGATCTTCCATATGCAATGAAAGGTACATTCGCCTTGCAAGGCGTCACTCCAAGTGTTACCAGCTAGAAATGCTACAATTTTGTCAATTGTAAATCTTATTTTCAAAGCAATTTTGGAAATACATTTAAATTTCATCAAAAACATGTCACTGTTCGTTATAGCTACTTATTGCAGTCTTCCGATGACGCTGCCATTGCACGGTGCACGAATGTTTTCATATATTTTTGTTGAGACGTCAGTTTCCAAAATTGATCATAAGCAGTAGTTTAACCTGGCAAGTATAGCATCCACTGCTACGAAAAAAAAACAAACTATGGAACCTGATTTTCAAAAATTATTACACTAACGAGCTTTGTGAGACGCTGAAGGAGACGGATGTCCAATGGTTGGCACCAAATCGTTTGCACGCCCAAGGGAGTACTGTATTATTGTCATTTTTTGGCACACTTGCTGGTTTACCTTAATACTTTATTCGTTAAAAAAGAGCAGTTGAGCAACCATTTGCAATTGCAACAGTTCAAGCCGACACAGAATTTGTTTTGGGGAGCAGCTCGATTGTTCAAATTGTACACAATACACAAACATTTTATTCAAATATAAATGATAGAGCTCACGAGCTCTGACATGTCACCTCCGGACAGCTGGAGCAGGACGAAATTGGCAACACACGTTTCGAATGACCATATACAACATATGGGAAAATATAGTGACTACAGCATTCATCAGTTGACCAAATTACATCGTTTGCAATGGTTAAGACATTTGTTCAAAACTGAACCTAATAGAACATTTTATAAGGATAACATCAATGAAACTGAGGGCTCCAAAAGGGTCAACTCGAATCGACCCAAAGGTCGATAAAGAAGTAAGGTTTTTTATATGGCCAGTTCTAATCTCAGGAATACTCTTTATACTACCACTCCGTTACGTTGTTTGTCACGTCATGGTACCATGTCTAGTAGTAACTTAGTTCGGCGAATGGAATAGATTTAGGGTTATGAGGGGTCAAAAGGGTGTTGAAGGAAGTGGTGATGGACGCTGCGTTTTAACTCTCGGATCTTGTAGGAGTTCGCGAGTCGAGTTGTTCTATTTAGAAAAGACTTCCTAGTTTGTAGTGTGCGAATAGGAGGCTGCAGGTAGAGGGAATGAGCCGAGCGTGCTAATCTTTTGCCGTGGAGGCAGGAAGGGTTTTTTTTGTTTATGTGATAGTCTAAGCTCAGGTCTCAACCTTTGTGTTACCAGTTCGTCATGTCGTACAAGTCATGGTGCAATGTCTGGTAGTAAACTTATCTCGAAGTAGAGAGAGGATGATGGGAGAGGTTAGGGGGAGTCAAGGGGGTGTTGGAGGATATGGCGATGAACCTTGCGTTTCAACTCTTGGGTGTTGTATGAGTTCGGGAATACTGACTGTGGAAGGTTGTTCCACAGTCGAGTGGTTCTTGTTATAAACGAATTTCTAAACCGGAGTGTGTGAGCGAAGATGATGGCTGTAAACTGTGGGGGTGAGCCGAGCGGGCAAGATGTTGCCGTGGAGGCATGAGGTTACTTATTTCAGTGGAGCAGTCATTGTGGTACCTACAAGCAGTAAAATTTTTCAAGAGCTGGTACATTCCTACGGTGGCCTAATGAGTCAATTGAAGAGCAAATGGCGCTATCACCAATAAGTTTGAGAGCGCGGTTTTGCACCTTGTCCAGCCAAGCAAAGGTGGTTCTCGGGGCCCCGTCCCAGATATACGAGTTGTATTCGAGGCGGGGACGAGTGTAGGGCTTGTAGGAGGAATTTGCACCTTTTGAGGATTCCCAGGCACGGTGATGCTTGTTTGGCAATTTTGCAATATGTGGTTATTCGAGCGCAGATCTTCGGCTAATGTTATGCCTAGGATATTTAGAGACGGTTCGGCCGTTAGGTTCTTATTGCCCACTGAAATAGGATGAGGGTCGGTGCAAGTTTTATTTGAGATGAGACAGTACTTCGTATTTGATGTACAGTAAACCGTTTTTGTTCTTCATCCAACCACGGGAAGGTGGCTTTCTCACCCTCGCCGCAAACGACAGAGTTGTATTCGAGAAGAGGCCAATTGTAGCATTTGTATTGTATACTAGTAAAAAACCCGCGTGCGTTGCAACGCCTCCAAATAAAAAGAGTTTATGTGTCCACAGTCCGCGGTAGGAAAAAAGTATAATGAAAACAACAAAAAATCTGGAAAATATGATTTTGGATACCATACAGAAATTTATAGTTACCTATAAAAAATATTGTAATATTTCTTCTCGAGCGTTCTCGGATTCGTCAGGGATTAATTGGAACAATTTGTTTCTTTTTAACAACTTTAATTTCAAAACAAAACTTCTTGCACACATGTGCTCCTCTTTTCTCTTCTTGGCGGTTCAGTTAGAACAACCGTACTAAATTGAGATGTGACACTGCGTTAAGTATGCATTCAAGTAGGTGCCTCTGAACATGAAACTTCTGGGTAAATTGGAATTTTAACTTTCTCTTTTCGGTAAGCCGTTACACTGCCCCCTTCTTACTTAATATTCGCCCCGAACACAGTTTCCTACAGGTCCCGTTCTTACCGATCGAACCTTTTGATTACTGTGGCGGGCCGTTCCATTTCCTTTGTAGTTTTGACAATTTACCTTTAATTCGTGGAGGATTATATAGCTAGACTCGATCGCCTTCCTTAGGTCGCCCTTAGGTCGTAGTGGGTCTTCATCCTGTTGGGCGATTCCCAAATTTAAATCACTTGGCAGCGTAATCTGTTTCCCGAAAATCATCTTTGCAGGCGTCTGACCGGTAGAACGTGGATAACTGTCGTGGATAACTACCGTTTTTACTGTTTCTATACTGGTTAGGGCAAATTTAAGAAATTTCCTACATGTTCTTCCATTTGGAGCTAGGATGTGAAAATTTTTCGATTTCCTAACCCTTGAACAACCTACATACAGCTGACCGGGAAATGACACTTATTTGGCCCCGAAATTTAAAATTTATAAGTTTTGATTATAAATTCTTTATTTGTTACCTTAAAATCCCCCAGATACCGATTTTCATTGGAATCGGAACACAATTGGCAAATTCGTCGGCCATATTGGCGCGGCCATTTTGAATTTAATTCTATAACCACCCCCTGGATGTAAGTAATATGTGGTTAAATTTTTGTGGCAATCGGTTGGATGGTTTCAAAGTCTATAACGGACAAAGAAACATTTTTTGTGTTTTATATATATAGATATTGCAGCACAAGCCGATGGCTGGAGGTGGAACCTGGACCTCTTAAGAATTCTCAGACACTGGGCTTCTTGTATGACGGAATGTAATATGCCCATCGCAAGTCTTTAGTTCTACATCATCCAGTTACACGGATGGAGAGGTGTGCGATGTTTTATTAGAAATAACACAGTACTTTATTTTGTAGGCATTGAATCCGCCACGATTCTTATAGCCCAATCGAGATTAGTTTAATGTCCCTGTTGATTGAGTTAGACATTAGTCAGCGATCGTCAAGACAGGATCTGTCGTATTGCACTGCAAATTGGAAGTGTGCTACGTTAACACGCTTAAAGTGTGCTATTGTGACGTCACCCATTTGATTAAGATTGTAGTCACTTAGTACACACTTTAAACATGTTAAAATAACACACTTCCTAAAGCTGAGATTTGCAGTGTGAGCAGAGTACTGTCATTAGGGAAGCTGTGAAATGGGTTGGAGGGAATTTACAGTAGGTCAATAAAAGAAATAGATCAGCTGACAGAATTGACTCCTGGGGGACTCCGGCAACGATAGTGTGGTATTTGGAAGCTCTTGATGAACTCTGTATCGTCAATGCATAGTAGTAATCTGGTTTTTCTCATAATAGTCTTATGATGACGATGGATGAAATCTACCAGCGTAAAAAACCCGTCTAACAAGTCATGGTGCAATGACCAGTGGTATGCTTAATTCGAAAAATATATAGAGGACTTACAGGAGTCTGGGTGGGACCGAGGGAAAAAGACGATGAGCCTTGCGCTTGAAGTCTTGGATGTTGTACGATTTCGGAACAGACCCGCCATAAAGGGACGGGGATGGGCAACTAGAACGAATTGTCGCAGGTCCTAAGTCAGAAAGGGGCCTCGAAAATAGACTGAAACCCAAAAAAGTTCTTTTGTTATATATCTTAAAAAGGCCCCAATAATATTTTAGTCCCAGGCCCCGCATGGTTATGTGGCGGGTCTGGTTCCGAAACACTGAATGGGAAAGGTTGTTCTACAACCGGGTTGTTCCATTCATAAACCAATGCAGGCGTATGGCGAGATCTAAGGTTATATTTTTTAATTTCGGTGGAGTAGTCGCTTTTTGCCAGGGCCCCTACATTCCTACTAGCAAGATCGTCTCTACATCTTGGAAGAATATACTTCAAGATGCGCAATTTAGGAAGAAGAAGATATATTCCTATGGTGACTCAATTTGTGTATAGAGGACAAACTTGTAGTGTCTCCGATGATCTAAAAGGCGTAGTTTTGTACCGTGTTAACCATGATATGGTGCTCAAATGATCGAGTTGTATTGAAGACAGGTCGAGTGTAAAATGTCTAGAGGAGATTTTTGCGTCTCTTAAGAGATCCCAGGACCGAGGATGCTTGTTTAGCGCCTTGAAATATATGGCCATTCTATTAGATCCAGACTATCGATTAAAACAGAAGGAAAGATGGAGCAGGCTTTATTGAAGACGGTTACTCCTTTTGAATGCATTGAACTCAACATGATTCTTGCGACCTCAAACAAGAATGAATTCAATGTCCCTGTTGATAGAGGTAAACATCAGTTGACAACGATCGTAAAGGCTATGTGGGGTACGTGCACGTGCTTGCCTTACATTAAAAAAAATAGAAGTAACGCAAAGCATCGTCATAAACGTTGGAGGGATTGAGAGAAAAATTTCTTTAAAATTAGAAAAAGAACGAATGATAGAACTGAACAGAACAGATATGGTTTGAGGTTTAGATTCAACGTAATCGAATGCCACTTGATTGAATGGCTAAAAAGAAAACTCTCGAACTCGGAGTCACCTTTTTACGCATGGGCTGAAAATGAGGTATTTTTCAACAGTCACGATAATCTCCGGAGAAATATGTTGTTTACACAGAGGTTTAGCCAAAGATGAGGCGCATTTTTTAGTGACCATAGCAAATATATTATCAGGGCCACCGGATTTGTATTGTTTTAAATATTAAATGCAATATCCTTGAATTAAAAGAAATAAAACAATTTCAGTTAAATTCAAAATATTCATCTTACAATTTGATCTTGTTTTGAAAAGACTAAATTTGGAAACAAACTGACTTTAGTTACTAATTTCACACCTAGTTTCTCATAATTTTCAATAGATCACATTACTTTGTTCGTTACTTTAAAAATAGCCGCATTCATTGAATTTTATTTTTTTCATTCATTGTTTACTAAAAACATGTTAACTCTTAATCTAGCAAATTTGAATTTGTTAAAGGTAGAATATCAAGTGCTGATTTAATTATATAAATCCTAGACCCTTGCTCCTCATATTTTGCATAATGACACAGCATTATGAGAATTTTACAATTAATAAAATAAAAAACAAAAAAAACATTTATTGCATGTCAATTACGTTGAAATTTAATTGATTTAAGGAAATTTATTTAGAATTAAAAATAGAAAATCCCCAAAAATAGTTAAGAGTTATGTTTACTAAATTATCCGTAGGTGTAAAAGGATTTATTTTATTATTATTATAAAATTAGAATTTATCCAAAAAAAATTAAAAACAAAAAAAACAAAATTAACGAAGAAACAAAAACAACATTTAGTCTTACATAATTTTTACTTAACAAATCCCAGGTGAAAAAAGCGCATTAATTGATGCCCCAACACCGCAATCATCTGGGACACCAAGAAGGCGAGCATTATCCGAAAGGATACAAGAATTAAATAAAAGCATCCTTGAGGAGCACGAGGAGCAGAGAAGCCTTTCGGATGAGATTAGGTAGTCCTAGTAAACGAATAATATAATTAGCCCGTAAATAGCAACAAAATGTCGTTCTCACAAAAACAAAACAAAAAAACCAATATTTAAAAATTCGCAAATCGACTTCACATTCCAATGAGAGAGACCAGCGGAAGTTGTTAGTTCAATATTTAGGATTAAGGACATAGGTTAAAGGTTTATTTAAAAACAAACAAAAAAAAATAATTATAAAAGAAAATGAAAAATTGAAATTAGATAAACAAAAGAATAAATTAATTAAGTTGACAATATTATTGTTAAATTGTTGATTGTTAAGTAATTCGTATTTTTTCTGAAAATATTTTTAATTTTAATTTCGAACGAAATTTTTCACTGAATATACGATAACAAAAAAAAAATGAAAAATATCTAGCATTATTATATAATGTGTAAAAAAATATATAAATATTAGTTTTAAGGCGAATTTTTTGAAAGTTTTGCATCTTTACTGAAGAAAAACAAAAAAATCGTATTTATTTTTATATTTTTATTTTGTATAATCGAATTCGGTTGTTTTTTCGAAAAAAAAAATTATTTTGATCGTTGTTTTCCTTATAAATTGATTGTAATTAATTGAATTTTAGGATATTTTCGTTCAGCACTTGAATGCTTCTTCTTTAGTTCACAAATGAAAAATTCAAATTTGCTAAATTTCAATTTTAGACGCTTC
Source organism: Thereva nobilitata (assembly GCA_963855945.1). Taxonomy (NCBI): domain Eukaryota; kingdom Metazoa; phylum Arthropoda; class Insecta; order Diptera; family Therevidae; genus Thereva; species Thereva nobilitata. The sequence continues at coordinate 44,558,643 of OY979696.1, read as the reverse complement.
TTAATTAATTTGTGATCAGTCAGCTTTAGCCAAAACAAAATCATAAGCTTTGCTAGTATCATACTAAGTTGCCAGTTCATATCTGCATCTCATTTATATATATTGTATTTAGTTACAATATTTTTTGAATAAATTTAATTTATGTTAACAGATATGTATGTTAAAGGCGGGGAAAAGGTATGGCGCGTTAATTGTTTATGACGATTTTATTGGGGATATATGACAAATAAAATAAAAATGGATTCGAAGCTTCAAATCAAATGATTCAAAATTATATGTTATAGTATTATATTGAACTTAAAAACGTTATCTCTTGAGTGGTTACTTCAAATGGTCTATCTATAGAATTGAAGAGATCATATATCTAAATCACATTTTTTGATTGGCATTTGTCGAGTCGTCTTATCAATTATAATACTAAATTGTGCCTTTTAGTTAAATCAATGATGAAGTTTGACGTATTTTTGCACCCATTAGATATAATCATCATCGATAGCTAAATAGCCTTTAGTCGGCCTCAGCCTCTCTGAGGGACTTTCTCCCTTCTCTTCTCTGATTTCAGTTCCCATTTGCTCAGTTCCGTCCTGCCGCTTCTTTTAGTTGTATTAAGAGGTGTGACGAAAATAAATGTTCTCCTTCTTAATAAATAAATGTTCTTCTTCGTTCACACGCATGCCAAAATAGTGGTTTCCTCGTAAGCTCCTCAGGAGGACCCCATGTTGCAAATGAAGGGTATCTTGAAGGCGGCTTTCACCTTAGTTTCCTCATGAACACCACAAAAAAAAATGAGCGACACTGAACCGAGGAATGCCTTATCAGTTTCTGATAAGGGCGCTATTATAAATGAATTGGGGCAATCCAGAAATCTGCCTTACGTATTCGGAAAGCTTTTTAAAAACTTTAAAGAAATACCCTTCAATAGATCGGTTCTGGGTCGATTACAGAGGTCAAGCAGCATTGGATGTGATTAGTACTCAGTTGGCGGACCGCATTGGTAAAATGACATTCGCGTTTAAAAATATTAGGCTTTCGACATCGGGGCAGTTATTACTCACATATCTAAGCCAATATTCTCAAATATAGATTTATAGATTAGAAAGCTAGTAGATTTTTCCTCAAGGGGCCAAATGGAACATTCTTTGTGACGAATGAGGCAAGGCGTTAGATGCCCTGTATGGGCCTTACAGGGCAATCCACACGGGCTCCACATGACCAGTTGGGCTAGCCTCATAGAGGCCTAATCTAAAGCCCCCTCCCAAATGCTATCCGGGCATAACCCCAGAATTTAAAACCATATAACTCAACAGACAGCTGGCAAATAACTTAACCGATTAACTTTTTACATTTTAACGGTTATTTGTTCACGTGCTCCCCACCGACAATGATTATGCTCCGCCGCCCCTGTTTGTAGGCCAGACCCCTGGAACAAGTTCTACAGATTACCTAGTGATCACTTAAAATTGACTGTTCTACAAAGATTGAAATGAAAACTTTCTTTTCGTTATCGCGATTCAGAGACAAGGAACATGAAGGGCAAATCTCATCATCCTCCAGTCAAAGCCTTCGAGTAGAATCCTTGCTTTTCCAATCCTCTATAGATTTAATTTAAGTCGCAGTATCCAGTAATCAATCTAATAGTGTTCTGAAATCGTTTTCGTCACGCTAGAACAAGTTTTCTAATCGATCTGCAAGATATCGCAAATTCGTTATACTAAACCAAGTGCACGTTGCCAGTGCCAGACTATTTTTGAATATCACAAACCTTATCGCAATGTTTGCCGCTTGGCTGTCGATAACGGTTCGCTTGTTAGATTAGGTCCTTGTTGAAAAGATGCATGCTACATCTACGTACATCTCTGCTTGCTTATCGATCTGCAAGAACTAGGTCTTTCAAATCAGATCTCGTAACCATCACTTGCTTTTGCCTTGGTTCCGCTATTATACCATACGAGTTAACCCAGCAGTATCCTCGAGAAAGCCCCCTACTCTCTAAAAAGGAATTAATAACTATTTACTAATTTCCAGTTAATATTTAGTGATTGAACCATTGCTTCGTCAACGAGTGCGAATTAGTAAAATTTTACTGATTGAACCAGTGAAATTCACGGAGTCACAAAAGTGGAAAAAAGTTTCTAACCCTCCAATTTAGAACGCCTGTGTATATGTGAATAATAACTGTGGCGGTGTCGAAAAGCTTTATAATCCAAGCGGTCTCCCAACTAAATACCAGGCACGACCAATGCTACTTAACCTGCGTCTATAGTGTATGCTAAAAACTATTTACTTTTTCACGGTAAACTAAATTAATGAAAACAACCCGAAATAAAGCTTTTTACTGGCTCGATCAGTAAATGGACTCCAAATAACTAATTTTCCAGAGAAATTATAGTTTAAGATGACCCAGTAACATTTTTACTAATTCATATTAAAAGAGTAGATAGAAACTTTTGTTCACGGAGGGGTGCTCAAACTTTGAGAATTTCACGGACATGCAATCCGATAGCATTGCCACTTAAGGAATCTCCTCTATGACACCAATATCTGTAGAAAGTCTCCCAGACTAGCATTCGTTCTCAACGTCAAGTCAGCGCTTGTGGAGGGTTTTCCCATGGGATTTCCTTACGTCAGGGTGAACCGTAAATTAGTAGTCTCCAGCGCGTAGTCGTCAGCGTTGCGCTTGGCAAAGTGCGAATAGCCTCGGCGAGGGATATGAAGGCCATCCTGAAATGTTGCTTTGTTTAGTCATTAAACTATTAAGCATGGTTCTATGCCACCACACTGAGGTTTTGTAAGCTACCACTAGCCTAAAGCGGCGTTCACATTGGCGAGTACAAAGGGTTAGTACGTGGCGGCTACTAGTTGTTGCCAGTGACTGGTATGCCAGTACACGCCTCGTTTGAACACTTGCGCTAGTAAACTCTTTTGGTGAGTCCACTAACCTGGTGAGTAGTGCCCATGCCAGTAGATAGCCCGGGGGGTTATTTACTAGCCCACTATCACTATCCTCCACTTCTCTAAACTAACCACTTAACTCGTGTGTCGCGGGAGTTTAAAAATGAGGGTGAAGTGGTGACAGTAAAGGCGAGAGGGATACAAACTCTTCTGGCGTCCAGTATTTCGTTGAAAAATCGAGAAAACGAGCGTTTGTTGATACGTCCCTAGCATCTGCAGTATGAACAGCCTCAGTTGGTGAGAGAAAGGTAACAGTTAACCCTCTAACACTGTTTCACAGGTTATGCATCCTGAAACAATCCGACGAAAAATTGAAACTGTTTTTTCACGTACGAGCTGTCACCATTCCCATTGTCGATGTTCACAGAAGAAGGAATGAAGAAAGGAACGAAATCGGCTTTCTATGCAGTATTCGAACCTGTCAACTGACTAAGACTAATCCATTAGTCTCGACGGACACCATAACATGTGGTGGTAGATGGTGGGCATCTTCCTCACAAAGTTGTGTGGCCTAACAACTCCTCCTTTGAGGTAATCTATTATTTACGGAATATATTATTTACGAAATGTGGGTGAGGTCAACGTGATGTGGCCTACACCAACAACACCTCTTTCAAATATGACTTATTAACCCTCACCGATGTTGCTCCAAGCTTTAAAAATCGCTCCGATCCGTCAAAAAAGATCCACTAAAATCGCTAAAAATCAGTCAAAATCGCACAAACTGATTCAGATTTTTTGGATAGTTTCGTTATAGAAATTCGTCGATACTCGTCTTAACTATTTTACCTTTGAGCTCCTCCCTGCCTTACTAGGAGGCGCCTTTCCCAGTCTAAAACTTGCCTACACCTTTGAGATTGATGGCCGTAAAGTTTCTTTAACGCGTCATTGAATTCACCATTATTCCATCCGAGTTGTACTACTTATGCAAACGATCAACCAGAATTATTTTTAAATCAATCGCAAACAGACAATCCCAGTAGGAAAGTGAACTAGTTCTAAGACTAGTAGAATGACTACTTTCTAAGGAGGGAGTAGTAGTTCTCAGTTGGATGCGTTTCATATGAAAACAGCCTACTACTTTTGTACAGCGTTGTTCTACGATAGAGTCGGCCCTACTTCGAAATACTTCAAGAACTAATTCATTTTAAAGTTCTTGGAGAACTAATTCATTTTGAACTAACTGAAGAACTAATTCATTTTGAACTACTTCGAGAACTAATTCATTTTGAAATTCCTAGAGAACTAATTCATTTTGAACTAACTGAAGAACTAATTCATTTTGAACTACTTCGAGAACTAATTTATTTTGAAGTTCTTGGAGAACTAATTCATTTTGAAATAACTGAAGAACTAATTAATTTTGAACTACTTCGAGAACTAATTCATTTTGGAGTTCTTAGAGAACTAATTCATTTTGAACTAACTGAAGAACTAATTCATTTTGAACTACTTCGAGAACTAATTCATTTTGAAGTTCTTAGAGAACTAATTCATTTTGAACTAACTGAAGAACTAATTCGTTTTGAAGTACTTTGAGAAATAATTCATTTTGAAGTTCTTGGAGAACTAATTCATTTTGAACTAACAAAACTACTAACTAAAAAAATTTCTTCAGAAAAATCTTGCAGGCTTACCACTGATATCGTGATTTGAACTAGCTCCTCTCAGGATTACTTTGGCACCAGTGGTGAAACTAGTCAGTTTCACACTAGTTCTAAAACTATTTCTATTTTCTAAGTAGTCAGTTTATTCCGACTGGGGTATTTTCAAAAACATTCACCCTTGCACTACTATAATACGAACTCTGGTTACTTTTTAATATACGCATAACGTAATATACGCCGAAGTTGGCTCCTAGGTAGGTTCGTACATTATTCAAGCCCAAAAAGTGACGGTGGTCTACCAACAGGTTATCTAATTGTGCACTTCGTTACGCACAATACAGGTATTCGCAATTATTACCATGTTGTTACATCCTGCCATATCTGTAACTCGTTGTAAATTGCCATTATTTATTTCTTATTGTAAATATTTTTCACTTTGGTGAAAATCATGTAAAATATACTCAAAAGTTGCGAAAGTTATTGAATAGTTTTAATTTTTTTTTCAATAAAAATTTTCTCACGTATACTACTTAACAAAAGTTGTTTTGACTGTTTGAATGTTTATTATTCTTTTATTATTTTTATTTTTATAAATAAATACGTTTTTGTATTTACTCACTTTAATTAGCATTGATAAAAAAATTACACAAAATTCATCATTGATTCATAAATTGAATAACGTGAAATATATTCATAATTCAACTCACTTTACTTTTTGTTTTTTCTCATATTGATCCGACACCGTGCATAAATTAATGTAATAATCATTTTGTTAAACTTTTTGTGCCAACGCACAAGAACTAATCTTCCGGTATATTTTGCGATCTTCCATAATCAGGCAATTTATGTCTTCCTAAACATTCTACTTTGTACCTATTGTGCAAATATATTAATGTAAATTCCGAGACCAAAACTATATTTTGGTTAAGTCTAGTCGCTTCTAAAAAGACTTGTATCGAACCGCTTCCACGAAAGAAAATTTTCGAAATATGGAACATAACAAAGGATCCACTTCTTAAAAAGACTTTAGAATATGCTTCCTATTTATTTCTGCTAAACTTCCACTATATTCTGATCATAAAGAAGATGTTTTTGCATTGACTAAACTTTATATGGATTCTAATGAAGATCTTAGTTCAAAATTCAGACAAACACTGTCCACTACATTGTCTTCGGATCTTCCCGTATCTTTAAATTTTGTCATCAAATTTTCATCAGATTGAATTCACGTTGTCTTACCAGGCTTATCGCAAGTTATACCACAGCTGAATTAATTTTAAGCATATGTCTTCTATAGTATATTAACACCTCTTTTGTTTTGTTCCAATACAATTTACAAGTTATCTATACTGCACAAAATCTGCTCTGTAATACGAGGGTGGTTTGATAAGTAACTTGGTTTGATATTGAAAAACACACTTTTTTATAGTCTGGCCTTAATTTTCTCCCGCGTCTTCAATTTCTTCCCATCCTTAAAAATTCTCTTTCTTGTATTTGTAATTTACTTAATTTGACAAATAGTTGCATTCAGCCAGAAATAATTTGAGGTTTGGGTATATATGGCAGCTCGAGTGAACTATACGACATATTGTAAATAAATTAGACATTGTAGCAGTTCACACCATAGCTTAAATAGTTTTTTTCTCAACGACTAGGCTTGAATGCATCGACCTGTAGTTATGGTTATTTATAAATTTCTTTTGGCCATTCCCAAATGTTTCTATTGCCTTTTTTAGTTGATTAAAGCCAGTGATTCAACGTATCTTCCAGTTGTTATTTTACTCACTTCAAAATAGTCACTTTGGTGCATCACCAATATCTTGACAAAATTAAAGAAAATGTTTAATCAAACTTTTTATTAAAACTGAAATATTACAAAATTTATCCCAATATATTCAATACATTCCCCATCAAATTGAATGACAACCTCTATTCTCGGTCTAAATCGTCCATATAGACCAGGGGTGGCCAACCCGCGGCCCTTCGCAGGAAATTGTGCGGCCCGCGAGATTCAACAAGATTTAACAAAATATTTTGTGCTAGAAGGTTCCAACATGTGAAAAAAAAGAGTCAGCTATGAGCAATGATTAAAATTCACAGCCTGCCATAGAGAATTGGCTCTCGGGGTGACCGGGTTGATGGATAAAAATCCAAGTAATTGTTTTTCTCGGTAACAATTCAATATAAATACCGCATCCGCAACAAAAATTTAGTGTCATGGAGCTAGCAGAGAAAACAAGCATATTTACAAGGAAGTACACTTCTTTGGTCAACATCCAGCTAGTGTGTTATGAGTGCAGGATTCTTTTTCTTCTGCTCCTTTATTCCCGCCCTCCTTGTTGTGGCGTCTTTTGGTAGGGTTCTCCTCCACTTTATTTTAGGTTTTCCAACTCTAGGGTTCCTTGCAGATTCCAGTCAAGGGCCTTTTGGCTAAATTCACGTTTGAACCTCGCAGGGTGTGGCCATTCCATTCCATTTCCCTTGTATGATTTGGTCTTCTATCGTTTCTTTTCATTTGTAATTCTATCTTGCCAGCAGATTTTTATTTAGGATGAAAACTTGAAGGCGCGTTGTGATAGATAGGGCCACTTTCAATGTTTCGGACATACAACAGAATTTCCTTAACATTGGAGTTGAACAGCCTTAATTTGGCGTTAGTTGAGATCTCCGTCGATCTCCATATGATTTATATATTCTGGTAGTGACGTAACTAATGAGGTAACAGAATTAATCTACCCATTCCACGTCACCATTAGTCAGCGCTGTATCCGCATTTCTTTAGTTTTAATCGGATTTAACCTTAAGCCTGTCGAACTACTTTCTGCTACTAAATAACCCTTTCAAAACATGATTCTTATGTTATAAATGAAAAGTTTTGTAAATTTAGATGTCTGGGACAAAACTTTGTGATTGCGAATCGTTTCTTTTCGAAAATGGAATTTACGTAAAATGAATACCGCGCCACCTTGTCTGACGAAAACCTGCACCACCAATTACATTACATTTCACCTAGTTTCTTAAAAATGCTCATACCTCGTCTATTGCCTATTTTAACTCACATTCTCACATTCTTAACTCCTGCCTCACGGTATTCAACTTTCCCTCGACTTGGAAGCATGCTTCAATCATACCTATTCCCAAGTGTCCTTCTCCGTCCTATCAGTATTATTCTCTTTATGCTCTTAAATTTTTGAAAAGTTTCGTATCTATCCGCTCTCAAAAGTTTAAACCAGGTGGCTAAAGTACCTCAAGTGCCCTACTCCACGCTGGCGTTCCTCAAGGCTCCATTCTTGAGCTACTTTTATTCAGTATTTTTATTAACGATATTTTAAGATTCATATGTATGCAGACGATGTGCAGCTTTATTTCCCTGCGCCAAGAGATCAAATACATTATGTGTGTGGAGAAGATTGCTGTTGACTTGCGTCATGTATACTTATAGTCGACATTAAACTTACTGCAGCTCCTTCGAAATCCCATTTCATTTCTATCTCTTTCACTCTGATACTGTTCGTCCTGACTTTTCTGCTATCGCGTTAAACTCGGTTCTTCTTGTTTGCGTTAATAAAGCAAGATATCTTGGGCTAGTACTGAATAGCAGCATGACCTGCTGAGATCACATTAGTTTCATTGTAAGTAAAACCTACGGACTCCTGTCTAAACTTCGTTACCATTGTGGCTTGCTGAAAAGGGCTGTCCATCTGTCCTCTCTTGATTCTTTTTGCGCCCATAAACTTGAAGTAGCGTTTAATGATTGTGTATTTACCTGCATACCTCAACAGTTTGTGCAGCTTTTGCAATCCCTCGCGGATAATTTATAATTCCGCGTTTCCTCACGTTGATTGGTCAGCATTCATTCTTTGTCTTCGCAGAACAGCTTTGGAACTCTCTCCCTAAATTATATTAAATTAAATTTGAATCACCCAATATATGACCCCGGCCCGCGGGATCATAAGGCATTTTCAAAGTGGCCCGCGATACCATTTGGGTTGGCCACCCCTGATATAGACGGTGTAATGCAGCCCAGTTCATGCCGGAGAATGTTGCCTCAAGAACGTCCAAGGAATTCCTATCTAGACTTGCAGATCGCTAGAATCCCTTGGACCAAAACATGTAAACCATCTGAGAGCTAGTTTTGGATCAAGTGGTTCATGCGGGCTGTTGCACCGTTTTTCTAGGAACCATACGACACTGCGAATGCAAATTTTAAGATTCACGGCATCGCCACACTCCCTGGAACACACATATATCATTTATTTGTAATAATTTCACCTCCGAATCAAGAGCACGCCCACAATCATTTCTACACTTGATTTTAGCATCCATTGTAAAAAAAATTTCGTCTATTGTAAGAATGTAATCAGATTTCATCGAATCTAATACGACCTGCCACTTAAATCCAATAACTGAATGCAGCGAGCAACACGCTTTGTCCTAGCAGCTTCGGAAACCATTTTTCTTAGTTTCAGAGCCGTAAACATCGATGCGGATAATCCTTACTCGTGATTTTATCATGAAAAATCTTGCAACGTGTAAAATTACGAAATCCGAAATATTTCGAATATAAAATCTGATGGATTCCGGCATTAAATTACGACAACAATGCTGTCGTTTCAGGCGTAAGGATATGGATTCGTACGTGCCTTTAAAAGTTTTAACTCAGCACACTGGCGGGGTTTCTTCTTCTTCTTTGATCTGTTAGCTGACGGTCCGAGAGGGACGTCCCCGCAACGGATACACTGCTGTCGGTGCCGCTGGGTCTCGAACTCCATTCAAGATTCGTTTCCATTCTTGACGATTTTTGGCGACGTCTCGAGCCTCGATAACTGATAATCGTTGATTCTTTAACTCGCCCTCGATATTCTTTAGCCAGGTTTTCTTCGGTGCCGTATGGCCAATCTCACCAGAGAAGTTTACGTGGCAAGCGGTTATCATCCATTCGGCAAACATCTCCAAACCATCGTAATCGACGTTTTTGTATTTCTTCGTCGATCAGTGTCTGTTGATCGCATCTTTGTCTAACTATCTCGTTTCGAAGGTGGTCGTGGAGTTAGACACCGAGAATCTGCCTCAAGCATCGCATTTTGAAAACCTCGAGCTTGTTGACGTCCGGCTTGAGCAGTGCCCACGTTTCCGATCTATAAAGAAGAATCGGAAGGATCAACGTTCGGTAAAGGCGTACTTTCGTTTTGATGGTAGTAATATTTGTTCGTTTCCATACGCAACACGAGCGAAGCGAATGTTGCTGTTGCCTGGCCGATGCGGCAGTGAACGTCGGCATTCGATGCCACTTTCTTTTTCTCAACCATCGATCCCAAATATTTGAACATCGCAACCGGTTCGATTTGGGTTCCATCGAGGTGAACACTGGCTTTCGATCCGTCCGTTGTGAGCTAATTTGGTCTTTTCCGCATTGATCTTTAACCCATACCTGCTTCGGCATCCGTTCGCCGACGCTAGATCAAGTCGGTTACAAAGTTGTTGTCGTCGTATGGAACTCCGCATCGTCCATCGAATGCTTCACGCATAATCGCGTCGATCACAATGTTGAAGAAAAGGGGCGAAGCGACGTCTCCTTGTCGGAGCTCGGACACCTGTTTGAATCGGCAATTCCTCGGATAAGTCGCTTCGAATACGAACGCCGCTGGTTGAGCCATCGTACGACGCTTGGAGAAGTTAGATGATTTTCAATGGCACGTGTTCGGTTTCCAAGACTCTCCACAAGCTGTTCCAATCGATGCAATCGAAAGAGGATTTGAAATCGATGAAAACGACGACAGTTCTTTCTTCCATTAGCCGACGGTGAGCGAATATTTGATCAATGCATCCTCGATGTGCTCGAAATCCCGCTTGGTTTACAATGTAGGAGTGAGCATGAGCTTAACATTGAAATCGAAGCCGATCTAGAATCGAGAAAAGGTCAAAATTCTCATATTTTACACTGGCCGATAAAGGTTTAAGGTTTTTAAAAAGCCGATACCCACAAGCTTAAGATAATCCTTGATTCAAGATGTTGAAAATAATCGTTGATGTTTACGGGCTTTATTATGAATAACTTATTTCGAAATTCGAAAATATATGGGCTAATGACCCGGCTTCACCGGCCTCAGTTCAACCCACATAAGTTGCTTCACCGGCTAAAGTCCAGTTCAGTGCTTGAAATTGATGTTGCAATGGCATCCTACTATTCCAGTTGATTACTCTCTTTTGAGCGAGCTTTTACGTTTTACTTAAATTCGAGTTCGAGTTTGGCGAATTGAGTGAGGTCTGTTTTTTCCTCATTTAATATGTGGAAATAGAAATTGTATGCGAACTGAGATTATTTTAAAGTTCAGTTTACCAATTTGCTCGAACTTGCGCAGTTCGACCGGCGAAGCCGGGGTACAGCAAGGTCTTAAATCATTTAATGCAATGTAATATTCTCATGATTTTACATGGTCGTTATGCGAATTCCAAGTTTATCAATTTTTTTATGTTAATCGAAGCACCTTTGTTGAAGCAACTACTCTTCATAGAGTCATCTTTTAGTATACGAAACCAAGTTACTTACCACCCTCGTAAAAACTACACATATGGCCTATTTCATATATATAATATATACTACGCACAAGGCCCTGTTAATATATAAAATAATGAAGACAGTGCCACAATTCTTTGTCAATATTTTTTTTAAGTTTTAGTACTATAAGTGTTATTTTAGTCGAAAAAATTAATTTCAATTTGTTTATAATCACTCACCATGTAAATATAATCATATAAATTCAGTTTCACTATAAATTCCCCTCAATCATTCTCAACTCTAGTTAAATTTAAAACAAAATACTTTTAAAAAAATTAGTTGCAAAACTTTCAAACCAAAAATTAAAACAAAAATAAAAAACGAAAAAAAAAACAAATTAATTTTGTACCCCTAAGCAAATAACAAAAAAAAATGACACAACCCGGTAGAATATAAATTTAAATTTAAACAAAAAAAAAGTTTTTTACTCTTAAATAGCTAGTAATTAAACGAAAAAATGAAAATAATAAAAAACTAATTTAAAAAAAAATTATACATTAATATAAAATCCTACGCCAAGACATGCCTTTAGTATGCAATCCATTATAAGTATTATTGCTTTTCCACATTTTTGTATGTATTTGTAAATATTCTAGATAATTTTATTGCAAGCAATTTGAAAACAAAAAAACAAAAAAAAACAAAATGAGCAAAAAATCCAACAAATTGTCATTTTTGAGCTTTTTATAGATATTTTAAAATAAAAAAAAATCGTTATCATTATAGAAAATTAATAATTATTATTAAAAATAAAAACCAAAAAAAAACACAATTCAGCAACAAAATAAGAATCGAAAAAAAGAACAATCATTATTAAAATAAAATAAAGGAAAGATGAAGAAGAAAAAAAACAACCGAGGTGTGTTAAAATATAAATATTAAAACAAAAAAAATAAATTAAATTAAATTTAAAAAACAAAAAAACAAGAAAATAATATTAAATAAAAAAAAACGATAAGAAAACACCACTTGCATTTAAAAAAAGGAAGAAAACTGTGAAAAATAAATTATATATAAATAAAATAAACCAAAAAAAAAATTTAATTAGTTCATATATTTAAAAAAAACAACATTTAAAAATAAACGATAAAAAAAATAAAAATAAAAAAAAAAGAAAAAATTTAAAACTGCTGTGTGTTGTCTGCCTTAATTCTGTCCATAAAAAAAATTGTTGTAAATTTTAAGCTAACATAAAAAAAACGTAAATTGTATAAAAAAAATTAAATTTAAAAAAATTTTTATTTAGTTAAGTTTTCAAAAAAATATACATATATATATAAAAAAAAATATTAACTATAAAAATTAGAAATTTAAAAAACAAAAAAACAACGTAAAACAAAATTCTAAGAAATATATTTTAAAATAAAAAAAATTTGTTTAGTAATTTAAAAAAAAAAACCAAAAAAAAAACAAAAAAGAAACAAAATTTAAATATGTGTGCTAAAACGTTTAAAATTACGTTGATATATGGTTTGTATAATAATAAGAAAAATATATTATAAAAACTTAAAAAAAAGGAAATTATTTAAAAAAAATCGAATAATTCTTTTTTATTAAATGTCATTTCATCGTATGCATAATTCTCTCTTATCCTTTTTAACCTAATTATGTTTTTTTTACTTTCTAAATCAATATTAATCCAATTTTTTAATTTTTTTGTTTTAAAATTGATTTATTTTTTTTTATTATCTTTCGTTATCAATGTGTGTGCTGCAGTGTTTTTCGATGTTTAATACTTTGATTGTACATAAAAACAAATTTTCCATATTTATATTTCAGTGATCCATGGGCATGTTTTTAATAAAAAAAAATAAATTTTATACAAAAAAAAATAAAATATAAATATATTATATTTTTGTTATTATTAAAAATAAAAATTATTTTCGCACACATTAAAATTATAATTTCTTACTTAACAAGTGTATGGATCACTCTATAAATTACTATCCAGTAATATTTTTTTTATTAATTAAATTAATTTTTTTTATTTTTAAAAATCTTAACTAATATGCCTTAAAAAAAATAAATTTAAAAAATAAAATCGAATTTGTTATTGTTAAAATTTGTTGTTTTTTGCTCATGTCATGTCATGTGTGAATAAGTGTGTGCTGAGCGCTCTTTATTGTCAATTGTGCAATTTGTTTTTTTTTTAATTTTATTATATATTTTATAATTACTTTTTTTTATTATTAAAAAAAATCTCCAATACATTGTCACACAATCATTTATCACTGTTGTTTTTATATTTATAATTATATTAATAATAAATCATCACCCAATCAAAATTTTACTTGGTTTTTTTATTTTTTAATTTATAAAACCTTAACTTTTATTTTTTCGTTTTTTTTGTTTAATATTGTATTTATGTTTGCCGAATTTGTAGATTACAAAAACAAATATTGCAAGAAAATAAAATATATATATATAATTCAAGGGAATTAAATAATGTTTTTTAAGAACAGTACATACTAATTAACAATCAAACATACAATTAAAATCTTTACAAATTTAAATAAATAATTGCGTTTTTAAAAATAAATAAACAAATTTGAATTTTTATTGGTGCTACAAAAGTTTCCTTATTAACGCATGAAAATATAATATTAAAATGGCAAGCTTTATGGAATTAGAAAAGAACAAAACAAGTGTATCTCATTTCATAACAACAGAAAGTGATATCTTTTATGAAAACAAAACATCAATACAATATAATAAATAAAGAAATCACAATGAACGGACTCTGTCGATAATTATCCCTGCTGAAAATAAAGGATTTCTCAAGTTTCAGAAAATGATATATTTATCCTATTATTGGATTATATTAGAGGAGCCCATGATTCTCAATTACCATTACTACTTTAAAAATTGCTAAACGCAGGATCCATTTACATTATATCCCAGCGGGAAATGGAGTGCTCCAAGAGCGCTGTTTGAGCACTCCTTAAAAAGCTTACAACGCTCCCGTTCCCATACCATTTCTATATACTTTTTTACATTGCATGTCATTGCACGGGAGCATACCTTTTTATGCTCCTTCAAAAGCGTTCTAGGAGCATTATAAAAAAAGCTGTTTAATAAAGAATTTTCATGGACGCCTGTGGATATGTGATTCGGGTATCGAAAAACTTTTATTTTGTTTAACTTTTGCAATTACCTTTTCCTTTCCATGCGCCAAGATAATCGCCCGTTTTCTTTTTTCTAAAAAAATTGATGAAAACTCCAGGAATACTCCCTCGGGAGCATATTTAACAGCGCTCAAAATAAGCTCCCCTGAGGAACGCTCCCAATTTTTCCCACTGGGTTCCTAGAGCGCTGGATAAGAGTGTGAAACCAAAATGAAATTCTTGTGTCATTCTAGAAACTGTGTCCTTTGTTGAGACTCTAAAATTTGTTCAACTCAATAAATTGCTATATCATCAGATTAGCGCAACAGTTTATTCTTCATTTATTGTATACAATTTTTAGGTTATATTAAGAAACCGAATTCATTGAAAAAAAAGATTCTTCTTATTTACGCCTTTTCACGGCATCCCTTTAATGGCATAACGAATCTCCAGAATGGCTGGTGAATGCGTGAGGTAATAAAAGGGTAATAAAATGAAGCATCATTAAAATTCACTTGAAGTCCCATATTGAATGAATGTTTATTATTGGAAATTCACTCATAAATGCGCTTTTCAAGCACAGTGAGAATGACTTATTCCCACCACAAAAGTAGATAATTCCATAAACTATAAAGAAAAACACTTCACCCATTTATATTATCAATGGGGTAAATTACACTATCCGTGGTGTAATTTAAATGATCCATCATTTCGTTTATTACCCCTATTCTATACTTGAAGTCGGGATGAGTTTACATGCATATTTTGTTGCTTGAAAATTGCTTCAAGTATTCCAAGTAAGCATGTAAACGTAATATTTGTCCTCACCTCAAACAGGTTTGGGTGTGATACGTCTTTTTCTTGTAACTAATGTAATGTCTATGTATCACAGGCCGCCCCAGCGGGAAAAGTGGAAGCAGCTTCCTCTGGAATCAAAATAGAAGTGCTTCCTGGTCGCGCTTCAGAAGCATTTTGGAAGATTTTCCTGTGCATATGGCTACAAATACGTCATTCTCAACTTTGTTGGTAAATTTTCTGTTTTAAGAGATTCTCTGGATCTCTGCTTGCAAAACTTAAAACTTCAAAATAGCTTCCCAGGAAGCTAATTAGAAGAAAATCGAACAAACTGCTTCTTGCTAATGACATGCAATGGTAAAAAAGATATGGATAGGGATACGGAAGGGAAGCACTTCTAAGATGCAAAAGGATAGCTTCTTCATGCATCAGTGAATGCTTCTATTTCCCGCTGGGCCGCGACCGGTAATGAAATTATGTTTGTATTTGTGTGATGGAAGCGAAAAATTGTCTGAGGCAAAAGTGAGGAAAATACACACTTTGCTGCGACCCCTTGTCTATAAGACCAGTTTGTATAAGAAGTAATGAACGAAACGATGGATCATGTAATATATAGTGAGTCCACACGACATGGGCTTTTGTTCGCAAAGCCATTTTTTACTATTCACAAAGTACCACAGACAGTCGCTGCGATAGTAAAGTCAAATGTATGCATGAAATAGCTCCACACGATAAGGACTTTTCAAAAGTCTCTAAAGACTTTCAAATAAAAATTGATTGAACCTATAGTAAGAAAAGTCCGTAGAGACATTCCGGCGATATGTCTCTACAAAACTCTCTGTCAACAAAAGGTCTTGTCGTGTGGACCCATAATTATTTCCATCAATGCAAATATTAGCCCGGGAAAATTAGCAAAAAAACGCACGAAAATTCCAAAATGGCTGAAAATTGGTCCACAGCTTCCTTGGGACTTTTTAAGAAAACAATTTCAAGATCACAAAAAAAACATGGCCGCCGGAGATATCGCGCTTTCCTCGTGTTTTCCTTGTATCTCGGTTTCTATAGGTCGTACAACCTCGTGCGAGGGGCCAAAATGTTAACAATGAAATTCTCTACAACTTTAGTTCTTACAAAAATGTTGACCCGATTAACCCTTTTAAAGTTATTCAGGGTCAAAGTTATCAAATATCATCGTTTGGCCAAAAACTCACTCAAAAACTGTTTTTTTCGAAAAAATTTTTGTTCAGTTAATACAAAACGTTATTGCCTACAAAAAGCCCTCGTTCCATTTTTTCGAAAACTTTACTCTTTCGAAGTTATTCAACGTCAAATTTGCCAAAAATCACTTTGCGGCCAAAAAATCACTCAATTGATTTTTTCAAAAAAAAATTTTAATTACTTATACAAAACATTATTACCTATTTATTGGCCTTATCAGTTTGTCATGTCATTCACGTCATAGTGCAATGTTTAGCAGGAAGCTTAGCTCGAAGAATAGAAAAAATATAGGATAGGTTAAAGGGAATCGAGGCGATGCATGAGGCGGTGAACTTCGCGTCCGAATTCTTGATTCTTGTATGAGTTCGCCTCCGTCAACCAGGCGAGCTTAGAAGACCCGACCTTAGCGGAACTTTGGTACCTTGTTTCTAACTGTTTAATCCGGTGAATGTAACCTCAACATACAAATTGTGTATTCTTCGCAATTTCGGTTTCCGTAGGCTAGAATGTTAAGACGATTGGGTGCCATCTCAGAGATTGTAGGTTCGAATCCCACTCAGAGACGTTGTTCTTCGCCTTATCACAATTCCCGCCTTATTATAATTGTTTCTTTCTCTTCTGAGACTTGTCTCTGCTTTTTTTGTTTGTTGTGCCTACAGCATAGCGAGAAAATTACAAAATATGACCAGCGTCACCATATTGGACAAGATTACGAAAATCGAGTAACGACTTTCTCATATTACATTAATCTTTCTTTCTATTTTCTTTCAATAATTGTTTACTTTGTCTTTTAAAATTATCTGGAAAACCAACCACAAAAGTTAGGTTTAGTTCTACCAGTCAGCATAGAATAGGTACTCGTCATGGTGAAATGTTTATTAGTACGCTTAGTTCGAAGGAAGGATTGATGCTAGAATAGATTAAGAGAAGTCCGAAGGGTGTTGCTTGCTGACATTGAGAGAAACGTTGTCAACAAAAAGTAGGTTAGTAAGTCTCGTTACAAATCTCCAAAAAGAAAGCCTGTTTTTCTCCTCTGATTTAGTCTTAGGCTGTGTTCCAAAATATAACCCAGCATACTGGTCATAGTGTTGATTCGTTCCGATATATGATGACCAATCGATGTGATCGATGAGGGAATCGCTTTCCGAAATGGTTTTTGCCGGAATTAATAGGCCCCCATCCACGGTCAAACAAATCATCAAACCAATTTTCGACAAACAACGCACACATTTATGCTTTGACTTTTGTTGGCCATCAACGAGGGAAACTTTCTTCAAACATCCCGAGCGACAATTCCTGTAAACAAAACGAACTTTCATATGCTTTACATGGCACACATAAAAATTCCACACACACATTTAAGCTGTTTGAAGGAAATATTAAACCAGACGAATATTTTCTTCAAACAGCGGCCAACTTCGAAAACTTGTATTTTATACACGCACACTTAGAATTTTTTCGATGTTGGCCAGAAATTTGATGGTTTGTTTGACCGTGGATGGAGGCCTAATGAGTAAGGAGGAATTTTAGCTTTTACTCTGTGATTAACAGCGGCCATACATGAAAGGATTACAACTTGAGAATGTTTCTGCTTCCAATCACCAATCACATTTCATATCTTATCAAACTGACTCCGCGTGCAGTTGGAAAATGACCGATTATTAACAAATTCGAAACCTGCAGCCTCCAAAAGCCCAAGAAACCAAGTTTCATGCAGGAAAACTAATGTTCAAATATTTTTGGTCGCCATTTTGAGACCGGCATTTTGTTTTTTGAAAAAGTTTTGTAAAATTTTGAAACGGTGACCTCAAAAATCCCAGATATCCATTTTCATTAAACTAAATTGAAGCCGCCATTTTGAAGCCGCCATTTTGTTATTTCGAAAAATTGATAACGGATTTGTAATCAGCGACCTCGAAAGCCCTTCCTTCTAGTTTTGACCGTGTTTTTGTCATTTTGAACCACTGTGCTTCGCCACGCCATGGCTATGGCCTGATGTTGTCGACAGGATTGCTAACTCGATCGACTTTGGCCGCCGTCCCCACATCTGCGCCGCCCGGGGCCATGGCCCCCTCTGCACCCCCTACGCTACGTCACTGACAATTTCGGAATCACAAAAAAACATGGCCGCCGGAGATATCACTTTTTGTTTTTTTCGAAATTTTTTTTGATCAGTCAATACAAAACATTATTGCCTACAAAATACCCCTCTTGAAATTTTTTCGAAAACCTTGACCTTTCCGAATTATTCAAAGTATTTTTTGGCTGAAAAGTGATTTTTGGAAACTTTGACCTTGAATAACTTCGAAAGGGATAGGTTTTCGAAAAAGATCAAAAACTGATCAAAAATTGTTTTCGAAAAAAAAACAGTTTTTGAGTGATTTATTTTACTAAAAACTGATATCTCCGGCGGCCATGTTTTTTTTGTGATTCCGAAATTTTTTTCTTAAAAAGTCCAAAGGAAGCTGTGGTCCAATTTTCAGCCATTTTGGAATTTAATGGAATTTGGAATTTTGGAATGCTAATTTCCCCGGGCTAATATTCGAAATTGTACAATTTTGGACTGTGTAACAGGCTATCAAAAATGTTCTGGTTGGTTGGAGTTGTTTTTCTTAAAACCATAAAACCATGCTACTTTAGTTTGTCGTTTCGTTTAAATTACGTGGATTTATTAGTCTGAGTATATTAGTAGCATTTGTTATAAAGAGTCATTCAGAAAACGCACCCACATGTTTTTTTTAATAAAACACAAACTGTAATTTTTTCAATAAGTTTTTTTATTGAAAGTATCATTCAAAATGTCCAATCCGACTGTGTCTGCAGGCATCAATTGGAATCTCGAAATTTTCAATGACTTTGACCTGCTACTGGAATTTTTTCACGAATAGCAACTTGAATGTAGTTCTTTTGGTTATTAATTTTTTGTGGCTTGTTTGCATACACTCGATTTTTCAAAAAACCCCAAAAAACTCTAATAATGTTAAATCACATGACCTTGGAAGCCAATTAAAATATGCATGTGTAATGAAGTTACACATTGAGGAATCACGATTTTTGCGTTGAGTACGCCCATTTTCATAATAAGTTTGAATAATGCGCTGTCGCAATGTATACCTGTCTATGGTTGAAATTGTACTAAATTCTACTAAAACAAAATTGCTTATGTCAATTTGAAAGACATCACGGGTAAACAGTATACAGTGCTACCATCTAGGCGTCACATTTGGATGACTCTTTACAATATTTTTCTAAGCAGGAATTTAACTTTTTTTTATATTATAATTTATTTTAACTTCTGCAATGATTTTATCCGTTACATTCTCAATTTTGATCAAAATAAAATTTAACAATTATTTAGGACATTAAAGGGTAATTAAACATTGATTAAAAATCGAAATAGTTATTAAAATTATCGCAACTATTATAATTTTTTATATCTTCGATCGAGTTTCATTGGACATGTGAAACATTTATTTCATAACAATTTGCATAACAAATTCAATAATTTTTATTTAAAATAAATTCAATTTTAATTAACATTATTTAATTCCCTTGAAATAAAAAAAGAAAAAAAATCCAATCCCGCAAAACACTGCCAAAAGCCAAAAATTTAAAAAAACCAAAAATACCACGGCACAAAATTTATGCAAAATAACGCCAATAACAAGATATTGTACCAATATAGAAGCTCGTCCTCGTCGATTGTGTTTGTAAAAAGAATTATATGTCCTTATCTGTCGTGTGTAATCCCCGAGAAAATAATTTGTTTTATACAAAAATAAAAATTTTTCGAATATTTATTAACAATTTTCTTTCATATTTTTGGGTTCTTTTTTTGTGCGCATTCTTTCGAATGAAATTGTTTTAAATACTAAAACGCAAATACATATATACAATCACTACTACACCTTGGTACAATCTACAAATCGGCAAAAACATTGTCTGGATTCATTTTTTTCGTGTTGGATTGCATTTTAACAAAACTAAAAAAAAAAACTAAAAAACAAAAAAATTAGAAACACGTGAATCACGTAGTAAGTCTAATTGGCAACGGTTAATTGATGCGGTACGGCGCTCCTCCCCTACAGGACATAACTTGTCGCAGGCTGATGGGAATAGCACCGAAGGCGAATCAACAGGACGAAATGCTTCTAACACCGGAACTGGATGCTATAAGAACTTTGATCACATCAACAATTCATCCCATAGAGATGGCAGTATGTCAGAGGTGAGTAGGACATTTTGTTTTATTATTGTTAAAAATATTGCAAATTATTTTTAAACTATTAAATGAGAGAGATATAAATAAACGACCATATAAATGCCTTGCGCATATAAAAATACTCGAATTAGTGTCTTGAAATCGAATTTGAAAGTCTTAAGGCTATTTTACATCCCAAGCGCAAAGTAGAATTGGAAGGTGGGAGCTCTTTTATCGCACAGAAATTAGTATGCTTTTCTCTCTGTTGCATGAAAGTTTCCACTTTTCGTTTGGGATGTAAATGGGCCTTTATGCCCTGTTTTAAATTGCGAACTTAGCTTGAGTTTGGAGATTTAAGTCTTACATATAGAGGATCTTTCAACAAGAGATGTAATTTTTAATTTCGCGCCAGTTTTGAACTGTAAACATACATCTGTCATTATTATGACATTTGACAAATACAAACCAGGAGATTTTCAGATATCAGTCAATGTACCCTCAGATATGATTGCACAATTAAAATAAGAACGTAACTTTAAGCCAACTCTTGCCAAGCATAGCCAGCATAACGTAACAAACAAATAGATTTCGCTCAATTAAGGCAGAGTACGGAAACGCACACGATCGTGTGCGATAAATTTTGTGTGCGCCAAAACACATACTCATGAGTTGTGTGCGCTTTTCTTGTCCTTATTACTCACGCACGTGACCTGTGAGTAATTGAATAATTTCGTGTGCGCACATGAGTCGAAATATGAGTTTTGAGTCATTCGTGTGCGCACATGAGTATTTTCTTTCTTTACTCATTTTTCTACTCATGTGCGCACACGAAATAATTCAAGTGCACACAGCTCACGTGCGTGAAAAATTTACAATTCTCCTTATTACTCACGCACGTGAGCTGTGTGCACTTGAATTTTTTCGTGTGCGCACATGAGTCGTAAAATGAGTATTGAATCGTTCGTGTGCGCACGCGAGTGTGCGTTTCCGAACTCTGATTTAAGGTATTTGGTCATTAGCAGAACACTAAAAATGTAGCGAACTACTGTGATCAAAATGGTAGCAGAAAATAGAATTGTTATTATTATATTTAGACCCGGGCATATGAAAGGGAATTAATCCAGATAAACTTGGGACTCCATAGGACTTTCCGCTGGGCTTTTATTGTCGCTTGAGTAGCAGGCCCCATTATAGGATTGGACTTTTGTCTGACTTCGACCTGTTAGACGATGTGAAAAACAGTCGGTTTATCGATGAAGAAGCCTATTTACTATCAACTACTAGAAGAAGGTTAAGGTTGAACCTGTAAGTGTACTCCGCAGTTTTTTAGGCATGGTTAATTTCTACATACGCTTTGTAACTAAACCAGAGCAGAAATCCAAACTCCTCTTCGTAGTTGTTATGCTAAAATGGCCAGAAGGACCAGAAGGATCGAACTCTTTAATAGGACATTACAGACAAGGCAGCAGTATAATACATGCCATCAATGGACCGATCAATTTCCGTAGTAACTGCTTGGTTTAAGAGTACATACGAGTATAACTTACAAGAGACATCCAAGCAACAGACATAAGTATTGGTCTATGGAGCAAAGCTCAAGCTTCGTAACTATATAGTAACTATAAGTAACCATCTTCATCCATCACCTCCAACACCAAATAGGGGGTATCGACCTGGTTACGCAAAAAGATTTTATACAGAAAGATTTCCAAGCTTGTACCCATGTGCTCGTATGAACAGACGAAGTTAAACGTCCATTACAACAGGCATGATGAAGGACATTATCAAGTAGTTTCAAAGTAGTTTCTGGGGTGGCAGCACATAAGTCGTTTCAACTCATTTGTTACGAGTTTTAAATGAAAAAAAATCAGTGGAAAACTCGAAACAGATGACTTGAAACCCCTGCTTATAAACAGATGGCAGAAAATAACCCCAGATTGGTGGAAAATAACCCCTGAATGTCAACAAGCCCATTTCATTTCACTCCATTTTACAAAATTTTTAACTGTGTAGGTACATCAAGATTACTGTATCTTATAATGCTAAAAACGTATGTACTTAAAAATTTTAATATGGCTAATAGACTCCTATACATTTTCCGATGAAGCAGGATTAAAAGGCATTAATCTGTAAGAGTTTAGAGACCATTGATAGATACGATCTAGATCAGCATTAATGTTGTTTTCTCTACCAATGCAACCATGTGTAGTTTACAATTTGTCACGACCCTGCTGAGATCATTTATGTACATGCTGAAAAGCAACGGTCCTAGTATGGAACCTTATGGAACACTTACTGCGGGTTATTAGTAAACTTGTAACTTTTTTAGATCGATTTTGTAAGTAATCCCGAATTAAGTAGGTAGCTGAGAATGAATATCTGTTCTTGCCTTTTAGCTTAGTTTCTATAAGCTTTACACTGTTAAAAGCCTCACTGAATTCAAGAAGCATCAATAAGTTTTAGAATGAAGAGCCATCTACCGTAGGATCACAGAATAAATTGGTTTTGAGCAATGAGCATCACATGATCAGAAAAACGTGGCAAAGGCTAAGAAAATAAAAAGGAACTCCTACTTTCGATGGTCTTTTTGAAAACAAATCAAGCCGATTCGGAAACACTCGTGCGGCGATGTGTTTGCTTGCCCTAAATACTAGTCATAATGTTATGAACGGATTTAAAAAATATGATCACGACTTCTGCCAATTCTCAACACCAATGATCACCTTTTCAGCCAACAATCATACTACTTGATTCTGCCGAAAAAAATTGTATAAATTTTTCGCCTTTGTAACTTGTATCAAAAAGAATTTCACTCCAACTACAGCCATGTTTTATATACAAGAAGAAGAGAATAATATATGACGAATCCGAGGAGATTTACAAGCACCTCTATTCGTCATAAATTTTTCTGTACCCAACACTACCTTGCTACCACCCCACGTCTTAGTGTTCTATCCACTCAATGAAAGAAAGTCCAGAACCCGCGAGATGTATAAGTGCCTCAAAGAGCTTGACGTTATAAATAAACTGGACCTGGTGATTAGCCCCCTATAATCATAAAACAAGTTTCCCAGCTCTGGCTAAAAAACCAGCCAAACGTTTTGCCCTACCAAACTTCTTGGGAATTTATACAGATTATTGAAAACCAGCTTATGTTCAGCCCATACCGTAAAAGGCGGCTCCAACCACAATATAAGTTACCTAATATCTTTTCTCAAAAACCATGGGGACAATGGTCAACAAAATTCTTATGGAACATGTAGAATCCAACAAAATCGCCGACAACCAATATGACGGGGAACGGGGGAACAACTCATAAATAGGCGGATGGATGGGACTTGCTGGAAGAAAACTTATATAAAAAACAGGAGAGAAATATTAAGACGTACACCATACACTACTTCGGTGAATCGGGCCTGCTTACTCCCTTGGCTAAATTTCAATCGGTATTAGCTTAGTTCCAAAGACATAGATTAGGTGTCTCCTTACCTGCTTCTCTAAATAAGGTAGTATTGGATGAAGTCGCCCCACATCATCTCTGCCGGTATCTCCACTGCTCAATTCTATCACCACCTGCTTTATTCCTGGTATTAATAAACTGTCTTCTTTCATTTCCCTCCAACCCACTCCACAGCGTCGATGCTGTCGACACTCTACGTACTCTTAGGCCTTCGAAAATGCAAAATAAGCACATGCCAGACCTTGATGAAGAACTGATGTTCAGCACAATCAACAAGGACATCGCCCTCATTTGTGGTTAGGGCCATAAGAATAGTGTTAAATTCAACGCATCCAAAACGAAGTACTGACTCATACTAATGAGTTCTACACTACTCTTCCTTAGGTCTAGAAGAAGAAAAGAAACTATACTATGAATGTCGTGAGGGAGTATTGGCGACCTTTTGTGACCAAAAGATTAACACATTTTTTCATATATGGGACAAATTTTGGGACGAGTTCTGTGGGCTGAAATCTTCATATGACGCAGTAACCGCCAATTTTCCATTCTTATGCAAATGGGATACCATTCCTGTTGGGGAAGTTAGATTTAATGCCATAAAACTACAAAAATTATACCTGATTGATTTTGCTCTCTTGGTCTACAAAAAGAATGTGTTCTTTTAAAACAATTCTTGGCTTCACATTAAAAAAGCACAAGGATTAGAAGGAAGCATTTCCATATACAGAAATAGCATTACATATCTCAGTTGGTATTGGGTTGCTTGAGCCTGGGAAAATGTCTTGTCACCGCGTAGATCTTTCGATTTCCGTACTAAAAGAATAAAAAATTACTTACGTTCCCAGGGGCGTCAAATCTTAAAATACGCCTCTGGGTTAACTACTTTTATGTCAAAATTTTTCTAGTAGACTAGCATGCATTGGATTTTTCATCCGTCTTCATTATGATTCCTCTAAAAAAATAATTTAATCACAAAAATTTTTACATATATATTTCCAGCATGTTTCAGTACCAGACCAAGAAGCAGTACCACCGTATTCACCAGAAACGCAGAACCAACAAAACATGGGTATCCTGGACGTGTACCACAGGGATCAGGAAATCGATGAGAACCAGCCCCTTACCGGGCAAGGTGCACCCACCCAGTTGCCGAACGCGATGATGGTCACACCAGCGGTATGTACATGCAGACCAAACTTTTGAGAGTAGCTCTAGAACAAAAAAAAAACAAAATAATAATTATTTTTGAACTAAAAAAAAAACATTTGTCCTTATACTAAACAAAATCACAGGCGTTATTATTAATCCTTGATTTTTATGTTTTTTTTTGTTTTTAACCGTTTACAAATTCCTTTATTTTCATATAGTTTTCCTACCAAGATAGCTTCTGTGTTGGTTTAGTGTTGTACTTGTATCACGTAACAGCCAAAAAATATCCCGACAAAATCATTTTTCTTTTAGTTATTTCTTTAATCTACTTTCATTGTTCTGGATTAATCTGAACATGTTGTTCCTGTTAAATGTCCGTTAACACACTTTTTTTAAAAATATTACTGAATTCGTTGTAAACTGAGCAAATTGGATTAATGTAGAACCTGTTTCTAAATGTTAACAAGTATTTGTTTAAAAAAAAATAATAATTATGAAATTATTTATGTTCGATACTTAACCGTTATTTAATTAGTTTTTAGTTCTTTAGTATTAAAAAAAAAACTATGACTGTATTCTTTTTCATAATTGGTTCTAAAGAAAGAAATTCTTCTTTTCTTCATTTATTATTTATTTACTTTTCGTCTTTTAATTTATTTACTAAATTTCTGTTTTATTTATTTTTTCGTTTACTTTTCTGATTTTTCTTAAAAACTTTTCACCTTTTCTACTCTGTTATTTGATGTATTACATGTGTCTCGTTTTTCTCTTTCTTCGTTAATTTAGAACTTTCAGGCGAGGAGTGCTGAGGTATCTGACGAAAATTTAAACTATATTTTTTCATTTTTTTTGTTTTTCTATTTAACAAAAACAAAACTTTTATAAGTGTATATAATTAAACACTTTGCTAAATGTATAGTTTTTAAACACTTGTTCGTTGATTTATTTATTTTTTTTTCAAAATTTTGTGTAAAGTATAAAAAATGTGTCAAAAATTTTATGATTGTTATAAAAAAAAATTAGTGAGTAGTTGTGGAATTTAATTATTATGAATTCCAATTATTAAATTTTGTTTTTTTTTATATTTTAATTTATTCTATTATTTAATTATGTTTATTGAAGCTGAAAGTTTCCTTTTTAAAAAAGGCTATATTATCGTGGGGTGATGCATTATGGTTCCTTCTGACGGGTTTGTTTCTGTCAACAAGGAATATTGTTTGAGCGAAAAGCGTCTTTTGCATGAAACTGTTCGCCAGAAGCAGTGAGAATTATAGGCAGAAAACTCTTGGTTTGCGCATCACGACAATGAACCTTCTCACACTGCGTTGGTTATTTGAAACAATTTGGTCAAAAGCTCCACTCATATCGTTTCACAGCCGCCTTATTCGACTAAATTAGCCGCGGCTGATTTCTGGCTATTCCCGAAACTCAAAATACCACTCCGAAAACATCTTTGCTGGAGTGGGATTACAGAAGTTTTTTCAACTCATTTGCTACGAGTTATAAATGCAAAAATTCAATGGAAAACTCGAAACAGATGACTCGAAACAAGTTCTGTAATGCCACCCTTTAGTCTAGAAAAAGTGTGGGCGTACCGTTTTTCGTTTGGACTACTCCGTGCGTCTTTTATTGATAGGTGCCTGTAACGGACTGCATTTGGAAAAATATAATTTTTAAGGCCCAAAGTGATTGGCCCGCCGAAGGTGGCGGCGCACAGTGGGCTCGATCTCGGCAAAAGGCGCGCATACAGTAAAAAACTTACTTTCGATTTTTTCGGGTTCTAATGTCGAATTCTTTAAGATCAGTTATTATGAAGATCAGAAATTGTCACATCAAGGTCATTTGACTATGGTGTGATGTGTAAAATGAACGGCAATTCTACAGTTTTTAATTTTTTTCGTTTTTTCTTATTTTTGAAAATTCGAAAAAATACTGTATCTTTTGTATGCAATGATGTGTGGTAATGATTTTTTGAGGAAAATAAAGGTCTATCTTTGCTTTATAATTCCATAAAGTTTCATGAGCCAATATTTGCATGGATATAATTGGCTGCATTAAACTGATTATTGTAAAGAAAAATGTTTTTTTTACAATTAAAAAGATCAGAACTTTTTTGTGCAGTGGGGTGCAGCGATGAGATTTGTACGAAAAAAAAGTTCTAACATTCAAAAACATGTCATCAAATTTCCAGCTGCAAAGACCTGCAAGATTGGCCTTGGTGGAGGTCCAAACATTTTCATTTTTATAAAATACCGAAAATCAAATATTCATACTTTTTGTTTCTGGTAAAATAAAATATTCCAACGTGTTAAAAGGGAAATAAATACGTATTGAAATGCTTTTTTATTGCACCATATATGATTTTTCATCTACTAAGTTACCATCTGTCGGTAAGTAGTGTTCACAGTCTCATCCCTTGTTTTTTAAATGCCAGTGCTGTGGCTCTCAAAGTTTAAGTTTGTTTATGCATTCAGAGAAAGTTAGCATCAACTTTTTTCGCACCGAGTTGTCGAAGAAGTGTCGAATAGTTAAAATTTGAAGTTGTACATCTAAAAAATGGAGAAAACAGGTTACATTATGGTTTTCTTATTTTATATTGTTGTTTTTCTTTAAAATTTAGAATGAATATAGTTCGAAAAACCTGTAGAAACATACCAAATTGCTTCGAGTAATAAAATTCAACAGAACTCGACTCAAATTTAAAATCAGCGACCTCAAAAACCCATATAATCACATAAAATAGCACATTCTACTTGAATTAATATAAAAATCGACGGTGACGCCACCTATAATTGTCCAAAACACGTTTTTGACCTCATATTTGGAATCAGCGACCTCAAAAACCTATATAACCACATCAAACAGCACAATATATTTAAATTAATATAAAAAATTGACGGTGGCGCCACCTATAATTGGTTAAAACACGTTTTTGACCTCAAATTCCAAATCAGCGACCTCAAAAACATAAAGAAGTGTTTGTATAGCAATTTTAATATGATTTCTGCGTCCGTAAATGCGCATGCGCGCGTTTTGCCGAGTTCGAGCCCACTGTGCGGCGTCCGCCCGCCAGAGAGTTTCCCATACATTTAATTTCTCCGCGCCGACTGCTGAAAAATTAAATGTATGGGAAACTCTCTGGCGGGCGGACGCCACCACCTCCGGCAGGCCAATCTGTTTGGGCCTTTACTCAGGTGTAGCATGCCCCATTTGTGTGCCATACAGGCGTTTTGACGCTGGACGCTAAGAACGGGAAAATCTTATATTTTCTCGGGTGAGCTGCCTTTGCATCACTAAGGATATTCGCAGCTCGACGGCTGAAGTGCTAGACTGCTCAACCAAAGTTTAGATATTTTAGTGAGTGAAAGCCAAACAGCTATATGCACAAATTTTTCAAATGACGATGTCAGGGTACCAGAGACAGAATGCAACATTTTTATACACGCTCGAACACAACTAGACTTAACTATTTTGCACTGAGTTTTCTCATCTTTTGCCCCAGAATGAAAATCTGATTAGTAGTTGATTCTCCTGTGATGTCTTGTCCCTGTTTGAGGAATGTCTTATATGAAGTACTCATAAGCGTTATAGTGCGATAATTGCTGTTTCGTTTTTTATATACTAGCAAAAAACCCGCGTGCGTTGCAACGCCTTTATATAAAAAAAGTTTATGTGTGCACTGTCCGCGGTAGGAAAAAAGTGAAAGAAACAACAAATCTGGAAAAAATGATTTTGGATACCTTTTATATGGTTAATTTCTATTGACAGCTTTTTTGACAGCTGTCATTAGTCAATACCGGTTTTTGACATGATATTCGTATTCAGCGGTATCGAAAACTTAAGGATGCCAAGTTTCACTTTGAACCGATGAAAATCAAGTGCTCAATCGGTTGAACCTATAAAAACGAAAACCCATGTTAAATCCCATTTAAAATTCAACCTGGGTGGGGGACGGTTTATAATTTTGTATTTCTCTTTTCGGTTAGCCGTTACACTGCCCCCTTCTTACTTAGTGTTCGTCCCGAACACAGCTTCCGTCCCGTTCTTACCGAGCGAACTTTTTGGATGCAATAGATGGCATCGTTTAACCTCGTGATAGCAGTGGAGGGCCCTTCCCTTTTCTTTGTAATTTTGGCGATTTACCTTTTATTCGTCGAGGATTTTATAGGTACAATCGATCGCGTGGAAACTTCACGGCAATAGGGGAAATGGCCAAGATATACTATGCTCAATGTTCTTCCATCTGGACCTAGGATGTGAAGATTTTCAGATTTCCCAACTCTTGAGCAACCTACAGCTGACAGGGAAATGACATTTATTTGGTAAAATTCGTCCGCCAAATTCGCCCCGAAATTTTAAATTTATGAGTTTTCATCATAAATTCGTTATTTGCAACCTTAAAGACTCCTAGATATCCACTTCCATTGGAATCCGAATACCATTGGAAAATTTCGTCCGCCATATTGGCGCGGCCATTTTGAATTTATAAGTTCTGTTCATAAATTCGTTATTTGCTACCTTAAAAAACCCCAGATACCGATTTTCATTGTAATCGGAACGCCAATAGCTAATTCGTCCGCCATATTGACGCGGCCATTTTGAATTTATAAGTTCTAATCAAACATTCGTTATTTACTACCTTTAAAGCTCCCAGATAGCGATTTTCATGGAAATCGGAACATAATTGGAAAATTTGGGTGGCCATTTTGAATTTCGAAAATCGGGTTTTGAGGTGCATCATGGGAGACCCCCACGGATCTTCGTGCAAAATTTCGAAGCTCTACGATCACTGGTGCGCCCGCTATAGCGCACACATCGCACACACATACAGAAACTTTCTTTTATTAATATAGATTTATATTCCTCATCATTGCTCAGCTCCATTAAGCAATTCATGAAAGTGCTCTTCGAATTCCTTCGACATGGTTTCGGGATCGATACTATCTTTGCACTTACAGTGTGGTATAAATTATAACTGCAGAACTCACGAGCCAAATAATCGAGAACAATTTAATGACAACAGCTTAAAAGTTGAGTGATGTCACAATTGCTTAAGGTACCTTAACATTATGTGATTTTTCATGACTTTACTGTCAAAATTACGATTTGATAGTCCATCGGACTTCGTATTGTGTTCACACTTAATTTTGAAAATTCAAAGCACAAATATTCAATGCAAATTTTGTCGTATGACATTTCAAAAACAAATATCATTTGACATTTTATGTTTGGGTTTGACTTCACTGACAGTAAAGTCATATGACAAATCATATCGCCGCCTGATTGTAAGAACTAGGTAACTCCAAATTTTGTGATTTTGAGTTATCTATAGTTTCATGTAGTCAATATCAAGCAGTATTTATTGCAAAGATCTGGCAACTTGTTAAAGCAAACAAGCAACATCTATTAGACAATGTAAAAACTGGACAAATGAATGTCAATGTAAAAACTGGACTTATTATCATGTTACGGATAGGTAACTAGAGAAATTTATTTTTTACAGAATTCTAAGTTGCCTAGTTCTTGCAATCAGGCGGCGATATAATGTAAAGCTACCTTTACTAAATTTCTAATCTTACTAAATTTTTTTTCAAATTTTAGTGAGCTTTTTAAGTAATTGGGGGGTGCACTTTTCTTAGCGAAATTCTCAGATGAAAAACGATTAAACCAAATTTGCACCTATGTTGCATTTTTCCTTTATCTATATATTAATACGCAAGCACTTTTTTTGTACAGCACTTTATGCGACTTCCACTAAACCGATTTTCCTCAAACTGGTTTTATATGGAAGTCGGAGTCGTAAAGGTGTGCACAAAACAAGAATTATTCATTTATCTCAATTCTGTCACTCAGAAATGAGTATTGCATTTCCCAATATAAAATGATAAAATGACAACAACAATATATGGTAGAAATTACGGTTAGCATATAAACAGGCGAATATAAAAATTTATTATTAAGGTTTGTGAATCGACTAAATTTCATGAGCCTAGATTGCCAACAGTCACCTGGCGGCAATAACTCAAAACAGGCAATTTTTGAGTTGTGCCAGTTTTCTTGCCGTAGTGCGAAGGTTTTTCTTTCTGTGGAAATTCTTACGTCCCGGCAAATTTTAATTAAAAAAAATAAAAAAATAAATAATAAAACAAAGTGTAAATTATTATCAAAATATCACGGTAAGCGTTGGTGATTTTTAAATGAAGAAAGTTTTGTTCAAAGATGCGATTTTAGATGATAATGTAGTTTTTAATTACACTTTTTTAAAACAATTTTTTTTTGTTTAGAACTGATAGAGAAATTAAAAATTGGTAATAGTTCAATTAAATTATTACTGAGTTATTTGAAATGCGTAGACGTCAAACTTTAACGGAACGGATTGAGAGAAGAGTAGGGAGAGAGGGTCGAATTTCGACCAATGGGCGATACTGGTAACAATAAAAGTATAAAATGCATATTTTCACTCAAATTTATGATTAAATAATTTTTGTTAGACTACACCAAACTGAATATAACAAATCTTCAAGTCATCTACCAGCTCAGCGAAATGTTTAAGTTTAGTTTTGGTTCCTGTAATATTTAAAAAATCACACCAATTGGCGTACAATTCTAATTTTTTATCGATTTAATAATTGGAATTGACTTCAAATTCAGATTTCTAACCCTAGGAGTTCCCTTGCAAACACAGTAATGGTTTTTATAAATCCAATTTCAGTTTCAGCTGTCGATTTTTATTTGTATTTCTTTTGAATTTATTTAAATCTATTAAGTTGACACTTATTATAATTTTTCTAATTTATACTTTCCAAATTGGTTTCCCTCAATGCACAACTTCTAATTCCAAAAAAAAATAAAACAAATTTATTACAAACATTTTATCTACAATGTCATTACCTCAACAGATTTATTAATTTGTCAATACGGATTCCATTTACCAAAAAAAAAATATGAAAAAAAACTACAACAATTTAAAATTTTTGACGCATTTACAATAATATTTTTGGCAGATTTCGTTTAATTAAATGTTTTTTGATATAAAAATATATGTATGTAATATATACAAAATAATACTCCAGCAAATTTATTTATGATTTTTTGATTCTCGTTTCTTTTACTATATTATATATAAATATATATATAAATTTAGGGGCTGCATTTATTTATGTATTTTCAACTATAACTGAAATAACAATTATTAAATATTATGTTTTTTTCTGTTTCGTTGATTAATAACTACAATTATTTTTCTTTGTTGATACTTGCATATTTCATAAAGTGCTTCATTCTTATGAAAATCATTTTATGTAGAAAGTAGATAGTTAATATACGCATGAATTCTATTCTATATTTGCATCTTTAACCAAATTACTTCTTAATTAATTTTGTTTCTAACAGTTGTGAAATAATACTAAAATATTTTTATTCTTATTTTTTTTTGTCATTCGTTTTATATAACAAATCTAAAATGTAAATGAGTTTTTATTTTATATTGTAAGTAAAAATCTTAATTAATTTGATATAAAAAATAAGTTATGTTTAAAAAAAATTCAATATTTCTCGTTTATTGTTAAATTTACTGCGGAATATTTTGCATTCTATTCTTATGGTAATTCTTTAATAGGTGATTCCGCTATATACAGTGAGCGTCAAAAGTGAGTCAACACCTATAAAAATTTCCAAAATAACACCAAAATTTTGGTATTTTTGGGCGAATTGCAAACGTTTTGTTTTATTTAGGTACTTTTGAAATAAAAGGCTTCTTTCGAGGAACTCTGCTGTCTGTCATCGCTCTGTCATGGTTTGGGGGATGTATGGCAGCGTCAGGTGTTGAAATATAAAATTTTTAGGTGTTGACTCAATTTTGACGCTCACTGTATGTTTTGTACGGGTCGTGCACCTTTTTCAATGACAATTTTAACCTTTTCAAATACAGCCATATAGTTTAAATTTAGCTAATTTAGTCCAAATTCAGGAAATCAGTATAAAATTCTCTTGGCATCAACGTTACCTCGACAGGCGCGGATTTAAGGGGGGGGGGGGTCACGGGGGTCATGACCCCCCCCCCCCCAAAAGCGCTCGCTGTTTAAAAAACGAAATTGATCCAACTAAAAAAACAAAAACAAAAAAGAACCAAACGTTCAAAACCGACCCAACTTTTTTGCAAATTAAAGCAACGACCTTAAAAAATGACCTTCAAGGTCAACAACAGATTGATCTATACTCTTTCTATATATTTTGATTTGTAAACTCTGAAGTTAGCTGCACTCAGAAGAAAGGGCGCGTTTTCATCAAAATCACATTAGGGCATGTTTTCTGCCCTACTCCGCTCAAATTAGGGACAATTAAAGAAATTTTTCCCACAGCTATGAGACCGGTGCCAAGTGAAGGATTTGGGTTGTCTAAGAAAAAAGGGTTGTTTTTTGAGAAATATGTGAGTTTTATAGTTTTTTCGCCTTTTTTTTTTGAAGAGAAACTATGCATTTTGGTCAAAATATCAAAAGAGCAAAGTTATAAGGCATAAAATTTCCTGCAAATTTTGCCTTCACCGTTTTTTCGAATTCGACATTGTTTCGCCGGTAGAGCTCGTTTTGGCCTTTTTTCAGACTCTGTTGATAATCAAAGCGTCCAAAGAAAGGCCGTTGAAAAACTACAACTACTATTTTGATCTCATTTAATTTTTCATACAAATGCATAATTTTGGCTCAAAATCTAAAAATGGCGCAAAACGGCCGCTAGCGCGAAACTATGCGGAGTTGGGAAAAATTGTAAAAGTAAAATTTGTAGGTAATTTTATGCTCTCCAACTTTGATATTTTCACCAAAATGCATAGTTTCTCTTAAAAATAGAGAAAAGGCGAAAAAACTCTGAAATTCACATATTTCTCAAAAACAACACTTTTTTCGAACTGCGGGTTGTGAATCCTTCACTTGGCACCGGTCTCATAGTTGTGGGAAAAATTTCCTAAAAACGGCGATTTTTTGACTAATTTGAGCGGACTAAGTTTGCTTTTAATCTACGAGAAAATTCGGTTAGTTTTGTTCGTTTTGTTAATTTTGTGTTTGTCACTAAAAAAGCCTGTTTCGACGCTTCGCTCCCAGAAACGTTCCTCACGAACTTTGTGGATGAATGGAGAGGTGCGGTGGTACCTCTCATCAACCCCACTACAGTGCCGCAGCCAGACAGTTTGGGGGATTTGGGGAGAGTCCAAAAAAAAACTTTCGCTCGCTTCGCTCGCGCATTTTTATTCGTACAAACCCGTCCCCGCGACAGAATAATGGCCCATATGCTGATTTCTGTGGCCCATACTCATTTGTGTGGCCCATTCTCAATGAAGTAAAAATGCAAATAATGAATTCAAATGATTTTTATTGCAAACAATTTTTTCGCTAGCGGGGCCCTAAAATCACGGAGCCCTGTGCAGTTGCACATCATGCACATATGCTAGCCGCGGCACCGCCCCACTACCTCCTTCATCCACAAAGTTCGTGAGGAATGCTCCTGGGAGCGAACCGTTTAAACAGGCGCTTAGGAGTAGAAATTTTTTTTCGCCACTTTTCATTCCGTGCGTGACCCCCCCCCCCCAAAATAAAATTCTAGATCCGCGCCTGTACCTCGATAGGTAGCGCCCTCATCAGAAGAATAAGATTCTGCTTGCGTATGCGCGGAAATGTATGCAAATAGTAATAGCACGCATGGACAAGACGTACGCTTATGCGCATTGAAATTTTCCTTTCAAAACCTGTTTTCGCACGACTATATCATCCATGCTATTTGACACGACTAATGACAATGTCATTTTAACAGTGTATCGTATATTATCTACGGGAAGACATGCCATTCTCGCTGCGCATGGAAAATGCGGTTTTTCTTCTTTAGCGAGAGTTGTATATATGTTACGGTAAATGTGATAAATCCGATTATTATGTATGTAAAATCACCGGTTATAATACATAATCACCACCAAGTTTGATAAATGTGATAAATTTTTGAATACAGAACCAACCGTTTAAAATGTTGCAACAATCATTATACAGGTTTAAAATGAGCTTCAAACTTACAGATATACAGGGTGCCCTGCCCCGTGGCAGATTCAGGATTTAAAATTCGATTATTTGTAAAACTGTTGCGCGTAGGAGCAGAGTCGGATTAAGGATCTAGAGGCCCCTATGCGGAACCTGTGGTGCGGGCCCCCTTCCCAAAAAAAGATTTCAAACCATTAACCTTAACAGTAGAAAGAGAACAATATTTTAATCGTTTCAAATTCAATTTCTATACATAGTACCTATAGTTCTAGTACCTTCTCCAGTAGTAAGACATTGAACTTGCGTAATAAAAAGAATTGTGGTATAGACCTGGAGGGAGACCCCAGCTACAGGAAGTTCGGAAACCTGCCCCTGGGCATTGCCGTCACACTCAAAAAACTGCTACATTGACCTCGGGCATCACACCAGTTGAGACAATATGAATTTTGGACAATTGGAAGGATCCCCCTTAGACCAAATAGGTTATATCAGGTTTGGCTGTATTTTTATTAACTCCTCCCAATTTCCCTTTGACCAAGATCATTCTGATCGGATAAACAAGCTAGGGATATTTCAAGAGCACTCTGTCGGATGAAACACTTATGCTAAGCAAGCCCGTTGATACGGCGCATACACATATAAGAGAAAAAGCATGGTCCGATGGACGCTATGGACAGGGTGAGGAAAAGTACAACACAATGAGGATATCTACACTAGTATTCCGTCAGCAGCAGCCGAACCGCGTTTTACAAGTTAATCTAGGCCTACACTGGTATTCTTTCGTCGCGAGTAAAGCCGCGTACACACCGGCCCAACGAAGGCCAACGAACGATATTCGGCGTTGGCTACCGAACGCTCGTTGGCGTTCGGAGATACGTCTATAAGCATTTGTTGGTTTATCAAACGTTCGTTGGGACTTGTCTTCGGTTATTTGCGTCAAGATGAATGAAGACGAGGAAAGTTTCATATATCTTAACGAAATAGTATGAAAAATGAAACGAAAGCGAAGATGGTGGTCGGTCACATTTTTTAAAAACAGACACTTATATAATGGAAGTAAAATGATGGCAGGCCTGCAAATAGAAAAAGAGTCTAGTTTATTCACCAATTTTAGTAGAATGTCTGCCCAAGACTTTGAATGGCCATGGAATAGAATTGGACCCGAAATAGCTAAACAAAATAAAAATTATCGTGAAGCAATTCCAGAAAAATCAGACAGTAATTATTAATCACAGTACTCTAATTAATAAATAAAAACTGATGACATAATATAATATCTATGTAAATATCTCGAGAAAAGTCAAAAAGATCGTTTGCGTTCGACGCCCATCTACACCGCATTCGATCGAATGATCTGCTTTCTTGATGTTTCCGCTACGCTACGAGTTGCAAGCGAACGCCAACGAACCTTCGTTGGCCTTCGCTAATCCGTCCATTTAGAACCAACGAATATCAACGAATCCCGTTCGTTGGCCTTCGTTGGGCCGGTGTGTACGCGGCTTAAGGCTAATGTCACATGAGTCTGAATTCAGACTCTGAATTTTTCCGAGTGTCTAAAAATGCACAGAAATGAATTGTGCCATGTCACATGAATCAGAAATTCCAAACGGTCTGAAAAAATTCAGACTACTCAGTCTGAAAATGTAGTCTAAAATTTTCAGAATTGGAATAAAAATTCGCTCTCTTACATGTTTCCTTATCGCGCCATGTCAGATGAGTCTGAATTTTTCAGTTAAACAAAAGGCGTGCGTCTGTAAGGTTATACTAAAAAATGACGGCGAAAAATTAATTTCGTGCATTGAAAGCAAAGAAAATTTGTGGAAAATAGACCATCCCGTTTATTTAAAACTGGAATTCATCGGAAATTAAAAAAATTAAATGTACAGGATACAATTTCCTCCTCCGTCGGCCAGGGCTATCATCTACAAATCTTACATTCGTCCTTATCTTAGGTTCATCGCTATTTCCTCATACACCTCCCAGATACCCCTTAACCTTTCTTATTCCAGACATCTGGCCATGACGTGAACGATGTGACGGACTAGTAGTACAAAGGGTGACTTATACTTCCACATAAAAAAACACTTTGTACAAAATTTCGCACAACACTGGTCTCCTAGCTACGGTATATGAAATATTCAGACTCATGTGACACCAAAATCTGAGCTGAAAAAATCCGAGTCTGAAAAATTCAGAGTCTGAATTCAGACTCATGTGACATTAGCCTAACTTTCTTGTCTTTACACGGAGATATCTGTGTGAGTGTCGATAATTATACTTGCTACCCCCGAGTAAGAAAGAGTAAACAGAAGCACATTCTGTATGTCTTAAGTTTTCACGCCGAAATTATCTGGTGAACATGATACTACACTACCCTCTTGTCCTTTCTATACCTCTCTCGTAAAAAACGGCTCTGCTGCTGCTAAAGGAATACTAGTGTAGATTAGGCCAATGTGTGTAAAATTATGTATAATATGTATAGTACAGGTAAAATAGTAAAAATAGCGGAAATGATTGGGTACAGGCTGAAATTTGACAGAGAGCTTCCTTTTAGGGTTTTTAATAAGGGGTTATAAAGCCTACCGATTTTCTACCCCGGAAAACCCACTTTTTAGGGGGTTTTAGGGTCAAAATGTAAGTTTTTCGCAAATACATCTTAAACGGTAAGTCTTATCATAAAATAGTGTTTACAAAGTTTGTAGACTATGCGATTATCTACAAAAAAAGATATTACACATTTTCCCGTACGATTTTCCATTCATGAGATATTGCCGTTTTAAAGATTTAAAATACTCATATGCACTCATTCGCGACTTGTATATGTTCAATAAATCCGTTGTTGGACTACGTGGATAATATTTTCAGGGATGATTCCTGGATGAATTTGGAGAAAAAAATTGTTGTAGAGGGGGGGTCTACCCCCACTATACACTACGGTACACGGTATTTACGAAAAACATTTTGTATCTTTTTAAAATTTATTTACCTCCTAGACCAAATATCGTAGAGCAACATAATTAGGTTCATATTTTAGGTAAATGTGTATTCTTTTATTTGGTATAAATAACAGAAACTTGAGCGACTCCATTAAGAAGATATGTAGGTCCAAAGCATGACCGAATGCTAAAAAAACGAAGAAAATTGTGATTTTGCTCATGCTTTGAACCTACATATCTTCTTAATGGAGTCGCTCATTCCCATTTGCTAGAGCTCCCCTTTTCGCACACACTCGTTCATAAATAGAACAACTCGGCTATAAAGCAATCTTCCGCTGTCAGTAAATCCGAAAGTAGGTGTTAGGACGATTGGGCATGGGAACCAAATCTGACCTTGACCTAAGTCCAAACAAATTAGTCACAGTTCAAACCGCCGGGGTCAAACTATTTAATTCATCACGGTAATTAGCGTGCCCCAAGGGTCAGACCAATTCACGGTAATTACTGGGCCCAAATCGGTATCTTTTCCATTAGTGTGGACATAATTTAGCAAACGATGTCTATGATCAAAGTAAATTGGACAACTCATTGCATTCATCTATAGGGAAAAAAGTAACATGTGACACCATCTTTGATATTTGTGTAAAAAAAATCGACTTTTTTATGGTTGATCTGCTGTGTTTAAACCAAGCGCTAGCGTTTTCAAACAATCGTATTCTTCCCTCAAGTTCAACATGTCGAATGAATATTGCAAGCTTATATCACGTCTTTTATATTAATCCATGTATTGTGCTTCGATGGGAATCCCAGTTATTTTAATAGAACGTTACTTCCGCACCAGGAGTAACTTCCTTAAGTTTAAATATTTCAGTGGACCAATTAGGCGTAAATCACTATATCAGACATTGATTTCTAACTTGTAACTGTCGCATTAAAAAAATAGTTAATAGTCTTAAAAATTAAGTTGAACTGAGTTTTTTTTTTAAATTTTGTTAGATTGAAACATCAATATAAATCGAAAAATAAAATCAATTTCCTGAAACTGAACATGAATTTAAGTAACGCCTCAAGTAACTCAAGCAGCAACTTCCAACAACATAATCAAAACAACACGAAACACTTCCAACA
This sequence comes from Thereva nobilitata, assembly GCA_963855945.1. Lineage (NCBI taxonomy): Eukaryota > Metazoa > Arthropoda > Insecta > Diptera > Therevidae > Thereva > Thereva nobilitata. The sequence continues at coordinate 44,519,515 of OY979696.1, read as the reverse complement.
AATTGCTATTTTGAAATAACTCACAATAAAACTGTATTCAAATTGTTCTTCAACAGCGCAATTTAGTAGTATAGGTAGCTGCCATTTAACACAATTATAAAGGAAAGGCACGAAAAAACTTCTCCGTTCGCTCCATCAAATCAAAAAGCAAAAAAAACAAAAAAAAAAAAAATAAAGAACTTTCTCCAAAAGCATTCGAGCCTTAGCAAAAACTACAATTGGAGAGTTAAGCCTTTCAAGCGAACATCTTAATTGCTATCCTTAAACAATACTCACTCAAAAAGGAGCGAAATAATTTGAATTGCATGTGAAACGAAAGCCTCGGGTCCTGGCTTGTTGTAAGCCTCCTCCTCTGTGCTCCTTTTTGTTCACCTTTTTGACGTTCCTCACACCATTTGCGTCCCCGGCTTTTAATCCTTTTTTGTGCATTGAAACGGGCTCAGCAACTAGTTGCACCGAGCTATTTCGCTATTTTGCTGCATTTTATTCCCGCTTGCCTTTTATGGCAGGTTAACCTGCGGCGGAGTTTTAATATCCTTTAATGACTGACAATTAAAACATGCTTAAAAATTGTTCAACTGGAAAGTTTCGAATATGTTATACGTATTTGCCATTAAGAGTCTTAATTGCATTGCGATATGTGTGCGGAAATGAAAAGTGTGAATTTAAATATCGCGGCGCGGTGATGAAAAATAATGGTTTTCAGGAAAAATCGATTTAAAGGTTATGGTGTGGTGAAGGCCATCTTGTATTTTCAATATACCAAATGTGTTTTATGCAATTAAAAGCGTTTTTTTGTTTCATTGAATCACAAATTGTAAGAATGAAGTGTGGAGAATTTGAAACCGTATACGTCATAAATACAGGGAGCGTTTTATGTTGCAGATCCATGTATACAATTTCCATAATAGCACGATCTGTGTGAGTGGATCCACTTGTGCTGTAGGTCCAAAGGATTCAATTCGGACCCAAGAAAATTTTTAAACATGTCGCGCTAGTGATCACCAGTAATTGCTACAGCATTGCCTCTAACATCCTCGAAAAACCACCCTATGATTGGGCACCATACAATCGTCTACAAGGGTACGATGTAATGATCTTTGGTGCTTCAATGCCCTAAGAGCGCCTACTCTTTTTATTAACAAAGCCAGCCTAGTCGAAATGTGCCTCGTCACTCATGATGACTCTTTGTCACAAATGTTGATCGCGTATACCGAGCTGTAAAACCCGTTGTTGTGGCGTTGGTGTTGCTGCATAATAAATGGTCACCGACTACTATCTACAACTGTCAAATATGTATAAACTGACAAATGATAGCCAAAACGAAATGGCGGCCAAACAAAATCGGCCTGAAACATTAAACGCAGCCTTTACTATGAATATAGAATACTTCTATTATAGTCCGCTCAAATTAGTCAAATCTCTGTTTTTTGGAATTTTATGACACCGGCAACAAGAATAAATAGTCCAGTAAATAAGTCGGAAAATACTGTAAAATGTTGAAAAGTCGATAAACAGCTCCGATTTGAAAATTTTTTGTTTGTGCGTGTTCTTTAGACCCTCAGGAACATTCATTACCACTAACATCTGCCTTGCTATGAAAAATGAAAAAATTAGGGTAGTTTTCCCACCCCCAAATGATTCCCAGTAGTAAAAGTGATAAAAAAATTTTAAAATTCGAAATTTCACCTCGGAAATCATCTCTCGGGGGTTTTCGAGGTCGCTGATTACAAATCCGAGGTCAAAAATCGAGTGAGGGTGGTTGCATCCCATTAAAACCACCCCTAAGTGACAAAAATGAAGAAATTTTAAAAATTCAAAATTTCACCTCGGAACTCGCCTCTCGGGGGTGTTCGAGGTCGCTGATTACGAATCCGCGGTCAAAAATCAAGTGAGGGTCGTTGCACCCCATTAAAACCACCCCTAGAAGTGACAAAAATGAAGAAATTTTAAAAATTACGAATCCGAATGGAATAGTGGAATGCCATTCCAGCGAGCTTTTGCATTTCTGCTTTCTAGCGACAAAGCAACAATAATTTAAAGCACGAACTGAATATGAACTGGACTTTATGTGGATTTAACTAAACATTATTAAACTGAGGTCGGTGAAGCATTACCCTATTAGGGCTAGCGCCTTTTGAACTGTTCTTCCAGTCGTCTAAACGTTTCGCTAGTACTCTCCAATTTCTTACATGAAATTTTCGTTATATCTTCAACACGTCATCCATTCATCTAGTTCTTGGTTTTTCTACGCTTCTTTTCCTGTTGGTCTGCCACCGAAATTGCCGTTTTTTGGAAATTTTCCCCACAGCTATGAGACTTGTGCCAAATGAATGATTTGGGTTGTCTAAACATGATGAGGTTTCGTCCTAATCTTTGTTATCTCTTTCATACAATCGTGTACTTTATTTTTATGTCAGCTATTTTTAAATTAAACCTTGCTGAGCTTTCTACAAAATTTTGCAAAGGCTTGCTTAAAGCCGGCGCCAGATATAGCTTCAAACATTTGAACACTTGTTTGATTGCTATGTGTGGCACGGGACTTTGAATATGTGTTCAAAGTTTGAACAAAGATGTGCACTTTGCCATACGTATCGGCAAAGTCTTCAAAGAAGTGCTCAAAGTTTGTCGTCTACCAGCCTACTATGGCGAAAAACGTTTACAAAGCATGTCTGGCAGGCTACGACAATATGTGTCCAAATGTGTTTTCAAAGCTTGGCAAAGTCTTCAAAGAAGTGTTCAAATCTTTGAAGCTATATCTGGCGCCGGCTTAATAGTCCGGGGAAATTAGCAAAAAAAAGCGCGAAAGGAGACAAAATTCGGAAATGGCTGAAGATGTTGTTTTGTTGGCAATGAAATTCTCTACAACTTTAGTTCTTACAAACATGTTGACCCGATTAACCCTTTTAAAGTTATTCAAGGTCACAGATATCAAAAATCACTTTTTGGCCACAATATCACTCAAAAACTGCTTTTTTCGAAAATTTGCTTTGATCAGTCAATACGAAACGTTATTGCCTACAAAAAAGCCTATTGTCATTTTTTCGAAAATTTAACCCTTTCAAAGTTATTCACGGTCAAAGTTTCAAAAAATCAGTTTTTGGTCAAAAAATGACTCAGAAACTGATTATTGAGAAATTTTTTTTGTTCTATTTATACAAAAGATTATTGCCTACCCTAATGACACCCTTGCCATTTTTTCGAAAACTTTTCGAAAAATTTTGCAAAAATCAATTGTTGGTGATTTTTTGACCAAAAACTGATTTTTGGAAATTTTGACCTTGAATAACTTTGAAAGGGTTAAGTTTTCAAAAAAAAGAAAACAGGCTATTTTGTAGGCAATAACCTTTCGTATTGACTGAACAAAACAAATTTTCTAAAAAAGCAATTTTTGAGTGATTTTGTGACCAAAAAGTGATTTTTGATAACTTTGACCTTGAATAGCTTTAAAAGGATTAATCGGGTCAACATGTTTGTAAGAACTAAAGTTGTAGAGAATTTCATTGCCAACATTTAGGGCCTTTGTACGGGGTTGTACGACCTATAGAAACCGAAATAAAGGGAAAACACCGGAAAACCGCTATATTTCCGGCGGCCATTTTTTTTGTGATTCCGAAATTGTTTTCTTAAAAAGTCCCAAGGAAGCTGTTTCTGAATTTTGTCTCCTTTAAATGCTAATTTCCCCGGACTATAACGTATTGCACTTTGCATATAATTATGACGATGTCATCTGCGAAGCCTAATCTTTGTGGTATTTATTTTATTATTGAAGTTTTTCTTAATTGGACTGACTCTATTTCTGAAGTAGTCTCATTTTTTCATTCTTAATAACTTTTTGTTGTGTTCCTCCAATCTACTGATTTCAACTGGTCATAAATCATATCTAAAAGAGGCTTTAGAATTGAACAGGCTACTTTCAGTTAATACTGATAATTATAATAATAATAATAATAATTTATTGTATAATCATTGTACAAAAGAACATAATTCTTATAAGCGTACAACTAAAAATTAATGGGTGAAACATTAGGCAAAAAAAAATTATAATTATAGATTAAAAACTACAAGGTAATAATGAAAAATAATATTAACAAAAAGAACAAAAAAATGAAGAAAAAAATATTCAAAACGAAGAAGAATGAAAAGATATAAAAAAAAAGACAAAAATCAGAAGAAATAATAAAAAAAATAAAAAAAGTAAATAAATTCAAAATGTGATGGACCCTACAAATTATTAATTACTAAATTCTCCTTCAGGAGTTTCTTGAATAATCGACATCGACATAGTATAAACGCCTTCAAAATAATTTCATCTTCACCATAATTACCTCCACAAACTTGGTTGTACTAACGCCGACTTCTATATTACTTCACGAATTTCTTCCATCGCCTTCAAATCTTTTTCCACTTTCAATAATAATTACCACGTATACATGACCAAATCGAACGATCCAGAGATCGAAAGATTGAAAGTGAGAACCTGCCTCTTTGACATCGTCGGATCGAGTAATTGAATTTTAAATGGACTCAAACGTAATAGAAAAGCAATGAACATAACCTACAATTTGTAGTTTTCGTATCGTGTTAGTGTTGTTTCGCTTTTTCATCGAATTCCGCTCGATCCTATTTGAATTCGATCTGCGTATACATGGATTTTTCTAAGATCCAAGCTGGCTTGAATTCGGCTTCAATTTCGCATGTATACGTACTAAATGATGTTTAATAGATCTTACCAGGTATTCTGCTGTCATGCATCCTATTGAGATGACCATACCATTAGATTTTTTTTTAACTTTTTCTCCATTAGGTAGTGTATATTTTTGACTATACCTAATCTAAACGAATCGGCCATGTTGAACATGTTATAAATGACACAAAACTCAAATGCTACATAAAAATTTTTGGGAGATACATATATGTATATGGCAGGTATGTAGTTTTTTTTACAATTTTAGAAGAAATGTTTCTTTATTATAAGAAATGTGTCGATCAAACCGATCAACTCCATTCATGAACTTATTATTAATTCTATAATCTGCTTCACAATATATTTTCCATTTGTCAATTTTTTTCTGGTCATTGAAATTCGATAACACCTCTTTAAATTTTATTTTATCATTTTTTAGATCCTTTGGCAATTCTCTAGTTTATAAAATATTGCCGCACCCTCTGATTTTCCTATATAGTAATAATTCAGCACAATTGAACACTATTTGAATAACCAATGCTTATCAATTAAACGAATATTTTATTTATTCGTCCTAAACTTATATATTTAAAAAAAACACCAGAATTTTCGTTGTGTTACTACAAGCAAGTAGAAATTCCTCACATTGATTATCATTTTCTAAGCAAAGCCTAAAAAGTTAAAATAATGAAATTTGCACAATTTATTGAAAGAAGTTGAAAAAATCCATATGAAATGTCAACTGTCAAATCGGATATCGAAACTTGGAGTATTATCTATTATACAGGGTATACTGAAAAACTGAAAGATATTAAACAATAATGTTATAAACTGTAATTAAGAAATTTCCAGTATTATATGTGAGAAAAACCATCCCTCAAGTGACTACCATTTTCTTGCTCACGATTGCAAGCTCTTTCCACAACATTTTTCATGGTTGTTTCATAGAGTTTTTCAAAGGTTGGATAAAAGTCCATTTCGGCTCGTTCAATTCTTGAATTGTTCGGCCCTACAAAAAAAAGGCTATAGTCGTCATTTTTTTTTTGAAATTAGTCATTCACCGGGAATTTCTTGCAAGAAAATAACCATACTTCATGCTTATCTTCGCGAGGTCTACAGAAATTTCGGGTATCCTATGCATAGCCCCATTGATGATATCTGATAATTTTCCTCTTCTTCAAAAAAATTATGACCGATACTTTTTCAGTCATAACCCTGCATAAAAAAGTGCATTTTTGAGGATACAATTGATTTCGATAAAATTCCCTATAATTCGCAGTAAAACAAAATCTGCAGTTTTTTTGTTAGTGTATCCATTACTCATTACTGGTCGGCCTCAGTAGCCTAGGGGTTAGGGCATCCGACTACCATCCGAGAAGACCGTAGTTCGAAACGACTCCACGATATGGTCCTTTACCTTTCCATTTCTCGGACCTAGATAATTTCTCATTTATACAAAAAAATTCCCTGCTCTTTCACGTGCTCTTTCTCCTGCCCTTGCCACTAAGCATAATGGACGAGGAAGCTATCTCCTGTTCGATCACAGAAGTCAGCGCTCTGTTACGGTAATATGGCTATAGCACCCAAAGATAGAACCGTCGACTGTACAAGGGGCGTTACGTCTGAGCCCCAGTCTTTCACAATAAAAAAATTAAGCTATTCAAAAAAGTATTGTTATGTCTGACTAGATACTGAAAGGCGTCCTAGAATACTCTGTCGTATAGCTTCCATAGTACAGATAGGACCTCTTTCCGGAAAATTACCGACTAATCTAGTTTTTTTAAACCAACCAATGTCGCCTGTAGTTTGTCTGAGTTTCAAAAATTGGCTTATCACGGGAATGGAAAATATTAAGTAGTTTCACTCGTTGAAGGACATCATACGTACGTATTTTAATCTCCAAGGATGCTCTACAACAAAAACTAAAATAAAAAAGTTTCTTTTGATCATGCGGCAAAATCACGAAACTGTCAAGTTCATGATCATCATCATCAGGAGCTCCACAGCCTATTGTTGGCCTTGGCTTCCTCCAGCATTCGCCTCCATGATTCTCGATCTTTGGCTCGACTTTTCCAGTTTCTTATTCCCAACTGCCTCAAGTCTTCTTCGACGTCATCTATATATCTTTTCTTAGGCCGGCCGGGTCTGCGTTTTCCTGACGGTACTTTCCCCAGCACTATCTTTGTCGGGTTCCGTTCCGCACCTCGTTGGACGTGACCAATCCATCGCAGTCTGTTTATTTTGATCACTTTGACAATGTTTGGAATCTTGCTGATTTCATACAACTCTGAGTTGTATCTTCTTCTCCAAACGCCATCAACCTGTATTCCTTTGTAGATCGAACGAAGAATTCTCCTTTCAAATCTTCCTACCAATGCTTCGTCTGCGTTTTTCAATGTCCACACTTCCGAACCATATAGTAGGACAGGCCTTATTAGTGTCGTGTAAAGTGCCAGTTTCGTCTTCCTTGATATATTTCTAGACGTCAGGTGCCTGCGTAGACCAAAGTAGCATTTATTAGCCAGTGCTATTCGTCTTCTGATTTCGGCCGATGTATCATTACCTTTTGTTATTATCGTGCCGAGGTACACAAACTCATCTACTGCTTCTATATTGTAGGTGTCTATCGTTATGTTCTGTCTGCTACTTCTGGCGTTTTTTGTGTACATATACTTTGTTTTGTGCTCGTTTATTTCCAACCCGATTTTTTTTGCGGCTTGCTCAAGTGCTACAAAGGTCTCCTTCATGCTCTCAAATGATCTTCCAAGGATAGCTATATCGTCGGCAAAGGCTAATATTTGCACTGACCTATCGAAGATGCACCCTGATGTGTTAATCGATGCATCTCTTACTGCTTTTTCTAGGGCCACGTTGAATAACAAGCAGGATAGTGCGTCGCCTTGCCTTAATCCTCTATTTGTTCTGAGGGGTGGGGATAGTTCACCATCTATTCTGACTCTACACCTTGCATCTTTCATCGAAATTTTCGTCAGTTCTACTAGGTGATTAGGTAATCCGAGCTGCTCCATAGCATCAAATAACTCATTACGGTTCACACTATCGTAAGCATATTTGTAGTCGATGAATAACATGTGGATGTTTATGTTAAATTCAACAGCTTTTTCTAGGGTTTCTCTGAGTACAAATAGCTGGTCGGTTGTGGATCTTCCAGGACGAAAACCGCATTGATACTCTCCTAATATTCTTTCCACGTATGGTCGTAGTCTAATATAGAGTACACGTGAAAATACTTTGTACGTTGTGTTCAATAGCGTTATTCCTCTATAGTTGTTGCAAGATAGAGGGTCTCCTTTTTTGTGTAAGGGACACACTATGCCCTCGTTCCACTCATCAGGCATTTCTTTCCGTCTCCAGATTTCCACTATTACTTCATGTAGTTTTTGGATAGTTTCCTCTCCGCCTTGCTTAATGAGTTCTGCAGGTATGCTGTCAGACCCTGATGCCTTATTATTTTTTAGTGCTCGCAATGCCAGGCGTACTTCCTCTATGGTGGGGGCTGCTGTGCTGTCATTCTCATCGTTCGCGTTCATGTTCTGCACATTTCGGGTACCAATGTGCTCCTGCTCTGGGTTCATTAGTAGTAGTTCCTCGAAATGCTCTGCCCATCTAGCCAATACTTCGTCCTTATTACTTAATATCTCCCCACTTTTATCCTTGCACATTGTCACTCTAGGCTTAAATTCTTTCCGTTGTTGGTTTACCTTTTTGTAGAAGTTTCATGCATCATTTAAGCTTGTTGATTCTTCTATTTTTTTCATTTGTTCTTCCCAATACTGCCTTTTTTTCGCTTTGTGCATTCTCTTCTCAGCTCGCCTCTTTTCTTTATACTCCTCTTCAGAGTTTCTTGTTCTGTGCCTACTTAGCATGACTTGGTAAGCTCGGTTTTTCTCCATTGTCACCTGGGCGCATTCTTCGTCAAACCATTCTACTCTTCGTTCTTGTTGAACGAAACCTAGAATATCTTCTGCTGATCCTTTCACTGCTCTTTTTATGTCATTCCATTGGTCGTTCAAGTTTTCATATGTGTTTTGACCAATTTCATTTATTCTTACGTTGAGCAGGTTCTCATAATCAGCCCTAATTTGCTCTTCCTGCAATCCTGCCACGTTGTATTTTCTGTCTCTGTTTCCTCTTCTTGTTTTTATTGTCGATATCCTGGCCCTAATTTTCGTTCCCATTAAGAAGTGGTCAGAGTCTACATTTGCGCCGCGGTATACTCTCACATCAAGCACATTGGACTGGTGGCGCGCGTCTATAAGCACATGATCGATTGCGTTGTTGGTTACTCCATCTGGCGACTTCCAGGTTGCTTTTTGAATATCCTTATGCTGGAATTTGGTGCTGGATATAACCATATTTTGCGCCATGGCGAAGTTTATAAGTCTTAATCCATTATCATTGTGGTGTTCGTGCAAACTAAACTTTCCAATTGTAGGCTGAAACGCTGCTTCCCGTCCTATTTTAGCATTGGCATCTCCAATGACTATCTTTATGTCATGACGGGGACAGTTTCTGTATACTCTCTCTAAAGAGTCGTAGAACATCTCCTTTTCTTCTTCCGGGCTCTCTTCTGTTGGAGCGTGTACATTTATGACTGAATAATTGAAGAATTTGCCCCTTAAACGAATCTTGCACATTCTTTCATTTATGGCTTCAAATCCTATGACAAGGTGCTTTATTTCCTTCCGAACAATGAATGCTGTACCTAGTATGTGGTCTCTTTCTTTGCAGCTATAAAATATGTTATGTGTTCTTTTTTCGAATATTCCCTGTCCAGTCCATCTCATCTCCTGAATGGCCGCTACGTCCACTCTGTATTTCATCAATTCGTCTAGGAGAATTTTTAACTTACCGGGTTGGTATAGTGTTCTTACATTCCATGAAAATAAGTTCAAATCGTTGGCCTTTGTACGTTTGCCGGGTCGTCTCCGTGAAATCTGTCCATTCCGAGGCTCTGCCGAAGGTTCCATAGCAAAAGGTTAATGCCAGGAAGAGTTGCTAGCCCTTCGCTGGTAGGCGAGAATATAGCGTCTCACACTCGCTACTACCGTCGTTAGTTGGTTATCCAGGGGGCACCACGTGGAGGTGACGGTTCGATTTTGCCCCCCATCAAGTTCATGATGACTCATTCTTAATTTTGCGACTGAAGAAGACCAGACAAAAATTGTCAGAAAATAGCGGATTTTTGACAACAAGCAGATACACCCATGTGAACGATGAGACGCACCGATGAAACAAATCACGACAATTTCCGCATACTGCCGAAATCGAGCTTTTGTCGTGCAGCATGGATCTCATGGGAACTCACCATGGGCCGCGTAGACGATCAATAATATTGTCCATACGCCTCGTAGTAATATTGACGAGGCGCATTGAAAGAGCATATTGACCGCTTACCAGAGGCTCAAACGCATTGTCAATTCACAATTTATTGAAGCTTCTTAATCGAAATTTTGATTGAAGCCCATAGTGGCTGTATTAATAGCTATAGATTGACGAGATTATTTAAGCGTATTGAAAGGAGCTGTAATATTATTCTCAATACGCATTGACAATATTATTGATTGTCTACGGAGCCCTTCATTATTCGAAACCTTCATTCAATCTTCAAGTTGGAGCTTGTCTAGACTTAGTCAAGACATACTTCCCCACGAGTAAAAGCAATATTCAGATTTTTCGTATAGCAATTTTACCAAATTGATAATCATAAATTTAGTTTTCATACCTCCATTAAACGACTATTAATTAACATTCAAATTAGCACAGCTCATCCATTCGATAATAATAAAGTGTTGATAACGCAAAAGAATGTTGCATAATTAATAAAATAATAATAAAAAAAAATAATTTTCGTGTGTTTTCACAACTGTTAGAATCGGTCCATGTTTTATTTCTATTCATAACTAGTTACTTTCGAATAGAATGTTCGGCTTTTAGTGTCTCTAAAGAATGAGCTTTTAATTTTTTGATATAAATTAAAAAAAAAATATTATATCACAGTATTAATTAATTAATTAATTAAAATTCAGCTAGAAAAAAAACCCAAAATATTTTACACGATACAAATTTTTTTAGATCTAAACTTAAGAGTTTTTTTATTATTATTTTTAAGTTTTTTTTATTGAGAAAAAATAAAAATGCTTAACGTTAATATTTTTGTGAATATTGCAAATAATGTGAAACAAAAAATCAAACCAACTCCAAAAAACCCCACCATTCTAGGAGGTAGCTGAACTCCGTCGGCAAGTTGCCTTAGAACAGATCCAAAACGCTAGCATGAAGAAGAAGGAATTATTGGACTCAGACGTGCCAACGGAATTTGAGTGTTGCTTTTGCACGACAAAGGTATTTCCTTAAAAAATTTTAAAACTTTATTTAAAAAAAAACAAAACAAATTCAAAAACAAAGAAACAAAAATGAAACAGACGAAGATGTAAAAATAAAAATAAACAAAAGTTTACATTAGAAACAAACAAAAAAAAATACAAAATATAAATATAAAACTTAACGCTTCAAATTCAATTAAAACCATTCGAATGAAAAATTGCCCATTTATGTAGTTAGATGCTATCGTTACCCGCCATGACAGTGTTCAACAAATGTTTGCCTGATGCCGTTACTTTTCACCATTTTAATAGCGTTTTACAGTTTAATTGCACTGTTGCATGCGAACCGGTACATATAGTACATATACACAAATATAAATACATACTTGATACTCTAGGTAGGCTTAACTTTATGCAAACTACTTTTTAACAGCGCGCTCCTTAACCACCACCCAAACATAGGGGTGAGGCTCCTCCTCGAAGAATGTTGTCAGGAAGCGCCTATCCTCGGCGACACATTAGCGACCATTTTTTGTTTGTAGTATTTTAAACATAGCGCGACATTCTCACCTTTTTTTACCAGCCCTTAGCAAGGAAGGTGGGGTTTGTAATGTTATTATGAATTTTTTATGTAAATTTGATTTGTGTAATAGTTAATATGCACGAGTTCATAACAAATGTAGATCACAGATTTATTTGTAAGCAATTATTTAGTGAAAATGTTTTAATTACAGGTAATGGTAGGTATTTATGGTGATTAAAAAAGACAAACATATTTTGTAATGGACTAAAACGGAAGTTATAAAAAGACAATATTGTTTAAATTGTACAAATTTGCACATAATTGTAGATAAACTACACGAATGTATATGCGATGTAAATAATACCGGGAGAAAAAATATTATTTAATTTATTTTTTTCACACTATAATATTAATTTATATTGCTGACATAAAATAATCACATTAACTAAGTCATATTTAATTTTGTAACCCACTGTTAAAAATTTGTTTTCAAATCTGTTCTATTTTAGTAAGTTTTAAGTTTACAACAAATGTTAATCACTGATATCGCTTGAAAAAAAACGTTTACAACTAAATTCAGAGTTTCGGCGAATCTTCAAAATTTTTTATTCTACAAATTTACCGTCACCGTGGAATCGCATCTCATCATGATCAAAATAAACTTTCATTTTCTCATTTTTGGTACATAAAAAATTCTACAAATATTTAAAAGATAATAAATAAAATATAAACTGTATATTGAAGGGAATACCACAATTATGTTTTCTTCTCTCTTATAAATCTAACACTAAAATCAATTCTTGTACCTAAGTCAAATTTAGCCTTAAGGAGATCTGCATGCATCCCAATAATGTGTTCGACAATTTCTATCATTCAAGTTGCAACTGCTATGAAACAAATTTCATTAAAATTTCGTAAACGAAAAGCAAATTCAACTTGGGCTTTCAAGCAAGAAATGATTTATATTATTACACATCGGTAAACCAGTAGAGGTTTCTTGGACCCCAGAAAGGATGAGTTCCTCCCACTTGGGGCGACTTGTTATAATCGCTCTAAATTTCCTTTGGAACCGCAGTTCGCCAACCAACAGGTCGGATACGCGGCAAATAGATATATTTGGAGATAACATTGAGGATGTCCATATGCCCTTTGGCTGTATAAGGCCAGTTCAATTTGATCAATGGTAATGATTGCGAGGTCTCAATTAAGTCCATCCAGTCATAAAAAATGTTGCTTATTGTATCTAAGCATGCGTTGTGGAAGGCTTTTTACAGAGGTCTAAAGAATTTGACTAAGGCGTAATCAGAACATCCTGGCTCCAGATGGAAAATACTATAGCCATATGCGATATTTTACAGAGTAAAGGAGTTATAAGGTCGCAGCTGTCGTACAGTATAATAATCTTCACGCGTTGCACGTGCATTTGTTTCACCACAAAGGGGGGCTATCAGCCGCCCAATGAAACCACGCCCTTTACCTGAGAAGTGTGCTTGAGATAATGATGTCCATTTTTCTTCCCTTGTTTGTATAAAAGAACAATCGGCTCTCTCTGTAAACCCAAAATCTTTCGACATGGCTTTGTGGAATTGTCCTGTCTCCAATATCTTGGATGCTCTGTCAAAAGTGTTTCCCGCTATCCCTTGTCTTCTCTTCCACAGTTATCACCGCTTCAATTGAATACATGGACTCCTTCGATACATAGGCCATCAAAAGTTGCCCAGTATCTATGAGTACTGTATGACACCATTGGTGACGAACACCCTGGATAGGACTGCCAAAATAAATATGCGGGATTACTACGTTGAGGGTTGTACTAGACCAGCAGCATTCTTGGGTGTTTCTTGCCGATGTTAGCCAGCATGAACCTCCTTTTTTAACTCGGACCCGGCCAAACTGTAGAACAGAGATATGCCCTGTTCGTTCAGTCACACCACCAACCTTAACTATTACGCTGTTCTGTCCAACTTTCTTCTCTCTCAAAAAAGAGTTAGCTTGATAGGCGGATTTTGCAACATCATCGTGCAAAGAACCAGTTCTGGTACATATCTGATTACCTTAAATTTTGCAACCTTTAGGCTGGAGTCCACCAAAGCTGCAGTTGGCGACGGATGATCTAGGCTGAGCTTGATCAACATCCCTTCCAAATTTACTCCCCCAAATTGAGGTGAGCAATTGTCTGCCAAGCTTTTGTCCAACTAAAGGTCAATTCGCACTTTACGAAACGTCGCTACGTACCGGCAACGGCACGTAAATTTTGCTGTTGATTCGCACTTAAATATAGAGTATTGTCGTATTCAATATTGCTAATTTAAAGGTGTATTTTGAATGCTAAAATTTAATAATAAAAAGTAGGCAAAGATCGCATTAATTTTGGATGAAGAAAAAGAAAATTTAAATTTAGCAACAAAAAAGGAAACAACTGTAACTTTTCTGCAACATATTATACACCTCCTCATATCGCCGAACCTTCTCAATCAACTTTTCATCTTCCATGATAAATTATGTAGTTTAATCTAAAAAAGAAAAATACAAAAAAAATCTGTATGCTTCCGTTAACTACGTTCACATTCAACAGAATAGACCAGTTACGTCAAAGCATGTTACGTCAACATATAGTTTCAAAATAATGTTAACGTTCCGTTACTTTGACGCTCCGGAACGTTATATATGTGAACGCGTAGTGTTAAACTCATTGAAGAATATTTTGACGTGCCGTTGCCGGTACGTGACGGAATGTTGACGTTCCGTAAAGTGCAAATCGACCTTAAATCAGGATAGACTGAGAGACTGGGAAGTTGCACCAAATTGTCCTGGTAGAAGAGGTTTTTCGGGTTCTGAATTTTTCTCTTCTGGAACTCTGCTTCCTTGGTACCTCTCCGGTAAACGTCGTTTTAGCAGTGTACCTAATGTCCCTGGTACATGGATACTAAAAAAATACTAATGGATACTAATTTAACGTCGCCAAAAGAAGATTTGATAGTACTAATATTAAAGACGCAGATTACCCAAAATCCCCCTTATGTTGGAAAGTAATGAATCTTAATGGGGACAAAAAAAACTAATAACTAACAAATATACTGGCTAACTAATCTGGCGGAAAACCATTGGAACTATAGTATATGTAATTAAAGAACTCCATTAGTCCTTCATCAGATGACTTGTTAAACAAAGGAAACCTTTTTAAGTCACAGCCCAGGAAGACACCGGGGAAGTTGGTGTGGAGTTTAGATTCGAGAGAAACCAGACAAACAGATATGCCTTGGTTTTGATATCTGGTATTACCATCCGCGTGAAAATACAGGATGGGATGGTGGAAGTAGTAAAACTTTTCTTGACGGAAGCCATCTAAGAGCTGAAGTTTTTGCTGCCAGTAGTAGCATTGAAAATTTTAGTTTTCTTATCAACTGATGCTTTGATTTGCCCAATTCTGGATTTGCAGAAATTTCTTAGTCTCCTGGGCTCTGCAACAAAGTGATTCATTCGGGGAGCTCTGAAGGCGACTTCTTCAGTTTTGATTGCGTTCATCCATTTTCGGTTTGAACCATTTATTCGGCCTAAGATTCATAAATTTGATAGAATGAAGTCGTATTCCCGTCAGTATAACTCTAATGGCACAGCTACGAAATAGATTCGTACTCAGGGGCCTTAAGCCGCGATCCCAATGCATCTTAGCAGGTCGGAACGGAGCGAAGTTAGAATTCAAAGTTTGCTTAGAACTTATATGGTAGTTCGAAAAGGTGGTTCCAATAGTACTTACGGATCGGAACGAAAAAGTTGAATATCTTTCAAGTTTTCCGGAATGCTACACCAACGAATCGGAACGGAACGGATGCATTGGGGTCCCAGCATTATTCTCTATATTACAATATTGTGAAAATGTCTAACAAAACTGCCAAAATAGTCCAGTCGAAAAAAGAGGATGAAATTGCATTTTAAGAGGTACGGAATTTTTTTTTTGGCATCTGATCGGGTACATCTCACAATGATAAAACCAAGTTTGTGGAGTCGCAGTGGCTTGGGAAAAGCCGCCATCTTGAAAAAGAGGGAGAGGTTGTTTATACGTTCTCAGCTACTATTTCCCATAATTATCATTTTCAGTTGTTAAATAGCTAAAAATTCGTAAACCTCTCGGTTGACCTTTGACCCGCTGTATAGCGGGCATAAACTGACATAGAGTTTCGACGAATACTTCGTTGGAAAGATATTTTCATTGCCCGTATTCTTGCCATTTACTAATTTTTCATATGAGCAACCGTTAACGAAATATTCAAAAAAATGGCGTTATCAGTTATTTCAGGCACGTCCAGTGCGAACTTTGGCATTGGATTGCTCGCAAACTACATAAGCGATAACGAATATTAAGGGCTCATTCTAAAGGTAATTACTAGGACCTTAAATTTGTTAATGGGCACTAGGCCAAAAAAATTAACATTTGGCGAGTTATTTGCAAAAAACTGTATTCAACCCTCACCACACGATCATTGTTGAACTTTGACCGGCCATTACTTTGAGCCAAATCAACTTACAGAGCTCGTTGAGGGCTCATTTTTTAGATAATTTTATTCTCTACAACTTTGCCATTGATCATTATCAGCTATCATTGCATGCAAACGAGCTATTTAATATAAACAAGCTCTCCCTCTTTTTCAAGATGGCAGCTTTTCCCAAGCCACTGCCACCCCACAAACTTGGTTTTATCATTGTCAGATGTACCCGATAAAAAGCCAAAAAAAATTCCGTACCTCTTAAAATGCAATTTCATTTACTAATTTGACTGGACTAAAATGGTAGTCTCTATTACAAAACTGACTAAATTCTACTCGAATTCTACTCGAAAGCTCAAGGGTAATCGAGCAATTTATAAAATATTAGGTGTGGGCGGCAAAATTAAAACCTCTTGTACTTATTTTCTTTTCTTTCGGGGACATTTCTACTAGAGGAAACAATAATGAAATAGGGAATACGGAAACATTTTAACAGTTTCGAGTAAAAGGCATTTGAGTATTGTAATAGATAATAAGGGCATCCCATCTTCAGTTGGTCAGTTCGCACAGTGCCAGAGAGTTCCTTTCAGTGATGTGTTGGTTGGGGTAAAAAATCGATATGTGAAATTAGCGTTGACTAAACTGTGGTCCATGTTGCCAAAAAGTGATTCAACATCAAAGCAGAACCTACGCTGCAGTAAAAGTCAATGCAATGGGATCTTGAGCCTACAACGCCAGACTATCGTACAATTGTTTGTATATTATAGGTGAATTTCCAAAAGCCTGTATCTTCTTCTTCTTTTGGCCCTTGCTCCCAATAGACTTTTATACGAAAGCGCTCAGTTCCGCCCAGGATCTTCCAGTTGTTGTGACCTCTAAGGTTCTCCTCCACGTTGTTTTAGGTTTTCCAACACGACGGATCCCTTGCATATTCCAGTCAAGGGCCTGTTTAACTAGATTCTTGCTCTCAGGTCGCAAGGTGTGGCTTTCTGATTCCATTTCCTGATTTCGTCGTTCTCCTGTTCTAATTCTATCTGGCCAGCGGATTGTTAAGATATGACGTTGGCATCTGTTGATGAAGGCTTGTAGGCGCCTTGTGATGAATTGAGTGACTTTCCATGTTTCGCAACCGTACAAAAGAACTGCCTCAACGTTGGAGTTGAACAGCCACAATTTGGTGTTAATTGAGACCTCCGTCGATCTCCATATGCGAAACAGACATGCATATGCCCTTCAGGCTTTATTTTTTCTGGAACTGCCCCGCCATTTTCGGTAATAATGCTACCCAGGCAATCTCCATTGTATGCCAAATGTTCTACTGTCTGGACTCTACACTGCAAGCCCCAGAATATTTTTTTCGTGTGAATTTAACACACTACACACTTCATAAGCGTATAAATTCGGCTAATCGTGTTAAAATAAAACGTTTTAGGAATAAACCGTGTTAAAATAATGTGGATCAAAAGACATACGTGTAAAAATCACACACGTTTAGCTTATAATATTTTTTACACGCTAAAGAAATTGTAACGTTTTATCGTTTTACGTCTTATGCCTGCACTACACATCGGAAGATGCCTCAGCCCTGGATACATCCGCCGATGTGTAGAGGGGGTTTTTGCTCGTCTCCGGACAATATTTAACATCCGGAGATACGTCTGTCCTGAATCCATTCTTGACGGATTTTGAGCCAGACGTCAGAGCGAACGCAAGGCTTGTGTCCACACATCTGCCGACGCATCAGTGTTGTGCGCATTTTGAATGCAGGTGGACGCGTCGGTGTATTGTTTTGAAGTGTATTGTTTTGAAAATGGCTTCAATGACAATGAGCACCGAGGAAACTTTCAAGTTTATAGAATTATACCAAGGTGAGAACTGCTTGTGGAACCCCAAAAATAAGTACTTGATGTCTTGCGTCTTCCGATGATCAACACAGACTGATTGATACGCGGACGCGTGGACGGCTCGCGGATTTATTCCCGGATGCATCTGTGGATCATCTCCCAGATGTATCTTTCGATGTGTAGTGCAGGCATTAAACATGTGAAAATCACACATTATGTGTCATTTCACAGACTTCACCATATTAACACGGATGAGAGGATAACTTAAAGGAAACTTAGACAGTTGTAATTCTTTATTTAAATGCTAAATGACCAGAAAGCTTCACGTCCTCTCTTTACAGTCAGTCGGTAACAAAAGGGCATCGAGACAAGTCGTTGCAGGTTACATCAAGAATTTTAAGCTTACGGTGACGATTTTTCAAAGTTTACTCCCCGCAAAGCGACGCTCAAAAAGCTTCACTCAAAAGCTTCCAAGCAATACATATTTGGTGTGTTTTAGGCCGGTTACAATTGGGGCTTTGACTTAACTTCGGGCTTTGATTACATGTAATGTCATTAAAGCAGATTAAATAAAAGCTTCGACTGAACTTTGTCTGCGACTGTATTTCGACTGCAGTCCGGCTTTAAGAAAATTCAAAGTTTCGTCCGCCTGCAGCCAACTTCACTTTATCTGAAAAAACTGAAAACAACTTTTTTTAAAGGGAAAGGAACGGTTTTGAATTCCGAGTATTTTTTATAGACTGCGAACAACATTAAAAAAATTCCAATTCCTTTTCAGACATTTTAAAATTTTGATTTTTCTACTTTGCTTCCGCTTTGAAAGGAAACAGCTGATTGCAGTCAAAGCTACAATTTAATTTTGAAGTCGAAGTCTCCGGGGACTTTCTTTGCAGTCGGAGTTGAAGTCGAAGCCAAAGCCTCAATTGTAACACGGCCCTTAAGCACAAGCATTAAGTGTGTTAAATTTACGCGTAAAAAGTGACTACACGATTTTACACGCAAAATGCGTTTTAAAATCACACACTTGGGTTTTGCAGTGTAGAGCGCTGACAATGATGTCGTTTATTACTACAAAAAAAGTAGTGGCGAAAGCGGGCATGCTTGTAGTACCCCTGAGCTCTCCTCAAAGTTGTCGGATAACTTTTCAATGTGGAAAACTCTGTATTTGGAATGTTGTCAAGAGCTTTTATCGATTCTATTATTTTGTCCGACAATCCATGTTGCCGTAGTTCCTGCCATATAAAACTCTTATTCACCTAGTCGATTACTTTCTCATTGTATCTGAAAGCAAGGTAAAGGGGGAATTGTAATTTAGTAAATTGCTTGCGTTTTGTCTCCTAGCTAAAAAAATGTGGGACAAGACTTTACCCACATTTGTAGGTCCCCTTTTTGGTATTTTGACTATGATACCTCCGGTCCAATCCTCAGGAAAGATACATGTGTTCTAAGTTATTTCCAGTGATTTAAATGTCACATTTTTGTGTTTTGAATTTTGAATTTTTGATTAGTTGACGAAATGTGTCACAATAGTACAGTACATCTTCCAAACTAGGAACATATGGCCATGGTCCATCCATCTAAGTGGGCTCAAATCATGAAATGTTACAGATTATATTTTTAATATTTAATAACGATTAGGATTTAAACTTGTATAAAAATTAAAAAACAAACAATCTTTCAACTATCTTCCAGGAAAGTATTCCAGCGGATTTGGAATAACAAAAAAAAAATTGTAATAATGAACTTATATCAAAAATAAATGCATGTACGTATATAAATTGTAAATTGCTAAAAGCTTTAACTGTAGTAGAAATACGATAAATGTTTAACCGATGGCTATATAATAACTATTCATGTTCAGTGGTCGTAAAGCAAATCCTTAAGACGGAAAACATAATTTTTTTTGCACTTGAGTCAGTGTAGTAAACTGCCAACAAAAAAAAAAGAAATTGCAGAGCCAAACCCCAAATCTGAACTCAAGTACAAAACGTTTTGAGTAGGGCCATGTATAAACGCGGCCAATAAAAGAAGTACTTTTATTGTTCGATACATAAAGACACCATTTGCCGTTTCCTTCGTTATGTAAGTTGGAATTTGTAAAAGTTTATTGTGTTGGCCTCCCGTTAATTAGTCGAATTTAATGAAATTTTTATCGTTATAGCACCTATAACAATCTGGCTAATTACTTTCTCTCTAATACTCGATGTGTATAGCTTTTGGCGGCAGGAGTCAGCTACTCGCCCGTATATATTGAGCTAAAAAGAAAAAGCACACGGACACGTAATTAACTCTTGAATGTGTATTAGTATGAAAAAACAAAATGAAATGTGGCTGTGTATTTATCTAATAGAGGCTTTAAAGTGTTGTTGTATAACCGTTATCTATATTTGAATATCTCGCAACTCGCATTCATCCTGCATATAACACAGATTTACTCACTTTCTTTTTATCCTTTTTGGTGTACTTAATTTCAGGCAGCATCCTTCGAAATTGCCGGCCATACATACATGATATCCGACTTTTTGCATCCGACAGATTTCGACTTTGAAAATGTTGCAATTTTAAAGAAACTCGTTGAAAGGATTCCAAAAGCCCAAACTGGAGTCAAGTGTTGACTATGATGGAAGAAGATACCGAACGACAAAAAGGCCATTGGTGTATGTATATGTGTGCGATGTGACGTCAGGATAATACCCGGATGAGACTTTAATAGAGGCGCTGAAATGTTGGTAAATTTTGCATAAAAGCAATTTCACGTAGACAATGAACCAGAAAATGAAGTGCTAGTTCTGGTTAGACCCGAAACGCAGCCATTTCTAATTTCCAACAGGATCGTAAAACCTTTTTTAAGTCGCCTATAAAATGTGACCGTTGCTATGCTTTCGCTAGCTCCTGCTGGTCCTGTTGCTTCCTCCTCCTAGGATTGTAGTTAATTAGCAAGTAATGGCCCTGTTGAAAACAATCGTGTAGATGAGTTGGTATCATTTTTTAGAAGTGTATTGGTAAACATTTTCGCAATTTAGACGACGACGACGACGACGTGCAGTAAAATTTTCGCTACCATTGGCTTTTGGGTGTTGTTGTTGTTGCCTCCTTGGTACTTTTCGGCTTCCTTTTTGTTCACGTTATTCTCTCTCTGGCTGCTCGCTCAAGGATTACAAATAAATAAACGAAGTTTGATGACTTATTGTGTAGCACGTACCGATTACCGTAATCCAACAATATGGTGATCCTTTTGGGAAATTTACTTGGATATTGTTTTATGCAAGATAAACTTTTCGTACTTTGTTTATCATGTTATAATTTCACGAAGAAACAGCACTGCCAGTGGGGACTGATATAGAAATAGAAGTTCATTACTGTAATTAGTTTTAAGGTGTATAAATGAACATTATGGTGACACATTAATTCGTATTTAGTTAAATATTGACTGACTTATATTGTAAGCAATGCCTCGGATGGATGAATAGAAAGGTCAAATCAGATATCCAAATTTAACGTATTGCTTAATTTAAATAAGAATTCATTAAATTTTTACACTCAGATTTAGATTTTTACTCACCTAATTTGTACTGAGTACTGAAAGACAACATTAAATAAAATTTGATAAACTGTATGCTTAACAATCTTTGTCACCAACAATTCACATACGTATTTCCATTGGAATATAATAAAATAAATGAAACTTTAGAGGCTACGCCAAACCAGTTTATGAAAATTAGCAAAGGCCCAAACCAGGTGCAAAAATAGTGCATCTAGATAGAATTGAGCCGGACTTACACGAAGCAGTACATTTGTCCCTTACACGATGGTAAATTGTACTGAGTCCTCAATTTTTTTAAATGTCCCGGTTCAAAAATAATGTACTAAGACTCTGGTGAGGAAATTAGGCGAGGTGCGATTGTAAATACGTAGTGGTGGGTTTCCTCTCTTTTACTTTTGGGGCAGTACAATTTCCAACTTGAAAGGAGGCGAGATGAGATTGTAAAATTTAAATATACATCGTGGAGGCATAGGTTTCTTACTCTCTTACTTTGAGCAGGTTAATGCATTAAAACTCGTAAAAATGTCTTCATTGGTATTTATTTTATTTCTTTCTTTAATTTGCAGGTTTTTGTCATTTTGGCATTACAATGGCACCTCGCCTCATTTGAAGTATTACATTGTACTGGCTACAAAGAAAAAGAGGCACCTCTTACAAACCATTTTGTAATCCTGTCCTACCCAACACTACATCTGGAGGCATCGCTCTTCAATTTCAGCCCACATGTAAAACTCCCTCTTCTTAAAATTTAGGCATTATACGCTAGATAATTGCTCTTGTCGTTCTTATTGGCATTATTTCGATCCAAAATGAATGGCCAATATTAATGGGGGACTAATCTATCCTATAATAAAATGAGACCATGTCAAACTACCATCCCGTAAAAGAGCCTATGTTATCCACATAATCTACAGTATACATGTCTTTTCTATACTGATCTAGTCCTTTTCTTAAATAGGCCTTGCCACCTGTTCGCTTCTTTCCAAAATTGTTATGAAGAGCAATAATCTTCAGATTATATATGCCCATATTCCCGAATTCACTCATCCGTCGAAATCCGAATAGTGACTGAAATTAGTATTCCCGATATTCAGCCGCATTCACTCTCATTCACTTTTGCAAAAATTAAAATTTCACTCGCAATTCTGGGTCCTGGTTCAAAAATTGAAGTTCACCTCATCCAATATGACTTAGGATATTTTTATTTCACTCACTTAGAATCTGGCAAATCAAATACTTCCATACTTTACGCCCGAGTAAAACTAACACTCGTCCGCACTTAGCATGAAACAGGCACGGGACGTCTGAGTAAAAATTCTACTTTTCCAAATGCAGCCCGCTACAAGCACGTACCAATAAAAGACACACGAAATAGTCCAAACGGTGCGCTCACACTTTTTTAGACTAAAGGGAGCAAAATTGGGACTTTGTATTATCTTGATGACCATATATACACAATAGACCGGTGCTCGTTCGATTGCGTAGGTCAAGCAGCATTTGATGTGGTTTGTACTTAGTGGGGACCGCTTAGTAAAACGACACTCGCATTTGGAATAATCGATTACGAATACATTCATATCTGTAACAGATTTTCATGCCAGTAGCGGGAGCGTGCGTACCCGTGGGGCAGACGCATTTTTTCGCAATGCGTGCTAGTTGCGGGCGCGCATATGCTTTTAAAAAAATTAACCAACTAAAATATTTTCACTCGGGGTGCTAAAATTTTTTTCCACTCAGCTGGTGTGCAAAATCTTGAATATGTAAAATTGGATAACGATCTGGGATCGTGACCGTATTCCATCTCCTGTATTTTCTACATGGCCTCCAGTCAGCATTGCGCGTCTTTACCATGTGGAGTGGGCTAAACCAATTACTTTTGGAAGGGGGGGCAGCTACCTACATATATTGAGAATGTGATGGAACTCTTGCTTTGCCATCTTCAGCTACCTCGGTAAAGCCACCTGGGCGTTGAATGAACGGGCGGACCATTCGTCTGAATGTAGTGAACCATACCCTGCTAAACCTGTGTCTGGGTTCCGCTTTGTGATGTCTTCGAATTCCCTAAATGTATTATGGTGATGTTATGTTTAGGGTGTTCAGCTACATACTGTTATGAGCCGCTATTGAACCCATTCTATGCATATTCGTAGTTTTGTTGATTAGTCGACCTTTCTTCATGTCGACTAGTATGTCGAAATTAGCGAAAAAGTCTGAACCTATTATATGTTACTGGAGCGACAATAAAAACCAGGGCCTGTACTCCCAAAGACAAGACGATAAACGAAACGAAACGGAATAACGAGACGAGAATATATTTCCTACTCCTGGAGACGATTGTATTGTATTGTCTTGCGTTTGTATTTTTTGACCTATTATGCAAAATAAATTAAAAATATCAAAATAATTAACAATCCCAACTTAAATTTTAACCTCAAAACCGCTGACACACAACAAGTACTGACGTCTGAACGAAGACGATTACAAATATGTCATCGTTTGTTTAGACGAAAACGAGGCGATATCGTGTTGCCAGGCGCCTTATTCTCTATTACAATATTGTTATATTTTCTAACAAAACTGACGAAACCGTATTCTCTATTACAATATTGGCGTTCATTTTACATGAAAATGTAACAATATTGTTAAATTTTTAGTCGAAAGCTCTTTCGTTTTCGGATCAGATTTAACAATATTGTAATAGAGAATAGGGCCCCAGGTAGCATTTTGGCAAAACGGTTTCGTTTTTGTCTCGTTTCGTCTTCGGGAGTACAGGCCCAGGTGAATGTCCTACGGAACCCTAAGTTTAGTTGGATCAACCGCTGTCCATACGTTGGTATCTCCATTTGGTTGACTAGGTACATACGACAGTCGTTCTGCAGGTTGTCATTTCCTATTGGAGGAACCACCGAAACCTCAGCTCCGGTGTCAATCCGGAATAGCTGCCTTGTTAACTCTCTGTAAGGTCTGTAAGGCGCCTAATAAATGTACAGCTTAACTTAACTGCAACTTAGTGTTGACTTAGTCATGACGGGGTTCGTATTCGGTTGACTTTCAGCAGCTTTATTTTAATAATAATAATAATAATAATAGCAATTTTATTTCGATACAGTACACAAGATATACATCTTTTGGAGTACATAGTTAAAGTGAAAAGAAAAAAAAACAGAATAGAATAAAAAAACATAAGATTAAAAATTAGAATTCAAAATTAAATTAAAATTAAAATTAGAGTTAAAATTAAAAATAAAATCAAAACTAAAATTAAAGTAAAGATGAAAATTGAAAGTAGAATTAAAATTAAGATTGAAGTGGGAAGTAAGAGAAATAGTGAGAGCTAGTGAGAAGAAGAAGATAGAAAAAGAAATGCATGTTTTCTGAATATTGTGGCTGTGCTCATTCTCTGTATATGGTTTGGAAGATTATTCCAGATTCTGAGGGTATACACAAAGAAGGAACGACTACCAATTAGAGAAGTATGAGAAGGAATCAGGAATTTAATGGATCTCAAGGATTGCAAAGGAAAGAGGAAATCAGAAAGGTAGGAAGGGCTTTTAGAATAAAAAACCTTATGTAAGAGAAGTAAAGCCATGAGATCGAGGAATTGAAAGAGGTCACAACCCAGTAAAGAATTTTGGACACCCGACACATGTTCAGATCTTCTCATATAAAAAATGAACCTAAGGCAATCATTAAATGCTACTTTAAGACGCTGACGGCAGGAAGAATCAAAAGAAATATATACCAGCGACCCGTAAAGGAAATGAGGGACAACAAGAGATTTGATAAGTTTGGCTCGAATAGGTGAGGATAACAGACTGCCATGTAGCCACAGTTTGCGAAGTGTGCCATAAATCTTAGAGAGAAGAAATGAGACATGATTACAGCAGGTGAGTTTGGAATTTACAACAATACCTAGGTTTTTGGCACAATCAACGATTGGAATAGCAACATTGTTAAGTAAAAGAGGTGGAAAACTATTCGGAGACAACGAGCGACGACTACGGAAAAGTGCTGGCGATTTAATTGGATTTAATTTAAGGAAATTACTAGAACTCCATTCATTTATTCGAGACATGGTGCTGTTGAGTTCAGATACACAGAATTCAATCTGATTAGGTGGACAAGAGATATATAGCTGGAGATCATCCGCATATAGATGAAAAGAGCAGCGACGGATAACAGAGGGAAGATCATTAATATATAGGGAGAAAAGTAAAGGCCCAAGAACCGAACCTTGAGGCACACCTGCAGGCACACTTAGGAAAGAAGAAGTAACATTATTATGCCGAACACACTGAGCTCTATTAGAGAGAAGAGAAGAGAAAAGACGAACAGAAGAAGACGAGAAGTGATACAGTTGACTAAGTTTATGGAGCAGTAGCGAGTGAACTACAGAGTCGAATGCTTTGGAGAAGTCAAGAAGAACTAGTATTCCAACATCACCTCGGTCAAGGGCAGAACGAAGATCAGTTGTCACCTTCAATATAGCAGTTTCGCAACTGTGGGATTTACGGAAGCCAGATTGGAGTTTAGAGAGGAAATTAGAAGAATCAAGATAACGCAAGACTTGAGTAAATATAATTTTCTCAAAGACTTTAGCGAAAAGGGAAGAATGCTAATAGGGCGAAAGTCTGATAAATCAGCGGGGGAGGACTTTTTAGGAATGGGAGTCACAATGGCTTTTTTCCAGAGTGAAGGAACTTGGGAGGTTGTCAGGCAATAATTAAGAATGTGCGTGATCGTTTCAACAATTAGAGGGGAAAGAACCTTAAGAAATCGAGGAGAAATTCCATCATAGCCAACACTATTGGACGAAATGGAAAGCAATATTCCAAGAACTTCAACTGAGTCAACACATCGGAAATTAAAGCCATCAGAACTTAGCGGATTAGGAGAAAGGGGATCAGAAGGGGAAGACAGTGGGAAATTCGGAGGGGATTGAATGAAAGAAGCATTGAGTGAGTTTACATCAACATCAAATGAATTAGGCTCAGAAGTATGAATGCCAAGTGACCGAAGGTTAGACCAAAGTTGCTTAGTGGACTGGGAAGGATCAAGTTTACGGGAGTAAAATTCACGTTTGGCCGATTTGACTTTACTATTGATTAAGTTGCAAAGATTTTTGTACCCATTGAGGTAGCTCAGGATCCTTGTTCTGCGATAGCGTCTGTACAAGAACTCACGCTCAACAATCAGCTTGCGAATTTCATAAGAAAACCAAGGGCAAGTTGGAGATTTACAAAGTCTTCTTGTAACTAAAGGGACACATTGATTAAATAGGAATTGGATGAAGGAATTCAAGAGATCAACCTTAGTATCAACACAGGTTATATTATAGATATCAGCCCAAGGTAAAGACGAAGTAATTTCAGAAAGGCGAGCAAAGTTGATATTATTGAAGTCACGGTATGGAGAAAAGTTAGGCAGGGAAGGAGGGTGAAAAGTGAAACGAAGAGAGAGGAAGAGAATATCGTGGTCAAGATAGCTGGGAGGAGAGATTTGGCTATGTTTTAACACTAAATTGGTGGAGGTAGCAGTGAGAACATCAAGGAGCGATGGATTATGGCAGTTCAAAAATGTGGGCAGTTGATTTAAAATACGCAGATCCAACGACCCCAAGAAGAATTTGAGTGTGTTCGCACGTGCATTGGCCTTCAGCAGATCGACATTAAAATCGCCAGCAGCAATTATGTTATCATAATGACGGGAGAGACTAGATACAAGATCGAAGAAGTTACCAGCAACATCAGAAGTAAACACATTAGGTGGGCAGTAAACACTGACAATAACGCATTTGTCATATGATGATTTAATTTCCACTGCTATAAATTCGAATTGTGAGCCAAAGGATTGGCCTACTACTTTTGAGGAGAGAGAGAGGAGGTGACATATATTGCAACACCACCCCCCGTACGACCAACACGATCATTCCGATGCAAGCAAAAAGAAGGCAAAGAAGCATAGGAAGATGGGATTTCTGGTTTCAGCCACGTCTCATTGACTACAATAACATGCAATTTTGTGTTATCAAACAAGTACCTCAGTTCATCCATTTTATTTCTCAGGCTTCTAGCATTCATAGTACATATATTCAGCCCTGAGGAGGAGGAGCAGAGGATATTCAGTAGCCTTCCTTCACTGTGCACTCTATCAGAGAAATTCATCAATATGTAATGAGCAACAGAGCCACATAAGCAGAATAACACATGCAGAAAAGGAATAAAGACAGTAAAGAGAAAGGAGAGAAAAATAGAAGAAGAAGAAAAGACGAAATTCTTAAAGCTAACATAATAAAAGAAATATAAAAATCAAAAATATAGGTGAAATTAATATAAAACAAACAAAATTATATATATAGAATAAAATAATAGCAAATCAATAAAGAAGAAAAGAAAATAAACAGCAATATTACTCAGCTCAGCTCCACGAAGACAGCGCGAAATTCAAAGTATTCCATGGAGAATTTAAAACTTAAACTCACAAGGAAGAGCCGACAACATCTTCCAAATCCAGAGCCGAGGTGACTGCGTGGCTGCTGTTTACAGTCCTGCTGAACATAAACTTGGCCCCGTCTAGTAAAAACTGAAGTCACGAGATTCCTTTTCAAGAGTTTTCGTGCAGTTTGATATATATCATTGTTTTTGGACGTCAGACTTTCAGTCACCCGGACAACGCTATCAGAGGCGAACCCTAGGTTTAGTTTCTTCAGCGTTAGAGTTCCATGCTGACGGCTTTTTTTCAGAAACTCCAGCTGCTCGTTGGCAGACGGAAATTTGACAATCAGTAATGAGCTCACTTTCCTGCCGGTCCCAGGCTGCGAAGGGGTACCACGTTTCTGTTGCGGACGGAAAACATTAATATATGGGGAGAGATCATGCCCAATAGTGGAAGCAACAGCGCTCAGAATCTGCCTGGGATTCTCACCATCACTCAACGGGATACCCCGCACGACTAAATCTTGGAGCCTAGACTGGCTCCAAGATTACTTATTTGTTTCCTCAAGGCCGCAATCTCCTCCCACAATTGGGAAGGAGCTTCAAACGTTGAACTAGCTGCTCTATGGTAACATCTGCTTTCTTGTCCGTCATCTCAGTTATCCTAACAATGGCATGGTCCATGTTGCTTGCCAAATTCGCCTATGTTTGCAAGGAAAGACGTTGAAACTAGATTGTTTGCAGAATGTCTGCATAAATGCCATCGGATGCTAGCTCCATTATTTGGTCTAATAACTGCTCTGAGAGCGCAGTATCTGCTTTTGGGCACAAAAGGTGCTCTTCGTCAGTAGTATTCATCTAGTTATCTCTTTCTTTTCTTCGTAGCGGATTTTACTTGCATAACTTGTAGCTAGAGAAAATGTAGTTCTGAGTACTCACCTTTGCTATTGTCATCTACACAAACTTTTTGCAATTCTCTCCAACTGTTTTTTTATTGAAAGTATGATCCATTACAATTATACGTGAATATCAGAATATCATACAAATGTCCACACCCCGGCACAAATTCGAATATCGAAATTTTCAATGATTTTTCGACATGTTGCTGGAGATATTTCGCGAATTGCAACTTCAACGTTACAATTATTTATTGCTTTATTACTAGTTGTTACCTTGAAGGTGGAACTATTAGAACTAAACTAAAACAGAATGACAGATTCGTTAAAATTAAATAATAAATTATCCTAAGCCTACTTAATAAAATATCTGGGATTCGCCGTGTAGAAGTTTAGTGTTTTCGCTATGATTTGTGTACAGTGGATTCCGGATATATTTGTGCACTGATGTGATACGTTTTTAATTATGAAGTGTAGATGTCGTTGTAAACGCATCGTAATCGCCACAACAAATTATATAGTGCTGCCATCTAGGTGTCACATTTGGATGATTCTTTATATCTAGTGAATATTATTATTATAGTAGATAAAGGGAATATGATCGGAAAAGCGATGCAGCTATTTGTTACCGAGAAACCCACTTCGAAAGTCATTATAATCCTAACAGTACAAATTTATTCTTTACAGCTAAGATGAATTTTCAAGTAAATAGAAATAACTAACGTCTGCATTATGGAAAGATTATGTCAGATTATGCTATCTTAAAATGTCAAATTCTATAAAAGTCGAATTAAAACTTGTTGTGTGATATTAATGTTGTGTGATTCCCGAAATCCAACGTTAGGGCTGTCCAAGCCCTCGCATAACCTAAACTTTTCTGCTACCACAAAAACTTATGTAACTACAACTTCCCACAACCACTTCCTTACTTTGACGCTATCTCAGCACGGAAACGTTGATTTTAGTAATTTACCGAAGTTTTGTTTTAAGACACAGACTTTATCTAATAGTGTTGGTACCCACAGTACTTGATTCTTGTTTAATCTACTTTTCAGTTGCTGCCTTAGTCACTACATTTCTAGAGCAAGTCTCTAATCTAAATATTTCCTCGTTCCCGTCCTCCCAACCGACTCTATACCAGACGAAACTTCGTGCAGTTATTCCATTTATGATGAGCCAAACATCTTTTAACAAAGATTACAAGTAGACATTAAATCGTATTGACTGAAGCACGTCTCGAATTTCAATGGAAATTATTTATCTTAGAATTATTTATTGTGTGAAAAGGATTGAAGGTAAGCACTCAAAAATTTCGCAATGCTTGAAGGTTTAAATATCTGAAGAATGTCTAAGAAAGATAAAATCAAAGAGAAAACTTCAAAAGTAAAGGCAAAAGTTTTAAAAACTCCATCTAAAAGTCAAGAAGGAGAGTCCTATTGGTATTTTCCTGTGCGAATGTATTTTCATTTCGTAACACACCAACAGAAACTCCCTTATATACAGTAGAAAAAATTTTATAATTCATTAAGCGCAATTTATGGGCTGAAGCCGGCAGCTTTATCATAATTTACAACGAACCTGTCCAATTCTATGGAGAAGGGTCCTAGTGCACAAGACGAGAGAAAAGGGGCGAAGCGCTCTTGAGGTTAAGAGGTTCCTTTTCAATCTTTCTTTTTTCAACTCTACCACGATATGGCCATATCTATACAGATGCAATTTGGCTGGAAGCCCTGTAGTTGCAATATTTTCAGCTGAAGTTGTGACCTAATGGATATACTAAATACATCCTTAAGCTATTTGACAATGTCGCCCGAATATCCTTTGGCACAATCCTTTCATCATGGACTGGACTACGAGCAAAAATTTTGTGTTTTAAGCTTCAAGTTTTAATGGCGACTCGGGATTTGACTGTTTTCAGTTAAGCTCACTGCCAAAATTTAAATGTTGAAGGCATTTCAAAATAATGGAGTTTATTTTGAATGTAATAATCGGACAGGATTTCCACCAAAAAAGGATTGTCACTTTGGGAAGTACAATTTTGCTCGTAACGGGCGTCACGTTTGTCTTATCACTGTTCCATTTTATTTCTGTGTTGGTGTCTTTTTTGTTTATACAAATTGGCAGACACATGCATCATTACAAAAGTTTAAAAATCCTTAAAAGCTAATTAAAACTTAAGCAACAGAGTAAAACTAATTTTTAGAAATTATCAAGCACAAAAGGAAAAATTTGCAGTAAACATTATTGTCGCATTAAGCAAAATCCAAATAAATTATCATGGAAATTTAATCCACCAAATTGTATCAAATCAAATGGGAAAGGATATAAATTTGCATAAATTCGTAATGAGCATTACCTGACTGCAGGCCCATCAGGATGGGGCTTAATCAACGGAACTAATTTGTTTTGCTCGTGATAAGCTTTGGACACCTTTCGCCACAACTAATTCTGTTTGGTATCGTTCTCTGATAAAGGTAAAATGTAACAAATTTTGAAATGCAAAATTACCTTCGATATTAATGGCTCGCAGTACTTTTTGTGTAATGCAGTTTTGGATGTTTATGAATTGTAGAAATAGTGCTAAATTGTGGTGAGGATGAGCTCTGATAGTGAAATATGGGCGACATGAACATGACAATGGACAAGGATACAAAAAAATCTAATGGATTTCGTTTACTGGGTCTAGTCGATTGTAGGCTGTTTTGAATTGTCGTTTGTTCGTTTCTCTTAATCGTTTGGGTCTATCACAAATTCGTCAATATATACTCGGATTGTGTTATTGATATGATTTGTTTCTTTTTAATGATAATTCTTTGAAAGTGTTCTATACGTATCTAAGCCCGATCGAAGGAGACTGACTTTCATTCATAATGATGTATTTAAGATCTGTAGTCCAATCAATCTACACAAATCCATCTAATATTTGCAAACAGGGAACAAAAAATATGGTGATATAGGAAACAAAATTATAAAAAAGATACGGTTTTTGTTTTACGAATTTGGAATGGCGAACCTAACCTAAAAAATTCCGGAAAGTGTAAAAACAGAGCTTTTGTTGGAAAAACTGACTTTCCGAGTCTGTTTTTTCATTATTAATATATTTTTGGTGGCCATTTTGGGCATTGAATAGTATATTCTGTAACAAGTTTGGAATGATGCATATTCCGCACAAGTGGAAGTTTGGCACACGAGCCGAAGGCGAGGGTGGCGGTCCACGAGTGCGGAATATGCCATTCAAAACGTGTTGCAGACTACACTTTTTCTACGCCTTTAATTAGTTTTTATTAATATTTTGTAAAGAAAAACGTACCTTCTGTAAAGCTAATGTCAAAAATATAATGTATAAGGCACAGCAAGATATTTTAACGCTAAATAACATATTAGTAGGGAGTGTTCATTGATAACAATTTTGTAATTTAATAATTCGTTAATAGATGGCCGCCACAAAATTTATTAAAAAAATGCTATTATTTACTGCAATTTAATAATTGAATAGTTTATTTAAAGCTAAATGTTTCTAGCGGAACGTCATTGATTGTTTATTATTGAAACAATGCTTTTCTTTCTTTAATTAATAAATCTTTTTTTTCTTTAATTAATAAATCATATTCTTGGATTACGACGAACAGATGTCGCCAATAGTAGTCATTCCATAACAAGTGATGGAATGAATATTCCACACGGGTGTCGAATGCTGCTCATTCCGCAACTAAAAGTAATATCAGAATGCCTGTATTCTAACAGAGGCGTAGAAATTTTTTTTTAAATAGACTTATTTTACTTGTACGTGATAGAACAACGTTTTTAGAAGAACGCCCTTTATTACAAAAAGTGAAATTTCAAGGAAACTGTTCAATATTTTGCAACAAAAGTAAAACTGTTTTTTCAGTTAGCAAAAGGCAATATTTTTACCAAATAACAAATACCTAAGTTGTTTAAACAAAATTTATTAAATTATTAAAAAACTTCATTTTGAACGTTTTTTTTCATTTTTCTCTATGTTTTGTGCCCTAACCTTTACTCACATCAATCGAATGATAATTTGAATACCTACAACTTTATAATTTGAGTTTTTTCGAACTGAGCGAGCTCTAGTTTATTCTTTTATTCGCTAAAAAGCCTTTTTTTGCACTTTCCGGAGTTTTTTAGGTTAAGTTTGCCATTCTAAAATCAAAAAACAAAAATGCTTTTTTTGAATTGTTTTCAATTAACACAAAAATTACATGGGGCTAATTTCGATTGATTGGACTACTGTTAGTACAGTCATTTGGTAGTGTTACAAGGAAAGTTTTTCGGGAGTTTTGAAAATGGATAATTTTATAGATTTCGATGTACTCTTTCCGAATTTCAACTTTGCCACCTCGTTTCTTTGCCGCTCGCGTCGCCACATTGGAAAAATGGCGCCTAAAAGCAGTTTTTTGACAATATTACCTTTCCGACTGATTTTACTATAAAAATATGTACATACAAAATGAAACTAGAGAAAATTTCCTACAATTTATGTAATAAACTTTTTTTTTCGTAAAATCAGTTTTGGCGTAGAAAGAAAATTACTTAAATGAGTACTTTTTACTCGTTCAAAAGTTCTCGATTTTTTGAGAATCGATGAGTACTTTTTTTTGACACTTTTGCGTATACATTACTCGATTTTCGGCTGCAATAGATTACAAGTATTTATGTAGCTTACATCTCGAGTGAAAATAATTTAGTTGATAAAATTTTTGAAAAGCACATACGCCCTGCAAATTGCACGTATAGTGAACAAATGCGCTTGCCACACGGGTATGCATTCTACCGCTACAGGAATGGAAATATAAAAATACGCCCGCCAGAGATATGCACGCCTCTATTACAGATACGAATGTATTCGTAATCGACCATTTCAAACGCGAGTGTCGTTTTACCAAGTGGTCCCCCAACTAAGTACTAACCTCGTCCAATGCTACTTGCCTGCGCAATCAAACGAGAACCAGTCTACTGAGTATGCCAAGATAATTGCCCGTTTTCTTCGAACATTTGGAAAAGCAGAATTTTTACTCAGGCGTACCGTGCATATTTCGGGTGCCATGCAGGCCTTTTGATGCTGTCCGTGCCTGTTGCAGGCTAAGCACGGTCGAGTCCTATTTTTAATCAATCGTACCGTGCCTGTTTCGGGTGCCATGCAGGCTGATTGCTGATTTGGTGCTGTCCATGCGTGTTTAAGGCTGAGAACGGGCGGGTCTGATTTTTACTCGGGATGGAATATAAATTCAAATCCATAAAAGCCCGTTTACATCCCAAAACGCAAATTGGAGCTTTTTTATCGCACCGAAATTTGTATGTTTTTCTCTCTGTCTGGCATCCACGTTCGTACAACAGAGAGCAAAGCATACAAATTTGTTTGGGATTGTAGAAAGGCCATAAACGTCCCTAAACTGAATTGAGGCAGAAAAATACATATATGTATACCGTTTAAAGATTTTAAAGCAAAAAAGCCTATGAATCTGAAGATTCTATTAGGGGTAAAAAGCTTTGCTAAATCGTTACTAAATTTCGTAACGATTTCGAAAAGAATTTCTTTAACGATGTCGTGTCAACTCCCTCATATATTTTTCTTTCCGAATTTGTTCAGAAATCGATGGCGAATTCGAGAAAAATATACGAATTTCCGTAACTAATTCGTTAAGATATCTTAAAGTTTGGTTTTACACCGTGATCCCACTCAGATCATTCCGTGTATCTCCACGAGTATTTTGTTACATGTGGTAAAACCAGTTTTCCACCTTACTCTCGGTCTAAACGGCAGGGAGTTCACCATGCGTAACTTTCTTGTCTTTACAAGGAGATATGAAAGTGTATGTAAATTTCAGAGCCAAGAAAGAAGAAGATTAGAAGTAAGGAAGCACATTGTGCATGTGTGTTAGTTTTCACGCCGAATATTTTTGTTGAAAAAGTAATAACACTCTCCTCTTGTCGTTTTGCCACTCTCTTCTAAAAACACGGTTTTACCACAGGTAACGAATCATCGTGGAGATGTGGCCATTAACTTTCAAGTAAACCAACAACAACAACATGATCTAAAAAAGATTTGGATCAAAATCTGTGATACGAAAGTAGCTTGTGTAACAACCATATCCAAGACACATCTCATTGGAAAATCCAGTGCTTTTATAGCTCTGCAAAATTTCATAACTTTATTTGGAAAAATTATTGAAAGTTGCCTTTAGTTAATTTTGGAAGTCAATTAAGCATTTTTATAAATTGTTTTTAAAGCAGAAATATTTTTAATAAATTTTAGAGACTGATATAAATTGCGACAGAACACGTCAAAAATCAGAACTACAACTTTAGAAAACTAAATTTCTTCCATGATCCAACTCCGTTCTCTTATGCTCGGTGTAAAAAGAACGCAGCTAATATGTGTAGGAAAAAAATCAAATTGCACCTGTTTGTGCAATTGCGGTATCAAAATTTTACGCGCCCAAAAAATGGTATTACTTTCTATTTGTTTCTAGAGTTTCCTTTGCGATATTTTCTTAGTAGATAACAATATTAGTACAAACCATTTTTTGAATAATTGTACAATAGATTCGAGGTTAGTTGTATAATTATTCTCTAATCGTACTTTTTCGCCACACAATTTCACGCCATGCATCATAATCTGAGATTTTTCTGTCACGTATAGCCCAGGCAAATTAGCATTTTAAGGAGACAAAATTCCAAAATGGCTGAAAATTGCAGTTTCTTTTGGACTTTTTAAGAAAACAATTTCGGAAACAAAAAAAACATGGCCGCCGGAGATATCGCGTTTTCCCATGTTTTCTTTGTATCTCGGTTTCTATAGATCGTACAACCCCCCGTGCGAGGGTTTTTCATCTACTTACACAAAACATTATTACCTACAAAATACAAATTTTGCCAAAATCAATTGTTGAGTGATATTTGGCCGAAAAGTGATTTTTAGAAACTTTGACCTTGAATAACTGCGAAAGGGTTAAGTTTTCGATGAAATGACACCAGTGCTTTTTTGTAGGCAATAACGTTTTGAATTGACTGATCAAAAAATGTTTTCGAAAAAACCAGTTTTAGAATGATTTTTTGGCCAAAAAGTGATTTTTGATAACTTGACCTTGAATAACTGTAAAAGGGTTAATCGGGTCAACATTTTTGTAAAAAACTAAAGTTGTAGAGATTTTCATTGTCAACATTTTGGACCCTTGCACAGGGTTGTTACGTTCTATAGAAACCAAGATACAAGGAAGAACGGGAATAACGCAGTATCTCCGGCGGCCATGTTTCTTTTTGTGATTCCGAAATTGTTTTCCCAAGGAAGTTGTGGACCAATTTTCAGCCATTTTGGAATTTTGTCTCCTTTCGTGCGTTTTTTTTGAAAATTTCCCTGGGCTAGTAACCTTAATTCTAAAATTTCATTATCATTTTATAAAAATATAAGATCGATTAAATTTTTTGATATAGTGTTTTTAGTAGCATCAAGTTCTTATTATAACTTGTATATTTATTTTTCTTTCAATATTATTAATACGCAATCTCTTATTTTAATTCTTATATCAAATGCTAATTCAGATCATAGTTATATCAAAAATTAAAAAGCATAATATAGCAAATACCTCAAGGCAGATTTGTATCAACTTTAAATCTTCCTTCAATAAATCCTTACATACTTCCATAGAGCCAAATATATCTTCCCTAATGGGCTTGCATCGATTTTCAGCCAAAAATTTATTCATTATCGAAAGTGCCTAACATTGCTGAAGGATTATCTTATTATGTCCTAATTGAAAAGCATCTCACCAATAAATTTTCAAGCAATTGTTTTCATTCATCATAGCCAAAACCAAAATGTCTTTACATAACATAAATGCAAAACTAAGTCATATTTCCTAGATAAAAACTACACGGAAAAAAATATGGTAAAAATATTCATATGCCACAATTCTTTCTCCATATGAATTCATGAATTCGTATATAAATTTCTTAGATGGATACGTTCCAAAAGCTCGCAAGTAAACAATAGATAAATCAGGGTAATTATCATAAAATCGATATCAGTGATTGTTAGATGTAATGCCCCCCACACATCATATCATCCCCCGCCAAGCAAAAGACAACCCTCTACGCGACTCCTCGGCTACTACTATCCATCATCCACCACTACCTTGTGTTTTACTAAATCCTTGAAAAAATTTATATATTTTTTTTGTTAATATTATTTTAAATTTACATAAACAGAAAATTTTTATTCATTTATTTTTTATTGTTTATAATTTTTATTTAGTTTCACATTTTTTTATTATTTCTTTTTTTTTAAAGGGAAATAAAGGATGCCATGGCGAATGCATTCCCCTGCGGGGAAGTAGTGTTTAGTAGTTCGGCAATCTGCAACATACATACAAGCAAATATAGTAATAATTATGCTGTAGTCAACACCGTGTGCATGAAATATTTTAAATATCTCTACTTGTATCCATGGATTGAACACAAATTTTTTGAAATCAAATTCATATAAATACAAAAATACAAAAAACAAATCAAAACGAAATCCAACATATCCAATACTTCGACAAATTATTTAAAGTGAACGGATTGAATCAATCTTCGTAGTGTTCTTGCACGTTTTTTATGCAAAAAAAGAGAATTAATTTTTAATTTAAAAAAAACAAACAAAAAAAAACTTTTTTTCAAAAAAATGCATAAATTTACAACAACAAATTTTATCGGAACGCTCGTTACCTTTCTCACATTTTCACTTCAGGTGAGTTTTATTTTGTTTTTAATTTTTTTGTTTTTGTTTTTTGATTTTTTTTTGTTTTTAATGCTTGCCACTGTAGTGGTGTGTAAGTGTGCATTGTGTAAAAACTTTGCTTGTTGTGCTTTTGTTTTTGTTTAACTTTGTACAAAAAAAACAACAAAGTTTGCACATATTTCCTAGGTTAGCAGGCAGTAGCCGTTTCTCTATGCCCTTAAATATTTATTGTACATGTTTGTAATTGTTGTTGTGTATGTGTACAGTTAACACAGTATCTACTACTTTTCCCTTAAACTTACCAAAGAAGCTTTGTTTCGTGTAAAACTCTACTGAAAATGCACAAGAAAAGGCTTATAGTGAACGAGAAAGGATAAAGAAGAAAATAACAAGAAGTTTTCCTCTGGAAGATGAGCAAACCTCAATAGGCTATTTAAGGAACACTTCAAAAAGTGCCGTAATCTGATTAAAACCTAAAGAGCATTTTGCTAATAAGCATGTGTGTATATGTATTAATTTTTAATTCAAGAAGATCCCTCTAGGCTTGCATTTTGTTGTTATTCTTATTATAGACATAGGGGTTTGGAATGAGCCACACCATATATAGGGTATAAGGTTTGGTAATGCATTTTGTGAAACTTTAACAGTGCATGCGGATGTTTTGTTGACCGCAAACTTTGAAGCATTAAAAACTTTAAGAAACTTTAGAATTGATTTTATTGTTGCACATAAACATTACATGTATCGAATATTTTGAAAAGTTACTTTCTCCATATACAACCCAACAATATATGTATAACCTATCGTCGACGAAAATTACATATATCTATCAAGCACCGAAGATTTTAGTATAAGTGTATATGTTTTTTGTGAACACTAAGCTCAGAAATTGGACGTGATCCTTATTCAAAACGGAAGAAAATGGAACATTACCTTTGTAAATACAACCAAACCGTCATATGTCACTTGTGACGGTGCGATGACTTGTCATCTCATTTGTTATGTGTAAAATTTTGAAAGCCGAGATATTTTGAATGTGAAATCTGAGAGCTGTGATGTTACGGATGTTACTTTCAAACTTCGCTCGTAACTTTCAAATCGACCGTTTACAATGCTGGAGTGAGCTTTTCGTTGAAATTGAAGTAGAAGTATGAGCGAGAGATACAACAAAACCAACTGATTTTCGGATTATTCGAAAACCATTGATGGACCTGAAAATTCTCTTATTTCACTGCAAATCTCAGCTTTTGAAAATGTTTTATTTCAAAACGCTTAAAACGTTTTATTTTGACGTCACCCATTTGATTAATATTGAAGACATTTTTTAAAAGCTTTTAAGTGTTTTAAAAGTATCGACAATGTTAATCAAATGGGTGACGTCAAAATAAAACACTTTTAAAAGCTCAGATTTGCAGTGTTAACACTAGTTGATATTAATGTATAAACATTTTAAAAATTATTGCTAATAAATTTTATCCTTGATTCGATTTATTGAAAATCTTCATTGATGTTTACGGGCCTTTGATATTGATCAATTTCAGAAAGCGCTGATTGTGTAAAAATGATACACAGTTGAGCGATACTAAAGGGTCATCGATTTTCTCCTTGGGAACGTAAAGTTTAAAAAAACACACAAGACGTTTAGATTTTGATTATATTTTTGTTTCATTTTAATGATTGGACGATGCCATTATGTGTAAAACACAATATCATTGAAATGTCCTCCACCGGACTTTTTGCAGGACTCGATCCGTTTGGGGTAATTTTCGATCACTTTTTCACATAATTCGGGTCGTAACTCGGCCATAACTTGTCGAATGTCGTTCCGCAAATGCTCCAAACTTTGAGGATTGTTCACATAAACACGGTCTTTTGTGTAGCCCCACAAAAAGAAATCTAAAGGCGTCAAGTCACACGATCTCCTTAGCCAATTGACATCGCGAAATTACGCGTCCAGCGAACTTCTCGTGCAATAGAGCCAAAACCGGCCCTTTTGTGTGGCATGTGGCGCCGCCCTGTTGAAACCACATATCGCTCAGATGAAGACCTACAAGTTCGGGCTAAAAAAAAGTCATTGATCATGGCACCATAGCACTGAGAATTGACGGCACCCGAGTAACCGCCGAGTTTTCAACAAATTCGAGTGTTCGCCAACACTCTCACTCACCGCGGCAATGTTTTCGGTCGAACGAGCAAAACGATGATGCACAGGCCTTACGATGTCTTCAACCAAGACCCTCGTAAGTACAGGCCTGGAAGCAGACAGGCCAACTAATACTAACATAGCTGAAAAGTGGCCAACAATTTCTGACAGTTGTGGAATTAACATGGCCGAAGCCATAAGAAGCAATTTTTTAACATTGTTTTTGCACTAAAAAGTGGTAAAATATTGTATATTTTCACTTTTTGGTGCACATGGATTATCAGTGATTAGTGCTTTAGTGATTTAATAAAAAAAATTAAAATGAAGTGAGTGGTTAAGTGTATTTTAAGAGTGTTAATTGATTAGGTGACCATTTTTGTTTACATTCGCGGTGGTTTTTTCGTGTTAATTTAGGGAAAAAATGTTGAATTTGTGTAGTAACATAATAAAAAGTGCTTTTTAAGTGATTAAAGATTATTATAGGATAGTTATTAAAAACATAAGTGCAGAAAAATGTGAAGGAAAAGTGAAAAGGTTATTGTTATTCATGTTGTGTGGTAGTACTTGCACTTAAGTTTTTAATAACTCTTCTAGAATAATTTTTAACTACTTTAAATTCACTTTTAATTCCATTACTACACAAATTCAACACTTTTTCCCTAAATTAACAAAAAGAAACCACCGCGATTGTAAACAAAAATGGTCACCTAATCAATTAACACTCTTAAAATACACTTAACCACCAATTTTTTTTTAATTTATGGACTCAGATCACTAAATAACTTATCACTGATAATCCGTGTGCACTAAAAAGTGATAAAATACAATATTTTACCACTTTTTATTCCAAAAGCAAAGTTAAAAAATTGCTTCGTACGGCTTCGGCCATGTTAATTCCACAACTGTCAGACGATTTTGGCCGCGCACAGACACAACCAAAAAGTCTGCTTCCAGGCCTGTACTTACGAGGGTCTTGCTTCATCCGATCCAATTTCTTCGAATTCCCGCATTGTGTTGGTTATTGCTTGCTGGGTAGGCCGATTATGACGACATTCATCTGGCCGTAAAGCGCGAAATGTGGCCACCGGAGATTCACCATTTTTATAAAACAGTTTAACTATTTTAACGTGTTGTTCGATGGTCAAACGATCCATATTGTAAAATGGCAAACCTTTAACTAAACAAATACCACTTTGGTTGACGTTTATTTTTGAGAGTTGTCAAATGGCAGGGCTATACTTTCCCAACCAGGAAATGGATGACCCTTTATTTATAAATTACTTCCCAGACTATAGTCCGCACAGAAAAAAAGCTAAAATATGATTAGGGGCCCTTTAATGAGCTTGAAATACCAAAAAATCTTTTATTTAAAAAAATAGTTAATTTTTGTTAAAATCTGTGGTAAGAATAAGTTCATTTAGGGCCGTATACATCAACGAAGGTAACCCTAAATAATAACATGAACATCAACCTAGGTTACTCCGCATAAAATTCAAGATTGGGGGTAATTCACTGAAAATGAGCTTTACATTCGTATAGAAGTAGGAGCAAGATATCCATATCCAAAAACGTGGGCGAGGAACGTACGTAGGAACGAACAGTCTAATCACCGTCATACAAAATCCCATGTTTTTCGAATATACTGGAAAAGAATTGCCAAGCTTAAATATTCTCATGTCTTACAATATTTGATGTTTAAGCATTTTAAATCTACTAGCGATTGTGGGTAAAGGGAATGCTTGAGTCTCGGTAAAAGGTATCACTCGATCATGTTTACAGCATTCAGAGCATTAAATATAGATGCTGAACGATTTCTGCCTGAATGAACCTAATGTTACAAAGTGTAGCCTAGAACGGAGCCGTTCTTATGTAGACAGTGCTTTCAAATATAGAT
Organism: Thereva nobilitata; assembly: GCA_963855945.1. NCBI lineage: Eukaryota > Metazoa > Arthropoda > Insecta > Diptera > Therevidae > Thereva > Thereva nobilitata. The sequence continues at coordinate 44,477,976 of OY979696.1, read as the reverse complement.
AGACCCGAGAGAGCGGCTTTGGGTGTCTCATCCAAGACATACGAATTGTATTCAAAGCAGGGTCGAATGTAGGACTCCGCACCCGGCCCGCTGGCTGCAAGAGAAGTTTTTATCTTTTTGAAAAAATCCCAAGAAACTGTTAAGAAATGAGACATCAATAGAGGCTAAAGCAAAAAGGTTGAAAATTTAATTGAAGATAAAACAATAATCGGTTTTGTAGACCTTGAATTCAGCACCCTGATTCTTGCAATCACAATCAAGACTAAAGTTCGATGTCCCCATTGATCAAATTGAACACAAGCTCAAGATTATGAAAACGTCGTCTTATGCCCCGGCTTCACCGGCGAACCTCACAAGTTCCAGCAAATTGATGTACTGAACTTCAGTTCATATACATTTTCACATAATGAACTCAGGAAACATCAAACCTCAATTCGTCCAACAGAACATCGAACTGAGGTTGAAAGTAAAAGCTCGCTCAAAAGACAGTAATAAATTGGAATAATTGAATGTCCGCTGATATATTTTGGAAGTTGTTTTGACATTAGTGTTAAAAAACGAGTAAGAGCTTTGAGAAGAGCTTTATTAAACATGGATCAACAAAGAAAATATAATACCTGCGGCACTGTCTCCATGGTTTGGTAGAGAATAAAAGTAATTGCTATTGGACGGTAGTTGTTGGTGTTACCTTTTTTTAGTATGGCAACTTGAGCTTATTTTCGTGATTCATTTTTCATCCCTTTTTACAAGACGTTTCAGAAATGGCTCGATTTTATTGCGTTTCAGCATAGTATCGCAAATGTTAATTTGGTCTATCATGTTTTTCGGGCTCAAATAATTAGGAACCCATACATCCAGTTTCTTTTTATATCCCGATTTATGTAAATGGTTTAAAATAGTTTTGTGGTCAATGCGTGCTCTACCAATATCGACACTACTGACATGTCTATATTACTGGACTTTTTCAAGAATTTCATCAGCTGTTTCAGTGATTTGACTCCTTTTTCATGATGATATTTATGATAATTTGTTACCTTACATACACATACATTAGGGAGATTACGAAAAATACGTAGACGTAAAGCTGGTAAAAACACGTAGCTGTGCATGCGTACGTTTGATGTACTTTGGGAATATTGATTCGTATCTCGCATAAGCCTTGATATCCATTGCTACGTATTTGTGTTCCCAAACTCAATTAACCTTTTTACCCAAACTCTGCTTCACGTAAACGTAGACGTTGTGAGAGCACGTACGTATATACGTAGGAATCAACGGCTACGTTTACGTTTTTGAGAAACAATAGAAACAATTGTGAATTTAACACCAAATACAACCAAAAAACGTTGAAGCATGGCGGAAGATGCATCATGCTTTGCGGTTGCTTTTCTGCAAACGGTGTTGGACCCATATTTTAGATTAAGGGCAAGATGTGTGCGATATATTTTTAGAAATACTGATGAATACGGTCATGCATCCCCACGCAGAGGAAGAAATGCCTCTAAAATGGGTATTCTGGTAGCACAATGACCCGAAACACACCTCAAACCTTGCCAAAACTTATTGGTTTCATGTGAATAAAGTCTCTGTCATGGGATGGCCTGTGAGCAGTCGCCGGATTTAAACCCCATTGAGCATCTCTTAAAACAGAAAATAAGGAAGAGTTGTGGGCAATTTAATTTTGTTTCTATTTTATTTTCAAGTTTCTTTTATTTTTTCCACCACTATATATGTATGTATGTACTTCGGGTGTTTGCTTTGTACAAATAATTAAAAATTTTAGTTTCGCTTTTTCAATGATAAGAAAACATTTTCTTCCAGTTTCATATCCTTTGACAAATTGATTGTGTTGTGTTGAGAAAAACTAGAACAATTATTAACACAATTCTTTCGAAGCTCTAATTAAAACTAAATCTATAAACAAAAAAATAGGTAAAAAAACTTTTAAGTTAAATGGTTTTATTTGAAATGATAAGCTGTACCAAAAACTAGAAAATAATTAGAACACAAACATGGACCTTCCTGAGATTCCGACGTCTGGTAAGAAATCATGCAATAGTAGCCGTGCTGTTTTCTTATGTCGTATGCCAAGGTACCCTTTGTGCCGCTGCGTCAACGGATTAAGTAATATTCTGGGACTTTTAACAGACTAAAATAAAAACATGGGGCGCATAAAAACCTGTATAATTAAATAAGAACGACTTGTCTAGAAGAATGTGTTTCCAAGCCCACCAATATATTTCAAATGCGCCCCATGTTTTTATTTTAGTCTGTTAAAAGTCCCAGAATATTACTTAATCCGTTGACGCAGCGGCACAAAGGGTACCTTGGCATACGACATAAGAAAACAGCACGGCTACTATTGCATGATTTCTTACCAGACCTCGGAATCTCAGGAAGGTCCATGTTTGTGTTCTAATTATTTTCTAGTTTTTGGTACAGCTTATCATTTCAAATAAAACCATTTAACTTAAAAGTTTTTTTACCTATTTTTTTTATTTTCTAGTTTTTAGTTTGATTTTGGCTCGTATCATTATGCAAACTCCTCATCCTTTCCAACTCTTTCATTGCATCTTTACTGCACGGTTTCTTACCTGTTAATTTCTGACAATCAAGCTCCTCAATACATAGCCCTTCCAAAGCCCTTACGCGACTCAATGCTACATACGCTTGACCTTCCTCAAACAGTTTGGAGCCCAAATACACTACAGCATGGTCAACAGTACTACCCTGCATTTTATGGACAGTGGAGGCCCATGACAAAATTATCGGCAACATCCTTCTCTCGGCCGTTCCATAATTAAATTTTGCTGGAAATTGTATGGCTTGAGGATGAATAAGGTGTACGCCGTCTCTTTCAAAATCAATTTGAACAGATGGTATATCTGTTTCATACATTTGCGTCCTACGAAACTTAGGCCATACAATCTGTGTGATGTAGCCGATAGCGCCGTTCACCAACCCTTTCGAGACGTCGACGTTAGCACGTAACATAACTTTGGCTCCTACGAATAATTCAAGTTCTTGTGGTAAACCTTCTGTCTTGTTAATATCTGCTGGTATGATATCGATTATATTAACGTTGTCCATATTTCGTGTGCCATCTACCAGCTGGTTCTGGGCTTTGATTTTGTATATAGGGGCACTTTTGTTTCGGAACGAATTAAGAACCGCATTGTTGTGATTGTGAACCTGTTGGTTGGTTGGGTATACTCTTAACGCCTTATCGATAGCGAACTCACCAACTGCCTGTTCCCGTCTACTTTGTAGTTCAGCATGCCTGTCGTCTTCATTCATTTTAGTGCGCTTTGCTCTATACTCTTTCCTCGCTTTTTCTAGCCTCCTTTTTCGCTGTGTTTTAGTTTCAATTTTTTTATTAATTTTTTCTTTCATATTGTTCCCACGAGTATTGGACAAATAATAGTCGACCCCACCAGAGGTCCATGTAGAGGGGCAAGGCTCTTATACAACAAGGTGTGCCCAGCCTTGAGGCTGAAATGCTAACGACATATCATTTTTATCCATCCTAATTCCACACAGTCCTCGGCACGTTTCTAACGTTGACTTGGTTGGTGTATCGCTAACGACGTATCATTTTTAACCACCCTAACGCCACACAGTTCTCGGCACAATACAGAAACCTTAACTTGGGTGCATTCAAAACATCAAAAATTATTCCAATGAAATAACCTTATTGTATCCCTTTTAGTCTTAATTCAGTAATTTTTCGATTTTACTTTTTACAAAATTCTGGTGAATTTTAAATTTTATAATTTTGGCAACAGATTCATTATTTCCCATTTTGATTTTTAAAAATTTTGACCACAAATTCGTCATTTTTAACCTTAAAAACTCCCCAATACCGATTTTCAATGGATTTAGGACGCATTTGCAAAATTCATCCGCCATTTTGTATTTTTTAAATTTTGATCACAGAATCGTCATTTGTGGTCCTAAAAAACCCCGATACCGATTTTCAATGGATTCAGAACACATTGGCAAAATTCATCCGCCATATTGGCGCCGCCATTTTGAATTTTCAAATTTTGACCACAGAATCGTCATTTGTGGCCCTACAAACCTCCCGATACTGATTTTCAATGGATTCAGAATACATTGGCAAAATTCATCCGCCATATTGGCGCCGCCATTTTGAATTTTCAAATTTTGACCACAGAATCGTCATTTGTGGCCCTACAAACCCCCCGATACCGATTTTCAATGGATTCAGAACACATTGGCAAAATTCATCCGCCATATTGGCGCCGCCATTTTGAATTTTTAAATTTTGACCACAGAATCGTCATTTGTGGCCCTACAAACCCCCGATACCGATTTTCAATGGAATGGGAACACAATTGGAAAATTCGTCCGCCATCTTGGAACCGCCTTCTTGATTTTTGTACAAAATTGTCAGATTGCATTGTCACGGGAGCTCAATGTGTGGGCAAAATTTCATAAGAATCGGTTCAGTAGAAGTAGACGAAAAAGCTGTCGCAAGATTTGAACCAAACAAACAAACAAACAAACAAACAAATATACGAGGTGAAGCTAAATAAAACCATTAAACAAATACGTATAAACTTGAAACAAACGAAAATCTCGGATAGAAAATAAAGTTCATAAATAAAATACATGGTAAATACCTCAACAAAGTGCATCTGATACGGTCTTTTCACTAGCACAACACTTTTATTACAAAGTGTTATTACAAAATGCATGTTTTAATCTTGCATGAAGCAAAACTAGTTTACAAAATTTATGCAAATAGAAAACAACACAAAAAGTTTAAAATTGTTTTTCCAATTCAAATTGTGCATCAATACACACACACGCGCTGCTCTCAAATTAATTTTATGTATTTATTTATGCAATGTGCTCGAAACTCCATCAGTACTGAAAGCTGCCAAACAACAAAAGAAGCATTCCGCAATTTGGCTTTCATAGTTAAGAAGTTTCAAGTCAATATGACGAAGAAAACACACAGTTTTGTAATGCATCGACAGTGCACGTGTTGCGAATCCTTCACTATATGCCTTGACTTAAGTAAACAACCAGCACATGTATACGTGTGTCAGTTTAAAATTATCGATCCTTGCTAGAAAAGTTACATCTTTGCCATTTTCTGCGGGAGATTTTCTTTAGAAATTCAAATTTTCCGGCTTTAGAGTGAGTTTGTTATTAAAATCGATCTTGTAACTTCTTAAAAGGTTCAATATTTCCCGTATTCAGAAAAGAAGTGATTTTCCAGGGGGGGAAAACATGAAACCACCACAACACTTGAAAGTTATTGACATATGTCTCCACCGCTTCAAGTGGCATAAAATCTTAGATGTTCAAATTTTATATTCTTTTTTTCTGGGTGTTGTTGAAAACTTCGTTACTTAAAAAGCCCATGTCAAAATTGCTTTCATTTTGCGTACATTTCCGACACTCCTTAAGGTGAAAGCCGGTACGAAATGAAAATTCAATCAATCAAGCCTTGGGCACCTTGATCAGCCTTGATCTCCCCACGAAGTAATTTACCTTAAAGTATTTATGTTGGAAAAAGGTCCTTTCAATTTGTATGATGGCAAAAATTCTCTCATGCTACAAATAGCGTGGCTACGTTATGTCCTTGCTGGAATGAATATTGGCAGCCAACAGGATTATGTTTGCCGCTGTTTATTTTCATCACTGGATACCGCATACATAGAAGAATTATGTTACTGCAAAGGGGCGCGAGCTCCTCATTGTCTATTGGATGATTGATCACTGTATAAGCGGTTATAGGTCGGCCGATGGGAGTCTATTTTTCTATTTTTACGTGCCTTGGGATGAAAAGCATTTATTTGACAAAGGGAACTTTTATATTTGCATATATCACTGCAAATGAGCTACACTGTGTTTTGTATATAAATATGTATGTTTTTCCAATTGCAATCAATCAATCCATTGTCAATCAAGTTTCAAGAAAAGAAATTATAGATAACTCTTCTTTTTGGCTTGAGTCAACAGAAATATTAGGTAAACATAATGTGACCCTTCACTGAGGTGTAGAGGTAAGGTCAAGAAATTGGCATTTTTGTCAGTTAAACAGCGTAAGAGTAATATTTATTTTCGTCGTAAGTATGTTAAGTTGAGAAATTCCTGCAAATCCACCACCCCGATAGTGAAATCTCTATTCGAGAACGCATTGAGAAGTAAGATTTTCAATTCAACCACTTGCAGTAAAAAGTTCTGGTCCTTGGTAACTTCCAGCAAGATCAATATTACCTCATCTACAATTCCTTCTTTTATTTACAAGAGAAGGTGATAACAGAAAGCAAATCCAATGCCGATTTATAAGAATTTCTCTTCGCCTCGAATTCTTCTTTTTACCCGACACTCCTATGAAACCTTCCTTCCCATAGTACTACTCAATCGGCCCGCTAACGACAATAAACCCAATGGGCCTGATAATCCCATGGTCCTTATAAAATGTGCCTCACCTTCACTAAGTTTGCTCTGCATAAACTCTTCGCCTTGTGATATTAAGCTAGTTCTAAAAAAATGGGTTGAGAGGTTCCTTTCTAGACGTTAAAGGCTGGATTACAATGCTGTCGCTGTCGCGGTCGTTGTCGCTGTCGCACCAACTGTCAAAAGTTAAAATGTATGAAATTCTCTTATCGAAAATACAATTTGTCGCTAAGGTGTCGCTGTCGCGTGTCGCGTCGCGGAAAGTTCGCAACATTTCAACTTTGGTCGCGCGACACTAGCAAACGTAAACTTTTTGAAAGTTAATATTTGTGTAAATTACTTTTTAATTTTATTAAAGCCACTTTTTTTCTATTTTATTAATTTTACTCTTTATTTTAATACAAAAAACACACCACACTTGAAATTTAATTTTTTAAATGACAGATAACTTGATATTCAGTAACTGCGAAAGCAACCACTGGAGCGTCAGCGTCTACGACAAGCGGCAGCGACCGCGACAGCGACAGCATTGTAATCCAGCCTTAAGACAAGGATGGCGTCAAATGTAGACCTCACGTCATCTCTGCCGATGTTCCACAGGGTTCCATTATATCAGCCGTTTTATTCCTAATCTTTATAAACAACTTTCTCTCAGTCCCTCCCCCTCCAACTAACTCCACAGCTTCGCCGATGATGGTACCCTAATCTTACGCCTTCGACAATATAAGATAAACACTTGTCTTGTCTGATCGTGAGCTCTCAATGCTTCCAAAACGAATTACTAACTTGTCTTTAATAAAACTTGGACCACTCTCCCATCCATTCCTGCCCATTCCTTTTGAACCTTAGTGTTTTCTTAATGTCCTTGGTTAACTGGGGATCTACTTTCGAGTGATCATGCTACAAGCAGGCTTTGCAGTGCCTGGATTTTCTAAGGAGATGCAAATATCTCCTTCAGTTAGAAGCCGGACTAATTTTCAAATCCCTCATTTTGGCACTCCTAAGCTCTAGGCGTCCTGGTCTATGCCATCTTTCCAGCGGAAATTTGGTTTACCTCGCCAACGCATCCTATTTATCCTGCGGCAGAAGTCTGGGCTCGTAGGAGCTTAGTGTCCTACACGCCGGAGCCTATTTATGATATTTTCATTCATTGATACGCGGCTCCAATTTTCGTGCCGCCTGCTAAATTTAACTAAAGCGTCCTGTACAGCTTTAGAAGTTCATCCAATGATGTCCTATGTCGTCTACCCAAGCGAGTATTTGAGTTAACTTGTATGGGATTTGGGGGGCAACCTTGTGACCATTCTATAGAACGCGTCAGGTATAGTCTTCGCTCCCTATACTATTCTACTTCAAACATGAAGTCCTTCTTCCAAGCTTTTGCTCTTTCTATGAATACGTTTTTCTTCTCTTCTAAGCTCTTTAATTTTCTCGTTGAGTGCACGGGTTCTCTTAGACTTCCTTAGACTTGATCAGTGATTGTAGAGCTTAACTGCGTCTGCAATGCGTTCTCGGAGCGCCATACCAAAAAGAAAGTAAAAGGGAAAGTGAAAGGGATTGGATTTTTGAGATACTTACAAGCCTAGCACTTGCACTGACCGACTTGCTACTTGTTGCTATCTTCCTGACTAGTTGTCCAATAATATGGGTGCTCCCATGAATTCGGGTATAGTTCGGCGTGGCATGCCTGCGGAATGTTTAAACATGTTAAGCTGATTTTGAACTGTGAACATTGAGTGACGGTTGGTTCAGTGAGTGACGTGACGAAACACATTTTCATTTAAATGGGTTTGTCAACAAGCAGAACTGCCGATATTGGGCACCAAGAGGAGATAACCCTCGACGATTAAAGGAGCAACAAGCCCTACACAGCGCAAAAGTGACCGTTCGAACAAAATTTACCATTGTAACTCATTGTCATTTTGATGAATTGTTGGAAGGATGTTATGCCGGATCCACACGTTTGCCAAGGCTTGGCAAGCATTCGCAAATTCAAACGTGTGGATAAGGCGTTTGGCTTGGCTTGTGTAAGCTTGGCGACGCTTGTGGCCTATCCGGTCGAGTGTGGATATTCTCGGCAAACCAAAGCAAACCTTGTCAATTTGCGAACGCTTTCAAAGGAAGTTTGCGGCAAGCGTTTATGATGCGTCCACACGTTTGTTTTAAGAAAGTGTTTACAATTTGCGAACGCTTGCCAAGCCTTGACAAACGTGTGGATCCGGCATTACAGTTAGATGCTTGTATTTATGGAGCCTTGACTGGTGGAAGAAAGAAGCAATTCCGAGCTTTCCCTGCTATGCAGTCCCAGCTTTCGTGCCACCAGCTCAATCTGAGTGAAAGCGTCCTGTACAGCTTTTGATGGTCTACCAATAATGTCAATGTCGTCTGCATAAGCCGTGATTGGGTGGACTTGCAGAGGATTGTGCCCTTGGTGTTACTCGCGCATCGCGGATCGAAAGTGTCTATTTATTGGACTATTATTGATAAAAACATCATGAAATCCGGTGCTCATATCTTCGAATTCGAACATTTAAAAATTTTTATCTAGACACTGCAATTAAATGTTTTATTCTTTCTCGATTGTTTTTTTTTTCTCCGAGCGGTTAAATAAAGAAATTTTCCACTAACATATAAATTAACACGCACCACACACTTCACCTACTGCGAGCTCGTATCCCTTGTGCATCGATTATCTTTAAGTAGAATAATTCGAAAGGACCATTGTACATAACAAAAATGATCAAGTTCCCATAAAACACGTTCAACAATACATTTGGTGTAGATTCCTTTTTTGGCTCAATTTTACCGTCGTTTGCCCGTTTGTACAGCTCAGTACTTGGCCATTTAAATCTTTTGATCAAGCTTGGCCGTCGTGAGGCCGTATGTGCTCCCATTAAAAATGTTTAAAAACTCTGCGGTCATCATAATGGCCCTTAAAAGGCCAAGCGCCCGGTGTTCGCCCGTTGTAAGGCCATTTTTTATTTTTACTCGGGTGGTCACAATAATACTTTAAACCTTAACATTAATATTCGATGGTATTCTTCAACAAAAGCCATCTAATTACAATGACTGTTTAGTTGGAAATAAAAACACCATGTTGATGTATCAGGCTTTTATTTCGACCTAAACTATATATCCTTTATTTCCCCTTTTAATCATGACATTTCAATTTATTTTAACAAAAAAACCCTTTCAACTGAACAGCACTAAAGGATAGAAAACTAAACTGAAAACTAGAAAATATGTCCGTGCTTCAACATAAACAATTATTTAGAAATAACAGAATACGCCAATTTGCAAATCATTGGTAGTAATTAAACCACTATTCCCGAAAACCTTCGCATAATAAAACAATATCCGTGATTATGTGGTCAGTAATTACCGCTGTGAAGATCGTTGTTGCTCGCTACAATACACTACGGCGGCAGCATGTTATTCCGATGGACTGGACAAATTACACATTTCATGATTTTGGAAGGACAATGGCAGAACATGAGGGAATAAATTTAGTAAATAGATGAGCAGAAATGTAGATTGACATTATAGCAGGCAGCTTCCAAATTATTTACACGTTACCACACGAACTCAACCCGTAAAATTTCAGGCTGTCCACGTAACCACAATACAGATTTGTTATGAACTGATCTCGTTGTGGAAAATCTATTTTTAATAACGTTACCGCAAAAAGTCTTTCATTTTTTTTTACGAACAAAATATCATTTTCTAAGAACTGCCCTTAACGTTTGCTCTTTTAGTTTTAAGGATTGTGAAGCCTAATCAATACCGCAAAATACTAGGCACGTGCTTGTATCGTCATAAAAACTTTCATACCCAGATTTGCCCTTAACAACCTTAAAAGTCACTTTCGGGCCCTTTTCAAGATTTGGTTAGCAACAGCATTAAATACATTTTCATTGTGCTCCAGAAAGGGTGTTGCCGATTTTAGTTAGCGAGGATTTTCTTTGAAGTTGTTGTTATGCGGTTTCAACTGGAAAATTTTACAGCAGTCAGCAGAAGAGATTACACAACCCTTCTCCTAATTAAAAATAACAAAAAAAAGTAATATGTACACCCGTCAATAGAAAGTTGACAAAAGATAAAAAAGTTTGTCTTTTGCTGTCACCATCATCCCCTATTCCAAAGGAGATAGAAGACTGATGGTACAATGGTACATACACGTCGGCATTAAATAAAGAAAATATTCACAATGTAAACAGCGAATGTGTATCCTTCTGGCATATCCTGGCTTTTTGCGGTTTGAAATTTCAATTTCCTTTTCTCTCGGGGAGGCTTTAAGGGGGGTGGAAAATAGAAAATCTGAATCGATATTTGACCCTTTTTGGAACAATGTTGTCAATGTCCTCACGCCGTGAGGTATAGACAAAGATTACAAGTCGATGGAATATGTATGAGACGAGAGTTGAACATCCTTACAAAAGGATTTCAAGAGGCGAGGACATAATGAGAAGATTAAGGACTAAAACCTTTGCTCCAAAATTTGTAGGCACGTACAACATCTGAGACTACACAAGGGCGGAAAGTTGCTTATGGTTTAGAGAAACACACCAAGGGCAAGAAGTATTGCGGGGGTGGGAGCAGAAGACAAAGGACAGGAGTATGTGGTCTATTCGGAAATTGGAAGGATATTTTTGTCCAAATCCCACTAGACTTATCCTTGGGCAAGGATAAAACGTTTAATTTTCATTGAGTGGAGGACCTTTAAGAAATTTTTGGAATGGACATCACCTTTTAAGGTCTATGGTTGCTGTTATTTTGTTTTATTTATTTAAATATATTTTTTGGTTTTTGACAAAACCGGGATAGGTGAGGATTATTAATTTATTTATGCATATCCTTGTTGGGATATTTGTGAACAAGGATAATACATTAGTTTTTGAACTGATGTCCTGTAAGAGGTTAAGATTCGGTACTGGTTAAGGGTTAGGAGCAATTAAACTGATTAATGATGTTTATATTGTATATTTATGTTTACTTATGGATGAATAACGAACAGGCATGGCATGGCATCTTCAGTTTTGTTGAATTATTTAATCCGTTTTGTGAATACCTAACCTATTAATTTTAGGGGCTTATAAAGGTTTTCATTTAATTTTGTAAATGATTCTCTCTAAATTAAAATGAATACTGTATGAAATTAGATTTGTCATAATGAAGAGTTATCCAATAAGCGTGATAGGTCTTGAAATTTAAATAAAATAATAATGACATGCGTCTTGAGCTTTATTTTTAATGTATTAGGAAGTTCATTCAATGCCAGTAATAATGGACAATTATTTTATTTATACGAATGCGATTTGCCATAACATACTCTTTTGACAGAATTTTTCGTTATCAAATTTTGTTTGTTGTTTGTTTTGTTGCACAAGTCATGCAATTCCATAACTGTTCAATTTTTGTAGCACCAATAGCTGCGTTCCTTTTCTACATTTTAGTACTTATGAATAAAGCAGCAAAGGAACACAAAATTTGTGGGTTTGTGTAAAACCTAACCTAAAATTTATGACCTTACTTCATTTTTATACAAATAAAAAATTATAAAGAGAAGAATTTACAACGAAACAATTAAAAGCAGGCAGAAATATACTTGATATTTGTTATTTGTTTTTAAAGAAAACCGAAAATTACAGTAAATATTCAAGTGTATATAAAGTGTGTTCGATGACTGCTTAAAAAGTTCAGAGCAGAGTAGAGCAGCTCATTTGGGAGCAGCGGTCAAATTGATGACAGAGCAGAAAAGTCAGAAAATAGCAAGAATCTCAAAAAACACTTTCCTGCGAAACTTTGCTCTAAATTCCGTTTTTAGAGGTTAGATACGCATGTCAATTTTAAAAGAAGAAATATATGCCAATAAAAACAATTGAATAGTATTGAAATGTTATTTTTATAAAAATTAATGTTTATTTTTTAATATTTCCAAGTATTTTCCGAATAAATCATTAATATTCCTGTTGTCGATTTGACAACTATCAAAAGAGAAGAAGAATCATGCTGCTCCGCCTGCTCCTACAAAATTGGTGGAGCAGGAAACGTGAGAATTCTCAATTCAGAGCAGGCTAAAAGAACACAGAGCAGAGCATTTGAGAACAGAAAATAACGGTCAAAAAGTCTCAATGCAAACAAATTGCTGCGCTGTATCTACGAGTGTTTGCGAGTCCTCACGAATAAAAAATAATAAAAATGAGCAGAAAAGGAACGCAGCTAATATTGCAATCGCAAACCCTATAGTACACACATATCTAAAAAAAAATATATCTATTAGGGGTATTCATGAAAACATGTAAAACCCTAGTAAGCAGCGTAAATCGTAAAAGTTTACCACCTCGTAAATTAATTGTCAAAATTTGTATGGAAAGTGAAATACGCACACTAGATAAGTTTACGCTCAAGTTTTGATGTGTAAACTGCATAACTGATATGTGTAAAATAGGCAAATGCCAATTAGGCATCAAAATATTAATTGTTTTGAATTTTTAAGTGCAATATGAATGAGGTAGTTTATTTTTCGCCCTTTTTTGGCATTCTTCAGTTTAGTAATTTAGACATTCACGTCCAGTTTGAACAGTTAATCAATTACATCGTTTACATACACCATGTCATCATAGGTGCGTTCATCAAACAAACCTCGTAAAAATACGAGTATACCTAATGTGGAAACTTACACGTTTTCATGAATACCCTTATTGTATAATGTTAATGTTACTTAATTATAGCCTCGACACACGACAATCAAATAATAATGAAAATTCGTGATTTATGACGACCCCCTTCAGGGGGTGACACAATTTAAAATAGTTCATTATATTTTAACAGTTTTTACAAGTGGTAGTATAGTGAAAAATGTCAATGAACAAAAAATAAAAACAATTTATTTCCTTGGTACATTGCTGCTCACCTGCCGGTCTCTCAATAGTAAAAATAAAATTAAAATCAAAATCAGCTGACACCTAAAGACACTGGAAAAACGTCTAAAAGCGAGCTTTTTGCCATAATATATCGGCCGTCTTTTGAGTTTTCTTAATCGTTCCTAATTAATGAGGCTCATATTCATAAAAAATGATGAATTTTCGTCATAAATGTGTGCTTGTGTCAAGACTATTATACAGTTCTACTCGTTACTGCTCTCTCCAACCGACTCCGATTCCGAGCCATCCGAATTTGGCATCCCTGTTATTTGGCTCTGGGTGTCGTAGGCTGCGCTATTAAGGCCCAATCATATAGCAGAAACGAAAACGAACCGAAACGAAAAGAATGAAATAAATCGTATGAAAATGTATGAACACGGTTATATAAACGAACAGAACCGAATCGGAACGAATGATATAAGTTTATTTCATTTCGGTATTCGTTTCAGCTATTCAGCCCGTTACTTTGACAGTTCTACAGACAGTTTGTTTTCAAATTTCAAGTAGTTGAAAGAACGAAAAAGAAGTTTTTTTAAAAGAATGCAGTCAATACGAGGTGAACAAATTTAAATTATGATTTCTCTTGTGATTTCTGGACATCCGCCATAAATTTATTTATCGAAAATAAAAAACTCTTCTACTCAATGCAAAACTTGTCAACAAATGTCAAGAACCGATTCGCTCAGGCACCTATATAATCGCTATCATTTTCAAGTTCATTTCGTTTTCGTTTCGGTTTCTTTTCATTTCTGCTATATGTTTGGGCCTTTATTCCAGCAAAGGCCCAAACACACAGCAGAAATGAAAACGAAACGAAACGAAAACGAAATGAACTGCGATTATATACATAGGTGCCTGAGCGAATCGGTTTTTGACATTTGTTGACAAGTTTTGCATTAAGTAGAAAAGTTTTTTATTTTCGATAAATACATATATTATACAATTTATTAAATTTATGGCGGATGTTGAGAAATCAAAATTACAAATTTTTCACCTTGTATTGACTGCATTCTTAAAATCATACTTCATAAAATAACTTCTTTTGCGTTCTTCCAACTGCATTAAATTTGAAAACAAACTGTCAAAGTAACGGACTGTTGGTTAATTTAATGTAAACACTATTTTTATAATACAAAACCTGGGAGTATTTATTTATTAATAACACTTGTAACAAGAACACCAATTTTAATCTTTAGAATGAATAAATGAAGCTATGAACTGAATATACAAACTTAAGAATGACAAGCAAGAAAAAGTATAAATGAACTGCGATAATATGTGGAAAAGTTTCAAAAAAGAACAAGTGCTGCCATTCTATCAAAGTGAGTGAGCAGCAGATAAAACTATTTATAACACAAACGAATACCGAAATGAAATAAATTTATATCTTTCGTTCGGTTCCGGCTCTGTTCGTTTATATAACCGAGTTCATACATTTTCATACGATTTATTTCATTCTTTTCGTTTTCGTTTCTGCTATATGTTTGGGCCTTTAGTCTCTAGCTTCCATAGCACATTCTTCTGCACTCACTCACAGCAATCAAACGTTTTTTCGATCCGAACTCAAGTTTTGTTTTTATTCATTAAAAAGCGTTTTTTACACTTTCCGAAATTTTTTAGGTTAGGTTCGCCATTCCAAATTCAAAAAACAAAAACGCTTTCTTTTTTAGATTTTTTATCATATATATATCACCATTTTTCTTGTTTCCTGTTGGCAATTATTAGATGGATGTGTGAAGATTGATTGGACTAAGGTGGACTTGTAAATGATTGTGCATCTTTCCTGTCACACCCGAATCTCCGATAATTTTCTTCAAGTCGAGATTGAAGTCGAAGTATTACGGATATCTTTACTTGACTTGTCCGATTGGTGACAAACCTTCATAATTTCCTCATGGCTTTGTAAATGCTAGTCTGACCACTCTGCGATTTTCAAGTCTATCAAAAGGTGAGTTTTAAAACTCTAGAAATTTTTTACCGTCAGCTACTTCGGGAAAAAAACCTAAACATTTGTTAATTTGGCTTGAGTATAACCATACTGGTATTAGTTTGTGATGGGATTTCTTCAGGACTCGCGAGGTATGCAAGAGCTTGACTGGCACTGACAATGTACCCCTTATCGCCCTAAAGTCATGCGCCTCCCCTTTAGCTAAACCTCTGGGAAAACTCTTTGCCTTATGCTACTTATCCAGACACTTGAAAACATTTTCATGCCCAATCCAACTACCGCCCAATGGCATTTACCTTTATTCTCTCCAAAACCATGGAGACGACTATCAACAAAAAGCTTATAGGGTACCTAGAGTCTAACCAAATCCTAGATGACAAACAGTACGACTTCAGACCTTGCCGGGATCTTTTAGTGTGTCTGACAGAACACATCAACCAAATTATGCACCGATTTGGTGAGTCTGGTTTGGTTGCTCTAGATATCTCCAAGACTTTTGATCTAGTTGGTCCGTTAGCTAAACTCCAAGTTATTGATATTGACCCTACAGGAAAAATGAAACTATACGGAATAGGCGATGGGATTAAATATATAGAGCTAACAAAGCCTACTAAAAGGTATGTAGTGTGCTACTTAATATACTGCTTATATCGCCTTCTTTCGATCACCCAAGTCAAGCAGCACTGGGTAAGGTTAGTTCTTAGATGGGAGACCGCTTGAGAGCATCTCCCCGTCGGTACCCTTGTTTAGAAGAACGGCACGAGTATAAATATCAAAAATAAGATTGTTTTTAAAAATGACGGAAATTTATGCTATGGAGTTCGAGTATTTAATGTCATAGCACTCTATTTTTATAAGAGCATTGACTAGATAAGTCTAACACTACATTTAGGAAATTTCTTCTTTCGAATGGCACTGCATCATTTAGCATGATACCTGTTAAATATCTGATTTAATCAAAATTTATATTAGGATACTAAATCTGTAAGCTCGACTTAGGTTGGGCTACGACCCTATGAACTTACCAGATATATTTAAAGTGAACCTTATAATTTTACAGTCTAAAAATTTTCTTTATGGTGTAAAAATACTGTAACTTTATATTTATGTAAAAAAATTTGTAAAAATATTACTACTCAAAATAAGATCTTCTAAAAATAATACACAAAACCTCTTTTATAACAGAAACAAATGCCTCGACTGTCCTTCTATTCTTTAATAGTCGTTGTTGTAAAAACCTTAGTATTGCATGTCTTGCACGTGATCGTAAATAAATAATCTCAACACAAACCTCATATTAATCAACGTCTGCACATTAAATGTCCGCAACAAACACAAAAAGCTAAAACAATTTGTAACCAAGCTTCTTAATAAAGACTCCTTTTTTATACATAATCAAAAAAAAATTATTACAGGATTTTAAGGAGTTTATAGATGCCGAGGGATTGATGCCACTTCCAACATCGGACTTCCATAAGCCAGTGTGCCTGGAAATGCGTACACTGAAGAATACACAAGCTAGTTTATTAGGATTTGTGCCATCACTACCGCCACCAGCATCATCATTATCATATGGGCCAAGTAGTACAATCACGCTACCATTAGAAACTCCATTACGGTATACAACGCTTAGTAGTAATAATAATAATTTAAATAATAATAATAACGCCGGCGGAGGCGGTAGTAGTAACGCTGGTAACAATTACAATAATAATGGAGATCTAGCTAGTGTAGATAGCTCGGATACGTATGCTAGTTGCCAAACTCATCCGTTCCTGTCACAGGGCGATCTAACATCAGATGTTGCTGATGAAGCATGCGCCCTGGATATTGACATGAACAATCTGTATATAAATCCATTAGAAAAAGACGCATCATTAGCCCCCGGGAATCAGCCCACATCCCTTTCATCAAATATGGTAAGGTCACAAGTTAAAAAGAGTGCATCTGGTGACACAGCCTTAAGAAGTCTTGGGGCCAGTCCAATGGACGAGGGCTTCCAGAACTTCGATGTCCCAGAACGGGGGAGCCGAGTTAGCCTAAATGAAACACCAGTGCCAAAGCATCGTAAGACAAGATTTCAACAAAGCGCTAAACCTCGTGCCAGATTTGAAGATTCGAAAGCATCACAAGAGAGTTTGGGCGAAAGCAAGAAACGACGGTCTTCCTTTATGCCAGCCAGGAGTTTGGCCTCCGCCACTAAACTAATTAACCAGCATCTGTTTGGTATTCAGAACATCGGAGCTAAGGGTAAGTGTATCGCACTAAATATAAAAAAATGTTTTTCGGTAACCAAACGTTTTAGCTAAACTCGAAAGTAAGCATTCGTCTTCAATTGATTCGATCGATGCTTCTCCAAATTTAGAACATCATCGCAGATCAAAGTCCATCTTGAAGAATAAATCGGAACATGGAAAAATGTTCGCCGATCCAGAAAGTGAACGGCTTCTTGCTGATAACATGTCAGGCTCTGGTATTTCAGATAATGGAACAGTGATGGTAATAATAAATTTAAGACTTGATTATTATAATAAATTTATAATTACAGGGCGAATCTGGAAGCGATTACTCACCGAATAAAATGCCACATAGTTTAATGGCTAAATCAATATCCCCACCACCACTTAGGCATCGAACCCTGATACAGCAACGTTCAGGTCCTGCATCGTTACAATCAAAACCGACCAAATTTTTGGTGCCTCGATATCCTGAAGAACAGATCGCCCGCCAACCGAAGCCTCCACTTTCTAGATCAACGGCTAGTTCTCATATAGAGCATCTTGCGTCTGAAGGCCGATTGGAATCTGTAACTAGGGACAGTAGTTTAGGTAAGTTTTGTGGCTATTTTTAATCTAGGGCTATGGAAATCTTTTAGAGTAACCGTTACCTCACAAAAAATTGACATCGAAATAAGAAACTCGCATTTTTACCAATTACATTCAAAAGCAAACGAAAGAAAGTCGCTATCAGAGGCGTTATCGGATAATATAAGAAGATTAGAAACAATTTCAAATATAGAACTCTTTTCTGTCCCTACCTCGACAAGTCGCTCAATGCATTCTGAAAAAATAAATGCCTAATAGAAAGCTCTGCGGATCGTACCGGGATATGTTCTGGTTTCATCCACTGAAGAAACGCCGAAGCATATACTGATAGAATTTCTAACTTTTTAGTAATTTTTTATGTACTCCACCGATGCAGTAGTCATCCTTTGTAATGTGACCTTAAAATGATTTACTGGCGAAGTTCGAACCTCTTACTAGACTGTATTGTATTTTAAATTCGATGTCCAACGACATGATTCGATATTTGAAAAATTCTTTCAAGTGTTACTTTACCTCACAATTAGGTCCTGTAGTTCGTTAACACATTTCATAGCACTTCGGATCGTGTCGTTTTCGGGACTCCGCGTTGATTGTGTTGTCTCAGGTTTCTTCTATGTTGTCAATGAAATGTCTTCTAAATTGTAAAAACCCACGCTTTAATCGCATGAGCTGACTTAACTGATGATACCGATGAATCTGGATTGGTGAATCCGATAAATCTTAAAATGGGCAGAATACGCGATGAGCATTTTCGAAAGAGTAACCGTTTAAATTAATCTAATAGTCTTCTTCTTCTTCGGTGGCTCTATAGCTCAATTCGAAACTTGACCTCCATCAGCTTCTACCTCTTTCATCAGGTTGTATTTAGTGGTGAGAATCGGAATCGGAACACGATTGACAAAATTCTTCCGTCATATTTTTGCGGCTATTTTTAAGTTATAAAATTTTATCATATATTCGTTATTTGCGAACTTAAAAACGTTTAGATACCGACTTTCATTCAAATCGGCACCCAAATGCCAAATTCGTCGGCCATATTGCGGCGGCCATTTTGAATTTATTAGTTTTGACCACAAATTCGTTATTTGCGTCCTTAAAAACTCCAGATACTGATTTTTATTGGAATCGACACACAACTGGCAAAATTCGTCAGCCTAAAGCCCGATTTACGTCCCAAAGTCAGTGCAGTTTGGAACTGCGGTTTCTAAAACTTTCATGCAATAGAGACAAATTTCTGTGCGATAAAAGAGCTCTAAAGTGCATTTCCACTTTGACTTTGGGATATAAATCAGGCTTTATTGTCGCCGCCATTTTGAATTTATTAGTTTTTACCACAAATTCGTTATTTGCGACGTTAGACCTAGATACCCACTTTCATTGGAATCGGAACACAATTGGCAAATTCGGCCATATTTCCGCGGCCATTTTGTATTTCGAAAATTGGATTTCGTGCTGCATAATGGGAGACCCCAACGGATCTTCATGCAAAATTTTGAAGCTCTGCGATGACCGCTGCGTCCGCTACAGCGCACACATGCATGCGAAAACTTTCTATGAAGGTAGAAGATACCTACAACATCGAAGGTGTAATTCCTTGCTTGCTTTCCGTATTTCGTTTTGTGAAAAGTTTTCCTCTGTCATCAGAATGAAGTACATAGTTAAGGAATTGTCTTTTCTTCTTCCTACATATATTTTTTTGCTTCTCTTCTCGTTTCCTCGTATTTCAGTTCTGGCTCCTCGTCGGTATCTCTCTGTATATTTTTCTTAACACAGCCAACAACTTAAATCTTTTCCGTTTGTACAGCATGGTTGTCATTATTTTCATAATCGACCATTAATCTACTTGACCCACTGAAATGCATAGAATGGACTGCTCATCGGCTGGATTTACACGACCGAACAGACAAAATTTTGTTGTAATCGTTAATTCTTTTTGGAAGTCCGATGGAATGTCACATGAGCATTTCCACGAGCGAACTATAACGAACAAACAAACCAACGAACTAATCAAAACCGATTGGCTTTTTGTTGTTGTCTTTTGAAATTTTCTTTTACTTTCTTGTTCTAGCAACAACAACAACGCAGGAACTGTCAAAATGTTCGTTCGCCCGCCCCGCCCCATCACCCTCTTCCTCATAAACCCAGTTCGTTCGTTCCTTTTGTCTGTTCGGTGTCAAAACATTTTTTCACTGACATGTATATACTGCGTCAGTGACTTTTGTAAATAAAGATTATTTAAATTCATATTTGGAAGATTGAAACTAACAAAATTTTTGTTAAAAAGAAATAAATAAAATTTCGATGATTTTTCTCTTAAAAATGCTTTTTTTTCATTAATTAAAAATGTTTATATTGAAAAATGCAAGGTTTTCTACCCCTGTTTCAACAGATTCTCTGGTTTAATGGTGGAAAGAGAAAAAAGAAAAGTCACTATACCATCTATTTTTTGCAAATATTCTGACATTATTGGAAAGGAAAAAAATAAACCAGGTATGGCAACCATTGTAGCGGTTTTTTTTACATTTCGCTTAAAATAATGTCAGAATCTTATTTACCTTTCTTTTTTTACTGCAATGATAAAAAAGTTGTCGTATTTTGTAGTTTATTGAAGGTGAAGGGTAAAAATATTTAAGAAAATGGAAAAGTGTACAGTTTTTCTATGTCAAATTTAATTTTTAAAATTTTGGTACTATCTCATAACACGAAATTTAACAAAAATTGAGTTCGATGCCAAAAGGGGCTTGATGAGTGAGAGGACTACACTTTTTGGGTCCACTAATTTGTATGGAAATTTATCAGATGAGCTGTCCATTACCATTGCATGTCAGTGACTTCACCCTAAAAAAATTGACCGTAAATTACCAG
This sequence comes from Thereva nobilitata, assembly GCA_963855945.1. Taxonomy (NCBI): domain Eukaryota; kingdom Metazoa; phylum Arthropoda; class Insecta; order Diptera; family Therevidae; genus Thereva; species Thereva nobilitata. The sequence continues at coordinate 44,456,977 of OY979696.1, read as the reverse complement.
TTGAGTTTCTATTGTTTAAAAGTTTGCTCGAAGAGTGTGCATTCTCCAATTTTTGATCTCAATCTTAATGTGTAATCCGAGGCCATCAACATAAGCGAGAGTTTAATGAAAACGACTTCATTTTTAAAACATATAAGTTCCACAAGTAGAATCGGCGTTCACTTCATGAACTGTATTCGCCGAAAAATGTTGGTGCACATTTTAGTTTTTCAGATTTCTTTGAAAGATATGCCTGCTGACGATATCCGAAACCATCATATGAACAGGAAACTTTAATTACATGACTTTAAGAATATTTTAGGATGCATCGCGAAAAAATTTAATCCTCCAACCGATTCCGAATTTATCTAACTTGTTCATAATTTCAAATTCAACATATATACGATAGCATTTTGTGCTCATGCCTTCGCCTACAACATAGACAAGACAGTACCTACTCTACCCATCATTCCATCCAATCGAAACCGTACTGATATCTGAAAATGTGGAAAAGAGATGATTCATTCAAGAAATACCCTGGATTGTTTGAATTTCTCTGCTTAAACTTGTGCATTCATTATACATATACCAAGTTTATAGCAGCAAAAATAAATCGATTTATCTTAAAGTCACGCCAAAATTTCGAATTAACGTATAAACGGGTATTTAATACGCAATCGATTTCAACTTACATTCTTTTAACTTTGGCTTAAGCCGAAAAATTTCGGTTTAAGCCATAATTCGAATTATCCCGTTTATACGACAAAAAATTTAGGATGATCCATAATTTGAATTATTTTTGGAGTAGCTATAAACTAGGTAATAGATAAGACAGTAATAAAAACTACATTCTAAAACTTTTATCAGAAGCCTTGTAATTATTTAAAGTTTCGTTTAATATGGATATGATAAAATAACAATAACTTACAGTATTTACTCTCATAATGATTTTGACCAATTTGTTTATTTTTTTTATTTAAATTTTTACATTCTGTCAGTTAGAAAACATGAAGGTATGTTAATAAAATTCTCCACAATTATGGAACGCTTACGATCACTTGCTAAATATCACTAAAAAATTTATTAAAATAGCAAGTAAATTAAATATGCACAGAATTAGCACTAATTGACAAGGAAGACCTGACATAATTTACTTCTCAACTGTTTTAGGTTAGAAGGTCAAACAGTAGTTTATAAAATATATATATTTATAATATTTATTAATTTTATTCAATCATTATAAAGTAAGAATGAAAATAATTAATTTTATTTAACTATAATCGATAGAATCCGAAACAACAGCATCAAATGCCAGAGATCGGGATGATGGTGGCGCCTCTAGTGACGAAAATAGATCGCTACTTAGAGGAAATTCGTATGATAAATCCGATTCAGGAACAGCTTCGTAGCACATATTCAGGTAGTGTTTATTTAAAAAATATATACAGGGTGCGTTTTATGTTGCAGGCTGATGTTTTTCTTTAATAACTTTTAAATCTAACTAAATTGTATAAATTATACAGGGTGTTCCCGACTAAGATGCTAATCGGTTAAAGGGTGATTCCTGGGTATATTTGGAGAAAAAAATTGTTCTACAGAATGGGGCTATCGGACCTATCCACTGAGATACAGGGTGTTTAAGAAAAGACGTTAGAACCATTTTTTAATTTACTTAAATTTTATTTAGTCCTCAACCAGTTATCATACAGCAACGTAATTAGGCTCAGTTTTTAGAGAAATGTACATTCTTTATTTTCATATCAATATCATCAACCTCAGTCACTGCATTCAGAAAATATGTTAGTTCAAAGTCAAAATTTTGTTTTTTTTAAATTAAAATTTCAAATAAAACCACATTTTTCTCCAAAAAATACGTAATTAACCCATTATTTTTTTTCCAAAATTGGAAAGCTTGGACAATTTCCTATCAATAATGTCTGGACAATTTTTATGCTACGGCCTTTACTTTTGAGTTATCAAGTTTGATGTTAAAATAGGCCTTATTTGGTGCTTATTTGGTACTTTTCGACAAAGCTTAGACTGTATGAAAGATCCATCGGTTCTCCTAAATCTGGCTTCCAACGGTGCGCTATTTTGCGGATTATCACGAACGGCCGACGTCCACGGACGAGCCCGGACTGCCCCGCACGAGCTTGCACCGCACTTTTAGCTGGCTTCCAACGGTGCGCGATTTTGCGAACAGACCCGGACGGCGCATCGTGTGAAGAGTGTCGTCTGTGAAGGCACAGGCAAGTCGGTAGCGGCGCGTGCGAGCTTGTGCGGTGCGGTCCGGGCTCGTCCGTAAATCCACAGACGAGCATGTAAAAACCAAAGTCTAGAAATAACAAGTCTTTCATCTTCATACAAAATCAGAGGACAGTACCATATACTTTTAAACAAAATGGAGTAGCAGAAATGATGAATCGTACTATTATGGAAAAAGTGCGATGCGTGCTCATAGACAGCGGTTTGGGTCGAAATTTTTGGGCAAAGGCAGCAATGACAGCGGTGTATTTGATTAACCAAATCCCATGCCATGGCCTGAAGAACATCACACCAGAAGAACGTTGGTGAAATACAAAGCCAAATCTGTAATCTCTATGTGTGTTTGGTTGCAAGGCCATGGCCTATACATACCGAAAGTGCAATGAAATAAATTGGCTGAAAATCCAACGTGTGCATATTCATGGGATACAGCGAACAAACAAAAGGATTTCGACTATACAATCCAAATATCAGGAACGTGATCGTTAGCAGACTCACACAGACCGATATGCACCGTGCGGTGCGGTCCGGGCAAGGTCCGTGGACGTCGGCCGTACGTGAAAATCCGCAAAATCGCGCACCGTGGGAAACCGGATTTACCGACTTGCGGCGGATCCAACGGACCGCTGCAGACTTGTCTGTGCCTTTACGGACGACACTCTTCCCATGGTGCGCGGTCCGCGTCTGTCCGCGCCCGTCCGCAACATCACGCACCGTGGGAAGCCAGCTTAACAGATCCGAGATCTCCTGATAAGCCCTTTAATAAAGCTTTGTGGGTTTTTTGCTGAGTCTCGAAAGTCTTCAATGCTCTTGCAGAAATTCCTTCAGCTATTTCTCTTTGCTCGTCTGATCGACCTGTTATAGGTGGTTAGCGAGCTTTTATAACTCTCCCAGTTGCCGCTCTTCTTGGCTGCGTTGAATAGCTTCCTCGTAGCGGATTTCTCGACATTGCTACTTCATTAGAAACATGCGAAAAAATTGCCGAAAATCGAAAAAAAAATTTGCGCACAAAATTCGATTAATTTCCGCCTATCGATAGCTGCTAATTTTCTATGAAGGCCGTAAAATATTTTTTTTTTGCATCCAAACAAAATCGGCCAGAAACATAAAACGCTCATTCTGTATTTAGTAATAATATTCTGATCACATTTTTATTTTCAGACTCCCAGCATTTACGAAGTCATCACATTTAAAAAGATTATGAAAATTTACAAAATAATACAAAAACCAAAAATAATACCCAAAAGTCAATCAATCATCATCGATTCCATGCACATCGTTTCTTCGAAATTACACCTAAAAATCGATAATTAAAAAAATAAAAATGGATTTAAAAAAAGACCAGATAATCGACAAAACCACAAAATTTAAGAATAAAATAAAATAAGAAAAAAAACAAAAACAATATAAAAAAATATAAATCAATTTTATTTACCAAAAATTGTAAAACTGTTGTGCATTTGTAAAATTCATTTTATGCTCTTTAGTGAAGAAAAAAATTAAAGCAAGAAAACATTGAAGAATGCCTGTTCGCTAATGTCTGTGTGTGAATGAATATTATAAAAACAAAAACTTAACGAAAGTCCAAAGTATCAACAATATGCAAAAAAAAACATTTAACAAAAAGTGAATAATAAAAATAAAATATTTTGAATTTCTTCTCGAAAAAAAATATTCTGTTAAGCGTTTTTGATTTTACATATATAAAAAAAAATGGATGTAAAGGTGCTTGATTTTTAACGCTGGATAAACGCGGTATAAATTGAAACACATAATAAATAAACAAAAAAAGAACACTATTTTAGAATAAATGCCCATTATTTAAAAAAAAAATATATTATATACTTTATCAAAGCAAATCATGTCAATAGCAAATTTTCTCTTGAAGCAATAAAATTAAGGTAGATAATGAACATATGTGAAAAATAAATAAATAAATAAATAAATTTTATATAATATATGAAAATTTATTTTAAATTTTATATTTATACTATAAGACATTAAGTAACTTTTTTCTTAAATTTTTCAAAAGTGTTAAATAATTTAAAACAAAAACAAGAAAAAAAAAACAAAAAGAAAAGTGTATAAAAAAACCCAATTTTAGAAAATATTTGTATATATTTTGAAATGTTTAAATATTGTTTCAATTTGTATATATTTGTTTGAAATTTGTAATTTTCAATACGAAAAAAAAAAAAAAAATAAAATAGAATTTAAGTTAGGAGATTTTCTACGATTTATATAAATTATAAGCAAATATTATTATTATTTTTTGTTTCTGTATCATAATTTATTCATATAATTAATTATTTTAATTTAAATGTATTTGCAACTATAGCAATTTTCTTGAAAATTATTTTTTTTTGCTAAATCATAGATAATTATATATAAAACAAAAACTTTTTAAATTTGGAATGTTTATTGTATGACAAGAAAAAAACAACACATTTTACTATATTCACTATGAACCATATTTAATTTTCGTACATGGTATTTTACTGATAATATGTAATTTATTTTATTTAAAAAAATATATATGAAAATATGCTGGATTATGAATTAAAATCACAAATTACAAATTACATTTTTCGAAGTTCAAGTTTTGCTCACGTTCACGAATTTTATTTAATTCACTTAGTACAGATTTATAATATTTCATTAATTTAATAATTCACATCATAATCTGCAGAAGGTGGCATTCGAACTGTTTTCATTCGGAATAGTGCAACCTTGACCTTCCAAATTGCTAAACCAGCACCTCAGTACCTACGTTTTTTTAAAAGGTGCACAATCCCGCTTCAGCCGTCGTCCAGGGCTATAATCTACAAATTTCACATTCGTCTCCGCCAAAAAATTGAGAAATAAATTCGGAGAAGAATGTCAAGATTTGGCATAATACAAATTAAGCTATCCTTTATCATTTCTGAGAATATAGAAAGTTTGAAAACGTTGACTTGTCAAAAATAAAGTATTTTTTTGCAATTTGGGATTCTTCGATCAATTCATTCTCATTCAAATCAATCGAATAGAAAGCAAAAAAAAATTTTAACCAATATTGATGTTTTATCATAATTTAACTTGTTTAAATTAATCAAAAAAGCAAGTTTCTCTTCCGAATCTGAATAAGCTATAGTGCGCGTTTTTAAATTTGTGATCAAATATTGAACAATTGCTAGATACTTATCTTTGTGGATTTTCTTGTTTTGTTCTGCGATATTTTGGATATTGACCGAGTTTGTACCATTTCACTTTCAATTCTTCAAACAAAGTCAATCCATCGTCGAATATAGTATCAAAGTGTTCATGAATGTTTTCCAGAAATGGCAATGTTCAAATCATTAATGTTCAAGAAGTTAAGAACCGTATCTTTCAAATATTTCGATGTCGGTTCTTCGATTGGAAAGAAACTCAAAAATCGTTCAACAGGGTTCTACATGTTCAACTTTTCGTTCAACTTCAAGACACTTTTCTCATTCGTTCGCATGCAACTTGCGAAAGGCATAATCTTACCCCTTTCACAATTGCATGCGATCGAAAGACAAATCAGTGTTGCAGTTGAACGAAAAGTTGAACGTGTAGAACCGGTCTTACGTATCGGACACAAAACACCAGCACTGGGATTCCGTAACGATTTCGAGTTAGATTTTAGAGCCAAAATTCTAAATTTAGAGCAGTTTGGTATTCTGTAAGCCTAAATATTCTAAAATTTAGAGTGCATAAGCATTCTAAGTTGGCAAAAAGGCGAAGGCAGCGCCATCTACCGCAAATTCCGGTTATTAATTTTTGTAGTTGATGGCACACACTTTTGTACAAGAGTTCTCTAAATTTTAGACGGAATTTGGAATTCTGTAACACATTTCTTGTCTAACTTAGAGTTCGATTCATTCACATATAAGGTGTCTTGTGAGCAAGGTTGGGAATTTGCAAAAATGTAAGTTTAAACAATTTTTAAAGTTCAAATTTTTATTGACATTATGGAAAATCAGCCGGAATTAGCAAAAAATCGTTTTACAAGCGAAGGAAAAACTCTGTCGAAGGAGTATTTGTCTTAAGCAAAAAGAAGCAAAGAAGAAATATTAACAACCTTAAAAAATTTAAATAATATATATAAGGACATCTGTAAATTCAATAAAATTTGTAAAACCAAAAAACTACAATTATTAGAAACAAATAATAAGTATTTAGAATTATTCGAAAGTGAAAATACGTATACGTAATATAAATGTTTGTTTAAGTTCTAAACAAAAATACGTTATTTTGGGTTAAACATTTTAAATGTAAATAGGTTAAATTAAAATTGTAGTTAAAGGGGATCATAAATTTCAAATACTTCATCTCTTCATACTTATTTACATTTTTAATGTGAAAACGTACTATCTTTTCTAAAAATCTAGTACATCACTCTAAATCGCTTACGGAATACCGACCCACTCTAATAGGGGATTCACACTGACGCCCAAAACATGTTTTATGAACCAGTCGTTTTGAAAAGCTCAAAAGTGTTCACACTGAAGGCCCAGTTACATAGCAGCGTTGCGTTGCGTAGCTTAGCTGAGCATGACTTTTCGCAACCTAGTCACATAGCAGCTTAGCGTTGCGTTGTTGAAACCTCGTACAACGACACTTTCAAAATTTCCAACTGACACTTTTTAAATAGCCAACCGAAACTTTTTTAAATTGCCAACGTATGCTCGCGTAAAAAGTTGAACTTTGAACAACTCATGCTTTGCGTTGCGTTGCGTTGCGCGCAATGTAGCTAACCCCATATAAATTACATAGTTTTAATTTTGACAGCAGCTAGGCAACGCAACGCAACGCTGCAATGTAACTGGGCCTTGACTCGACGTGTTTTAAAATGTTTTCAAGTGTCAGTTTTGATAGCTTCAAATATTCGGAAGTATTTTTTACACTGAAATAGAAATCGAATTTATATTGAAAATTGTATTTCCATCTAGTTTTCGATGAAAAACTTGTAAACAATATAAATCACTTCAAATATTAAAACTTCAACTATCAAAAATTCAAAAATGACGTGCTGACTACAGCTGAGCGAGTATTCATCATTAGGTTTGTTCCCGTACTTTCTGCATTCTGCCACTTACTGAAAGTTGCTTATTGAGGGGTGGGGATGAAGTACAAAAAGTACAGGAACATGTTTCTGCAGGTTTCTGCAGTTTTAACACGGGAATGACAGTTCTGACATTGCCATATTTCAAATATCTAAGCTGCAGCAGGTTGCAGCAGCTCGTAGCTACTGCAGGTTTCTGCTTCTTACTGCAGGGTGGGGAAATGAGTATGACGGCTGCAGTAAAAGTACGGGAACAGAATTCTGTGAAGTAATTCGAAGCAACTGACAGATTCTGTACTTTCTGCAGGTACGGGAACAGACCTATTGTCAGCAGGTGTTTTATACGTGTTTTATTTTAAAACACGTCAAAACCTACTTGTTTAGAAAAGCTCGCTCCTTATAAAATATATGGGTAAAACACATGTTTTACCCTGTTTTGCACCGAACTTTGAATAGCTTTCTAAAACATGTTTTGGGGGTCAGTGTGAACTCCATATAAGTTAGAAAACTTGTGTGATTTAGGAAAGCTCTAAATTCTAAATTCTAAATCGTTACGGAATCCCACAGCAGTTAATCCATATGACTACCATCTGAAGGTTGAATCAACGCTCACTGAAAAATATTTGGCCTTATTAATATCATCAATTATCTTATTTTCCATTTTTTGCGATAAGGAAAATAAATTCCAATATTTGCTGATAAATATGACGCACAAACCATTTCAATTTGAACGCCACTTTTAAAACTCTTGTCTGTGCTTTCCAGTTGTTTTGCTCGCTGTCAGTATTCCAAATAGTTTTACACGTACTTCTTCGAATGTTCATGACTTTTGATCGATCGAATACTATTTCACCAATCGCTAAAAACACAGCAATATCATTGCAACTATGATCATCGAATAGTCGGCATACCAAACAAAGAATTGATTTAGCTGATGGTGAAAAAATAATCCATACACGTTGGACTTTTGCGCAGTCTGCTAATTCACAGTGCAAGTGAAATGTTGAAAAATGACGCACCTTGAAATTGTGTGTCGAAATTTTGGCAACATTTTGGGTCTAATTTAGTTCAATAGCGTTGTAGTGCTGGTAAATCGATAGGAAAATCCAATATCAGTGCAGGTGCAGTTCAGGGATTCGAAATTGTGGCAGAGAAAATTGCTCACTTTCATGTGCAAAATTTGAATCTGATACATTTGAAAATATTACATTGAAATTATCTGTTTTTCTTTTCAATGTCGATTTCATGAGTAATCTTGGACAGTTCTTGGAGTATTTACTCTCTGTCTCTGTTTTAAGTAAGACTGGTTCAAGTTGTAGAGTGTCTCTCCTTGTCTCATCATTGAAGTGGTGCGATGAAACCTTCTAGGAAGTTTGACAAATGACTTGTATGGAGCACTAGAATCTTCTATTAGTTTCTAAAAGTGAAGGTATTTTGTGATCATTTATTCCAGAAAGTTTCATTGATTTTCCTGGAAAGTTCGACAGCTTTCTATGAGTTTCTAGAAAGTTCTATTCGAATTGTGGATGAGTTAAGCTGGAAACAGATTGAACGTTCATAAGCGCTCATTAGCGCTGTGAAATGTCAAAAGACGTTCATAACGTCGGGTGTGAACACATTGAACGGTCATCAGAGTTCACATCAGCTGACTGGAAATACTACTTGATTTGTTTTTAGGGACAAAAATTACAAGATAAAAAGGAGAAATTTCAAGAAAAACATAAGTTTCTTATTTCAAAATTAATAACTTTATTCACTATTAAAATATACAGCATGGTGTTTTTATAACTCCCACTTCTTTTATCATAAATAGCTTTATTTTTTTTTTAAATTGTTCTTCAAAATTAATCACGTATGGAGGCCACTCTCACTGAATTATTAGTTAATTGTTTATCCACACAAATCCATCTGAAAAACTCACAATCTAAAAAAACAACGACTCACAACTCTAGAAATGTCAAAAAACGCCGAACAACGTTCATCAGAATAGAAATAGAGCCTATTCCAACGCTAATGAACGCTGATAACCGTGCAATCTGTTCACTACAATCAGTAGTGGGATTCCGTATCGATTTAGAGTTTAGAGTTAGAGAAACTCTAAATCGAAAGTCTTTCTCTAAGTTAGAGTAGTTGGTATTCTGTAAGCAACTTAGAGCGAAGTACTAGATCTTCGTGGGAATTTATTACATTTTTATGAAAACACGTTCGTTAACGTTAAGTGTCAGTTGACATTGGAGGTTTGAAAATATATTAGTAAAAAATTTTTATAAGTAATAAAATAAATTATGAATAGTGCAAATATAATTATTATTTTCGAATTGAGGAAGGAGAATAATAAGAAGAAAGAAGAAGTTTTTTAATTCCCTAGAAAATTAGGAAAGAAACAAAAAAGCAATTTTTTGAATACTAAAAAACGAACATTGAAATATAATAATGTCATATTATTAAATAAAATGTTTGTACTTTCATTTCTAATAATTTACGACTCTACACCGGTTCTAAATAACAGTTATAACATATTTTTAACTATTTTCCCGCTTTTTTCTTTTTTTGACATGAGATTTCCCGCTTTTTCATTTTTCTCAAGTAGTCCAGTAAAATAGTATTTTAATCAAGAAAGTTTTGGGGTAGTTTTGATTTCTTTGGTTTTTTTTATGTATTTTGGGGTGCTGAATCCGAATCTGAGGTTTGCTGACAAAATTTCGTGACGGAACATTGAGAAAAATGCAAAAATATAAAAAAGTTCGGACCAGTTGTCTGGCGGGGGGTTTCCACTATGCAAACCGTCTGGCACTGCAGGACGTGACTTCTAATAGTAGAGGAAATATCAAAAAAAAAACAGAGTTTATAAAATGACGTAAGTAGACATAAATTTTCTGCCCATTTGCTACCTCCTTCCTGCCAAAGCCACTGTGGCTCGAGATTCCTAGTAGCCAAACGTTGTTACCTGCTGTAGTGTCCTTAGGCAGAAAAAGTTTATACTATGACGTAAGTCTGGCATTCACGGGCTCTTGCTCTATCAATAATACAGAGTATTTTACGAAGAAAAAGGTGTTTTTAGTTGAAATTTTAGTTTAAAAAAACCGAAAATTTAACTTTGATGACTCGTTACTCTGGAAATTGATAGGCTGGAACCTTGACTTTTACAGTTTTAGTTAGGTGGGAGTATTCTGCGTATACTGATACCTTACTCATGAAAATAGGTCATAGGGTTACAAAAATACAGGGTGATATGTAAAACTCTAAAGAAAACTCTTCAAAACGCCCTAGCGGCTTAACCGTTATGATTTCCTCCGCACCCATACGATTTTTTATTCGTCAAACCATAACCTATCCACAGCCGGCCGTTTTGTAAACTTAAAGGATACACCCTGTATAATAGAGTTGTCAAATGGAAAATCGGCTTTTTGCTGACTTAGAAAAATATGGAAATTTTCAACTAGCGCTACAACCAAAACGGTGAGTCAGATAGAGATACTTGGGTAGCGAGATTTGTAGGAAATTTTGTGCTCTTTCATTTAGTATATGAATGATATTGACGAAAAGTTGATAGTTTCCGAGTTATAAGCGAAAACCCGCGAAAAAGTCCGAACTTTTTCATATAATTGCATTTTTCTCAATGTTCCGTCACGAAATTTTGTCAGCAATCCTCCAGCATCCAAAATACATAAAAAACCAAAGAAATCAAAACTACCCCAAAACTTTACCACTAGGGGCCCTTTTATTCACAAATTCACTGGATTAAAGTGAGATTTGCCGTTTTTTTATTTAGCTCACATGAGATTTCACTTGTGAGTAAAATCAAACTCTAAGTTAGACGAAAAAAGCGTTACAGAATCGCTTATTTACTCTAAATTTAGGGAACTCTAGTACAAATATTTAAAACTATTACAAAGATGTGTTTTTTTTATTTCTACTAGATGGCGCATAAAGTCCACTTAGAGTGCTCAAATCTACTCTAAATTTAGAGTATTTTTGGTTAGAGAATACCATTTACTCTAAATTTAGAGATTTTACACTAAAATCTAAACTGTAAATCGATGCGGAATCCCACTACAGGTTTTGTGTATTCATTTTCATTTTGACTTTTCTCAGCGCTGATGAACGCTTATGAACGTTCAATCTGTTTCCAGCTTTACTAGATATTTCTGGAAAAATATCTAAATTTTTTGATGGTTTTTTGAATATTTATAGAAACTACTTGCAATTTAGAGAACCTTGACCTTCTATCATTAAAAATAAAGTTGAAGATAATATTAAAATAAATAATTTAATGGCCCCTAGTGAAATCTGCCGCAGGGCCACCGAAAGTCCTAAAACGCTATGACTTATGTCAAGGTTTTTTCAGTCTTCGAAATAGTTGTGATTCGGCAGTTCTTTGACTTGGCTTATATATCTTCTATCGAGACAAAACCAAGTCGACGGAACGGTTTTTTCAGTTTCGGGAATAGCAGAAAGTCATACGAGCTTAATCAGACGAACAGGGCGGTTTCGGAACGATATGGCGTTTTGGTAGTCAGAAATTCTTGTTTCACAGACGATGCTGTTTTTCGAAAAAAATCAGTGTTTTTGGAACCAAACGAGATGCGATGCTTCGATGATACGATGAATTGGATTGACCCACACGATATTTGCGTAATACCAACCACCTTTTTGAACACCAAATCCTGTACTTTCTTGACAGGAAGTTCATCGATAAACGTTTAAGTACGGCCAGTACGTTCATCGTATTCAACGCGATCTCTGCGTTCTTTGAAAAACTTATACCAATCAAAAACATTAGCTCTGGACAGTGTATTGTCAACCCAAAACCGTTTTCAATACATATTTCCAAAGTTTCGCAAGCCTCCAGCATCTTTGAATAACGGACCTATGGATGCCGCCGGTCCAAATGGGGTACCATGCAGCCACTCTACGAGGGTGTAATGGTCCGTGGTGTATTAATTGAAGATTTTCAATGCCCCAATAGACGCTATTCGATTTATTAAAAAGCCAAGTTGAAATGTGCCTCATTAGATGCTCCATAATAAATTGTTATCCACCAATGTCAAATGACAGTCAAACCGAAATGGCGGCCAAACACAAATTTTGAACAAGGCAAACTTTTTGGCTTGCTCATGCAAAAAATTTGCGTTTACCCGCAACGATTCAGTTGTGCAAGTTGACTTGCGCAAGCCAATTGGCACAAGCAAATCGTTGCGTGTGAACCGACCTTTACAAGCCAAACAAAGTATCAGATTTTGTCTTTTGAGGATTTCTGAAAAGATGAAAAGTTCTTGCTCAATCTAGCTGGCCCTGAATATGAATAAATAGTCTACGTCTTTATTGCCGCAATTATGTTCAACGTACTAATCTCTTTCGCTTTCCTTTGATGCTCGTACTAGATTACAAAAGTACCAGCAACTCTGTTGAACAAGAGCAAAACATTGAGCTTTATTTAAAACAAACATTATAAACATATATCTAGAATCTTATTGAATTTTGCTAACACATACTTGTTTATTACAAAAAAAACTATAAATTATTTTTCTGCGAAATATATATGTTGTAAAAAAATAATAAATTTTCTTTAACATTTAAAAGTCTTTGGGGCTTGATAGACTCGCTATAAATAGATGAGAATCTAATCAAATTTTAAATTTCATTTTCCAAAATTTTCGTTGTAAACTATAACTTAAAATATTTTCAATTTATTGCTTGTCTATCTCCACCTAAAACAAACTCAAAGTAATTCATACGAAATAAACAAAGTAACAAAATAGACATAAAAATTTATTTTAATTCTTTTTATCAATAGCTGTGAGAAATATCGAAAAAAGAAGTGAAAACAAAACAAAAATAAAATTCTAATTCAAATATAAGTTTTTTTAAAACAAACAATTTAAAGCAAGCTATAAATATAAAAACAAGAGTTAAGCGCTATGTAAATTTACAAATAAACAAAAAAAGATAAAAATTAAAAAAGGAATGACTTATTTAGAAAATAAACAAAAAAAAACAATGGTGTAAATGTAAAGTTGAAATTTTTTTAATGATTACACAAAAAACAACAAAAAAAATATTTATTTAATAAAATTAAGATTGATGGCTTTTATCTGTGATTAAAATAAACAAAAAAACATAAAAAATAAAAGGCAAAGTTAAAGAATATTGTAGGCGAGAATTTTTCGTTTGTTTTTTTTAGTTTTGAAAATTGTTTTTTAGTTTTATTTTTTTTTTGCTTCAAAAGTTTATTTTTATATTTTTTATTATAATATTATTCATTAAAATTGCTGTTACACATATTTTTTAGTTTTTATTTTATTTTAAGGTTTGTTTCTTTTGTCATGTTCGTTTTACGTTTAATAAATTTTATTTAAAAAAAAAACTAAATATTTTTTTATTTATTACATAAATTTTTATTCGAAAATATTTTTGCTGAAAAAAAAACTAAAAACAAAAAATGCTGCATTAAATAACAAAGCAAAGTTTTTTACCATTTGCTTAATACTAGCATTTTTACAATTAGCAGAGATATTGTATTTAAAAAAAAATAAAAAGTTAAAAGAGTGAAACGCAAAGTTGAAGAAAAATATGTTTAAAAACAAAAAAAATCAATGTTAACATTTTACCCTTAGAGCCCTTTCAAAAAAAAAAACAAGTGAAATTTCCAATATTTAAAAAAAAAATAAAAATGAAAAAAAAAAACATAAAAAAATTTATAAAAAACATTAATAAAATAAAATAATAATTTACAAAACAAAAAAAAATATTGTTGTGTAGATTTGCCAATGTTGTAACATATTTAATTAATTATAACTAATTATTATTATTATTATTAATTATTGTTATTTAAGAAAAAACAAGAAAAGTGAAATATTTTCGATTTCGAAAAAGAATTTTAAATAAAAAAAAATAAAAAAAAATACAAAATCTGTTTTAAATTTCAAAATTAATTATTGTGAAAAACAAATAAACTTTTGGAAAAGAGCGCGGTTTAATATTATCCTAATTTTCATGTCAGAAACCAAAAAAAAAAATAAAGAAAAAATTATTACTAAAAAAACTAACCCAAAAATTAAAGATTTTGACAAAAAAATTGTATTTTGAATGATGGTTTAGGTTTGTTTTTGTAATTGTTGAAGAAAAACAAAAAAAAGGAAAAATTTCGCTTTTTCAAATATTTTTTTTTTTGAAAAAAATCTATTTAAACTTTCTGTTTAGATTTGTGTCTTTGTTAAGTGTGATTGTTTTTGATTTCTTTTCAAGGATTTATTGAGAAAAAGATAATAATATGAAAGAACTTTACTTTTGTAAAGATTTTTTTATTGAAAGTCAAAGTTATTTTGTAATGTTAAACTTTACTAGACTCCAGTTTATTTTTCGAATAATCAATTCTTCACTAGCCTTTAACTATTGATGAATAATTACCGGCATATACAGAATGGACTAAAAACTGTTTAACTTTGTTCGATACAAAACCACTGCCAATTTCTGTTAGCTCTAACTCTTGCATCTCATTTTTCTTCTTTCTTGACATTATAGCTCGCTATGAGCGTTTGTCTCTTCCAACTGACTCTGTATTGTGATTTAACCTTCCACTTCCCTTAGCTCTATGGCTCATGGAACCCTTATTTTGATTCCTGTACATATATTCACCAAAGACAGGTTAGTAGGTATTGCGGCACTTGTGCGTGAGAAAAAAAACCGGTTTGACCTGTGTGCGATCAAGGTATTAAGGTCATAAAAAGGTGTATTAATTAGCCATTAGTAATAAAACCCATTAAGTAGGCAATTAGCATGACCTTAATGACCTTGGTCGCAAACCAGTGAAACGGGGTTTTCCCACGCCTTAGTCTTATGGAATTTTATCTCCATTCTTAAGTTTGTATGCCAATAAAGGTTGCACAGAAGAAGCAGAAACTAGGATAGTTATACTTAAGGTTACCACTCTACTAAACCAAACACTCCATGTACCATACAAGTTTACCGTACCGTAGATAACCTAACTAGTATGTACGAGGAACGGAACTTCAACTTTGAAATCTTGTGCCCCAATATGCGGTTCCGAACCAATGAATACAATGTGGTTACAAATTCAACACGATTGGTCCATCAATTTCCCGTGACCATGGTATAAAAGGGAAGGTCCATTGTCTCCATATCAGCATACGGTATTATATAACTGGGCGGGCCCGGTGCCCAGAGGAGATTGTTAAACGGCAGTGTAAAAACTACCCAGTGCCATGCAGCTCTCGACACGATATCTTTACATCTTGGTTTGGTAGGCTTTGAAGGATGTGATTCCTCTCACCTACTGCCTTCTTCCTTCGCTTTTTCACTGAGGGTTGTCCTGCATCTATTCAGAGTTAACAGTGTCATCACTTGAAGGTAGTAGTAGGAGACGATATTAGGTCGTAACAGGACAATTTTGCTCACTCACTTACTTTACATTCTACCGTATGTTGCGTTGACATCGCTAGATATATTGGAATACGCAGTACTTTAATTATTGCTTTCATAGGTAGTTTTATACATCTATATACATGTCATGGTATATTCCAATATTTCTTTTAAGGCGAATATGTGATCTATGGTGAATTGTCGGAAATCAGAGTCGTACTGGAAAGCAGAGTGGTACTAATAATTGTGTCCTCTACGTAAGGTAACACCCTCATGTAAACTAGCTTTGAGAATAGTTTATAGGCAGCACATAGAAGGGTGATACCTTTACCGTTCCTTATTTTCCAACATCTGCAGATTAATTGGTGCGAGTGTATCGGTAGAGCAGAGCTTCAACAATCTTTTTGTTCTGTTTCCCTTTCAACTCTTGTTCACATATTTAAGTGCTTTAATCTAAGTTCTTATATTGTATCCATTCTCACCCCATACCAATTCCAATCTTTTATAAACCTAGCTTAATTACCATAGGTGCAATGCGTTATACTAATCAGCTGAGGACTCTATTTAATTTCCCACCTCCTCTTACTAAATCAATTCTTCTTAGTTCTTCTTCACTGTTAGTGATTCTTCACTTAATATTCTCTGACATCGTCTAGTAAGGAGAAAGGCAAATCGGACGTAAATGTCACTTACTCGACCAACGAAAGCAACCATCACTTGTAGCAGCAGTTATCAAATGGGGCCCCACTAAAAAAATCGCATCTTTCATTTTCACGCCCCCCTAATGTGGTTTGTTACAATCATGTATGGAACAAAATGTCAAATGTCAATAGTAACCACGGCTCTAGTTGTAGACTTCCATCCACTTTTCTACATTTTGGATGACGCCGAGGCATAATTGAGGCTCAATTTCATTATTGTGTCGACTTATCTCGTCCTTCAGCTCTTAAATAGTTTTTGGATTATTGGCGTACACTTTCTTTTTCAAATATCCCTAAAGAAAGAAGTCCAACGGTTGCAAATCACATTATCTGGACCCACAATTGAAATTACTATTTCGGAAGATAGTTCAACCATCAAACATTTGCTACATGAAACTCATTGTTTCGTTAGCTGTGTGGTAAACGGCACCATCCTATTGGGACTACATATTGTCCTCATCCATAGCCTCCAATTGCACCCACAAAAACCCCGTTATCATGGCCCGATAGCATTTGCCATTCACGGTAACAGCTTGGCTGGCTTCGTTTTCAAAGATGTACGGCCCGGCCCGATGACTTCACCGCTCCAAAAGCCGCACCAAACAGTGACTTTGCGTGGATTCATAGCTAGTTCATAGCTCTTGAGTTCTCATTAGTCCAGATACCCCAAAATTCTTCTTGTTGACGAATCCATCGAAGTGAAAGTGCGACTTATCGCTGAAGATGATATTCTGCATAAAGTTTACGCATCTATTCGGCGTATTGGCGATGATTCAAATTGTCCGTGTGCTTCAGTTTCTGATTCAATCAAACCTTTACCGAATTGCCATAGGAAGTCGAGTTGAGTTGTGGTTGAGGTGAAACGACACTTCAACTCAACGACTTAAGTCTATGCGTTTCTATTTCTGCCTTCCGTCTTCCTCCATCTTTTTCCATCAATTAATTTTATTATAGATTTTTCATTAAAAGTATTAAATATAAGTCTCTTCTGACGTCCAAGCGAAACTCGACATTTTCACTTTTTGTACCTTTGCCAGTGTGCCGTTTTTAGTTGTGTTCGTGAACTCAAGGTCAAACTAGCTATTTTCGTTGAGTTGAGCAAAGTTGAAAATCTTTAACGAAAACTCTTAACGGTGTCTGTTTCCATGACGTATAACTCGGGTTCAACTCAAGTTGAACTTTCATTTTCATAGAAACTCAGTACATGTTAGCGTACAAATTCAAGTCCTTTGGTAAAAATTCGCTGCAAAGAGTTCCGTTAGATGTCCAGCTCCTGAGTGCGCTGACGAATAGAGGTCGACGGAGTCTCGGTCACACTATCGCTTATAGCTACAATGTTTTCGATGAAACGTACTGTACGAAAGCGCACTGGTGCTGTCACATTTACCCCCGATTCGGTTGTCTTGAATTTATGCAGGATATTAAAGATTGTTTGCTCCGTTGGATTATGCGGACCGAAAAAATCACGTAGTGCACGATCCGCATTTTTTTGAACAAACATTTTCTTAATAGGCTTTTTTTTAACCTTTGCGTTCGACTGTGTTACGTGTTCATGACTTAACTTGTGATAAACTCACGATAAGATATGTCAAAACGAAAGCAAAAAACATTTGACACTTAAACCGAGTTTCCATTCGAGTTCAACTCGAATTGAACTAGAGTTGAAAGTGGAAACTCACAGAGTTAAGAGTTTTCCTTAAATATTTAATGTAACAACAATTTAAATTCCACTCCAATGGAAACTCGGTATTAGACTTATATTTATGCTCCTAGTGACTTTTGTTATATCTATTGTATCTCGCCATTAGGTAGTACTTCTTGCCATAAGCTATTATAAGAAATCATGAAGCCGATGAGTACTGCATGTACAACCATCCAACATTAAATTATAGTCCAGTATTTGCAGCCAAAAAATATTATCATTAATACATCTAAGGCTTAGTCAACGATTCAACTGCCGTGATTAATTTCAATAAGTAAAACAATTTCTTCCTATTTTATTGAAAAACAAAGCATTTACCCATAAGCGCTCCAGTGCGTTAATATTCCATAGAAATCCCCAGTATAAAGTAAAAATTCATTTGAAAAGAAATCCTAAATTTTATTTATTAAATAATTATCAAAAATCATAAATATTTAATTTCAAATATTCTTAAAAGACAGAAATTCATAAAAAAGACTGCACTTAGGAAAATATATTATTACAGCTGCAAACTAAAAAAATGAGAAGTATTAATTAAATAAAAAAACAAACACTGTAAATTTAAAAATTAATTAAAGAAAAAAAAAGAACATAAAACCAACAAAAAAAATGTAAATTTTATAAAAATCATAAAAACCGTCGTAGAACAATCGCATATTTTAAAGCGAAGCTTGCATTGAAATTTTTTTCGAGCCTGCATTACTAAAAAAACATAAATAATTAAAAAATAACTGTAATTTTATAGTTTTCTAAAATATTTTTTTTATTTTTTACGAGAAAAAAGAAAACAATGTTAATAAAAGTACTAGAGTAATAAATTAAAAAAAATGAGAAAAGTAATATAAATATTAATAATAAACAAAATAAAAATAGCCTATTAGAAACATATCAGAAAGTTTGTATGGAAAAAAATAATAAAAAAAAACATTATATAGATTTAAAATTTATCATTTCTTATTTTTAATGCTTTAAATATAGTACCAACATATTTAAAAACAAAAAAATTATGTAAGTATGTAATTATAAAAAAAACCAACAGAAAAAAACTGAGAAATAAAAAAAACACTTATTAAATGATAAAAAAAACAAGAGGGAAAAATACTGTACAAAAATCTAAATGAAACTAAAACAATGATGAAAAAAAAACATTAACTGTATTTTTGTTTGTATTGTATTATTATGAAAACATAGAAAATAGATTTAAAGGGAAAACAACTTTCATAAACATTACTGTAAACGAATATTTAATAACATTACATATGCCATTCAATAAGGTATAAATAGTGGTTCTGCAATACATATTTACTTAACAAAATAAGTATGGCTAAAGATTATATAAACAAAAAAAAATTATACCGCTCTATAACGTTAATAAAAATATTTCGAAGTAATTTAGCATTTTATTTAAATTTAACCTTTGGCTTGTTCTTCTTCTGCTTTTGGTGAGCCAACTCGATTGACCTATTGCACTGTACCCCTATACCTTATATTGGTGGGCCAGACCGCTTTAGCAGGTTCAGCAGTAGTGGCTTGTCGCGTACAGTGGTTCAGAATCCACTCCGACCCTCCTTGCATTAATTCTCTGGCGGGTCCAGAAACTTAGAGACCGGGGTTTGTTTGTTGTGCCGGTAGGAGGATCATGCTGGCTCCTCTTTTTTTCTGAGATCCCTTCTCTCCTGGAAATCCTCTGACCGGTGCTGCCAATTTTCTGGTGGGTCCAGAAACTTTTGGGCAGAGCGGCAGCTGCTGGGTTTGCTTCTTCGCCTGCTGGGTTTTTACCTAAAGAAGTTGCGAAAGAAGAGCTCGGCTGTGTTCCGTGGGGTCCCCAAGGGTACCTCGGCTTTCCTTGCCTTGGCCCTCATCAGCTTAACTGGTAAGGGGAAGGTCCATCCTGACAGAGCCTCCACATCAGGATAAGGCATTATACAACTACGTGCGCCTGGTGCACAGAAGAGATGCTAAACGACACTACAAAAACTACTCACTGCCATGCAGTCCTCGACACAATAACTTTACATCTTGACTTTGTAGGCCCAATAATATTGGCCCACCTTTTCAGGATAGCTTCCAGTGGCAACAAAGAGGACGTTATGATCGCACTTCCACCAGTCTGAGATAGTTACGGCACGCCCGTATTTACATACATTACATGTTGCTCCCCCTATCTCGTTGGTGACTGACCACGGACCACCAACCCTTGGCTTGCAAAAAAGTAGCATTACGAAAGAGTAAGCAGATATTCAATAGGTTTAAAATTATAAACGATTGTTCCCCGACGAACGGTTGCACCTGTGGCTCAGCCGGCTGCTTAAAAAAATGAACTCATGCAACATCCAAGAGCTCAAACGCGAGGTTCACTGCATTCTCCTCATGTATCCTCTAGATTACTATCATATCCTTTTTCTATCCTTCGAGCTATACTTACTGCTAGGCATCGCACCATGACCATGACGTGAACGACATGACGGACTGGTAGTATAAAGGGTGACATCTGAGCTTAGACGTTGCATGAGCTCACTTTTAAACAACCGGATGAACCAGATAACCAACCGTCGGAATTAGCGGGAAACAGGTGGAACGCCTTACACTGCGTCTACACATTCCATATTTTTCGCCATCGACTTTGCCATATTTTATGGCTTGAGCTGTCAAATGTTATGGTGGTGGGCAATTCATGGCATGAATTTTCATGGAAAAAATGGCACATTTTCACAAATGTTATCGAGACAAAAATATTTTCAGAATTATAAACATGCGTACATGTATTTACACCGAATCAAACTAAATTCTAAACTTTCCGCCATAGTTGTGTGAACAAACGTCAAATTATGGCCAAATTCATGGCAGACTTGATGGCCGGCCATAATGGCTTTCCATCGAGTTTGCCATAAGATCTGCCATCAAATATGGCCAACTTTCAGGGTCTACACGGTCCATGCCATATGGAAATGGTCATGGCCATGGCTAGTGTAGACGCTGTGTTATTCGCCTTTGCAAAAGGAGCACGTACATTTCTATTGAAATACAAGTATTGGTCTAGCCAAAATTAAGGCTATTTCACATTCAATTTTTTTTCAATGCATTATTAAAAATTCGCTCAACACGAGAAGCTCTGTTTATGAAGTCCGAAAAAGGATCGATTCACAATTGTTCAAACTGATCTTCAACTTTCGAAGTCACGTTGCAGGAGCGTCTGGATCACTACACTCCATCGGTCACTAGTAAAGATATTAAATAAGAGTGACGAGTTTACCGCACGCTGTTTCAGACCATTTTTAATGTCAAAGGACCTACTTGATGTGAAGTTCTCACTTTTGACCACGAACTTCTTGTTTGAAATTATATTAATACCTGTGACACACTATACTTTCATTATGATGGTAACTTTCATTATGATGGTCAAGGAAATGATGGGGTGACACATTACACTTTACTTTCATTTGCATCTGGCATATCAAGTGAGGATATAAACCTGCGTGTTTTTTGCTTTAATTTTAAGCTGTTTTAATTTGGAATATTTAAAAAAATATTTTTTAAAGTAGTAAAGAAAATATCCTTGCAAATTGTTGCTTAACTTACGTGAAATCAAATTATTTTATTTTAAAATGTAGTTTCCAATTTTCCAACAGATGTCACTTAACCGAAATTACAGTCCAAATGAAAGTAAAATACTTTCATTTTGGACTTTCATTATGGTGGGTTTTTGCCACGATAATGAAGGTTACTTTCATTATGATGGTATATGTGTCACAGGTATTAATCAGGTATGGCTAAGGTTTCGGCCATGTCGTATCTGAGAATTTTGTAGAGAAGGTCCTCAATCCACGCTGCATCTAACGCCTTTTCATAGTCGATCGCATATGTTCGATACACTGGCCTTTCATAAAGTTCCAATGTATGTCTGATACCAGTTTGAACTCTGCTTGAATCATGCCGCGTCTGGAATACGAAATGGTTCTTCGGAATTATATTTTAGTCAGCGCATTTGGATCAATTAAACACTGTTTCAAAAAAACTTACTGATATTCGGCAGCAACCTTATTGATCAGAGATTGGTAAAGTTACATTGTCTTTAACTTTTTTAGATATTGGATACCCAGCCACTTTCCAATAACCTGGAAAATGGGGGTTGTTTAATGCATTAAGTAATTATTTGTATATGTCTATAGCCAACAGGGCCAGGTGTTTCAGAACTATGATCCATTTTTCCAATGAACGTAAAATTTACTTTGGCCTCGGCAATATGATTTGCTGGACAGTCTTCATTGAATTCGATGATTATTCGATTCTCAGATTTCCAAGTTTCGATTTCATTGTATAATCTCAAGTGGATCAGCAAGGACCTATTCTGAAGGTCAAAATTCATACGAACACAAATTTTTACCGAATAAATTTTCTGATAGTAGACCCTCACAAATCCACCACTTTCTACTTCTCGTCATCTATACAATAACTATCATCTGAACTGTACGACTGGTTTCTTCCGGATCTATGTGCGCAGACCTGGTTAGCCAAAATCCTGGGGATACGTACCTTGTCCAACCGGTTATTTATTTTACTCCTAAAGATTTTATTTATCTGTTGGAGCATGCTCGTGGAGGTTAGTTAACAGAGCGGTATGCCATGGTCTGTCAATAGCTTTGGAAATCAGACCAGACTCGTCAAAACGATGAACGCTTTGGTTGAGATGTGCCATCAGGTACACGACAAGGTCGCCTTTATATCTTTTGGATTTTAAACCCGTACTACCTGTCTCCCAACTTCTCTGCACATGCCGGAAAAGAGGGACCTTCCTCAGCTCACCTTTCCTTGATGGATTGAGTGAGCTGCAAAACACTGGTGTTCCTGACCTCTGTCGCTTTATTAAAAGCTCCAAATGGCCTGAATTTTGTCCCAACACAAGAATGACATCACAATAGGCCCAATTATGTAGCTAAGTGGGCTCCCTAGTGGGGGAGCAGCCATGTCAACCTAACCTAACCTGTCGTGGAGAATTCGGTTATATTCAAGATAATCCATAAGCTTTCCGTTGATTATTGTCATCATTATTTTAGAGTATAGAAGTAATTGCTATTGGAATAGTTAGAAAGAGGTTATTGAACTCACTTTTTTCGGAATGGGCTGAACATTAGCTAATTTCCAAGAATCAGAATATACTCCAGAGAAGTTTGCGCAAAGGCACGGTATACAGAAACAAGGTAATGTAACAGAGACTGACAGCTTCGAATATCGTAGAAATTTCGGGCCGAGTGACGTCAGCACTAATGCAGAAACAACAACACAACTCCGATTTTATATGGGAAGAGCGTGCCAAGTGACGTCAGCACTCAAATGACATTTCTCCATTACATTACCTTGTTTCTGTATACCGTGCGCAAAGGTTT
Source organism: Thereva nobilitata (assembly GCA_963855945.1). NCBI lineage: Eukaryota > Metazoa > Arthropoda > Insecta > Diptera > Therevidae > Thereva > Thereva nobilitata. The sequence continues at coordinate 44,433,496 of OY979696.1, read as the reverse complement.
AGCCAAAAGGAGAGGCACATTTCTTAAGTACCATACGGGAAATATTGCCAGGGCCAATGGATTTATTGATTTGAAGCTCCTTGAGACACCTACATATACACATCGTGAGTCTTGAAAAAAACTCCGTTGATTAATTGAAATCGATCAAAATCAGTATCAGTGACTTGAATTTCAGTTAGTACCATACTGGCACTGCATCGAAATGAAGCAAGCTACAATTTTCTTTAAAAAAAAAAATAGGTAAAAAAACTTTTAAGTTAAATGGTTTTATTTGAAATCATAAGCTGTACCAAAAACTAGAAAATAATTAGAACACAAACATGGACCTTCTTGAGATTCCGACGTCTGGGAAGAAATCATGCAATAGTAGCCGTGCTGTTTTCTTATGTCGTATGCCAAGGTACCCTTTGTGTCGCTGCGTCAACGAATTAAGTAATATTCTGGGACTTTTAACAGACTAAAATAAAAACATGGGGCGCATTTGAAATATATTGGTGAACTTGGAAACACATTCTTCTAGACAAGTCGTTCTTATTTAATTATACAGTGGTTATACAAGTTTTTCATGCGCCCCATGTTTTTATTTTAGTCTGTTAAAAGTCCCAGAATATTACTTAATTCGTTGACGCAGCGACACAAAGGGTACCTTGGCATACGACATAAGAAAACAGCACGGCTACTATTGCATGATTTCTTCCCAGACGTCGGAATCTCAAGAAGGTCCATGTTTGTGTTCTAATTATTTTCTAGTTTTTGGTACAGCTTATGATTTCAAATAAAACCATTTAACTTAAAAGTTTTTTTACCTATTTTTTTTTATTTTCTAGTTTTTAGTTTGATTTTTTAACCTTAAAAACTCCCCAATACCGATTTTCAATGGATTTAGGACTCATTTGCAAAATTCATCCGCCATTTTGAATTTTCAAATTTTGATCACAGAATCGTCATTTGTGGACCTAAAACCGCCCCGATACCGATTTTCAATGGATTCAGAACACATTGGCAAAATTCATCCGCCATATTGGCGCCGCCATTTTGAATTTTCAGTTTATAACCACAGAATCGTTATTTGTGGCCCTAAAACCCCCCCGATACCGATTTTCAATGGATTCAGAACACATTGGCAAAATTCATCCGCCATATTGGCGCCGCCATTTTGAATTTTCAAATTTTGACCACAGAATCGTCATTTGTGGCCCTACAAACCCCCCGATACCGATTTTCAATGGATTCAGAACACATTGGCAAAATCCATCCGCCATATTGGCGCCGCCATTTTGAATTTTTAAATTTTGACCACAGAATCGTCATTTGTGGCCCTACAAACCCCCCGACACCGAATTTCAATGGAATCGGAACACAATTGCAAAATTCGTCCGCCATCTTGGAACCGCCATCTTGATTTTTGTACAAAATTGTCAGATTGCATTGTCACGGGAGCTCAATGTGTGGGCAAAATTTCATAAGAATCGGTTCAGTAGAAGTAGGCGAAAAAGCTGTCGCAAGATTTGAACCAAACAAACAAACAAACAAACAAACAAATATACGAGGTGAAGCTAAATAAAACCATTAAAAATGCACCATTGATTTTGAATCGTCAAAAATTTATTTCTCGTTACAATTCAATGGTGGGCACTACTGATTCTCTACTTTCATGCAGAGACATCTAAGATAAAAAAATGCCAGAATGACATTTAATTTTTTGTATAAATTCCCATTTATCTTTAAAGGGTCTCAATTTAATTAAATTAATATTACTTACAACAATTTTCACAAGCACCAAAAACGATTGTACATATATAATAAAACAAATTGAGTAATTTTTAATTCAAGAAATCCTTACAAATCTAATCACATACTCAAACCTTCTTTCAGCATATGCTTGTCCTTTTGTGATATGTTCTTTTATCTTCACACGAAAAGCATGTTGTATATTCATCCTTTTCTACCTTCCGCATAATACAATATAAAAAAACGAGATGGGAATAGTTCAGATTATGAAAGATAAATGACGCGTCTTCACCACTCATGCGCTTGTTTTGCATAACTTGAGGAGACAAACGTCAAATCGAAGGCTTGGAGGTAATTTTTATTTTTCTGATTTTAACATAGTAAAAAAATTATAAAATTTTGTGTGAAATATACGAAATTTAATTAATGTTTCATCGCATAATTAAATCTTGTATTAAAAGAAGTGCCAAAAATACATTATACTATCAAAAATCAGCTGATAGGCATTACTGGAATAATATGGAAAGTGAGGATTTACAACCTCCAAAAACAGTGCGAGGAATGACCGAACTTAATAAAAATGCTTTTATTAAAAAAGTTCAAGTAGAAAAATTAGTAATTCCTGAAGAAAAACTAAATAAAATCCTCCCGATAATGAAGAAATTTTTTCTTAAAATGGAGCGACTCAAACCAGTGAGATCCACGCCACGTAATGGCGGCGATCATAGTGATAAAGAAATCCTACTCCACCCACTGGCTGTAAAGGGTTGGGATTCCTTACCTACTGATAAGCTAATAGAATTGGGTATTGATAAGAGTAACCTTCAACAAGATGTAATAGAACTTAATTATGATAATTGGCGTGCGGATGAAATATTGAAGTTTGTACTGCCTGAAGATCAGGAAGGGCTTACCTCCTATTCTAGAGTTGGACACATTGCCCATATTAATTTGAGAGATCATTTGATCCCATATAAGGTATTAATAGGTAATGTTTTGCGAGAGAAAATACCTGGATGTAGAACTGTTGTGAACAAAGCACAAACTATTGATAATACTTATAGGAATTTCCAGTTGGAACTGATTTGTGGAGATGCTGATTATCAAGTAGAAGTGAAGGAAAATGGAGTTAGCTTTGAATTCGATTTCTCTAAAGTTTATTGGAACCCCAGACTATCGACAGAACATGAAAGAATTGTTGATCTTTTAAAGCCTTCAGATGTTTTGTATGACGTCTTTGCTGGAGTAGGTCCATTTAGTATTCCCGCAGCTAAAAAGAAACACTGCACAGTTCTAGCTAATGATTTGAATCCCGAAAGCTTTAAGTGGTTAAATCACAACGTTAAAAGAAACAAATGCGAAGGGCGTATTAGAACTTATAATAAAGACGGCAAAGATTTCATTATGGAAGATATAAGAAAAGATTTAATCTCTAGATATACCAGCAACCAAGAAAATAATTACAACATTCACATAACAATGAACTTACCTGCAATGGCAGTAGAGTTTTTGGATGCTTTCCAAGGTCTTTTAAGAAAAGACGATATTCCTGACGAAACAAAAATAATTTATCCGCAAGTACATGTATATAGCTTCGCAAAAGGTGAAAATACACAGAAATTGGTCCAAGATTTAGTTGAGACGAACTTGGGGCATAAACTTACAGATAATCTAGTTGGTATCTACTTTGTCAGAAATGTTGCTCCGAATAAGGATATGTTTAGAGTTTCATTTTACCTGACCAATGATATTATATTTTCTCAACAAAGAAAACGTACAACGTCCTCCCCTGTTCTTGATTGTAGTCCTAAGAAGAAATGTAGCTAGTTGCATTTTTACATTACATTATATTGTTTTTTTTATGTGAATAAATATAAAAATTTCTTTAAAGAATTTGTTTTTTAACTAAACCTGAAATTAATTATATTTCAGAATTTTCATACACAATATTCTGATCAGTACTAAAAGATGGCACGTAAAGGTAAAGGTGCTGCGAAGAAAAAGGGGGCTGAAACCTCAAAGCCTGCTATTAATAAGACAAAAAAGCAGAATAATGTATTCAAAGTAGCCGATAATAAAAGTAAAAAGAAACCAAAGGAGGTTCAAGTTAAATTAAAGAAGGTAAGTTTCAAAAATTTAATAATACATCATTCTGGAAAGTTGCATTAGATATAAAATCTTGGTTAACAAATACAAAATCTGTACATATATTCTATAGAATCTCATGTTTTTTCGACTTCAATTCAAACAGAATGGAAGAGAAGCTTTGTTAAATGAATTGACTTCAAGCAAAACATTACCATAACTTTTTTTTGTGTAAATTCTGTATTTTTTTAGTGAAAGTAGTTAAATTCTGTATTTATTTTAGTTTGCTTGTTATAAAATTAACTTCATTTCTATTTTCTATATTAAAAACTAAATTAGCTTCTTATAAAAATATTCTATCAGCTTGTTATTTATATCTTTTTAATTGTATCATGTAATATTGCTTGCTTATAAAACTACAGCTATTTCAGTCATTAATATAATTTTTGTTGTTACTTGGAATAAACTAAAATATAAATGAATAATTATGGTTCTTTCACAATTCTATGTTTGTATGTTCAAAGATGTAAAGCTACAATTATTTAAGAGCAATTTAACTATCTCCTTGCCCTCGATATGTTACTGTGTGCAAATACGTCATGTTACTCTACAACTGGACTTATCCCCGCACAAGAGGATGATATATTTTGCATCTTCAATTATTTTGTACGGAGTTGACGGAGTTATGGTTATACAAGGCTTTATCCTTATGCTTATCTTATCGTTTTAATATACTCGTATCTTGATTAATACTTCTAATTGTTCTACTAACCAAATCAAGAAATACTTCGAGTGCAAAAGGTTCATAAGTAATATTCCTAATTGCATAGTTTTGGATCGAGTTAATCATCATACTTTACTTCTAAACTCTTCTCGCTCTTAAACTTCTGCATAGCTACTTAACTTACCGCTCTCGACTTGGTAAACTTGCTGGCTGTAGTTCCTCGATTGCCCTACTTACCTCGGGCGTCCCTCAAGGTTCCATTCTCGGACCGCTTCTATTCAACATTTTTATAAATGAGCTTCCTTTAGTCGTAAAAGAGTCTAAAATTCTTATATACCGTGATGATGTGTAGCTTATCTGCGCCAAAAAGCCAAATCTTTTCTTGTATAGAGAAGACTACGATAGGCTTGCACCGTATTCCGTGCTGGTCAACGTTGAAACTACTTTAGTTAAATCCATCAAGTCCCTTTTTATTTTTTTCTTTCACTCTACCACATCTCGTCCTGCTCTACCAGAAATAGTTTTGAATGAAAGAAAGTAAAAAATCTAGGAATCAACCGATCATTATTAGCAAAACATATGGGCTGATGTGGTAACTTAGGTACCATTGTGGTTGGCTTTATATACATAGTTGAAGCTGCAATTAGTTGATCTTTTCATAATTATTCCAAAAACGAAAAATATGTAAGTGGGCTCAGGACTGATGTAAAATAACGGGGAACGGATAATGTCCACAAAAAATACTGATCAAAGTAGATCTACTTCATTCTCTAAAGTTCTCTTTTGTAGCCACGCGTCATTAACAATCTCTACTCAGCTGGCTGCTTAAAAAATGAATTCTTACAACGTCCTCCTTACACACTCTCAAAATTCAACCTCAACATATCCCATCCTTTAAGCTAAGCTTACTACTAGAGATTGCACCATGACGAACTAGTAATATAGAACCTGAGCTTCAGCTTTCACATAAAAAAATGTTGGTCTTAAGTTATTATGTATTTACTAACTTCGCCGAAATGCAACTTGCTGCCAGACAAATTTCATCAATTAACTTCCTCTTGTTCTTCATTTCTGTCAGTAATCATGGATCCAAGGTATATGAATTTATCAACTATCTCTATATTGTGATCCTCGATTTGAAGATTTTCTTAACGTTTTGTTCTGTTAGATCGAGATTGCTTTGATTTTGTCCGTATTTATTTGTAGTCTTGTTCCTCACTCGATATTTCCATCTCTTCGTATGATTGTTGTTCTACTTGCAGCAATCCTCTTACAATGTCCACTTCGTCAACATATCCTATAGTTGAACTGACTTGTTAATGACAGTGCCACTCCTTTCCATATTTGTTCTTCTCAAAAACCATTTTAGCTTCAAGTTAAATAGCATTAAAGCTAAACCGTCCCCTTATTTTAATCCCTGTGTGACTTCAAATTCATCCTGCGAGGTCGTTCTCTACTGTGCATTTTATCAATATTGTCAGCTTTGAAGGTATATCCATTAGAATTTCTATGAGTTTTCTTCTGTGTATAGAGTCTTACGCTTACTTCTGGTCCACGAAGATTTCAAATATATTTGCGGCTAACTCTTCTACATTTCAAAATCATATGTTATTAATTTTTAAACTATTAAATTTTAACATATTTCAGATGAAAGAAACAATAAAAGATAAACAAGAGAAGGCTGATGTACAGCTTAAGGAACTTCATAAAGATATGGTTGTTAAGAAAACTAAGCCAGCAACACCATCACCAAAGAAGTCTGGTAGAAAAGGTAAAAAGGCTCCAGCAAATACTAAAAAAGTTCAACAGAAATTAGGAAAAATGCAGGTCTAATCATTAATTCAAATAAACTGTTTTTAAATATTTCTTTTTTTTAAATTACGAAAATTATCAATTATGGATTTAATTAAAAAATCAAAATACGAGAATTGAACTAAAAAGTGAAATAAAAAAAATGAAGTTATTAAATTCTATCGAATAAGAGATAGCCTGTCACGAAAAGAAAAAAAACGCTGAGTTTTAGGTCATTTTATTGAGTTTTATTTTTTATTAATATTATAATTGCAAAAATATAGTCTTTTTTTATATATACATATATATTACCAATGAAGAGAGATTAATTTTATTTACCGTGTGTGGTTTTAAATATATATTGAAAACAGAATAACATTATGTAGTAAACACATAAAACAAAACATATTAATCAGTTTTTGGAAACAGAAAATAACTAAATTTAAACGTGACTTAATGTTTTTATGTACAAGGGATTACATAAATAATAAAAGTACAAACGGTACAGAATTTCCTTATGTTTTATTTTATCATAGCTGAAAGTTATATTCATAATTGAAGAAGAATATAAAAATGTCTCCAATTTCCTTTTTGTTCAGCCTTGATTTTATCTTAATCGTTTTTCAGATATTTTTTCAAAATCTGATAATTGCTATAAAAACAAAAAAGTTTGAATTAATTATTTTGTATTACAAAATTTTATTACGAGTGTGTTTTGTTATACAAAGGTAGTGAAGTAAACTTTCTGCTACGGGTACAAATTAAGTTAGTTAGTACTCCATTGCCGTCGCTTTTACTACTTACAACACACCACCGTGCCTTAAATAATCGATTTCTTCTTGGTACTGCTACTGAAAATCCAATAGCATGTATATTTGTTTGCCAGCCATTTTCTAAAGCGTCAACAACGTTTGCTGTAAATTATAATGCTATAATTTTTTGTCTCAACAATTTTTCTACTATTAATTTGCGCCCAGCCTATAACGATTTCTCTTTTACTCATACTTTACTTTATAACAGATTGTCGAATTCGTCAATGACATCCATAGACTTGTTACAGTGGTGAATGATCGAAGTCTCTTTCTTCTGCTAGAAGGGATAATTAATACAATTACTAGATAGTTAATTTCTGCCGTACAGTCAATACTAGACATTCCACAATATCCGACATTACAAATAAATTTATTTTAAATATCGTTTTGAACCCAACCATACAAAATGGATAAATAGCAAAATGATCAGACATAATATCTATAACCACAAATGTCCACAGCCCAATGACCACAGAGAAACGCAACGAAGCTTGTATTACCTGAGGTTTAATAGCCCTACCCTACCCTATTCAAAAATTCAGGCCACTTCTAAAACATTTAAAGGTTTTAAGGGCGAATCAAAAACTGTATGGAATTGTATTCATAAGCTCAAAATCCGCTCTGTTATTCTGAAATGGATACCGGACTGAGCGGACTACCTAACCAAAAATTGAGTAGGCTCAATATTTATTGGACTGGATCTAACTTTCGGTAAATCAATGTGCCACTTCAGATCGTTTTTTCATAATTGGAAGAGGGAACTGGTCTCTTAACATTGAACGAATCTACAGGGGCTACTCAAGGCTCATTAATATCAATAACGTGAAGGCAAAAGCGATCCTGTATCTGAAAAGATCAAAACTCATAATCGTTTAGAATTCTTATATGGTCATTGTCTTGTTAAGTATCTGAACAAGCAATGACACAAGCTGTGATTCTGTCTGACTGTGCAACAAGCGAACAAAACACCTCGGTCACCTTCTAACAACGAAAGGGATATGGAACTTCAATCGCAAAAACCAAACTCAAAACTAGAGATGCAAGGATCAACGTAATGGAACAAATGTTGAGGAAGTGTACAATAGCAAAGCAAGCGAAGTGATGGTTCTTGGCATTTTCTAAATACATTGAATATAAGTGCTCTGGCTGCGTACAATAAACCTTTAATCCCTCGTGGGACATAGGGCGGAAACAGTTGCCCTCCAGCGGACTCTGTTTTGTCGAAAATTACACAAGGATTTTTTATGTGGCAGTTCTAAGCTCAGGAATTACCCTTGTACAGCCAGTCCGTGATGCCGTCAAGTCATGGTTCAATTACTAGCAGCAAGCTTAGTTCGTGAGTTACATTAGGGTTGAGGTTATGAGGAGTCAGCAATATTTTGGAAAGGATGGCGATGAATCCTGCATTTGAACTGTTGCGAAACTACGGGAAATTGTTCCATAGTCGAGTTATTCTGTTTAGGAACGAATTTCTAGTCTATAGTAGGAAATGAGTCGCGCCGACTAATCTGGGGTTTTGGGTAAAACATTTCCGGGGAGGCAGGAGAGCGTTTATTTCAATGGAACAGTCACTATGATAGTAGCGATAACATTTTGTCAGGGCTGCTACCTTCCTACGGTGGCTCAAAGGGTCAATGGTGGAGAAAATGGCATCGTTACCGATGAGTTAGTTGGGACACAATGGAAAACTCATCAAAGATAAATGATATTTGCGGAAATCGAGCGATTTTAAATGCTAGTAAATGCTTAATATCTCGTACGGTACCAATTGGGAATGAATCGGTAATAAAACTCCACCATTCGCAAGTACTTCTGAATCGATTTAATAAATGTTGGAGGAGCGAGATCAACGATACCCGGAACGGGATCGGGGATGGAAATATTCCGTTCTTTGTGATACGGTGGCTTGATCTCTTGTGGGCCAAAAACGCACTTCTATCGCTTTTTGGGTAAACCGAAGCTATCGAGGCGAGTGATATGCTCATCCTCGCTTCTACTGGCGATATGTTATTCCGCCCAAGTAGACATTAACGAAGTCGAGGTGTCGAGTAATTTCTATATGAACTTTTGAAAGGTTTGGGCTGCATTCCGTAAGCCGAATGGCATACGGATAAACGCATATTGGTAGAATGACGTAATGAGAGCAGTCTTATGCACGTCCGCGATTGGTATATGAGGATATGCACGTACCAAACCCATCTTTGAAAAATTATGCGTCTGTGAAGATTCACGCAGAAGTTCTGTATGTGTGGGATCGGATACCTATTCGGCACAGTGGGCCTTATTGTTGAATCCCCGGCGGGAAAGTGAATGAGAATTTGACAGTCGAAAGTGGAAGTTAAACTAAAAAAAACACTTATTTGGAGTTGTGGATCCAATGCGAACTGTCATTCGATTGTCATTTGAATTTCAAAAATAAAATATGTCAATTCATATGGCAGTTCCGCCCGGCGGATTGAACAATCGCAGCGACAAGTGAAAGTGAATCTCTTTAGCTGCGGGAATCCGAAATCCGCCGGATTCAACAATCAGGCCCAGTGACTACATTAAAGCGTCGGTAGTCGCCACATGGTTCCAATCATGTGAGCCCTTTTACGGACCAGATGATGTTGCGGGAGACGAAGAAAGTTGACAAGTCCCCAATTGAACCGTATGTTCGAATACAAGTCTCGCAAGTGCTGGAGGAATTAGGACTATCCCCAAAACTAATCGGAATAAAAGATGTCCATAACAATGAGAACATATTCACAAAATCGTATCAAATGTACGCATATGTTGCAATACTAACGAGAAATTATAGAAGTAATGAATTAAACTGAACGAAAATGCCAAAAAAATTGGACTAAAAGTAAATCAGGTCAAAACTAAATATATAAGAATGACGAGATCAGATGCGAGAAGATCACCTCTTCAACTGCTGAATATTGAGAAATTATTTGCGACCCCAAAATAAAGAGAATCCCGCTGGAAAATCTCCAGTTGGCATTTCTTAGAGGTTTGGCCGTTTTTTTGTATAAAGTGACTGGGCAATTAGTACTTCAAATAGTTATTAGAACTTGAAGTTTTTAGTAGTACTTGAAGTAATTAAAATAATATCAAAACCAATTACCAAGTACAAGTATTTTAGTAAAGGACTCGCAACGTGAAATACTTCAAGTTATCTAAAGTAATTCAAGTACTTTACATCAAGTATTGTGCAGCTCTGCTATGTATAGGAGTCTCATCAAACCTTGTACTGGTATGCGATGCTGAGACATGGACGCTAACAAAAAAAGACGAAGCAAACTTAAACATATTCGAACGGACGATAATGAGAAAAATATATGGACCTACTATATAAGAACCAAAAATGGACAATGCATAGAGAGAAAGAGAAGCCACTATTAAATTCATTAGGGTATAAGAAGCGCAGGACATGTAGCTAGAATGCCATCCGAACGAGCCAGGAACAAATAGTCGAGGCGGATCCTATATGTCTGAGAAATAGGCGAGACCAAGGACCAGATGGCGTTACTGCGTAGAAAAATATTTGAGGATAATGAGCGTGAGAAAATAGAAAGAAGTGTAGCATTAAACAGGAATGAATGGAAGAAGCTAACGAATCAGGCCAAAGCTCACCACGAGCTGTAGAGCAACAAGAATAAGGGTCAAACCCATCTCTCGGGTAGTTCGTTTTTGTATTTTTCAAACAAATATCAAATAATATTCCGAGAATAACATTTAAAAGCGTACTCGGCTATTGGCAGCCTTGGTGAATTGAGAAATTAATGTACATACATATGAATTCAAATAAGATCGAGCCGATTCGATCCAACATTTGGGGCTGGATCGAATCGAAATGTCGTCGTAAAGACGCGAATTCAAAGATTGAGAGATTGATATGACAGCATAACTTTTTTTAGGTCGTTGTTTTTATTGTTGTGCTTTCGTCATGTTGTGGGTAGAAAATTAAATTAAAATATTAGAATTGCAAATAAAGATTTTCATAATGGCAAAGGGAAACAACAGTAAAACTATATGAAAACTACAAATATTATTATTAGTAATATTACCACGTATACATGACATGATGTTCATTGCTTTTCGATTACATTTGAATCCATTTAAACTTCAATTATTCGATCCGACGATGTCAAATACGCAGATTCACTTTCGATCTCTGGATCGTTCGATTTGGACATGTATACGTGGTATATGTCTTCAAGTACGGCCACACGCAAATCAATGTAATTTTATTTCAGTTAATCCATGTTGCGTATTATCATAACAATACAACAAACTGAAATCAAGATTAGACAGACAATTAATTATAGATAATTTTAAATAAGGTAACCTTAAATCAAAAGTTTCTTCCTAGTCCTATGTTTATTCCCTATAGTCAAACCAAGTCCTTTGTGGCGTCTAAAATAAATAAATTAATACATAAGTATCAGTTCGAAATAGAACTTGAAAAACAGATTTTTCAATGAGCACTACAAATGTTCAATTATCTTATTATATACATGTTGTACTACGGTGTAATGCTATTAGCCTAGGAGGATTATCATGTGTGAATTACGAATCAAAGACGATATATTCATGTATAACTCAAATGTGATTGGAGGGATCGTGTCAAGTCACGCATGATAATCCTTCGGTTATACAATAAATTTAACGTTGACAGACAGAAAAAATAGGACCAGACTGTGATAGAATTCTTTTTTTAATAACTGTTGATTTTTTTCAAACACAACCCCACACTACCTTGACCCAAAAGCTGTTTTAAACTTGAAAAATGTTGAGATTTAAACACGACTGCAAATTCCTGTAATTTGATTACAAAATAGTGCGGCGTGAAGCAAAATGTGCTAATCTCGCAATTGAACAGATTAAGCCGAAAGTAAAACTTAGAAGGAATTAACAAAACTATCGAACAAGAATGTGTGCACAGCGCCATTCTTCATTAATTTACACTTGAAATTTATCCATATATAAGGGCATTAAATCGCTGTTGGGCCCTTAACAGTAGTTATACTGATTAGCCTGGAAGGCATCATGGAGCTGCTTAGTGATATAAATGGAAATTTAACACTTTTTCGGCCCGAAGCACGGTAAATAGTAGTGATTGTGTGAAAATAAAAATTTCAAGCACAAGAAATAAAGAAAAGGATTTTTTTTGCTTTAAGGACTTCTTCCGAAATTCGATTGCTAGGATGGAATGTTCCACCGAGTGATTTACAGCATATACCAGATCATTGGCTTTCGTATCCAGAACCTCCAGCTTCTATGCATTATCTTCTTGGATTAATTTACATTGGTTTTACGTTTGCATCTCTAGTAGGCAATGGATTAGTTATTTGGGTGTTTACATGGTTAGTGATGTACTTATGTTTAAGCAAAATTTTAACTAAGAACTTCATAACATTCTCAGTTCAAAACCCTTAAGGACACCGTCGAATATATTTGTTATAAATTTGGCCATATGCGATTTTATGATGATGACAAAAACGCCGATTTTTATTTATAACTCTTTTAAAAAAGGCTTCGCTCTGGGACACGGTGGCTGTCAGACTTTTGCCTTTATTGGATCACTTTCAGGCATTGGGCAAGGCATGACAAATGCGCTAATTGCTTATGATCGTTATAATGTTATTACGAGACCACTTGAAGGAAAATTAACACATACTAAAGCTTTCCTTATGGTAGTTCTTGTATGGGTATATACGATACCATGGGCCGTTCTTCCGCTCGTTGAATTTTGGGGACGATTTGTTCCAGGTAAGTTAACTAGTAATATACATTAAATAGTGAACGTTTATAGTGAAAAAATTAAATTTAAATCCTGTATTGAAATGGGAGGAAATCTTCAACATTTATACTATGGGCCATTTCGGTTCGATTTCTGCAGTCCTGAGTCATTTGCAAGTATTCAGCTACAGAATTCCAATTGCTGAATACTTGCAAATGACCGCAGTCCTGCGTTTTCGAAATCGTATTATATGTCTGTGAATTTAAAATAATTGTCATTTTCTAAGCTTATTTGGTTATTTACATGATATTAAAACAAATACAAATATTTTTAAAATTTGTTGTCTGTCTGTTTGTCCGCCCTAATCTCGGAAACGGCCAATCCGATTGTGATGGGAGTTTCACGGGAAGATTCAATATTTTTTTGGGCTATTTTTTCACTGTAAACCGACTCTCCGAAAACTTGATTCGATAGTCGAAGGAAATCAAGTGGAAGACGGCTAATCCAATTTTGGACGTTCACAGGAAAATTCAGTATTTTTTTAGGCGTGTTTTATGCTACTTTTTCACTCTGATTCGATAGTAAAAGGAAAGTGAGTGAAAACCTTTATTATATCATCTAATAATCTAGGTCTGCCTAAGAAAATCTTGATCGTACTATAGGCAACCGTTTTCTTTTTGGTCAGATTTTCCGTGCCGTACGCATTTGTTTGCTATGCGTGCTAGCTGTGGGCGTCGTGCAGGCTAGTGCGTAACTGATGCATGCTAGCTGCGGACGAGTTTTATTTTTACTCGGGATAGGATTGCCTATAGTATGATCTGGATATTTAAGTAGAGCTCTTTGAGACTTCAATTGAGATGATAAAAAAAATTTCAAACGATCAGGGATATACTTTTTCCGACGCTCGGTTCCGATAGTAGGATCAGATTTTCGAAAGACAGACTTGGATAGTTATTATTGTCTTTGCAAATACTCTCCTAAAAGTTTTATTCTTTCGGAAATTACCTCCACTTTTTAACGGTCGCCGTTCGCGCTATGAAAGATTTTTATTGATTGTAATAGGTATATTGTCTTTCTGTCTGTTTGTAGGGGCTAATCTCGGAAACACCTAATCCGATTTTGATGGGACTTTCACGGGCAGTATTTTCTTGGGCATATTTTTTTGGCTTCTTTTTTACTCGGTCAACAAAATATTTTAATGACAGAGATTGACGAGCCGTAATGGGGTGTATATAGCTTAATACTGAAGGATTTTTATAGATTGTGTACTAGACAAACTTTATTAGTGGCGTGTGTGAGTCGGAAAGCACTCCGAAAATGGTAACTAGTTTGAGCCGGAACATGACTACCTCTCCCCCCTTTTCGAGGATGCTGAACACGATGGCGTTGTTAGAATTTCTATTTTCGTTTGCTCAACCCCTCAAAACGGCCAAAAACCACCCCAAGAGGGTCGCCACGATAACAACATAACACCACATTTGTAATGTTGCTGATGTTCGTCTCAGCCGAAATGTACCGCAAAATCTACGCATACGAGATCGCGGGCGAAAGCTAGTAATTAATACATTTTAACAAATATCCTTGTTATAATGAAGCTGCAAGTAGTATTGGTTTACTTTGCATTTGTTTGATTTTGCGAAATAACACTTGTGAACTACATTTGAAAAAGTTATAAAGAAAATAAATTGAGCGTCCAGACCAATCATATTTGAAGGTTTAAGGGTTCTTTAGACACTTAATCTTTATATTGCTAATCAAATCCAATGTTAAATTCTTTTCGACTAATCATCAACATTTATCTCAGTTCTTAGGGCCACGCGGTAGTTCCATAGCCCTCCTATCCTCTTTGTAAGTTCGAGTGAGAGAGGTATAGGCAAAAGCTTTGAATTCGAGTGACAGAATTTTAAACAATACCTGCTGATGCTCTGGAAAAGTCGTCTATTGCCCAGCTCTGATCTATCCTAAATTGCTCCGCGCGGGGACATAAGCGAACCATACTTTTTCTCCGGATCCGGTTGCTAGCTATATTTTTAGCTTAGTTTTGTTTGCTTCTGCATACTTCCCTACGATCGTTCATTTTGCTCCTTTGTATATCTGGAAATTGTTATAAATTTGAACTGAACTATGTATAGAGAATATAATTAGGTCTGCTCGGCGACCTGCTCCAGCTCAACCTGGAGCACAGGGTTGGTGATACCCAACTCAATGAATTGACTCAATCTCCCTTCAAACTACACTGTGATCCTTCTGTTGGGCTATCAATGACGTAGAAATATGGAAATCAACGGAGATTTCAACTAAAACCAAATTGCGGCTAATCAACGTAAAAGCAGTTTATTAGGACTGTAGAGCCGCAATTGAAGAAAGAAACCAGAGCCACCGGGAGTACATCACAAGGCCAACAAGAGCAAGGATGGAAGTCTTTAAGCAAAAAATAAGAATCGCAGGCAAGCTTTGCAGAAAGAAGAAGAGAGAATATCTAAATAAGGGGATCTTACAGATACAGGAAGACTTCAGAGAAGGGAGAATTAGACAAGTGTACCAAGTAACTCGCCAGATCAGCAATAAGTTTCATCCAAGAACGGACATCTGCAAAGACAGATGGAAACCTATTAGCAGACCCTGATAGGATAAAATTATGGTGGAGAGAATATTTTCAAAACCTATTGAATCCTACCCTTATACTAAACGAGGATCCACAGACAGCTTCAAAATAATACCTCAATAGAACCACCAACACTGGAAGAGGTGCGTGAAGCTGTACAAAGGCAAAAAAGCAACAAAACGCCAGGCGTCGATGGAATAGCAGCCGAACTGCTAAAGGAAGGAGGACCCAAACTCTTAGGTACCTTACACCATAAATTAGTTACACCAACTCATATGCAACTAGAACGCATAGCAGAAAGCCTCATAGGAGAATATCAAGCTGGTTTTAGAACAAACATGTCAATATCGGACCAGGTGCTGACCTTAAACCAAATTCTGGAAAAAAAACCTGGGAAAGAAATGTAGATACCTCAGTAAACAGAGAAAGGCTGTACGAGCTCTTATCGGAATTGGACAAGGACTTAGACAAGGGGGTGGGCTGGCCCCAATGCTCGTCAACCTCACCCTAGAATGTGTGATAAGGAACACGCCAGTCCAGAGAAGTGCATCATAGCAACACAGGCGGTACAATTACTTGGTTATGCGGATGTCGTGGGATCGCGGGTCTTTTTTGGCAGCAAAAGAAATTTATGTCGAACGAAAAGAGGCGGCAAAAGACATAAGCCTGAATATCAACGAAGAAAAAACAAAGGTGATGCAACAATAAAGAGCTGGAAGATTTAGAATGGGAAGAAATACAACTATCGACAAACATAACCTATAAGTAGTCGATAAAACAGTCTACCTTGGGTCTACAATTACAAAAATAAAGGAAGACAAAGAAGAAATAACCAGACGAATACTACTGGCTAATAGAGCCTTTTATACCCAAAAACAAACACTGCACTCAAGATTTGTGCACAGAAAAACGAAACTCTCACTCTCCAAAATAGTAATACGACCAGTACTGAGCTGGTACCGAGACTTGGGACTACGACCCAGGACATAGAGGAACGAGTCAATAGGTTTGAGAGAAAAGTGCTCAGGTGCATAATAGGCCAAACGAGAGAAGATGGAAGATGACGAAGGAGATACAACGAGATGTATGAAATTTTTGACGACACAGAACTCTCAACTTTAATCAAAATCAACAGACGGCCACGTAATTAGGATGGAGGACAATCGTATCCCAAAACGGCTTATGATATCAGAAATTTTGGGAAATAGGTCAGTAGGTAGACCCAGGAGGAGATGGATAAACTCGGTGACGGCTAACGCAGAGGTAATGCTCAACATCCAGAAGACATGCTGAAAGGGACCGTCAAACCTGAAGAAACCTAGATGAGGCGAAGGCTCGATGTGGGCTGTAGCGCCATTGGCTGGATGGTGATCACACAATTATAGTAAGATTATGTAATAAGTCTTCTCAAATCATGGTCCTCATACAGAAATGTTTGGCACTTTATAACTGAAGAGCATTATTTTATATTAAAAATCTGTTAGTAGAGATACAATAGATAAAGAATTCAGATAAATTAGTAAGACCCCGAAACTAATACGCCAAAAGTAAATTAATGAAATCGTGGCTCTTATCGAGTAAATGTACTAAAGTAAAGCACAATTCCAATCTAGATTGCACAGATTCAAAAAATAACGAGCTTCCATTTTGCAAATCTAATTCATCGAAAATATTAAAACGTTTGAATAACTTTTAAATAATAAGACAAAATCTTCGAAAGACACTAAAGCTTGAATTTTGAAAGTGTTAAACGAAAAATCTATAACGGAGCTTCTTCAGAACGAAAGTAACAGGTCTCACATTTCTACCACATCTCGAACAATCACTACTTTTTCTCACTTAACTAAAATACTGAAATCACATAACACGCAGATGGAAAACCATATTAAAACATTGCGTTATCTGTAATTTGTTCGTCCTTACGACTGTAATATATAATTGACTTTCACGCTTGAAATATGCCTTTTTACGCTTCTCCATTCACGATTATTCAAACTCATGCAAATTTTCTAGACAAACTAGCTTTGAAAACTCCACAAAAATATTTGTTGTGTGCAAATGAAAACCAATAGTCCTTTTGAACCAAAATCAGCATACTGTTAATCTTTTCACCGTAGTATCAAACAACTAACGCAACGAAGTAGTATAGTATCAAACGACTAAAAAGAAAATACATACATGAATGTGGTTAATATATTTCATTACTTACATAAAAAACAAGTGCAAGGTTAATTAAAAACTTGCTCCATTGACATTCGCCAGAGAAGCCCCGCATGCAGTATCTTATTAGCACTGATTTTAAAATTCAATCCATCAAAAAATAAAATCCCTTTTGACATGCAATCCGAACTTATGATACGTTCCATCATCCCGCTAAATAAACATAAAAGCAATGAACCAGATACCTTAGAAATGGACTAATCTTATTTAATTAACGAAGTCTGGAGCAGCCGTCTTAGCAAACTGCAACGATTACACCCTTATTCCAATCAAATCGAATCACAGCGGCCCCGGCTATAAAAAGAAAACTATTAAAGAATCCCAACAAATTCAATCAAAATCAATCAGGGATGAAGGGATTTTAATGACGTACACTTCAGAACGACTTTATGCTGATTACGGTTGAAATAAGCTCCTTATAACACTTGAGGTTTAACGATTTCTTTTTTGTGGAAAGTTTTCTGCGGTTAGTATATAATGCAAATTTATTCTTTGATTTCAATATATAACAATTAATCCCAAGCGTTATAAAAGGAACGTGAAGTTAATGACTAAGTCAGTCCTCACTTTAGTTTAAACGGACCACAAGCTATTCGGAAGAGTGACTAAAAGACAGTTATGGCTTCATTGCCTTATATTGACCTATATTCGAACATATCGCTATTTCGACCAGAGGCACGGTAATATAAATTTGAATATTTAAAAATAACGGATACTGGATTGGTTTTTTGTTTTGTTTGGGCATATCCAAAGGACCTCACAAGTGCGCTTTCTCGGATGGAATGTTCCACCTGAAGAACTTAAGCATATACCGGAGCACTGGCTATCTCATCCTGAACCCGAGCCATACATGCATTTCTTACTTGCTATACTTTATATTGGGTTCACATTCTTCGCCCTTATCGGAAATGGATTAGTAATTTGGATATTTATAAGGTTTGAACTCTACTCAATCTTATACGCATCATCTGTAACAATATAGTTTTAATAATTATATTTGAACAGTGCGAAATCGCTTCGGACACCATCAAATATATTTGTAGTTAACTTGGCCGTTTGTGATTTCCTAATGATGATGAAAACACCAATCTTCATTTACAATTCCTTCAAGCAAGGATTCGCTTTAGGAAATCTTGGATGTCAAATATTTGCAACTGTCGGATCATATTCTGGAATTGGTTCCGGTATGACGAATGCCGCTATAGGATATGATAGATATAATGTTATAGCGAGACCTATGGAAGGAAAAATGACATTTAAAAAGGCTATATTAATTGTTATGCTCATTTGGATTTACACAACTCCTTGGGCATTGATGCCACTCTTCCAAGTTTGGGGGCGATTTGTTCCAGGTTAGTACTAAAATAATATTATAGAGTTCCTTTGTTTTTTTGAATACTTACGGTAAAAATTGTGTGTGTGCTATAATGCAAAAAGTTGAAGCGTGTGATCTATTTACTTATTTGAAGGCAGACCAAAGGTCGTTTTTGGGGTTCATGTTTGCTAGTGAAAAAAAAGTAAAGGAAATAAATAATAGTCCTGAAAATATATAAAATACGAAGATAACTATACTAATTAAATTAGACAATGTTATGATAGTGTTTTAAGTGTATGCCAAGAGTTATGATAGTTTTAAATTCATGCCTAGCGACCCCTCGTAACTACCACCCAATAGTAATTAGTTCTATTCTCTCCAAAATCATGGAGACAATAATAAACAGGCAGCTTATGGAATATCTTGAATGCCACCAAATATTGGACGACAAGCAGTTGGGGCTTTAGATCGAAAATATGGACTGGCGACCTCCTTGTATGCGTAACTGAGCACACCCTACCAAAGCATTCATCGATTTTGTGAATCTGGCCTTGTTGCTCTCGATATCTCCAAGGCTTTTGATAGAGTATGGTACCTCGCTCTGTTGACTAAACTCCAAACTATTGGTATTGACTCTGCTCTAAAGAACTGGATTGCGAGTTTTCTTTCTGACCGGTCAATCAAGGCAGTATTGGGAGGCGTCGAATCTAATCCCCACAACATCTCTGCAGGTGTTCCCCAGGGCTCAATTCTATCACCAGCTCTCTGCCTAGTTTTTATAAATGACCTCTCATTCACAAATTCTCCTCTCAAACTTACTTCACAGTTTTGTTGACGACATTATTCTGCGTAACTCATATAGTTTCGATAATGTAAAACAAGCATGTGCTAGACCAATGTGTAAATGACCGCGAACTTTACGACCAATTCAATCAATAAGGATAAAACTGATTCAATATTGGAGCCGCAAGTATCATGTTTAATTGAACGCATCAAAAACGAAGTACTGTCTCATTTCTAATAAAACTAATTCCTCCCGTTTCAGTAAACGCTCTAGAACTAACGGCAGAACCATTTCTCAATATCCAATATTAACCGAAGATCTGCGTTATACCTATTCACATACCTATTCTAAACAACCATCCCAAAGCTTGGGATTTCTCAAAAGATGCAATTTCCTATATCCTATATCTGAGCCAAGACCCTAGAACCACCTTAGTCTGGACAAGATGCAAAATCGCGTTCTCCAACTAATTGGTTATGGCGTCATTTGCTCTTCAATTGACTCATTAAGCCACTGCAGAAATGTAGCGGCTCTGCCGAAATTCTACCGCTTCTACGATAATTACTGTTCCACTGAAACAAATAATCTTCTCTTCCACGGCAATGTTTTTCCGCAACACAAGACTAGCCAACTCGGATCACTCTCACAACCTACAGCCCTTATTTTCGCACACACACCGGTCTAGACATTCGTTCATTACTAGAACAACTCGACTGTGGAACAACCTCCCACAGTCAGTATTCCCGAACTCATACAACATTCAAAAGTTCAAATGCAAGATTCATCGCCACCTCCTTATGGTGGATGCGACACGTGCCGAGCAGTAAGCCCGCACAGAGATGCGACACGGTGCGTGCTTACTGCAGTCACCAAATTATTGTACATACTATGATTAACTATGTGTATGTATTTTCGCCAAACAAAATACGAATTACTGCTTGTTTACAATTTAAAATTTCCCTTCCCACCAAACATCAATGCAATCAATGTGAAATCAACACGAGAAATAGAATCCAGAAGCGTTGATTTCCCCTCTAAGAGCCTCTTCACCTTTTGCCCTAAAACTTGTTAAACGACTGCAGTAAGCTCGACACGTGTCACATGCCCCTATGTAAGCTTCGTTCATGCTTTCTGAGTTAAATAACTCTTTGTGCCTAACGATAAAGTTTTATATTTTTTAATCAAATCTCAAGTCCCCAGGCTCCACTTTTACCTACTGAATCCCTTAATTTGCGACCTTTAACCTGCGATTTGTTTACAAGTTATAATAAATTTCATAAAAATTAGTCGTTTGGCGTATAGTAAACAATTGCAATCTACTTTACTTCCCTTTACGATTTTAAGTGTGTAAAACCACAAAAATAAAATAACCAACAAAAAGTAACACGCAATATACTAAAAGAATCATTTCATTCATTTTTGTGTTTATTCTGACCAAAACGAAGAAAAAGATTCCACAAAAAGATAAATTTATCGATTGGTGAATTACCCACGACTCATAATACTCATACACTAGACAAGTAGTGAAAGTAATGATATGTTGTATAGACACTGTGTTCTAGATTTTGTTGTTACAACAACCAACATAGGTATTTACCCCAAGCCAGTGGAATTATTTCACAATCAAAACAATAAAAGGTGAAAGAACCACCTCAAAATAGCTGCAATATATAATAATGTGGCAGTGACCTCTTGAACCTTCTTAATCTTTATAGGAAATCCTTGAAAAGCCTTCATAGCATGTGACATAATCGCACACTTATAACTGCACACTTTTACTTTTACTACACTACAATTTTAAATTCAATTGAAATTGATTTCATGTTGTTGATACTGACCTTTCTTCTTATGTGGTATAATTTACGTTGCCGGTAGAAATGCGTGTTCTAATTAGGCACGTAAATGATACCTAATAAGATTCGTGACTTCTGATCATTAAAAATAAAAATAAAACTAAAAATATGTGCGTATTAACTACTTCCTTTAGGAATACAGATAATAGCGGATGAAGGTCGAATTTTAACCTCATGAAACAAAAAATGCTTAAGTAAATAATGAGATTAGCAGAGAGCAAATAGGATATGCAGTTTTTTTGTTAACATATCACACAGAATTATTCCAATTCAATCCTTAAATCATGGTATTGGGTTTTTTTTAGCAAAACCTTCAAAAATTAATGTTATGGTTTTGTTTTATAAGGTCGCGCTTTACTAGTCCCCTCAGTGCGCTTTACTAGTGCGGTCATTTCGCAACACAAGACTAGTCTGCTCGGCTCACCCTCATACCCTGCAGTCCCCTTTCTGCGCAAACTTGGCTGCGGAACACTCTCCCGCAATCAGTACGTCTAGATTTCAAACGTAAGGTTCTTCGCCATCCGCTTCAGCACCCGCCTGACACCCCCAACCACCGCTTAACCTATTCTATTCTCTTCTATCCTTCAAACTAAGTCTACTAGACATTGCACCATGACCTGAACGACATGACAGACTGGTAGTACAATGTGTGATTCCCAAGCATGGTTTTTCCACATAAAAAACAGAAATAATTGGGCGCTGCCACGAAGCCAACAAAAATAATTAGAATCCTCGCAATCAGTGCTAGGGAGCATACCATTGAAACTATAATAATTACTTCCATTCCATGCTTTTATATGTTAAAAAATGTTCAAATGGTTTTATCGGAATTCTGCATGTTAACTTGAACCAGTTACTCGATGCCTTCAGTAGCGAATCTATTATACAAATAAGACTAAAAAGACCACTAACAGGATTAGTATAGATAAATCCAATACATTGATGAATACGAAAGTTGGTAAAGAATCCATTGACCTAGCTTGCTGGCTTTTCCGATGGCATGAAGGTATCAAGAACGGCTGAATCCAAGCTTCTCCGTTAGTTCGTCAATGGTTAAGATAGAGTTTTGTTCCATCAGAGTTCGCAGGACTTCCTCAGTTCCATACTTCTTCCACGACCAGACTCATCTTGTAAGCTGAAGTTTCCGGCTTGGAATTTCTTGAACCCCCGTTCGGACTCGCTTTCGCTTACTTTTCTTCTCCATACACTGCATTAACATTTCTTGCACATTCGATGACAATGTTGCCTTTATTGAACTCGTAAAGTAAACAATACCGAATATGTTCTTTTGACGGTTCCATTACAAAAACAACTATCGTTAGAACTACACTACACACTTCAAACTACGGATCGGCCCGTATAACGTCCAAGCTGGTCGGAAACTGCCAGATGGAGCGCTCTTCGCTGGCCGGGATATACAGGTCACTCTTCAGTGAGCACCGGGTCACAAGAATATTGAGCGGAAAGAGAAGTTAGATGAATTGGCCAGACTGAGGGCACCTCTGGCGGGCACACCGGTGGAGAATGTACAGAAGTCACGGTGCGTGCTAAAGAGAGATATTTCCATGTACTTTCTCTCAGTAGCTGACTCTAAATGGCGAAGCCTATCATGATGCGTCAAGGCTAAGAAGGCTTGGCCTTGTTATAGCAATCAAAGATCGCGCGACCTTTTTGCATTGCCTCGAAAGGACATCGCCAATTGGCCACGTTGAGAACTCCGTACAACAGAGGAGCAGGACAGTGTAGCCCTAGCCGTGCAGAGGAGCAGGACAGGCTTTCTCTCCGGCTGTCCGTCTTTGGGCAAGATCAAACACCATTTACTTGGAAACTTCTTCTGAAAGGATTTGGAGGAAAGTTTCAAAGCTTAAAATAATCTTTCCTAGCTCCCTGCGTATCGCGGTGAGTCAAAAATGGTATTATGGTTCTCTAAAAAAGTAACATTTCAGAGAGATAAGGCGAATTACAGTTGTCACTGATATCGAGAAACTGCAAATTCAGTGACAATTGTTCTCACTTGATGTTTGTAAGTGAGATTTTTCCCATTTGATCTTAAAGATGACATTTTTCACTATGGTGAAGTGACAACCATAATAAGGGCCAAAAGTTTTTCAAGAGTACGGCTACAAAAAAACTCATCTCAGCGCCAATTGGGTCCGAGCTTCCGGTTTGGATGGGTCTGGCGCTCCTACCTATCTGAACATACTGAAGTAGATTTTCTACTTAAACTTTAAAAAAATGTTGTTAGTATTCCGCATAGTGAATCGAAACAATAACACAGCCCCATGACCAAGTTTTTTTTAAGTGATAGTTTAAGCTCAGGTGTCACCCTTTGTACTACCAGTCCGTCATTGTGTACACGTCACGGTGCAATGTCTAGTACTAAGTTTAGCTCGAAGGATAGAGACTAAACAAATAAATAATTTCATCCAAGAAAAATATAATTTTCAATCTATGACTTTTAAAGGTATTATTTAAATATACGACAGTATGCTTTCATACTTAATAACATACTATATATTGCTTTGTTTTAGAGCATTGCCCCTTTACTAAGAATGTTGTTGTAGGTATTATGACTATTTTTTAATTAATAAATATTATATTAATAAATATGTAAAAGATTGATTTAAAAGTCTTAAGTTAATATCTTAAAAATTAATTTATTCACGAGATTTTACAGTCAGGGCAAAAAATTTTCCAGTTTTAAAATACATGTTACTTAAAAAATAAGAAAAAAAAACATTATTTCTTTTCATAATAAATCTAATACTTCACTCTTTTTATAATATTCAGGTCATCATCTAAATTTGAAAATGAATCTTGCTACAATTCGCTACATTATTTTTTTTTTGTTTTTTTAAAAGGTTAAAATGAAAAAATATGGGTGTATATAAAGATGTCCAGAAATCCACAAATATAGTGTCAATGGTTTTCAGATTTAACTTCTAGATTAAAATATATTATAATCAAAAAATTACAAAAAAAAAGGAAGAGAAAAAAACTAAGAGTATTAAACAATGGAAATTGTGACATTAATTCCGAGATTGCCGTTGTCAGCAAATAGTTGGGCAATGGATGTATCAAAAACTAAGCAGTCTGAATTCAGAATAGCACTGGCCACTCCTTCATGAATAGAACGTGGCATCGCTTCCCAAGTAAGTCGCCGTCGGTTACCATTCAACTCCAGACGATAAGCGAAATTTTCCGCCTCTTTTCGAGATCCAATTAATTGAACTATCGCAAAAAACTGCTGGTGGCCATCGAATTTTTCTTGTTTTTCTAGTACCAGCATAAAATGATGCCCAAAGCAAGATTGCATCATTACCCAATCGACAGCTCCTGGCAAATTAATATCAGTTGCCAAAAAAACAATATCCTCACCTTGAAGAGTTGTAATACTCTTATGTGACATCATAAGATGCGGCATGACTAGCTCTAGGGGTCCTTGCCATTTACAAGACGCACCTGGACATGGGCATAAGTACGGTCGAAATTCGCAGGTCTCTTCATGTTCGGTTTTTTCTGTATAAATTAATGAAGCTGTACAGCCATAGCTAGAATGTTTGCAGGGAAATTTCACATTTGAAGCAACTTTCTCCATAGCTAAGTTGCGGATATTCCCCAATGATCCGCGGCATGTAGGGCAGCAGGTTAATTTGGAGCGACAGGATGAACAAACCAAATGACCGCTCTGGCACTGTAGTATCGGCGGTAAAACATAATCAAAACACACTGGGCATTCGAATAGTGATGCTAAATCGGCTGACATGCCGCCGTCTCCGCCACCAGCTGATGATAGTGACGAACTAGATGAGGATGATGCATTCGGGAATTCCCTTTTGACTTTTGGATTTATTTTATTTGACATTATTCGGGACAAGTAGCAGCCAAGAGAACGAATGTACACCAATCAGCTAAACAACATGCGGGGCTCTGCTCCTTAAAAGCCAATCAATGGCATGAAAAGTAATTAAAACCAGCAAAAATCTTACTTTTACTCCTAAATTAATCAGAAAACTGTCCTTCGCAAGAGAATACAATTCCAAGTCGTCTGTCAATTAACAACACACACTCTCTCAGGTTATTGTTTTTTTTTAAATTTTGATTTAGGGCCAATAACTCTTTCTAAATTTGAATAAAATTTAAAAATTGCTACGGACCATGTTAAAGTTCCTTTAACACGCAATAAACTACTATTAAAACGTATAAAACACTGGGAAAACCTCAATTTCCATTAAAGCAAAGTCAGCCGTCCTCCATTTGTGATGCCCGCACACAGTCCCGTTTTAAGTGGCTTTTCCCTTTAGCAATATTCACACAATTGACAGCCAAAGTTTAACTTTTCTGTTTTGCTGTTCATTCTTCGATAATTTGCATTTCTTGTCCCTTTCTGTTCGTAGCGGTTTGGATATTGGATTAACCGAAATTCGATGAGTTAGGCAGTTTTTAAATAAAACCAGCAAGAATGTGGGATTGGCACTTTTCTCTAATTAAGAAGTTATTTACCGAGTTTCCATGGTAGTCGAGTTGAAATGACACTTCAATTCAACGATTAACTCGATGCGTTTCCATATCTGCCTTCCGTCTTCCTCTATCTTTTTCCATAAATTAATTTTGTTATAGATTCTTCTTTAAAAGTATTTATTAAATATAAAGAGGCTCGACATTTTCAGTTTTTGTACTTTTGCTAGTGTGCCGTTTTTAGTTGCATGCGTGAACTCAATTCAACCTACCTATTTTCGTTGAGTTGAGCAGAGTTGAAAATCTTTAACGAAAACTCTTAACTCATTCTGTTTCCATGACGTATAACTCGAGTACAACTCTGCTTGAACTCTCATGGAAACTCAGTAATAGAAAGGACAAGAAGGAAGTGTAGTAACCCAGTAGGGAATTTACGAATTCACGAAATCGGAATGCAGGATAGCTTGCTAGAAATTGGAAGTCTTCATATTGGAATGTATGGTAACCCAAAAAGTAGCTCTTATACCTTGGAATGAATTGTATTGCAAAAGGTGGTCGTTATGCCTTCGACCCTAGGACATCGCAATGTTAATCGAAGGGATGATTCGATCTAGAAAGTAGACATTACGCATTCGAAGGAAAGTGTACAGAATCGACTCTGGAAGGCTTCCATTCCCTACTGGGAACTTCTTCTCCAGAAAATTTGGACGTGAAAACTTACACTTGCTCTTTCTCTCTGGGCTCTGATGTTGGCACACGCACAGATATCTCCGTGTAAAGCCAAGAAAGTTATTCGTGATGAAGGAATACCCGTCTAGCCCTAGATTATGTTTGGTTCAGTAGCACATACCAGTGCAGATACCACAAATAACTATTCTACCGAGATAATTGATTTATAGCCTCGACACACGCAGGCATTAGTGACGAAAATTCATCATTTATTACGAATATGAACCTCATTCATTAGGAAACCGATTAGCCAAATTTTACGAAAATAACTCAAAAGAGTGCCATCTGTCTGTCGATATATTATTGTAAGAAGCTCATTTTTACGTCTTTATCCAGTGTCTGACTTGAAAATTAATAAAAAATATTATTTATTTACATATTAGCTGATTGAGTGACCGACAGGTGGGCAACATCGTACCAAGGAAATAATTTTTTTTTATTTTGCCTTCACTGACATTTTTCACTACAGCGTGCACTGGACGAGCCCTCACTATCGGACTATCTGGGGTGATAGCACGTAAGTTGTCTCAATCGGCCTCTTCATACAAAAATTCAAGTGTTAGAAAAAATTTTGTATGAAGAGGTCGATTGAAACAACTTACGTGCTACCACCCCTGTACATTAGCTTCTACATTGCGGGTATCCCATATATCCGCGCCTCTTCCTTGATACCTTAAGGACTAGGTTTCAGGGGCTAGTGGCCTAGAAAACATATCTGCTCGCCGGTTTTATCAGCTCGTTGTCTGCACAGCTCACTCCAGAGAGCTGATCTCCTCCTACCATGACAGTAATACTAAGTGCGTTTCATTTTCATTGGAGTACGTACTCCGGAGTAGTTGGGCGCACATCGGCGTAGTTCCAACTACCCCAGCCCATGCTGTGGTGCAACAGCATCTACTCCGATGTGCGCCCAACTACACTAGTGTACGTACTCCAATAAAAATGAAACGCACCTTATACAAGGAGCTTAAACTCCGTGTTGTCAATTTTCATTTGATTAATGAGGGCGCTGTAGTCAAATGTACCCCAAAAAACATGGCCGATTGTATTCAATTCATCCGGTTCATGGCCAAGTTGTGCGCCCAACTACGCTGGCGTACGTACTCCAATGAAAATGAAACGCACCTAGTGCCTCTTCCTCCTAGTCGTCACGTAAAGTCCCGAGGTGGAATAGCAGACTTGCTGCAATACGTAGGAAAGTTAGGAAATTTCTCAGTGGGGAAAAACATCAGTGCTCAGCAAGTTTTGCACCAATGAGCAATATCCTAACTTTTCTACGTATTGCAGCAAGTCTGTCATTCCACACAGGTTCACCCTAACAGCTTGCAGCAAGGAGCTGAGACAATCCGAAGAGATTGCCTGGAGGAAGCTTTGCGCCAGAAGTAGCTAGCAAAAGTAAGGTGGTTCATTCATCTCTAACGAGGAGGAACACTTGAGGGGTCCGCTCAGCGAGCACTTTCCAGGACTAATGCTCCAGACCGTTTGCCTTCTGATGTTAGGTAGAGTCAAAGGACCTTTCCAGACCGATATTCCCGGACCCTCTCTGGAAACATCTTCGTCCGGGACAAAGTTAAATTTATTATTATTGGGCGCATCCAGCGCACTCAGCGGAAAAGCCGCTTAGCTGAACAGCACAGCGTAAAAAGTAACTCAGCGGTGTGTTACGTCTGGATGTGATAGATAGCTCAGTTAGAATTTATTTTGACAACTAAATTTTTTTCCTATTTTATATAACGTCAATTTACTACCGCTGAGCTACTTAGAATAAAATTTTTACGCTGAGAAATTTGCCAGCCGCTGAGCTAAGCTGCTTAGTTCAGCTAGCCATCCAACGAGCTCAGCACTTAGCCGCTGCTCAGCGGCTGAGTGCGCTGGATGCGCCCATTTATTTATTAGTATTTTATAATACTCTAATACATCAACATATAAAAAAAATTATACATAGTTAACTTAATCTAGTTGAAGTTTTTATTTATACTTTTATTTTCACATAATACTCGATACACTTCTTTTTAAAAATCCCTAAGTTTGTTTCAGATTTAATGTCAATTGGTAATTTATTAAACAATTGGAGGCCCCTATGAAATATTGTGTTCTGCGTATGTACTGATCTTTGAAAGTTTAGCCTAAAATCATTTGCATTTCTTAAAATGTACGGTTGCACATCTCGAAAGTATTTGATCTCCTTTACTAAGTACTCTGGGGCCACTCCTTTTTTTATCTTAAAAATAGCAATGAGTGTATTTAGCTCGTCTTTGTGTAACGTTTTACCATTTAAGGGTATTAAACATGACCCTGACTGGTGTAAACCTATTGCATCTCAAGATACTTCGCATTTTGCAGTTTTTGAAGCCTTTCCTAGTTACTCGCATTGCAGCATGTAAACAATATTGTCGAACAGTATTCAAAGTGGAGTTTTATCATAGTATTGTAGACGGTAATTCCGGTCAAGGTATCCATTTAATTTCTGCTCCTTTTAAAAAAATCTATCTTTTTGCCAATTTTTTTACAAATATGGTCAATATGTTGATCGAATTTTAAATCGGAGTCAATTATTACTCCTAAGTATTTAATATTTTTAACATTTTCTATTTTTTCCCCGCTTATTTCTACCTCCCGCTTTACTATCCATGGGCCGTGGCATCCTTTTAACCCTACAAATCGTCAGGAGAAGATGCAATTTTCCAGCCTTCAAAAGTGTCTCGAGCTGATTCTCGACAACCTGTTCTGTCTCTTTAGAGCCAGCTTCAATTGGGGATACATTCCAACCATCTGAAGGACAGCGGGATATCTGATTGACCATGTGGGGCTGCGATACCACCTCCACACTTCTTGCCTTCGTCCCGACGGTCTTTTCCGTTAGTGAGGCATGTACACCATAGAGGCCTAACTTGGTCGCGGAATTAACCATATGGTCGGCCCCCATACTCACATAATAACAATAATAATTGAACTTCTTCACGTCTTCTATCACTCTATCTTTTATTATTAATGAGTTTGTCTGTAAGGTTAATTCTCATTGATTTCGTTTTTTATATATTCATTTTTAGACCTGCTTCCAATGTACATATTTCTAAGCTAATTATATTCATTTGAATGTCTTGTCTTAAATGAGTTAGACGTTCGATATTATCTGCGTATACGAGATCTTCTTCTAGCCTTTCTGTAATTCCCAACCCGATTCCTCTTGTTTTCCTGCTGGCTTTTTGCATTATTTCGTGAAGTACACTAATGAAGAGTAATGGTGAAAGGAGGCATCCTGGTCTCACTCCAGCTGTCGTTGTTATTGGATCGGGCATTTTCAGTAATGCAGGTTGCGTGCGCAATTCACTTATTCAGCAATGGAAGTGTGTGCGCACGCAACCTGCATTACTGAAAATGCCCATCACTTATTTGTCGAGGATTTTTGCTCTTCTTAATTAAGAATACTAGTCATAACTTGTTTCTATCTGTAGCCAAAATTGTAATTATAATTCTAGATTAAGATTAACCAAACAGCTACCACGGCATATTTATTTAACAATAATAATAAAATCATATTTTTATTATTTCTTTCAGAGGGATATTTAACTGCTTGTTCATTCGATTATATGACAGATAATTTTGATACAAGACTCTTCGTCGGAACAATATTCTTCTGCAGCTATGTTATACCAATGACGATGATCATTGTTTATTATAGTCAAATCGTAAGTCATGTTTTCAGTCATGAAAAGGCATTACGTGAACAGGCTAAAAAGATGAACGTCGAATCATTGCGATCGAATGTAGATAAAAATAAAGATTCAGCAGAAATTCGAATAGCGAAGGCAGCTATTACGATATGCTTTCTGTTTGTAGCATCATGGACTCCATATGGTGTTATGTCATTGATTGGTGCATTTGGTGATAAAAATCTACTAACACCAGGTGTTACAATGATTCCAGCATGCGCATGTAAAATGGTGGCATGCATAGATCCATATGTTTATGCAATAAGCCATCCAAGATATAGATTGGAATTACAGAAGAAACTACCATGGCTAGCTATCAATGAAAAAGCACCTGAAGCAGCGTCGACATCAACAACATCTGATGCTGCCCCATCAGCTGCAGCGTAGAATTAAATTAACAAAGTAGGAACAAAACTTTATGTAGTTAGTAATTTTGAATTTGCACTTAATTAATTTTCGGACTGTTTAGCCTAATTCTACTATTATTTAAGTAAATAAGAAGCAAACTATCGATGACGACTCTGGAAATTCACAAAGGATCATACTGCTTTTACTTCAAACGAAACGAGAACAAAGAAAATTTATGTTTTCATTTGTAGTATTTTAATTTGAATGATAAATATAGACATTTTTGCAATATTTTAAAAAAATCGATTAATTATTTAACAATATTTTATGCTACATATACGCTTTAACTTACTCAATCACGGTAGTTCTCTGCTAGTGTCTCGCTTTGCACTCCTCGTTACCGCTGCGTTTTCTCTAATATATTTACCTGTAAGTCCACCAACATAGAGATTAATTCTGATACGTTCGTGATTGGAACCAACAAAATGGTGTACTGCCTCCAAAACGTGGTATACTATAATATTTCAAAATAAAACCTGATCGTTTTCTCTTCAGTTTGTGATTTATATTCTACTATGGAACTCATCTCTTAATAACCTAGGTATATTATTGAGCAAACAACTACGATGAAACGAAGATATATGTATGTATTTCAAATCGCCTAAAAACATCAACATTTACAAATCAATATAACTTCGTTTATTTGAGGCAATCCTCGCAAATGCCTGGATAATATGCAAAGCTATGATCTCAAACTGGTCCACTATACTTTTTGCGACAGCACCTTCAATATCGCCTACCGAAATAGCAGCTTCCTTACCGCTTCAATACGTTGCGTTCTGGCTAACGAAGAATTGGTAATGATGCGATAAAACGATAGAAGTGCAAAGAATAAACGCTGCAAATGAAATCTAGAGACATCCACAGAAAAACCAAAATAACCTACAAAACGATCACACATCCAATACTTAGTACGTATGGATGCGAAGCATGGAGATCTCCCAAAAATCTGCAGATATGATGGATATTTTTGAAAGGAAGGTTCTCCGAGGGATATACGGCGAATAATATAATAAAATCACGAATTGTATGACTTATACAAAGAGTGTAAATTAGCCACACATGCTAAGCCACTTCGTTTACTTTTGGCCATGCCATTTATTGACATGCTCATGTATGGGAAAACCCGAGTCATCCAATAAACTCGCCATCTGTGTATACATGAAAGCGTCAAGCAACAACCCTGTGGGAAATATTCTAAGGGGAGCAAATTTTAAGTGCTCTCAATAAGATCCTAAGCAAAAATTGAAATTGTATAGCACGAAGAAAAGGGCAATTATCTTAATGGCCATAAAGGTTGCCATTAGCAAACTAAATAGACCGGTTCTCGTTCGATTACGACGGAGGTCAAGCAGCATTTGGACGTGGTTAGTACTTAGTTGGGGGACCACCTGGTAAAACGATACTCACGTTTGAAAGGACGAAAAGCAATTGCAAAAGGTGAACAAAAAAGCTTTTCGAGGTGTGAACAAGGTGAACAAAAAAATATTATTCACATATGTATCCACAGGTCATAAATTCTTTATTAACATTCGTTTTTTCTACTGCTTCAAAAACGCTTCTAAAAGAGCATTAAAAGGAGTGCCCCCACGGCATACATGAAAAGTAAAAAAGTGTATAGAACTGGCGTGGGGAGAGTGTCAAGCTTTTGAAGGAGCGATCTAAGCTAGATATTGCAGCACTGCACTTCCCACTGGGAAGGTTCCAAAATTGAGACTATAGGATTTATGTGCAATGGGCATATTCACACGCTGCCATAATTGTGGTGAGTAAAACCGGTTTTATTCAACTCCTAGCAACTCAGACGGGGCGTAAATGAGTGTAGTAAATTTGAATGCTATACAGGAACCTTTAAATGTATTGCAGATGAAATTTACTTGTTAGAGAAAAACAGCTAAAGAATGCAAGAGATAGAAGTAACTTTTTATATGTGTGCCAGTTTTCACGCGTTTGCTTTTGCGTGAAAAATGTTTCGTTAAGTTCTTCCGCTCCCTTCCCTCTCTCATCTATAAAACCGGTTTTAGGCGCCATGAATGTGCACTGTGTGAATATGCCCAATCACTCACATCGAAGGCTGTGCAATTTCCAGGCTTTAAATGAAGCTGAAGCTCACAAATGACATAGACCGACTTGAATGGACCGACTCGTTAGGGCTCCATCGTGTGCGGGCCGCTAATTTGGAACCTAGCCAATCACTGGCGCTATAATGGAACGCTTGCGTATGGGGGCCTTTAGGATTGTATCGCAAATTGAACGCGCGAAAAGCTTCAATAACCTCTATGTCACACCGTATTGTACGGCAAAGCATAATATTGAGAACTTTATAATGAAGGTGGTTCTATGCTAAATTGTTAAAGGGACTGACTTCTTTTATTCGGGGAGCATTCTAATGATTCTAAGTACACAGAGTGATGAGTGGTCAGTCACCAGTGAAATTGGGGGTAGCAACCATGCCCGCCACAACGGGGAAGGGGGCAATTGGGACGAATTGCCCCGGTTTAGGGGCTTTATTTGGTTTCTCGAGTCGATATCGACTTCTGTCGATAAATAAAAATTGGCATTTGGCAACACAATATCGACAACGTTCTCGACTCTTTACGTGTCGATCAAGACGTTTGACGTTTATTATAAAGCTCAATTTATGCATACAATAAACTTTTGCCAATTTCTATTTTAATTAAATAATATACGTGGTTTGCTGCACTTGGAGTAATATCACACAATTTGAAGGTTCTGTATGGCAGCACTTATCTATCGATTTGGTCGTAATGCCACACATGAAACTTAGAAAAAATCGAGAAGCTTTTGATGAATCGACTCGACAAAAAAAGCTTCTCGATTTTCTCCAAGTTTCATATTTGGCATTACGACCAAATCGACAGATAAGCGCTGCCATAGAAAACCATCAAATTGTGTCATATTACCCCAAGTGCACCAAACCACGTATATTTAATTAAAAAAGAAACTATTAAAAGTTGTGTCTATGCATAAATTGAGCCTTTTAATAAACGTCAAACGCCTTTATCGACACGTAAAGAGACGATAAGGTTTTCGATATCGTGTTGCTAAATGCCAATTTTTATTTATCGACAGGAATCGATATCGACTCGAGAAACCAAATACGGCCCCAGGTCAAAAGGGGTCCCGAAAATATATTGAAACCCGAAAAGTTGGTTTGTATATACCTTAAAAGGGCCTCAATAATATTTTAGCCCCAGTTCTCGCAAGGTTATGTGGCGGGCCTGGTAACTATCTCGGACTGATGGAAGTGCGATCATAACCTCCTCGTGGTGGCCACTGGAAGCTGCCCGGAATGGGGTGGGCTAATATGATAGGGACTACCAAGCCATGATGTAAAGTTACCGTGTTGAGGGCTGCATGGCTGTGGGGAGTTTTTGCACTGTCGTTTAACGATCACCTCTGGGCACCGGGCGCACCCAGTTGTATAATGCCTCATCTTGATATGGAGGCTCTGGGAGGATGAGCCTTCCCTTTCCTACAATACTCATGCGACTTTTATGGACCAACTAAGCTAGTAAGAGCCAAGGCAAGGAGGCCGGAGTGGAATTTGTGAGCCCCACGGAATACACTCAAGCCTCGCTTTCGCAAACTGCTTCCCAATAGACTGAAGGCAGGGCAGGGTGGTGGTAAGAAACCCGAAGAAGAAGCAAATCCAGACAGCCGCCACTCAGCCCAAAATTTCTAGACCACCAGAAAATTGGCAGCACCCGCTTCCATATCATCTAGAGGAAATAATCCTATGCCAGAACCAACGGCAGAGGTGAGAGGACTCTCCAGGGGAACAAGGACCCGAGAAGAAAAAGGGGAGCGGAACGACCACCCGAGCCCCGCTTTCGTGAACTCCTTTCCAACAGACCGAAGGCAGGACTTCGGTCAGGAACCCAGTGAGCCCCAGTTGGCAGGAAATATCATGGCAGTGGTACGTTGATCAAGGAAACCCTGTTCGAATAGTCATAAGAAACAAGCCACTTGGCAAACTGCTGAACCTGTTCAAATATGGATCAAAGGCCCCGTTTGATACCTACAGCGCGAAACGTGCGGGCGGTTTTTTAGCGATGAAGAGCTAGCTGAAAATATCCCAAGGACCATTACCTGAACTAGTAGGACGTGTGATTCCGGAGCTTTGACTTCTATATAAAATGTACTCAAAACGCAAGACCGTTTAGAAATTGAATAAAGCCTCAAGTTAGACAAATATTACAATTTCATGTTATGTTGAACCGCAAAAATTACTGAACCAACCAGGGGCCGTATTTGGTTTCTCGAGTCGATATCGACTTCTGTCGATAATTAAAAATTGGCATTTGCCGACACGATATCGACAACCTTCTCGTCTCGATAAAGACGTTTGACGTTTATTACAAGGCTCAATTTATGCATACAATAAACTTTTAACAGTTTCTTTTTTAATTAAATATACGTGGTTTGGTGCACTTGGAGTAATATGACACAATTGGATGGTTTTCTATGGCAGCGCTTATCTTTCGATTTGGTCGTAATGTCAAATATGAAACTTGGAGAAAATCGAGAAGCTTTTTTTGTCGAGAAACCAAATACGGCCCCAGGACCCTGTGGAAAACAAAATAATTATTAATTACAATTAACGCGCCGATTGTGTTTAAAGAAAATTTAAGTAGAATTAATTCTAGCTCTAGCGGATTCTCTGCAAATAAATCTTCAGTCTTGAATGCGTTAAAGAGATGTTAAAACTGGAAGAAAAATTGCAATTTTAATAATATTGCTTTAAATAAAAACAAATTCAATATTGATTTAATAATGTAGAAGTTGCTTATAAATTTTTAATATTAATAAAAATGAACATAAAAAATAAAGGTGAAATATAATATGTATATACAGTTTATTTCATGTAAGAAAATAAACAAGAAATATTAAAAAATTGCCAACAAAGTAACCATTTTCATTTTTTTCCTCTAATAGTATTATATATACGAACAAGTGCTCTGTAATCGTAATACGAAAGTAATCCGTTTATGGCTTTATCTTGAACCCGCATTAATTTCTCCCTAAGAGGGCGACTTCCCGTATTTATCCTCAGACAAAGATCAATAAAACCTATACATTCTCTTGACCAAAACACAGAAGATGGATTATTTTTATTAAATGCTTTACGAGGATTTTTTGGCCTTGGTGGATCTTTACTAACACCGTCTAATAGATTTTGACGTCGATTTTCCCATCTTTCGTCAATCTCCATTATCTTCTGAGAAACTGCCGAACTAGATTTCGGGAATGTTTTCTCTGGCTCATTATCAGTTCTTTTGTCAGTCTCCATGGTCTTCTGAGAAACTGCAGAACTAGATTTCGGTAATGTTTTCTCTGCCTCACAATCAGCTTGTGGTTCTGTTTTTATATTCATAACATTGGGTTTTTCAGGCTCAGGTTGAATTGGTAATTCTTTCTTTTCCATTTTCTGTTTTTGTTCATTTGTTAAGGTTACATTTAACACGTTTTTACCTAGAACAGTATAATCAAGTGCTGGTTTTGTTAATTTATTTTTCTTCTTTAATTCTTGATAAGTTTCAATAAGGATTTCATAATTGCTTTGTTGCTGTGAAGTGAATATAATTCTCCAATTTTTCTCAATTTCGTTACGTAAATCTTCTGGTATATTAGTCATACCAGTATCATCTATTAAAGCCTTTAATTGATTTTGTAACGTTTGCAACAATTCTTTGCCATTACTTAGGCCAGCCTGGCCGATTAATATCATGTTTAAAGATCTTCTTAGTTTCTCTGCTACTTTCCAGCTTGATTTTGTGTAATGAGACCGGCAAGATTTTAATCGATCATCAATCTCTTTTACGTTTCCTAATTTATTTTCCAATTGAAGGATATGTTCTTGTAAAAATCGTATTAATGTTCCTCTTCTTCGTGGTATTCTCTGTGATCGTTCAAGTTCTTTTCTCTTTAAGTTTTCAGATAAATTCCGAAAGACTTCTAATAGCTGATTATGAAATTCATCCTGTTTAGCCGAGTCTCCTTCAATTATTAAAGTATTGCCCACTGATGTCCAATCAATACTTGTTCTTACATCATAAGCCTTAGACATTTCTGTTAAAAGTTTATTACCATCTGGAGATAGTAGATATCTGCTATGGAATTTCGATAAATATATTTTGGCATCACATATATTTTTGGTATTGTTTTCCTCTTCTGCTGTGGAACTATTTTTTCCTTGGCTAAGTTTTCTAGATACATCGGTAACGCTCTCCGAGAAAGTAGTTTGTGCTAGATCGTCTTGAATATCATCGTCATCTCCTAATGGTATATAATCAGGAAGTGATCCCAATTTACGGATTGATTTTCCCTGTTCATCAAAATGTTCTGAGAAGCTGTAATTCGAGTTAGAATCAGGACTATTTACCTCTTGAATTGTAGTTTGAGATTGAGTTGGTGCTACAGTCGAAGTGTCAGTATTTTCTTGAATTACGGATGAATAATTCTTTAACATTTTTGGTGGTTTAGGATATTTGAAATTTGATTCATTTGTTGAAACATTCAGTACAATGTCATCAGCTATTGTTGTTGAACTGCTTTTATTTAATTTCTGTTTCTTGCTTGATAATTTATTTAGTAATTTCTGATCATTTGCAAATGGATTCACAACAACATTGCGTGCAGGATCAATTATACTATCATCTTCATTTGCTGGTACTAATTGGTTCGGAAGCAAATAATTTAATCCAACAGCTTTTAAGAATCGCCCATAACATTGTTTTAAAGTAACATTCTCTGTGAATCGAAATGAGATTCTATCGTCTGGTTCATATAGTAAATTGTATCCTATAACATCCTTTCCTAGTGAATTCTTAATTAAGACATCCTCATATGACTTTGCATATGATCTAATTTCACTAACAGACGCTGGATATTCTAGGAATCTAACAGCGCTCTTACAGTTTTCAGATAAGTGTCCATGACCAGCACAGATACAACAAAATTTTCTTTTATTAGCAATAAGTTTTGAACTTGGGTATTCATTTACTTTTGTCTAAAATAATTAAATAAAAACATAAATTCAACGAATTTGTTTTATATACGTAATACGTACCGTGGAATGATATCTTCTCCATTTATCTGGACAAGTCTGAACGTTATGTCCACGAATTTTGCATATTGGACATATTAATTTATTGTATGTTGAACACTCGTTACAGCTTTTTGTGAAGACCCTAGTCTTATTTCCACACTAAATAAAGAAGAATCACATCAAACATATTTTTTTATGATATTTAAATCTTATTTTATAAAATTTATAAAGGTTTTATGAGCAATATTTAACTATTAAGAATGCATTTAGAGGTAGAAGAACCATGCACACCAGTCAAACACAGAACAAAAATAACGAAGATAACAATGCAATACATACTCTGGTCAAGATTTTTGGGTTAGTGTTTTATTCCTTGTCCCACATTATTTTATCTAGGATAAGAAAGGCAGTAGACCGAACGTTTAGAATACACTTGGATAATTCCTTCATACTTGTCTTCTGTGTTCACAGAAATTCTCTGCCCATCGCTTGTAATCATAAGCGAGAATGGTATATCGTCGATGTCAGTATTCAAATAGTCGGACCTTTTGCCATTATTTCATTTACCCTCTACTATATTTGTAAATATAGCTGGCTGTTACATAATGCCCTCTATGATATGATAGAAACCACCGACGCGACAGTACAAATTGGCTTATTAACTTCTCAGTAGGCAATTATTATAATCGGTCCGAAAACGGTATTTACACGTTTCAAGGTCCCAATAGCATTTTAAGCAAAAATTTGAGAATAAATATGTGTCTGTGTGTGCGTACGTATGTGGTCATTTTTTCCTGCACGATTTCGCGCGAACCAAAAAAGATATCGACTTCGTTGAGGTGCCGTTCGAAGCGTGTTCAAGGAAATATGATCTGAAAAGATATTCATAAAAATCGGTCGAGCCGTTTTTTTGTTTGAACGACTTAAGTGATTTTTTACCAGCACGATTTCGCGCGAACCAAAAAAGATATCGACTTCGTTAAGGTGCCGTTCGAAGCGTATTAAAGGACATATGAAATGAAAAGATTTTCATAAAAATCGGTCGAGCCGTTTTTTTGTTTGAACGACTTAAGTGATTTTTGTACCAGCACGATTTCGCGAGAACCAAAAAAGAGATCGACTTCGTTAAGGTGCCGTTCGAAGCGTGTTAAAGGACATATGATCTGAAAAGATTTTCATAAAAACATCCCAACTAGTTTTTTTGTTTAAACGAAGTTCGTGATTTTTGTACCTGCCCAATATCGCGCGAACCAAATATGATACCGACTTCATTGAGGTGCCGATCGAAGTGTATTAACGAAGATATGATCTGAAAAATTATCATAACATTCGGTCAAGGCGTTTTTTGTGTTTAAATGAAGAGACTTCGGCAAGTGTGCCAAGTAACTTAAATTAATTAGTTTTGCTACTGTCTAATATACTCGTTGGAATGAAACCCGTTGCAAATGAGGTTAACTTTTATGGATTCAGCCGAGCAATAGCTTCCCACGAAATTTTCAATCATTTGTCCATTTTCTGCCATACATCTGCCCACCCACCCACACTTCACGAATAGGTGATTTATCGTGACTAAGTATTTTGTAACGTAACGTCCGCATGAGTTGTTAAAGAATTAGCAGACATTTGACAACCTAGCGAATGTATTGATAAACAAATGTGACAAATGTTAGGTATTATATATTAGGGGTATTCATGAAAACCCTCGTAAATCGCGTAAACCTAGTAAACGGCGTAACTAATGTCACATTAGTGTTAATCTGACATTAGTTACGCGGTTTACTACGTTTATGCGATTTACGAGGGTTTCATGAATACCCCTAGTATATATTGATCATTGTTTATTTATTATTAAAATATCCATTGATAATATTCCACATTCATAATACTGGGAAGTTGATCTTGTGGACCGAAAGGGTCAAAACCACATCCCAACTAGTTTTTGAACTCTAGTCATAAAGTAAATGAATTGGTTCAATAAACTCAAAAATGAAAATTTTGGTCTCTAGCTCGACACATTCAACTCTAGTCAACTTTTCAAGTTCGATGTGGTTAATTGTAATGCAGTTTGGGAAATACCACTAAAAATATTGATTTGGCCAAAAAGATGTTCTATGGTCCACCCATATTCACTGGATATTATTAACTAGAAAAAAAAAATTAGGATTCTCCACGAACTAAATGAAGGGAAAGAGTACAAGCTTAAACAATCTCCTGCCTTCATGGAAATCGAGTGCCCGCAACACCAGATTAGCCCGTTCGACTCATTCCCTTTTCGCACGTGTCGATAAAGACGTTTAACGTTTATTAAAAGGCTCAAACTACGCATACAATAAACTTTTAACTCTCTCTTTTAATTAAATATAAGTGGTTTGCTGCACTTGGAGTAATTATCATACAATTTGATGATTTTATATGGCCACACTTATCTGTCGATTCGGTCGTAATACCAAATACAAAACTTAGACAAAATCGACAAGCTTTTTTTGTCCAGTCGATTTATCGACTCGAGAAACCAAATACGGCCTCAGGAATTCGTTTCTAAATAGAACAACTAGACTGTGAAACAATCTTTCGCTCGCAGTCAGTATTTCTGAACTCATGTAACATTCACGAGTTCATACGCAAGGTTCATCGCCACCTCCTTCAATACCCTCGTGATTTTTCATAACACGAAACCTATTCCAACTCCCGTACCAAGATAAAAATAATAAACCCAATTCAAGCAATGGTCAAGCTACTGGAAAAATGGAAATCCGCCAGAATTACTGAAATCCGACTGAAGCCTCATAGCAGATACGCTACATCCAATCGTGAAATAGCATGGAACAACTGTACCTTTCCGGAGGATTGGTCGGAAGGGATAGTAAAAATACCAAAAAAGGGACCTACGACAACTGGAGAGGCATCCGTTATTATCTACAGTCGGTAAAATCATGTCGACATCTTTACCTTGCTTTCATAGACTATGAAAACGCATTCTACTTGGTTAATACGAG
This sequence comes from Thereva nobilitata, assembly GCA_963855945.1. NCBI lineage: Eukaryota > Metazoa > Arthropoda > Insecta > Diptera > Therevidae > Thereva > Thereva nobilitata. Next base: position 44,392,472 of record OY979696.1, on the reverse strand, counting down.
TTTTATATGGCAGGCACTTCGGTAACGTGGACTGTCTGACAAAATAAGAGAATTGATAGAGCCAATGCATGAGGGAAAATTATCCGACAGTTTTGTAGTGAGTTCAGGGGTACGACAAGGATGCCTACTCTTGCCATTGGGCCTTATCATAGTTGGTGGGCCTTATTGTTGAATCCGCCGGCAGGGAGGTGAATGCGAATTTGACATGCTCTGATTGTTGAATCCCTCGGCAGGAAAGTGAATGAGAATTTGACAGTCGAAAGTGGAAGTTAAACTTAAAAAACCACTTGTTTGGAGCTGTGTATCCAATGCGAATGTCATTCGATTATCACTTGAATTTCGCCACTTCATATAGCAGTTGCGCCCGGCGGTTTGAACAATCGCAGCGACCAGTGAAAGTGAAACTCTTTAGCCGCGGGAATCCAAATCCGGGGGATTTAACTATCAGGCCCAGAATAAGATATGAAGAACTATGGCGCTGTGCCAGCCAAGAAAAGAAAAACGACGAAATCAGGCGAAGGAAATTGAATTGGAACGATAATCTAACGAAACAACCCCTTGACTGGAACCCGTCTAGTTGGAAGACCTAAAACAACGTGGAGGACAACCTTATTAGTAGAGGCCACAACTGAAAAATTTGGAGGGCTGGAGGGCAGCTATTTCCACCCTTTGGCCCACGAGGGCAAGAAGAAGAAATTGTTTGTTAAAAACGAAAACTTCTATGTTGGGGACAATCCACCACAACCAAGCTGCATAAAATTTTAAGACACACTTCAGTCTTCGAAGTAATATCCCTTCGCAGGAATGCAGTTCCGTTGTATTGGTACCTCTGAATTATTAATTCCACGCGTTCTAGTTCGGAAAATTGAAAAAGCCATAGCTTACTGTGCTAGGATCGCTAACATCGCCATTTCTTTGAAGCCGCGTACATACCGGCCCAATGAAGGCCAACGAATGGGATTCTTTGGCATTCGTTGGTTCTAACTAAATGGACAAGCTTAGAGAAGGTTCGTTGGCGTTCCCGTAGTCTAGCGGAAACACCAAGAAAATAGGCCATTCGAGTAAACGCGGTGTGGACGGGCGTTGAACGCAAACGAACATTTTAACCTTTTGACAATTATTGGGTATCATCACTTTTTACTTATTGCATTAGTTGTACGTTCCAATCGATTTCTTATACCTAATTTTGATGTGAATTTCATGTAACCGTTTTCATTTCATTTTCCTTAAAATTTCATCAAGGTATATGAAATTCGAAAATATAATGTCCTCGCCGTCATCCATCATCCTCTTTATGAAATTAACCCGAATACAGGTCCCAACGAACGTTTGATAAACCGGGACGTATCTCCGAACGCTAACGAACGTTCGGTAGCCAACGCTGAATGTCGTTCATTGGCATTCGTTGGGCCGGTATGTTCGCGGCTTGATATAACTCGTTTTCGTTTTCATTTTGCTATCAAGTGCATACAAAATGGACAGAAATCAGTTAGTGAAATAACTTTGTGACAGATAATTTAAGGCATTTTTTCTATTGTTGTAAGGTTATTGCGTTTCGCAATAGTGGCTTATCTGAGCGGACGATTGCACTGCAATTGCAAATAAGTTAAACCTGTGTACATCACACCATCAAAAGCAAAGTACGGAAACGCACACTCGTGTGCGCACACGCTCATGTGCGATACATTTTGTGTGCGCCAAAACGCACATACTCATGAGTTGTGCGCTTTAAGGCGCATTTACAATTAATGCGAGGCTCGCATGCAAGAATCGCATACTGGTCTCGCATCAGTCAAGTCTCGCAATGCAATTTACAATCATGCACCTGATAAGATTGTCAAATTTTATTTTAAAACACTTTTCACATAGGATTATGTAACTAAAACTTTCAGGTTTTCTCAATTTTATTTAATTTGAGAAAAATTACCGCGAAACACTATTTTGTTCACGAAAACACAACCACAATAAATCTGACATATGAATTTTACAAGCTCCCGCATCTCGCAAGCGTGAAATATTCAATTTTCTGAATATTTCTCGCAACGTATTCGCGTCACGCATCTCATTGTAGATTACCAGGTTTAAGTCTATGCTTTGAATCAACTTTTGACAGCTGTGGGATACTCGGATGCGAGCCTTGCATGCGCGTCTCGCATAATTGTAAATGGCCCTTTACTTGTTCTTAGTACTCACGCACGTGAGCTGTGTGCACTTGAATAATTTCGTGTGCGCACATGAGTCGAAAAATAAGCTTTGAGTCGTTCGTGTGCGCACGCGAGTGCACGTTTCCGAACTCTGATCAAAAGACACAATGGATGTAGGACCGTGCAGAACAGGACAAATTCAGGACGTAAGAAAATCGTGACAAGGACGTGTTGAAACTTCTTTGCTCAAGGTACTTAAAGCCAATCGAGCAAAACAGTGGTACGCAAGCGTCTGCTAGTCACATTCGACGAATCCTTTGCGCAAAAGGATTGTTTGCTAAAAAAAAGTTTCTTAACATGAAACTGAACAAGAGTTTTGAGTTGTAGAGCCCACAGGAATTGGGCTCCGCAGGACTGGAAACGAGTTCTTTTCCCAGTTTATGACAAACTGTACGTGGTCTTAATTTTTTACGCAGCAATTTGTATACATATAATATTTGATACATTTTGAAGTAATAAAAACTATTTGCCAGGGGCTTTATTGATTTATTGATTGGTGTTATCAGGCAGGGCCGCGGCTAGGCATTTTGCCGCCCAGAGCAAATACGCCGATTCCGCCCCCTTTAGGGCAAAATTTTTTTTCGCTTCGCTCGCGGGTTTTTTTATTCTTTATAAGAATTAGTATATAAGAAATTCTTAATTAAATAAATTTTCTTTCTATTTGGCAAAGTCAACCAAGTCATTTATTAGTACAGTTTCTCTCTTACTTCAGAATCGAGAGGGATCGCAATGCCGACGTCACTCTCAACATTCATTTCATTTTGCTTCGCACACCGTAGAATTTTACGCTGCTGTCTGTTGCTGGAGCTCGACCCAAAGCTGCCATGCTCTAGGCAGCTACATGGCTGCAACATTTAAAAATTTTGCTTGGAACGCTTTCGGCAACATGGATCACGTTTCGCCTATTCGACTAGGCATCTGCATTTTACTTATCTGTGCTTATAACTTTTTATTGGAATGAATTGTAATGCAAAAGGTTGTCATCATGCCTTAGACCCTAGGATCTCGCAATTAATCGAAGAGATGTTTCGAAAGTATACATTACGCATTCGAAGGATAATGTACGGAATCGCCTCTAGGTTTCTATTCCGTACTGGGTAGTTTTTGTGTCGCCTTTCGTTCATCTTTTGTTTATTGTGGTTTCAAAGATGAACGAGTATTCAAATGCACGTGTCACTTAAAAATGAATCGTTTTATGGCCGTGCCGTACGGACCAGCAATATAACAAAAAGTAATGATAACGTAAAGAAACCGGCAGTAGCGATGAAAGCCGGTACTATAACAGTAGATTCGTAACACTAAGTGAATGAAAGAACGGAGCCCAATGAGTCATACTCTTGTATATTTTATATTTCCAAGACCAAAAGGCTCAGTCAAAATCTTAAAAATAAAAATTAAATAAAGGAAGAAGTATTTTATTGTTTAAGTTTAAAAAATAATATGGTTTTTTATTACTTGTACTCATACTATTTTCTATCGCCTGCATTTATTTGAAATAACTATAATACTATAAAATAATTTTAATAAATTTATTAATGCCTGGCGAATCCAATAATTATAAAATTGCGCAAGTGTTAAAGGACAATTTACACGAAAAGACAAGAACAGCAGTTCATACAAACGAACGTATGCGATGAAAACCATATACATATATCTATTACATGTAGTTTTTCCTGCCTAATTAATCATAATTGGTATCGTATTAAAAAAAACATTTGAGCCATGATAGCCGATTATATGCTGATTAAAATTGAAATAATCATTTTTTTGTTTTTATTTTGATAACAAACTCAAAATACTACCATGGTATATTGAAATAAATTAAATTTAATATAATTATTTTAAAACAAAACTACTTTTCCATGCATGCCGGCTTTAAAGTAGTTATTAAATCATTTAAAGCTGCCGTCTGCGAATTTATTGAGTTCGTCTGGGCATATATGGCAGCTGTTAAGGCAGATAGAGCATCTGTGGCTTTATTCTGTTCATTCACTAATTTTTTAAGTATTTTATTAGTTTTGCAACCTTCAACATACGCCAAACGTACAAAATTTTTCTTCCGTGTGCTAATCTTTCTTGGCTTGTTTGAGATAGCTTTTTGCTTCTTAATGCCATCTTCAGTATTTAGATTGATCTCGTCTGTTTTTACGGAGGTGTTCTCCGCAATAGTTTCTATGTTATCCTCAATTGCAAGTAAGGTAGATTGTGTTTCTGGAATTCTTTCCCGATCTTTTATGGATCTTTTGTTTGAGATAACTTTTAGCTTCTCGATGGCATCTTCCGTATTTAGATTGACCTCGTCTATTCTTACGAAAATGTTCTCTATATCAATTTTTTTGTTATCCTCAATTGCAAGCAAGGAAGATTGTGTCGCCGGAATACTTTCTGGATCTTTAATATTTATGGATCTTTTGTTTGAGATAACTTTTTGCTTCTTGATGGCATCTTCCGTAATTATATTGACCTCGTCTATTCTTTCGGAGATGTTCTCCACATCAATTTCTTTGTTATCCTCAATTACAAGGAAAGTAGATTGTGTTTCCGTGATACTTTCTGGATCTTTAATATTTATGGATCTTTTGTTTGAGATAACTTTTTGCTTCTTGATGGCATCTTCCGTAATTATATTGACCTCGTCTATTCTTTCGGAGATGTTCTCCACATCAATTTCTTTGTTATCCTCAATTACAAGCAAAGTAGATGGTGTTTCCGGAATACTTTCTGAATCTTTAATATTTATGGATGTTTTTTTTGAGATAACTTTTTGCTTCTTGATGGCATCTTCCATAACTAGATTGACCTCGTCTATTCTTTCGGAGATGTTCTCCACATCAATTTCTTTGTTATCCTCAATTGCCAGCAAGGTACATTGTGTATCCGGAATGCTTTCTTGATCTTTAATATTTATGGATCTCTGAAACATTTCCGTAAATAACACACATTATAAATATTTCTTAACAACTATACCTTATTTTCAAAATGAAATTCATTTGGGATGTCTGTATCACGAAGATGCATTATCCCACATATCTTAATTATTGCTTTGTCTTCATTTGTTAATTCGAATTTAGGATCAACGACACCCTCAATCATCGCCTTTTGACGCTCGTCCATTAATTGGCGATATCTTTTTCTTGCAGTTACTTTCAAATCTATCCAACACTGAAAGCAATTGCGCAATTGGTGTATAGATATTTAAGGGATTTTAGTAAACTCACCTTCTTCCATTGTGATATTGATTTCAAATCACCGCGCCTATTTAATTTTCTTTTAATATTCTCCCAAATTAAGTCTTTAGCTCGAGCACCCTCAGGTGTAAACATACCTTCTAAGACGTTGTAATTCACCTTTATTTCATCCAATAAATATTGCCTCTGATGTGGGGATAATAGTTCTACCTAAAAGTAACTTACATTATTATTTCATTCATGCTTTATGACCATTTTTCTTACCATGTGATTGATAAAATATTATTCTTCAACGAACTCATAATAAAATTTCTTGTGTTTCTAGTTTTTTTTATTAAATGCATGGTATGGCTATTTTTCTACGTTAAAAGATAAGATAAAATAACCCTTTCAGTAAAAGATACAAGTCTGTTTCATTCGTGATGTTAAGCAGCGTAATAAGTATAACATAAATCAGATGCAGCTAATTCGAAAATTCCAAAATAATTGCTTATTATTTTTCGCCCGATTTAATTGATAAAGCGAAGCGTGATTCAAATGTCATTCACCACATGAAATTTTGTTGTGAGTTCGTTGTAGGTCGGTAAGAAAAAATAATATTGTCATAAAGCAGAAACAAAATAAAATTATTACTTTAATGCAGGCCAATTATCCCCATTTTAAGAACGCATATTGTTATATGAAATAAAGGTATAGTAACTGAATTGGCGACGATAGAGCTAATGTTTAATAAAGTTATAGAGAAGATGATAGTTATTGGGTGTAGGGTTTGGGAAATACCAAAAATTTGTTTCATTTGCCGCAACCAGGAGATATTCGTATTGTAAAGTTTGTTTATCATCTAGAATAATTATAATATGTAGCCCTAATAAGGCATCCCGACGTCTTAACTGATTAATAATAGGGTACCAAAGTTCCGCTTAGGTCCCGTCTTCACCTAGCGGAAGGCACACCTTCTTGTTCATCTGGTAGTCTGTTACCGCCGGGGTCATAATCTTTGTGGACTGGTTAGCGGGACTCACTTGTTTCAGGAGGCATAACACTCCGACGAGGCTGCGTAGCGCTAACACCGACGTTTGCGTCTCTTACTCAGCCGGCTGTTTAGGAAAATGGCCTCAACAAGCACAAGTCGCTCTGCAAAATGTCATCGACTTTAAAAGTCTACAGAATAGATAAATGTCGATGTCAAGAGATTCACAATACCAAATTTCTATTTCGACTTTAAGGCTATTCAAAATCGACTCTAGCAATCGAGTCCTGAGTCTTTCAACATCCAAGAGTTCAAACGCGTGGTTTACGGCCTCCTCCTCATGCATCCTCCAGACTACCATTAACCTATCATATCCTTCTTCTATCGTTCGAGCTGAGCTTACTACTAAATATTGCACCATGATGTGAATGACGTGACCGACTGGTAGTATAAAGGGTAACACGTAAGCTTCAACTTTCACATAAAAAAATATAATGAAGAACTCGAGAAACTGAAAATATAACTTTTTTCATTGAACAATCGACTGCTGACAAGTCAACTCAAACTGGAACCTGTTCGGTAAGTGATAAACTATTTAAATCATCAAGAACGACCACAGTCAAACACTACAAATCTTTTAAAGTAGGACAATCATCCAACCAACTAACTACTCAGTTCATTAAAAACATTTAAGTTATGTTATGCCTATGATTAGAAATAGAGAGGAGCTAATAGGACAAGTCCTATGTTATTCATTCCAAGTATCTTTTTCCCCGACATACCACAACATGTCAAGCTCATATTTGCTCAGCTAGTCCATATTAGGGACCGAGTAAAGGCGAAATCAGATAGAAAAAGAGAGACTTCAGCGAGACCCCAACCTATATTACCACTCTCGTCTGATTACTCAGGGTTTAACTCCCGTGTATTGCTTAATTCGATGGCTAAGAGAGGTATGAAAATCTACTGCTCGTGGAGTATACTGATTGATGTGCTTCGGCATATTTTCAATAATATTTCTCTTGATGTAAGTGAGTTCAGCGTGTATTATCAAGGTCATATTAAAACCTGTTTGAAACGATGGACAAGTGAGCGAAGGGTCTTAAAGAATCGACGCATAATTAACTCGAGCTGCCCCTGGTTTACACGTACTGAAAATTTACGATGGAGACGTTTTCAAACCCCAGATTGCTGGAAATGTTATCGCGTTTTGCGTAATCGTGGTAATTACGAAATTCGTTTTTCCAAAATCATTTATTATCCAAGAAAGCTTGATATTATATTACCAGCTAAAAAGCTTTGGAATAACGAGGGACATTGGTATAGGCAAATCGAAAACCAATGATGTAGTCAGGGACTTAAATTTGAGTTCGTTCATTACCTTGGAAACTGGCGCGTTGATGGAAATGATGGGAGTCCTAATTACACTTGCCTCACCTACTGCAAGCCTCTTCAAGGGTTTTCGTTTATTAATATTTCCCAGCAACAAATATATGCGGCAATGTTGTCTTAAAGCTTGACGGCATTAATCCCAAGTTCATAAAGATGATCCTACCAGTGATACTGCCTTATCTAACTCATTTATTTAACTCCATAATATGACCTTCGACGTTCCCCACTAAGTGGACCCTGGCCAAAATTATCCCAATACGTAAAAATCAGGTAAGCAGGACTTTCGTCCTATTTCCATTCGCCAAAGTGTTCGAAAAACTTATGCACCAACAGATTTCAGTATATAAGGAAATAATTTCCTATCGGCTTATCAATTTGGATTTCGATCTAAACATAACTGCAGCTCTGCGCTGCTCAAAATTACTGACGATATTCGGCTGTCGACGCCTCATATGTTAATAAATAAAATTAAATCTCTGTTGAACTTTTCTAACCATGCTTGTAAAATCTTATCTAAAAGACCGCCGACGAGTATTCTCAGGTGAGAAAATGTCTGAGTTTGCCAAGATTTTCAGTGGCGTTCCCCAAGAATCTATGCTTGGGGTTTTTTTTCCAATATTTTTTAATGATCTGACCAATTACCTGACCTTTTGCCGAAATCATTGCTGATGCTATATATTAGTAAGCACAAAGACCAACTTGAAGAAAGTTCTATGAACATAGACTTAACCCACTTGAAGAAGGATCTATGAACATAGACTTAAAGAAGACGTTTAAATGGATCATTGAAAATGACGGGTACAACCGTCACTTTTACAATTATAGATAGGTGGGAGTATTCTGCGTGCACTGCTACGCACATTCAAGAAAAGGTCACAGGTTTACACAAATACAGGGTAATATGCAAAACTATAAATCTTCAAACGTATCAACAGCCGGCCGCTTTGTAATTAAACTTAGTGTATACACCCTGTATATCATTGCCAGAATAATATTGTTATCTTATAAATGAATTTCCGTTATTTAGCAATATGACGCCTCATTTTAATGTTGATTAGAAATTGTAGTTGTTAACTTTTATGGAGGCGTTACGTAACGCATTGGAGAGTCTGGAGTCTGGCCAGGCGTTACGGTTCTGTTACGTGGGGGAAAGGGACGAAAATGGAATAGCGAAGGACCACGCCGTCTTAGTGGATTCCAACCACGAACCTCTAGGCTACTAAGGATGTATTTGTACCCTTATTACTTTGGTAAAAGAATTAAGGCACGATTCCGAACAAGGCGGCAGATTGCAAATCGCAGGCGACACTACTAGTTTATATGATAAAATCGCGATTTGCTATGATAAAATCGTGACTTTTTCATACAAACCAGTAGTGTCGCCTGCGGTTTGCGGTCTGCCGCCTTATTCGGAATCGTACCTTTAGTCTAGCGACGCCATACACCACCAACATTGCATTGATGTCACAATAAACCAAAAAATTAAGAAATAATTTGTCTATTTTCGTACGAAATAAACAAAGCTTAATAACATGTAGCGTGTACGAGTCATTGTATAGAGAACCTGCAGTATGCACCGTGTAACATGAAATGTATCCTGATATCTTATACTTAAATATTCCAATTAATTGAACAAGGTTAGTACCAATTAAAATACGCTATAACAACTTCAAGTCGCTATGATTAAATATAGACGAGACGTAAAATGCCACATGATTTCGTTTTATGGTAGCATTACAAAGCTAGAAAAACCTCGACCAGCCTAGCCTAATCTTAACCCTTTTAATAAAATAATTAAATATACTTACCCTTAAGCAACAAGTATACGGACACCTAGGCTCACGATGACCGATTTCTCCACACATAGAACATACTAGTGGTCTTCTTGGCAATGGACATTTAGATCGGTGATGTCCAAATTCGCAACAATTAAAACACTTAAGCCTGCTAAATTTAGATATTTTAGTAATTCTGTCCTGTGTATATACGGTCCACTTCGAGTTGGCTGATTAAAATAAATTGTATCTTTAATACAAATATGCATTTTAATTAAATACTTACTATCCATGGTTTTTTTAATTCTTGATACATTAAAGGCCTCTTGCCCCCAACTATTATGATAGAATCTTTTCATTTCTTCACTCCAACCAAAATCAATATTATTAGCAAAAACAACCGATAATTCATTATCTGGTGTGCTTTGAGGTTTCTTACTTTTATTAGCCAATCTTTTTTCAGTAACTTGAATTTTTTGTTGAATAACCGAATCAAGCGATGTCATCATCTGATCTTCGTCTGAATAGAAATGGTCCTCTTGCGCTTCATCTTCTGAATATATTGCAGAAGATTCCTTATCTTTACAAAGTACGTCGATTTTATCCAATACTTTTTCAATATTGCTCAAAGACGTTTCTGGAATTGCATCATCGTTGTCTTCACAAATCTCAATCTCTAGTTGTGGCTCTAGATTTCTACTAGCTCTAGAATCTTTCTTCTTTTTATTAAGAACATCTTCTGCAATTTTCCTTGCAGTTATCTCCTCTTCACTGTGTACTGATTTATCACTTGCAGTTTCGTTACTGTTTTTACCTTGAGAAATCTTGTTGATTATAGTTATAAACTCTGAATCCGTTATTGGCTCAGTACGGCTAGATTTTGAGCGCCTACGAGGCTTTTCTTTATTGTTTTCAACGGCCTCGCCGCGAGCAATAAACGGTAAACTCGGCTTGGAATTCCCATTATCCTCCTCATCAGAGGAATCGTCATTGTGCTCAGATCCCTTATTACTGCCTGGAGCCTTACGTTTTCTTAATCGTTTTGCTTTTGGGGCGGGAATATCTACCTCTATGTCTGAATTTGAATCGATTTGAATCGACTTTTCGTTACCTTTGTTTCTGCCCTTAGAGTAAACAGTTTCAGGCATGTCTGAGCTTTCGCTTTCATAAACATCAGTAGCACGGAAGCACGACTGTGTGACTTGATAATTGGGAGTTGATGTCGTCATATTTTTACATATTTTTTTGCGTGGTGTTATGAAGTTCGGTTCTTTTTCATCTTCATTTTCTTGCTGAGTGTTAGAACAGTGTGAGGGCTTTACCTTCTTTGCTTGATTTTGGCAGACGAGATCAACAGTCTCCTGAATGCATATAAGATCTTCATCGTCAGGTACATCCTCTTCGAGTAGCCTGGTTTGGTCTGCATGTGCAATAAAATCATCAGAAACTACCGAATTTGGTGAGTTGCAGCGAGAATTACGCTGATCAAATCTTCTACTTCTAGGCTCTGACAACGGCTCTGTTTTTAATGACGTTTTTGATTCTTTCACATTTTCATCATCCTCTGACTCTGCAGAACTGTCAAGATTCACCATTGGTGGAGGCGGCATTGGTATTTCCACAATATCGCTTTCATCACCTGAAGAAGAATCAATAACAATTGTTTCTATATTTCGGTTCTTCGATTTTTGCCTAACTAAATTGGCTTTAAATTTTTTCATTTGCATTTTTACAGTTTTATCCAATTTTGTCATTTTCTCATTAATCATTCGGTTACTTGTTTGTGGCTGTTTATCATAATTCTTTCTTTTTTCAGCATTTTGCCTGTCTTTTTCAAATGCTTCGGTGCTTCCTTCAGGATTTGGGCCCTCCCCGGAAGCATTAGGGATGGCCCCACTAAAGTTGAGATATGGCGTATAAGGTCGAAACGCAGCAATATCTAAGCCCGTTTCGACCCCCTCTTCGTAATCTCCAGAAACCACTGCACATGGATTAACATTTATCTTGCTGTACCTAGGATTTGGAGGTACACCGCCCATGCCTTTGTTCCAGTATCGACATGTTCGTGGGCCTTCTTCCATATTTTCCGTATCTAAACTGTCTAAGAAAGTGTCCAGCCCTTGTTCAAATTCTTCTACTGCCTCATGATGCTGCTGAGCATACAGTTTAGCTTCTAATTCGTCCATGTCTTCCGGATCTATGTCAATCTAAGCACAAAGTTTAGATGTTGTTATTAATTGTTACATCAGACTTACCTCCTCCATTTCTAATTATTGAACTTGTTATCAAGTTGTTAAAAATGGATCAAACATGTAATCAAATCCAGCCAATGAACAAAAATCGAAAACAGAACAACCGTGAACTAAAAATATGGCAGACAAATCACAAATGGACGAGAAAAGAGCGCTAATGGAAGTATAACGTGGAATCTTAACACGAGAAATAGAGTGGCGCTACTATCATTATTGGTTTGAATCACTGGTTAATATGGACAAATGTTTTTTTTAAAATAACTGCAAAAATAAAATTATGGTTTTTTAAAAATACTGATCATTTAAAAAATTATTATAAATGGACTGTTATTAAATCTGGGTTACTAGATATGAACAATACACGTTGTAATAATACACATTGGTATACAAAAATGATTTTTATTTAAATTTTCCACATTAATTAAATTATGTTAATTAATTTAATGAAACGTAAATATTTGTAAAAAATCACTGTTTTTTGTGAAACATTGTCAAAATAATAAAAAAAGAAATTAGTGTTTTTTTAGGCATATGCACACCTTTATTTTATACGCTCGACACACGGCAAAGTCGTTACAAGGCGAAATTCATCATTAACGATAAAATTCGTTATTATGTTTTGACAGTTGTGGATGAAAAATGTCAGTGAACGAAAATTAAAAAAAAGGATTTCCTAGTTACGTTGCTGTCCACGTGCTGGTCTCTCAATCAGCTAATCTGGAAACAAATAAATTTTTTTATTATTTATCAACTAAAATTAAAATCAGCTGATCCATAACAACGACGCCGTGAGCCAAGTGGGTAATATTGCCTCTGACCCAACGTAAATATTTCCGGAGTAGGCCAGAGATCTCAGATTATCTGAAAACTGCAGTTTTGCACCGTTTTATACGAACCAACCAACGAAAGTTAAATAAAAACCGAGATTTTCCAATAATCGATCGTCGCCGTATATTTGAGTCTTCGTCGAAACGACGTAAAATTTGCTTCATTAGGTTTCGTAATTACGACGCTCATATCATGCAGTTCTTCTTTTTCCGCACACTTCGATCTAGAAGTTCGTTTTTAAATAGAACAACTCGGCAGTGGAAATTGTAGCGCAGTTAGTATTTCCAAATTCGTACAACATGTTAAGAGTTCAAACGTAAGGTTTATCATCATCTGCTTCACCCCCTTCCTCAACTTCACTCCACTAACTTATCCTATTCTTTTCTATCAGTACTAGTACAAAGGGTAGTACGATAAATGACTTATTTGTATTGACCAGAAAACAATAGCCTGCAGTCTTCTACGCCTATAGACTGTGATTTGACAAATTCTCACGTGCTTTTCGTTGGTATGGTGGCCAAGCGTGAGCAGGACACATAATGTCATAAAGTTGGGAAGAGCCCAGGGAACGGCAACAATACAACAGGTGCTATGAGAACATACCTCACGAACGCTCTTGATGTTTTTTGCACCTTCTCACTCCCGACATTCACATCAGACACGCAATACTCTTGGACAGAACGAATCCAGGGCCTGGACCGCAAGACCCTACGACCATAGTAACATCTTTACCTTGGAGGGTAGGGTCGCTACAACCACAGACTGCATTCCCACAGATTACCTTTTCTGGCGAAATACCCTCGAGAAGAGAGTGGAGAAACGGAGTCGTCCTAAAGAAATTCCATATACGGATATTCACCGATCACATCAAGACCTCAGAGGACTAGGACTTTATCTAGGGACCACTAACAGTCCGACTCTTCTGGCTCCCGGTGCAAGTTAGTATCTTACAAGCGGAAGTGCTGGCGTTCCTGAAGGCCTGCCAGACAATTAACTTCGAACCTACACAAGGATGTAGCATTGGGAGGTTTTTTTTGTTATTACTGAGTGGCTAGCAGCAAGGTGTGTTTGTGACCGCCTGTCTCAGGCGCATGCCTAGGACAGGAAACACCGCTAAGGGTCCCCACCCAGAACGAAGTGTCAGATTCCGACTGACTAAACTCACCAGCACTTTTGCATGACGTTTGAGTCCAGACCGGAATGAGCCGTAAATTAAAACGGCTACCTCGAGGGTGTTCACCAGAGCCGGGACAGTGGGGCTTACGGATCAGCAACCTACCGTCTATGCTTTCTTTGGCGTGGTGACTTCGACGAAGCTCGGTATCCAATTCACTAACTACGTAAGTGCCAGTAGGTGCATCGGAAGTTGGACAACACTCTACCCAGAAGCTGCTGCCTCTCGTTTCTGTAAGTTTCTAGTCCAGCCTAAGATAAAAACACCTCGTTCTTAAATCTCATTCTCCCCGCTTGAAAGGCTTACGCCATTGCGTCACGCGGCTGGATCAGCTATCTCTTCTGGCATTTCTTTGCTTGCCTCTGCTTCTTTTGACTTCGTATTGCTTAAGCCTCTGGTCCAGGATGTTCTCCGGTATAAGCTGCACCCCGGTGTCTACTTCCAGCACAGAACTGTGAGCCTTTCAACAAAGAAAGAGCAATGGCCCTTCTAAACAGATCCGGTTGGGATATTGCTAGGATTACGGTAATCATCGCGGAACTTTGGTCCTAAGGAGACCGTGCTGCCAAGCTGGGTATCCCTTAAAAGGGCTATTGCCGTAGCTACGGGGAGACGAACGATAAGAAAACACCCGTTCACTTCCTGTATAAATGCCTTTAGCGCGTACTAGGCAAACTAGATGCGTTTTGGAAGACTTTAAAGAGATCTCTAGACTGGAGGTTAGATCACTGATAAGATTTCCAAAGACCACCGAACTTTAGGTATACGAGATGAACCCTCCCTTGCTAATTCGTCAGCTCTCTTGTTCCCTAGAAATATAGCCTGGAATCCACAGTAGGGTTAGGATGTTTACATTTCTGCTTATGCGTTCAAGCTAATCTTAGCATTCCCTGACTAGTTTTGATGAGATCAGGCTGGAGTTGAGAGTTGGCAGCTTGCCGGTCAGTTACGATCGCTATATCCAGACTAGAGGGCTAATCTTTTTACTTACAGTTTTTGGTTTTCATAAAATAAAACACCTATTTACAAGCATCAGATTTATTTTTCGTTACAAAAAATATAAACAAATCTTCTATTGTTAATGTATGGTACGTCATTTTTATTGGTATTCCTGAAATCTTGTGAACTGACTGGGCTTATAGTAGTTTGTTAAGATATTTTTACTTAAAAATTTCAAATAAAATCATTTGTCTATTTACATAAATTTACTTAAAACTTTTCTTATATAATTTCTTCTTACATGTTTTATTGCACAATTACGAGTTGAACTATTTAAGTTAATATTAAATGTGAAAATAATCGGATATCTATGTCGATGATAAAATAAACGAGAGCATAGTGTGTTCCTTAGACAAACAAGCGGAACTCACTATCAAGAGTATCAATGTGGTTTTCGTCCTGGAAAATCCACAATAGACCAGCTATTTGCATTCTAATAAAGACTAGAAAAGGCTGTTGAGTTTAACATAAACATCGACATGCTATAGTAAACGAGTTTTCATACCTAGGGACGATTATAACAAGAGACAATCAGCCTTATTCTCGTTGTCGAGTGACGTGACAGATGTCACTTCGACCTTAAATTGGTATTCTTATTGTCAATCTAAGAGACTCCTGGCGACTAGATCTACAAACGTCCTATTCTAATTGTCGCAAGCTGGTGTGTGAAGTGACATTTCTCTCGATACGTTTGTAGATATCGACAGTTTCATTCCATCACGTCCCTCGTAGTCACGTCACTCGCCAACGAGAATAACCACCAATAATACATCGGCCGAAACCATAAAACCAATAACACTGCCTAATAAATGCTACTTTAGTCTACGCAAACAGCTGAAGTCGAGAAATATATGAAGGAAAATAAAATTGAAACTGTACAAAACACTAATAAAGCCTGTCTCACTATTTGTTTCGGAAGTGTGGACATTGAAAACGCAGTCGAAGTATTGGTAGGAAGATTCGAAAGGAAAACTCTTCGTTCGATTTACAAGGAAATTCAGGTGAATGGCATTTGAAGGAAAAGATACAACTCCGAGTTGTATGAAAGCAGTAAAATTCCACTGCCATTGTCAAATTGATTAAAATAAACAGACTACGATGGATTGGTCATGTCGAATGAGGTACGGAACAGGAACGTAGTGTGCCGGCAAAGACAGTGCTGGGGAAAGTACCAACAGAAAAAAGGAGAACAGGACGCTCTAAGAGAAGATTTATAGACGACGTCGAGGAAGACATAAGACAATTAGGGATCGACAATTTTTTTTAATTATTTAATTAGAACTGCCTGCAATTAAGGATTTCTTTCATTACACCTAACCAAAATTATTTTAAAACTAATTTTGGACGATAAATTTTAAGCTTGGTATCATCACTCAATAAGTTCATAGGATGACATATAGATGCGGCCACTATTGGCAAATCCATATGATTTTTAGATGTGTCAAAATTTCATGACATTCCAACCATTAAAGAGGTTTTTAGTGATGCTACTTTTGTAATTTTCAAAGCAATGGAAAAATCTGAATTTCGTGTGTTGATAAAGCATTGCTTTTTAATGGGGAAAAATACCGTTCAAGCAAAGAAATGGCTTGACAAGTGTTATTCGAACTCTGCTCCATCGAGACAAATGGTAGAGAAGTGGTTTGCTGATTTTAAGCGCGGCCGTACAAGCACCGATGATGCTGAACGCTCTGGTCGCCCAAATTCGGCAGTTGTTCCAGAAAACATAAAAAAAGTACACAAAATCGTTTTGGAAGACCGTAAAATGAAGTTGCGTGAGATAGTTGACACCTTAAAGATATCAGAAGGCAGTGTATTCACTATTTTGCATGAGCATTTGTCCATGACAAAGCTCTGTTCGAAATGGGTACCGCGTTTGCTCACTGTTGTCCACAAACAAAAACGTGTTGATGATTCAAAGCGCTGTTTGGAGCTGTTTACGCGAAATAAAAAGGATTTTTTCATGCGATATGTGACAATGGATGAAATATGGCTCCACTTTACACCAGAGTCAAATCGGCAGTCAGCCGAATTGACAGCAATTGGAGAAAGCCGTCTAAAGCGCCAAAAAATGCAAAAATCTGCTGGGAAAGTTATGGCGTCCGTATTTTGGGATGCGCATGGTATAATATTCATCGACTATCGTGAAAACGCAGAAAAGATCAATAGTGAATATTACCTTTCATTAGTGCGTTTAAAGGACGAAATCGCGAAAAAACGGCCCCAAATGAAGAAGAAAAAAGTGCTCTTTCACCAAGACGATATATCGTGCGACGACAATGCGATCGCGACAATTGCAAAATCGAACTTCGAAATGCTTCCGCATCCACCACATTCTCCAGATTTAGCCCCCAGCGACTATTATCTGTTCCCACATCTCAAAAAAATGCTCGCCGGAAAGAAATGTGCCTCCAACGAAGAGGTGATCGCCGAAACTGAAGCATTTTTTGAATGGTTGGACGAATCTTTCTATAAGAAAGGCATAGAAATGTTAGAGAAGCGTTGGAATGAATGTATCACTCTTGAAGGAGACTATGTATTAGATAAAACAGCTATGGAAACTTAAAATTTAATAAAAAAATCTCATTGCATATATTTTTTTTTGAATTTTCAATTTAACAGAACATGTATTTGTTTTCTTGTTAATCTCAATATAAAATAAAATAATAAACAGCAAAACTTAATACATACATATAAGCCCAGATATAGAATAGTTCGGTTTTTCTTTCTTCCATCATATTGAAAAGGTAGTTTTTTTTTATTTATTTAATTTTTGTTTTGTTTCTATATACAATAAAAACAAAAATCGAATTTTTTTTAATAATAATAAATTAAACTAAAACGATTATTCGTGTACAAAAATATGGAACAAATTGTTAATATATTTCTAATAAAATGCTCAATAGTACAATTTTGATTTATAATAATAATAAATATATTAGTCGACTTTTTCTCAAAGAACATTTAATATTTCAGCATAATAGCATCATCCGAAATTTTTTCTTAAGAATTTGATTTCTTTGTTTTTATTTATTTTTTGTTTCTTTTTTATTTTGCTATTTTTTTTAATCAGCTTGTATGTAAAACATGCAATATTCCAAAGAAAACATTCAATTATTATATGCAGGCTTAAATAATTATTCCAATAAAAACGATATTTATCATGCATTAAGAACCAAATTTAAATGATGTGGGCACAGTCTGTTGTGTAAATTGAAAGCCTCCGCTTTTTTCGATAAGTTTTGATTCTCGTTGTGCTTTCTTTTGGTCAGCTGTAACTACAATATCTTGAAGAGATTTTCTCTGTTCTTGTGAAAGACCAGTGGTTAATAATGCATACCATGGTTGATCTTGTGTTGAAATTGCTGTGTTAAAACAGTTTTATGTAGTTTTAAAAAGAGAAACACATTTTTTAGTTGAATTATACCTGTAATAACTTCCTTAAATGTGATGTATTCATCTACTGCATTTTCAATCTCCTCCTCGTCAATTGGAGTTGAATAAGTTTCTAAAGCTGTTTCTGGTAAATCCGCATCAGACTCTTCATCATCAGCGCCTGAATCATCCTCATCTTCGTCATTCTGATAATATGGAATTTAAGAATTATTCATTATTTATTTCTATTTGTAAATTATTATATGGATTTTTATTAATGGTTAAAAGAATTAATACAGCTACAACATCTACAAGTTTGTTGACTAGAGCTGATGTTGACCAGGCAAGACTAGGCAACATCATCAGAAGCTATTTCTCTTCGGAGTGTTGCGATGTTCTGGGAACTACACAACAACTTAGCACTCTTCTGGTCGACTAGTTGACACAGTTTTGTCACTTCCTGTCACTGTTTTGGATCGCCTTACTGAGTTGTTGCAACACCTCACAATAGCGTGCAGGTGTGATCGTGGTCCCACGGGGCAGGTAATTGATGAGCAACACCCCCTTGGAATCCCAAAAGAACGTTTTGCCATTTTCTCGTGGATTCCACAACTTTCCCTTTATTTGGTGTTTTGGCGGTAGGAGCCTGTAGGAGGAGTGTCTCCATAGTGGCTGAAGCCTGACTGCCGGATATATCGACGCACGCGCATAGAAATTTTACAGTGCTACCAATACACCCAGACGCAAATTCCCTGAGACTCCCCGACTTTTCCCAACCCCACGGATTAAAAAAAATAGTAGAAGTTACTTTTGAGGAGACGCTAGTACAAGCAAAATGATTCAGATATTGCTTACACCTCAGTCAAGTGTTGCGACAGCTGAGCGGTCCTTTTCAACACTATGTCGGATTAAAACTTGGCTAAGGACCTGTATGGGCGAAGACATCTTTACGTATCTAGCACTGTTAAATATTTACTCACCATGACATTAATGTGAATATTGGCAAAATTATCGAACGATTTGTTAAACAAAAAGCAAGAAGGGTTAACTTTATTATGTGTAAATAAATAAAAATTTACTTAAATAAAAGCTTTCGAGTTTTTATTCCCCGAAAATGAATTTCTAGGCCAGCCACTGGATTGCGGTGAAGGCAGGAGAGCGTTTATTTCGGTGGAGCAATCGCTATGATAGTAGCGAAAGCATTTTGTCAGGGTTGCTACATTCCTACAGTGGCTCAAAGTGTCGACAGTGGTACGAGCAAACGGCGTCTTCTCCGATAAGTTTGGGGGCCTTTTTCTACTTTATCTAACCACGCCAAGGTGGTTTTCGAAGGCTCGCCCTAAATAAGGAAGAGGCCGAATGTAGAATTTGTATATTACAGCACGATCCAATGACGGGAGTCGGAATCGCACCGTCTCTGTACCGCAAGATGAACGTGTGTTGGACGACACGCCTTTCCGCGTCAGCTCTCCGTGTCCGCACCGGGCTCGCACTGCGTCAAACTAGTTGAGTTTAGTTTTCACGCGGACACGGTGCGGACGAGGTACCCCGGACAAAAAAAATTGACATAGAAAAATTAATTGAAGAAGTCAGAAAGTTTTCAATGCTCTACGAGTCGAACGAAAAATACCGAAATGCTGAATATAAAAAACGGTGAGTGCAAAACGAATACGGAGATGAATGCACGGCCAACACTCGGAATAGTGTAGCCTCCCATTTCCATCAGCGACACTCGGCGGAGATGGCTCGGAAAGAGTGCGTTACGGCCACGGTGCGGATATGTGTGTCCCTTTAAGTGCTTTAAGAACCACTGGCACAGATGAGGAGATTTTGCAGGTGGAAATGCGACAATACTTTGTTTGGAAGCATTGAATTCGACTCGATTTTTACGGCCCCAATCGAGAATGAGTTCAATTGATCTATAAATAGGCTTGGACATAAGTCCAGGATCAGACAAGGACTGGTACGCGCTTGTCTTGCATTATTGAAGGGATACGAGTACTACCTTAATTGAGAGAAGAAACTCTCGATCCAGTTCCTTAGAGCTGGGCAAAACCAATAGCTTGGAGTTTAGCTAACAGAACGGGTTGCCATACTCTATCAAATGCCTTGGAGGTATCTAGAGCGACCAAACTATACTCACCAAATCGGTGCATACTTTGGTTGAGATGTTCAGTTAAGACACACTAAAAGGTCGCAGGTGGATTTTTTTTGTCTAAACCCGTATTTATACCCCGCTTTTTGTTGATTATGCTCTCCATGATTTTGAAGAATAGAAATAATCGCATCTGGGCGGGAAAAGGAGGGATTGCTGGAGTCACCTTTTTTGGTAAGGGCTAAATATGTCCGAGTTTACAAAAGTGTGAATAAACTTCGGGGAAGTATGAAATGGCAAGGAGTTTGTGCAGAGGTTCAACTAAAGATGAGGCGGAACTCTTTACATGTCTTCACCATTAACAGAAGTTCTCTGCTTTCTCTTCGTTGCCTTCTCCCTTCTGCTGTAACTTCTGAGAATAGCGAGGAAATCGTCTCCTGTTCAATAATTGAAGTCAGCGCCCTGTCACGACCGCATTGAATGTGGGTCGGTGAAGTAAAAGCGTGCATTGGTGTTGGCTACTTTTATTTTTCTCTCTACTGCCTTTCGGACTAGAGCTTGCTATTCTACATTTCACTCTATTTTTTCATTACCTCTAGTCTTCCACACACAAAAAATGCAATCTTGTGTATTTTGATTGAAAAGCTCATAACAACAAGATTGTTTGTTCACTAATGATTTATTTATGGGCATATTCACACAGTGCACATTCATGGCGCCTAAAACCGGTTTTATAGATGAGAGAGGGAAGGGAGCGGAAGAACTTAACGAAACATTTTTCACGCAAAAGCAAACGCGTGAAAGCTGGCACACATATAAAAAGTTACTTCTATCTCTTGCATTCTTTAGCTCTGTTTTTCTCTAACAAGTAAATTTCATCTGCAATACATTTAAATGTTCCTGTATAGCATTCAAATTTACTACACTCATTTACGCCCCGTCTGAGTTTCTAGGAGTTGAATAAAACCGGTTTTACTCACCACAATTATGGCAGCGTGTGAATATGCCCTATAATCATAATTCTTGAACTGTAAAAAAAATCCGCTACTTCGAATTTAAGCAAACTACAACCAAAACGAGCAGCTTAATAATATTGCAAAACATAACTATGTAGATTTGTTAATACATTAAATTTTAAAATAATTAAACAACGGTGTGCAGTTTTGTCGGTTTCTTCTTTAAAAAACTGATAGCGCGCTGTGTAACTCATAAACAAAATTTAATAAAAACTTAAAACTCGCTAACAATTTTTAATGTATTGTTAGCGAGTTTTAAGTTTAAGCGCAGAAAATTATTTTTACTTTCGTCGACGTATTCTGTTTAAATCTATAAATGGAAAAATATAAAACTAAACTTACTTTAATGTCTGTTTTCATTTCGAAGCCACCTTCACTTGCTTTCTTTTTTGATAACTCTGCAATTCGATCCAAATAATTTGGTGCGAATTCATCAATTTCATCTTCATCACTTGAGAGTGCCTCTATATTTTAATAAAAAAAAAACAAAAATTTATAACTATGTATCGAAAAAAAAAATTTAATTCAAACCTTCACAATCTTCATCATCCTCTTCACTTTCCTCTTCCTCTTCTTCTTGAGCACGTGCCTGATAAGCACGTTTAAGGCCGTCAAATAGTAAAATTAATGCTGGTATTATTTTTCCAGCTACTTCACTTAAAACTGGTGGTTTAGCTTCACCTAATGATATAAGAGTGCAAAGACCTAATACGCATAATTTTCTATCGTGAACTCTATAAAAAAAAATAAATTAATTACGTTACTTGTAAGATAAAATAAAATAAAAGAAAATTAATCATACCCTAAAAAGCAATCAGTGTCATGTATCCATTGCTTAATAAAATGCGAGCTAATAGGCTCTGAACTAGGCTGAGGCATTTTATCTAATATTGATAGTAGCAGCTGTGGATTGTAATAAAGTGCCGCAATAACTACCTGTTGTTAAATGAAAATTAATGTTTTTCCTATATTAATTATAAAATTCATACTTGTAAACATATAGTTCTAAGTTCCGAAGATTTAACTTCTCGTGTTAATCTAGTCAGGACCAATTCAACAAACATAGGAATTACTGAATCTATTTGTCCCTTACATTGAAGTATAATAACTTCTAATAATTTTGCTGCATGACATTCGGGATCTTCTCCAGGATCACTTGCTAACATCTATATTGCAATAAAAACATATGTATATCGTTTATAAAAATTGAAATATAATGGACTCACTGTTTTGCACATATCAAACATTGCAAGAAGTCTATTTGGATTTGATAAAAAGGCAGGTGTATCAACAGTTACATAATTATAAAGTGCTGGCATTATGTCAATAAAATAATGTAATCCATCTTTTTTAAATACTTGATAAATTAGTTCTAACATTTGCCACATTTCCGGTGATATCGATTTTGATGTTAGATCGTAGACTAATGAAAATGTTTCTTCATAAAATTCTGTAAATACAGAAGAAATACCATAGAAAATATGAGAAATGTTAAAAATAAGATATAAATATGATCAATATCTAACCAATAATATTATGTTGAAAAATATGTCCGACAAGATTAATAACAATTGGATGTAAATTTGCCATAATTTCTGGTTGATCTTCCATAACAGTTAATAGAGTTTCTATCGTATTTAATATTCCCATGGCAGTTATTGCCTTCTCATCGGAGCCTTCCTCTGATTCTAATACTTGACTAAATGTTGTTGCTAAATGTTGACAAATTTCAATAGCTACTGTTCGTAATTGATCTGGGAATGTGCATACGATCTTCTGCATGACATTTGTTAAATCTTCATTTTCAGTCTCACGGATTATTGTTAATAGTTCTTTTGTAATATCTTTTATTTGGTCTTCGACATAAACTCCAGCTTTTTCCTGAGATGTTAAGAACATTTGAAGGCCAATTGCCGCTTCAACTTTAACAGGAAGTTCTTTATCATTAAGTAAAGCATTTGATGTAAGGCGCATTATTTCTGCTAGTATTTGAGGATTTTTTAGAGGTATATCACTGAAATAATGAAGTACCCAGCAAGCTCTAGCACGCATATGTCCTAAAAAAGTAATAGAAAAATGATTGGCATACAAAATTTATATCCTCCATAAGAGTTTTACCATGAGGATTATTAAATTCAGGAAAAACATAAGTAGTTAACATAGATTCCAACTGATCTCTATAAAGCCGTTTCTTCATTAAAACATCTGCTAATGTACCAATCATATGCAGGGCACCATCTTTTTGTTTATCGTCAGCATTTGGTGAGGTTATTATCTGTTATTAAAAAAAAATTTTAAATAATTTTACTAGTAAAATAAAAATATATTTAACTTACTTGCATGATTATTTGCATAGCTTTTGGTAAGATTCCTTTTCGTTTTTTACAACATGAATGTAGAAGAGTCTGAGCAGCTGGAACAGGTGTAGCATAATCCTCAAAGATATCTGTGCAATAAAAATTACATAATCAAGTATAAATCAAAGAACAATCATTTACCAAATTTAATTCTTATGTATTCATGAGGATCTGTATTCCAAAGCTCTTGATCAGCTTCAGTAAATGACATAATAGGGAATACTACATCTTGAATGATAGCGACCATATGTGGTTTAATTAACTTCCAGGAGTAAGAATGGCTCACCCTAGATGAAAATTGATATAAATTTAATACATTTACAAATTTTTTTGTTACTTACGCCAATTTTAAGTAAACCAAAATGTTCGTTAACACTCGAGAAGATACGTAGACCTTGTTTCGGTATTGATCTAAGACTTTTAACATAACTTCTAGTACACCAGTGGTAAATGTTGGTAAATACCATTCAGCAAACTTTTGATATTTTTCACTAATAACATTTTGTGGGCTACCATATCTGGAATATATACATATTTTTTATAAATATTAATTAATATTAAATTTGGTGATTAGAATAGAATAACATTTATTTTTCCAATATGACTGGCTAATACGCAGCACAAGGACTGTTTATATCATTCTAAGAACATTTGGAAGGAAATTGAATTTTTTATGGTGATAGTGGGAGTTAAAAGTTTGTATACACCGGACATGTACTACCTCTGAAGTGAATCATCCCTAATTAACAAATAATAAAGGATATATTTTGAAGCGCTAGAGAATCTTATACTAAAGTGTTTTGTTATTTAATATATTATTTGTTGCACACTCATACCGGAGGAGTGCACGTTTTGCGTACATTTTTGAGAGTTAAAATGGTAAGAAGAAAGAATTTGCCGTCAGAAACTCGTAATCTAATCGTAGAACATTCAAAAGAAAGAAAAATCTAATCGTAGAACATTCAAAAGAAGGAAAAATCAAAGAAGGGGAAATGGGCTTTTGACAGAAGAGATCAAGTTAGAGATATTTGATCAAAAACACAAGAGTAAGGTCTGGATATCAACCAACAGCGAGCTCATTTTGTAAATCCTTACATCCATTGTGAAACATGGCAAAAGTTTAGTCATGGTTTAGAGAAGCATGTCGGCCTTGGTTACAGGGAAATTTATTTGCACTGAGTCTACAATGAAAAGCAATGATTATCTGATTATTTAAAAAAAACACAATTTAAGGACAAGCGTGCGCAGATTGGGTCTGGTATTTCTTTTAACCTTCCAAAAGATAACGACCCCAAGCATACAGCGAAGATTGTTAGGAAATGGCTAGTGTACAACGCCTCTATGCGGCTTGACACTCCTCAATAATCACAGACCTTAATCCCATAAAACATCTGTGGCAAGTTTTGAACATGAGGATTCGAAAACGGACACTAACGTCCAAAAAAGATCTCCAGACTGCATTGGCGGAAGAATGAGAGAATATTTCATCGGATATTGCCCGAAATCTCAACAATTTAATGCGAAGGCGATTAGATTAATTCCCTTTTACTGAGAATTATTTAAATGCGAGAAAGTTCTACAAATTTCAATGCTTGCCAATTAGGCATAGAAAAAATGAAGTGAAAGGACACAAGGATTGTGTGTTTGCCTACGTTAGTAAATGTACCAATCCAAAATTAATAATATTCGAAACACATAAACCTTTGATTATTCTTCTTGTAATTATTCGTATATATGAACAAAAAAATAAATTTTTAAAAACCGACTTCAGAAAAAAACCAATCCCGTGATGCACAAAAAAGGATGAAATAATTGTTTGTAATTCTTTACAACATTAATCCAATCAGAATGGATTTAGAAAGAAGAATCACTTTTGAAGACACCTGTTTTCTGGGCGATGTATTAAGTACATAAAGTACTAACCGATTTAAGAGTTGCGATCTCTGAATTCGTTCGGTCTCGAAACTGGCGTTGAAGGGCTAAAGGGAAAGCCTTGAACTCGCTGTCCTACCAGTCAGTTGCAGAGGATTGACTAAGGCCCGTATTCACCTACCAGGATAATAAAAATCGTGGATATTTCCATAAAAGTTTCCATGGAAGAAAAAAAGTCGAAATGCCCAATCCGGGGTTTGAATCCCGCGAAGCTTACTTCGCTCGACTAACGCTTTTACTGACTCATCTACGTGCTTTTTATCGATTTCACAACAGTAAAATAATGTGTTCGTTGCCTTTGAAAATACTTCTATCCGTTAAAGATGTACTAATTTTACCAGTTTTTATCCCTACCTTCGAACTCGTTTATTAGAATTAAAAAAGAATTGCACGGGACCACCGTGGGAAACTACCCTTTCAAACAAAAAAGCAAAAAAGTTATTGCGTTACAAAGTTATACGTGAACAGGACCAAAAAATACCTACGCGCCTAATTTATAACATCCTCTTTTTTTGAAATCGGTTAAAAAAACAGTTAAAACACACTTACCTTTCAAACATTCGCACCATAATATGTAAGGCCCATTTTTTAGCTTTCCACCAAGGCAATTCAGGCCGTTCATCTTCATCAATATGTGATGAATCTGGTACTGGGCGGTCAACGATTTGTCTACATATTTCCATCCATTGTGAAAACATTTCTTTTGTTATTAAATCCAATGGTAAAGTATACTAAAAATAAAAGAACGAAAGAAAAATATGAAAATTTACAAATAAAAAAAATAATATAATAATTCCTATATACCTGTGTAAGAGCATAGTAAATTTTTAAAATTTGTTTTTGTAATAAAACACTTTGATCCGATGGGTCATTCATTAAATTTATCATTAAATTATAGATCATCGGTAAAAGAAGATTCATAGCTTCAGTCAGCGGTGTACGTTCTTCAGACTTTTTATATTCATAACTTTTTACTAGTTGATACATTGTAAGAAGAGCTCCATTCCAGCCGTTAACGTCTTTTATATAATAATATATTATTTAATCTTCAATCAACTAATGAAATAAAAGCTCTTACCTGGATTTTGTAAATATATGCTAATTTTATCAACTACTTGCGTCCATCGTCCTGGGAAATCATATTTTATAATATGATTGACACAAATGGCTAACTGTACTCTATTTTTTTTAATAATGTAATTTAAATCAATTTATATATTATATATATAATGTCGTTAATTTTACCTTAATAAATCTGGTGCAAGGACTATAGCCTCTACTATGCTGCCACGTATCATTGCACGATCCTGCTCATGAATAGAGTAGACCATTGGTTCACCCGGATCTGTTTCACGGTCTTGCCAGTTATTTGTTATAAGATTTTTTAGGTATATTGCTCCGGCTTGCCTAACTGGTAAGTCAATGTCATTTTGCATAACAATTTGTAATAATGTTGGAACAAATCCTATTATTTTGTGAATCTATAAAAAAACATGGTGATTTTATTAAAATTAAATTGGTGTTAACTGTTTTATGAATATTTTTTAAGTGTTTTGTTTGGTGGTTTTCCAAGTTTGTTTGAGGCCATTTTGCATAAAACCTTCTGGCTGTTTTAATAAAAAGTGTAATGTACAAATGAGGTCTGTTTGGCGATCTGTTTCAGCAGAACCTTGAGCACAAGGATAATGGTACACGGCTCAATTCATATGCCCACTAACTTCACTCTGATCCCACCCTTGGCCTATCATTGGGCGCGTTTAGGCCCGAGTTATTTTAACTCTGTTAAATTAGCGCTGTTAACTTAGCACCGTTTCTAGCATGCCATTTGACAGTTCTCATTTTGCAGCTAATAACAAGCAAAAATAATACATTTCTGATTTTACAAATAACAAAAAGCTAAAAAATGAGTAATAATAATAATATCCATGCTGTATTGAAATATTTCTAAATTATTTGCTTACAACAAAAATTTACAAGCAAACGTCAATTCATTTTGGCTGTGCTATCTTTTAGCTAAGCCAAAAAGCAGAAATAAGTTAGTTAACAGCGCTAGAAAATTGATGTTTATGCCGTTGTTAACTTGCCTAGCTTAGTTAAATTAACTTGGGTCTAAACGCGCCCATTGACGGACAAATTGAGAGCCCTTTCAGGTTGTGCTGAAACGGGTCGCCAAATCGACCTATTCATCATTTCTAGCACTACAGCCTATTATTGGCCTTGGCATGCCGTTACATTCCTGGCTAATGCCCACCAATTACTTTTTTTATGTGAAGAAACCAAGCTTAGGAGTCACCCTTTGTACTACATAACTTAACTAAGTCTTCCTCAACGGAGTCCATGTATCGCTTCTTTGGTCGACTGTCAGTCGTTGATGAGTAATACCATTGTTTTGCAGATGCTTCCATAAAGGCTCCTTTCATACTTGCAAAAGACCTACCTATTAGGGGGACGTCATCAGCGTAGGCCATTGTCTGTGGACTTGCTTAAAATGGATCGTCGTTTTTACCCCAGCGTCCCTTGCCACCTTCTCCAACACTATGTTAACAGGTAGGCATGACAACGCGTGTCGGCATCGTATTACCTGGATTATAACTTTTGTTACTTCGATCAGATGTTTTGGAAATCAAAAGCAATCCATAGAAGAGATGGGTAACTCAGATCTGAGTCAGCTCAAATATCTGCTTCATTAATAATGAATAATGAGAATGGGTTTGCGGTTCTGAGCCGAGTCGGCTCTTAAAAAGTCAAGGGTCTTTCATTAACGACTGGATCTTATACTTCTTCTCGGATCTGACGAAACTTTTTACTCTTTCATAGCCTTTCATACCCCAACTTTTAGTGAGATTTCAACTCAAAATAAGCTCTGAATTGAGTTGAAGTGAGAGACAACCGAATCGCAAGTTTATGTATAAAGGCCGAAGTCCAATTAGAGCACCGTATCGGGTGCTGGCACTCAAAAAGGTGCTTGTCAAATCATGTATGGAACAATGTCTAACACTAGAACTACCCATGTTAAATATATACCTAGTTTTACCACACCCGTCAAATTGACGGGGTTTTGATCATCATGGCTTTGATTGTAACTTTTGGCTTAGTTTATGTAAAAAGAATATAATTTAACAAAAACAACATTTAATATAATAATTCATTAATTATTAATAAAAAAAACCAACAAAAACATTTTATATTTGCATTTATAGGATATCACATTTGATATTGAATGAACTAACTATGAGGTACATATTTTACAAGTACATGTTATCTTAGATGAACACCTGCCACAAACATAATATGTTGCATTGATTACAGGTATAAATCGCTCTGTTTTGTTGGACAATCGTATTTGGCAATATTTGTGTTCACAAGGGCTTTTTTCAGTTTTCTGGAGTACAATCTATTGCCTTCCGTTCTTGTTTTTGGAGGAGGCTTCTTTTCTGCAGCAAGTATATTGACTAGAGAGTTCTTCGGACAATTTCAACAAAAATTGTTTTCTAGTTTCATTTTCATCACAAGTCTCGTTATATAAAATCCACGTATTGATTGCTGGTGCTGCCTAGTCCTAAATATTATAAAATACCTGCAAAGATCATCTACGTGACCCGGCTTTTACGTTCATACTTCGGGTTCTTGTTAACAGTCAGTTGGCAATGGTCTCGGTGGCACAAGTAGTTAGAGCGCTCGGCGATCCACCAAAGATCGGAAGACATGGGTTCTAATCTCACCAGACTCGCATTGTTTGCAGAATTTTTACAGAAGTACAACTGATAAAGATTGCGTCCTGATTACATTTACCAGTTAGAGCTTTTAGTTCTAAACTGAATCAAAATCGGAATAAAATAGATCCCATAATAATGGCTGCCGAACACTTGATCCAAAGTAAATATAATTTCATATGGAAAATGTAATTCAAATTTTTCCAGGAAATGTCTGAAAGTGATGTATAAATGAATGTAAATATGCATTGATGTCCATCATTGCATAGATGATCCATAAAATATTATAAACTAATTGCTAAAGCCGTCATTTTGACGGGTCTTGGAATAAATAGGTATAGGTCATACTGATAATGGAAGATAAAATGGTTGAGTGGAAATTGAATGGGAATATGTAATTGTTCTCATATTTCATTAAAAGTCGTCATAAAGTTCTAGAACAGTACATAAATTATTTCAAAATTTTTAAGCATGAAATTTGAAAACCGTCAAAATGACGGTCTTGGTAGTTCTAGTGCGCGTGCTCGAAAATTTGATGCCGGTGCTCATATCAAAAAAGTTTTGATATTTTGCGCGGCACCGAGCGTTTAAAAAGTTAAAGTTTTGTTTTTAAATGAGAAAATGGAGGAAAAATTACATGAAACTTTTTTCCTATATGTTCTAAAATATGGGCGTCACCCTTAAAAATGCAAAAAACTTGTTTGTAAAAATGTTTTTCTGCTTTTAGCTTGAAATTTGGTTGAATAGATATTATCAGCCAAAAATAAATTATTTTCAGCTCTTATTTTTAGCTGATAATATCTATTCAACCAAATTTCAAGCAAAAAGCAAAAAAAAAATACTTACTTTCAACTTTATTTCGCGGTTCATTCGGTGCTGTCATTGGACGTGAACCGGCACCGGCTGCTAGCACCCACGGCACTTCAAAGCATCGCATTTAGATGCCGTGCGATGCTCGATGCTAGGTGATCTCATTGGACTTCGGCCTTAAGGCTCCGGTGACATAAGAAGATTCGACAGAACTTTTTTTGATATGATTCTTTTGATCGGGCTCTGGCAGTCTGATCTTCTGAAAGAGCAGATCCGGTGAGTCGGCTCTCGTAAAAGGTCCGTTCTGCCGATCTCTACTCCATAGCTTTAAATAGCTCCTCACGCTACACGCTGGCATATGCTTACTTAAAGTCTATAACTATTACGTGAATATCGATGTCGAATTCCCATGATTTTTCCAAAATTCTTCTTAGGGTGAAAATGCATGTTTGTAGTGAATCTATCTGGTCCACATAGATAGCTACCTATTATGCCTTCTGCGATCGGTCGAGGTTTGTTGTACAAAATAGTGGACAATAATTTATACGCTGAGTTGAAGAGGGTTATATATCTATAGTTCTCACATACGAGTTGTTCTCCTTTTTTGTGCAGGGGACATACCAGACCTTCCGTCCATTCAAGTGGAATTTTTTTCTGACGCCAGATCGATTCTACAAGCTTGTGTAAACCATTCCTCAATTCTTGGCCTCCATATTTCCACGTCTGAGATGCTATGTTATCTTTTCCTGAGGCTTTAAATGTTTTAAGGCGGAAACATACTATTAAAACGCAACCCAACGCAACGTGTCGACACCCGACGTGGACCGTGCACATTACCAACACGCAATGCTACGACACACTAGCATAATCTCTGAAGACAAAGCTAGCAGCAATGGAAGCGTACGGTCGTGTTACAGATTTAAGAAGTAACGAGTCAGATGAAGATTTTGAAGAAGATTTGATGAAATTCTCGAATGACTGACGCGTGCCGTCGGGTTTTGCCTAGAAACACACTGCATGGGACGCGTCGGGTGGAGTGTTGACCACCATCATCGACAACACGTCAATCTGAATCTATGGGATCGGGTGGCATCAGCGAGGGTCGCTTCGCATCCGGTGTTTTTAGTGTGATTCTTGTCTGAACAAATATATGGAAAATGTACGATTTGATTTGACTCAACACGCGTCACATCACATCGGATCGCGTCGCGTTTTAATAGTGTGTTTCCGCCTTTAAAGTTCGTCATATCTTCGAACCTACTACATAATGTATCAATATACATACAATATACAGACGTACATATGAGCCCTTGAGAGTCATGTAAGTCAAGTTTAAGTAATTCGGAGTACAATTACTTACCCCACCACTTTCATTCTCAGCAATGTACCGCTTTTGTTTGCAATGATAACACGCTGTCTTCAGCAGTTTTAACGGTAACTTTTAACTAGTTTAAATATGGTGCTGAACAGGGAATGCGTAAATGATAAATTTTAGTCTTAACTCAGTTTTTGAAAATTTTTGACTTACGCCACTATGATTCTCAACGGCTCATATAAAGGGATGTTTTCTCAGTAAAATTTATGATATTTTAATGCCTCTCAATGATAATACAAAACGATGCAAGGCAAGTTGTGTGATGAATTTTTAACTTGAGTTTGAAAACTTTAAACTGCTATTAAAAACTCATCAGTGTCAGTTAAGACATAGCAAATATTAACTTTGCGTATTTGTTTGCTAGATTATCGCCATAGGAGCGGTTCATCATCATTATCAGGAGTTACACCACCGCCTATTGTCGACCTTGACTTCCTACAACGTTCGCCTCCATGATTGTAGATATCTGGCCTGTCTTTTCCTGTGTCTTATTCTTAATTGTTATAGGAATGGTTAAGCAGCCAAATATTTATAGCATAAACGAAATCAATATATTATTAATAAGTTTAAGGGAATTTGACTTTCTTAAATTCTTTTGCACATGAGTCGAAAGCATCTTCTTGATTTTATTATACAAGCGCTGCCGTAAAGAAATTCAATTCATTTCCAAAAACGCGCAACAAATTAGCTGTGAGGGTAATGAACTACCAGCAATGATGTTGCAAATTACATTATTCTGCCAAGCTTTTTTTTCGTTACCACGTAAGTATAAAAAAGGTTAAGGTAGAATGAGCGTATTGGAAATAGTATAAAAAACGGAAATCGAGCATAATTCTTTCATGTCACGTTTGCCTACTAAAAGATTAATGGTTATAAAACTCTCATAACCACTAAAATTTTTAAAAAGACATTAGCGATTTATTGGAACCTACATGAGCTATATTTGGAACAAAGAATAGATTTACTTTTGACATAAACCATTTAATTAGACTAGAAATAAAGCACGAACACGAGGGTTTGGGGTATTGACATCGATTGAAGCAAAGTCCTTGAAATTGCGTGAGTCTAAACAGTAAGGTTAGGTTTTGCACCCTGTCTTAAGGGTGACTTTCATGTTTTCATTTTTACTATTCAATATTGTCACCTAACAAAATGCAATTCAAGTTTTTGCTTTAACCTTACATTTTTAAAAGAAAAAATGCAATGACAGAATATCCCATGCCGCTGTCACATGGCTATCCATGTATGGTGCATTGCAATGCAGGCTCACATATACACCCCAGGATTGCGACATGAATGGGAAGGAATTACTTCAACGCGCTGCAAATAGCTTTTATATTTTTGATGACTCAATATCCTTAATTAAACTACCGTAATAATTAATTAACTGCATTTTCACATTTCTATACACTTTTTCTCGGTTGAATGTGAATTTTGCATGCATTTTTATAAAAATTTTGACAATCGAACAGAAAGCACATGGTCACACGAGGTAACACAATGGTAAAAAATTTTCATCATGGAACCAACCTGGGATAATTGTTCCTCGGCCTGTTTTCGCTGGTCTGGTAAAGGGTCTATAGTTGCCCGTAATAACTCCGTTAATTTCCTAGTGTCCATTGTTTTAGAAACAAATTGTGCTGATTATATTTTAATTTGTTTTAACAAAAACCGAAGAATAAATAAAATCACTTAAAAAAACTGGCGAAACCGCGGCGGCCCCGGCAGAAGACGTCTTCAAATACTTGATAGTGTGCGTGTTTAATTTTATACTACACAGCTGTTCAAGAGCGAGATAAATATATTAATATTTATGTGTTTACGGTATGCTACCAGTTGTTGGATAAGGAGAGAAAAACGCGATTTTTATTTTATATATAATTCCATGGTGTTCTTTTCGTTAAATTTCGGAAAGAAGAACAAGAGGAAATGCGAAATATTTGGCGGTATCATTGCCATAATCAAGCGTATTCCTTTTTTTATTTTTTTTCTGTTAATACTGCTATAACGTCTTTTTAAATTTCAATCTCAAAATTATTTTTAATATTCATAATTTCAAAGAAATCGAAATCGATAGCTCTGCATATTATCTCTTTGAACATTGCTTGGAATGTTGAGCACGTTATTTTTAAGTAATTATTATTTATAAATTTTCACAGTGCGTAATTATTATTGTATATTGCACAGCTTATCATGCATTAGGTCACGTGCATAAACAATTAGGGTGTTAATTACTTTAAAATTTTATCTTAATTACGACCAAGTATTTGGCTTCGAGGGATAATATTTAATTGCAAGTATTTCAACAGTTTGTTATTATTATGCGCCATGAATGTACTATCTAAAGTCTAAGATATTTGTGAAGACGTCACCTTTCAGAAGGCATCGCTCAGGTAATTGTATAGGTAACTATTTGAAAAACATTTCATTTGAATAATAAAAAAAATTATATGCGGTTTGCTGCGGATTACATTAGGTGCTAAATGTTGTCCAAATGGTAACTGGTTTTACACTGTTGATCGTCAATTTTTTTTCATTGTATTACTCCTAACAATGAGTAAATCATACAATAATTTAACTTATGTAATTTGGGTTGTCTTACATCGATTATTATATATCAACTAAAGATTTGAACGAACTTTTTGGCGACAAACATAAAGCCGTTAAGTAAAAAAACAAATAAATTTATGCGTCAATAAAAATTTTTGAAATCCGCTTAAGCTCAAGGCGCAATATGAAAGGAGTTCATCATAAAAGTGAACTGAAGTTGCTGATAAGCAATCCACGCGAAGGTAATAAATTTGATGAAGGAAAAAGTTTTTCTAAGAAAATTGTTGTTGATTGCAATTTGACCTGAGGAACGCTCAGTCATTGAAAACATAAACAAACTGATGATGGTTAGATTTATCAAAAAAGAATTAAATTAACTATACAAATTTGAACTATCTCAAAGAAGTGTTCCACACGATATTATTTACTCAAAAGTCTCATAAATTATGCGGCATAATTTTTCTCTATCTGATAATTTAAAATGTATTGCACGAGTAGAAAAATCATTCCATTGTAGTTTGTTATATTTAATTGGGTATTTCAAAAGACTTTGAGAGAGTATGAAACCCGGTTTTACGAGTGTGTTGGGTGGCATCGAATCGGCACTGAAATTCCTCGGGCTCAATTATACCATCCGCTCTTTTCTTATCGCTTTTTCTGTGGAAGATTAGCCACTTCGCATTGTCGGTGGCGCTTAATTATGTCATCTGTGTGTAATCTACCAGACTAACTACTGGCAGTAAGTTTGACCCAAAATAAATTAGAGAGAATGACGAGTGAAGCGTGTTTTGTAAATGGCTTCTATGCAATACATAAGCGCGACAAAAGTTTGTTGGTTGTGGCAACCGAATACAATCCAGTTTCTTCGCTATAATACTGTAGGCGTTGGCGGGAACAAGGACAAACACGCAGGAATGATAATTTAAAAGGGGAAAAATTAAAAGATGAAGGATAGGATCGTCTCTGAATGGGTCACCAAGTTCAATCGGCAGAGACATCGTACTAATTTTTAAATGAGGCTACAAGAATTTGTTTTGAGTCGCTACAACTCTATCTTCATGAAAAACCGCACCATTACGCCATGCTTTTTGCTTCAACGAACGGACTAGAATTAATTATATACCAATTTCCTAATATCCTAATATAGTCTTTGCGGAAATGGACAGAGCGCAGTAATGGACAGTACTATGTCGTCGATCCAAATGCAAATTATCTAAATGAGAAAATCCCAGTTTTCAGGAATGGCGTCTACAGTGCAATTGCAATAAAGCGAAAAAAGCCATTTTTCATTTTCGATAGTTTGCATTTGGATCGACGATGTATACAATTTAGCAGCTACGCGGTTTCTGAGCAGAAATTTATTTTCTTTGTTTCTTTTTCTTCTTTGGTGTGCTATTGGGTCCAAAAATACCGCGGCCACTTCACTAGGCATATTGTACTACACTGCACCCCTATACCTCATATTTGTAGGCCAGACCTCTTGAACGGGTTCAGCAGTCTGCCTTGTGGCTTGCCTCTTAGCCTTGACTGTTCGAGCTATCGCGGGGCACTCACAGGGAACATGGAGGGCAGACTCATTCTCCACAAGGCAAAGTCTGCATCAGTGATAATTCAGGGCGCAATGTCCGGTAATCAAGCCAACAAGTGTCTTGACATCCTTTCTAGTCGGTCCCAAAAATTCCATAGCCGCGTTATGAGGCGCCCAATCAAGACAACAAGTGTCCTGACAACAAGTCAACAAGTATAGCCAAAAAGTGTCCTGACTTCAACCCAACAAGTTTCCTGACAACCTTTCTAGATGGTACAGGAAGGAACCGCTTAGAGTTGGCCAATCCAGGGGCGGTCCTCCAGTGTTCGGTTTGTTTCATTGAAGTCCGATCGGCAAGGGCCCTCTTTACCAAACTGATTGGTGCCCCAACAGCCCATGAGTATGGTAGGAAAGAGAAGGTCCATCCTGACAGAGCCTCCATATTAAGTTAACGTATTATACAACTGGATGCGCCTAGTACCCAGAGTAGATCATTAAACTTCAGTGCAAAAACTACCAACGACCAAGCAGCCCTCGACACGATAACTTTCATCTTAGCTTGGTAGGCTTTGAAGGAAGTGCTCCCTCTCACCTACTGCATTCGTTCTCCTCCTTTCCGCTGGAGGTTGCTCGGCATACATTCATAGTTAACAGCGTCACCACATCAAGGTCGTAGTAGAAAATTGGGAGTGAGAGGTGTCATATCCGAGGATCCGCCATCAGGCTACAGACTTCCAGAAGCAGAATGACTGCAGTCCTGCGGTTCCGAATTCGCACAATATTTTCTTCTTCTTCAACATTTGCAATAGTTGTTAAAGTGTAAATTAGTATGCTGAAGTTAAGCTGAGGTGCCTTTGGTGTCTGCTAACTCGTGAGAATGCTAACGGCAATACTATCGCGAAATATGTTGACTTTTGGGGATCGAATAGGGGTCGTTTTCAAATTGTGTTTTTAGGCGACTGAATAAAACTTCGCAGTAGTCGTAAATTCTCTTTTGAAATTCGATTTCTAACCAACTGTACGCCAAAAATTGATTGGGTTGTTGTTATTGGTTGAGAATTTACCTTTTATTTGTCCTAAGTGAATTTCAGGGAAAACATTAAAAACGCTGTAGCTCTCAAAAATTCCCAGGTAAATGATTTTACTACTTCAAATTCGCGGTAGTCTACCTTGATTGTGAGATTGTGAGTGTTCTTGGAGAAAAGGCCACCATGTACTTTGTTTTGCTTTAGTTGATGTGCAGTCTCTGCTTGTGGAGGATTGTGCCCCTTGTGGGGGTGCCGAAACTCGGATCGCTTTCTCCAACACCAGGTTGAAAAAGAGGCAGGCAGAGGAGTCGATTATAGATGTTAATTGGTCTGGACACTGTTGCGGATATCTTTACTTGGCTTGTCACATTGACCATGGGCAACCTACATAATCGTGTCAACTTATTGGGGATGCTGAGTTTTCTTATGGCTTTGTACAGTTCTCGTCTGACTATGATATCTTAGTTGGCCTTAAAGTCTATGAGTTTTGAAATCTAGACATTTTTCTAGATTTGCATGGACTGTAGCGACACTGGTATTGGTCTTTGATGTTTTTAGCGTTTCGGGCTATCCGCTTGTGTAGGATGATAGCAGAGAATATTTTATGCGTGGTACTCAACAAAGTTATACTCCGATAATTGGTGCCCCCTGTGATATCTCTTTTTTTTGTACCGTGGACAGGATACCTCACCAATATTCTATTCCCTCAATAACAGACTAAGCAGCCCGGCTCTCCTCCAGAACTTAGAGAAACTTCACTCAAAAAATTTGCTCGATAACCGAACAATAATATGGAAGAACATTTAAATGGTATGTCTGAATTTGTACAAGATTGAAAGTTTAAAAGCAATGTCCATGGCTGTCTCCTTTATTTATTTTTTGCTACGCTAATAAACTGCCTACATTAAAATGTGATTAGCGTTTGCTTGCTTCTTTATTTAAATGGTTTTGCTCTCTCATCGCACACAATTATCACCTCTTCAGTGAATACCAAAACTGATTGTAACACTATTGAAAGTAAGATTGGAAGTGACTGCTTGCTTAAAATCCTTTACCGGATCATAAAGTCCGTCATTCTTAGAAATGTTACGTTCATGTTCGTTTCGGTCTAATAAAACTCTTTATATCAAATGCATAATGTATGCGTATGTTATCATCTTTAATTGAACCAAGTGCTCAAGAAAGCAGCATGCCATTGAATAATTTTCTTTAAATCTAGGTAAATTGTGGGATTTTACAATAAAGCTGGCTTGCTTCTTTAAGCACCTGCACACAAGCTAATTAACATTTTCGGCAGTTAAAGTGCTGGTGGCTGATAATCTTACTACCAATTCACACAAAAACATTTGCGTCTAAATATAGATTAACAACAAACTATCATTGGAACGAACTTTGTTGTTATAAATAAAAGTCGTGTGCCTTTGTACTTTTCAGTTTCCTTGGCAATGACTCAAAGTGACCTTCCGTCTTCCGAAATTTCTACGGGGAAAAAATATAGTAAACAGAAATTTAAGACCGGTGGTAAATAATCATAAAACTAATAAAACATTTGTGGGGTGAAGTACGTGGATGGAGATAATTTTTTTAAGTACTTTTCGGGCATATTTAAACACGAAAAAAAGTTATTTCTAATTCAGTTTGTTGTCTTTTATTTGATGGAATAAATCGTTTGAAAAATTTGTAAAATGTGTAAAATTTCAATATTTTTTATTAGTGTTATTTTTTGTATTGTTAGTGCGATCGAAAATGATGATTCAAGTGGTACGTTAGTGAATTTTGGTGGTAATAATAGTATGTTTATTGTTTTGTGATATATATTTAAGTGGTAGTTTGTGCAAATACAAGAGAGAATCGTGTAGTTTTTTGGCATGCATTTTGAAAAGTTCGGTGTGTTTAAATAAATTGCTTAGCCAACTTCTTTTAAGCTCTAGATTTAATTTATTCTAGAGTGGTTTGTAATATAATTCTTTTCTGTCAAATTTTCTAAAATAATAGAAATAGCGGACGTCGAAGATTCTTTCCAAATTTTAAATTGCTTCCCTTGAGCCTTGTTCATACAAATATTTCAATTAATATCCGTTAGTAACATTTATACATATTCCAAACTACAAATTATATAGCCACACAATCTGTATATTGAAATAGTAGTTTTTCTGATCTTTTGTCGATTCACTGGATTTCTGGAACTTTGACTTTGAAAAATGTTAAGTTGATTTTTGCAGGCTTTCTTTAAGTCAACAGTTCGAAACAAAGGTCTGAGCAAAGATAAAGACTTGTCCATCCGACTTTCCGTGCGTACTTCTCTACAGACTAAGAAGTGTGAATGCAACGGCTGGCAGAATATTATGTATGTGGACATGTCGACGGAATGCCTGTGGGGACGTTCCCAGCGACTTTGCTTTTTTCACAGCCAAAGTTCTATAGACAGAAGTCTTTACGACGAAAAGTCTTATCGTGTGGACTCACCAAAACGCGAACATAAATGAGGGAACGTATTTGAGAGTAATTTCTGTTGAAAAGCCCTTTAAGCATTTTATTGCTTTATTACTTAATTGCTTTATAGCATACCTTATCTATTTCCTTCAAGGTTAAAGAAGTTCATCGTCTTAGGTACCACGTAAACAAAACAGCGCTTTTAAAATCTTTAAATAACAAATTGTATTGTGGATCCTAGGAGAAACTATTTGTACTGTCAGTTTGTCAAGTCTTTCGTCATATCATGAGTCAAGTAAAGTAAGGCCAAATTGTAGTTGAAGGGTGCAATAGTTCCAAATTTAAAGCTTATAGTTCGGATCTACTGAAGGTAATTTCGAAAAATTTTATGTTTGAACTTGGTGTTGTAAGAATTCGGAAATACTATCTCTTCCACAATCGTGTTGTTCAAATAATGAATTGTGTAATTCATGGAGAAAAATATTTTCAAATTGGAAAGTTTTAGCCGGTGAGAATAAATCGATCGAACTAATCTAACGTGATCATCACTGGCGCTGCAGCTCTCTGTGAGCTTTGGCCTCCTCAAGAATCTTCTTCCATCGTTCCCGGTCTCGCATCTAATGGTGTGGCCACACTACGCGGTCTTGGGTCGTACGCGCTTTTGCCTTTTTTTTTCATATAGAGTTTTATGACTTTTTTACGACTTTTTTATGGCTTTGTCCATGGTAAAGGCCGTGCGGCCAAACAACGCGGACAAAAGGCTGTGGTTAAAAAGGTACATTGTGCGTCCACACACAATTACCCCGTTTATGATTAGGTTGAAAAGTTGAGTCGAGGTTGAGTTGAAATTTCGACCACCGTATATGATTCAAAAGTTGAGTTCACTTTGGGTTGAAATCGGGTTGAACTGCCATCAAAACATAACCTCTTTTTGTTAATTCTTTTTCTATATTTCTGACTTTCTATACAGTTTTCCATCAAAATAGTGAAGGGAATTTTGTTCCCGCATTATTTCTAACATAGTTTTTGTTTCCTGATGCTCCCAAACATTTCTTTTAGCCATTGTCAAAATTAAATTTCCACTATTTTTACATATACAGTTAATATAAAATAACTAACGCGCTACAAAAACACCGAACACAAAACTAACGCCGAAGGCAGACTTCACGGATGGTAAACAAACAAAACAAATGTCACTTCAACCCAATTTCAACTCAACACCCGTTTATGAGGTGAAACATCAACTCGACCCAGGTGGGAGAGCTGAGTTGGGTTGAGTGGACCCAGTTTCAACTCGATCCCCGTTTATGACTGGGTTCAACCTGGGTTGAACCTAGGTTGAACCTAGTCATAAACGGGGTATATGAGCTTTTCAAAAGCGCGTACGCCGTTTCAAATGAGAATTGATTTTTTCTCACTCATGACTCAGAAAATTAAAAGATCACGCGCGCTTTTGGCTGGCTGTACGACCAAAAGCGCGTGGATTCTAAGTCCGCGTAGTGAGGACGGGCCTTTACTCTTCTAGTTGGTTAATCGCAATAGTGCGTAAATGTATTTCTATGTCGTCTTTATATCTCTTCCTATGTTTTCCTTGTGACCTTCTTCCGTCTAGCATTTGGTGGAATCGGAATTTTGGGGAGCGCGGGCGTGAGATCTTGATGCTTTTGATTATGTCAGGTTCTTTGTATATTTGGTACAACTCGTGGTTGTATATTCCTCTCCAGACGCCCGTACCGTACACAGTAGCGGCGTTAGGGTAGGGCGCGGTTGGCAGCGGCCAGGTGACCTTTAAGGGTCTCACATTCCGTATAGTCCACTCAAATAGTGCTGAAAAAGGTATAAAACTTCAGATTAAAGGTATCTTAATGAATGCGGGCTCTTTTTGTGGCCATTAATGCATGGACTGGGAATTGTAGGGGCCAAGATTATGACAACGGGCAAACATGAAAGGAAAAAATGTTGAAGTCCAAAGAAGAATTTTAGACCTAAACCGCTTAGCTATTTATTTACCTTGTGGCTACCACAGTTACAATCTCGTACTATACGATGCCGCTAAGTCGTCCGTAATTTCCGTCACTTTGTTTGGCGTAGTTCAGAGGTTGTTCACATTGTTTTCAGGTTCTGATCATCGATGGAAAATTCTAACAGATCACTTACTCTGTGCAACACTTTGGGAAGCAAGAACAAGTAGTGTTAAGCAGTCCGTTATCAAATTAGTGCCACTCCTGACGCTTTAATTACTTTGGTTATTGCAACTGAGAAAACTTATGTTTAAGCCTCTCATGAGGCTAGTACTCTAGCCGAACAGTAAAAAATTTTGGCTTCATAGTTTTATTTGTTGTTTGGTATGAGACACTTAGTACGTATACATGCGAAATTGAAGCCGGATTCAAGTCAGCTTCGATCTTAGAAAAATCCATGTATACGCAGATCGAATTCAAATAGGATCGAGCGGAATTCGATGAAAAAGCGAAACAACAGTAAAACGATACGAAAACTACATATTGTAGGTTATGTTCATTGCTTTTCGATTACGTTTGAATCCATTTAAACTTCAATTTCTCGATCCGACCATGTCAAATAGGCAGATTCTCACTTTCAATCTTTCGATCTCTGGATCGTTCGATTTGGTCATGTATACGTGGTAACTGTTTCAGATTAATATCGTTAGTAAATCTCTGCAATCAATAGACATGGATCTCGGTAAATGCACACAAATGTTGAAAAAATGCTACGCTTTTTGGAAGAGTATAGAAAGACGGTCTTTAAAAGCGCCATTTTAACAGCGAAAGAGTTGGCTGAAGAACTGGAAATTGAACCTGTAATTTTCAGCACAATTTGCACATTCCAGAGCATTATTTGGGGGTCTCATAAACATTTTTGCGAAAAAACCTCTAAAAAATAGGGGTTTTGGCGATTTTAGGGGTGTCCCGACCATTTTAGAGCGCCGGGACCGCGATTTTCGTGATCAGCCTGTATGTGTATCTTAGTAGATAGTGGGGATAGACCCTCTCTATAGAACAATTTTTTTCTCCAAATACATCCAGGTATCACCCCTGCAAATATTAGCCATGTAGCCCAATAACGGATTTATTGAACATACTATACAAATCATATGAGTATTTTAAATCTTTAAAACGGCGATATCTCATGAATGGCGATTCGTACGGGAAAATGTATAATATCTTTTTTGTAGATAATTGCATAATCTACAAACTTTGTAAACACTATTTTATAATAAGACTTACCGTTTAATATGTATTTGCAAAAAACTTTATTTTGACCCTAAAACCCCCTAAAAAGTTGGTTTTAAGGGGTAGAGGATCGGTAGACTTTGTAACCCCTTATTAAAAACCCTAAAAGGAAGCTCTCTGCCAAATTTCAGCCTGTACCCAATCATTTCCGCTATTTCGCTTTTTTCGGCTTAATTTACTTGTACTACATACCTATAATGAAGCTGTTTACGTCTAGTCTGTTGTAATGACAAGTTCCTTGAGTTTTTTATTCATAGCAATTTAATGTGCCAATATTCACGAATATAAAACACCAAAAATTATTGGTGTACACTCAATTCGATAACTATGCAAACGCCCATACAGAAATTGGCCATGTCCTTTAGCTTCCCCCTATCAGTAAATGGTACGATGACAGTTTTTTGTGGGTTAATACCCAAGTTCTTGCTCCGACACCAGCTATGCATATTGCACATATGACAGAGCGGCCTGCATGAGGTCTGACACGGTGCCATCGTCTGCATAGGCATGTGCTTTAAAGCCCCGGCTATTCAGGCAGCGAGCAATAATAATAAGAGTGATGAGCTAGAATAAATTTTTAAAAATGTTTCAGGGACCTTGAGATCAGCTGATAACAATTTCAATGGGAGCGAAAAAGTCAAGATATCAAAGAAGTAATTTCTATGATAAACAGAGGCAGAATTACTTTCACACCACACGCAATGTTCGTGAAAGAAAGATAAAAGATGAAGGGGCAGTGACTTCATCGCCTTGCAAGATTCCCGCCTTTTTTAACGAACAATACATAGTTAAAAACCAATTCTAATATTGTGTACCAACATGAAATTTTACGCATACATACACAAAAAGCAAATTCAATTTACACGTGCTCTGTTCCAGTGTTTCTTAAATTTGAATGTAAACATTCCAATACCGGAATCAAGGAATATGCTCTGTTTCTTTCATTCTCTTGTGTTTTTTGCATGAAATGTATGCCCATCGCGCATTTGTTAATATTTTTTTTGGCTTTTTGCCTAATGTTATTTCTAATCTGCTCTTTCATATCTTTAACTCTTTTACTTGTCCTTGAGCTCTGCCTAATCACTCTTGTTATTATTGCTCGCTGATTCAGGTCAGCAAGAAGTTCATCGATCACGATTGGGCATATTCACACGTTGCCATAAGTGTGGTGAGTTTCCGGTTTCATTCAACTCCTAGCAACTCACACGGGGCGTAAATTATGGATAGTAAATTTGAATGCTATACATGAACATTTAAATGTATTGCAGATGAAATTTACTTGTTAGAGAAAAACAGAGCTAAAGAATGCAAGAGATAGAAGTAACTTTTTATATGTGTGCCAGTTTTCACGCGTTTGCTTTTGCGTGAAAAATGTTTCATTAAGTTCTTCCGCTCCCTTCCCTCTCTCATCTATAAAACCGGTTTTAGGCCCCATGAATGTGCACTGTGTGAATATGCCCATTAGGCCAACGCATACGAGATCATAGTTATGGCACATAAAACCGGTTTTACTACACTGCTCGGAACGCAGACGGGGTAAATATCATCTTGTGTAGTAACTTGAATCTTTTCAGGAAATTTTAAATGTATTTGTGCATATGAAAATTACTTGTCATAGAGCTGTCATTTCGTTGACAAATAGAAATAATAAATAAAAAGTCCTTAATATCATTTTTTCAATATGCTCACAAAAAAAAACAACATTTTCAGACCAC
The DNA here is from genome assembly GCA_963855945.1 of Thereva nobilitata. Lineage (NCBI taxonomy): Eukaryota > Metazoa > Arthropoda > Insecta > Diptera > Therevidae > Thereva > Thereva nobilitata. The sequence continues at coordinate 44,348,509 of OY979696.1, read as the reverse complement.
TTGAACAGGTTGATGAACAAAATGCGAATGATTAAACAATTTCAGTGGGAAAATGCTGCGCTCAGAAAGAAGAAGATTTGACATAAGAAGAAATATAATATGCATGTGTTAGTTTTCACGCTTTTGGTTTTGCGTGAAAAATGTTTCGTTAAGTTCTTCCGCTCCCTTCCCTCTCTCATCTATAAAACCGGTTTTAGGCGCCATGAATATGCACTGTGTGAATAGGCCCATTGTGGGGTGCTACACGGAGACTCAAGACGTACGAAAACCCCGAAAGGAAACGAAAAATTTCTGGGGTGAAAACTAACTCATACGCACATTTCTTTCTCTTCTCCCTTCTCAGATGTAAACAATGACCGCGGTAGCACACACAATCAAAGCTTTCATGTAGAATAAAGAATTATTCCAAGCCGAAGACAGCCTCGTGTAGCATTAAATAACGAGACTCAAATCTGATTTCGGCCGACTTCTCGAGTCTCCGTGTAGCACCACCCATTGGGCCTATTCACACAGTGCACATTCATGGCGCCTAAAACCGGTTTTATAGATGAGAGAGGGAAGGGAGCGGAAGAACTTAACGAAACATTTTTCACGCAAAACCAAAAGCGTGAAAACTAGCACACATATAAAAAGTTACTTCCATCTCTTGCATTCTTTAGCTCTGTTTTCTCTAACAAGTAAATTTCATCTGCAATACATTTAAAGGTTCCTGTATACCATTCAAATTTACTACACTCATTTACGCCCCGTCTGAGTTGCTAGGAGTTGAATAAAACCGGTTTTACTCACCACAATTATGGCAGCGTGTGAATATGCCCGACCATAAGAGGGGTGATAGGACGCCCCTTTGAGGGCAGCCTTTAGCAACCATTATCGTAATCGATTCACCATTCATCTCAGCAGTTATCCATCTGCTGCTGAAAAGCGTCGTGATCCATGTCGCAGTGGGGATGAATGCCTTTTTTACTGCGGCTGCATTGATCGCGCCGAAGGTAACGTTGTCAAACACATTCTCAATGGGCTTCCTCACACGGTGCCATATTCATGGCAAGTAAAACCGGTTTATATATGAGAGAGGGGAGGGAACGGAAGAAATATACGAATAAAACCGGTTTTACTCAACACACTTATGGCATCGTGTGAACTGGCTCAATGCCTGCAAAGGCGCAGAGAGAGATTTCCTTGGCCCTGAGGGACTTCTAAATATCTCTCACTGGCACATGAATGGCAGTCTCTGTGGATCTGTCTGGCCGGTAGGCAAATTTCAGGCAGTGAAGTGGATTCGCTGTAAGACCCTCTCTAATATGCCTGTCTAGAACTTTATCCATCGTTTCCAGGAGAAGGTAGGAGAGGCTGATGGGTCGATAGGGTTTTGCTTCCCTATATATGACCTTCTCCCCGATTTAGGGATAAAGACTACCCTAGCCACTCTCCAACACCTCGGAATATGGTAGCAGGATTGGTAAGATCTCTTCCAAGCCTCGCTGAAGGAGAGCTGGGAAGATATGGTCCTTTCCAACAGCCTTGAAAGGCTTGCAGGTGCCAATGACCCACTCAATCTTACCCGCAATGAAAATTCTGTTTGCTAGGACTTTGTTCCTATTGTAGGCCCGGTGGGCAAGTACTACCTCCGATCCAATGTTAGGTTCTAAGGCCAATCCAGGGTCAGTTACCTGAGAACCCGCTTACAGCTTCATCTGCGAATGCACTATTTATTGTACTCGAATTAAAGTTTTTCGATGCCATTTAAAATCATTTTAAAATAGAAATTCAACAGTCATCGTTATTTTGTATGTATCAAACGCAAGGGCGATTCACACTTAGTTAAATAACTCTTTATTCGTAAACTACTTTGAGACTGATGTAATCAGAGATTTTTTCCATTTTCAGATAGAGCAATGCACGGTTTGATACCAAACTCGAAAAAATCGAGATTCATAATGCCAGATCCTAACAACGAAGAAGAGACCACAGCAGCCTTTTGGAACAATCAGGCGCAAGCTAAACTCCTCGAAAAACTAAAGCAAAAACCAAATGTAAATCGAGCAAAGAACGTAATATTCTTTATAGGAGATGGAATGTCAATTCCAACAATAACAGCAGCTCGAATATATAAAGGACAACTAGAAGGAAACGAAGGTGAAGAAGCAGAGCTTTTTATGGAAAAGTTACCTCATTCTGGTTTATCAAAGGTGAGCCTCTCTGATATCAATTAAATAATTACATAATCACACATTGGATACTGTTGCCAATTCTCTGTTCAGTCTGAATGTCAATGCCAGGCAACAGCGGAATATTAAACAGTATTTGGCATAATGAACAATGATTTTCCTCCGTTTATATTATTGACTGAGTCAATGATCTTTGCCTTACAGACATACTGCGTTAACTCACAAGTAGCAGACTCAGGGTGTTCGGCTACAGCCTACTTCTGTGGGGTAAAAGGAAATTTCTTAACAATTGGAGTCACTGCCAAAGTGCCTCTTTATGATTGCGACGCCAGTGAAGATCCAGAAAATCAAGTTGAGTCTCTAGTAGGAAAAGCTCAAAAGGCTGGAAAATCAACAGGGATCGTCACTACAACCACCGTTACTAATGCAAGTCCGGCTGGTGGGTATGCTCACACAGCATTCCGGATGTTTGAAAGCGATGCAGATGTTGCCGAATATAATAAAAGTGGAAAACAATGTCCCGATATTGCTTCTCAGCTAGTGTTAAGAGAGCCTGGAAAGAATCTGAACGTAATTTTAGGCGGAGGTAGATGCAAGTTCTTGCCTAATACAACCATAGATGAAGATGGACAATATGGAGAACGTTTGGATGGAAAAAATCTAATTAAAAAGTGGAAGCAGTTAAGAAATGGTCGAGCAGAATACGTTTGGAACAGAGATGGACTGCTTGATGTTAAAGATGACACAGACTATCTTTTGGGGTTGTTCAATAAGAAACACATGGAATTCAGGCTTGATGCTGATCACGAAAAAGAGCCTTCATTAACAGAAATGACCGAAGCAGCGATTAAAATTTTAAAGAAAAACAGCAAAGGATTCTTTTTGTTTGTAGAAGGAGGAAGGATCGATCATGGTCATCACGAAGCAAAAGCACAAAAGGCTCTTACCGAAACTCTTGAATTCGACAAGGCCATTAAACGAGCAGCAGAGTTAACCTCAGACAAAGACACGTTAATTGTGGTTTCTGCTGATCATGCTCATACTATGTCCATTTCTGGCTATTCATTCCGTGGAAATCCAATTTTAGGCTTGGGGACATACAAGAGCACTATTGATACATTCCCTTACACAACTCTTACCTATGCTAATGGTCCTGGATATATGCATGAAGTTAATGGAAATAGACAAGATCCGACCGAAAATGATTTCGGTAAGTCTAGATACAAATAAAACAGTAAATTTATTTTAAATATTGTTTATTATTTTTTAGTTGGAAATAAGGATTTCGAGTACCCCGGTGCTGTACCAATGAAAATGGAAACTCATGGCGGAGATGATGTTGCAATTCTGGCTTCCGGACCATGGTCGCATCTATTTAGTGGAGTTATCCAGCAAAATGTTATTCCACATGTAATGTCTTTCGCGTCGTGCTTGGGAGATGGGCTGACAGCTTGTAAAAGAAGTTAAAAGACATTGATTTTTATTTATAAATATATTTATTGTTTATTTATAAATATTATTTAATTTTAATTATTTTTCTTAATTTTATGTAGGAAAAAGAAAACAAGACTTTAAAAACAAAAAATTGAATCTATTTTACTAGGGTTTTATGGATAAGGTATGGATGGGTGTCAGATGTTTTATAGTCTGTAATTTTTTTGGTATAGTGTTCCTTTCTTATAGCTTGTTTCTTTTACTACAATGTAGATTTATGTTTTTGTTACCAATGCATGAATACATGAATCTTTTGTCAGAAAATTAATGTTATACATTGTAAACTTTATCTGTTTATTATTTGCATCTGCGATAAAGCCGTTGAATTTTACTTTTTATTAGCAAAAATAAAATTTGTCATCAATAATGTATCTTATACCATAATATGATTTCAAACAGGTAAATCAATTCAACCACCTGACGTCTATAGCCAAGGAAGACAACGATGAAACAATAGATGTACCACACTTTAAGTAGAACATACTGCTTCTCATTGTTGCCAGAAATCAAACCCAGAGACATTTACAGAAGCTTTAAAAAAAGAATTTACAAAATTGCTGCGTTTACTTTGGGCCGATTATGTCCAAAGATTGTATCACCACAATCCTAAAAGAGCTATGAATCTATTGCCGTAGATCCATCGAAGGATAAATCCTAGTAAATAACTATAAAATCAAGCCAAATAATTTTACTACCAAATAAAGCAAACTTGGACGAATAAAGCTGACTCCTTATTTTTGTACTGTTAATTCTCTAGCAACGGGTGATCACCGAATGTAGGTTAACACAATTGTGGAACTAAAAGTCAGTTAGATGCCTAAAGCATACTTTAATTCATCACGAACGTATGGCTATACGTGGCTATAGGATAGGCTAATATGATCGCGTTCCTTTCCAACTAAGTTTGCATGAGGATAAATACCGCCATTCAAGAGATGCGATGAACAGGGACTGGTAACTTGCAAAAACCTGAGTATAATGTGTATTTCAGCTGTCATACAAGACAATATGTCCTCGGAGTAGGTTTTATGATCAGCAAAAGGAGGAGACCTACCATTATCTGCTTTAAAGCAATGAGCCTATTCACACGATGCCATAAGTGTGTTGGGTAAACCCGGTTTTATTCAACTCCTGGGAACTCACACGAGGTGTAATTATGTTTAGCAAATTTGAATTCTATACAGGAACGTTTAAATGTATTGCAGATGAAATTTACTTGTTAGAGAAAAACAGAGCTAAAGAATGCAAGGGATAGAAGTAACTTTTTATATGTGTGCTAGTTTTCACGCGTTTGCTTTTGCGTGAAAAATGTTTCGTTAAGTTCTTCCGCTCCCTTCCCTCTCTCATCTATAAAACCGGTTTTACTTGCCATGGATATGCACTGTGTGAATAGGTCCAATAAATGAAATGCTATGAACCCTCCGCGTCCGAGGCAAATTTAAGAGCATAAGCCTCAGAAACGTTCACGCACCCACAGAAGAGTCGGCGTACGATAAAAATGAAGAATTAAACGGGAACTTAATGCCTGCCCCAGGTATGATGTGAAAGTCATCTTGGGAGTTTTGAACGACAGACTAGGTCGGGAGCCCGTATTCTTGGTCGTTGAAAGCACTTAAAACTACTGTCATTAATACTGCTGATTCTGTCTTAGACAGAAGTCGTAGAGATAGGAACGACAGGTTTGAATACAGCTGGCGACTGAACGTAAGAATGCGTACCGAGCAATGCAGCAGACTACGAGAATACGGGGATGCGAAGAGAAATCGAAGTAGCGCAGAAGTAAAGAAAAGAGAGTTCACAGACGGAAAAAGAAGCATGGGAAAAATCTCGTTTGTGCTCTACAACAGTACAGAGAGCAAAAGCCGCACCAGGCGCGGGAGTCTCGGGTATGGCGCAATTCAGACGATGTTGCACATACTGCAAGGACAAAGAAGGTACTTTGGAGCGGTGAAAATAGTACTTTCATGAATTGCCAAATGGCGAGTTAGCTCAATAATTGGACGCTCCATTAATATCTGGTGATAATCCTACTCTGCCGCCATCAAGCTTAGAAAAAGATTGTAGAGCCATCAACCGGCTTAAAAAAAACAAGGCCACGGGTCGTTGCAGAAAGTGATCCGAAAGTGGGGGTGACAGCAAGGGCATAACTCTCCACAAGTCCTTTCAATTCTTGCCTTATGCAGACGACATTGTGGGAATCTCCACGAGTATTGCTTACGTGTTGTAAAACCGGTTTTATAGGCGAGAGGAGCAAAGCGGAAAGAGGGAAGTATTGTAACATTTTCAACACAAAATGTTTGCCGTGAAAACTAACACATGCACAGTGAGCTTTGCTATTTTTTATTTTCTTCTTTCTTGGCTGTGAAGTTTACCAGATTTGTATAAAAGGGAAAAAGAAGAAGAAAGAAGCATTGCACACACACTTTGATATCTCCTTGTAAAGACGAGAAAGTGGCTCTTGGTGAAATCCCCGCCGTGTAGACAGAGAGCAATGGGTGAAACTGGTTTAACAACATGAACGTGACTACTGGTGTAGATACTGCCATTGAGATCATTCATAGTACATCTAATATTGATCCCACAATCAAGGAAGAGGAGCATGAATTTGGAGTAGTGAAATCATTTACCTACCTTGGGTCAGTAGTAGCAGCCGACAATAGCATGGAACCAGAAATACGCGTACGGCTGCTAAAAACCAACAAAGCCTACTATAGTCTGTCTGTCAAGGCTCTTCAAATCCAAGCATCTAACCACACCATCCAGTTTGCCATGGAAAAAATTTAAAACGAAATAATTAAACTAAAATTTAATTAAATTGGCATAACTGTCACTCGAAAACAAGCAGAAGGCGATGTAAACACCTCACTCGTTTTCCGAAAACGAGTTCATGAAAACACTTGTTTTCGAGGCGATGTAAACGCCGTATAAGCTGGAAAGATGGCGTAGACCAGGACGCCCAGAGGTTAGGGATCCCAAACTGGATGACATCGGCTCAGACTCGGGACCGGTGGAGAGAACACTTGGGAGAGGCCGATTCAGGACCGGATCCCGGTTGTAGAGCTGTTTAAGTAAGTAAGTAAGTTTTCTTAATAACAATAGGTCTGTTCTAGCTCAACCTGTAGACAAATTCACTCTGATCCCTCCATTGGCCTATCAATGACGTAGGAATTGAGCCAATGCATTGAGCCGTGTAGAATCGACAAACAATTCAAATATGTACTTCATATTCATAGGCTCTTACAGAGCTATGGCAAGCATTTAAATGAAGTTATTTTCTACTGGGACTCTCTTCCTATATTTATTAACACCGGAAATTTTCGCTAGCGGCCCACGCTTTTTTACATTTTGAAAGGTAAATTGTTTCCATATTCTGGCTGGAGCAATAAAAACTTTACATTCAAAATTATTTTTTACTTTTTAGTTCATTTTAAAATAAAAGCGTATTTTTTAGTTTTTTTAAACTATATATTTTTTATTTTCTATTTTTTAGTCTATCGCCATTTTGTAGAAACCGCCATATTGGATTTAAAATGACGTCACACAGTTTACTGTACTATACTCGTCGTACGCATTCATTTGATACCCATGCCGAGGGCGTTGTAAAGAAAAAGGCAAAGCGCCATTTTGTGTTGACCGCCATTTGGAATTTAGAATCACGCCACACAGTTCTGTATTCTAATTGTCACACCCTTTTATTTGATACCCATACTGAGGGTGTTATAAAGAAAAGGGTAGTCCGCCATTTTGTGTTGGCGGCCATTTTGAATTTTGAATGACGCCACAGAGCTAATAGTATTCTACTTGTCATTTCCTTTCATTTGATACCCATATCGAGTGGGTTGTAAAGAAAAAGGAGTCCGCCATTTTTTGTTGGCCGCCATTTTGAATTTTGTATAACGCCACATAGCTAATTGTATTCTACTTGTAATACTCTTTCATTTGATACCCATGTCGGGGGTCGGGGAGTAAAATTGCAAAATTCGGCCGCCATCTTGGAGCCGCCATTTTGATTTTTTTACAAAATGGTCAAATTGCATTGTCACGCGAACTATACATATGTGCAAAATTTCAAGTTGATCCGTTACCTGGAAGTGGGTCAAAATCAAGTTGCAAGATTTGTTTACATGAAACATACAACATACATACAGGTCAAGCTAATATAATGGTGGGATCACACTACGCGGTCTTGGGTCGTACGCGCTTTTGCCTTTTTTTTTCATATAGAGTTTTATGACTTTTTTACGACTTTTTTACGCTTTTGTCCATGGTAAAGGCCGTGCGGCCAAACAACGCGGACAAAAGGCTGTGCTTAAAAAGGTACATTGTGCGTCCACACACTATGAGCTTTTCAAAAGCGCGTACGCCGTTTCAAATGAGAATTGATTTTTTCTCACTCATGACTCAGAAAATTAAAAGATCACGCGCGCTTTTGGCTGGCCGTACGACCAAAAGCGCGTGGATTCCAAGTCCGCGTAGTGAGGACAGGCCTTAAAGCGTATAAAAATACGCGACTCTTTTTTCTCATAGAAATTTTAAACAGATCCACAAATTGACCACCGGATATGACATATCCGTCTCGTTTTAATGGCATTTTTATGTTAAAATAAAAGAATAAAACTGCAATCAAAACCATTTTCATTTTGACCAAAAATCAGTATTGCTCATAATACCATTTTATGTCTTGAGGGGTATCCATAAAAGCTAGTTTTCGGATTATTTCTAGTTTAGCAAGATCTACTTTGCTTAATGCTCCTGATCATGCTCATACTCTTAGATATTAATTAACAATAGCATTGTAATTACATTGGCGTTGTGAGTGGAGTGTGGAGCCTATGGTGCGACAAGAGCTTTCTTAGTGGCATTTTATTGGATAACCTAAATATTACCAAGTTTATAGCAGCAAAATTAAATCGATTTAACTCAAGATTACGCCAAAATTTCGAATTAACGTATAAACGGGTATTTAATATTGAAGATTCTCACAATTACATTCTTATAACTTTGGCTTAAGCCGAAAAATTTCGGTTTAAGCCATAATTCGAATTATCCCATTTATACGACACAAAATTTTGGATGATCCATAATCCGAATTATTTTTGAAGTAGCTATAAACTAGGTATATGTTAAATAAAATACTGGTGTAGACTAGTAAAAGCTGAACGACATAAAACCATTACAGTTTTCAAATATTTTAGAAGATTTTCCTCGTACACAAATTTACTATTAAAATAAATACAATTCACAAAAATATATTTATTAAAAGATTTTTAAGCTAAAAGTTAAGGGCTGAATTTTTTTTTTTAATATTAAAACGCAACTTCAAGATTTAAAAATATCTATCGCTAGTCTTCATTAAAATTGCACAAACATAACTAATTAGTTTGCAGAGTTATGCCCTACAAAACTCAAGTTAATCTTCAATATTTAAATCACTTATTAACTAGCATATAACGATTTAGGATAAAGAATTTTATTTTTGCCAGTTATTTGCGGGAACATGTTTATTCAGCTTCATGTTCCTAGTGCGTTTATTCAGCTTTACTACATCGATATCGATACTACCTACAATAAGTGAATATAAAAGACCCAAAAGTCTAAATTAAAATCAGTCTTTAGTCCACGTGCGACAGACTTTAATCAACCGACTACAGTGCGTCAAAAAGTTAGTTTAAATCATGTTTCTTACTAAAGTGTTGCTGATAGCTAATATAGTATTGGTTTTGTCAGTGTTAAATTGTGACGCTGTCGGTATGTGAAAATATTTCTAAAAAGAATATATAATTTCTGTGTTTGGTTTGTATTGTTTAGTTTAAAAAAAAATAACTAACATTAAAGATAGGTTTTTGAATTTAGTATCTTTAGTCTTAGTTAGAAATTGCACCAATTGCATTTAAAATAGTTAGCAAAATCGTTTTGGGTTAACGATTGTAAAGCCTAAAACCACTTAGATTAATTTGTGTTTTTAGGGCGGTTAACAGAAAAGATAAGGAACCAGTTCAACCACTACCCCCATTTTACAATTTTACCTGCATTAATTACTTAACCATTTTTAATGCGATTTTTCCAAATGCATGAACTGATGGTTGGCGGAAGAGGGGCTAAACTACCTACATCAACTTGTTATAGAAACAGGTAGTAATTTTACTTTGTTCTTATTCTTAGTGCAAAGTTTGAATTGAGTAGTAGAGTTCAACGTTGGTGACGCCCAACGGATGTTCGTGGTCGTGACGGCTGTAGACTGGGGTTCCGGGATGTTTTCTTTGTCCACCCACTGCGCTCCGCGCTTGACATTTTGTACATGATCCGAGCACCCATTCACTCTCTACACGTGATTAGACTGCGCAAGTTGATAAGGAACCCACTGACCCAGTTTGTCGACTTTCCGAATTTTCATGAAGGTTCTTCACTTTTTCGTGAATAGTTACAAGGGGATTCGCAGGACCTCCTCGTTAAGCTTCACACTTCCTCTAGAACGATGCTCATCTTATAGGAGGTAGTTTCCGGTTCGGAATTTCATGATGCTTAGTTTGCCTGGTTCATACTGTGCAGGAAGACAACATTTCTCATCGCATAATCTTTGTAAAAAAAAGTAAACCAAATATTGGAAGAAATTGAGAAGCCTGCTCACCAAACTTCAAGCTATTGGTTTTCTTTCTAACCGTTTAATCAAAGTAGTATTGGCGTCGAATCTAAACCCCATACCATCTCGGCCGGTGTTCCCCAAGGGTCAAACCGATCACCCGCTCCTTTGATAATATTCATAAATTAATAGCTGACCCATCTCTTTACATCTGTGGTGAAATTTGGAGGCTAGACAAGGTGCAAAACTCGCCGTCAAACTCATCGGAGATATCACCTTTTGCCTCTTCCATAGACTCTTTGAACCAACGCAGGAATTTAGCAGCCTTGAGAAAATTGTATCGCTATTACCTTAGCAACTGTTCCACTGAAACTATCGCCCTCATGCCTGCACGGCAATATCACCCTCATACTCTGCAATCCCCCGCCCCACAGTGGTTCAGCAGAAGGCATGCAAACCTGGACAAAAGTCAAAAATCCATTAGATTTACAGAAATATTTGTAAATAAGGGTTTTTGATGTCTCTGAATTCGAATTTGATAATAAAATTTGAAAATTCAAAATGGCGGACTGATTTGGAAAAAGTCGATGGATTTGCATGAATATTTGTATACAGGAGTTTTCGGGATCACGTAATTCGAATTTGATATCAAATTCTGAAAGAAATTCTTCTTTGATATCAAATTCTGCATGTCATAAAAATTACAGGCGCAAGCCGGGGCAATAGTTCTTCATATGTACCGTTACAGGACCTTATAATGTACAATTTAAGATCAACAATTAGGCGGAAGAAGAAAATATATATGCATCGCCAAATTTAAATATCTTGAACAAATAATCAAATTTACAGGTCCCCGTTTAGACTGAGTTTATATGGACTATTAACAAATATTTGATCACATATACGTTTAATCATATTAAACATACCATGATTAACGTCACCCCATTCCGAATTTTGTAAAAATATTTCATACAAATCACTAAAGCCAAACGTTCACTATCACGTACAATGCACTCACTGTAACCTACGTTTACACAATGAAAATGAAGCGATCGCTCGAATTCAAACACATGGTAAACGAAAGTTACAAAAGACACGCACATTAGCGACTCCGTTTCGGATGCTCCAAAGCCCCCTCTACAAGATTCAACAGTACTAAAAACGAAATAAGGACTTTCATTTTTCGATTTTTGTCCAGGTTTTCATGCCTTCTGAACCACTGTGCGCCCGGATGTTGTAGGTAGTCAGACCAAAAAGCGGAAATTTGCACTAATCAAGCCAAACAATTATTGTAACGGGGCTTCGATTTCGCAAAGTCGATATCTTCAATATCATCCGGTGGAGCCACAGACGGAACCAACCATGGACAACTTCGTCTGAGTGCTTTGAGTATTGAAATACGTTAATTCCGCTAAACAGGCCAAAAACGCTGACGCCGGCAGTACCAGTCCACCAGGTGAACAAGGAGGTGCACCGCCCGCTCGGTGAAACACCGCCCTGGACCCGGCTACATGCTTTATTAGGGCATCAATGAAGTATCACGTACTACTATACCAATTATAAGGTCAGATCACTTGAACAAGCTCAGCATACTGCCGAGAGATTTGTTATTCAGACTCGTCCTTTCGAGGCAAGGATTCACCCTCCATAGGCGCTAACTGAGGCCGCACCCTTCGGTAATTCAGCCAATCGATTTCATGACAAAGCAGCAGCATTGTAGCAACATACACAGTACCTTAGAAATTGCATAAGGAGCAGACCAAAAAATACTTGAAAAGAAGATCATAAGACAGCGTGCAGAAACACGTAAGGGAAACTTGGATAGAGTTAAAAATACAGCAAGCAACTCGAGTCTGATAGTTTAACTTCTATAAAACAATGGTAACAATAGATTTTAAATGTATCTGCACAACTACAATATGCCTGATACTGAAACAATGGTGAAAGCAAATAAAATTTAATTTGGTATTTAATGAAAAATTGTTCAAAGAAACTGGAGGTTGCATGATACCTACGAACTAACATACCACGAATGAGCTTACAGATTTTGGTAACTAACCAAAAATGGCACTTTTAAAAATACTTTTCTGTTGACATTAAACAAGTGGTCCTCCAACGAAAGAAGGAATTTTGTTTTCAAAAAAATCGTCAAATAAAAGCCATTTTTTTGGAATTTGAACAATTGTAGAATTTGTTTAGCTTGAACGAAAAAACAGTTTTTATTTCCAAAAAAGGATAATTAATGTTACTGCAGAAAGCTCTCGAAGTAAACAAGTGAAAATTCTGACTTTATTGAATTAATATTATGCAAACGATTATTTAATTTTTCCAAAAAAAAACATGATAAGCTTCCCAGCGGGAAATGGAATCATACCGAGAAGCATGACGGTAGCCTTTTTTGGAAGGCGAGAATTCCTTCCTTTTCGCATTCCGCTCCATATCTTTTTTGTGGAGCCATGTCATTAGAAGGAATGAGTCGAAAAGCTCTAAAAGCTCATTCACCTTCCCCTCGTATTCCCGGGAAGGTGTTTGTGATACGTTCTCTTTTATTTCTTCCAAGGAAGTACAATTTCTTACACCTTCTAAATATATTGAGATCCTTGGAAGATATTGCTTTAATCCTTTTATAATAATCTTTTAGATACACATTTTTATACACAATTTAATGGTAAATTGTATTAACTGAATAAAAACTGTACATTAATTACATATCCATATTTGACCGTTCCATCCTACTTTTGTGGAACTACGAATACGAAGTCCTTCCTAAAAGCTTCTTGAGGAAGGCCTTCAAACTTTTCCCGCTGGGTTAATATGGTAATAAGAGAGAGAGTGTGGTTTCGCTAATGATGTTTATTTACGTTGTTTTGAAATTTTTGTTATATAATCTTTGAAGACTATTTTAGTTTACATAGATGGATGACTTCAACTAACCTCCAAGAGCATTTTTTTCATACCCCTCCCTCTGCTCTGGCTACTAGGGTTTCCACAAACCTTGATCGGACTTTCCTCTGCCTCCTTGATAATTGTTCTTCTGGTCTTCCTGCCCTGTTCTTTCGCTGTGTAGTTCACAGCCATGGAGAATATACAAGGAGGAAAAGCTCTTATGGTGAAAATGATAGGAAATGGATGGATAGAAGAAACTAAACTTCTAGTTCATTTTTGGCCACAGATGTCACCTTTGTCCGATGTACCCCACATAAAATTAATAAAAATTCATTAGAAGCATCAAAAATTGATTAATTACGAATAATCGCATTGATATAAATTGAATTTAGAACCTGGTAAACAGCTGTAAGGTGGTAAACGTAAAATATATTAGTAATAAACGAACTTTGCCATGAACCGGATAAATACAATCGGCCATGTTTTTTGGGGTACATTTGACTGTAGCGCCACCAATAATCAAACGAAAATTGACAACACGGAGTTTTCTCTCCTTGTATAGCCTCCATGTTCACAGCTTAGTACTAAGGGGGCGTCCATAAATTACGTGAGGTGTTTAGGGGGGGAGGGGGTCGAGCCGAATCTCACCAAATCTCACGTGGGGGAGGGGGAGGGTCTCCGCAAATATCACGTAATTTTTTTCAGCAAGAAACAGTGTAAAATCGCGAGATAACTGGGTTAAATTAATAGTACAGGTAAGCCGAAAAAAGCGATATAGCGGAAATAATTAGGTACAGGCTGAAAATTGGCAGAGAGCTTCTTTTCAGGCTTCTTAATAAGGGTTATAAAGTTTACCGAGTTTCTACCCCGAGAAACATACTTTTTAGGGGGTTTAGCCCTCAAAATGGGTATTTTTCGATTTTTCTGTAATTTTTTTTGCAATATTTCTTAATATCTTTTTGTTTTTTTTCAATTTTAAGTACAATATCTGTAAATGCGAAAATCTTTAAAATCGTCTTTTTGGACCCGCACTTAGATTTCATTCACGAAAATCTTGGTGCAGTATCAGATGAACATGGTGAAAGGTTTTATCAATACATATTGCAAATAGAGAAGGAATAATGAATCCATTACATAAGAAGTATACGTGATACTGTTACTATAGCAATTGGGTATAAAAAATTTTCACTGGCGTTTACACTGTATTTGTTTACTGTTTTAAATACCATCCGACTGGAACATCCAAAAAAAGTAAAGAAAATAATTTAAATATCTGGGAATGAAGAGTGTATGATGTGATGAAAAATTCTTACCATTTTATACAATGGTCTGGGAAAAACTGCGAAAGTAATGTAGGCATTGACTTATACGATCATTTTTGGACAGATTGCGACCCTACGATGAACTGGTCTAAGCTTAAACAAAACAAAAAGGCCTAGAAGCCCAATTGAAAAACCTGGAACATAATGCCGTCGTAAGTATCTCAAGTGCATAATGTACCCAATCCTACTGCAATCATAGAGATTATATTAAGAATCAGCTCTTTTCACATCAGTCAGAACACATGCTATCTGCGGTGCATTGCCACTATACAAAAAGCAGACATTTACACCAGGCGACATAATTAGTCATTTAAGCAACTTACAGGATTCGAATTTTGAATCGACAACCATCTGCTCTGATATACTAGAGGCCAAGATAGATTTTGAAAACCTTTTGTTATCATTATCGAGAGTTGCGAAGAATGGAAGTCTAACAGATTCGCACTTCTTGAATCTGTATCCTGATGTACAGGCGGCTCAAACGTCAATTTGAGAAGCTGGCTGTGACTTCAGACTCCGCTTTTCTAAGGCGATACGAAAGTAGGAAGCAAACGGAAGCTAGTAGCAATGCCTGATAAATCTTCGAAAAGAAATTATTTTCAGCCAACCAACTTCATTTATTAACTTAATTTGACATTTTGATGCGAACAATAAATTGTTTCAAGAATATTTAAAGAGTTTTTAGAATAATTTAAAACAAACAAATAAATGCAGGGCATGCGGCAATGGCTTTACTCGCGGACTGAAATCCGATAACAGGCGTACAAATTTAATTCGAATTCGCATTGGTGAAGGATACCATTTTCTTATTTCCGTATTTCATGACTTTCGAATCGCATTCCAGGATAACCCCCTGGGTCATTCAGTCACAGGTGACATCTATAGAAGAATGCTCCCAAGTTTGTATATCTCCAGAGTCATAAATGGCTCTACCATTACTATTCAAACAGTCAAGTCGTTACTCTCTAAAAACGAATCAGTGGATGCCAAAGTCAACCTTCGTATGTCAATATAAATTCTAAATTTTTTTCATATTCCATATGCTTGCTCTACAAATACATACACGAGTTGAGCTCAAACTAGAATTCAAATTTTTCTGTTCTCTTGTTAAGAAATCATTATCCCTATAAGGCACCATGAGGTTGGTTTCCAAAGGATAGGCAGAATCACCTGCTAAATGGTAATCCACAGGTATTGTAGTTTATATTGGGTGCATGCCGAGTTGGTGCTGTTATGATTTTGTGTGGTACTGTTCTTTAACACAAATGATGTTTTTTGAAATAAATCCAACGCAATCAAGCACAGATTAAGGTATTTACACTAAAAATACGCATAATAGTGTAAATCCTACAAATTTTTTAAAATTTTAAAAATCTCACGTGAGATTGAAGCCTGAACTATAATAGACGCAGTTTGACGTACGATTTTAACGAACATACACGTACGTATTCCGTATCTCTCTATAATAATCGCAGTAAACATTGTTTGAATTTTAGTCTGAATACAACAAGTATGCTACGATTTTGACATTACAACGCCGTCAACTGGGATCCAGGTCCCATAAAGGCCCAGTCACATAGCAGCGTTGCGTAGCTGCTGTCAAAATTAAAACTATGTAATTTATATGGTGTTAGCTACATGCGCGCAACGCAACCCAACGCAACGCAAAGCATGAGTTGTTCAGAGTTCAACTTTTTACGCGAACATACGTTGGCAATTTAAAAAAGTGTCAGTTGGAAATTTTGAAAGTGTCGTTGTACGAGGTTTCAACAACGCAACGCTAAGCTGCTATGTGACTAGGTTGCGAAAAGTCATGCTCAGCTAAGCTACGCAACGCAACGCAACGCTGCTATGTAACTAGGCCTTAAGACGGCGTTATACTACGTTTAACGAAACATTAACGAAAACAAGTACATGTGATGTACGTTTATTATAGTCAATCATTCATTTTCATCATAGAGCCCTGGGAACGCAGGGATTGACGTACGTTCTTTCACGTCTATTATAGTTCCAGCTTGAGGGGGGGGGAGGGGGTCGAGCCAAATCTCACGACATCTCACCAAGGGGGGAGGGGGGTCGAAAAATCGCCAAAATCACCTCACGTAATTTATGGATGTCCCCTAATCCGTGATAGAGCAGCATAATGTCTCCGCGCAAAATATGACCGATCCATCTTCATAGTCTGTCCACTTCAGACTCACAAAGTTCTTTCTAGTGTATCTAAATTCTACATTATAGTCATCTGCATCATCCAAGTCTTCTAGTCGAACCGTATTCCCGTCTGAATCGTCTGTGTTCTCTGTTTGCTTTTTTCATGATTTTGGCTGGAACAGGTATTTATAGAAGTACGGAAAGAGTAAAAATTATTTAACACCTTTTGTTTGGCAAGCCCACGCCCACGTGACAAAAAAAGAAATTTTGATTGGTTAATAGCTTAGAAGTAGCACAAAAAATTAAAAGCTGTACGAGGCGAGGTACGATCGGTCGTCATTTTTCATTCTAGTATTCAGCAAATAGCACAGAACTCAAAGTACTAAAGTATGAGACAGGCTTTAATGTTCAAAGGTTTAATTAATAGTATTAGCTTCGGTGGTACTCTTTTGCATCCCATTCCTTCCAATTAGCATCTCAGTAAGCTGTGTTGAAAGCACCCTCAAAGCCAATGAAGACGATATGTAGGGGCGACTTCCTTTGTAGCGATTGAGCTATAATTAGACGCAAAATATTTATCATCCTCTTCTAAAACGCGCTTGTTTTTCTCTTGGTTGTTTGTGAATGTCGAGAGAGAATAATCATTGCTATTACTTAGAAGATTGTGTTCTGTATCGAAATTCCCGTGTACCTTTGAGGTAGGGTTTTAGGTCGGCCAATAACTAGGATACGCTTTCACACGCTCTAGGCAACTGTAGTTTCCCATATCCACCTTCTGCTCCAACCAGGCACGGATCTAGAAATGGCAATAAAAATCATTTGAATTCATTATTTGCATTTTTACTTCATCGGGCCACATAAATTAATATGAGCCACACAAATCAGCATATGGGCCATCATTCTGTCACGAGGACGGGAGTTTGTGCAGGGCAAGACGCGAGCGAAAATTTTGTTTGGACTCTCAATTGCACAGGGCCTCTCAAATGTCTGGCCGCGGCACTGCTTTGGGGGGGTCATGACCCCAGTGACCCCCCCCTTGAATCCGCGTCTGGCTCCAACCAACACAGTTCCCAAATGAACCTTGGATTTTTTCAAGTCACTGATTGGGATTTGTGTTTCCGTAGTGTCAATGCGAACTCTGTCGCTCTATGTGTCACCAAAGTCATGCGGATGGAAATCATTTCGTTTCTTCATTCCTCACTCTTTCAAATCTATAAAGCCTATGACGAATAGATGGTTTAATGGCTAAAGAAGCCGCATATAGGGCGTACAGATGTTCACCAAATGAGTCACTTTGTCGTGAGTAGATTAAGCTTAGAAACTCCTGCAATTCCAAGTCTGCAAGTCAAACCATCAGTTGATGTTAGGTAGAGAAGTAAGATTCCCAATATCACTGAAGGCAGTAAAAACTTCTGGTGCTTGGTAACTTCCATCAAGAATTTTACCTCTCCCACAACACCTTCTTTTGCGCCTTCTGTTTCGCGAGGTTTATATGTATGTAATTGTCTTAAAAAGGTTGACGTCAACAAATCCACTGGCCCTGACAATATTCCTCCTATGGCACCCTGTGCTGTTGACTAAACTATAAGCTATTGGTATAGACTTAGATCTAGGGGACTGCATTGAGAGTTTCCTTTCTGGCCGTTCAATTAAGGTAGTATTGGATGATGCCTTACACCATTTCTTTATTAATGATCTGCTCTCAATTCCCTCCACCCTAGTTCACAGCTTCGCTGCTAACCGTATTCTGCATTACTCTTATGCATTTGATAAAACTAGATAAGCACGTGCTAGATCTTGTCTTCATGATCGTGAGCTGATGTCCAAATCAATCAATCAGGATATAAAATTCATTCTTGGTTGGTGCCGCAAGAATAACGTCTCCAAAAAAGTCTGTCTTCTCTTTAACGAAACCTGCATTAATCTTCCTTCTGTCTTCGTACATCATCTTATATGTAGTTCAAACTACTGGTTCATCAATAACTACGCGAGCACTCCCCAGATCCTCTCTAACCTGTTCTATTCTTTTCTATCCTTCAAACTAAGCTTACTATTAGAGATAGCACAATGACCTAAACGACATGACATACGGGGGATTCCTAAGCTTAGTTTTTCCATATAAAAAAAACTCAAAAACGCTTCAAAGACCTTTTCACGCTATAATTTAGTTTTTTTGTTTATAACCGATCAACTTCAAATTTTGCACATATGTATAGTTCGCGTGACAGTGCAATCTGACCATTTTGTAAAAAATCAAAATCGACCCCCGACATGGATATGAAATGAAGGGAATGACAAGTAGAATACAATTAGCTATGTTACGTTATTCAAAATGGTGGCCAAAACAAAATGGCGGATAACCGTTTTCTTTACAACCCCCTCGATATATGGGTATCAAATGAAAGGGTGTGACAAGTATAATACTATTAGCTACAACCTACCTTTCGAAACGTAAAAAAGCGTGAGGTGCTAACTAAAAGTTCCGAAAGGAAGGTTGTTTCCATATACTGGCTAGAGCAATAAAAACTTTACATTCAAAATTATTTTTTACTTTTTAGTGCATTTTAAAATACGAGTAAAAGCGTATTTTTTAGTTTTTTTAAACTATATATTTTTATTACGTTGATTCGCAAACCGCACAATTTTCTTTTTCTTAAATGGCCCTACAAACCTAGGGCCTCCTGTAGTCTCCCCAGTTTGTTATACGAAGTTTTCGTATACATATCTTCTAGCATGTCATCCATCCACCTATTTCTTGGCCGTCCTAGGCTTCTTGTTCGTGTCCTGTACGCATGCTTTTACTAAATATTAAATAAAAAGAGAAATCTAAGATTAAATTTGAATTCCACATTTTCCTATACGAAATAGGTGAAAGAGTACGCCGATTTTTGGAAGCTGAAGAGCACAAATACGGCGATGTCTATCCTCATGATGCAAAAGCCGAATCAAAAGCAGAATTTTGGATAAATAAAGCACAAAACATTCTCAAAACCCATGTGCATCAAGCCACCCACGTAAATCACAAGCAGGCAAAGAATGTAATCATCTTCCTTGGAGATGGTATGTCCCTTCCAACAGTGGCAGCCAGTAGAATATACAAAGGTCAAAGACTTTACAACGTAAGTGGGGAGGAACACCAGTTGTTTTTTGAGACATTCCCCTACACAGGTCTATCAAAGGTAAATTTTACGTTAAACAGCACAAACTTCTTTTTAATCTCATAAACTCCCTTTCAGACTTACTGTGTTAACAAACAAGTAGCAGACTCTGCCTGCTCAGCTACTGCTTATCTATGTGGAGTTAAAGGAAATTTTGAAACCATCGGAGTTACTGCAGAGGTCGAGAAAAATAAGTGCGAGGATTCTGAAAATCCAGCTACTCATGTAAATTCGATTGCTGCCTGGGCCCAAGCAGCAGGAAAGGCAACTGGAATTGTTTCCACGGCTAGAGTAACGCATGCTAGTCCATCTGCAACATATGCCCATACATCGCACAGAGATCATGAAAGCGATGCTGATGTTAAGAAAATTTACAAATCTCTCCCATGCCAAGATATCGCTTCACAACTAGTCAACAATAGCCCTGGAAATAATCTGAAGGTTATTATGGGCGGTGGTAGACAAAAGTTACTTCCACAAGGAGATCCCAGTGGTGAAGGAGAACGTCTGGATGGAGTCGACTTAATAGAAAAGTGGCTTCACAATCATGGTAAGGGAGCAAAATATGTCAGAAATGTTGATGAACTAAGGCATTTGGACTACAAGACTACTGATCATCTAATGGCGCTATTCACTCCGGGCCATATGGAATACCGCATGCATGCTGATCAAACTCAGGAGCCATCTTTAACTGAAATGACAGAAGCAGCGATAAAAATTCTACAGAAAGAATCAAAGGGTTTCTTCCTCTTTGTAGAGGGTGGCAAAATCGATTATGCTCATCATGCAACAAAGGCTAGAGAGGCTTTGGACGAAACTGTAGAGTTCGACAAAGCTATTGAAGCAGCAACCAAACTGACTTCTTTGGATGATACCTTGATTGTTGTAACTGCTGATCATGCCCATGTCATGACTATTGCTGGCTACTCAACTCGGGGTAATGACATCTTGGCCTTAAACACTGTTCATGCGTCTGATGATAAACCTTATGCTACTCTTTCGTACGCTAACGGTCCGGGATATAGACCACATGTGGAGAATGAAAGACCAAGTTTAGTCAATGATACATTAGGTAAAAAATAGTTTGAGTTATCAATTAATTAACTTACATAAAATCTCTATTTTTTTACAAAGAAAACTACCCAGCCATGGTTCCACTGGAAGATGAAACTCATGGAGGAGACGATGTTGGTGTTTTCGCTGTTGGTATGTTTCTTGCGTTAAGAATATTACAAGAACGATGTTAAATAGTGTTTAAATTCTAGGTCCCTGGTCTGACTTGTTTACTGGTGCGTACGAACAGAACGCAATCCCACATATGATGGCATATGCTGCTTGTATTGGAGATGGAGCAACGTACTGTAAGGACAAAAGTATGTTTGGAAAGTTTGTTGATTATATCAAGAAACCATTCCAATAAACACTTTGTTTCTTTAATAAAATAAAACCTTTTGTGAAGGTTACTTTATTTGTTTTGATTTGTCATGATATTAATTACTTACTGAACTCTATAACCGTGATTCGTTCCTGGCCCCTCGTAAACTGCTCCCTCCACATGTTTCGATTTCAAACCGACATCATCCAGTTTGACATCCCTAACCTTTTGCCGTTTTAATCTACGCCAAATTTGCAGCAGAGGATTGGTCTACTTTACTATCGCATCCCATAAAAGGTTTTTTCGAGCAGATCTCTTTTCGATTATAAGAACTACATGTCTTACCAACCGAAGCCTGTCAAGCTAAAATGCCAGAGCTGAGCACCCAAATGTTGGATATGTAAGTACTTGTTCGGCATTTTTATTAAGTTTGTAAGCTTTACGGATACAACCTGTATATATACTAAACAGTAGAGGGCCTAAGATAGATCCTTGGGGAACGCCAGCAAAAAGCATGGCAGGAGAGGAAATTAAATGGGAAATCTTCACCTTTTGTGAACGAGCAGCTAAAAAGCTATACATGAGCGTAAGGGCAGAAGAAGGAAAACGAAATTGTGTACAGAGTTTGCGTAAAAGGACGGAGTGATTGGCGTGGTCAAAAGCTTTGGAGTAGTCTAGCAAGAGTAGACAACATACCTTGTTACCATCTATATATTAATAGGTAAAGCCAAACTTTGTGAACCCTTTTTAACCTATTTCCAAAAGTTGTGATACCATTTTAACCTATTTCCGGTGCACGTATCTTAATGAAACATATATCAAACGAAAGGTATTTTTTCATAGATGGCAGAATATATATTTTATTCAGGTACGTCCATAGGGAAAGGTTGCACGCGCTATCCATCGAATAAAACGGAAAAGAATACATATTTGAAGAGAATGCATACATTTTGTTTCGATTTTCTCTTTGCACTCACATTTCCCCACTCAAATGCAAAATAAAATCTTATTAGATTTCCCGGCCGCGACAGGATGTTCAATATCGCTCACAGATAGTAGAGGAAAATTGTCATAAGATAGTGATACATATACATATGTAGTTGCGAAGCTGGATTTTTTATTTTTTTTCTTTACATATGTTAAGATAAAGCAAAAAAAAAATCTGGAAAGTCCCCTGTGCTGCACGAGAAATTTACATAAATGTGCTTTTTTGATGCATTTTGAGTGCATTTCTACACTATTTTTTAATGTCATAGAAAAATATTTAAAATTGACATCACATATCAAATAAACTTTTTTCTTGCTTAAGCTTGGGCGAAAACATCACAATTTGAGATTGTCTTGGCCCATACTTGCACGCAAATAGCTTTTCACTCTTTTTGGAGTAGAAAAGGATCTCCCTCCAGAACAGCAAACAAGTTAAACCGATTTTTAAAATTTCAATGGTTCTTTAAATTTTGCAGCCTCTAAAATTTTACCGCCTCTAAAATTTTGCCGTCCTAGGCCCGCGCCTCACGGGCCTAAGCGTAAATCCATCACTGGATGTCATGAAATTATTGCCAAACCTCAAGGAGCCCACAACCACTCCATCAGGAACCACACTAACTTTTGCAGGAAATTTAGCCTTCATCTTTTTGGTGTCATCGAGGTAAGAGCAGAGATGAAGTAGCCGAATACTGATGAAAACGAAAATTTGTCGTTACAAGATGAATTGGACATATTGCCTCAAAAAGAAGAATCGTCACTACAATTCGGAGGATCAGATTTCAAGCGGCTCAAATCGGAATTTACAATTTTCAAAAATACTGGTCAACACACAGAAAATCTGCAAAAATTAAAAAATGCAATTCTTTGTATCAAACCAACATCCACCGATGTTGAACCAAAAGAAGATCACGTCTTTCAGACAAATAACTTTAGGCGCTTGTGTTTTTGAAATACTATTATTAATTAATTGTAAAATTAGAAAAAAAACTCGAAAAACAGTAAAAACCACTATTTTTGAAAACCCCTAGCGGGTACATCAATGCGTTCTTAAACGCAAAGTTTTTAATGGGAGTGAAAATGATTGGAAAAGTCTTTGTTTTAAGATATTAATGGAAAGAAGGTGGAGAGAGGAGTAAAAGGGCGAGATAAAAATTATTGTTACCGATTAAAATGGAATTATTTAAAAAAAAAACGAAAAACACTAAAAAATAAACATTATAAACAACTATTAAAGCGAATATTTGTATTTAGTAAGGAAAACTTCCCTCCACTACTCAAAAGCATACATTCGAAAATGGCTGCGCTGTTGCGTTGACAGTTGCGCTGCAAACTTGAATCAAGTACGTTTCCGAACGAATGACTTTGGATCATCTGCGTTTACGAACTCGTTGCATCGTTGCAAAGCATACGTAGCGCGTTTACGGAAAGGCCTATACTAGATGCCCTGTCATACTTTTCCGGAGCCTGTCGGGATGTTTGAAGTTAATAAATCAATATACCCCCTAAGGTGCTAAAGAAATGTTCCTCAACTTTGGCTAAACTTCTGCGCAAATTTTGCCCTGTCATACTTCTCCGGAGTCAATCCCCACTCATGTCCAGCCGATTCTGCAACAGGTGGTTCTAACGACCCCTCTAACTACCACCTAATAGCAAAGTCATAGAGACAATAATCAACAAAAATCTTATGGAATACCTGGAATCCAACCAAATTCTACATGACAGATAGTACGGCTTTAGACCAAAAAGATTTTTCGTCAATCAAGGTAGTATTAGACGGCGTCGAATCTTAAGCCCACATCATCTCGGCCGGCGTTCCCCAGAGGTCAATTATTGTCACCCGCTCTTTTCCTAATCTTATAAATGATTTGCTCCCAATCTCCTCCAACGCACTTCACATCTTCGCTGACAATATAAGACAAGCATGTGCTACATGGAGCTCATGTTAACCACTATCAATAAGGACATTGAATTCATTCTTTACTGGGGCCGCAACAATCGTGTTGAATTCAATTACCTTCAAAACGAAGTACTGTCTCATCAAATATTCCAAATCGCGAAACAAGCGTCTCCAAAGCTTAAGATTTCTTAAGAGATACAAAATTCCTTCTCCCACCAGCAGCGAAGAGCTATAATCTACAGTCCTATATTCGGCTCAGCCGATTCACCGAGAGGGTTGTTTTTGGGCTCAAAAAATAGTAGCTTACAGTAAGGGCTATTTGGACACAAAAAATCGGCGGGGTGTTTTCATAAGCAAGTAATTAGGGTTGCCGTAGGGGTAGTTTCCGATCAAGTTGGAGGGTTGGTTTTATTTTTATTGAGCTCGCCATACTCAAATTAGTAAAAGGTGACATTATCAGCGGGGTGTATCAGCTCTCCCGCAGTTAACATTTTTTAACACACTTGAGAACGCACGAGAACAATCGTTCATTCCAACATGTTGATAAGAATGCATTGTCACGCCTTCTGATTGGAATACTGCTACGGCACCTATTTACAAGTACGAGAAAACGAATCTCATGAGAACGCTTGAGAAAACTTCCATGAACACGAGAACATGTTCTTATGAGTATTTACACGTCTATGAGAACGAATTTCCGAACTCGTACAACATCTTAGAGTTCAAACGTAAGGTTCATTGCCATCTGCTGCAGCACCAACCTACCCTATTCTATTTTATCCTTCAAACTAAGCTTATTTTACAAAGAGTGTCTCATTAAGCTAGATTTTTTTACAGAGATAGTTTAAAAAGTCTCAATAACCACTAGAGTGATAGTAGACGACTATAATAGAGACAGTAGACTTTACAATTTATTTTTATGACATAAGAAAAAGGATCACAATAAAACTAACATCCTTTACAAATAAAAATAAATATTTATTTGAATAGGTTCTTTCTTTTAAACATTAAAAAGTTTTAAGCTGTACCCCATTTTTTAATACAAATTATGTAAGAATAACTTAAATTTAAATTTTCTTTATGTGTATATATAAATTTTACAGTTTTTTTCTCGTTACCAATAATAATAATAATAATAGTTAATAATAATTCTTTTCTTCAAAATAGTAAATAAGCCATAAGTAGCATTTTAAATAATATATTTTATATATTTTCTTTACTTATAAATTTTTATTTCAAATTTGATTGTATAAACGTATGTATAATTTGCATAGGTATATAGTTTTTATTGAATACTTTTCGAAGTGTTGCACTTTTTTTTAAATTTATTTATTTTTTTTGTTTATATTTTAGTGTTTTATTTTTCGTTTTTTGTTTTAAATAAATAACAGAACTAAATTAGTGTTCAGTTTTATTGAACGATTGGTTTCTCCTTGTTTATTGCTTGGAAAATAGTGTGATTATAAATTATTTATAAGTTTAATTATTTCTTTATTTTTATTGTTTATTTATTTTTATTAAGAATTTGCAAGGATTTTGCTATTTTTCGTTATTAGCTTCGGTGTATTTATTTAAATATATAATTATATTTTTTGCAAAGCAGAAAAAAATTATTTCAAATCTAATTAGATTTTGAAAATCACAGTATGTATTTCGCAGCTTTATTTTGTCGAAAATGAAAATAAATTATTTTGAATGGATTTTGTGTTATATATAAAATTAGTTAATTTTTTTGTTTAACTATTTATTTAAATGTTAGTTAATGAAAGTAATATATAATTTTATATATATATATATATGTAAAAAAATAGTTCGTTCTTATACAATTCTTTTTCCTGCAAGATAGATGGGATCAGAATCTAATCAATTTAAACAAATATAAGTGAAATATACATTGTAAAAATGCGACGTGTAAAATACAATTTTTTAACTTTTAGTTGATTCTATTTTATCAATTAAAAATCTTTTTTCTATTAAAACTATTTTTAAAGATTTATTCTAAAACTATATTTTAAGATTTATTCAACATTATTGCGAATTTCGTGCACAAAAATAAGTTTTGATCAAATAATGCATCAATTTTAAAACTAGTCAATAGTTTCAAGCTATCAAAATCTTCCAACTTTGCATAACAAACACTAGATATACCAACAAATAGAAACAATTACTATTATCAATGATTCCTTTGAAATAAGGATATTATTCTTTCGGACTTCTTAATGTGGTAAACCTATTGCACATGTTATATCAATTGAACAGTACCTTTTAGTGCTATTCATTTTATTTTCAAACGATTTTCTGAGTACAACCCATTCGGACACACTCTAATCCTCCCCATTGTAAGGAACTACAAAGAAACCAAACACCCAAGCTCTCTAAGAAAATTGCAGCGAAGTTCGCCTTTTAAAGCAGTCGATCCAACAGCATATCCGAAAATAAAAATAATATATTGTAAACTAACCGCGCTTTTCCTATAATCAATAGGAGTACTAAAATCTCAAAAGAAATATTGAATTGGACACTTTCTTTATGTGGCTTATTGTAAGCTCACCGGACCGGGAACCGGAATCTTGTAATGCCTCCTGGTGGTCAAGTAGCAAGCTTAGTAAGAAAGAAGTAATTGATTGTAGATTATAAGAGTCAAAAGAGTGCAAAACATTGTAGATTATAACAGTCAATCGAGGGTGCGTTTGATAACTTTACCTTCGACGCGATCAATGAAAATACAGCAAAAAAGGGCAAAAAGATGGATCACGTCGCTTCTCAAAAGCAGATTAATAACTGCTGAGATGATTGGTGAAACGGTTACGATAATTGCTACAAAAGGCCATCTGAATAACCGGGGTTCAAAGTACAGGCCTATGCACTTGGGTATTAATCCACAAAAAAAAACTGCCATCGTACCATTTACCAATAGAAGGAAGCTAAATTTAAAAGGTACAAAAATTTAAATTCGAAAAGGAAGCTAAGGGAATACCTTTAACCGAGAGTCAAGGATTACCTTTACCCGCAATCGCCGATATGTTTAAAATGCTTAAACACCAAATCCTTTAAAACATGAGATTTGGCAATCCTTTTCTAATACTTTTTAAAAACCACTGAGATTTTGTATCGCGACTTTTGCCCAAGTTTTCGCATATCATACTTCTATTTCAATGAAAAGCTCATTTCCAGAGTGAAGCGCACTCCAATTTTGTTAACGCTTGTTGGTATTGAAAATAAGACCTTTCAGAGCCACCTTCAAAACCATTGATGGTGCACCACACATCTCAAAACACGACATTGTTGTTCTGATTTAACTAAAAAGCTCTCAGATTACGTTTTCGAAGTTATGTCGGGTTTCGATATTTTACACATGGCGGAATTACCCCAATCTTGGATTTTATGCGGAGTGAACTAGGTTGATATGTATAATAAAATTACAATTGAAGGTTTAACTTCGTTGATATATACCGCCCTAAATATGTAGGCATAATTCTAGATGAAAAGCTCTCCTGGAAGTACCAGCTTGAGAGAGTAACTGCCAAGACAATTATATCCCTCCATATCAATGGTCAACCGAAGCGAAAAGAAATGAATGGAATAAATTGTAAGAAAATGTATGAACTCAAGTATATAAGCGAACGAACCCGAGACCTAGCAGCATTGTTTTCAGCTTTCAGTACAGGGTTAGTACTCGTCTAGGATTCTACTCGTACTGGTCTGTATTCCGACTGTACAACGTCAGATCTTCAAAAGTAAAGGCATTTATATAAAAATTATCTAGATATATGTCATACGAAATATTCCAAGCTTTCCAATTTTGGCAAAAAATATAGGTTAACTACATATTTTTTTGGAGAAAAAGGTAGTTGACTTTGAAATTTTTGTTAAAAAAACAAAATTTCGACTTTGTCTATTCAGTTGGTAGGATGGAACCGTCACTTTTACAATTTTAGATAGGTGGGAGTATTCTGCGTAGATTGGTACCTTATCCATGAAAATAGGATCTACGGTTACAAAAATGCAAGGTGATATGTAAAACTCTACAAAAAAAATTCAGCGGGCCCTACCGGCTAAACGGTTACGATTACCCAAACTCCGTTTCTGTAACTCTCACCAAGACCTATCACCAGCCGGCCCGGCCGCTTTGTAAACTTAGCATATACGAGGTCTGTTCAAAAAGTAAGGTTAATTTTGAAATTTCGCGGGCTACGAACATTCTATCATCGTTTTCATCGGTTGTTGATGTGCTGGGGCGACGAGGGCACGGTGCGTCATTGACATCTTCTCGGCCTTCTTGAAACAGCTTGTACCACAGTCAAGTTGACCTGTTGGCCATTAAATCGCACAGGGTGCCATCAAAGACTATCCTGGATTGCCTCCTATCTCTAAAATCATTCAGCAGGAAAACAATGTTACGCTTATGTGGATTACAGGCCACGAAGGCCACATTGGTAATGAAATTGACGATGGCCTGCCTAGAGTAGAGGAAACTCTTAACTTGTGTGTCCGGAACCTTTCTGCAGCCCAGCCAGCTGCCCAGGTAAGATCGGCCATCAAGAATTGGGAATTGGTATTTCGCCATAGCTGAACATAAATCTAGGGAACACTTGCTTGCAGCGAGGAGGAGATTGATTCTTCTCCATCGCGGCTTCCTACTCCCAAGGAGATTTGGGATATGTATCACTCATTTCACTCACTCAAATCAATTTTAGACTATTGTATATTAAAAGCCTTAACCTTTCACGGCGGGGTTGGCACAATATACCAAATAAAATAGGTCTCAGTGCCCACAAAGATGCCCCCTTAAAGAAAGCACAGAAGGTGAAGCATTTGGTAAAGATTAATATAATCTTGGTATATCTAGTGTTAAATTTGTTACAATGTTGTTTTTCGCATATGTATATCTCGTTATGTTCTTACTGTAGCTACTCAGAAGTTCGTGTAGTGTATTATGAAAGTTAGCGGTAATTAAAATTTTGTTTAGTTATTTAATTTTTGATTATACGAAATTTTAAATTTTTGATCTTACCGATAATAATTAATCTCAGCCTAACTAAAAAGAAAGAGAATGATTTGAACGGCATAACCTTAGAGCCAATCTGCTAATATATAGCTAGAAAAACAAAATTAAAACTGATATGGTAATTACAGATCTTAGTATCTCTACCATAATAGATATAATGATAAGTTAACAGTTCCTTCATTTCGAGCTAGAAGGAAAGCCTAAAACGAATCTTTGGCAGGCGGTAATACTAAAGTCTTCGCTTTAACATAAAGATGTAAGTATGCAAAAATATGAGATCAAACTAGAAGAACCTAATTCATATGTAGCTCCGATCAAGGGCTTAATACTTCTTTTAATAGCCAAAAATTATATGATAGGCTTATTTTAATAATCATAAGAAACTATTTGTGGAGTACATGAGCAAAAATTCGGCAGGATTCAAATTGGAAATTGAAGTGTTTACGATTCAAAAACAACGATTTAAGACCTAATTAAGCAGTATTAAATCCGAAATGACGACTTTTTTTTATGTGAGAAAACCAAGCTTAGGAGTCACCCTTGTCTATAGAATCATATAATCTCAAGCATCTTACACGTCACAAGTTTAAATAAATTATGCTCTGGTAAAAATCAATTTATAATAAAAAATATTTTATAAACAACTACGTTCAAAAATACATAAAAAATTATTTTTTAATTACAAAAAAAAAATTAGAATTAAAAAATTCTTTACAATGCATTTACAATTAAAGCTTCTTATTTTTTTTATACAATCTTACAAATGTTTTGTCTTGACATTACCAAACTTTTCTTCTTATTTAAAAAAATATAAAAATTGTTATTGTACCTATCTTAAAAACCTTCACTATTTATAACTCTGGTAATATTTCATCAATATTTTTTTTGTTCATTATTTATAATTATTAAAAATTTAAATATCTACTATTTATGCAAAATAAAAAATATATAAGATCAAAATAACTTCTTTTTTTGGTTTTGTAAAATAATATAAAATAAATATTTTTTTTGTTATTTTTGAATTTTATCAATGATGATTATTTTAAAAATTTTCCCTACAAACTGTACACAATTTTCGTTATTATTTTTAATCTCGTTTATTAAATAATTTCACAAAAAAATTACTCGAATGTAGTCGAAATTAATTTATATGGAAATAAAAGCCACTTATGATAAAAATGATGATTGCTGTGTTGGAAAAATGTTTTTTTTATATTTAGTTTTTTTTACATGCAGAAAGTACACTTTGGTGTGCTTATTATGTTCTGTAATGAGAGAGAAAAAAAAATAAATAATTAAAATTATGAAAAATCTATTTTTAAGTGATGTAAAAATTGTTTAAAGTTTTCTCTTTAATATATAAAAATAATGTTTTAATATTATTTTGTAACTTGACGTTTTTTTTTGTAATATGTATTTTTTATCACTTAGTAAATATTTACGTGGCAGTTATACTTAAGTTTTTTAAAACGATCTAACTACTTAATATTATCAAAAGGGAAAAATGTTTATTATTATTTTAGTTAAGTTAAAAATGGAGATGTAAAATGATTATTATAATATTAATGGAGTAAAAAAGTTATTTCACAGAAAGGCATAATTGTTATTTACAGCTACAAAAGTTTCAATTGAGTTAAAAAAATCAAAAAAAGTAATCTTAATGTTATTTATAATAAATATTAACGTCTTCCCCGAGTATTTTCCCATCTTAAATTACTCGTAAAATAACCTATTGTACTTTTAACGAGAATGGATTGGAATTACGTTTTCCCCCACCGAGAATCGTTGTAGTTTCAACCTGCAAAATTCATTCTTAATCGTACGCCGTGCAATTATCTTTTTGGTGTTGCATCAAAACTGGAACATATTAAACAACATTTCCATCATCTTTTGATATTCTGTTACCAAATACATAAAAATTCTGTTCAAGCAAAAAACAATTGTTGTGAAATGCATAAAACTTGTGTTAACAAAACTATAGCCTCAAAAATGATGCACGTGGAGGGCAATTTATATTAATGGAGCGTCCGGAAATAATTGTATTGGTTAGTAACTTGGTTGAAGCAAATCATCGGTTAGTTGTTCCTATAACACAATATGGTCCAGAAGTTGGTTTATGAATAGAACAACTTGACTGTGGTATAATCTTCCGCAGTCACTATTCCCCAACTCGTACAACATCCTCGAGTTCAAACGTAAGGTTCATCGACATCTCCTCGTGCAGCCCCCAGATCTCTTCCTATTCTCTTCTATCCTTCAAACTAAGCTACATACTAGGCATTGCACCATGACCTTAACGACATGACAGACTAGTAGTACGACAGACTGGTAGTACTCCTAAGCTTGGTTTTTTCACATAAAAAAAATAAGGATATTGATATTGGCTTATTCTGCTCGACGTGCCCCTGCACTCCTTCGTTAGAAGTCAAGCTGCCCCTGCATGGCCATGGGCGGATCTAGAGAAGACATATTCGATAAAACCCGCAATCCCAAGGTGTAAAAAATCGAGCTGAAGGAATGAATGGTACTGCGTGAATGTACTACTAACGATAGACTCTGGATATCAGGCGACCTCCGGTTTAACTTAGTATTCCTATACGGAACTCTGCCATGAGTAACTGTCCTTTCTCGCGCAACTCGTGAGATCAATATTGACCATATTCTGAAGTGCTGGAGAGAGAGTAGGGTGCTCTTGAGTGCCAAAGCGGGGAGAAGATTATACAAGGAAGCAAAATCCTTTTCACCCATCAGCCTCCCTTTCTGTCTCCTGAAAACGATAAGAAGGTTTTAGATAAGCATATTAGGGTGGGTCTTACAGCGAATCCACTCCAATGTTTGAAAGCAAAGATCGACAAAGACTACCAAATTTAAGCAGAATGGGGCTGGTTGTTGATTGCAGCTATCGGTTCTCCGGAGTGCCCCCCGAAAAAGCGGAGAATTTGTTGTGCGATTGTAAGGGTACAGAGAGGAGGTGATTATCGCTGCTTCCCAGACCCCAGAGAGATTTCGGAAATGAATCCCAAATAAATTTTAGGCTATATCAAAAGCCTTAATCTGGAAGGTGTTTAACGAGTAGTAGTAGTTTAATAGAAGCCTCCAAGTAAAAAATGGCAAGAATCACTGAGATGTCACTGAATCACAAAATTAATCTCAAGTCAACAGTGCCTCACGAATCTACTAAAAGTTAATTAATATTGTAGTACTCTATACCAATTCTTAATTTAATGTCTTTTCTTATAAAAGCGGCATTATTTAATTAACAAATAATGGCTATAGTTAGAAGTAATATGGTATATAGTGGTGTACATTTTTTGCCTTTCTGCTTGTTTTTGTTGTAGTTCTAATGCCCGGGAGGAATCACCCCTTGTACTACCAGTCTGTAATGTCGGTGGTCACATCATTGTGCAATGTTATGTCTTATGTAGCAATCTTAACTCGAAGGAAAAAATTAATTTTAGGTTATGAGGAGTCGAGGGTACTTCGAATTGTATTCGAAGAAAGACTAAGTTTGGGCCTGGTCAAAATCGCATGACTCATTCTTTGCAGCATACTTGCTATTCAAAAGCAATTGCTTCAAAGCAGATCATGAATTCAAAAACGCAGTAACTCTTTCTGTGCAGATTGTGTAAAATGGTGGTGCGTGATTGAGACTTGTTAGAAAAGATACGGATTTGATAATGACGTAAGTGACGCGTGAAGCATTTACGTTCAAAAACTTTTCTTTGGAGTACATGAAATGCGCATTAGCAGCTTATGGGAAAGCAGGAGCATCAATATTTACTATTCTAGCTATCAGCCGAGACCGCAATAACTCAGAGATCGTGGACGGAGCTGAGAGATGTAGCACAAAACAGAGTCCGCTGGAGGGCAACTGTTCCATAGTAAGGTAACACGCTGCGTGTCGTTTTCAGTCGACGTCGAATTGGGTGAACTGCCCCCTAACTTACTTAACACTTTGACTGCCATACCACTCGACGGTTATAATTCCTGAAGCGTTGTTTATTTATTTTTGCAAGCCTTTCCACAATAACTCTTTGGAACTGTTTGATTTTTATATTCTGCTTTGTTGATATTTGCAAGTTACGAAATCGGATCATTTAAATATCAATAATTGGTTTGGCAATAATTTAATCATATGCCACTTTATTGAAAGTCAAGATTGTGCAGCTGTGTGCTTTTCCTGATGAAGATTCGCAAATCCACAGAACTAAAACCCCCAAGCCGTTCTGGTCACACTTCCAATGCGATTAGCGATCAATCGATCGCGCTGAATATGAACGCAGGCAAATGAAAGCCTGCCACGAGCTCCCGCCTTTTTCTATCCTCAGTTTTCATATCGACATCGAAGCAAAGGAAATTTTACCAAATAAAATATTAAGCCATCGGGATAATATTAATAGTACATGACAGCTCAGAGTAGAGTTTATAATTACTTAACAATAATGTGTAACCGGTGTAACATAAAGATAAAAATATGACGTGTTAATAGCAAACGGTGGATTTTAATTATCGTCACAGCAACAGGGTGCAACAGAATATGTTTGCCCAATCCGCATATTTGAGGTTTATAGCAACAGGATTGAATATGTTCAAAATAAAGACATCTGCACGATCTACACGGTTTTCAAAGCCTACCACCCTACAGGGACGGGCCCAAAGTTATGGATCTCACGTCAATCTTGGGCAGGAAAAAAATGCTTATCTTATGGCTTACCCTAGACATTCTAAATGATAACCTTAAGTACAGTTTTTGTCGCATATGATCACATTCAAAGATTATGTACGACATATAAGACATTCGAAACTACCCACATACCCACATCGCACTGAGTATGCAAGAAAAGATCCCGTCAACAGATGCTGTAGCGCCTTCAATAACCATGGAACATGCTGTTCCCCTGCAATTAATAAAATATCCTTTAAAAGAAAACTTAGATCCTTACTAAAAGCATAAATACTTCCCCACTCATAGTTTTTGAAGTTTGCAGTTACAATTAATGGGCGAGTTCAAAAACTAATCACAGCCGCAACACTGCAGCATTCAGCAATTGGAAGTCTGTAGCTGAATTCTGCAGTGTTGCGGCAGTGATTAGTTTTTGAACACACTCAAAGTTAGATTGTCTCAAGAAATAAGGTCAGGGCTAGGTTTCTCGAAGGGACGATGTGATCTGCTCACAGAAATCTTGTTAAGGGGGTTCTACATGATACAACGGTTGGTGCGATATCGGCCTAATATGATGGTCGCTTGCGACGATTGTCTCGTCTGTTTGCACTGAAACAACGGTTGTGCCGATATCGTTCGATTGTTAGCTACTAACTAAAAATCAGCGTCATAACGTACAAACGCTGCATCGTGTGCGTAAAATTCTCATGTTAATACTCCTCCGCAAATTATTAGTAGTTGAAAGTACAAAATTTGACTGAAAATAATTTCAGTCGCAGACGAAATTGATACGTGTGTATACAGTGCTATAACTGTTGGACCGATAAAGTGACAACGCAAGCTGGTCCAACTGTTGTATCGTGTAAAGGTCCTTTTATTTAACGCCATTAGAATTATATCTTTGGAGTTAAATCAAGGAGATTGGCACGCCCACAAAATATTGATCTGAATGGTGATATTTATAAAGCAATTGGTGAAATAAGCAAGGCAATGTTCAAAAATGTTATGGAAATTTTATCCAAAACTATCGCCGTTTTAAAAAAAAGCGAGGCGGTCATTGAAAGATAAGTTGTTCAAATAAAATTATACAAGTGTTTAATACTTTAAAATAAAAACAGAATCACTGTGAAATTCAAACTTATTTCTGTTTTATTTAGATGTACATATTGTATTCTAAGTAGTAGAATTTTTAAGAGAAAAGAACTCAAAATTTACATTTTATTGCGCTCACTGACTGTTTACCATGAACCGTTGATTAAAAGTGCTGAATATATTCCCGCTTCAAATAGTGCATATCACATTCAAAAAAAAAATATATATAAAAAGGATTTAAAAATTATCAAGAAAAAATTCTTTCACATAAATAAAAAGATAAATTTATTCTAAAAGTAGATAATTTTTTTTCTTTACAATTTAAATTTAGATTATGTCAACCCAATAATAATAATAAAAATATAAACAAAAATAATACGCAGCAGTAAGGCCATTCAAAAATACAAGTTGGTTTGCTTGAAATACAAAACAAAAAAATATATATATATAAATCTATAACTGAACAAAAACTTTACAATTACTTGTGTAATAATGTTATGTATACTAAATATTTGTACCTAATGTTATAATCAATAGTATAAAAACTCCTTATTCTTTTCAATTTAAACATTATGATTTTTTTGTTGTAACAATAAAGCTCATTATCTTATATATATTTATTTAAAAAAAGAATTACCATTGTTGAATGTTATTTCTTTCACCCCAATATAAAATTTAGATTTTTAGGTCCCCTACGATAAAAATGGATTTGATGCTGCTGCTTCTGGTTTTATCCAAGGCATGTTGTTATTGTTCTATGGGAAAATTTAAAAATAATAAATAGTTTTTTTTGTATAAAATAATCGGATAAGGTTTTTTTTTACACAAGGATTAAATTAAAATAAATAAAAGCCATGCGAACTAGAATAGTACGTGAAATTCCAAAAAAAGTGCATATATAAAAAAACAAATCGTGCAGATGTTGAATATTTAAAGTTTGTGGTGAACAAAAGCTAAAAATGTAAATTGTTGACGGTAATTTTAAGAGAATACTGGAATACTCCTTCCTATTGTTGATATATAATTCCGTATAAAAGTCAAATCAAGACAAATATCATATACGATACTTAAATATATTTTTAAATTGAATAATTTGTACTGGTGTTTTTAAAATCTATTTCTTAGTTACTTACTTTGAAAATTACAAAATCAAAACATCTTCTGATGATTCTTCGAAAAAGTTTCTTCGTGTCATTAAATGATACTAAAAATCGATTTTTTCATATTTGACTGCAAAGAGTAGTATTTGTAGTCAAGTGTAACAATAGTGCATCAGTCCCTCTCCCTTACATTTCGACATTTCAAAAAGCACAATGTTCATGTCCTCCAAAATACGCCTCAGTTCCCCATTGAAGTAATTGAAGTATAGTAAAATCCTTTTTTTTTGGGATTTTGGAAACAAATAGGGATTGCCAGGAGTCAAGTTTGGAAGCAATTTTCGCATCGTGTTGATTAGAACACCAATCCTACATGATATTCTCCTGCGATCGTTATTGGCAGACGTTTTTTTAATAGTATTCGACGGATATTGAGTCAAGGGCATTCAAAAAAGTATTGTCTCAAAACGTTTCAGCCAATTGCTTCTTCATCTGTAACGGGTCTATAACCAGGAAGGATCGTGATCTCTTGCAACTGTTTTTTTCTAGTTGTCGCGCTTTTAAGCAGTCATGTCATCTAGTTTGGCAGCCCTAAGCTCTCGGCGTCCTGGTCTATGCCACCCTTCTAGCGGAGACTGGGCCTCATACGACCTAGATGTAGTGCCGCCGGAGTCTACGGAACTTGATTTTCTTCATAACATCTATGTCGCGATAGCGCTCGTAGATCTACTCGTTAAAGGGTCCTTTTAAACACGGCTAAGAGGTTAGAGTGCTCTTTGTTAATTACCTAAGTCTGGAAGGCATATGTGAGTACCGGTAAGTCCATTGTCTTATAAAGCAGCAGTTTGGATGCTTCGATTAGAAGAACCTTGACAGACTATAGTAGGTTTTGTTGGCTTTTAGCAGCCGTGCGAGTATTTCTGGTAATTGGGTGGACTTTTGGAGTATTGTGTCCCTTGCTGGCGCTCCAGAATCTCGGATCACTTTCTCCAACCCGAGGTTGAAAAGGAGGCAGGCCAGATCGTCCCGTTGTCGAAGTCCATTATAAACGTTGATTGGTCTGGACAATGTTCCGGATACCTTTACGTGGCTTGGCTTGACTTCGGGGATGTCGAATTCTCTCACGGCTTTGTAGAGTTCTACTCTGGCTATGCTATCATAGGTGACCTTAAAGTCTATGAAAAGCTGTTGGATTGAGTTTTAAAACTCTAGACATGTTTCCGTCACCTGCCCCTGGGTGAGAATCTGATCAGTTGTTAATTTGCCTGGGCTGGTCGTACTGCTATTGGTCTACGCTAGAAACACGTGTGGGGCAAATCTGTTTTGTACTACTCAACAACGTTATACCGCGATAATTGGTGCACGCTGTGATATCTCCTTTTTTGTGTACTAGGCCGAGGATGTCTTTTTTCCAGCCTTTTGGAGGCCTATTCTTCAATTTCGATTAGTTTACGTCGCATACGATGTATCTAGAACGGTTGTTGTCGAACACTTCAAATATTTTGTATTCTTGAAAAACTATTCTAGCATACGATATACATATTGACTGACAGTCTATGTGACAACATCGCAATTTTATGAATTACTTTGACAAAAGATTTTACAGAAACCTGTAACTGCCGGATCCACACGTTTGTCAAGGCTTGGCAACCGTGGATGGTGGATGTTTAAGATTCATAGAAACCGCACCAGGTAATTGTTAAATTATTATTTTATAACTTCATTCAAACAAACGTGTGGACGCGTCGGAAACGCTTGCCGCAAACTTCCTTTGATTTGTGCCAAAAAACCGACACTCGACTGGATCGGCCACAAGCCTTGCCAAGCTTACATAAGCTAAGCCAAACGCCTTATCCACACGTTTGAATTTGCGAACCCTTGCCAAGACTTGACAAACGTGCGGATCCGGCAATCGATTTATCCTTGCCTAACAAAAAAGGCTGGTGATACTTTTCGCGAAGTGTGTTGCTACACTACATGCTTTCTTTTTGTTTTGGCATAGTCGCTCAGGGTTCACATGAACATGAATTCGCTTGGTTTTTGAGTGAGATTTGTCGCATACGATTTTACAAGCACAAAATTTATACGAGATGTGATAAATGTTGTATACGACATTCATCACTCGAAATTGAAGAATACACCCATTGGCATCGCTTCCTGGTCTCATACATACACAATTAATTCATCACCCAATAGCTAGTTTCGTTTTTATTGCTTTCACCGCCAATTGTATCCACTAGCACCTACTACTAGTGTGTAGTAATAGATCCATGTCTCATTAATAGTTATGAAAGACCGAAAGGTCTCTTTTGGATCATGCTTTAGCATTTATTTTCTGAGATGGCTTTCTTTTCTAGTCATATTTATCACTAAATTAGTATTATTTAAAGAATTTCTGATAGAAGTAGAAATGTTAAAAAAAAATGATTATTAAAAAACCGTAAACTTTCTAATCTGGTATCCATTTAAATGTAGCTCGATTTCGTTCTGTTTAAATATCAAGTCATGCATTAGAACTTCAACTAAATTTATTCCGTCAAACTATTTCGCCCCAGACATCGAGTATTCGTTATATTCCACCTTTAGGCGAAAGTCATAATATTGCGCGAAATCTCCTTAGATGCAAGTCTTGTTCTATTCTGTAACCGCTCGGTATCATTTTTCCCTTTATTTAAAACAAAATTTACACAAGAAATTTCTTTCATATTTTTACTCATTTTTAAAAGATTTGTACACTTCCTTGACTCCTTCTAAATGATCATCGATGTCATAAACAGTGAGATCATTACATCATCTATTGACAAAACTAAAGAAACTTTTCCGGCGGCTATTATACAATACAATATGTAATTAATAAAGTATCTTACAAAAGAATTATATAACTTTTCTACGGAATTATGCACAATCTACCATATAATAATAAATTATATCTATAATAATATTCTATTTGTATAATAATTCATAAAAAAGTTTCCATGCAAAAAAGTAGATAGAATCATCGTTACCCATTATTTAAGCGTCCAAGCTTCCATTGAGGGCTACAAGAATACACGGGGAAAATATATTTTTTATGTTTAAACGACCCAAAAATGAGAATATTTGTAATTAATGATATACTAATGTAAGTATATTTTTATAATTTCATATGTAATGGAAAGAGCTTATATGTGAGCAATATATTTGATTTTTTTTATCTAAAATGTTTCTGATTTTAAATAATTCGTAAAATACTAATAAATAAATGAATATTATTTCACGCGTATTCTGATTAAATACTACAAGGAAAAATAAACTTTCAAATATTTCTAAAAAAAGAGACAACAGGGAATTTATTAATAATTTTGTTTTGTTTTTTCTTATTATTTTACTTGTACTCACTTCAATGTAATTGATATTATCAAAAAAACATAAATTATTACTAGTGTTGAAAGGATCGTTGTTGTCGTTGTACATATAATTATAGTTACTATTATTGTTATTATTATTATTATTATTTATATGGCTAAAAGCCATGTTGTTATTGCAGCCAATATATCTACTTTTATCCATTAATTGATTATATAAATTATTAATGTTGGTACAGACAGTTATTTGATCAGAATCGTAATCAATTAAATAATCATCGAACTGCATGCAAGCAGAAAAATATTTTATTAATTAAAATTCAGTAAAATATCATTTTGGATTATTATTTTGAAATTTTAAAATTTTTGTTTCGTATTTAATTTTGCAACGATCAATTCTTATTACAAATAAATCTTTATCACTGAGTAAGATTATTGATAAGGGAAATCTTACTCTGCGATTTAAATGCTTTTTACATTTACAATAATAATCTACCTGATTTGTTGCAGTGCTGGAATTGACTGGAGTCCACGGATCCTGATTAAGAGTTACAGGGAACGGTTGATGTTTCAATTGATTTATGGACGGAACCTAGCAAAGTAATATAAACAAGATTGAAGACAACATTATAAAAGGATGTCTTTGAAGGTTGAAGGTGAAAGATTATTTATTGGTCGAATTTTTAAAATGGAAGAATTAATTTTTGTTGGTCCCAGTTGACATCATATTACATTTTTTTCAAACATGGTTCCTTTAATTTACATTTTCCATATAAATCGTAACCACTTAGTCAATTAATGCAATCCGTAATCTTTCCCTATAATTCGATATTTTATGACCAATTATTAATTGACATGATGTGGAACTTGTTAAAACCTGATGTGGAACTCGATAAAAGAAAAAAATATAGAAACAAACGACAATGTATTAGGTACAAAAAACAAAGAAAGAAAGAGGCACTGGTTTGATGATGAATGTAACAGAAGTATTAAAATGAAAAACCAAGCAAGACAGGTCTATAAGAATGACAAGAGGAAAAATATACGTAGCAGCCCGAAGGGACACGAAAAAGTTATTAAGGAAGAAAAAAATTATACTACTTCCGAAATAGAATTAGTGCAATTAAACAAAGCTACAGTAATAAAGATGCTAGAAGTTTCTACAAAGAAGTAACCATGATAAAGAAAGGATACAAGCCTACCTGCACGATGGTACGAGAGGATGTTATTACAACCAGTAGTATCGATGACATACCCGAGAGGTAGTTGAGAAATTAGATACTTCTACTTTAGATACTTCTTCAAAGTGAACATAATCCTAACACAGGGACAAGCAGGCAGCCGTGGTTCAGATGACCCAAAAAACTATATGCCAGAGCCATAGAAATATAAGGTCTGTTCCCGTACCTGCAGAAAGTGCAGAATCTGTCAGTTGCTTCGAATTACTTAACAGAATTCTGTTCCCGTACTTTTACTGCAGCCGCCATACTCATTTCCCCACCCTGCAGTAAGACGCAGAAACTTGCAGTAGCTCCGAGCTGCTGTAACCTGCTGCAGCTTAGTTATTTGATATATGGAAATGTCAAAACTGTCATTCCCGTGTTAA
The DNA here is from genome assembly GCA_963855945.1 of Thereva nobilitata. Lineage (NCBI taxonomy): Eukaryota > Metazoa > Arthropoda > Insecta > Diptera > Therevidae > Thereva > Thereva nobilitata. The sequence goes on along the minus strand of OY979696.1, from coordinate 44,307,678 downwards.
AACTGCAGAAACCTGCAGAAACGTGTTCCTGTACTTTCTGTACTTCATCCCCACCTCTCAATAAGCAACTTGCAGTAAGTGACAGAATGCAGAAAGTACGGGAACAGACCTATAAACTAACACGGAACGGCTGCGTCATGTAAAACCCCTGTACGTGAGCGACCACGCCCCTCTTATTATTTCTACATATTTTGGACTGCATTGCCTGACCACTACTAGCCCAGTGAACTCAAACACATCAGGAATTGTGGTACGCGCAATCTGGCTTACAGCCATTCCGTGTTTTGTTTATATTTCTATGGCCAGAGCCTACAATAGAAGAAGCTGGGGCCGGTTCATGTAACTCGACAACGAAATTTTTTTTTCGTTTCGCGTTTACATAGCTCGAAAAAATTGTAAATTTTCGTTTGACAGCTCTCGAAAGGTTTTAGTTATCGAGTGCTTGGTAGGCTTAGAGAAAAAATTTCGTGTTTCAGTAACGTAGTTTCCTTACTGAAAACGAAAAATTTTCTTTCGAGCTACGTGAACGCTCAATTTTTTCGAGACAAATTTTTTCGTATTCAAATTCGTTTCGAACGATTATCGACGTTCGAGATACATGAACCGGCCCCTGGTCCCGGTCCAGATAGGACCCCCACAGACATCTTAAAAATGATAGGAGGAGCTGTACCATGCTTAACATAGTCTCATTTGCAAACTTTGGAGAAGCAGAAAGATGCCGGAAAAGTGGCTTCTAAGAGCAATTGCCCCAGTCCACAGAAATGGTGAACTAAAAATCACACAGCAAAGCTTTTAAATACGCACGTGCCGTAATTATCTCGTTCCGTAATGGAAGTGCGATCAAAACTTCCTCATCGTGGCCACTGGAAGCTACGAATCCTGAAAGGGATGGCCTAATATGATCTGGACTACCAAACCAAGATGTAAAGCTATCGTATCGAGGGCTGCATGAGAGTGGGTAAGCGTTCCACTGTCGTTGTAAATGCCTTATTCTGTTATGGAGGCTCTGTCAGGATGCACATTCCCCTTCCTACCATACTCGTGGGAATTTTTGTAGACCAATTAAGCTAGAGAGGGTGAAGGCAAGGAGGGCTGATTCAATATTAAAAAAACGCGATTTTTCAAAAATCACGTATTTCTCATTTATTTATAGGTCTCGACAAACGCTGACTTTTGGGATGATGGCCATATAGATTTTTGTAGGAAATTTTCCGTCCTTTCAGATGAAATTACGCCAAAAACAATTATGGCCATCCCAAAAGTCAGCGTTTGTCGAGAGCTATAAATAAATGAGAAATACGTGATTTTTGAAAAAATCGCGTTTTTTTAATATTGCATTAGTTGTAACTCCGAAACGGCGCACCCAATCGCGCTAAAAAAAATTTTGGTATATGACATCGAGTTCCCGAACATATTCCCAAAGTTTGAGCGATATTTCTTTTTTTGCTATCCCGTTTGAAAAAGAATCCAGCACTTATTATAAATTACACATTGTGTTTTATGAACTAATTATATTGTCATTCATCAACTTTGACATAAAAATAACAAAATTTGGATTAAAGAAGAAATGACAAATTATATATGCACAGGAAAAGCCCAAGTGAGCAGATAAAAGCTTATTGTAGATGCTTATAATATAGAATCAGTAGAGGAAGTCGCGAACAAAACCTACTTCGGATTACGTAGATGAACATTTTCATAGATAGAGGAATAGCATTATTAGATCCTTTTTGATCGTATATAAGCATATTTTTCACTAGATTTATATCCAAAATACAGCATACGTGTAAAATTATGAAATATTTTCTAGAGTGAAGAATGCAAAAGTTACGACAAATTAAAAGAGGTAAAAAATCATATTTTTATAAATCTAAAATTCCTTATTGTTCCTTCGAAAAAAATATATAAATGATGAAAGTTTCAGGATTATTAATAAATAAAAATTATGATATTGAAAAGATGAACATAAATGTTATCTAATCTTAGAAGATGTTTAACTATAATAGTTTTTGAATATTTTTTAGCAAAATTGGTTAAATCTTTCGTAAATCTTTTATGCAAAAATTCATTTGTGTCGTATCATAGCCAAAAATTCCAATTAACACCGCAACATTTTTCGATGCCTTCATCTTTCTTTAAATTTCCACCTGTTATTAGGTAATATGAGTAATAATTGGAAAGTTAATCTCGTACAATGACATAAAAGCTTTATGCAATAAACATACCACCACCAAACAAATTACAAGGAAGCATTCGGAAATAATATAAAATTTCAAATAAAAATTTAGTCATCGAAAGACTGTAAATAATGAAATAACCTTTTATGTTATTGCAGTTTCTTGTGTTTTTTTTCAGAACAAGTAAACGATTATCTCATGTTTTTCTAAACCAATTTTAAACAGCATAAATATTTGTTCCGAGTTTTCAACTAAACTTTAAAGCAACAGAATTTCTCCCGGGTTTAATAAATATTTCAATATCTAACCACAGCGGGCTTAAATTCCAAGAAGGATAATTATTGTTAGACAATTGTGAAACATTAAAACTAAAATAATCTGTTTAAAATATTCTCATATTCTCTGTGATAAAATGTAGTTTAATGGTATTGTTATTGTTCTTTTTAAAATCCTGATGATAAGTCCTTCTAAATCTCGTTTAAGGGGGGTAGGGTTTTAAAGGCGAAAAAAAGGCATATTTGGGCATATTTGTTTGGCATATTTGTTTGAATGATATGATTTTTGTTTGGAGATATGAATAATGTTGGTTTATTTATTTCATATACACTTTATAGTATAACATCTGACGTATCTTTGGAAAAAATTTCAATTAAAAATATCGAGAAATAAGTCCGTGACAGCGAATCTCCGAAGGCGCCTCGAAAAAAAGTTGTTTTGCGGTGAACACGATTACGCGTTACCGGATCATTTGAAACTAGAAAAACAAAATGCATTTAAAAGATGATGTTTCCCGAGGTAATCAGGAAGTTGGCAGCATTTGGAAGTGAAAACGCGATTTTCGCTACAAAATTTTGGGTTAATTTGTTATTAAAAAATGGAAAAAAATAGTAAAAAAAACTCTTCCTGATTACCTGTTGATTTATCTGTAGAATTAAAAAATGTATCTTTTCGAAAACAGTTCGACTTCCAAAGAAGCAGAAGCAGGCCACATGTCGTAAATCTAGAAATCAAATTTATCAAGAAAAATAATTCTTTGAGCACCTCTCCCACCAAACCTCGCCAACAGAATATCACGTCAAAAGACCGTTCAAAAATTAGCCTACCAGCAAAGCCTACAATGATTGGAACGATCTCTTTGTTTTGCATGGATAACATACAAGGATCGCCACTTCTTTGCAACTGATATTGATCGTTTGCAAAGCAAATGCGAAATTTAGTTAAGGGGCGTTTAGTTGCATCAATCAAATGCAATTAATTAATTAACCTTAAAAATAATTTCATAAGATTTAAAGGACAATGGACCAAATTTTCAAGGACATAAACAGTTTTTCACAAAGACTAAAACATATATAACATAAAGAAATTAAATTAAAAAATATACTTACGACTTGTGTCGGCTGTTGGAATAAATTATTTTTTGTTTGTGGTATTGTTGTTGGTGGTATCGATGCATCACTAAATGGATTGTATGTTGCTGTTCCAACATTATTTGGTACAACTGGTTTAATTAAATTATCCAAGTTAACTAGTGCTGAATTTTCTCCTAAGAATGCTTGTGGAGTTTTTATTATTGGTTTTTTCGTTGCCAATGGATCCATTTCATCTAAAAGTGATGCTAAAATACAAAAAAAATAGTTTTTGTCAAATTATTTTGAATTAAAATCTATTATTTTACGGAAAATGCAAGTGGTTAACAATTATTGTATATTCTGTTAAATGGAAATGCCTATTTGCTTACCATTATTATTATTAGAGCCAATTATTGAATTGTTAAATTGTCCAGTCTTATTACGATTTGTTATCACATCAAAATCATCCAAATCTGACGCAGGTGTGGTAACGGCACCAGTCGGTGAAGGCCTTTGCTATAATTCGTAAAAATATAAATTATTATTAATAATCATATTAACTAAAAATTATATAATTATTTTTACTTCCAAATTTTGACCAGGAGCCCAAGGATCTGCATTTGCTAGCTGAGCTAATGTTTTCGGCTGCCAAGGATCTTCAACTGCAGGCTTTTCAGGTTTTCCACCAAGCCAAGGATCAGCCACTGGAGTGGCTGTATTACCTCGTTTTGGTAACCAAGGATCTGGTGGTATACCAGAATTTCCATTTAATGCCCCCGTTGGTGTTGAAGTTTGTAGCCAGCCTTCATTTGAGGAACCTGAGGCCACTGATGGAGATTGAGTGCGTTGTGACATCCAAGTATCGCTTGCATTCGGCAACGCAGCAGCTCCAATAGTAACTGGTGGCCGAGTTGATGGTTGCCAAGGATCAACTGGAGGTGAAGATGTTCTAGACCATGGATCTGAAAGCTGAGAGAAATAATGTCACACTATTTTACTAATACAATATATTACTAATGCTGCAATAGGTTTATACAAATTTACAGAATATTATTTATGTGGAAAACTAGAGCACACTGATAGATCGCTTTCTAATATTGTGGAATATCTGTCAGTAAGCTCTAGCTGAACGAAAATTCAAAGAAAGAAGAATTAAAGTGCGTTACGCGATCTTCGCAAGCATCTCCTATCCAATATTGCCCGACAAAGATTGGTTGACTTTGGTGATCGAAAGGAGGGATTTCTCGTTATGTGATAAGAGATGTAACGAGCAGGGAAATCTTGTGAGGTGCTAAGAGGATTGTAAAGGAACGATAAATAGACGGCAAAAAGAAAATGCAAAGGAATTGATTCCGCTGGAATTTTGTTACATCGCATGCTACCGATGTAAGAAAACTCCAGCGGAATCAATTCTAGCGACGTTCAGAATAGGCCTGTATATATGTGAATGGAATAAAATCCATGATCTTCGGGACGGTCTTAACATTATTAACAATTGAGAATAACAATATATGAAATATATTTTATTTTTCTGACATTACCTGACTTGGAGCCCTAGCTGGAGTTCCCCATGGATCAGAGTTCGTACCACCAACAGCGCCAGGTGGTGGACTAGATATGCTAGTAGCCCCTAATGAAATATCTAACAAATCCATTAAATGACTCTGCTTTGATCTTTCTTCAGATGGATTATCCTTTTGACGTCTGGGGGTAGTTTCGCTTAAAATTAAATTATTACACTTTAAAAATATCATTAATTTCTTATTACTTGAAATCTTGTTCACTTTGACTCAATGCAAGCTGTAACCGAACATCATCGCTACGACGTTTCGCTTCCTCTTGCTCAGCTTCTTCCCTTGACATTGCCATTACCAATTGTAGCTGCAATTCTTCTTCAACATCACTTAGCGGCCTTACAAAATCAATATCAGAAAACTTTGGCTCGGAATCCTGCCAGCCAGTTGGTGTTTCACGATGTGTTGGTCCTTCAATATAACCATCACTACCAAATCCGCTTGCATGTTGTGCAAATCTCTCTTTTGCTTTTAAGGCTTTTGTTCTTTCATTCTTTAGACGTTCATCATCCTTTAATAATGATACTAATTGTTTTGCCTTTTCACGAACATGAACGCCCTGATCTTTACCCTCTTCAAAATAAACAAATTCTCTAAGTGTTTGTATTGCAAAAATGTTTTCTTTACATTGTTGAGCTACTTTTTCTGTACCAGTTTTAATTAAATATTCAAGTAGAATAAGTGCTTTATAAACATGTCTCCAATTTTTCCCATGATCATTTAAACGCTTCCAGATCATTTGCATTATTTCTGAAAATGCAACTACATTATAAGTTAAATTGGCTATTTCAGCCATAATGGTAGCTGAAGGACCCCATGGATCATTGGAAGTTGCCTCTCTTACTTTTACCTTTTTTTATATAATTAAATTAATTTTGTTATTTATTTTTATTATTAAATTATATGTTTACCTGAGCATCTGAATAATTGTGCGCTAGATTTTTTATGTTTCTCCGAATACCAGCTACGTTAACTTGCATATCGTCTCTTTGTTTCCTCACTAACAAAAAAAACAAATTGTAATTTAAATCATTTAAAAAAAATATTTATATCAACATTTATATTTAATGTGAAAATATACATAAACAAGATAAAACATTGTGGCAGCTTAAACAAGAGCTTTGTTATTTAAAATTCAATTTAAAAAAAAATATATCTATTTTTTTAATTCATACAAGTTAAAGTAATAAAAATCAGCTTTATGATAAATGTTTTTAATGAGTGTTTCTATATTTTATAAAAAAAGTGTATGTTTATGTTAAAAAAAGTATAATTTAATTAAGTGTCTTCATTAAATAGTAGATCAAATTATTACATAAACAATTAATATTATAAGGAAAATAACAATATAATATGAAAATAAAAAAAAATTTATAAATATTGTGAGACTTACTTTCAAAAAATTCTTTTGTAATTTTTTTTTATTGTTGTGTGCTCCAAAAGCAAGCTACAGTACAATGAGAATGAGAAATGTTCAAAATTGATACTAATTATTATTATTATTAATTATATTTTATTAAATTTAATTATATTCTGTTAAATTTTAAATAAAGCATAACCGGTATTCAAAAGGTGATAAACGCAACAATTAATAATTATTTACACGTAAATAAACAAAGACAATTATGGGAAAATTCTTTGTACATTTTTGAAATTTTATAAGTTATTTATTTACAAACAATTTTAATTATAATAAAAACTCAAAACAAAGCAAGCTATCCAGTGAAATATATTGTAACTCTCATTATTCTAAAGTACCTGAACCTGAACCACAATTATAATTACAACTAGCAGCTTTTGTACTACATACTTGAAATTTCGAAATAAATAATTAACTATATTCAACAATAAGAAAAAATTATTCGCATGATTACATAAGGTGAAAAGTAAAACAATTTCGCATCCATATTTTCTAATTATAAAATATAAGAAACAAGAGCAGCTCAACAGGAAATAATCAGGGAACGCTCAGTATTTTAGGATATTTTAACTATCAGGTATAATCAAAATTAGTTTTGTGTAGCATAAACCATTCAGGGAAAAAACATTTTATATAAAAGATTGGAAGCGGAATCAAGTAAATAAGTTTTGAGAATAGACTATAATATTTCAATTTAATAAACTGTTCAAATTGTGAATAAATAGCATCTTTGGTACTATAAAAAAACCACGGATGTCAAAACCAATCCAATTGCAGTGCGTTTAGCAAAGGTATTGTAGATATCCTGAAATTTCGAAGAGGCTTTAAAAAAATTCGTGAAAGCAATGTTTCATTAGAAAGCTTGATCTCCACAAAATTTGATTAAGAAATTTGAAACTAACAAATTACAAATGATTGGTAAAGTCTAAAAGCTACACGAAACAAACGTGGGTTAGAATAACATTGCGATTCTCTACCTTCGATTCTAAGTTATTCGTCGCTTTTGGAAGTAAGTTGTAACGAATGGTGAAAAATGTAAACTTAGTTAAAAAAAGGTGAAGCTCCACAATCATCTTCAGAGACAAATCTACTTTCAGTAAAAGTAATGCCATTGTACGGTGTAGCTTTAGAGGGGCAATAATTTCGAGCTAGTACAGATCAATTAAACAATCACCAGCCACAAAAATTGAACAGATTTCATCAAAATTTAAAGCAAAATAAATCTGGTTTACTCATCGAAAAACAACTGAATAGTGAAAACAATGAATTTATCTGGGCTGGTCCTTGAAAACTTCCTAAGTGTGACTAGGAAATCTTTAAGGCCACACCATTAAACTCATATGTGGATACACCCTTGGATATTCCGTTGAAACATTACGCGATCGCAGCAATATATATAAGAGCCATAACAAAATTTTATCGCTATTACTATAGCAATTATCCCATCAAAAATAAACGCCCTCCTAACTACACGGCAATTCCTGCAACACAAGTCCAATTCACTCAGCTTCGCAGATATTACTCCTTCCAGTTATTACTAACTAGCAAAAAACCCGCGTGCGCTGCAACGCCTTTAAAAAAAAGTTTATGCGTGCACTGTACGCGGTAGGAAAAAATTATAATGAAAACAACTTCACGGCAATGGAAATGACCAGGGGTGGTAGCACGTAAGTTGTTTCAATCGACCTCATCATATCTTCCTTTTCGAGCTAGGATGTAAAGATTTTGCGATTTTCCAACTCTTGAACAACCAACATACAGCTGACCGGGAAATGACCCTTATTTGGCAAAATTCTTCCCCCAAATTGGTTCCGAAATTTTAAATTTGTAAGTTTTGATCATAAATTCTTTATTTGTTACCTTAAAATCCCCCAGATACCGTTTTTCACTGGAATCGAAACACAATTGGCAGATTCGTCGGCCATTTTGAATTTATAAGTTTTGATTAAACATTCGTTAATTGCATGCAACCTTAAAAACCCCTAGATATCCCCTTTCATTGGAATCGGAATACAATTGGAAAAATTCGTCCGCCATATTGGCGCGGCCATTTTGAATTTATAAGTTCTGATCATAAATTCGTTATTTGTTACCTTAGAAAAACCCCAGATTGCGATTTTCATTGGAAATGGAACACAATTTGCAAATTCATATTTGGGTGGCCATTTTGAATGTAATTCAAACATTTTTTGGACTGTAATGTAATGTTTTACTTTTGTAACAGCGTATTGCATTGTATAAAAACCCGAAAGTTGAATTTTTGAAATCATAAATGTACAATCTTGAATTTTTTCGACGTTATGAGGAACACCCAAAAAAGTTCTTAGCATGGCCAACCTTGGTAGCCTTGGGGCGACCTCGATAAACTAGGGGCCACTACGCCCGATTACCATCCCAGAAGCCCGTGGTTCGAATCGACTCCGCGGCAGAGTCCTTCGCCTTTCCATTCGACCTAGATAACTTTCCTTCTATCTTGCCTTCCTTCTTTACAAAAAATTCCCTGCCCTTTTTCCTGCCATTGCCTCTAAGTATAATAAGCGACGTATCCATATCCTGCTTCGACCAGCGTTCGGTCACTGCAGTATTGCATGGGGGCTGGTAATTCATTTTAATAGTTTCATAAAGAAATTAAGCAAGATCCAAGAATGGCCTTCCTTACCACTATCGCGGCAATTCCCACTTCGACGACATCAATCTACTTGATACCGTTACCGTACTGCAGATTGCACTGAGGTTCATATGATACACAGAACACGGAAATCGTTCATAAATAGAAAAGCTCGACTGTGAATAATCATTCTCAGTTAGTATTTCAGAACTCCTACCACATTCAAGAGTACAAACGCGGGAGTTTAGAGTTGAGCCGGACTTACACGAGGCAGTCATTTGTCCCTTACGCAATGGTAAATTGTTTCTGAGGCCTCAATTTTTGGTTCAAAAATAATGTTCTACTACTCTTGGTATGAGCGTGTATCGAGATATAAATGCATTCTTGATTTTCGATTACATGAGGAAATGAGGCAATGTGTGATTGTAAATACGTAGTGGAGAGACATTAGATTCTTCTTCCTCACTACTTTTGGGGCAGTAAAATTCAACTTGAAATGAGGCGAGGTGGTTTGTAAATAAGTAATGGTGGGTTTCTTCTCGCTTACTTCTTTTGGAGCAGAAAAATTCCCATCCATCAAACTTCAGGCGAAGTGCGATTATCATTGTTAAATATATATGTACATTGTGCAGGTATAGGTTTCTTACTCTTAGGCAGTTTAATGCCTATTAGAATCCAACCATTAAAACAGCTCTTCAGTGGTATTTATTTTCTTTCTTTCTATAATTTGCTTTGTTTTGTCATTTTTGCATTACAATGGAACCTCACCTCATTTGAAGTATGACATTGTACTGGCTCAAAAAAAAGGCCCATCTTAGAAACTCATTTTACAATCGTGTCCTACTCAGCACTAATCTCCTTTATCATCCTTTCTGCTCCTCATAACTCCCGCACTGAGCTTACTACTAGACATGGCACCATGGGTGATCAACTACCTGACGTACTGGTAGTACCAAGGGTTATTTCTGAGCTTAGACCTGCCACATAAAAAAGATGGCTCTAAGACAGAGGCAGCTGTGGATGGGACTATATCTGATTAAGACGATATTAAAGACTGCATTCTACAAAAATGAAGTCAAATCAAAATCGAATTGTATCATCCAGATGATCCCTCATGAATTCTGTTCATTTGCATATGAGAGCATTGTTAAGAAAAAGAGCATACTGTAAACCCGGACCACCTTCATCTTCCGCCTGGAGAGCGAGCTGAAACCTCAACAAAAAATAAATGGAGGTTTGTCAAAAGACCAATCAATGTTAAGAAAGTTTCAATTCAAATTATTAAAACAACCGACAATTCTTAAAGGGCGAGAAAGTTTGTGAACACACAGTATTCCTCACATAAAAACACCTTTGTGAAATTTGTTTTATTTACGAATGTGTTCTAAACTTTAAGAAGTTTAGTGATTATTTTGAAAATTATTTGTCAATTTTATAAATCACAGATATAACATAAATCCAAATTGCTATTTTAAAAAAGAATCATTTAGGTTATATCCTTATTTACAATTGAGAAATTATTCAATTGCAAAAAAAAATCAATCTAATATTAATTATTAACTCCGTTCTACTCTCGTATGTGATCAACCATTCTAATGTTATTGTTGATTAGATATTTAGCCATATATACTCGTATTTTATAACAATAATCATATCTTCGTAAAATTTATAATAAATATAACGAAGCTAATATTTCGCCCTCGCATGAACTACTCCAAGTATAGTTTAGAAAAGACTTAGTTATAAGCACGTATAATTAAATTAAGTACTTTTCCTTATTTTTTATTCATTTTTGAAAATAACATTTATTTTTTTTATAAATAATTATTTTTTTCTCGGATTTATTAATAATATTTTCACCTTCAAAATCTCCTCGTCTTTATTATTTTTAAAATAATTAAATTCTCGCGCGCGAAAATTTCTTACTTCTTCAGTCTGCACTAGGAACTACCGCGAGCAACTGATTTCAAGTTCGTGGAAAAGGCATTGAAGAATGTGTATTTTGAAGTCAAGAAAAATATAATTGAATTTATACTTGGAAACCTTTAAAATGCACTGCAACGCTAAAGAACCTATTGGTTACCATATATCGTTTTTTTTCTTGTTGCTGGATACAAACTCAATTGCATCAAGGTAAAAGCACAGGTTGTACACAAAGTCCTTTCTTTACAGAGAAGTATTATACCAGTGGTATCTCTCTTTTCCCTTCAAACGCATAAGCTATATATGTATATAAAAAACCATTAGAAGGTAATGTTTGTTAAGTGAGGTGCATATTTGCGCATAGAACGGATTTATTTTTTGCGTAACCAAAAATTAAGATTGATTTAAGGTTGCACAACTCAATCGTACATTTGCATTTGCAAAAAAATAAATAAATTCATTTTATCAAAACCTCCTCTATAGTCAATTCACAAGGAGTAACCCAAGGGTTCCATTTAATCGATTTTTTTCTCTTTCTACTTCTGTTTTGCATGCAAATAATTATAAGTGTTGACATGAAATTTAATTTAACACTAAAGTAAATTATCATGCAAATTATACACAAAAATAGAAGAAAATAAAAATCTAAAAAGAAGAAAGTAGAAAAAGGAATGCTAATCAATTAAAAGAAATGAGACCTTCTTGTTGGCAGTCTACATCAGTAATGTCAAGGTTACTATACTATCGTCTACTGCAACATGTTTTGTTATCGTTCAACTTATATCGATTTATGTTTTCTACGTCGCGCCGCCGGTTAGCTCTTACCCTTAATTCCCTTTAGGCAATTATTTATTGGTGAGTATTTATTAGACTCGTCTTTAAATACTTAAAGGGAGAAACGCTAATTGGAAAACCTTTAAATAAGTTTCTGGAGGGGTATTTTGGTGACTCAAGCTTAACTACTTTTGATGATTAATATTTTTGCTTTAAGAAGGGGTAATGACAAAATATGTAAATAACATTTTTTATGGCAGAAAATTTTAATATAATATCAAATATATCAAAAAACTCAATTTGCGGTGAAAGATAAAAATAATTTTTCGTATTTTTAAAAGTATCAAAGCCATGAAAAATTTGTATACGTAGGTAGGTGCTTATTTAGGAATTGTTCAAGGATGTAACTTTTCTGTTATAAATATAATTGTAATGTTATCGACATTGGTGTTCTTTGAGTTTTCAATTTTTAAGATCCATTAAACTGTCGTTCTGCAAATCTTATTATCTACATAGTCTAATAAAACGTTTTATTATGGCGAAACTAGTTATAACTTCTCTCTAATAGACGTTCTTCTAAGCCAGATCAGAGCACAGTGATTCACAGTGTCTCGTCACCTTCCATGCCCATCCACTTAAGGCAAAGGGTCTTACTAGTTCTTTAGGCTATTTAATACCTGGGGCTGATTCTCAATAGGCTAGGTTCAGTCCCTTAACCCAGTGCTATATCAGTGACTTGGACGTGGAACATGAGATGCGACAGATGGGTTCTGAGGCCCTGTACAAAGGTCTCAGATCCCTACCTCGCGAGCTTGTGCGCAGCCTCATTGTCCTTGATACCCATGTGGGGATCCAGCAGAGCGAGAACATATTTTTCCTGGCCAGGCTCTGGAGTAAGTCAAAGCACCCTGCAACTATTTTAGAGGAAAACTTTCACGATCAGAGTGCTTCGAAGGCACTTTATCTGTCTGAAAAAATGATAATGTTAGCGCCTGTCAAACCTTTCTCAAGGTTGACCCTAGCGGAGGTCTTAATGGCCAATTTCAGTCTAGAAAACAGAGGACCACAGGCCCTGAGATACCAGCCTCTGTACCATGTTCCGTCTTTGACCCATCCAAGCAGTAGATGTTTCCTGGACTGCCAGAAAGGATGAGTTCTTCCCACTCAGAGCGATCCGGAATAAACGCCCTGAATTCCCTTTGAAACCGCATCGAGGATATCCATATGTCCTTTGACTGTATTGAGCCATCGATAAGTGAAGTCTCAAGGCAGATTTAACGATCGTTTTGTACATCCAGTACATCATTTGCGGTATAAAACGCCATGTTCTACCCAAAAGCCTTTTACAGGCCTATATAGCGCTATTGGCTTTACTGATGGCGTAGTCCAGTTGAGCGTTCCACTTTTAAACAAACCTTGTGACGTTGCTCGCTTGTGGGGACTTGAGACTCTCACTGCGCAACGAAGCAGCGATTTTGAGTACCTTATTTTATGGTACGGACAATACTCGACATAGGATCATTGTGTGAAAGACATGATGGACTGGTAGGGTGATTCCTGAACTTAGATTTTTGCATACAAATAATCATACATTTGCAATTTGCTCTTCCTAGAAATTCTTTCGCTTCTCCCTTCGCATACAGCGCAACGAGAAAATCGTCTCTCCTATCAAAGACCGAAAGAAAATAGAATTTACAGTAAGTATCTAGATAGGTTAAGGTTACTTACTACATCAAAATGAAAAATTTAGATTTAACCTTCTATAAAATACTGCTTGATAAGTTTGTTGGCTGCTTAAGCATTCCAGTGTCGATCACAATTATCTTTTCAGCTCTAGTTTTTTTGTTTCCAGAAATGCCACTGAACGATCATGTGTAGTAAATGAACAATGTTTGGGTACAAAACTTGTAGGTGGAAATTTATAGACCTTTACTTTTTGTTATCAGTACTTATGACTGATTATAATTTTTCGCGAGTATAGTCAGATAATGTTTCGCTTTTATTTTCAATATAAGCATAACTAATGTAAACCAATTATCTACAGTTATTGCAGTTAGCGTCATGATTATAATATCGAAACATTTTCGAAAAGGTATTCAATCAATGGTATATATTATTGGTTATTAGATGTGTTCGTTGGTTAGCAATTACTTTATTGGGCATTCTCTTCAGATATTGTGGTTTGCTCATCCGCGGTTCGAACTAGAATTCATCAAATATTTGTTACGATCATTTTCTACATTGTCTTCTTTAATTTAATAAAATCATAATTTCTACCAACCTCATTCAGAGACATTTCATCTTCAAAAAGCAAAATTTAATATGAGAACTAATATTTACAACATATTTTGCTTTTTTAAATTTGGATTGTTGTACAGTAATCCCCCGAGACAAGTAATTAATGCGTAACTCGAATTTTACTTAAGTAGAATTTGAAAATTCAAATGTTTAATACCATCTTCGCACTAAGCCGAAATTACTTGAGTTTGGAAAGTGATTTCAAAATTATGTAGAGTCGTTCGCACTGAATGGAAAAGATTTCGTATGGCTGTTTTTTCTAGCACTACCCAAGTCTTCAATTTTTTCAGCCCAAATTTCAACTAGCAATTCCCCTTCTAACGAAGCCCATTGCTTCTTTCTTTTATATTTCCTGGCTTTTACCATTTTGAAAAATGTGAAGTTCAAAGCACTCTAACTTCTTGGCGGTGTTCGAGAGGAAAATACTTAGGAGGATTGTTGGCCCCGTATGTGAGGAAGGACGATTCCGGAGACTCTACAATGATGAGTGAAGATGAGCCTGCTCGGAAAGTTCTCTGCGATAAGACTTATGGGGTGCGACAGCGAGGGAGACCCAACCTCCGCTGGAAGGATGGCGTAGACCAGTACGCTCAGAGCATAGGGATGCCAAACTGGATGACATCGGCTCAGAATCGGGACCGGTGGAGAGAACAGTTGCGAGAGGCCAGGACCGGATCCCGGTTTTAGAGCCGTTAAAGAAGAAGTTCAAAGGAGGATGCCAGGAAATGTATGGACATTGGTACCCACTCCAATAGCTATGTATAATACGTCGTTGGATGGTTTTTTTGAGCTGAATATAAGTTATTATGGCGCCTAGTTCGAAATCTTTGTCCGTTCTGAGTAATGCGGTCAGAACTGTACAAAGATTGATTTTTACATATCACCCTGTATTTTTGTAACCGTGTAACCTATTGCAGAGCATTACGTTCAGTAGGAAAACCTTCATTCTGTATCGAGATGATGAGGTTGGTCTTGGTTTTACCATTTATGCAAGTAGAGTCTGGTTTGTCATGCATGTAAGCGAGGAAAAGCCTTAAACTATCAAAAACCCTTCTATCTCTTATGCCGGATCCACACGTTTGCCAAGGCTTGGCAAGCATTCGCAAATTCAAACGTGTGGATAACGCGTTTGGCTTAGCTTGTGTAAGCTTGACGACGCTTGTGGCCGATCCGGTAGAGTGTGAATGTGCTCGCCAAACCAAAGCAAACGTTTTCAATTTGCGAACGCTTGCAAAGGAAGTTTGGCAAGCGTTTGTGATGCGTCCACACGTTTATGTGTGTGAAAATGTTTTCAATTTGCGAACGCTTGCCAAGCCTTGACAAACGTGTGGATCCGGCATTAGAGAGACGAAATAACAAGTATCGACCCTTCGTTCAATCCGCAGACATTAAGGTCTTCTTTACAAGCGGGGCTGCAACGGGTCCAAAAAAATGGTTTAGTTGTGGGGATGTTGTTGACATGGCTGTCAGAAGAAATCGCTCCTATCGATGAGTTATTCGGAGCCTTAGGTTGTGCTGGTGCCGAAGGAGAGGTGGGTTGTTGGTAGGGATTTCGCTCACATTTGCATAAGAACGGACGCCAACGACGATGTGGCTTTGGGAAAAATTTAAATATGAAGCCTCTGGATTGCTTTTATTTGTTGGAGGAATGACAGCATATGATGTGGAAGAAATGTTATCAATCCTAGTATTAAGATCATTGTTGGCTCGTTTATATTATTGGAGGATGCTATATGTGGTGTTAGTGTGTTATAAATCTTGGAAGATTTGGAACTTATCCTAGTGTAAGAGCTAATCCTAGATTTAGGCGCACCACTTACGGTGGTCTACTTTCAACCAAAATATTAATTTTTCCGCTTCGATTTCGATCTTTAAATTGATTTATTGAATTCCAAAATTGACTGTCAAAGCAAAGAAATCTGTATCGACTCAAAGCATACTTTTTTGTTTCATTTTCATGTTTTGTTGTTTTTTTGTCTTGATTGTGCAGGTGTGAATAGTTTGTATCACGAAGAACGTAATTCTCGGCCGTTGTGCTTATTGGATGCTTTTGCTTTGTTTTTGGTTTGCTTCCTTGCTTTTGTTTTGTTTTTGTTCGTATTAATATGAGTAACGATATTATTTGTCATGTAATTTTGAGTTTAGAAATGTTTTGCTCGTTGCTTTTGGTTTTGTGTTATTCAGTCTGAATGACAGCACTAATTTTTAATTGATCGTTGACATGATGTTGTTCTAAAGCGAAAAAACACGTTTTGCTTTATTCAGTGTGAAGGCGGCCTAAGCGTAATATTTGACGTTTTTTTCGAATATTTACGGGCCTCAAACAGTAGAAAACTAACTTGATTGGCAGAAAAGGCCTGTTTCACAATGACAACGCTCGAGTTCACATGCTAATTTGGTCTTACCAAAGACTGTAACAGCTAAAACCATACCAAATGTGGTAACATATAATTATTACTTGTCCCTGTCTTTAAGAACGCTTTAATCGGCAGTACAGTTGGTTCAAATGAGGGTATGAAAGATAAAAGTTGGAAGCAATTATCATTGGAATAAAATGATGATATAAATAAATCAAGTAAGTATAAATACATTTTAATGAAAACGACAATAAAATGACGTGCCGAACAACTCTTATATTATATATTAAACATTGGAAAAACAAGAATATTTCCATTAAACAAATTAAATCAAAAATCCTATGCCATAATTAATCTAAACTATAGCGCTACTTATATTTCAAACTAAAGGCTCTGCGGCATTTGTTCCTTTTTTCTAACAGAGAAATGCAATGGAAAAACAACTAGAACATCCAAAGTCTAAATATTCAAAATCAATTAGTGGAGTCACTCTAAAAAATTCACCTAGAAGATCCGACTCTGTATCAGAAATGGTCACGAGTTGATTATGGATGAATGACAATGAAAATATATTTCGCAATTTATAGGAATGCGTGTAAATTTTATATTATATAAAATATTAATTTTTCTGAAGAGTAAAAAGAATAATTATTCTATAAAAATTTCATATCCATATTTTGTATGGAATTAATCTAAAAAAGGAGATTAAAGATAACATACTTAACAGTATGCTAGACTGATAAGGGAGCCGCTTACGTCAAATAGATAAATGATAAAAAGAGCTAACATTGAAGAAGGTTGTAAATTTTTAACATTGATATATTTATAATATTAATTTTATAAAATTGTTGTCTATTGGCAAATGCACACTATTCATTCACAAAGAGAAAATCTTTAAACAATTAACACCAGTGAAATCACATGAATACGTTCTAAACAGGAATATGTGAACGAAATATAAATCGGGAAAGTTTTATGATATACAATTCCGAAAATAGAAAGAAAAACATTTCAGCTTTTCGTTGACCTTTTTATTAACGAAAAAGGCTACACTATTTTCCCTCGAAATATCAAAGAAGTAGAAGAGACGAAAGTAGACCTAGACAGCGTCTGCCATGCCACGAGCCTACGGCGAAAACGATAAACACACTCATCCATATCCTCAATGTTTTGATATGAAAATAACCTTTATTCAATATTTACTTCATTCTTAAAGACGCAAAAAACAAAATATTCTCAAGAAAACAAAGCCACTGGAAAATTTAATATTTATTGCGCAAAGGCCTCCAAAAAAAATGAAAACATGCAAGCAAAGGCAATTCAATTTCTCAAGTAGAGAGAAATAAAGCCTCGAAGGTTACAAGAATATATCATAGCTCACCTGATAATATCACAAAACAGATAATTTTTGTATATACAATATAAAAAAATTCTTCCTAAATAAATTGGGATCAACAACACTTGAGCAAAATAATAAATAGAAAGGAAAATGAAAATTCGCTGCTCATAGAAAAGACAAGGGGGAAAAATGAATCTTTTTTGACAAGGTTTTCACTTCACTGAAAAATTTATGATAAAGCTATTTTATTTAAACAATTTCACGTAAGCATAGGAAATAATAATTTTTTTTTCACCAAATGATGATTTTTTATCAGGTAAAACACTAAAATACACTAAAATCCAAGACAACTTGAATTGAATGACATATCGAAAATTTACGTACGTATGAAGACGGGTGGGATGATTAATGTACCAAAATGGCGATTTTGATATAATTTCTTTGGTAATGCCATATCGCTGAATTTATGGTAAAATAAAATTTAAATGGTTAATTGTAGTGTTTATTTTTTTTAAAGCGGTGTTAATATATAATTATCGAGTTAATATATGTATATTGTTTTCGTTTCGTAATTTCTAGATCGAATCCATTAAAAACACAAAAAAGTACATAACCTGAGCTTCTACCGGGTTTTTGGCAATGGCAATCAATTCGAACTGTCAAGTGTCAGTTAATAGGCCAAAGGAGGGGATCGGAGTGAAGTTTGCGGGATTAACCACCCTATCTTGGGGGATGATACACGCCTCAAGACATTGTTGTGAGAATTGAAGAGTTTAAATTATTGACCAATTCGAACTGTCAATTGGTGAGTTGATTGGCCAAGGGAGCGATCATCAGAATGAAGTCAGCCTCCTCTGATCTCTGTATTGATTCGAGTATCATCACCCTTGTCGTATTACCCTTGGCATACCCTTTCATAGGCAATCCGCGGCCACTTGCTTGGCCTATTGTACTACCTCACATTTGTAGGTCAGACCGCTGGAACAAGTTCGGCAGCCTGCCAAGTGGCTTGTCGCTTAAACTTGAGTATTCAAAGTGTCCTGCCTTCGGTCTGTTCGGAAGGAGTTCACGAAAGCGGTCTCGGGTATGCTCCCCAATTCCACTCCGGCCCTCCTTGTCTTAGTCCTTTAGTGGGTCCAGACACTTAGGGCTGAGCGACGGCGGTCTGAGTCTGCTTGTTGTTCCACAATCATGCGGACGGAACGTCAAAAAAAACAAAGAAAAAACGAGCGGACGGAACGGATTGGTTCTGTTTGAGCCTTAATTGCGATTCAACCCCCAGAAGAGGGTCGCTGCTCCCCTGGATGATAGAAATGTTCCCCTAGATTATATGGGAGCTGGTGCTGCCAATTTTCTGGGTTTAAAAACTTTGGGCAGAGTGGCGGCTGTCTAGCTGTTCTTCTTTTTTGGCTTCCCGAGTTCCTGGCCGCCGTCCTACCTTTGGTCTGTAGGGAAGAAGTTCACGAAAGCGAGGCTAGGGTGCGCTCCGTGGGGTTCCACAATTCCACTCCGGCCCTCTCCAGCTTAGTTGGTTCCCAAAACTCCCATGAGTATGGTAGGAAGGGGAAGGTCCATCCTGACAGAGCCTCCATATCAGTAAAGGCATTATACCGGGTGCGCCCGGTACAGCGTACAGCCTACAGCGAACGGATAAA
Organism: Thereva nobilitata; assembly: GCA_963855945.1. Lineage (NCBI taxonomy): Eukaryota > Metazoa > Arthropoda > Insecta > Diptera > Therevidae > Thereva > Thereva nobilitata. The sequence goes on along the minus strand of OY979696.1, from coordinate 44,288,204 downwards.
AATCAAAATGGATATGATTTTTCGTTGTGGCGAAAAACGCGGCGGCGTTGTCATTCACACTGCAATTTTCTATCGTCGTTCGGACAACGCTATTCGACGAACGCGGAGTAAAACGACGATAGTGTGTAGCGGGCTTAACAAGCACTGGTGTGGTGAACGTTGCCGTGACATGTTGAAAAACTTTCTAGTGCGCAAATTGAATGATTTGGCCTTTAGCAAATGTGGCTCCAACAGGACGATGCCACATCAGACACAGCTCGTGCTACGATGCCCCCTTTTACGCGACCGGACACCGAACAGACAAAACGAACGAACAAACTGGGGTTTATTGGAAAGAGGGTGAGAGGGGCCGGTTTTCCATCGTCTTCTCTCACCTCTTCCCCATAAACCCCAGTTTGTTCGTTCGTTTTGTCTGTTCGGTGTCCGGTCGTGTAAAAGGGGGCGAAGCAAATTGTAAACATCGGCCTGGAACAAATCGCATCCTGTATTTAGAAGACTTCATCAATAAACAGATGTACGGACTAGAATTACTATAAGTTTTGATTGTCGGCCCTGACATGCAGCGAAGACGGCGTTTAATGTCACATTGTGAGCACGGTATACAGAAACAAGGTAATGTAAAAGACTGAATATCGTAGAATATCGTATTAGTGCGACGTCACTCGGCAAGTCTTCCCCATACAAAATCGAAGTTGTTGTTTTCTGTATTAACCTTGCCGGGTGACGTCGCCTTTTCTACGATATTCGCACTTACGATACGATATTTCGTCTTTTACATTACCTTGTTTCTGTATACCGTGATTGTGAGAACCATGTCAATAAGAAACGAAGCTCAATACGTTTTATAAAATTAAAAAAAATCATCAAATTTTTGAGATCGTTTATTTACGTCATTTCTTTTAGCGTATTCCATGTTAAAATCGATGATTCGACAACATCGCACATCCTTACATGACATCGACTACTTCCTTCCCGAATCTTCTTCTTCACTCTGTTTATGGAACAGTCCCACCCATTTTTATGAAAACATGTTGCTGTCATCTCCGTCTACACAAGGAACCGATAGATGGAATCTTGGTCGGGACAAGGCACTCGGTTGTCAGACCATATATTTTTTTCCATAAACGCCTACAGATCACTATCGTACATTCATAATTAGCCAAACCGGTCTATAAACATATCAGAATCCTTTGTAAAACTTTGTTTTTAATTACATACATGTGTGGTGGTGTTATAAATCTATTTTTGGTTCAACTTTCCCGTCACGACAGGAGAGCTGAGATCATTCACTATCAACATAGGCAATCCCACAATGGTTAGGGATATCACACTTCCAGTATAGTTCCCCTGATAAAAAGCATTTCGATGCCCAGCCTATACACAAGAACGAATCGAGCTTAAGATTTTTACTTTAGTGCTAACACTCAGTTCAGTAGTGCTGCTTTCGTTTTTGGAAAAATTTAAAACAAGATTAGATAAAAATGTATTCAACTCGGTGGAATAAGAAGCGTGTTTCCGGTTTTGCTATTGCGGTTGTTTTTCTATATATGATAGTTTCTCGAGGATATAATAAATATCAAATCGATACAGTTATCAAGAATGCAAAGCCCGAAGATGTATGGGAATATGTGGCGGATTTTACTAAAATGAAACGATTAAATCCTACAATGTAAGCAAATATGTTTTTTTTATACCAATGTACAATATATCTCAAATTTCGTCTTTTTTATGGGTAATGCTTTTCATCTGTTTCTATTTTAAAAAATGTTACGTATTGAATGTGCTTTTTAACAATTAGTTTTGTGGGGCTCCTCCACGTATTTAATTTCTTTGCTCTAACAGAAAATATTAAACTATCATGTTATTATAAAAGTTCTAGTTACGGAAATAATTGGGAAGTTTTCTGTATTTTGGAGCGAATAGCTGCACATTCGTTGGTTTTAAGTAATGTATATGAAAAAATGATGATTTTATTTGAATATGAATTATGGGGAAAATAAGCCGCAGTGCTTAACCCTATCTTCGAAAATTGCCGTTCTAGAATTTTTCCCTTGAGTTTCATTTTATAATTTAAAAGCAGGAAAGAAATTTGGTATTTTTTTTCCTATTTACGTGATCTCTACAGAGTTCAATGATGGCCAACGGTACCTATATATAATCTAAGATTAATCTTCAAAGGAGATGTAATTTTTGGAAGATCAGTAGATAAACTGTAAAAAATTCTTACTAACCATTTAAAAGCTAGTATCGGTCACAATTGGCTATGTGGTTGGATATAAATAATTGATGTATTCTTACAAAATTTAAACTATTGCCCCTCTGCTGAATTTAAATTATGCATTAACAATTTCTCTGATTGAATTAACTAAAAGCTTTACTGTTTCTTATCAGGAGTTTTACCTTGATTGAAAATAAATGTTTCTTATCAGGAGTTTTATCTTGATTGAGAATAAATGTTTAATAGAGTAACTTTAAGTACATATTTATTCAGAGTTCATGCAGTGTCGAAGGCACTGAAAATGTGAAGAAAAATGAATTTTTACTGGAATTCGTGTTAGAATTAAATCGATGATCAGAAAGAGTTTACAGGAAGTATATTTGATTTTGATACACACGATGCAACGTGTATAGCCTTTTTAAACTTGATCTTAGTTAACATGTTTCAGCTCCTCATGGATTAGTCTTCTCAAATTATGAACGCAATAGCTATTTTTAGGACATTAATAAACAACAAAATGTAGTGGCATCCTATAACACTACCTTAGTGTTACAGGCTCATTGGATAACATTGAGCATTTTGCGTAATACCCAGTTTAAAAGCAAAATCATAACTTATTGTTTTTAAATGATCTTCACTTCATAAATAAATTAATTTTGTTCCTTAGTGGATTAAGTTGAAGTACATGTTATAATAGTCTCTTACTTTGAACAATTATCTAATCTTTACCTTAATTGGACGTTACCAGAAAAATGTAATTCAAAATCAAACAACCTTTTTCTTTTTTGATAATGTTGTGATATCAATATTCTACCAAATGGTCAACATTTTGGCCGCAAAGACATAAAGCCCGCTACACACTATCGTCGTTTTACTCCTCGTTCGTTGAACAGTGTTGTCCGAACGACATACGTCTCTATTCTGTACACATTACTCGTCGTTTAGTTCCCATAGTACCATGGATGAAGATACTTTGTTGCCAGTAGCGGCGGTTCTTGCTGGAAAAAATTGTAGGAAGAAAAAAAGTGTATAGTGCAAACCCTTTTTTGTGCACATCAAGCATATACTTCACTGCTTAACAACGAACGACAACACACAATTTTCATCCACACTATTAGGCTAGTCGGCGAGAAGGAAAAATGATAAAAAATGGATCATTGGCCCATAGGTGTGATTATTGTTGGAATTGCTTCGTTTTAGGGTGTAGTTAAACACCCTAAGTTTGCCCACAAATTGGTTGACCACATAACTTTTTAATTAACTTATTGTGAATAAAATAGGCACTTTTTTTATGCTTCTTTCAATAGCTCCGTTCCTGCTTACTTTTAGTATAACATATGCTTTGGGAAAGCTCTTCGTTATAAAATTCTCTAAAAAAATAAGCCCTGTTACAGGTCGCTAGGTGCAACGGTGATCTTGCAAATAGCATCCAAAGTTTTCAAAACACGTTATTTTCACTATTTGTTTACAAGAAAACAACTGCACATAGAAAGCTGAAAATTCTTGAAGATGGTGTTTATGTGGTCCCGGCAATGTACAAATAATTTCAACAAGATCGGTTCATTAGTTTTTGAGTAATTAACGATCTAGTTTCTTTTTTTACCTTAATTAACAATGCTGCCATTTTTTTGTAAGATCACTTTATAATTGGGAAACTCATTTCGAAAACTTAAGAAACAATTGAAAATGAAATCCCGTTGGAATTTTTGAAAAATCGCAGTTTTGATCGATTTTATGAAGTTTTCTATACGCCCACATTTTTATATGCGACATCAATGAACATACATCTTGTTATATTTTTACTTTACAAATAATGAAAGGACGAACGTTTTTCCAATATGAGATGTTTCTTGTCGCGTATAAAAAGGTACGTGCCTAAAAAACCTCATAAAATCGATCAAAATTGCGATTTTTCAAAAATTCCAACGGGATTTCATTTTCAAGATCACCATTGCACCTAGCGACCTATAACAGGGCTTATTTTTTAGAGAATTTTATAACGAAGAGCTTTCCCAAAGCATATGTTATGCTAAAAGTAACCAGGAACAGAGCTATTGAAAGAAATATAAAAAAGTGCCTATTTTAATCACAATAAGTTAATTAAAAAGTTATGCGGTTAACCAATTTGTGGGCAAATTTAGTGTGTTTAACTACACCCTAAAACGAAGCGATTTCAACAATAATCTTGCCTATGGGCCAAAATTGCAATGAAAATGCCTCACCGACTAGCCTATATCGTCGTACGGCGAACAGAGAAAAATAAAAATGGATTTGATTTTTCGCTATGGCGCAAAACGCGGCGGCGTTGTCATCCACACTGCTATTTTCTATCGTCGTTCGGACAACGCTGTTCGACGAACGCGGAGTAAAACGACGATAGTGTGTAGCGGGCTTTAATTAAATTTGGCAAGCCTCCTCGATAGCGGGTCCGTCATATTTCCTTTTACAATATGAAAGATTAAGTAGTATTGGATGGCGTCAAATCTCAGTTCCACACCATCTCTGCCGGTGTTCCTCAGGGGGCAATTTCAATTTTTCACCTGCACTTTTCCCAATATTTATTTATGATCTGCACTCAATTCCAACCTACTTCACTGATTCGTTGATGATCGGCGCTCTATGTCGTGATCTAATTCTTATATTTTATATGGGGCTGATTACATTATTATGGTGTGTTGTGGTGTGGCGCGTTCTGTTGTGTTCCCGATCTGGCGTTTCTGATTGCGCCAGAGCGATGGAGGGGGTTATGGCGCGACACAGCACACCACATAAGTGTGCACAGCTGCGAGGGGAACAAAATCTCGTTCATTCACTTGCCAACACGACACAGAACGCCACGACACACCACAACGCAATAGTGTAATTCCAGCTTAAAGCTTGACAATAAAAGGCAACCAAGAGATATCGAATTGATTCTTGATTGGGGCCGCATTAATCGTGTCGAATTCCAAAGCGAAGTACTGCCTTATTTCTAACAAATCCTGCATCTTAGTGGGCGGCGTGAATCAAACGACTGACCTATCTCTTAACATCCTAGGCATAACTTTAAATGAGGATCAGCGATGGAATGATCCCATATTCCAAATCGCAAAACAAGCATACCAATGCCTGGGATTCCTCAGTTAAAACTCACTATCTGGAAAAGTATACGGCCTAGATCCTTCTTGTGTATGTAAGTCTTTAGGTAATGGTTTGTTGCACCAGAGGCGCAAAATACGGTTTATAATGCCTTTTTCTGAGCAAAATGCTAAAAAACGATTGTGGATGGTTCAGATGCAAGATTTCGATTTTAAACCTGCATCTCTTCTAAACGCAGCTACTGTTTCTGTTCTTTATACCGAATTGAGGATACTATGCCTACCTAAAAAACAAGGCTAACTATGTTGCTCTACGATAATCAGTAAAGGAGTTATTAAAGTTTAATTACATTAAAAACTTTTCAACCCGTATTTTCGTATCTCAGTGGATAGTACCGATAGGCCCCCTCCTTAGAACAATTTTGTTCTCTCCAAATATACCCAGGAATCACCCCTTAACGGATTAGCATTTAAGTATTTAAGTCTGAAACACCTTTTATACTAAATCAAGCCAAATTTTATGATAAGGGATAAAAAAATGCGTAAAAATTTGTAATAAATTGTTTTTTCCAAAATGCTTCAAATTCGATTGAAAGCGTGTTGACCCGATTTTCGTAATCGGCAACCCAAAAAACATAAAAGATTTTGGTCCGATACCCCCACGCCCCCCCCCCCCCCGTTTTGAATGGACTAATGAGTTTAAATCAAAACAATGTTTTGGAGTACCCGACGTTCTGTCGCTGCGAATGGACCTTCAACGGACGTCAACGAGCAAAAAACGCCTGGCGCGTGTAACACGCCGTCGCCATTGGGCCGTCACCTTTAAGCTACTGACAGAATCAGGCGCAAACGCCGTGCGGGCAATGACAGAGAGAATAGAAGTAGTGTATTCAAATGCGCACTAACGAAATGCTGATTTTCGCTACGCACACACCGCGCAAGTTGCTTTACTTTCTACTTTCTGCGCGTTGCCGCCGCGTGTGTCAAGAGATGTTTGTGTTTTGAGTCGTGTTTTGGTGGTGGTGGGCATATGTTTGGAGTCGTGTGTTGGTGTTGGCTGTGATAGCATATTTGTTGATTTTTATATTTTTTAATGAAAATCTTTATTTTTCCAAATTGGGTTAATTAAATTAGCACATAAAAAAAAGACAAACCCTGTAGGATAGAAAAATTATATGTAAATCATTCAGGTTTTTCAATTTTTTTTCCAATCACGTCCACTTGTCACTTTGATTTCGTTGTTGTGTTCAAAGTCGGAGCGCGCCGCCGACACCGCAACATCATGTCAGTGAAAAGTCGCCACACACCGCGAAGCCAATGTCCGCACGGCGTTTGCGCCTGATTCTGTCAGTAGCTTTAGTCCGTAGTCACATAAATTTGCGGGAATCTTTTGGAAAGTTCCAAGGTCGTGAATCCACGAACGCAAGAACATGTTCGTCAATTTTCTTGACGAGATTACACTACAGAAAATGCTTATTCTACTAACACTCCTCGCATCATCATTAATGTTTGCTGCGAGCACTTATAAAAAATCGAACACATGACGCCTTCACTGATAATGCTTAGGGCGTATACAGTAGACAATTCACCATGAATATCTAGAGTTCAGAGTTTTTGCTTCAGAAGTGGTACACGGCGTTTTGGTTAATTACAAAGAAGATGAGGCCCGATTGTGCTTCGTATCGTACGTCGTACATCTCAGTACTACGACCTATCGTATTTCTGTGATTCCTCTTGGTTTTAAACAAAGATAAAGTCGGATTTTGTTACGTTTTTGACGATTGCTGATAGTTGACTTCGCACATCAGAGCTCCAGGCCATCAAGGCGATGATATGTCTAGTAATAAGCTTAGATTGAAGAGTAGGATAGAGAATAGGCAAGAAGGAGTCTGAGCGAAGCTAAAGTATGATGTGATAAGTTTTTGTTTAAACTCTTGGATGTCGTAAGATTTCCCAAAAACTGACTGTTAATTTAACGGTCGAAATGTTCTATTTATAAATGAACTTTAAAGGCGCTACTGCGAATTTTTATATCAGTGGAATAGTCACTATCGTAATATCGATAGAATGCCGACGAAAAAGACAAAACGATTTAAGAACTTTCTCTTGGAATGTTCAAACTCTATACAGAACTCGAGCTATACAACATCTAGCCGATACCCTGTCAAAGTATAAAACTGACATTACCGCCATTGAGAATGGTGTTTTGCAAAAACCTGATTATGACGTACAATTAGAGCTGTGTTCGGGTAGGTTATATGGTCAGCAAAAGAATGAAGCCTACCATTATCGGCTTTGAAACAATAAATGAAAGGCTGGCACCCTTGGTGTGCGACGTAAATTTAAGAACATTAGCCTCATAAACGTTCACGCACCTAACGAAGAGTAGTGTTGGGTAGGACACGATTATAAAACGAGTTTGTAAGAGGAGCCTCTTTTTTCTTTTGAGCCAGTACAATGTCATACTTCAAATGAGGCGAGTCGCTATTGTAATGCCAAAATGACAAAAAGAAGCAAATTGAAAAAAAGAAAGAAAACAAGTACGAATGAAGAGCTTTTTTGACGAGTTTGATTCCAATATGCATTAAACTACCTCAGAGTAGGGAAGAAAGCTATGTCTCCACAATGAATACTTATATTTTACAATCTCACCTCCCCTAATTTGAAGTTCGAAAGAAATAAGAAATGTCTCTCCAGTTCGTATTTGCAATCACACAATCATTTATTTAGATACACGATCATATACCAGTAGGACGTTATTTTTGAGCCGGGACATTTCAAAAAATTGAGGCCTCAGTACAATTTGCCATAGTGTAAGGGACAAATATACTGCCTCGTGAAGTCCGGCTCAACTCTATAGAAGAGTCCCCGGACGATGAAAAAGACGAATTCTTCGAAGTGAAGGGAAAGAGAGAAGTAGGAAGAAACTGCCACAACCACCTACTCCCAACTAGGGTTACCATTTTTCAGGATTTCGCCTGACATGTCAGGCATTTTATAGCCATGTGAGGCTCAGGGCAGGCTTTAGTTGTTGTCAGGCGTTTTTATAATTGAGATTTTAATTCTTTTTTCCTTTTGTCAGGCTTTTTACTCTAAAATCAGGTATTTGGTAGTTAATTGTCTGGTATTCAAAAATAAAAAATGGTAACCCTACTCCCAACCATTTGTTATCGCGACTCTGGCATCGGGGCAACGAGAAACAACTCGCTGGAGTGTTATGCTTCTTGAAACAAGTTGAATCCCATCAACCAACCGATGACATGCGCTGGTGGAGCGGGGCAGTGCTAGCGGAAGGCTATGACAGGGGAATGAGGAATGTAAGGAGACTCCCTAGACTACCGAGGGCCCCTGAACGGAAACTTAATGCCTGCCCCAGGTATGATGTAAAACTCATCCTGGGAGATCTGAACGCCAAAGTAGGCGGGAGCGCGTTAACAGGCAATATGTCAGCACCCACAGCTTGCCTTGCATAAGAACATTAATGACAATGGACAACGAGTTGTAAAGATGGTAGCAAGTAAGAACTTGGTCGTTGCAAGTACTAGATTTGCGCGTAAAGATATCCATAAGGACCTGGATATCTTCTGATGGAGCCACTCTCAACCAAATATACCGTGTGTTGATAGACCGGCCTCACCTTTCGGATCTGATGACGGTACGAACGTACCGAGGTTCCAACTTCGACTCCGATCACTATCTTGTGGATTCTACGCACCAAAATACATAAAATTTGAAAATTTCGAAAAAATTGGAGGTGGGTATAGTTATTCTATACATTTACCAAAAATCGGGACCGGTGGACCGTTTTCGAGAGGCCAGGACCGAATCCCGATTGGAGAGCCGTCAAGAAGAAGAAGAAATAGTTTGTTTTTATGTGGCAATGCTAAGCTCAGGAATCACCCTTTGTACTACCAGTCCGTTATGTCGTTTGTCACGTCATGGTGCAATGTCTAGCAGTAAGCTTAGTTCGGGGCGAGTAGGTTAAGGGCTATGAGGGTTTGGGAGGTGTTGAAGAAGATGGCGATGAGCCCTGCGTTTTAGCTCTTGGATGTTGTAGGAGCTTGGAATACTGACTTCGAGAGATTACTCCACAATCGAGTTGTTCTATTTAGAAACGAATTGCTATCTTGTTGAGTGCGCGAAAAGATGGGCTGCAGGTGGTGGGAGTGAGACGAGTGGGTTAATCTGCTGTTGCGGGTATAAGATAGTCGTGGAGAGCGTTTATTTCGCTGGAACAGTCGCTATGATAGTAGCGATACAATTTTGTCTGTGCTGCTACATTCCTACGGTGGCTCAAGGGTCGATGGTGGAGCAAACGGCGTCATCACTGATAAGTTTGCGGCCCCTTTTTGTACTTTATCTAACCATGCCAAGGTGGTTTTCGGAGTGCTGCGCCGCCCCAAATTAGAGAGTTGTTACAACTGGCGCGGTTATGCAACTTTGTCCAATTACGCTAAGGTGGTCCTTGAAGCAGCCAACTAAACCAGCTGTATTCAGGGTAGGGTACATTGTAGAACTTGCAGATTGAATGCTGATCGAAGGAGAAATTTACATCTCTAAAGAAATCTCAGACTTTGTCATGCGTGTTTTGTGCGATTTTGAATTTCTGGTCATTCCATCGAAAATCTTTGCCTTAGGCCTAAGATGTTAAGGATGTTAGTTTGGCACTGTTCACTGAAATAGATGGAATGAATATTGGTGCAGGTTTTGTTATAAATACGACAGTTCTTTATTTTCGAAGAGTTGGATTCTACACAATTCTTGCGGAACCAACCAGAAATGGTCTCGATGTTCCTTTTGATTAGCGGCCCTTGATTATCATCCCAGAAGTCCGTGCCTCGAATCTACTCCGCGGCATGATTCTCCATTTTTACGACCTAGATAACTTTCCTTCTTTCTTCTCTTCACTCTACAAAAAAAATCCTTGTTTGATCACCGAAGTCAGCATTTTATCATGGTCGTACTGGATACGGAGCTGCTGGAGTAAAACCGTACGTTGGCGTTTGTTAGTTCTTTCACTCTTCTCTTCTCTTCTTACTATCTTTCCGACTAGAGCTTTCTGTACGACATTGTACTCAACGATAGAACCGTCGACACTGCGAAGGGGCATTACCTCCAATGCCTAGTGCCAGCTTGCTGCCGTGGACTAGAGGGGATTGAAAACAGGTGTTTTATAAAGAATGGGAAAAAGGCGCATGGTAGAATTGACTGTTTTGATTCGGCCACATCCAGTACTACCTTGAGTGAACGGCGAGAAAGGAGACTTTCAATATATTTCTTTAGAGCTGAGCCGATTCCAATAGATTGAAGTCAACAGAATAAGGTGCCACACTCTATCGATATTTTTGGAGATATCAACATAAGTTCTAGTTGAATCTCTCTCGTCTGTCAAGGCTCTTCAAATCCAAGCATCTAACAATAACGTCTAAACTTTTACTATATAAGACGATGGTCTTACCGGTCCTCACATATGCATCCGAAACGTGGGTCCTTAGCAAAAAGCACTCTAACCTCTTGGCGGTGTTCGAGAGGCAAATACTTCGTGAAGAAAATAAAGCTCGGTAGACTCCTGTGGGCAGGGCATCTAGCTCGTATGAGTGAAGATGAGCCTGCTCGGAAAGTTCTCTGCGGTAAGACTTATGGGGTGCGACAGCGAGGGAGACCCAACCTCCGCTGAAAGGATGGCTCAGACCAGGACGCTCAGAGCATAGGGATGCCAAACTGGATGACATCGGCTCAGAATCGGGACCGGTGGAGAGAACAGTTGCGATGTTGCACAAATTTCGTTGAAGATAAACAAACTGCAGATACTCAATTTGTAAAAAAAAATTAAATATCTGTCTTAGTCTCCATTACAATTTATTTCTTTTCTTAATTTAATTATTAAATTAATTATTTATGATTAAAAATCATATCGCTTTTGCATTTATTTCATTTATATTGATAGACAAGACTTTAAAATAACAGCAGACTCCGGAACGTTCGAACATTGGAAATATTCAGTGCTATATAAAGAAAGACTCTCTCATTGGCCTTATTGGGAAAATATTGCTACAGGTGACTACTCTGTACGAAAACAAGCAGCAGAGGAAGGTGGAAATTTTATAGTGGAATCTCACCACCAAACCTGCTTCTTTTGGGGTTTATATTGCTGTAATGTTGAATAATTTTATAATAATAACATTCACTAATGCTACTTTCATATTTTTACAGTAAAATCAATTGGTGAATTTAAATTCAGTGCCTTAGGTAGTGATACATATGTTATTGAAAATGTATTGTATCAATGCCCACCATTTTTAGGATCTTTATGTAAACGTGAAGTGGAATTTCAACATCGTGAAATAATGCGAAATCTTACCTTACAATTAAGTAAAAATACCTAATACTCATATAACATTGCCTTATTACTTTATGTCTTAATGTATTTAAGAAATTTTAATTAATCTTTTTTCAGAGAAAAATTTAAACCATTTTTTTTATTAAAAAAATTCGAATTTTAAAATAAATTTTTATATTTTTTATATATAAATATTAAATGTTATAATTGTTAATTCATTTTATAAATATGTATATTATATACGCTTAAAGCTTTCTTGTTAACGAAGCATAAAATGTATGAGTGTCAAATATATAAATGTATTTTTTAAATGTGAAAAAATTGTGAAACAAATCAAAAATAAATATCTCAGTATTTTTTACCTTTTTAAATGTACAAGCGATGTAACAAGAAATAAATAATAAATGTCTCAGATGAATTTTGTTTATATTAAAAATATTCGCATCAGTAGTAATTGAGTACTATCGAATAAAGTTCTAGAGTAAAAACCATAAAAGAAGACAACCAGAGTCTCATTCGCTATGGTTGTTTGAAAGCGCAGCTTTTTCACTCAAACAACCAGAGCTAATAGAAAAAAGCTCGTTGTCTTTTTTTATGATTTTTCCTCTATAAATTGAGTGTCTTGTTAAGATATTCGAAATTGCGCAATATAATTAAGATAGACCAGAGCTTGGAAGTAGATCACCTTTGTCTACTGATGTTCTATTGAAGACTACAGTTTCTGTTAACAAACCTTAGTTGAAAGGTTATATCAAGTTATATCTTGCGGGTGCCCCAACGAATTCACATTTTTAACTTTTTCTCAAATTTTCAAGGTCGTTGGGGCATTGCAAGATATAACTTGATTTTCATATAATTTTACACTTTTTATGCTTATATCATGTAGCAACATTCCCACACTATTAATAATCGAAATTCAAAAAAAAACATTTTTTTCGCACCCACCACTGGGCAGCGTTTCGGTACGAACTTGAAGGGTTCCATGCCCTCAATCAAACCTACGATGAAACTAGCCGCGGACTTCCTTAGGCGCCCATTACACGTTTATGCAAGCGTCAATCAATTCCATCAGTCACGATTGATGGAAATTAAAATATGTATACAGAAAATTACATCAGTTAGCACTTTAGACGATAGGTTTTCCGTCAATCATAGCAGTGACTGCGGCAAAACTGACAGCAAAACCTATCGGTCTAAAGCCTAGTATGCTGTTCGTGCGGAATTCAGATTCCCCTTTAAAATGCATGTAAAAAAAGGTTGCGGAATTCAGGTTGGAGGGCGGTCTGAATTCCGTCCATAAAATCAGTACGCTGTTCAGTCTGAATTCAGACCGTAAATGAACTTTGTTTCTCTAGAAAATGGATGGCGTTTTTCCTGAGTGGAGACTTCTCGTTTCATTTTCCGCAAGCCAAGAAATAAAATTTCTATTTTCTCGAGCGGAAATTTTGACGTTTATCACTTTTATGCGGAAAAAAGTTGTTTCGCGAGTGTGATGCGTCCAAACAGTCACTGTTATATCAGTCAGGTCTACCTTGTCTACATAACTCTCCCAGCTAAGCGGAATTCAGACTGGTTATATGGATTCTGTACAGAGCGGAATTACACATGAACAGCATACTAGGCTTAATGGGCGCCTTACGGAGGCGGTTACTGGTGCTTACAATAATAATTGCCCTTAGTAAGGGAGCTGGCTCTTGAAAAAATCGTGTCGTCCCAACCTTCTGTCTTTGGTATATAAGCTTTTCAAGTAATTTTAAGCATTTTTTATAATATGACATTTTTGCGACGAGAAGTGGACCCATCTCGAGTTAGGGTATTTGGGGGTAAAAATGGGGTTAAAACTAAAAAAATTTATGCCACTGCGTATGTAGGTTCTTTTAGGGCTAAATAAGCGTTAAATACTAGTGGCAGAAATATATGGTTATATTCCGGGTCTGCAGGAAAGTCAACATAACATACTAAAGCCAGGGTGTTCGAATTACACCTTGGCTAAATCTTTCAGGCCGATAAGTCTCTCGTCTTTTGCCTTGAAGACAATGGAGAAAATTGTCGACAAGGTAAACTTAACTTCAGCACCAACCAGCAAGCGTATCAAGCGGGAAAGTCCACTTAGACAGCACTGCTTAGGCTGGAATGCGCAGCACTAAATAAAGGGCTTGCACTGGCTGCCTCCCTCGATATCGAAGGAAACTTCGACAATACATCCTGTTTTGTTTGTAAGAGATATGAGCATTTAAAAAAACATGATTTTAGCGGTTTTTTGCAATAAGTCCTTGATTTGTTTATGGATTGACATCAAACTGGTCTCATTTTATTAGAATGGAGAAGCTCTACATTTTTATATAAACCTTTTTTTTATACAAAGTGTAGTTTTTTTTAAAACGCGAAAGACTGTTTCTGGCCGACAAAAAAGGCCATTTTGGAAACTTTCCCAAAGGCCTACGAGTGCCAAAAGTAGTTCATCAAATTCTACGGAATTTTTCCATATTTGACCTTGCGGATCGCTCGGTTAACACGAAAAAATCTAATTGGATTTGTCTATTGAAGCAAAGACGGTGATTAGACTGTTCGTTCCTACTTATGTTCCTCACGAGCTTTTAGATGAACGGGGAAGTGGAGATGATGCAGCTCATCATCTCCACTTCCCCGTTCAACCAAAAGCTCTTGAGGAACGTACGTGGGAACGAACAGTCTAATCACCGTCAAATGTATCTTATACGATTATTGTCTTCTATTTGAAAAACAATTTTCATCAGCATCACACATGAATAGTATTTCAAAACATAAATTTTTGTTATAAAATTTCATGGCCAACTTTATTTTAAAATAATTTTTATAACAATTAACTTGCAAAATTCATATATGTATTATGTAGGACTTAAGGTAAATAAAATTTCCTATGTAGCATTTACATAGCGCATTGAAGCAATAAAAAAAGATAATTCAAATTCTTATAAAAATATTGCGATATTTAAAGGGAAAAATGTTTTGAACAATACAGATGAATTAAAAAGAAGATGAAAAATACATTAAAAAAATGGGATTTTCCTTAATCATTAAACCACAGATCTAATCTGCGTCGTTTAGAATTATTTTTCGAAGCATCTGAATCTGGTAAATGCGATTTTATTAACCATTTTGTTAAGCTGTTTGGTGTAATGCTGGTAGGATTTGTTTTAGGCGACTTTTTACCAACAGGTTTTTGTGAAATCTTTTGTCTTTTTGGAGTTTTTAAAAAATTATCACTATTTTTCCTAATATCGAATAGTTCATGTGTAGTAATTATTTCCGGTGATTGACTAAGTCTTTCAGGACCTAAAAAATATTTAGTAATTTTATTCCTTTGAAAGCTATATGTTCGATTTCTAATTTGCGATATCTCTGAATCACCACCATTTATTATAATGTTACTATTATGTATGGTATCGTTAGTAGTTATTTCCAAAATGCTTTCTTCACTTATTTCATTTGTCAGTGGAGTTCTCCCTTTTCGAAAATCTTTCTCTAAAATATCGAAACATGATGCATTTTTAGATCTAAATAAATTTACCTTATATTTTGAGGCAATTGGTGAAATATGTTTTTCAACACGGCGACTCTTTTGTGAGCATGTAATATCATAATCGTCAATAGTACTAAACAGATCTGGTGACGGGGAAATCCTTCTCGAGCCTTGTGCGCTGGAATTATGGGTACTAGTATTGTTGATAATCCTTTTTAAAGTACTGTCATCGGTGGAGCCTGTTAACACTATTACAGGTGTTTCTGGTGTAATCATTTCAATTATTTCATCTAAATTATTACTTAAGTTATGACTTTCAACTGCGGGCCCATTTTTCTTGTTTGTTTCTGGAGGAGTTTCGAAAATTTCAATTTCTTCTACTATCTTGATCTCCCCGTTTTTTGGAAGTTTTTTTTTACCAATTTTTTTATTTGCATTTTTCGTTTTAGTGTGCTCTTTATCTCTTTCTGTTTGCATAGTCTTTCGTGTTCTTAATTTTCTTTTTGGATTAGTTGTGGCTGTTTCTTTAACTCTTTTTGCTACTTCTGGTGAACTGTCCAATACTTCCATTTTATCCATAGAAGAAAATTCATTTTCAGATAATTCCATATCATTTTCGCTTCTTAATTTAGATTTCTTATGACCCTTTGCCTTTACCGTTAACGTTTTTCGGGGCTTGCCAGGTGATCTCTTCTGCTCGTTTTCTAAAAGATCTTTAGATTGACTCGCGTCTTCAATCTTAATAATATCAGATTTTGTCGCCGGTTTTTTTACAACAACTCTACTCGATCTATGCCGCCGTTTTTTTATTGGCTCAACACGTTTCGTATAATCAATATCTTGAACCAAATATTTATGTTTTTGCGATTTGGATCTAGTAACGTGGCGATTTCTTGTAATTCGTGGTAAAGTATACTTTTCTGCTACCTTTTTTCCACTCTGTTGAGAATTTGAATCTGTTTTTATAGAAGCCCTTATCTCTACACATTTGGGTTTTCGGATAGGCTTATCTTGCGTTTTTTCACATTGTTCAGATTTTCGTTTTATGGCTTGACTTATTCTCTCCGATTTTTGTCTTCCACAAATTTCTCTTTCCTCAGCATCAGAATCTGACTCAAACAGTAAAGGTGACATAACAACCATATCTCCAGTAGTTTCGTTTCTTTTTGCTTTACTTGTTAAACTTGAGACTTCCATATTTAAAGCTAATTCTTCTTTTGATTCAAAATATGACTTAAATAATTCCTCTGCATCTTTTTCAGATGAAGATGTTAGAATTTTTATTGAAAATGAACTTGAGGAAGATTTACCACCAGGGTTATCTCTCCACATATTCAAACTATTACTATATTGCACACTATCTACCAGAGGTAACATTTCTTCGTATTGATGGCGATATCTTCGTATGCGAAACTCTCTAGAAAAAGAAATAAAAAAAAATATAATAGCTTATTTTTTTAAAGCAAAATGAATCAGTAACAGTTTAGTATTATTTTATCGAATAAAATCTCTCTGATGGCCGTAAACATAAACGAGGATAAAACTAATTCGTGATTTTATCATAAACATCAACCGATATTTGGGGGATGTTTCGAAATTCAAAATAGATTTGATCGGGAATCTAAATGTGACGGGATGGATCTAAAATCTCGCCTAGTTTACTGCCTCCTTCCACTCAAAAGTTTTTCACGAGTGCGGCTCCAAAATGGGGCAACTTAGCGCTAATTGTGTCCTAGCCTACGGCCTGGATGGGACTGCCGCTCCTACCTAACTACTTACTGTTATGTATGCGCACAAGGACTTTCTACGAGTAATTCATAAGTTTGAAGAATGAAACTCGAATCTTAATAATCAAGTTAAATACGTAATTTGTTAAAGTGTACTCAAAATGTAAGTATGAAAAGACGAACCTTACCGAGTCACCGTCACAGTGAAATCATCTCTATAAGAAAAGCGATAACAACACGTGGATATTCTACCATAAATCACTATCAGTACTAGAGCACCTTTGTTTGACTCATGTTTTAAAAAAACAGTGGAACAGTCATTATGATCATAGCGATAAGACTTTTGCGAGGGCTGTTGCATTTCTACCATGGCTTAATGCGTCTATGGCGCCTAATTAGTTTTGAGGGAGCGATTTAGCCACATTATACCTGCCCAAACAAATTATATTTGGGACAAGGCGGAATGTGGTATTTTTAAATATCTGTGCATATCTGGTGAAAAATACAGAAATATGGATGCTTGCCCAGAGCGAGGATGTTAGGCCTATGATGTTAAGAGATAAGTGAGCCACTGAAAGGAAATTTGTGATTTTGTACTAGTTCGGAATCTGATTGTGGAAGATTGCGTCACAAACGAATTGTTTATTTATAAACGTTATTTCTAGACAGTAGTGAATTCGTTGTGTGTGATTTAGTGCATTTCCATGACAGGTTGAATGCTCGAAGACTTGAAAATCTCAAGAACTCGAGCGCGTATATGCTCTGATTCTTGAAGCGCCATATTTGCTTGAAATGAGCTTGACTTCTTGAGCAACTGATGGACTACGGCTGAACATTTCAAGCACTCAAGCTGTCAATCCCGGTTTACATGACAAACACTCGAGCCGATCAGAAAAATCTTTTTGTTCAGCCCCTGTCGAGCTGTTTCGTTTACAATTGAACTTAAAGTACGCTTCAAGCTGTCATAGAAACGTACTAATAGTTAGTAGATGGAAAAGCGAATTGTGACATCACAAATAAGCTTGACGACGCGATTTCGCACTTTGTCCAGCCATGCCAAGGCGGTTCTTGAGATATCAAAGTAGATAAGTGAGTTGTATTCAAACCGAATGTAGGACTGCAGATTGCAGCCAGTGCTACTAAAAGAAATGTCATCCCTTAAGAAATCCCAGGCTTAGATCATGTAGTCATTTCATCGGGGATCTTTGGTTACTGATAGATGTGAATAGATGAATCAGTGGAAATCCAGACCGCCCAAAGACACAGAAGGAACAATAGAGCAGATTTTGTTAGATATTGCATAGTAATTCGTTTTAAATGCCTTGAATTCAAAATGATTCCTGCGTCCCTAATCAAGAAACCCTATTGATGGAATTGAACATGAAGACAAGATCTGGCATGTGTTCGGCTTGCACTATTGAACGCAGAGTGCAGTTATCGGCGAAGCTAGGAAATGGGTTTCGGAAGATTGAGAGGAGGTCATTAATAAAAATAAAGAAGAGTGGATAATTGAAAGACAACTCACATTCGAGTTCTTAAGAATTAATTTAATAGCAATAGCTTGGAGTTTAGTCCAAAGCAGGGTGGCAAAATCTAGGACAACCAGACCACCTACCAAAGCTATGAATACTTTGGTTAAGATACTCTGCAAGACACATAAGAAGGTCATCACAAAGTGTCTAAAGCTAGGGTTGGATTCTTTCATAAGATTTTTATTGAGTATTGTCTATAATTTTGGAGAGAAACGGGTTATTGATATTGGGTAATAGATGTTGGACGGTTGCTGGATCCGCGTTACTCTGAGAATCTACGGCTGTGTTCCCAAATAGAACCCAACATATTGCCCATTGCTAATGACGTCTTAAATCAGTCGGATCCCTCTCCTGGCCTTCGGCCTGACAATGACGAAGGATTGAATTGAGCCGTTTATATAACCCCTGCAGATTTTTCTAAGCTGGAGCAGTCGCCGGACATATTTCTTAAGGCCTATATAGGATATAGTGTCAGGGCTATGGATTTACTGATATCTATATACTTCGTGAGTCCTGAAGAAAACTCCGCCTATTGAATGGGTGATCCACTCTGTGCAGGGGGTGGCATAGCAAGATCGGGTGAAGACGGATTCGAGGGGAACAGAGATGCTAGTAACTGGGCCTTGGGTTTGCTTTCGGTTACCACTTTCCCTTCGAAAATAAATGAAGTGAATAGAAAACAAATTCAAGTGAGGTAAGCTGAGCGTTCTCAATCAAATTACTCTTATTTCGATCCCGGGTCATCGGGGCTTCATGCTCTCAGCAAAGTCCCGTTGTTTAACGAGACCCTGCTCGAACAGACTTCACTGTGACAAACCACTAGGCAGACTGCTGAACCCATTCAAGCGATCTGGTCTACATATTGGAGGTATAGGGGTGTAGGACAACGAAGGAGTAGAGCGACGAACTCACCAAAAGAAGACCTCAAGTTGTGAGTGAATATAAGCTGATAAATATAGATTATAAAAAGCTCGATTTAAATCAAATAACAGAAAGATATCAAAAATTGTATGTTTTCTTGTTTTTAAAGAGTAATTGATTTAACTAATCAAAGTTAACCTATTTTAGAAGAAACATTCTAGTATTGTTTACGTAGGCACTTACCTGCAGTAATTAATAATTTTTTCTCGTTTCAAAAAATAAGCCTCAAGCAAATCTTGATCAACAGGCCATGCTTTAGGTAACGAAAACGATTGTTCGAACAATCTAAAATCTTGAAATCTTTTATCAAGCCTTCCGCACAGTCGCAGCATTACATGAAATTGTTGAAGATTAGTCTGAAAAAATATACTTAAATTTTTATATTTGTGTTAACAAAAAAACACTTACAACCACATCATTGCTTGAAACTACCAACGAGACTTTGTCCTCATAGTTTCGCAGAAGATATCCAGAACATATTTTGTTTGACAACAAATCACCTCTATTATCGATGATGATGCAATCAAAAGTACACTGCGCCAAGGACGCCGACTTTTGAATGCAATCCCACTTAGTGAGGTAAACAATCTCTGATCCAACATCTAAAAATAACAAAAGAAAACTTTTACATGCAGACCAAAATATTTTGAATTTTTTTACCTTTTTGATTAAAGGCGACTTTCGATGTGAGTTTTGTAAGGCAATCAAGATGGAATTTCCAATTGGTGACACGTTCCTCATTTTTAGTAATAATTAAACATTTTCTGGAAGCATCATGTGGAAGGACAGCATCAAGGAAGGCAGCAACTACAGCAGTCTTACCTAATTGGCTTTCATCATTAAAGATGCACGATTCATTGTTTTCAAAATGCTTGTATAAGAATCGGAGAGCATCAAGTTGAAATGATTTTAGATATTGTGTCACATGTCCTGGTATTTTGTGATTCTTCCCCAAAACTAAATCTTCACAAGGAGCCACCGAAGTAAAGTGATACAATTTAGGCATTATTTAATATTCTACTATCCACAAAAAGTCAAAAATTTAAATTTATACTATGTAATGTTAGGAAAATTGAAAACATAACATAAAGAAGCTTGATGTAGAAGAATACTACGAACATGGCAAATGAGCTGATCGAGCTCGATTGGGAATCGTAAAATTCTTGTCCAGTTTTGTTGCTGATTAACGCGGAACAAACGACACTTAACATATTTTTTTGTTAGTTTTAATAATTGCTTTATTGTATTAAAAATCCATTTATGTGGGATCTGTGGGTTACTACAATTTCTTCGTGTGTACAAATATGCCCCACGCAAAATGGTGAGTGAAAAAACCAAAGAAAATAAAAATCGCTGACAGTACGATGACGTTTTAAATGGAGGGAAAAAGATGTCAACAATTTTTCGAAATTGCGGATTTGCGAAAATGGAAGTGAAGTACTAGAGTTTTCAGTTAATAATGTAATAAGGGTTAAAATCGTAGTGGTCAGTCGTAAATGAGCAATGGGGAGCAAAATGAAGTGTATTTAAATATGCGAGTGCCGTAACTATTTCGGACTGGTGGAAGTGCCATCACAAACTCCTTCTGGTGGCCACTGAAAGCTGTCCTGAAGAAGATGGGCTAATATGATTGGCCCTACCAAGCCAAGATGTAAAATTATCGTGTCGAGGGTAGCATGGCGGTGAATAGTTTTTGCATTGTCGTTTAACGATCACCTGAGGGCACTGGACGCACCCAGTTGTATAATGCCTTATCCTGATATGGAGGCTCTGTTAGGATGGACCTTCCCTTTCCTACCATACATATGAGAATATTTTGGACCAATTTAGTTGGAGAGGGCCGTAATGGAATTGGGGATCTCCAAGGAGCACTGTTTTCGCAAACTCCTTCCCAACGGACCGAAGCAAAGCAAGACGGCAGTCAGGAACCCGGAAAGAAACGCAGACAGTCGTCGCCCTGTCAAAGTTTCTGGGCCTACCGGGAAAATGGCAGCACCAGCTCGTTATGGGGAACAGTCCTGTTTAAACGGCAGCGGTCAGAGGACTCTAGGGGAGCCGAGACCGCAAAAGAAAACGGGGAGCCGAAATGACCCTACCCCCGGAACAAGCAGACCCAGACAGCTGCCGGTCTGTCCTAGTTTGTGGACTCACAAAGAAGGCGGAAGTAGAATTGGGGAGCACCTATCAGCATGGCAGTGGGACGTTATTTAACGAGACCCTGATCGAATAGTCAAGTCTAAGCGACAAGCAATGGCCCTTATTATGGTTGTCACTTCACCATAGTGAGAAATGTCACCTATCAAATCAAGTGAATGGCCAAGTGAGTGGCAGCACCTCACCAAAGAAGAAGAAGCAGGATTAAAATAAAAGTTTGTTTATTGTATAGCTAATTACAAATAAAAACGTACAAAAACTTCCTGTACAGGGAAGTTTTGTTAAATGAGTAAATAATCTGAACTTAATATTACATTTATTTCTAATTAAATTTCACTATAGATGGATCGAATGGCTGTCCTTTAAATGGAGATCCTTCAGCATCCCATGCGGCTCTAAGCATTGCGCGATTTTTTACATCTTCAGTAGTTGGTAAACCAAGCATTTTTTGTTGCTGATCCCAGCGAAGCTTCTCAATTGTTGCTTGTGATTCATCTGAAAGTTCATCTATTGATCTAGAGCAGTCCATTTTGCTTAAGTCTAAACGTGGTTCACTATCAAAAAGTCGATCCCACCAAGCTTCCTTTATTTTGTCTAAAAAAAGAAAAGGAAAATATATTAGTTCCTTTAAATAGATGTAGACTAGAGCTCTGGGGAAGAGCCTTCATATTGTTTATAATATTAAAGAGTTAAAATGGTTTGATTATTTCCATTCTTGGATAGAGCAGCCAAACGGTCAACTTTGGGCCGTGCAGGGCTTTGGTGCCTCCAATCGCGGGGTTTGTCCTTATCGCCCAAAATCGCCAGTTTTGCTTGTTGACAAACCCATTTATGGCTATCGTGCACGAATCATTGGATTTTTTTTAAGAATATTTATTTATAACTATATTGTAATACAGGCTATGCTGTATCAGCCCGAACGCGTCTAGCCATGGAAATGCTTCTGGAGGTATTTGTCCTGTCCGTCTTGTCGTATCATAATAGTCCGGTCTGGGGTAGTAAGCCCCGAAGATGAGAGGATTGTTGCTTTCCGCCGCTCTTACAACGTGATTTGGGATCAATCTGATTATGAATTTGTCCACCCTCATGGTTTTTGCTTTCCTTTATAGGATGTTGTTAGCATAAAATTTTTTGTAGTTCGATTCGGGAGTTCGATATATGCTTAAGCATGCTCTCAAGCATTGTCTTTCGAACATCCTCATCGTTTCCATATATGATGGGGTTACATTCCACCATATGGGGCAGCCGTAGGTAAGAACCGGTCTGACCAAGGTCTTATAGCAATTCACATTAACTCAAGGGTCAAGATGCTTGCTATAAAAGATCTTCTTCGTCATATGGAAGGCCTTCTGGGCTTTGACTATAGCAGTATATGACTCTCGTAATACACGTACTGATCCAATTAAATCCCCAAGCACCTAACCTCCGTTTTCCTCTCCAGCGTCTGTCCCGCGTTGCTTCAAACATGGAACGTCTTCCAGTTCCTTCTAACATCGCGTGAAGCTTTGTTAAGACGAGTTCTGAAAAGGATCGTTTCGCACTTTCCATGATTGATTCTCAATTTCCCATCATCCGCATAACGCTAGATTTTCTCGAAATCACGTTATAGAAGCGTCTGGATTACGTCTATCTTCGGTCCTGTTCTGTATATAGCTAGGTCGTCTGCGAACACTAAGGCGCTCTCTAGGGATCCAACTAGATCGCTTGTGTGTAGGTTGAAAAGGAGAGACGAATTTACTGCTCCCTGCTGCAGCCCGTTTTTAATGTCATCCCGTTCCTGGTTAATTTCAGTAGTAGTCCCTCAACCCATACAGAGTCGAAGGCGTTTTCGAAGTCGACCAATTTGTCAGCGAGTGGTTGATTACCGTCTCGTGCTGATGTTTGGAAGTAAGCTTATTGGACGAAGATTGCTAAGATTTGATTTGTCTTTCTTGTTTTTGGGGATAGGATATATTACAGCCATTTTCCGAAAAATAGGCATTGTTCAGAGCATTGTTGAACAATGTGGTGTAAATGTCGGCTGCACACTGAGGCAAGTGCTTTAGAACCACATTGGGGATACCATCGATCCCTGTCGATTTCTTATTCTTTAGCATGTGGAAAATTCGCAAGAGGGTGTCCTTCACGAAAATCCCGTGGAAGACCTACAAAGACAATTAAGTATATAACGGCATACGTCTGGAGGGCAAGGCGACGGACCTTGCGTTTGAATTCCTCAATGTTGTAGGAGTTCACACCAAACAGGAAAAATTTGCACGAAGTCCACTGTAACAGAAATATAAAAACAAAAATATTTGAAACAGTCGGAGTGTTATGCCTCTTGACTACTGCTAACCAGCCAGTTGACGTTGGCAGTACCAGGCTACCAAGGAACAAGGAAGAATGGCGTCTGCTAGGTGCACAGTTGAACTATGCGGAACTTTGATACACTACTATTAACCGATTAAGCCAACAAGCTTTATTAGGGCTACTCATGGGTTAAAGCCGAAAAGTGCACTTCGATAGTTTTTAATGGACTTGAAGAAAGTTATTAGGAGTTATGGATACAGAAACACAACATGCTACAGGACCGAATTGTGCTATTTCTTAAAAGAGCTGGTTTTGGCAGCGAGCAATAATAATTATTATTGCTTGCTGGTTTTGGTAAGGACATGCCTTTTACAATGAATCCAACACTTGATAAACGACAATTCGAGTACAAAAATAATTAAAGAATTACTTGTATTTATGACAGAAAATGCCATCAAAAATACGTTCAAATAAAACTTACCTAAAGTAATTTGCAATTTTCTACTTGAAAAGCTCCAAACAGCATCATTAGCTTTGCATTTTGATGAAAGTTTTCCTTGTAAAATAACATCACCATCGTTTTTTCTACTAATTTGAATGGAATCTGCTTCTATTTTAATAGATAATTGCTTAGCTGACTTAATTTCATTAGGTACTAAAACATGAACTTCGACATCTGAAATTGTTTGAGACCAACAATAAGAATGGTATGACGTACCATTGTAGTATTCATTTGGTTGAAATTCATGATCTATTGAACTACATTGCGGCAATTTATCTGTATCCATATGAACAGATCTATCATTCTCCTTAATTGGATTTGTTTCAACCACTTCCTCCTTAACAGCAGGAGGTAGCAATAATTGTTCCTTAATTTTTCTATCGTAAGCCCGCAATGCCTTTACAAAAGAAACAGAGATAAAATCCCGAATTAAAGAAGAAAATTATCTTCAGTACAGGAAGAAAATTACCTTTAATACAAGCTGATCCTTAACTCCAGATGGAAATCCTATTGTTTCTTCAGGACTTTTCATTTCATGATAGAAATCAGTTCTAGTTAAATAAGAAAACTTCAGATTGAGATTTGTTGACAGAAAAATCCACTAATGGGAAATACCTTCTTGCTAAAAATCCAAAAACAGAATCAAGGAATCCAATTATTGTTTTCTTCTCCTTTAGCAGCTCCATTAAAAGCGCATCATTTCTTTCAACATCCATATTTCTGTTATAATTAATATTATATGAAAATATAAAACTTCCGAAAAAAATATAAACAAAATTTTTGAGGTTACTTTTTCCGTTGCAGGTTAAGCAACTTTGCCGACAGAAATTTATATTTACGAAAATAAAAATGGAACTAGGTGGATTTTTAGGAGGTTAAGTAGTAAAACGGAAGCTGTAGTTTGAATCAAATTGAGACTTTTAATCGTGCTTTGGAAGAGGGTGGACGTGTCCCGCCAAAATTAAGAAAGTTTCGTTAAAAATTGAAAAGAAAAATTATAAATTGTGAAAAACTATAAAGTAGTGAAGGGGAATCAAGGGAAAAGGGAAGGGAAACGGATGGACAAACATAAAACACATGAGTTAATACCCGGGACAGACTAGCACCATTAATGACGAATATGACGTCAGAATGACGTAGACTCCATTTTACTTCCATATCTTTTATATGGGTCTACGTCATTCTGACGTCATATTCGTCATTAATGGTGCTAGTCTGTCCCGGGTATAATTAAGTAAAGGAAATCCTATTTGGAACTTATGGAATAATCGCAAAAAAGAGTGCACATGGCGAGCAGCAGCACAAACACTCAAATCAAGAAGAGTGTGGTAGTAGGCAAATAGATAGCGGCAATTACCCGAAAACAACCGGTGGCCGGAGTTACACGAGCAAAAGGAACAAAAAGGAATTAGGAAAAACACACAAAACTGATTGTCAAGGGTATATGCCACACCTATGACCCAAGCGATATAGTGGAAGAACTCAGAATGTTATTCCCGAAGATAAAGATAGCAGAAGTATCGAGATTCCAAACAGGCAAATCAAGGGATAAGAGTAGTAGACATCAGTAGGGATTTGGTCAAACTGCCATGGTATCTTTGTCCAATATTGTTTGACATTTTATCATAAATTAGCCCCACGCAGCGCTTACAAATTATGAAGAAGAAGACATAGAGAAAACAGTTTGTTGAGGTCTGGCTTCCACAGTCCGTGAAACCATGGATTTATTGCGGGAACAGTTCGGATAGCAGCTAGTTCCACGCATCGGAACGGTGAATTGGCCGCCTAGATCATGTGACCTAGGCTTTTTCTTTGGAGTTACGTAAAGTCCAAAGTCTTTATGAATAAGCCGGTTACGATTGAGGGGTTGGAAGCTAATAAAGACCACTCGAAATGCTCGAACGCTTCATCGAAAATTGATACTTTAGAATGGACCATGTTAGCCACAGTATAAATATAATGGTTCTTTTGTATGATAATAAAGATTCCCCGATAAAATTGAAATTTTTAGCATCGCCAAGAAGTAGGAATAAAAGACTACTGGACAGAAGCCCCATAAAATGTAACAAGTGTCAGGGGTTCGGACATACAACAGGAAATTGCCTTACTATGTAAAGATGTGTAAAATGCTTAGATGAGCTCGAGCCAAGGAGCTGTTGTGTATCAAAAATGGACAAAAACTTCCAAAAAGTATTATGTATTGAACGCCAAAATTTACCCTTTTCTTATACAATGAAATTTCCCATAGTTCGATCATTTCAATGTTGAACAAAAAGCCCAAGGGAAAATAAACTGTAAAAAACTAAAAACTCATATTGCACTGGTTTATACGGGAACGACGAATCGGCGCCGGTAATAGGACCCTTTTGTCTGATAAGATAATTTGCGCGCTCACCTCAGGTATGAGAAACGCAAAATAAGCACTTAATGTGCGACCAAAAGTTAACTAAAGTGAAGGTCAAAGTTAATCGTGGGAAATGCCAAATCCGCAGTTTCCGGAAAATAATTTTGTAATGGACGATGGAACTGGCGTTTTCCAAAATCGAGTTGGTTTTAAATCGTGAACGACGTAGGAAGTTCGATTTTGAGTTTTCGGTTTTAACTTTAATGGGCGTCGGGCATTGCGAACAATTCGCTTTTTAAATTTTTTTTGTAGATTAAAGAGTCTAGACTCTGGCGTCATCAATGTGACTCTTAAAAGGGTCTCCCGAAGAGGTTTACGAATCAGCGACCTGGCCTCTGCTTTCTTTGTGGGAAAGGTGACTTCAAGGAAGCTCGTTACCCAATTCACTGGTTACATAAATGGCCGTAGGCGCTGCGGAAGTTGGACAGTATTCTACCGAGAAGCTCCTGTCTCTCGGTTCTGTGGGTCTCTAGCTCAGCCTAAGACCCCTGTGCGGAAAGTCAAGTCGTTTGAGTTGAACAAAGTGACGTTTCAGTAAAATTACCACTTTCAGCAGGAGCCAGAGAGTGGAAGTGCTAAGTTGAGTCCAGGCCCTTGTGTTGAAAGTGGAATCTCGACTGAAATGTTACTTTCTTCAAATCAAACGACTTGTCATGTGACAGGATTCGACTTTCAGCACAGGGGCTTAAGGCAGGTAATACCTAAAATACACATTTAGATGTCCATAAAGATTTGTATAACAAGTTATGTATAATATGAATCTGTATAAATTAAAAGAATTCATATATCTATTATTTGTTAAAAAAATTATTACGGGCATGTTACAAACAGTGTAAAACAATTATCAAAATGAAATAAGTTAATGTACATGTTAATTTAAAACTTAACAAATTAAGAATGTGTGGCACTTTTCCTCTATCGAATAGCTCTATCCAACTCCTCGCGTTTTCTATAAAGCTGGCACTTATGGTATATTACATCATTGTAGTCTGTGGACCAAGCTACGTACATATAAAGAGTGAGCATCATAGACAAAATTAAGCGATCAACACTCATCATATTCGTAGTCCATAAAATTGTAGTAAATCCAGCAAATGATGGATGCCTTACATTACTATATAGATGCCTCAGTTCAAAAGATTTGTAGGCAATTGGAGGCGCGTATTCCTTCATATCGTAATATACCTGTTGAATTTTGATTAAGATATTTTCATAGTTGATAAGTTTAAAATTTACTTGTTTTATTCCTATTATTTCTGGTAAATCCATTATCAAACTTCCACCATAAATGACGGACCAGGCAAAAACGTGAATAACCACTAGTGTCCACCATATCGCGGATCCCTTCTCTGCTTCAAATTGCCATAAAACTAATGTAGGTGCGTATTGCCAGTTTATAATCAAATACTGTGGAATAATTAGTAAATTATAAAATCACAATTTGAAAATTTATCTTACATATAAACAAGCAGCAGATGTTAAACAGTAGATAGCCCTTTCTGCGAGTCCTAATCCGAGTTTTTGTAATATTTTACTAACGAGTATACTCTTCATTAAACTATGCTGCAGAATGAACATTATAATCAAAATCATATCGTAAAGTATTGCAGGAAAGGCAGTTTCAAGTTTTGATTTGTTATCGAGGAGATTTATGATCCAGGTGTGTCCCGCTTGTGCAGCTCGAGGCTCCGAGAGGAAAATAGCTAATTTCCCTACAGCGAAGAAAGTGTAGAAGAATGCAAATATTGCAATTATAAGTGATATAAGATGTTTCAATCCTGCCATATTTTACGATAATAGAATATATTTTATAAGTTATTCGAAACTTAATGCAACAAAAATTCTGACACTTGTGTGAAGATTTGTTTATGTTTATGGTGGATTTTAGTATCTTCAAGGTTGGTATACAAGGATTTTCTTTTAATCTTCTTCTTGGTTATTACATTGGTTAAATCGTCTTGGCGGCGTGAGATGTATGGGTTTAATATTGCATAATTTTAGGGCAATGTATATTAATTTTCATGCATAGCTTTAGGATAAAGCTTGAATTTTCTTAAATTAATTAATATTAATTACAGCGAAAGTTTTAATTTTTATACAAAATTTTGTTGCATTTTAAATTAATTTGAAGATATAAATTTTGGTAGATTCCTATAGAACTTGGGTTTTCTTTCGGTGTACTTATAGGGTGCCTTCCATTTAGACACAGAGAGACACAGTGTTACACTGTGTCCGACACAGAAGTGTTCCATCAACGACACAGCTAGACACAGCCGGGCACAACTAAGACAATGCTACCAACCCTCGCCAATTGAAATGTGATCGTTAATTTATAATTACACCAATATTGTTTCATTTTTAAGATACCCAGCATTTATAAGTTCTCGGGTAATTAATTTAAAGAAATTATCAACATAAAATTTACGATTTACTTGCCAAACAAAAATAAAAACGAGGAAAGTGCGCCGTGGCGGATTTTTCATGAACTTATGTGTTCCATTTGGGCTTACACAGAACGACACAGAGCGACACGCTGTGTCGGACACAATTGTCTTTCTGTGTCTAAATGGAAGGCACCCATAGTACGACATGTAAAGTTGAAGCTGGCTACAAGCCAACCTGGAGCTTATGACATCTTCTTCTAGAACATATGATTTTTATTTTAATATTTTTAATTTGGTATGATATATTTGTATTTTGAATTAAAAACGTTAATGGCAATAGTTTTTGGTTATTTTTTGGAGTGGTTTTTAATTTTCCAAAAAGTAGGCAATGTCGATTTATAGTTAGGTCGCTTTGCCATTTAACCGGATTCCCCGGCTTAACCAGGTAACTCTACCAGATTCGTTTATTTTGGACGGAACTTTGAAACGTACCTTAGTTTGGCTAGATATAGTACAAAAAAGTGCCTTATATCCCATCGACAATAACCATCATCATCGACTCATTGAGCCATAGCAATGCAGCAGCCCTGATAAAATTTTGTCGCTACTTCCATAGCAATTAGTTCTTGGAAATAAACGTTATGATGCCTCAATCGTAATGTTATACCGCGCCACAACAAATTGGTTTGGCCGGCACATTCGCACTGACTTCGCTTTTCAGGCAAGGAATTTGTTCATAAATAGAACAACTCGACCGTGAAACAATCCTTCGCAGTCAGTATTTCCGAACTCCTACAATATCTAAAAATTCCAATGCTCTACCCAACTCCTTCGGCATCTTCCTGAGTGTCCATAGCCTCACACCTATTCCCTACTTGAAGGTTGCTACAAGATGAAGTTTATTGCCAAAAATGACAGGATCACTTCAAGTAGAGACTAACATTAAAAATGATTTGAAAGATTGCAGCAAATTTGTTACTCTTTTAAAATATTTTTTTGAGTTACATTGTGGACTCACTTCGCTTCGGACTTTCGTATGGGGATGGTTTACACGACTTCGACTATTTGAAAGACGATGCCTAAGGTTGTCCTTGGGCACTTACGACTATAAACCCCTGAATCATGCTTTCTGAACTTCCAAAGCAATTATGTTCTTGAAAAATGTACATTTCGTCATGGAGCTTTATTTAATAGAATTAACACCTCTGGTTTAGCACTGATAGTTCGCCTATCCTATAAGCATAAACAATGCAATCAAGCCCACGTTCGACCACCAAAGCAACCGTTTTGTAAATTTTTGAATTTTGAATTCGAACCAAACTAGATATGATGACCTATTACGCCTTTCAAATCTGTAGGAACGGATGCAATCTTTTCAGCTCTGCTTCAGCATGGCTTAGAAACTGCTTTCTCTGCTTATAGCCACTTTTAAAACAGAAGTTAGGATAGTTTTCATACAAAAGGGCGGTAGAATGCCAAATCTTTTAGGTCAATCGGTTTAGATTCCGCCCTCCTCAAATTTATGGACACTTGAAATCGATAATTTACTTCCAAGACTACGAAGCCTATAAGAGAAGTTTCCACAAATCGACATTGTATTTTATTTTTACGATATTTTCAATTTACAGACTCCTGCTTCGTAGTTTAATCATTTGCTTTATTACGACCAAAGTCTATTTATACCACAGCACAATATCGACCATAATAAATGAAGACAATATTTTCTCTTCGTTCAATTCAAGGACAATTACTACAATAAGTTAACTGTTCACAAATAAAACAAAGTTGATTAAAGCACAATGTATGCTACTTAGTATTCGGCAGGAGCATCATCTCAGCAAATAAAGCTGATATTAATTACATTCTGGCATCTTAACAAAATCTTCATATTGATATTCTCGTATGACCCTGATTAGGATTTAATGGAACCTGAGTCAGTTCTCTACGCAAGTAATTCAATTATGTCGACCGCAAAAATACTGGTAGAAACTTGCAAAAACAATTTGTTAACTTCTTTTCGTTGAGCAAACTTTCGGATGGCAACTCTCCGAAACTCAGCCACAAACACCACTCGAATTGGCCATTCGGAGCTGGTAGAAGGACATGCTTCCTCGTTCCAATCTAGAGTAAAGTTGACAACGAAAAACTTTACCCCAAAGGAAAAAAATATATAGCACAAAAAAAAACAGAAGAAGAAAACCGAAAAAAAGATTCCGTTTGATATGAGACGGTATGGAGCACCAAAGTTCAGTGATAGCGGCTAAGTTGCCCTACGGCCCTGCTCGACTTGCGATTTAAACTCGGTTTACACGCCCACCACTCTCTCCAGTTGTGCAAGGGCATTTACTAAGTTTCAGAATTTATGCGAATTGGTTTCCCGTGTTGGTTCACCTCATGGCCAAAAAAGAAGGAGGAAAAAGAAAGGGGTTTTTTTAGAAGTGAACACCTGGATTCCCACCGTTTGTAATATTCGCGTAGGTATACACAAGTTACGCCAACACTGATCAGTAAATTAACTATTCTTGCTATGCTGATAAGGTGTAAATGTTCCTGAATGCTCTCTTTGAAGTGGTGTACGTATATACATATAGTAAGTATGTAGATTGTTTTTGAGGAAATTTTATATTGGTTTTAAGTTCTTTTAATTGCAATAGAATCTTTTAAAGTCGAACAATTTTACCAATTTTTGGGAAGTTGCATCAATACCATTTAGTCCAAACATACCACCCTCTGACTATCACTTGTTCCGATCTCTACAGAATTCTCTCGAATGCCCTTGATGTTCTCTTGCAATTACTCCCTCCCAACCTTCATATCAAGCATCTACCGTCGTGCAGTGCCCTTTGACTGAGGGAGTCCGGGGCCTGGACTTCAAAACCCTACAATCATAGCAATATCTTGGATTTGCTACGGAAGGCTATGGTCACCAAAACCACAGACAACCTTTCCCCAGATTGACCTTCTGGAAGAGATTCTCCGTCGAAATACCCTCAAGCCCAATACCCGAGTGGAGAACTGGAGACGTTCTTAAGCAGTTTGATATACGGCTATTCACCGACGGTTCCAAGGCATCATTGTCCTGGCACCTTTCATAGCACGTTAATATCTTTCAAACGGAGGCCCTGGCGAACCTGAAGGCCGCTAGACCATGGCCCTCGAACCTGCACAAGGATTTAGCATTGGAATTTTCTTAGATAGGCATGCCTCTATAAGAGATCTAGATTTAGTGATGATGCGCTCCAAGCTAGTGGAGCGATGCAAA
Source organism: Thereva nobilitata (assembly GCA_963855945.1). NCBI lineage: Eukaryota > Metazoa > Arthropoda > Insecta > Diptera > Therevidae > Thereva > Thereva nobilitata. The sequence continues at coordinate 44,255,892 of OY979696.1, read as the reverse complement.
GCTGAGTAGGATAGGCTCGGTAGAAAGCATAAAGTGACTCTCGTCTGGGTTCCTGGACATATGAGCATAGACGGGAACGAGAAAGCCGACTTGCTAGGCAAGCAAGGACCCTCCTTCCGGAGCTTTGAGATCGAAATGGGTGGCAAACCTACAGGCGGATTCACTATTTTTGACACTATAACCTGCTGCTAACCAGTCAATGGTAGAGCTTATTGTAGGGAAACCTGTATTATCTCTAGGGTGACTTGACCCACTTACAAAAAAAAGAACAATGAGTCTCCTTAACAGAGCCCAAAGAGATATTGTATGGCAATCATCACTGGGCTTTGGTCTATAGGAGACCACGCTGACAAGATCATTCAAATGTGTGTTAACTACATACTTCTTAAGATATTTGCTTGCGCATTTTTGTTTACATTTTATCATCGGGAGAGGAATATTAATTTACAAAAATGTAGAACCAAAATATTGCGACCGTTGCTGAGAGCATTGAACAATTTTGTACTTGTGCAAGAAGAATATTGAGTAAGCTTATCACATTGCACAGTTAGATTTTTCCATGACTCCTTGCAGGTTTCCTCATAAGACTTTATAAATTGAATGTGGGTTTTTTATGTGGCCGAATTAAGCTCAGGAGTAGCCCTAGTAGGTATTGGGGCGATTTAGGCTGGGAACCAAATTATGCAAACTTGTCAACATATTGAATCAATTTGATTGGCAGATGAGTCAAGCTATCACTCAATTGAGGGACGTGACACCTGTCAATTTGTTTGATAGGTTCCCAGTCTAAATCGCCCCAATACCTTCTACTCTTTTTATTACCAGGTCTTCGTGGCGTACAAGTAATGGTACAATGCCTAGTAGTAAGCTTAATTTGAAAGATGGATAGATGTTGTATGCGGCAGTAATTAAGATAAAGTATTATCCAGAATAATGGGCAAACGTGAAAAGTCTAGTGATGAAGAAATCTGACAGAGAACCTTTCCAATTTGTACAAATCTTGGACATCAGTACATCATACCTACAATAATTAAGCCTTTATTTTGTATAAAAAATGAACGCAGGTAAAGCTTCTGGTGGAACTCATTGAAAAAACAGTTGCATCATATCATTTTCAGACTGTAGCACCAACAAGAAGTCCGCCAGCTAAACCTACCGGTACGGTGTACATTCGGGAAATATTTTCCATATTACCTACTAAGCGCATCTTCACGAACTAATCCTAAATGAAGATGTTTATAGTGTTGTGAAAATAATATTCGGAAAGAGTCAAGATATTCGTGTTAGACCTTCCTCAGTACCTTGCTTTACTCACTAGTCCTACCACTCCACAGCAGCAGATTAGACTTAGTATTTCATTTTTAATGTTTTTTTCCGTTCGATTGTAAGCGTAAGCGAATTACTTGGTCGTGTGTACAGGACAGAGGCTGAAAATCAATTTTTGGTAAATTGGACTTTTTCGGTCTCCCCTGCAGAGCTTAAGGCTGCTCGTTTACTGGAAGCGTAAAAAAGTGATCATAAACTACGGCAGGGTAGAAATATAGTGCAGTTTAGGATTCAGCATTTTGCCTAATTTCAAAAAAGCTGAATTTTTTTGACACCTTTACGATGCCCTTCTACTGACATACTTACATACCCTACTTTCACCCGAAGAAAGGAGATGAATTTGAGTTTGTCGCGGGTTTCTTGAAAACTGTTGATTTTTCAAGACAAATGTCTAGAAACAAGACTCATACTCTGCACGGATATACTCTGCACAGACTACCCTCCGAAATTCAAGAAGCTACCTCTCGATTGCGCTCGTAGATATCATCATTATAGAGTCTTCGAAATCATCCTGCCTCAGGTATTGTACCAACAATGCAGGTGGTACTCAAAAGTATTGGGCTGCCAACGATCTCGGTCTTCAAGCAGCGGAGAGAGACTCCCTGCTTGGCTAGGTAGTCGGCTTTCTCGTTCTTCTCTATGTTCCTATGACCGGGAACCCAGACGAGAGTCACGTTGTCCTTTCTAACTAGCCTATCCACTAGCTTAGAGCGCATTATTACTGTATCCAAAGCTTTTATAGAGGCTTGGCTGTCTATGAAAATTCCAATACTACATCCTTGTGTAGGTTCTAAGTTCATTGTATGGCAGGCCTTCAGGATCTTCAGCACTTCAGCTTGAAAGACACTAGCGTTCACCTGCAGATGCCAGGACAGTGAACTGTTAGTGGTCTCTAGATAAATCCCTGCTCCGACGCCCTCTGCGCCTTGGAGCCGTCGCGTCGGTGAATTCTCGTACATCGAACTTTCGCAGGACGTCTCTGTTTCTCCGCTCTCTTCTTGAGGGTAGTTCGACAGAGAAGTATTTCCTAAAAGTCAATCTAGGTGGATGGTAGTCGGTAGTTGTAGCGACCATACCCTCCGGTAGCAGATTCAAAAGATTGCTACTTCCGTGGGGTTTTGAGGTCCAGGCCCTTTAACGTTGTTAAAGGCGCCTTCTATATCTAAAAAGGCTGCCAAAGTATATTGTTTGTAATACAGGGTCTTTTCGATAGTTCCCACCACCTCGTGCAGAGCTGTCTCGGTGGATCTACCACTGAGATAGGCATGTTGAGCTGGTGACAGTAAAGTCACATCTACTGATTGGCGGATGTGAGAGTCGATGACCCTGTCATCGTGTTAAGAATGAAGTATGTCAGGCTAATCGGCCTAAAATGCTTTGCGCATTCGTTACCTCTTCTCCTTATCTTTGGCATGAAGACGACCCCAGGGCATACCCGAACACCAGCTCTTGAACATGACCACCACCCATGGTACTACTACCGCAGGTAGTTTCTGTAGCATGACTGGAAGTATGGCAACCGGGCCGGGCGCTTTGAAGGGGGAGAAGCTATTAATCGCCCAGAGGACCTTTTCCTTTGTAATAATGGCGGAATTCTCCTCCCAGGAGTGTCTCTGTCCGTTCCCTGATGCTTCGACCTCGTTTTCGTCCTTGCAACCGGGAAAGTGTGTGTTCATTAAAAGCTCAATAGACTCGGCCTGCGATTCTGTCCAAGCTCCGTTCGCCTTTTTTATAAAGAGCGGACTGAACTGTTCTTTGAACAGGATCTTGCATAATCTGGCAGAGCTCCTAGACTCTCTATAGATTGGCAAAACGCCAGCCAGTTACCGCCCTTGGTTAAGGCAATGGCTTTTCTGTACAATTTTAGGCAGTCTTTGTAAGGCTGCCAAGGGCCTTGTTTGTACATCTTTTGAAGATGGCTCTTGTTAGCTTCCTCAGTTTGGAGAGAGGACAAGTGATCTGGAGCGCGTTCAAAAACCTTACTATGGTAAACCACGAGGTAAGCTGTGGTTATGCTGCATCACTTCACTTATCCACGAAAGTTTATGTTTAACCATTGAGGTTTTTGAACGCACCGTGGTTAACTACAGGTTAAAGAAGAAGAAAAAAAATAAAAACAAAATTTTCCATAAAATAGTCCCCGATAATTGCGTCAATTATTTCATTAATTATTTATTTGTAATAATCCCACAAATCCCACTTTGATTTGTTCATGTGTTTACAATATAACAACTGTCAGAGAGTTGTTTTTATTCTTCTTCTTCTTAACTATCGCTAACCATGCTCCCGAGCACGGTTAAAATTTAACTACACCATGGTTAACCACGAGAGTTTTTGAACGCCAAAAAGCTATGCTCGTGGTTATGTTGTAGTTAACCACGGAGTTTTTGAACGACAAAAGTTTACCATAGTTAACTATGGTTAACCATAGTAAGGTTTTTGAACGCGCTCCTGATACCCTCCAGTTTTCTACTTTAAGTTTTTCCGTGTCCATGGACAGGGTGATGTCCAACACCTCCCAACCATGCTTGGGAATACCAAGGTTGAGGTGTACCGTTATTCTCGTTGCTTCCCCAAAGCGTACGCCTCCCACTGGCGTCACACTCTACGATCAGGTTGGCTCCATTCGATTTTAGTGCTGTTGTCATTTGCATGAACTCCCCTGGGGGTGCAGGCAGGTCATGAGCCATATAGGCTGAGGCTTCCGCCCTCCAAACTCCAATCTAACTACCTTTAGGTCAGTTGAACTGAAGTTCGGGCAGGGGAAGGATTTGATGTTCCTTTTAACCAAAATGCAGGATCTTGGCTTGCCTTGATCCGAGCGGTGGTAAAAGGTGTTGTATTGCCTGTCCGAGAGCGCTTTTATATTCCGTCCTCGTACCCAGGGTTATTGTATTAAGGCGACATCCAAATTTTCCTCCTTTAGGAAAATCTGCAGGTTGTTTGTGGCTATTTGGGAGTGTTGGAGGTTGTTCTGAACGATCTCAAGCATTTCCCGATGCTCCCTGAAGGCCTTCCTCGGCGCCCTCCTCCAAACCCGAACCCTCATACTTAGCTTAGCCACACTCTATCAAAAGTTTTCGAGATATTTAGGGCAACTAGACCAAACTCATGGAATCGACTCAAACTTTAAGGCCGCGCCGTCAGCGGACATTTCTATTCTAAAGTCAGACTGTTTGACAGTTAGGGTAAGGTTGGATTTTAGATACCGCTATAAGATTTTTTGTTGATTTTCGTCGTCGCGGCCATGGAGACTATACAAGGAGTTAAAACTCAGTGTTGTCAATTTTCGTTTGATTAATGGTGACGCTGCAGTCAAATGTACCCCAAAAAACATGACCGATTGTATTTATCCGGTTCATGGCAAAGTACGTTTATGACTAATATATTCTACTAGCTGGGACCCGGTGCGCCTATGCTGCACCCATAAGCCAATAGTAGTAATCAGGTGATATGAATTTTAATATACAGTAGGAGAGTTTTAAAAAGGCAATGTTTTGGTATTTTTGCTTCCAAATAACAAAATTTTGATCGAGACAATAAAAACCATCCATTGACATGGCATTTTTCGAGATATGAATTTTCATACACAGATGAAGTGTCTCAATGACCCCTTATTTTCTGTATTTTGGATAGCTGGGACCCGGTGCGCCTCGCTGCACCCAACGTTTAAAAATTTAAAATCAATCCAAACCTTCAAAATTCAACTCTTCTTAACCATCAAAGAAAAATCAACTACTTTCATGCAAACCTTCACAACAAAAAAAATCATCCAAATCGGCCGAGATGTAGATAGAAGATAGATAGATAGATTATTTTAATTGGGATTTAATGTTGAGACCAGGTTGCAGGGCACCCATATTGGAATATTACAAACATTTACAAAAATTAAGTAATGCGGTCATCGCAACGCTTGGTGATGAACGATATTTTTTGTCTTTCCGTTAGGAGAGAAAACGAATAGCGCCGATGGTTTACCTACTCTCGAGTACACCACGTATAACTGCCCATGTGAAAAACATGGCAATTCAAAGTTTTTTCCACACACTTCCAAAGATTGGCCTTGTGATTGAAGAACACGAAACTGGACACACTTAAATTCAAAAAAGGTATAGAAAATGGCACTCGAATTTCGAGTGCTGGGTCCTGCTAGTGTATATTACTATCGAAACAAAGCTCTCTATGACAGCGCCCCCTAGGAGTGAATTTTTAAAGTAAGCACCGACGCCTCAATTTTGAAAATTTGGCCCAAAAATGCACAATTTGGTGCTCTAAAAACCTAGTGCATCAGGACACCACCAGGCTATCGGTGCCCCGCCTCAAGGAAAGGCTAAAAAAGGTTTTTGTTTACCTCTTACTTTTGTAATTTTTTCGGAACTCATTCAGTTCGAGTATGGTGTAGTATTTATTAGGCTGCCCGAACGGAAAAAACCGAATGACGTCATCCCGAAGCAGCGCTCGCGTCCAGTTTTGTTTAACCGGCGCAGACGTAAGGAAATTTTCATTCGGAACTGCGCCAGTGCTGTGCCGAGTGGATGTGTAGGCAGTATTTTTTGGCGATCCTTCCGTTTCCAAACCTAACCGCATGCATGTACTTTGCTTTTTTATTTTCTCTCGTATGGCATTATGAAGCGAATCAAAGGATTTCATTGACATCGTGTAAAATTTGAAGAATTCTTCTGGGTGTGCTCGTAATTTACCTACTTTGAGAGATATAATTGACTCTCTTTAATTCTCTAAGTATTTATTGGCTGTACCCAATAACGACGTTACTCTTCTTCTTGTTTAGCGCCAGTAAAAGTGCAATAGCAATCAATTCGTTGTCATCCATGTTATAGTGCTTTTACGAAAGCGCCACTATACGTGGCAGTATAAATTCCTAATACAAAAAACCTAACGTCTCCACTAAGCTCACACAATCCCAAGTCGGAATTCCGTATTCAGAAACCGAACACGGAAACCGTATGTGTGCGGCCAGCCTAATGTACCTGACAAATTCCAAGTTTGTAGGCTTTATAGTTTCGGAGATTTCGTGATATTTCGCTTTTTTATAGACTCGAGTTGAAAAACTTTGAACCCCCATTTCACGCCTTTAGGGGTTGAAATTCGAAAAATGCTGAAACAAATGTTTCATTATTTATGCTGTAGAGTATTTATACCAAGTTTGAATAAAATCTGACCAAAAACAAAAAATGTACCCTACAATCCATTCCACCCCATTTCACCCTCTTAGGGGATGAATTTCGAGAAATGCTGAAATAGTCCATGGAAATGGTACTTTAACATTGCAAAAATGCAGGACAAGATTTTTTTCTTGGTTGTGTAGGGGGGGTCGGTGTTAGCTTAAATTTGAGTTTTCGAGTTCCCCACCCCCCCCCCCCCATTTGGCCGCCATCTTGGAAAAGGTGTGCAAATGGTTTTTCCACTATATCTCCGTAACAGTACATCTTACAGAAAATTTATAAACGGACTTTTTGTTTAGAATTAAATTATCTACAATTTATTCTTTAAGCGTTTTGTCGTAAATTGAAGAATTAAGAAGTTATAAGCCTTAGAACACAAAAATTAGTCGCAATATTTTCTTTTAAAGGCTATAACTTTTTTTCCTTCAATTTTAACAAAAAAAATAATAACAAGTTTTTTGTAGAGGGTTTCATAACGAATAATTTCCATTCATTCTTTTTTTAATTTTGTTCACTACGAAGGGTTCACAGCGCCCCGAAGGTATCAAAGTGACAGATTTTCTGAATAATTTTTTACGATTTTACCTCCTCCTCTCCCTAGAATTTCTCAAAAACAGGTAGCATGTAATAATAATGTATGAATGACTTTCCGTTTGAAGAAATGCCGATGTTTGAGTAATGCAATAAAATTATTTATTACGGTTTTTTAATTTAATTAATATTTTCAATTTTGGTAGATAGCACAACTGAATAACACGTACACTTTTATAAAATTGAAAATTTTACTAAGATCAAACTGAAATTACAATTTTGAAATTACACTAAAATAATTCAAAATTTCCCCACAAAATGAATACGTCCGTATTTTGCTAGATAATTAGCATAACTGAATGAAGCACTATTTTTTGCAGCCCTAACACAAATTATTTTCAAAAATTGGAGAAACTAATACATGTTATTATTCAAAGAATTTCATTTTAAACCATCTCGTACCTTACAATACCACATACCACAACAATAATAAAAAACCGTAATAAATAATTTTATTGCATTACTCAAACATCGGCATTTCTTCAAACGGAAAGTCATTCATACATTATTATTACATGCTACCTGTTTTTGAGAAATTCTAGGGAGAGGAGGAGGTAAAATCGTAAAAAATTATTCAGAAAATCTGTCACTTTGATACCTTCGGGGCGCTGTGAACCCTTCGTAGTGAACAAAATTAAAAAAAGAATGAATGGAAATTATTCGTTATGAAACCCTCTACAAAAAACTTGTTATTATTTTTTTTGTTAAAATTGAAGGAAAAAAAGTTATAGCCTTTAAAAGAAAATATTGCGACTAATTTTTGTGTTCTAAGGCTTATAACTTCTTAATTCTTCAATTTACGACAAAACGCTTAAAGAATAAATTGTAGATAATTTAATTCTAAACAAAAAGTCCGTTTATAAATTTTCTGTAAGATGTACTGTTACGGAGATATAGTGGAAAAACCATTTGCACACCTTTTCCAAGATGGCGGCCAAATGGGGGGGGGGGGTGGGGAACTCGAAAACTCAAATTTAAGCTAACACCGACCCCCCCTACACAATCCAAGAAAAAAATCTTGTCCTGCATTTTTGCAATGTTAAAGTACCATTTCCATGGACTAAAAGACGTGTTCCATTATTTATGTTGTAGAGTATTTATACCAAGTTTGAGGAAAATGTGAGCAAAAAAAAATAATTTCCCACATAATCTATTCCACCCCTTTTCACCCCCTTTAGGGGTAGGTCAAAGCTGATAGCGTATAAACACTCTCCATAGTATCAAACTCATGTGGTAAAATTTTTGTGGCGATCGGTTGAACAGCTTAGGAGTCCATAAACAACAAACCCACAAACACACAAACACACAAACATTGACTTTTATAGATATATAGATGTTTACGAAAAACCAGCTTCTAAATTCAATTTATATCAATGCGATTATTCGTAATTAATCGATTTTTGATGTTTCCAATAAATTTTTATTAATTTCCAATGAATTTTTTTGCATTGCCCCATTTCGACTAACTTAATTTTGAACTAATCGTCGAAATAGTTCAAATTCAGCTAACTTCATGTGGGGTACATCGGACAAAGGTGACATCTGTGGCCAAAAATGAACTAGAAGTTTAGTTTCTTCTACCCATCCATTTCCTGTCATTTTCCTCATAAGAGTTTTACCTCCTTGTATAGTCTCCATGGTCGCGGCTTTGGAGAGAATAGAAGTAATTGCTGTAGGGATGGTTTTGGAGGCACATTTTTCGGCATGCGCTGAATATGTGTAAGTTTCCAAGAGTCTGGATTAGTTCCTTGAGGTATTGTAGAGCAAAGAGTTTGCGCAGAGATTTAGGAGTTTAGTAATCAAAATGAGTCGAATAAAGGCCGGGCCACACATATCCGCACCGCGTCCGCACCGCATGACGGCCGTGTGTTGGACAACACACGGAGAAAAAGTAAACAAGTGAAATCTTATCAGTCAGTCCCCACATTTCCGCGTCTCCGTGTCCGCACCGCGTCAAATTTTACTTGTTTAATTTCTCTCCGTGTGTTGCCCAACAAACGGCCGCCATGCGGTGCGGACGCGGTGTGGATATGTGTGGCCCGGGCTTAATGCGTTCATCCAAGACCCTCGTAAGTACAGGCCTGGAAGCAGAGTTTGTGTTTGTGTTGGTAATAGACCCATTATCTGTCAAATCGGAAGATATTATATGGAGGAGGTAAAAGTTCGGGATATTTTGCCGTAAAAAGTCATAAAATAATATATTTAACCAGTTTTTATTGCAATAGGATTACCAGTGAATAGTGCTTCAGTGATTTAATTAAGAAAATTTAAAAAAATCGAGTGATTAAGTGTGTTTTAAGTGAGTTAATTGTGAAGGTGGCCAATTTTGTTTACATTCGCGGTGGTTTTTTCTTGTTTATTTAGCGGAAAAATGTTGAATTTGTGTAGTAATATAATAAAAAGTGCTTTTTGAGTGATTAAAGATTGTTATAGAATAGTTATTAAACACATTAAGTGCAAGTACCACCACACAACATACATAACAATAACTTTTTCACTTTTCCTTCACATTTTTCTGCACTTATGTTTTTAATAAGTATTCTATAATAATCTTTAATCACTCAAAAAGCACTTTTTATTATATTACTACACAAATTCAACATTTTTCCGCTAAATAAACAAGAAAAAACCACCGCGAATGTAAACAAAATTGGCCACCTTCACATTTAACACACTTAAACTCTCAATTTTTTTATATTTTCTTAATTAAATCACTAAAGCACTATTCACTGGTAATCCTATTGCAACAAAAACTGGTTAAATATATTATTTTATGACTTTTTACGGCAAACTAATGCAAAAATATTCCGAACTTTACATCACGGCGTATAAATCCAACAAAAGTGACAGATTCTGGGACTACGAGCAGCTGCGTTAGTGTTAATGAGGTAGGCAACTTCCAGGCCTGTACTTGAGAAGGGCTTGGTCAAGACCTTCTCAAGTACAGGCCTGGAAGTTGCCTACCTCACTAACACTAACGCAGCTGCTCGTAGTCCCAGAATCTGTCACTTTTGTTGGATTTATACGCCGTGATGTAAAGTTCGGAATATTTTTGCATTAGTTTGCCGTAAAAAGTCATAAAATAATATATTTAACCAGTTTTTATTGCAATAGGATTACCAGTGAATAGTGCTTCAGTGATTTAATTAAGAAAATTTAAAAAAATCGAGTGATTAAGTGTGTTTTAAGTGAGTTAATTGTGAAGGTGGCCAATTTTGTTTACATTCGCGGTGGTTTTTTCTTGTTTATTTATAGTCCAAGAGCTAGTGACAGAATTGCAAAGTGATTTTGTAGAGGATGGGCCTTTGATATAAGGTAGATTAGGTAAAGCACAACCGATTAAAAATATTCGCCAGTTCGAGTCTACTTAAGTTTTAATTTTATGAATTTTTGAACTTGTCGATTTTTTGACCATGAAAAAAGTGATATTGCAGAGGATGGGACTTGGTATATAGGTTAATTGGGTTGCCCCCAACACATATTCCGATTCCCATCTCGTTTGGAGGTTAGGTTTGACTTTTGGGAATTTTTGAACATGTCGGTCTGATCAAGATGGACAAAGTGATATTGGAGAGGATGGGGTTTGGTATAATGGTGAGATAGGCCACCAAGAACCCTAATTCAGCTGCCCATCTCATATGCAATCACGGTTGCGATTTTGGCGGCTTTTAATTTTGTGGCCATTTTCGGTATGACCCAAGTGATTTTGTAGGAGATGGGATTTGAATATTAGGGTTCGTTACAACATCTACAATACATATCCACTTGCCCATCTCTTTCCCAGTTGTAGAAATCCTTGCCATCTCCAGTTGAAGTTGAAAAATTGTAAAATCTAGCAAATTGAGTTAAAATGGATGTATATACCCCTCTAGTGGCATATTTATGTTATATATTTCAGATATTATGAGTAGTTGTGTATTGTATATACAAACATACATTATAACCCGGCCCGCTGGGTGCGGGCGTGCAGAGTGTGCACCGCACGCGGGCGGCACTTTCAGGGGGCGGCAAACACAACAATCTCGTGATCGAACTCATTTTCATCATTTGCACCTAGGTTCTTTTTAGAATGCCATAACAATTACATGTATTGATCTCCTTTAAAAATAAACCGATAAACCGAAAACGTTCAAACCACTTAAGAAGGATCGATCTCTGAAAATAGTATAATATAAGGACAGAGAATGTAAAATTAAATTCCCATAATAGAAGTCAAATTTATTCTGTAAATAAAAGTTGACATTCTAATCTGATTATAATTATTGACAAAATTTTAAAGCAGTTTGACGTCTAGTTATGGAGAATTATTCATTTTTATGTGCAATAAATTCCCACGTTTAATATCATTTTTACTCGACCTTTACTTGAATATTGAATACTAATTACTCGAATGCAAGACGTCCAATGTTTTTTAAAAAATTTTATTGAATGTATGAGATATCAATAAATAACGTATTCAAATTTCAGATTTTTAATTTGGAATATGCTCCTTCAATCGATCTTCCTTAAGATAATTTTAAAGAGAATTCCCCGTTGTTCCATGTAGAGGAAAAACCAAATAAAAAGAAAACGAGTTTCCCATTCGCTCTGGTTGTTTAAAAGCGCAGCTTTTTCACTCATGCTGCGGGCTCCGTTTGCTTCTTAAAGCCCGGGACACACATATCCGAACCGTGTCTGAACCGCATGACAGCCGTGTGTTGGACAACACACGGAGAGAAAATAAACAAATAAAATTTGATGCGGTGCGGACATGGAGACGCGGAAATGTGGGGACTGACTGGTAAGATTTTACTTGTTTACTTTTTCTCCGTGTGTTCTCCAACACAAGGCCGTCACGCTGTGCGCAAATGTGTGTCCCGGGCTTAAGCCGGCTCTTCAGGATGCGGTGAACGTTTCATTCGAATATTGGCTTCCAACGTTGGAGTGATACCCATCACAGCCTGAACGTGTCCAAATACGAACGTTGGACGCTACGACATTGGACACTCGTAGTTCGAGCATCTGCCACACGATGCATCCTACCATCAAGCGTCCAACGTTGGAGAGTGTTCATAGCATCGTGTAGAGCCGTCTTTAGTTAACTTTTCCTCTAGCCGGGCGATAGTCCGACGTACAGCGTACAGGGTAATAGTACAGGATCCGTAGAAGAACGACCTTCACCGATCGAGAGCTTATACGGGGATGCATGCAGGAACATCTCACGTTACCCTGCCTTTAATTATGACAAACAGGGCTGTAATGATGCGACCAGTAAATAAAATAAAAGAAAGTCAAATTTTTTTTTTCAGTTTTATTTATCCATTTACATATATTATTGGAAACAAAAAATTTATTAACTTCATGGAAAATGTTGGAAAGGGAAGGAAATATAGCGCAGCCAACCAGAAAAATAAATTAAAGTCGATCTGAGTTATATTACGAGGGTGAAATTTAGGGGTGAAAATGGTTTTTCACGATTTTCGGCGAAAGTAGACCTCCTATCGAAAAAAGTTAAATATAAAAGTTGTAGGTAATAAAAAGATCTACAACTTTTGTACAAACCATTTTTTCCGCCTTACCAACTTCCAGAGCAATGAGTCATCAAAGTCAAATTTTGGGTTTTTTTTTAACTAAAATTTCAACTAAAACCACCTTTTTCTCCAAAAAATACCTAGTTAACTAATATTTTTTTTTACAAAATTGGAAAGCTTGGACAATTTCTTATCAATAATGTCCGGACAATTTGTATCCTACGGCTTTTATTTTTGGAGTTATAAGCAATTTTAACGCTAAAATTGGCTCTTTTTTTGTGCCTTTTCAGCTAAGCTTTGCCAAAAAGTACCAAATAAGCACCAAATAAGGCAAATTTTAACATCAAACTTGCTAATAACTTCAAAAGTAAAGGCCGTAGCGTAAAAATTGTCCAGACAATATTGATAGGAATTGTCCAAGCTTTCCAATTTTGCAAAAAAATATCAGTTAACTAGGTATTTTTTGGAGAAAAAGTTGTTTTTAGTTGAAATTTTAGTTAAAAAAAACGAAATTTTGACTTTGACGACTCATTGCTCTGGAAGTTGGCTAGCTGGATCCTTGATTTTGACAGTTTTAGATAGGTGCGAGTATTCTACGTACACTTCATGGAAATAGCTCAAAGGGTTACATAAATACAGGGTGATATGTAAACCTCTACAAAAAAATTCAAAACGCCCTAGCTGCTAAACCGTTAAGATTTACCCCCCCCCCCCCATACGATTTTTTCTTCGTCTATCCAAAACCTATCTACAGCCGGCCGCTTTGCAAGCTTAAAGGTATACACCCTGTATAATCATCAAAATGTTTTTTTTTCCATCAACCAATTTTTCTCAATTAAACGGAAAATATTGATGGAACGGAGATGGGATTGAAAATGTAACATTTGGCAGATGCCACGAGCCTATGGTCCAAATCTTGGGTTCTACAAAATCACTTGGGTCATACCGAAAATGGCCACAAAATTAAAAGCCGCCAAAATCGCAACCGTGATTGCATATGAGATGGGCAGCTGAATTAGGGTTCTTGGTGGCCTATCTCACCATTATACCAAACCCCATCCTCTCCAATATCACTTTGTCCATCTTGATCAGACCGACATGTTCAAAAATTCCCAAAAGTCAAACCTAACCTCCAAACGAGATGGGAATCGGAATATGTGTTGGGGGCAACCCAATTAACCTATATACCAAGTCCCATCCTCTGCAATATCACTTTTTTCATGGTCAAAAAATCGACAAGTTCAAAAATTCATAAAATTAAAACTTAAGTAGACTCGAACTGGCGAATATTTTTAATCGGTTGTGCTTTACCTAATCTACCTTATATCAAAGGCCCATCCTCTACAAAATCACTTTGCAATTCTGTCACTAGCTCTTGGACTATTAGGGGAAAAATGTTGTATTTGTGTAGTAATATAATAAAAAGTGCTTTTGAGTGATTAAAGATTATTATAGAATAGTTATTAAAAACATAAGTGCAGAAAAATGTGAAGGAAAAGTGAAAAAGTTATTGTTATGTATGTTGTGTGGTGGTACTTGCACTTAATGTGTTTAATAACTATTCTATAATAATCTTTAATCACTCAAAAAGCACTTTTTATTATATTACTACACAAATTCAACATTTTTTCCCTAAATAAACAAGAAAAAACCACCGCGAATGTAAACAAAATTGGCCACCTTCACAATTAACTCACTTAAAACACACTTAATCACTCGATTTTTTTAAATTTTCTTAATTAAATCACTGAAGCACTATTCACTGGTAATCCTATTGCAATAAAAACTGGTTAAATATATTATTTTATGACTTTTTACGGCAAAATATCCCGAACTTTTACCTCCTCCATATAATATCTTCCGATTTGACAGATAATGGGTCTATTACCAACACAAACAAAAACTCTGCTTCCAGGCCTGTACTTACGAGGGTCTTGGCTTGGTTCATCGCAAACTTTGATTGTATTCGCTCAGACTGTCTACGTCTTCCGTGGAGTGAAGAAGGAAATTGTGGTCCTGGTTCATGCGAATTGAATATTCTGGCCCTGTGCTCCCTGCATTTTTCCGTTTTGTTTTTGCTGGCTGCCCTGTTTCAACAGGAATCTCTTATTTTTAGAATTACACTTGCTCCGAAAGTTGTAACGTAATGAATTTACACAAGGATTATAATATTTGTTTATTTTTATACTATATATATGTAATTCATCCTTTTAACGTACTTACCTCATCTCCCACAAAGAAATATCTTCTCTTAATTAAAATAAAACAGCATTTAAAGGTTTCATAACAAAATTTTATTCCTACAATCATCTGTTTAATCTTTCCGCCATTTCGGATTTGATTTTTTTTAATATCACACCATTTTTATGTTCTCATGTCCTTAATAATCATTCGCTTGGGTAATCATCTGTCCCGTACGACTGTAAAAATCCTTTTTATTATAACCAAAGTATTAAAGTAAGAGATTTCATAACATGTCGATGACAATAATTTTGTACTTAGTTATAAACCACGAGGGAGCATTATTCCTTTTAAGGACCATGAAGCTGTACCATGCCCGCACTTAAGTGTGGCAACTTGGACTCCTTCCGTTTTACCATTATAGTAGCGTCACACGTTTCTTTCCTTAAAAAAAGGGGGATGATATGTACATGGGTGTATGTGTATGTATATAGATATAAAAAGCGCCTTTCGGTGGGGGTGGTGGGTAGGGTTCCAGCAAGTGATAAAATAAATCTTCACTCAATAAACCAGAATTTTATTGTATTAAAAGAATCTGAGCTATAATAAAAGGTACATGGCATATATTGCAAGGATACTACATACATATACATATAAATACTTGAATATAGTCAAGATAATATAATTCTAGTCGAAATTTCATTTCAGAATATCCCTTAATCCCAATAGTATCCTTTTTCCACACGATGATTGTTGCCGTTCGTTGAATGCACTCAAAGTACTACAAGCGCCCGTTTATAGCTGCTGCGGTGACTCAGGAGGGGCGTCAAGGGCAGAGCGCTAAGGTAGAACGGATATCTTCTTTCTTTTCTATCGGGGGATGGTGTGGTGTGGTGTGGTATGGTGCGCTATCCTGTAGCTTGTCGGGCAAGAGTAGGAGAGCGAGAGGGCATGTTAAAGAAATGAGATAGGAGGAAAAATAGTTCTCGTTTTAGATAAATTGGAGATTTGCAATCCGCTTCGACTGTTTTCATAGACGAATTCCTCTCCTTGGACATATAATTCGCGAATGCAATTTCAAAAGGAAATTGTCTGCAGTTAAATAAATCCTTTCGGTTTAATTTAATTACAATTCCGGCAACATCCTTGTGAAGCGGACTGCAAAAGTTTCTGTTTTGTAACACATGTCTGAGGCAAGTAGATGTAGCTGGAAAGAAAGTTTTCAAGTTAAGAGTATAAAAGTAGTAAAAAAAGTAATAGCGGTAGTAAATTGGTAGTAACTTTAGTATTAGAATAGATATAGATGTAGTAGTAGCAGATATAGTAGGAAAGTGTTGAGTTCGCTATTTCGAGCCGCGATGTCCAGTCACAATCCTTGAAGTATAACAAAGAACAAGAATTGCGTTTGGACAATCAGAGCTAAAAATTGATTATGTTGACTTCGGCTGCTGCTGTCGATATTGCTGCATCACAAAGTGTCCTGCAGTTGAATATCCTTTAATATCGATCCGATTTATTTTGTCTGTATTTATATGCGAATATATATATGTACATACCTACCATTTATATAATATATACTTAAAGTAGATCCAGCAAACGTCCGAGTGTTATAGCATTAGAAGCTCCCCAGAACGTTGTATACGTGACTGAAAGTGTCGAGCATTATTGGCCCCAATGGGCAATCCGAGGATGCCGAACTTCTTATATTTTCTTCTTGAAACGAAACATTGCTAAGGAATGGATGGATGTGTACCGGCGGCGGCGGAGGGCGGGCTGAAAGGACACACAATCCGCATTTCTTCTTCCTGTGCAAATGAATTCTGGTTAGTTGCTAAGGGGTTAAAGAAAGTGCATTCTCTGTCAGATTTCGTGTAGCAATGAACATACATACGAGTACTATACTAAGAATGAAGACGTTTTTGGCTCCAGGTCTCCCGTAAGGATTTCTCCACATTGTTTTTTTGTTTCTATCCTTGATAAGATGTCCTTTCTCGTTCGTATTTATGCTTACAGACGACGACGACGGTTTGTGGCTATCCTGGAAAAAGGAAAAAAAAATTTTTGTTGTATAAATGAAATGAACTGGAGAAAATTTGTCTTGATTGGTTTTGGGAATTCAGTGACGATTATACGGTACTTTAGTCCAGGAAGGATGTGGGAGAGACAGGACAGACGGTCTCTTAGTTTTGGTATTGACTTGTGATGGTTTTTGTGTCCTTTGGAACATTTTTTTTTATAATTATGATTGGAATTTAATTGGTTGATAAAGTAAATTTTGAAATACTTTTTATCGTTCTAAATTCGTCCTCGAGGGCAATATTGATTTAATATTAAGCTTGTAGCGTCGCGGTAAAATTGTTGGCAATTGGAAGGCGGGAAATAATAAAATTTTACAGAAGGGGTTATACAAATTTCAAATATACATAAATATTGAATTGTGAAGCAGATTTAATAAAAATTAACAACGCAAATAATCTGGATGGTGTTAAATTATCTTTCAACAGAGATTAGTTAAATATTTTTATTACTATAGTTGTAGATACTTATTTTGTGGTTTATGTCTATTTTTATTAAAAAGTGTACAAGAGCGTGGAAAACTCTCAGGAAATAAATAAAAGAAAAGCTGTAAATTGTGGATTAGGTGCTTTGGGGTAAAGTCCATTTTAAAACTAAGATTGGAAGAAACTGTACGAAATATGAAAGATTCTGACATTGAAAAATATTTTCCCGAAGATATCTCTGAATCGCTTGACAACGGAGGGAACATTGAGAGGCAGGGGCCCAGAATGACTCCTCCTGCACCGTTATTAATCCCACAAATAGTTGAAAGTTTGCATAAATCTGCCACAGGAAATCTGCAACAATCGATCAACGAAAATGATGAGCTAATAAGAAAGCAAGTTACAATTTTGGAGTTAAAGAAAAAAATACCTTGTCTACAATGCAGTGACGCGGAATACTACGGTATGCAATTTTCATTCAGAGACACCGAAGAGCCTCTTAATATATTCAGCGGCGACAACTACCTACTCGATCAAACAATGGGTTAAGAATTTCGAGGAAGCTAAACATCTTTATAAATGGAGTGATCAGCAATGTCTCATTTACGGTAGAATTTGCAGCATTACAACAAGCGCCCTAGTAACACATCAAAAAGTTTGAGATGCTTTAATTGCAACAAAGTCACTTGGCAACAAATTGTCTAAATTACGAAGGGATCAGGGAACATGTTTTAAATGTGGAATGAGCACTTCGGGACAAACTGCGACCAACGTCAAAATGTTCTAACATCATCGGCATCAGAATCATCGTCAGAAACGGTGATGATACTTCAAGGCGACATCCCTGACGAGATCTTAGCAGGAGATAATACCTATAAAACGCGAAATTTTTTTAATGATTTCCATTATAATTTTAGATATTCATTCGTGAACAAAACATCATCAGGCAAATAAATGCTAGACACAGAAAGCCTCATAAGCTTCGTCCAGGAACGTTTCATTCCAGAGTTTATTTTTGCCTGCTCTTACTGATCAGAGTATGAAATGTAATTATGTTATTGGGTAGACATTTTTTAAATAAGTGTAATGCAAAATTTATTCTAAACTAGCTGGGACCCGGTGGGCCTATGCTGCACCCATAAACCAATAGTAGTAATCAGGTGATATGAATTTTGAATTTGGAATGACTCCACACAGAGCTAATAATATTCTACTTGTCATACCCTTTCATTTGATACCCATACCGAATGGCTTGCAAAGAAAAAGTAATCCGCCATTTTGTGTTGGCCGCCATTTTAAATTTGGACCGATCGATCTGAAACTTTGGGAATCGTATTTTTTTCGGAAAAAACCAAAATAATATATATCTGAGCTCTTTAGCAGTAATTCGAAGAGTACCTCCCATACAAAAGTCACCCGAAGTGTTCGAGATAGAGCAAAATAGACCGCGTAGGAACACCCGCCGTATCCGAAAACCCCTATATACAAAAATTCAGGCCAATCGGATGAGCGGTTTCGTAGTCTATTGAACATTTACAGACAGACATACTTTCACTTTTATATATATAGATTTTAAATGACGATGAAATGATGATGATGATATATTACGAGTTATGACAATTTTCGCAAGGAAATTTTAAATATTGAAACTGTTGAATTAAAGTTTACAAAATGAGGTTAAAAGAGTGGATTCCCAAAAAAAAGCTTTAGGTTGATGTTAATCATCAAAAAAATTCAACTCAGGACGACACACAGGCCAGTAACGATGATTACCGTTAATTGAGAGTTTAAGAGCACTGTCTGTCCTGGGTATAAGGGATCAGTTGAAAATATGTATTAATATTAAGGTCCAAGAGGGCGGCGCCACTACAGCCGAGATCCAGTAATGTCTTCATTTATTTAGTTATAAAATGATAACGCCTCCACAATACAAGACTCAATGCCGGATGTGCATAGAAGGTAGGCAAAGCTTGTGTTTGAAAAAAGAGCGCTCTTATACTTTTGCATCTCTTGTCTCTAGTTTCCAGCAATAAACCAATGCGGGGCAATAGCAGCTTTTGGGTGCCACACGAGGTTCTCAGAAAGTTCCAGAGCCCTCCTAGGTTATAGGACATAACTTCACCGCTTCAGGTTGGCGATTCACCGTTCTGCCCAGAATGCCCAGAAAAAAAAATAGAACGCGGAGCATGTCCTCTTTAAATGCCTGAGGTTTGCGGAGCACAGAACGCAAAAAAGTCACAATTATTTAATTTAAAAGAAATGGAGAATTTAGGCAGTCTACCAAGGTAATAGTTAAAACGTTTATATCAGATGAAAATTAATCTGGATCAAGAATCCGGATTCCGAAAGTCAAGTATGACGTCATAATACGGATTAAGTGTGCCAGTCTGTCTAGGGCTTTAGGGTTTTTAAAAAATTCATTTTATACCTAAATTCTCGTACTTACTTTCATTGTACAGTTTGGGCATAAAAAGGTAATCTACCTAAAAGAAATGTCTTTAAAAATTTAAGGGCGCTTAAAAATATCTCGCACGGGGCGCCAAAATACCTAAACCCGGCACTAGGCACAAGGGGCACGTGTTCTCAATTTTAGATTAACAAAAACATACAACATTAAAAGAAATATATTTGTAATCTTATATATGTATTAATAAAAGAAAGTTTCTGTATGTATGCATGTATGGATGTATGGATGTGTGCGCTATAGCGGGCACACCAGTCATCGCAGAGCTTCGAAATTTTGCATGAAGGTCCGTGGGGGTCTTCCACCAACACCTTGAAGCTTGATTTTCGAAATTCAACATGGCCACCGAAATAAGACCGAAATTAAAAATGGCCACCCAAATATGAATTTGCAAATTGTGTTCCGATTTCAATGAAAGTTGGTATCTAGGGGGTTTTAGGCAGGGTTTAAATTGCTGCAGCAATTTTAATACTGTTGCTGTTGACTTTGCTTTGCTGCTAAGAAGACCACATCAATTTACTTTGCTTTGCTTTACTTTTTGTTTCATATTGCTGCGAATGCTGTTGCTTACAAATGCTGGGGCATGCTAGTCCGGCTGCGAATGCTTTCACATACACATAAAAACAAGCTTTCACCCTTCTACACAAAATACCATTTTACTATATAAAGTTGGATCATGAAAAAACAAATGCTGAAGGAAAGCAAAGTACTTTACAGTCTTGGAGAGCAAAGCTTTGAAAAACTGTAAGTAAACAGAAAGCATTTCACAGCAAAGTATTTTAAAGCCGAAGCATTTGCAGCCGGACCAGTATGCTTCTGAAAGCTTTTAAGTAATTTGAAAGCAACAGCATTTGCAGCAATGAAACAAACAACTTTCATAGTCTACACAGCAATGCAAGCTTAAAAATATGTGCTTTGCTTTAAGTTTACTTTGCTTTCAAACCCTGGTTTTAAGGTCGCTAATAACGAACTTGTGTTCAAAACTTATAAATTCAAAATGGCCGCGCCAATATGGCCGACGAATTTGCCAATTGTGTTCCGATTCCAAGGAAAATCGGTATCTGGGGTTTTTTGAGGTAGCAAATAACGAATTTATGATCAGAACTTATAAAATCAAAATGGCCGCGCCAATATGGCGGACGAATTTTTCCAATTGTATTCTGATTCCAATGAAAGTGGATATCTGGGGGTTTTTAAGGTTGCAAATAACAAATGTATGATCAAAGCTTATAAATTCAAAATATGGCCGATGAGTTTGCCAATTGTATTCCGATTCCAATGAAAATCGGTATCTGGGGGATTTTAAGGTAACAAATAAAGAATTTATGATCAAAACTTATAAATTTTAAATTTCGGGGCCAATTTGGGGGACCAATTTTGCCCAACAAGTGTCATTTCCCGGTCAGCGGTATGTAGGTTGTTCAAGAGTTGGGAAATCGAAAAATCTTCACATTGTAACTCCAAATGGAAGAATATTGACCATACTGTATCCTGGTCATTTCTTCTATTGTCGTGAAGTTTACCACATTCCTAAATGTAGGAAATTTCTTATATTTCCCTTAACCAGTATAGAAAAAGTAAAAACTGTAGAAAAGGTAGAAATAGATTTTCCAATTAATAAGAAGAGCATCTCTATAAAATTCAATAAAAAAACGCTGTACAAGACAGCTATCCACAGTTCTACCGGTCAGACGCCTGAAAAGATGATTTTCAGGAAACTGATTACGCTGCCAAGTGATTTAAATTTGGGAATCGCCCAACAGGATGAAGGCCCACTACGACCTAAGGACGAACGGATTTAGATTTAAGGAAGGCGATCGAGTCGAGCTATAAAATCCTCTGGGTAAGTAAGGTAAATCGCCAAAACTACAAAGGAAATGGAACGGTCCCTCCACGGCCATCACGAGGTTAAACGATGTCATCTATCGCATCCAAAAAGGTTCGATCGGTAAGAACGGGACCTGCAGGAAGCTGTGTTCGGGACGAACACTGATTAAAAAGGGGCCAGTGTAACGGCTAACTGAAAAGAGAAAGTTAAAATTCCAATTCACCGAGAAGTTTCATGCTCAGAGGCACCTACTTTAATATACATACATAAGGCAGTGTCACATCTCAATGTAGTACGGCTGTTCTAACTGAACCACCAAGAAGAGGAAAGGGGAGCACATGTGTGCAAGAAGTTTTGTTTTGAAATTAAAGTTGTTAAAAAGAAAGAAATTGTTCCAATTAATCCCTGACGAATCCGAGAACGCTCGAGAAGAAATGTTACAATATTTTTTATAGGTAACTCTAAATTTCTGTATGGTATCCAAAATCATTTTTTCCAGATTTTTTGTGGTTTGCATTATATGTACTTTTTTCCTACCGCGGACAGTGCACACATAAACTTTTTTTTATTCAAAGGCGTTGCAACACACGCGGGTTTTTTCCTAGTATTAAAAAAAAGTTTAGTAAAAGCATTTATATTTGATGTCTTTAATGTTTCCTTCTGAAAACTTCCAATACATCATTAGGGTTCATTTTTGACCCAATCTCTTGATGGATATGCATTAAAGCCATTTAAACGATCTTCTGTCATCCCACTTCGAAGTTATGTTTTTAGTCGGCGTAAGGTGGAGAAAGATCGCTCGGCAGTGCTAGTAGTTACAGGTGCACAAAAATTGGCACAGAGTTCTAATATTTGGTAGCACCGATGGTCTTTTATAAGCATCTGCTGGAGATTTTGGGATATTTTCTCTCATTTCTTGCTTCTTTAGCTCAAAGCTGAAAAACAGGGAAGGTCCTCTCTATACACTTCCACACTTCTTCCATAACTTTGTCATTGAAGTTATGGGATAGTAACTTTTGCAACTGCCCTATTGTTTGCAGCTGAGTTCTAGGGAACCTGGAAAACATTGCATTTATTAAATAATCTATAAAAGAATTAAATATTGAAAGGCGGCAGTATTCTTCAACAGACTGAGTCTGAATATTAAATCTATTTGTTTGACGGCCGGTAATTCTGCGGACTGTGCTTTCTGTGCTAATTTCGTCTGCAAGGGCCTCAACTATAGCTAGGGTTGCCAAGTGGCCGGTTTTCAGCCGGCTCGGCCCGCATTATCACTCTCGAGCCGGCGGCCGGCTAGATATTTCAAAAATTCGAAAAAAGCCGTTAATTTCAATTTCTCCCATCAAAAATGTTTTAATATTTATAATTTTTGTTAATACTTGTAAAGTTAGAAAATCTTTACAACTATTAAGAAATTCATACATTTTTAACATGTTATACTCAAACGCAATTTGAATGTAGCGCGTTATCATGCGCACGGACCTAGTAGCTTTTGTACCGATTATCTATAGATATGTAACTATAAGCATCACTATCAAATGGCAGTCAGTTTTGTGTTGATTCGACGCTGTCAGATTTTGCGGGTGAATAAATTATATTTAAAAGCAGGTATTTTAGGGTGTACGAAAGTAATACGTCAAGAGTGCGATCAAAAACTATATCGGGCAATGAGAAGTCACCGCCTCTGAAAAAAACCACGATCTAGAAACTGCGTTTTCAATAAATCGTGGTTAATTGATCCAAAATTTTCAAGTTGGCTTGTACTTGGAAGAGACCAAAGCGAAGCCGAGTGTATTGTGTGCAGTACATTTTTTACTGTAAAATACGATGGCTTTAAATCCATTCAAAGACACCACGACGGGCAGGGGGCCGGAAATTCCGTCCCGTCGAGTTGGCAACCCTAACTATAGCCAAAAGCTTTTTGCACGCGTCCGAGCTAGCTTCAAGTGCCTCTGGAGACCGGCTGTGACGTATTGATAAGCAGAACTACAGAAAGTATATCAATTTCAATGGCTTGTACTGATTGAGATAAAGGCAACGTGATTCCTAAAATATCGGTGAGGATTACAAAGCACCTTTTATTTCATCACTCATGTTGGTTCCTCCATTGTATCCGTGACGGCAGCACAATGTAATGACTAGGTTAAGGTAAATTTTGTGTAAAGTTATGACCGTCTGGTGGGGCACGTTCCCCGTTCCCCTTTTCAAATCCGCCTATGTTTATATGCAGTAATGTTAGAGTTTTTCACTATCCACAACTGACAAATGACAGCCAAACCAAAATGGCGGCCAAACAAAATCGGCCTGAAACAATTTTTGCAGTTCATCAATTTACCTTTTTTGTGGACTGGAACAATTGTGCCTAGAAGCCTCTCTGCCGGTGTCATGCAACCGGGAATTTCTTTGCACCATATTTTAAGCTGCTTGTACCACCTGAGGCTGAAGATTTATAATTTATGAGTTGTTATCCTAGGCATTTGCAATTTCTTCCATTGTAAGTTCTGTGTACCGTTTTCTGTCTTAAGGGATATGTTTCTCCCTGAATAAGGCTATCTTTTCGTTGAAGAAGTCTTTAAAGTACTTCTCCAATACCCCAAGTTTACCAACGATAGTACTATGTATAGTATCATGCTCTTTCTAACCCGTCGATCAAAATCCCATATATTTTAGGGATTAGTTGGGAGAGGCCCACTTGAGTATTCATTAATTAAACAACTTAATTGAAAGTGAATAGCAAAATGTACCAAGAATTGATCGTTTAACATTTTCTTTAATCCAGGGGGTAGATATATTTTCAACATTTGATTCCATCCTTCCCCAACACAAAAACTAAATTCCAGCGAGCAATTTCGAATTATTTCACATAAGCAGTAATAGCTATGAGTAATTGCATCTGGGGAGCAATTGACACGACTCCAGTCCCTCGGATCACACCTTCGCCTTTGTAAGTTCATTGTTAATTTATAGAAGAGCAGTCCTTGGTCTATTGTCTACCAAAACATAGAGCAGCACAGTCCTATTAAAATTCGATTGCATACCAAAGGCATTTCACACCTCTCAAGAGCACCCTCAGGGGTGATATCTCATCAGAATCATCGATTTCACCAACAATTACCTCCGGTGAATGCAAATAGTGGTTAGCTACTGCACTCAGCTTGAACCGAAGTTAGGGAGTTAGGGAAATTTAATTTTCTCCCATTTTCCCTTTTGTTTTGTGCTAGAATCCTGTTACTGAGTCCTGTCTACATTCATTTCCACGTAGTTTTATTTTTTTTTGTTGTATCCTGATATTCAATTCTGTCTTCGACGATGAATGCAAATCCAATCAAGGACGCTGCACCCATCCTCTCTGTGCTTCACTATTACTTTTCATATGGTGTGAATAAATAAATAGAGTTGCGGGGGAAAAGAATCCTTCACATAAGCACGATGCGAATGGTTGAACAGGTAACTAAGGGTGAACATTTTGCAGACGGAGTGAATTATTTTCCACACGATTGCAGAAAACACACACCCACATGGCCACATACACCCATACAACGAATATTCAATGAAAAAAAGGGAATAGAAGGACAATTCTGAACTTCGATTTTTGAATACAGATCACAAGTGACCCCGTGAGGGCAGTTAAAGGGGTGCAGGCTAAAAGTGGCAGTAGGATATACTCTGCTGTATAGTATAAATGGGGATGGGAATTGAAGCATCGCCTCCCGACTCGGAGCCCTGTGCCTTCCGTTAGATGTTTATTCAGTCGCAAAATTGAAAATAAACACACGAAAGAGTTGCACCCGCAGCGTAAATGCCAGCCTAGCACCAAAATACAATCAGGAAATGCCTTTGTTTGCAGAAAAATTTGATTTAACTGAAAAAGCAGATTCCCTCTGATAATTTTCAATTTTAAATTTTATGTTTCTGAAAATTGCAAATCGAAAAATTTATTATTGTTCGAAATATTTTCACAATAATAAATTACAACGTGATGTTTTCATGTAACTTTAGATTTATTAATAATATCCGAACACAGAGCTGTTTTCAATATTATTTGTGGAAATATGTTATTATTTATATTTTTTTGGTGTATTTTGCGGTTAATTTCAATTTAATTTGTTGCTTTAAACGTAAAAATAACAAAGATAATGCACGTACGTGGAACTGTTACCATTCTTGCCCTTGGGATTAATTTATATGCAAAACTCACTACTTTACAAGTAGTACTTTAATTATGAAGTTAATAAATAAATATAAATTAACACTATACTAAAGGACATTTTAACTGTACTTGAACTTTTTTGCCTAATTTTCATTTACTGGCTTACCTGATACGATTTACTTCTTTTGACTGGCTGACCATTGTATCTAAAAATTTAGTAGCCTTTCTGCAACTTTCTCTACAATACTTTCATAAAAATTGATCCATATTTTGTTCAAGACTCACGAGGCGTGGATATCTCTAAAAGTTGAATGTTATTAATAGGCCAATTCTTAGTTGTGACGGGTCATAAGTCATAAGCAAATATGAAAACATTTATCTTGACACGAATCTTGTGACAAATCAGCTGTTCCCGATTCTCAGTGAAAAATCACAACATTCATCACTAGAATTCCACCACGATTGTGATGGAAATGTGAAATGTCAAATGTTGTGAAATTCTTATGTGAAATGTCAATCATTAAACGCGCGCCAAAATGGGAACAGATAAATTTTTCTGTAAATAGCATGAAATTTAACTGCTTTTATTATTTTTAAGTCTTTACAGAAGGAAAAAAGTCGTACCAGAGAACCTCCCCAGAGCAGTTTGAGTATTTCCTCGAATTTTGGCGGAATCATCCAGAAATTTGACTAAATAAAAATGACCCCACCAACCCGAATCGGATACAAAATCTTTGGGCTAATTTGGTTAGAAATTTAAATGCCCTTAAAGGGCCAACCCGGACTCCCCTGTGAAAAACCATGTTTTGTTAGTTTGCTGTGAGGGTAATTTTTTTTTGAATTAAGTAGAAACAAATAAAACGTCGTGTGAAAAAAACTTGTTTTGTTAGTTTGCATGTTCTACGAATGAGGTATTTCTTCCATTATTATTATTTTATCATCCCTGTGACCAGCTTTATATGTCATCACAAGCCTGCGATTATCAAAACTTGAGACTGGCGCACGACAATATGTAAAAGTCACAACTGCGACTCACCACGCCCTTATGACTTTATTGTGATTTGTGATATGTCACTAATGATTTGATAATTGGCCTATAAATCTACTGGATCTACCAATGCCTATTATAACGTCCTAAATAAATGCACATAAATTCTTGTAGATTAGGTCATGTTTAGCATATTCCCAAAAAGGTTACAATAATAACCCCTGCCACCCAATAACAATTACTTTTATTCTCTCCAAAACCATCGAATCCAACCAAATATTATACGGCAAGCAGTACGGTTTAAGGCAGAAAAACCTGAATGAAACCATGCATCTCTTTGATAAATCAAGACTGGTTGCTCTAGATCAGAGCTGGACAACAGCAGCTTTTGCCAGCCGTTCTATCCTGCTTGTGAGTTCGAGTGAGAAAGGTATAGGCAAAAGCTTTGAGTTCGAGTGACAGAAGTATAAACAAAGCTTTACTGGACTTAGCTCTATAGAACTGAGATTGAAAATTTCTTTTCGTGATTTAATGGATGGTTCAATCAAGATAGTAATTGGATAGTATTGAATCAAAATCCCACAGTATGCGCCCTTTTCTGATTTTTCTAAACGATCTTCTTTCGGTCTGGCTTAAAAATACTACGCACCCATGTAGTTTAATAGGCCAAGTGCAGTGTCCGTGGGACTTTTGGACCCTACCCTTTCCCAACAAAGAAGGCGAATAAGAAGAGGAAGCTCTTGAAGATCGAACTTTGATTAAACACTCTTATACTGAGCTCTGGAGGTCCGCTACGGGTTTAGCGTCTTCTTCCTGTGCCGTTTTACAATGAGGTCAGATAATTGGTTTGATGCCGTAGAAAAGATGTCAGTATAGCGGTCAGTTTGATTACTGGACACTTCGCCCTAAATTGCCATCTATGGAGGGTAGGAAGATCCGAGGACCCCGCTTGCACGCTTTGAGGAGGATGAGTAGGCCGTTCATGTTCCTTGTCGCTATCCCACGATAGCAAGGAGCAATGTCTCCTTTGTTAATGTGACCTATCTCGAACAGTCAAATCTGAGCGGCAGACTACAAAGCAAACTGCTAAGCTTGAGCGTTTTGATCTACACATCGAACGTTTAGTGATAGAGTGCAATGGGCCAATAAATGGCCCGGTACTTTTGGGGTTGATACCTTATTGAAAGAAGAAGAGTAAGATAAAATTAAATCAGGTGTCTTAAAGATGGCGATGTAAAAAATTAATATATTACGTTCACTTTTGTACTACTCTCTTAGTACAGGCTTAATTCCTATAGCGGGGAGAAGATCATACAAGGAAGCATAATCCTATCGACCTATCAGCCCCTCTTCTTTAGTGGAGATGATTTTAGACAAACATGTTAGGGTGGCCCACACAGAGAACCCATTCCACTGCTTCCAATTTTTGTGAGCGGCTGGGCAGATCTGCAGAAACTGCCATATATGTACATATAAGCAGAATAGAGATGGTACTTGATTGCAGTTGTCGGTTTTGCGGAGGAGCTTCCGAACCAGCGGAACATTTGCGGTGCGTTAGCGAGGTTACAGCGAGGAGGACATCGCGGTTTCCTTGTTCCCAGAGAGATTTGGAATATGCGTTTTAAAACAAATTTTAGGCTATATCAAAAGCCTCAACCTCGAAGGGTTGGCATAATAGACCAAATAGGTCGCAGACGCCCCCTGAAAGAAAGAAGAAGAGGATGCGGCTAGGCCAGACAAATTGTGCTAAGGACGTCGTGTTTCTATTTTTATACGCTTTATATTAGCTTGAACCTTAAATTTGACCCACTTCCATATAACCGATCAACTTAAAATTTTGCACATATGTATAGTTCGCGTGACAATGCAATCTGACCATTTTGTAAAAAAATCATAAAGATGGCGATTCCAAGATGGCGGCTAAATTTTGCAATTGTGTTCCCCGAACCCCCGAGATTGGTATCAAATGAAAGGGTATGACAAATACAATACAATTAGCTATATGGCGTCATTGCAAATTCAAAATGGCGGCAAACACAAAATGGCGGACTTCCTTTTTCTTTACAACCCACTCGGTAGGAGTATCAAATGAAAGCTTTTAGCTGTGTGACGTCTTTCCAAATTCAAAATGGCGGCCAACACAAAATAGCGGTTTAATTTTTTCTTTACAACGTCTTCGGTATGGGTATTACTTGAAAGTTTATGACGAGTATAGTACAGTAAGCTGTGTGACGATAGTTTAAATCTACTATGGCGGTCACTACAAAATGGCGAACACATATAAAAGACAAAAGACTAGAAAATAAAAAATATAGTTTAAAAAAACTAAAAAATACCCTTTTATTTTAAAATCAGCTAAAAAGTAAAAACTATTTTTGAATGTAAAGTTTTAATGCTCCAGCATATATGGAAACAACCTACCTTTCGGAGCAATAAATACTACATTCAAAATTATTTTTAAAATAAAAGCGTATTTTTTAGTTTTTTTAAACTATCATTTTGTTCAACAATTTAAAATTTTTCCCGGGCACTGGTTATATGCGTTTCTGAGGGTGATAATGTGTGTAGTTGTGTGATAAGAAAGCAGAGACCAATATGCAGAATGTTTAAGCTAGGATTATATGGCAAGAGGAAGAATTTGGTGAAGAGGAAAATTCTTATAAAAAGTTATTATTTTTTTAATATACCTTTGGGCATATTATGCTTCGGATGTTCTTTAGTGTTGTTTAATGCTCCATTTTAAGCTAGTTTCTTCTGGGCTATGCGTTGATAAATCCTTCGAAAGTATTTCACCTAAAATAAAGAAAAGGAATTTTAAATTTAAAGAAAACATTCCTAATAATATAAAAAATGAAATTATTCCATGAAATTCCTTTCAAAAAGTAATAAGCAATAAAAAAATGGCTGTGATTGGTTTCATTGTTCAATAAAAAATATTTGAAAAATTGTCCAATTCTAATTTTGCAAAGATGTCAATATAAATTTATTTGTTACAAAACTACGGGATCACAGTAAGGACAACACACAATAAAAAATATATGTAAAAAAAATCACAGAAAATTTTCGAAAGTATCAAACCGGTCCAGCTACCCGTCATCCAGCCACGCTAAACGAATGATTCCACAAAACCCCTTTTATATCCTAGATTTCCGCTCCTATATGGTCAAACAGGGGATAAAGTTGCTGTCCAAAAATTTATTGCCCTAAACCTTTAACGCCGCAGTTAAGCTGCGTATTTTTTGGAAGTTTATTTTTATTTGTAGGTGTTCGCTTGAGGATTTTTATTTACAATTTTATCTGCAGATAAATTTTATGTTCGAACCAGTTTACACGGCGTCAAGGGTGTTAAAAAATCTCCTTAAAGCGATCGGCTACCCTGGTCGAATCCTGAGAGAATGACCCATTTTTTTTCTTCGGTGTGCTGCTTGTGGCGCGTCGGGGTGTGTACGAGTTCGACAACATTTTGATTTTTCTTTGGGGCATCCCTAAGGGGTTCTCAACGCAAACATGATGATGACAGGAGCGAACATTCCAGTCGTTTTTTTGAGGGTGGGGGTGGAAGGAGCTGTGTTGAAAGGCTTGTGAAAACCCCTGTCAACTCTTTAAGGTACTTGAATTACACTTACGCTCCTTTTAGTGATGTGAAGAGTCCTAGCGAATTGTAAAAAGAACGAAAACACAAAAATGACGGATGGGATCTAAAGCCGCAGAAGTAAACAGGAGCTTAAGCAGCAGTGGGACGACATTTTATTGCATGAGGCGTTAGTGGGGGCGCCCCCAAACAACACCCAGAACAAGAAGAAGAGCGAGGATGAACTTAAAGGGCTTTCAAGAAAACAAACATTCCTTGCCAGAGAGTGTGGAGCCACACAATAGAGAGGATCTCATATTACCCAGAGGCAGAAGATATAAATAAGACCGGGATTAGGAAAGCTCATAAAAATGTCATAAAACTTCAACAGAAGAGGACACCGAAAACGGAAGAGGAAAAGGAGATGTAAAAAGGATCACGGGACGGAACTTTACTCAATAGCACGGGATATGACCACGGGGCAAGTTATGTATTTATTATCGTATATATATTTATACATATATATAGGTACAATATACGCAATCCCCAATACATCCATAATAATAAATCCCAGAGTTGCTCCTTGTTGTTCTTATTTACAGCGTAGACAACAGGCAACTCTAAGGATATTACATTTTACTTATCCATCGATAAGTATGAAGAATTTTCGAAAAAGTCGTATTCGATTCAATCATTTTTGATTTATTTAATCGTAAAATGAATGGGGGAGTGAATCCCTTCGTTGTACCTTTTTTTTGGGAGGGGAGCTTAAAGCAATTTATTTATGTAGCAAGGAAAATATGAAATAAAAAAAATTGTACATAAAGAAAAGCTAAGGGACCAACTGTACTTACAGGATATTTTTTCTTGGACTACTCCTTAATTAAAGGAAGTTCATTATTAATTTGTTTTAAGTACAGTTAATGCTGCTGAGCCAAATTTTTTTTTGTTGCTATAAAAAAGAAAGTTCATTTTGTTAGGGAGTATTGATTGAAATCGTGCATAGGGTGCTTTGCAAAATGGAGAGTTTTAAGTTATTTTGTTCGAGGGTTCAACTGACAAGGCAGGTACAGGTTTTCACATTCCTCGCTGGTGGGAGTTTTGATATCGAAATATGGCTTGAAGTTGAATTTTGATGTCGTGGTGAAATGGCTCTTCGACCATTCCAAGTAGAAGAGAGTGCAGAATATAGTTGTGTCCGTCGATATGTCTTCTCTACCCAGTAGCGGCTTCTTGTAATCTCAGGGACCTGCTGCCTGATATATAGATAAACTAGTTGACCTGACAGCCATAGTCCTGTCCAAATTTCAATAAATTTGTTTGTAATCGTTTTGTGACCTACCAACAGAATAATAGCACCACCAAACCGGTTTTGATTGTTTCGTAGATCTTGCATCGTTCGGTCTAATGCCTCCAAAGACACAATGTGCAATGCGAAGAATCACAATTACACTGAAAATAGACAATTGATTCACTTTGTTGTTACTGTCATTTCATTTTCATTTAGGCTGGAGTGCGCTTTTCCACTTTTTTCTCACACCACAGCTCTACTTATCTGGACCAGAACTATCCTATCTTTGAACCTGGAACCAACCATACACATTCCCAAATTTTCATTTAAATCGGTTGGACGGTTTCCGAGATTAGCGTGTACGAACATCATCACCATTAAGATCTGGTGGGACTAGATCGAAAACTACGTTCATTATTTCTTTGGAGGTTGTACGTCAAAACTCCCCTTATTCCGAGCCATTCTTTGGACTTGGCCTAGCCTAGCTTTGTTATATTTTTTTGCAAGTTGTGCCTCCGGAACACAGCCACGCATCCCATCCATACTTTGAGCGCCAATATTTTGAATCAATCAGTATTGTTCGAAAAAACGTGCAGATATGGATAAAACGTGCAGATATGGATAAAAGGGAAAACCTCACAAGAAGCTGATAGTGGCATTGAAGACTCAGCAGGAGGAGCACAAAACTCTCTACCGACCGACAACAACACTCTCAAGAGTATCAAAAATTCAAGGCAACCTTACAAGAATATGATCGACAGCTGATCGACCCATCTTCATTATCTCGAAGAAAGTGGAGAGATACTCTCTGGATAGTGTGATCACCATAACGTGATCGACGATCTTAACCTGTCGTTCTTTAATATTTTTCGAATCTCATCCATAGACATAAGCCATAGCGAGATTCTTCCCCGGGATGTGCCACTGTACGTTATCTTTACTATACTGCTGCTGACTGAGATACTGGGGGTGATTCGAGTTTTCAGCATACGGAGGATCGCTGAATAATATGTTTATAAAATCTAGGAAGACTGCCAAATGCTTGTATTATAGGGAATACTCTACGCTTTGCACTACTTCGTTTAGTGCGTTGTCCACCGACTTTCTCTTGCAATATGCATGCTGGATGGATGTTCTAGCGTCTTCAGGAAAAGATTGACAAGGTAACCAGCGTATAATCCTTTGAGGTTTCGTGTTCGCATATACCTTACTAAGGAATGAAGATCACTGATTGATCACTGATCACTGATGACCCTCCTCCTAGGGATGGGCATACATCACTAGTGTAGGCAGTTCTTATAGATTGACATCAGAATGGAAAAATAATGCCATGCGTATTCTTAAGAAACTGGAGATATTTTGACGATCTTCTTCCTATGATATTGTCATCTCTGCCTGCAACCTTAACCACCTGCCCTGAAATATTTTTTTGAAACTCAAGATGTGGGTGTTCAGGAGTGGCTCCAAGGCTATATCCATCCGGATATGGTAATAATTTGTTAAGCAGGATTTAGATTTAGATGAATGTTTAGACGAGCTTGTTTGGCGAGAAATTCTAAAGCTTTGCGCTCCATCTATCGCCATTTATATTGCATCTGCCTTCGTTATTCAGATTATTTTACTTGACTTTGGTGAAACGTTTTCTCGATAGATGGGGTCAATGGGGAAAATAATTCGGGCACGATCGTGAAAAAATTTGTTTTGTGTACGGTGAAATCCCTTTCTCAAAATCTGCTCTATGAAAATGGTTCGCTCGCTATCGTTCTGGTAATTTTTATGAGAAAGATGAGTCACGATCTGAACGTCCAACCATAAAAATAAAAAATAAAAAAGTCCAGCAAGATAGGCATGTCAGCAGCGTATCTAATCATTGAACACACAGCTATTTTATTTTGGGCCATTGATACAAAGCTGGATACAAATGGATGTATAACCTCATGAGTTGATCGCGAAAAACGAGACAGATCAAACGCGCTGCAGAATGGCAATTAAATCGACCCATTTCTCGATCGACACAATGGGAAGCGTCAAAGATGGTAGAAAAGAGCTAGTGAGCCGTCACAAGTCTTCATATAGCCAGGATAAATGTCGAAAAAGGTGATGCTGTGTGTATTGTGGGAATGGAAGGGCCACTATGCCCACTATGAGGTACTTAGATTTGACAAAACGATTGATTATTAACTTTAATGTGGACAAATAGAGAGATTTCGTCAAACAATTGAACGAAAATAGCCAAATTGAGTAATGTGTTGTCTTCCATCATGACAACACCCAAACACACACTTCTTTGCTGACACGTCAAAAATTTTGAGAGTTTGGTTGAGAAGTTTGATGCATCCACTGTACATATAGCGACTCCTGACAATCACTTGTTCCGATCTCCGCAGAACAAACTCAATGGAATTAAGCTGGGTCCATAGAAACCTGTGAAAATTACTTGTTTTAGGTTTTTGACCAGAAACCACAGAAGTTCTTCACCGATGACAATATAACTCTACCCGAAAAAGGGTAAAATATTGCCGCTAATAATAGATATACCAGGATTTATTCTGCAATCGATTTTGCAAGAAATATGATGTTAGAAATTTTTTATATCCTGTCTGTAACAGTACGGTATCTTTATAGTTTTATTTTTTTCACGTTTATTGTAAATAGCACCAATGTATGACTGCAGACTACCATTCTTGTGTTCTCTAGCTTACATAAGCACAAATTGAGATGATTTAATTGTTGTCTAAAGCCAGTCTTTCTTTCAGTGTTCATCAGTTATTTTTTTGCAGGTTCACCGTTTCCAAAAATTATGATATGGGCTGGTCTCTCATATATATTATGTTTGGTGTTTTGTGGTTTGACACTTAAGCCCTAAATGGGGACCAGTCATTAGTCACAAGGTTTTGAGACTTGTGCTTGTCATTGAGAATTGAAGACTATTCTTGTGACTTTAAGCTATTTTGGTTTTCTAAGCCATAAGAGAAATCTTAAATAATTCACCTCTTATGAATTTCTGGAAGACATGGTAGCCAAGGTATTCCAGAAAATATTGATGCAGTAAGTGCCTGTTTAGACGATTTGCTCCTGCGACCTTTCAAGGCGAAATTTTTAGACGGGAAGGAAATGCGACCCGATTTGAAGGCGACTCAGGTGCTTTTTCTGATCAGCTGACTGATTTTATTTTCTTTTCAGCCGCAATATAAGCAGACGTAAGTTTTTCATTAGAAAGGACAATAGCAAACTCTACTCAATAGCAAATTTCCAGTCTGTTCTCGTTCCGATCATCATAAAAGCGACTGCACTGAAAGCGAAACGTTTAAACAAACGTTCGCTTTGAGGAGAAGACAAAAGGAGGGAGGAGCTTGAAAATATAAATGCAGTGACAGCGGCAATTAGGGTCAGTTTTGATTTGAAAAGTGATAAAAGCGACCTAAAGCGAAAAGTGGAATTAAAAGAGTAAACTAGAAAGCGATAAACAGCAATTATTAGTGATAGATATTGAATTACAAGTGTTAATAAATGAACTTCAAGAACTGTGTTTGTAGTCATAGAATTGGCAATAAAAAAGTTTTTTGTGAACATTTGAAAAGTTTATTCCTTAATTGCTCCCATGAATCCGTTAAGTCGTAAAAACGTAACAATATTGTACTAAATTTGTAACTGCTGCGGTCAGCTACTAAATACAAAATTCAACACTTTCGGCACAATCATTTCTTTTTGTAATTTATAAATTTTCATTTTTTCAATTATATACTTAAACTAGTTCCTTGGCTCCAATCCAATTTTGAATTAACAGTCCACAAGAAAATTCAACACTATCAACATCTAGTCATAAATTGAATATTTTGAGAAAATATACATACAATATACTATAATATAAAATATCAGGAAGCCGTTCTATGATCGGGTCAGATTCTTATCGGGTCGGTTACCCTTGGGTTAAGTCACATTCTCTGTTAATGGAAAAAATTAAAGAGATGCTACAAAGGACTGTTTTCAATTGATAAATCTAGAAGTTCGCTTTGATTGGCCTTGGATGAACGAGTAAACATTGCCGAAAAAATCCTCCGAGAACAATAACCTTTCCAAGCAGTTGGTACATGTGATTTTCAAGTAAAGCAGACTCATCCATATTTAATACATCATCATATACTTCACTGTACATCTATATCATCCATATTAAATTGATCCACCCAGTATCAAAACCTATTTCCTTATTCAGTCGATTTAGTATTAAGTTTATGTGCGATAGATCGATAAGCTATTTTAATAGCTTCTTCAACTCAAGTACAATTTCTGGCGTTTTTCGAACGAAATCCTCGGCCAAATCTTCTTTAAAAATATCCTACCAGTTTTTCGGATTTTCAGGAGCTACAAAAATGAGCATTTGTGTGAAAAGCATTCTAATTGATCTTGGCATTTTCAACAATGGTTGTTCTTGTAACTCAAGTTGTATTTTCCAAAAATAAAAGTAAAAAACCATTAAAGCGAC
Organism: Thereva nobilitata; assembly: GCA_963855945.1. NCBI lineage: Eukaryota > Metazoa > Arthropoda > Insecta > Diptera > Therevidae > Thereva > Thereva nobilitata. Next base: position 44,219,825 of record OY979696.1, on the reverse strand, counting down.
AGCAGAATATTCCAGTAAACGTTACTTATTTAAAAAAAATTATCTTTTTCAATTCTTTTAAAAATGTAGGACAACTCGTATAAATCACATTTTCCGGAAATTTTCACTAAGCCCAACGGATTTGGTGGGTAGAAAGGACCTTGGCTGAGTTCCGTAATAGAAACCAAAATATTGGCCAGTGCTAATGACGTGGTGTACCACGATGTTGTACTGGTGTGATTAGTAGGTAATCACAAAAAATTGATTATTGGAGGACAAACAGCGTGTTCATCACAGCGCAAAAGCTTAAATTTACCGTTTCTAATTAATTCCGACAAAAAATATTTCGCCTACAATTACGATAACCAGCACGTGCTGGCCAGTATATTTAAGAACGAATCTACGGTACGGCTTCGATTTAAGACGTCATTAGCACTGGCCAGCTTTTAAATATCAATTTTGGTGAAGATCGTTAGAGCAGCTTTCAGCTTTAATAAATATTAGATAATGTTTAAAATCTCATTTTCACAACTAAATTTTGAAATATTTGAAACTATTTTAATTTATCATAAATTTTATGAATAAAATTTTGGATCTCATGAAACCCATTTTGACATTTGTTTATTTTATAGCAAAACGTAGTAGGATTCTACTATAAAATTTTTATTACGTCCATTTTCACCATTAATTTGAGAAAATAACTAAAAATAAAATAGTACACGTATTTTGTGGATAAAAAGTTGTAGTTTGGTGAAAAATGTTTGTATACTATAACTCTAAATAGAATGAATTTCTAATAAAGTTATTTACATTGTTTTAGGAGTTTATTTCAGTTAATCTAATTGAATACTGATGTTTTGACGTAAATTAAATGAAATTAAATTTCGCACCGCAATTAAGGTATTAATATCGCAAAAATTGCTTAGTACGAAACTTTATTAAATAATCAAAACAAATAAACATTAATTTACATAACTTAAATTGGTGCTTTAAAACAATTAATACAAACCACGTACCATTTGATAATAACAAGTCAGAAAATTAAATTCTAGCTTTTCTGATGAAAACTAATTTTGAAAATTTTATAATCAAACAAACATCGAGAATGCATTACTATCGCCAGCCAGAAGATAAAACGATTGAATTGGCATCGCATAATGGCGAAATTCATTATGTATGCTGGCCCTAATATTCCTGGTGCTGCAGTCATCCACCGCATATGAAAATATAAAAGCTGGAAAACATTCGGACGTTCAAATCTCTCGTAGCCACGGACTTTCCCTAATTATTGAGGGATCTGGGGTCCTGGAGGCGCATCGCATATGTTCTGGCATGGCTGGTCGGAGAGCAGCACCCAAAAGAAATGCCCCCCCCCCAAAAGTCCCCCTAACCCCGGGAACCAGTAGTGAAGAGCTATCCTTGTTGGCGCAGAACAAAGTGGATGAGTACCAAAAACTTTGCTTCGTTCGTCGTATCCTTGCCGCATCCTAATGTGCACACGTTATCCTGAACAAAATTCAGCGCTGTATTTTGTAGTCATTCCATAAGCGAATATACCAAGCTGGTGGCGGCATGTACAATCTTTTTGTGCACGAAAATGCTCCTGTGAACGGGTGTAATTTTAAAATTAGTTTTTTGGGGGCTCCTTTCACATTTCGTTGTGATAAGGACAAACCTTTTTGCATTAGCCGCCGTTGCCGCGCTGCCGTCGCCGACGTATACTCTGAGTCCTTGGGTAATGAAAGCTGATATGGCGGGCTTCTCTATATCTCGGCTTCTGTGAAGTTGGCGGCGCCATTGCAAATAAAATCGTCGTCCTCTGTTCACACTGTGGAAATTAATAAAACAGAAAACTTTGACAATTTAACTTTTTCGAGTTTGAACGTTTCACCGAAACGTTTTCTTGACGTCTCGATGTTTGCGGTAGGGTCGAAATGGAACCACTTTTGCTTACAGAATTTATTTTGCTATTTTCAATGCAAATATTGTGGGTAAATAGAATTAAGTGTAGTTTAGCACTGGATGATAGGGACTTTGTTAATTTGAGCTGTTTTGCTTGTTTTCCTTTTCACTTTAACAAAAGAGACTATGGGAACTACTTACATAAATGAAATATGAAGCATTCGAGTAACTCGAGATCGAGTTTATCGATTTTAATGTAATTTGCTTTAAGTGTAAAATGAGAATTCCGGGAGGGTTTTTTTTGGGGGATACATTTTATCTCCACTTTGCATTGTCTACGCTTTTTGTGCAATTTCTTTTTAGATAAGTTTGTGTGTTTGCCAAATTGGAATTGTAACGCAAAACTCTCCAAAGAAGGGAGAGTACTGAAATTTAGTACGACGAGTTATAATGCAACCCACTCAAATTATATCTTTATGGCTTGTTTTGTTGTCTTTTCGTGATGTACAAAAATGGATTTCATATAGAAATCTGGATCTCCACGATCAAAGTAAGATTAGCATTCGCGGCAATTGAAGTTTAACATATACCTAGTTTATAGCTACTTCAAAAATAATTCGAATTATGGATCATCCAAAATTTTTTGTCGTATAAACGGGATAATTCGAATTATGGCTTAAACCGAAATTTTTTGGCTTAAGCCAAAGTTATAAGAATGCAATTGTGAGAATCTTGGATATTAAATACCCGTTTATACGATAATTCGAAATTTAGGCGTAATCTTGGGTTAAATCGATTTAATTTTGCTGCTATAAACTTGTTAATAGACACCATTTGTAACGAAAATAGTCAACTTGCCTCCATGCTATTAAGATCATCAATGGCATTGACGATAATGAGTTACTTGCTAGAAAGGAGCAAAATTAGTTAAAACAGTGCAATTTTGAATTGATAATCACACTAGTCTCTGATCTCCAGAAGAACAAATAGACTGTAGCCAAGTGTTAGTCTTCAATTACTTGGGTGGAATAAGAAAATTTTAAAGTTTGCCGCATTTATTTTTCACCCGTTCAGCGAAAACAGCAAAATTTACCAGTTTTCTGTTTGAACTTCCTACATTGCCGTATTGCTATGCTTGGTATTACTGTAACTCAACTTCTATCGTTTCTTTCATTAATCGTTGTATATGGGTGAACGCTAAGTAGTGAAGACAACTAAAAGAAAAATAGAAACTTATCCCCTCTACCAAAGTTTCAACCCCTCTATATAATCCTTCCAAAAGCTATAATACACCAGTCTTACTATAAAACTTGTCGGAATTTTCTGACTGATTTCAGAGTTTACAACAGACATACCACAGGCCGTATCAGAACCTAAAAATTGCTGCCTGCAACAAACAAGGATATGAGATGAACATACAGCACGCTGGTCTGGTGCTGGTTTGCTTGCCATTTTACCAGCCTGAGCCAATAGAAGCACGTGTGATTGAAGCGCTGCATTAGGCTCTGAATCAGCCCTAATTATCACGCTCACCGGCAACTGACAAGGTCTATTCAGTCACATTCTACCTGCCTACACGGCTCACCGCAGAGCCGCAGGCACTTTGCCGCCCAGTGCAGATCCGCCGATGCCGCTCGGGCAACATTTTTTTTTGCTCGCTTCGCTCGCGGTTTAGTATACATATGTTGTATACATATGTTGCAATGCAAACGTCACTCTCAACATTCATTTAATTTTGCTTCGCATACCGTAGAATTTTACACTGCTGTCTGTTGCTGGAGCTCGACCAAAAGTTGCTATGCTCTAGCCAGCTACATGACTGCAATATTTAAATATTTTGCTTGGATTAATCGCTTTCGGCATCCTGGAACACGTTTCGCCTATTAAACTAGGCATCTGCACTGCATTTTACTTATCTGTGCTCATACCTTCATATTGGAATGAATTGTAATGCATAAGCCCATGTAGGTTTTGCCAGATCTCACAAGGGAGCCAATGATTGGCCAAAGTATGGTTGTCATCGGTCGGGCAAGAATCGGTAATTTTTATTGGGCCACGCTTGGTACAACGCTGGCAACCGTTAATGTATTTCTTCTACTCTTCAAGAGTGGGGGGGGTCTAACTAAACTATATCATATATTAAAATAAAATAGTATATTGTCTTGCTAAGTTTTCGAAGCCGAACATATTGATACCTAATATTGGAACCTGATCGTGGGGGAGGCCGTAAGTAATGTTAAAACGTTGCACTATAGTATACTTCCTTACATTACATCAAAAATCAATGAATTTCCCCTCATTTACCGTATCAACTAATTATTAATTTCAAAAAAACTGAACTTTTTTTATTCTTGGCGGTCTTTGCTGGCCCAGTATCGTGAGCCATTACAAGTGGCCAGCATTGGGCCGAAGTTATCATCCAGCAGTTTTGCTGTAATGGGCCAGTCATGGTTGGTGTTATTGCACCATTACTGGCTAACTGGCACCCAGTACTGGTCCATTACTGGGCCAATTGCACAGTCAAGCAAATGCACAGTCTGCACATAGGGGTGACGCGACTCTGGCTAACCGTAAAACTAGTACATACACCAATTCATTTTACAACCCATCATAAGCCAGTTAATTTGTCGGAAAACCTCGACTTTTGCCAACCGCAAGGTCAAATATGGTAAAAATAGGAAAAATTCGGTTGAATGTTTCCAAAATGGCGTCAAAAAGTTTTTCGCGAGCCATTAGCACTTATACTTATAAGGTGCGTTTCATTTTCATTGGAGTACGTACGCCTGCGTAGTTGGGCGCACATCGGAGTAGATGCTGCTACCCCACAGAATGAGCTGGAGAAGCCATAACCGTCTGGGTTGGCAGGAGACAACCTAGTCGGACTGTTATGCCTTCTGAAACAAGTGATTCCCGCTAACCAGCCAACAATGGCTGTGACGCAAGCAGTACCAGGCTACTAGGTAAACAAGAAGGTGCACCGTCCGCTAGGTGAAGACCCGACTTAAACGGAATTTTGGTACCCTATTATAAACCGTTTAAGCCGACGGGATGCATTGAAGGCTGAAGGCTTACAGCATAATATAAGTATACGACTTAGATCATTTTTGTGTAACTATTTTAGGTAATGGTTTGGTGCATTAAAAATGCAAGGAAAAAATACGGTTAATAATGCATTTTTCTGAGAAAAATGCTAAAAAACGAAGCCGGGAGGTCAGTTTCCAAAATATTGATTTAAACCTACATTTTTGCTAAATGAATTTTAATACTAAAAAGTTTTATACTAAAAAAACACACACAACTATGTAAAAAACAACAACAAAACAATTATGTCTGAAACACCCGGTATAGAAGAAATAAATTATAGAGAAGAGTGAGACACCCCTCTACGCAGCTTTTTTAAGTAGCCATCACATAAAATTACTCCGCCATTAGTGTCTAATTTCTGGGAATAGGTAGGTTTCTGCTCTCCGTCATCCTTTGAGTGATCCATTAGTCTAAACGGCCCCAAGTCAAGCCAAACCCTTATCTTGAGTGGGGAAACTAGAATGAACTCGTGGTCTAGAGTCACCGAGTTGAATTTTTAATCGCTCCAAAATCCATGAGGCCGAGCAATCGAAGCTCGTGTGTTGGGAAACCCGGAGCCAAATGACGCCAAGCCATACGCTGAACTCGCCGTCTGTGTGCAATACTCAATCCAAACTGAGGGTCTGAAGCATGAAATCTTAAATGAAAGCTTCTTAATTAAAGATTCCAACTGCAAGCTTTCAAAACTAGTACTAAAAGAATTATGTAAAATCGTTTACATTAAACTCTGTAAACTGCAAGCTGAAGCTGCAGCTCACAAATAACGCACAGATCCGCTGGAATAGACGAACTAGCTCGCGGTACGATCTGAGTGGGCCCTAATTTTGGACTCAGGCTGCTTGGATTGCTCGTGTATGGGGCCCTTTAGGCACTGCAGAATAACAAAGCATACATTTTCGTAAAGGAATGAAGAGTGTTGTGAAGGGCAAGGCATGATAATCAGTGGGAAGAGCGAAATGTAGAATAACCATGTCTCTTCATAGTATTGCTTGACATTTCTTCATGGAAAGGTTTAGCCCGGCATAGCGTCTACAAATTATTCAGAAGAAGAAGATCCTTTGTTTTCGAAGAAAATTTTGTTCAGCCATGAGGACCATTTCTGGCTTAAATCACTTCTTAACATAGCAAAATTTCTGTATCTGGGCTGAAGAGTAGTCCGATGAGGTTCAAGAGCTGCCATTACATCCAGACAAAACAACGGTTCCATGTGGTTTATGGGTTGGTGCAATCATTCGTTCATATTTCTTTAAAATATAAATTCTTTCCGGCTGGAACGTAACTAAATGGCGCCCGTTATCGCGCCATAATAATGGATTATTTGCTGCCTGAAAGTGAAGCCCGTACATTTGTTTCCAACAAGACGCGGCTACTTACCACACAGGTCGTGAAACCATGGCTTTATTGGGAGAACAATATTATGTCTACGTTTGAGGAATATTTGGAAGCCAACATTACACGCGTCATCGGCCAAACAGCACTCCAGATGCTCGAACGCGTCATCGAAAATCGGACCTTAAGAATGGACCATATTAGCCGCAGTTAGGGCAACATTTGAAAGAAATAATCTTTAAAAAGTACGGGTATAGAATGGTTCTTTTGCATGATAATAAAGGTTACCCGATCAAATTTGTTTTTATTAATTTTTTTTTTTTGAAAAAAGCACATCTAAATGGATCACCCAATACTATTTCATTACAGTTACAGTATGGCTTTGAGGTAACAGCTTATAATCAATGATTCCCGCATCTGGCGCCACATAAAGGATACAATAAACGAACATCCAATCCATATCAAATCCTATACGTTTGACTTGATATAAGTGAGCTTTTAAGTACTGCTGCATGCATTAGCGCAACAACTACAAATGTATAGGGGGGGGGGGGTCCAAGAAAAATGTAGATCTCATGTGAGTTTTCTTTCTGTAGTAGTTTATTGTATCCTTTATGTGTAGAAAGTTCAGCCCTCCCTTGTTGTTGCGTCCCTGGCTGCATGTAATGCAATCCATGAAATTTATTGTGGTACAATGAATCTTTCTGCAAGAGCAGAGGGCTCAGTTCGTATCTGGAACTGGAAGCACCTTAACTTAGTCTATAGATGGCTCAGGGGTAAACTACATAAATTTCCATAAAGATAGAAAAATCGTTACAAACAATTAATTTCTGAAATAATTTCGTTTTATGATTTTATAATAATTCAAAGTATGAAGTGGTTGCGGCATAACAATGTGGGACCTAATAGCTTAAACGATTTTTTTACTTCTGTATAAAATTTATTATAATATTCGTTGAAATATTTTTACGGGGGCTCTGAAGAAAAACTTAACTAACAATCAAATTTTCTTGAGATGTTGCTAATATATAGCCTATGGTCTGGCCCTATTAAGGCATAAAAGCTCTCGTCTATGTAAGCTTATGCACGCGTAAAATCATTGAAAACGTAAATCACCAATTAGAAAACCTTTTGAAAATTATTTCTCGAAAAATTAATTAAGTGCAAATTAAATTTTTTTTAATACCCAAAAAAAGAAGAGAAAAGAACAAGAATTCTTTGAATAGAAAAATAAAATATTAAATCTCATGTGTGTAATATTTTAATAATACAGACAAAAACAACAACAAAAAATGAGCAATGTAAAAGATTTACAAAAATATCTCCAAAATAAACCTTACAAATATTTTTCATTTTAAAGTATCAAAGTATTCTCTTTGATGGTATTAAAGATTTTAGCATAATCTCATAACCAACCCTCTTAGGATCTAATGGTGACACATATTTCCACAAATGATCTACCCACGTGTTTATCTCTTGTCTTGTGATGTATCACTTATTAAGATATTCAAAAATGTTTATCTCTTAATTAACATTAAGTGCGGAGAGACATCATTAACTCTACCTCTCACACCGCAGGCATCCGCAAGGATCCTTAAAGACTGTTGGTGCCAGCTTCTGCCTCTCTACTGTAAAAGGGTTATAAAACCAAATAGCATATAAGCAAGTGGCAAGGATCCCTAACAACCCGACCGTGTCGCACACTTGCATAAAGATAAAAACCTCCCACCACAAATCCCTTTTTACCCCCATACACATCCCCACCCTCTCACTCCCCCAAAAACTCCTGCACGACCCACTTTCCACCCTTTCTTACACTACCCAAAAAACCTTCTTCTCGAGAACGATATGAATTACCTTCCGTAATGTGTTTTCTTTCTTATTTAGAATACTTAACACCAGCGGAGATGAAAACAGGAAGAAGGTCCTTGAATATACATCCGCATGAGACAATTTTCATATATTCACATTTGTGGCGGCGCGGGGGCTGAAATTATCAGATTTTACGTGCTCTGGGAAATGTCAACATCGGTGTCACATGTTCGTTGTCAATCAAATCCGTTTTACAACTTAATTGAGAGGAAGGGAGCTTCATGGTATCCATAAATAGGAACTCCGTCATCCTGTTTTAATCAGATCTATGAGATCTCTGCAATTTCAGTTACAGGACATTTTTGGTGTTCTTTTGAGTACTTTGTTATAATTGCTTTGTTCATTTTTTATGGTAGAATATAAAAATATTTTTAAAGATCATTTAAGGACTAATATAAGAAGGATAAACCGCCAGGGGAAGGATATAAGCCGATTTAATTAATAGGAACAAGGATATTTATTTAAGAGTCCACGAAAGCTAGGAACCAGTATTCAATCTGAATTTTGACGCCATCTGTGAGCTCGTTTGCTTAACAATGTTGTTTTCGTGAAACTACAACAATTTTTTTTCTTGTTTTTTAAATGTTTCAACCTCCTCGACTGACAAGTACAAGGTGGGTCAAAAGTAATGCCATAATGTTAATGTGCCATAATTTTTGAAAATGCCATTGTTTTTGACATTTATGTTGTAGACAGATAGAAAACTAGTTGACAACAACCCGTAGAGCGATACACACCTGAAGAACGCGGAGCTATTGTTACTGCTTATTGACCAATTTCCGGTCTGTTGTTTTAACGCAGCGTGAATTTAGTCGTCGTTTTCATCGTCGTCTTGCTCCATGTGCGCGAACAATTAAGTGGTTATGTGAATGAGAAAAATTTACGTTTCTGAGTTTCAATTTTGTTCAAGTTTAAAAATTTTTATTGTTCACCATCATAAAAACATACATTTTTTTTTTTAAAAAAAAAGTACTTTATACGATGAGATGCACAGAAGTTACTGGCCAATCAATTTTTAATTTTGAAGTCATTTTTTGAGACTTGTATTAGATATTTTGACTTGAAATTTTAACCAGTTATTGTTCACATTATAAAGTATAATTTCATCAAATTAGATAAATAAAATCTTTAGCAGGAAAAAGCATAATCGACTGGAGAAGCTGCGATTACCTAGGAATCCCGAAGATGAGGAGTTGTTGCGAAAGGCAGGCCTAGATCCGGTTACGCTCTACCGAGACGATGACGATTGTTTTAATGTGGAGGATGAGCAGGATAGAGTAGATTTGGTGGGGGCATTCTGCCAGGATGTCTACTCGGTAAACACTAGTGTGCGACCGAATCTCGACCTGGAGAATCAAGCTCTGTTGAATCACTTCAACGTCCAGAACGAAATCAGAGTATAGAGATCTGAGAATCGACTTTTAGACGAATTCAATGAAGATTGCCCAACGGACAATATCCCAGGGGCTCTCGGACACTCAATTTTTGTGCAGAAAGAAGAACTTCAGGGAATCTTTCAAATGCTGAACAATAAGAAATCGTCAGGAATCGATGGCATCCCCAATGTGGCTCTGAAGCACCTACCTCCATGTGTAATCGATATCTATACCACGTTGTTCAACAATTCCTTGAACAATGCCTATTTTCCAGAAAACTGGAAAATGGCTGTGGTATATCCTATCCCCCAAAAAAAAGACAGGTCAAACCCAGCTAATCTCGGGCCAATAAGCTTACTTCTAAACATCAGCAAAGTATTTGAAGTTATAATTAACGTTCGCTGACAAGTTGGGCTGAGGAAAATAAAATAATTCCGGACAACCAGTTCGGATTTAGGGCGGAATATGGCACTACTGGAACTTTGCCAAGGGACAGTGTACGGGAATATGCCTGGTTGACTTGGAGAAGGGCTTTGACTCTGTATGGGTCGAAGGAGTACTACTAAAGCTAACCAGGTATAGGATGAACGATCCCCTGCTTCGCATAATCTACGACATGATAACGGGGAAAAAGTTTATCGTTAAAAGTGGAAACCTTACCTCACAGGTCTTAGAAATTAAAAACGGGTTGTAACAAGGAGATTCGCCGGTGCTCTTTAACATCTTTATAAGCGATATAGTTGGATTTCTTCCGAACGCGCTGCCTTTCGCGGACGACCTTGTTATATACAGGAGAGGACTGAAGATTGACGTAATACAGACGCTACTACAACATGATTTCGATGAAATCGAGCGATATGCTGATGATTGGAAATTGAAAATCAATCATGAAAAATGCGAAACGATCCTCTTTAGGACCCCTCTTAATAAAGCTCCACGCGGTGTTAGGAGGAACTGGAGAGCGTTTCATATTCGAAGCCATGCGGGACAGACGCTAGAGAAGAAAACCGAGGTTAAGTACCTAGGGATTAGGCTGGATCAGTACATGTAGCACGAGTCATATACGTGCTGCTATAGCCAAAACCCGTAAGGGGTTCCAAATGACGAAGTGGCTCTATTTTAGTTAACAACTTAACTCAAGGGTTAAGGTGAATTGCTACAAGACCTTAGTCAGACCGGTACTCATCTACGGCTGCCCTGTATGGTTGATCATATCCCCATCATATATGGAGAAGTTGAGGGTGTTCGAAAGACAATGCTTAAGGGCATGCTTAAGCATGTAAAGATCGTCAAACTTCAAAAAATTCCATGCCAATGGCATCCTATACGGAAAAGCAGCAACCATGAGGATAGACAATTTCATAATCAAATTGATCCGAAACTATGTTGTGAGAGCCGCAGAGAGCGACAGTCCTCCCAATTTTGGGGCTTACCACCCCAGAGTACTATGGCACGACCAGACGGACAGGATATGTACTACATGAATCATTTCCATGGCTAGATGCATTGGACAGTATCTACACTAGCCATCATCCACGGCATGCCAAATGTCAGAGTGACGTAATCCTCAAGTTACCTGATGTTTTGCCATGAGACATAAGGAGTCTACACAGGACATTTTGATTGACATTGCCATGGATGATGGCTAGTGTAGACCCCGGTATAGGACTGATACAAGACAGACAGGTTTATCGTCGGGCGCCGAAGTTATAACCGAAAAACCAAAATCTAGCAGTTTTCTCAGTTTTTACCCGAGTAAAAATAAAACTCGCCAGCAGCTGGCATGGATCAGGTACGCACAGCTAGCGCGCATAGCGAACAAATGCGCACGGCACATTTTTACTAGGGTTTTTGAGGTTATGTGTGTATATAAAAATTGTATATTGTAACCGAACCGCTAATAGCTAATATCATAACGAAAATACTAAATTTTTTCGCTTTCATTGGACCTACACATACCGCGATATATTCATCTATATTTAGAAAGAACGACCAAAATGGTAGATTTTTCACAAAAGGGCCGATAACTTGCGTAGCGGTTGCTAGAAGTAGAAAATGTCCATTTCGTGTAGTATTCGATGTAACTATCATATTAAAAAAATTTTTTTACACTAAACAATTCCGTCTGCAGCAGGCACTAGATCTAGTATCTAGTTGGTGCGACAGCGTAGGACTAAAAGTCAATCCCGACAAGACGATTCTCGTTCCCTTTACCAGGAAACGATCACTACCGGGGCTTTCGGAGCCGACACTCGCAGGTAGAACTATAGGCTTTTCACAACAAGCCAAATATTTAGGAGTGACGCTAGATGCCAAGCTCAACTGGAACCAGCACATGGATACTCTGATGAGCAGAACGCGCAGATCCCTGTGGGCTTGCCGCAGAGCTTGTGGCTCCATATGGGGTTTGCAGCCGAAAACCATGTACTGGATATACACCACCATCGTCAGGCCCATAGTAACTTATGGAGCTTTAGTTTGGTGGCACAGAACGGCGCTTAAGGGTTTCATAACCAATTTGTGCAAAATTCAAAGAATGGCCTGCCTTTCCATCACTGGAGCCATCCGCACTTCCCCGACGGCAGCATTGGAGACTCTCCTCAATCTGGTACCACTCCACCTTGAGGTAGAGAAATCTGCGATAAACGCGGCGCTGCGGCTGAAAGCGATCAATTATCAACATTATAGAAGGGATTATCAACATTATAGAAGGGATTTCGGAAGCGGGGATGCTCTCCGATTGCATGCCTTTCAAAATCTCAAAATTTAAGCAACCCTCTGTGCACATACAAGATAGGCTAACCTGGACCTTTCCTAAGGTATCGCCGGGTGGACTAGTATGGTACACGGACGGCTCCAAAACAGAGACAGGTGTGGGCGCCGGAATCTGGAGCGAAAGCCCCAGATTCAGTAGAGCGATGAGCTTAGGCACCCTAGCAACTGTCTTCCAAGCAGAGGTGTACGCTATATTGGCATGCACTCATGAGAACTTAAGAAGGGCCTACCAAAACAAACGGATCTTTATCTTCTCTGACAGCCAAGCGGCAATTAGGGCGATAAGGTCCCGTAGGACCAAGTCTAAATTAGTTTGGGACTGCCAACGTGCTCTTGGTGAGCTGGGCGTTCTCAATCAAGTTACCCTTGTCTGGGTCCCGGGACATCGGGGCTTCAAAGGCAATGAAAAAGCGGATGCCCTAGCTAAGCAGGGCTCTGACATTGCATTCATCGGTCCAGAGCCGGCTATCGGAGCACCTACCAGCTTGCTGCGAAGGGCCCTAGCCGATCGGACTTTAATGAAACATACTGAACGCTGGAGGTCCGCGCCTGGATTGGCTAACTCTAAGCGGTTCCTGCCTGGGCCGTCTCCTAACACGGCCAAGAAATTGTTAGGGCGCAGTAGAAACGATGTCAGGACACTTGTTGGCTTGATTACCTGACACTGCGCCCTAAATTACCACTTATGGAGGATGGGAAAAGCGGAGGACCCCACCTGCAGGCTTTGCCTGGAGGAAGATGAGTCTGCTCTCCACGTCCTCTGTGAATGCCCCGCAATAGCGAGGAGCAGGGTTTCTTTATTCGAAGAGTCCCTGCTCGATTATTCAAGTCTAAGCGACAAGCCACTAGGCAGACTGCTGAACTTGTTCAAGCGGTCTGGCTTAAAAATATTAGGTATAGGGGTGTAATACAATAGGCCAAATGAATGGCCGCAGTACCTATGGACCCAGTACCTCACACAAAAAAAAAAAAAAAAAAACAATTCCTTTTTCACTAAAATTGATGCTTGTCTGACTCCACTACTTACCAACATGCTTCGAGTCGAAGTTGGCACCTTAGTACGTTCGCACTATTATCAGACACAAAAGGTGTCAGCGATTTATCAAAATCGGATCCATTTGGCCAGAGAAGAGAGGAGTTACTTCGGTGGCTTTGGTAACGAAAAAGTTGCTTTTTTGGAAGTTAAGGTGCCGAGCTACTGCATATATGTATATGACCTAGTGGGCACTTTATGTCATGATAAAAATGAATTTTAAGATTAAAAATACTGTTAACTCTCAACAAATGAAGAAAATATCATATCATAAAAAATATGAATATTCAAACTAACAACAAGAAAGGCATCAACAAACTAATCAAGAAACTTCTGATATCTTAATCCAAAACAAGTCCTTTCTTTACTCCTGTTACTCCCCCCCCAAAATTTGGCCAAAAACAAAAACAAACAAACAAAAGTTTCTATAAGATGCTTTAAATCGATCATAGATTGGACAAGACTATTAATTTTCCACTTACGCTTTATCTATTTTTAGACTCATTAAACAAAAGTAATTCCTTGCTTAGTAGGAACTTCATCGTATAGATTAGGTCCTGCAAAACACCCTCACAGAGCTGAGCACATAAGGGCATCAAGGAATCTATTATTAATTATTTGTTGAATATGTAATGCCCATTAGGGACCGATTAGAGTTAGAAATAACTGCACTTTTTTTAGATAAGATTATTCGATAGTAATTAAGGAAAGTGGTTTCCTTACTGGGAAGTAGCCAGAAAAATGTGCCTGTTTAGTTTTGGTTGAACGCATGTTTATGATTTTTGTGACATGTGACAGAACGTTTCCTTCCACATTTGAAAGATTGAATACATCAATATATCAAAAACGAAAGAATAGTCGAGACAACGGATTGCCGATGACGTATCAAGCGTCTCAAAATGTGGATTGGGGCTAATTTTCTGGGTAGATGATTACGTTAATTTTTTGAGATGCAAACGAAATTTTCTTATTTGACTACCTCGAGAAGAAAAACGTTTAAGTGAAAACACTAGGTATCATTTTCGGATGGATAAAAGGCGGCAGTAATACAGGAATGTCTTAATATGGCCATGTTGTAACACCATGACTACGCATCAATGCATTTATCACTTGTTGCTGTGCTGTCCGCATCCAGTCTATTCATTCATCAAATTTTGTTCATCTACTCGTATTCCTGAAATGATAACTTTCATTGTTTCACTCGTATTTGTGTCAAGTGAAGCTCAGGAAAGTGCACGACCAAGAACGTTTTTTATCACAACTTTAATTATACGCCCCCTTCTAGGAAACCTAAATACTAAAGTTGGAAGAGGGAGCTTGCACGGGCCGAACATTGGAAGGGGAAGTCTCCATGGAATGTTCAAACAACAACGGACAACTATTATCGACTTTGCTATGAACAAAATATGATCGTCAGCTCAAGATATTTACTAAAGGGGTATTCATGATCTGTGTTAAACGTCGAGAAATCGTAAAATGTTATCTTCGAAATAAACAAGATCGTGAGCGACCCCTTTAAATTTCCATGTGAAAATGTTATTTTTTATATTAATTTGCACTATCAATCAAAATAAATTCTAAACAGCTGTTGACAGTAAAACAAAAAAAATTACGTGCCATTTTCGATCTCGATCTCGAGTTGTGTAATTAACACGCCTTTTTAGATGTTATTTGTTAAAATCGAAACAAATGTCATTTACTAAGGAGAGTTTCTCGATTTGTTAAACTTTTTTCTCGATTTAACACAAATAACACGAATAACACAAATAACAGAGATCATGAATACCCCTTAAGAAAGAGTATTTATAAACACACATGCCAGCCACCTAACAACAGATACTATAACCAAATAGACCATTTCCATACGGACGGGCTTATTTTCAAAGTAAGATCGTGCAGAGATAAGAATTGAATTGAATTGGACCACTTTTTAGTTAGATTATTGGAGACCAAAAAAAATTATCAAAAACAAACTGCATTGAAAAGATATCAGATACCATAGCAGAAAGAACATGAATGGTAGTACCCAGGGCCGGCTCAAGACTAAATGGCGCCGTAGGCAAAATTTTTAATGGCGTCCCCTAAATATATTTTTAAGTTAATAACCATTTTTACTTACTAAATATAAAATTTTGTTTCAATTTTTTATTATAATATAATAATTAAAAACTGATTTAAAAATAAAAAAACAAAAATAGAAAATTTAGTATATTAGAAAATTGTTTTCCTTGATTTTCGACCGTTACAGTTTTTTCACTTTAAATTCACCCTTTTGCAAATCAAATCTTTTCGCAAATCAAATTCACCTTTTTACAAATCAAATTCACCTTTTTACAAATCAAATTCACCTTTTTGCAAATTAAATTCATCCTTTTGCTAATCAAATTCACCCCTTTACAAATCAAATTCACCGTTTGAAACTACACTTCTACATTTTTTTTAAAAAAAGCATCAAATAATGTTAGTAAAGCAAGGAATCGGTCAAGTTCGAGAAGACATAATACCTGTGTTCCAAAATTCGAGCAAAGTACTCGAAAGCAGTTGGCCTACTCGTTCCTACTTCTCAACAAAGGCATGAGTAGAGAGAGAAAACCAACTGCTTGCGAGCACTTTGTTCGAATTTTTGAACACAGATTATTACTATTCATACATCTTGCCGGGCTAAAGAGGCACATTCTACTTTTTATACCACAAACTTGTCCAATGCTGAACCCGAGGAAGTCTTTTCCAAAATCAAGCTTAGTGCACGAAATATGTTAGCCGATCTCCTGAGCGAGGATAGGCTAATATGATCGGGCTAGTTATTTCCAAGTAAGGTCGGCGTGAGGCTAACAATCTGACCTTGGAAAAACTCTATTACGGAAAAAGCAACATGCGGATACTGGAACAAAAGACAAAGACCACGAGACGACAAAGGTAAAAATTACTAATTAAAGAACTTTCTCATGGAAATGATCATGGAAAAAATCAAAATGACTGTCATTAGTACTGCTGACTCCATCTTAAGAAGAAGTCGTAGAGATCGGAACAACTGGTTCGATAATGATGGCAAGCTGGCATTTGAACGCAAGAATGCTGCATACCGAGCAATAAAGCTGTCTCAGAGCAGTAGAACTAGAAGAGTATAGAGAGAGAGCAGCAACACGTGCGGGAGTTGGACCGAAGATTCCACGGTATGACATGGCAATTCACACCACGTTGCACATACTGCAAGAACAAAGAGTGGAATCTGATTACCGACCCTAAAGGCATCTTGGGGCGTTCGGGAAAGCATTTCATGAATTCCCAAATGGAACCAGCAACAATCTGCAATCTCTACAATCCCACCCAACATTGAGGTCATTGATAGAACGTCAATAGTTGTACAGGATGGCAAAGACCAGGACGTCCAGAGCTCCAGAGGATCCTGGATGTAGTGACGTCAAAGAATAAGAAGAAGACAGGTGTACTTGACAATTATGACAAGAGGAAATCACGAAAAATAAGTAGCAGCACTAGACTTAGTGCAATCGCAAAGGCGGACTGCAGTGTGTAAGGGTGCACCGAGAGGGCTAACCTTGGGTTGCGTGAAATATATTTCCGTGCAGGTAGAAGGTCTATAATTTCAGTGGAATAGTTGCTATGGTAATGATTAATGGAGTCGCAAAAGGTGGGTTTGATGGCGCGACTTTATCTCGCCACGCTAAGGCAGTTTTAAAAAAGC
This sequence comes from Thereva nobilitata, assembly GCA_963855945.1. NCBI lineage: Eukaryota > Metazoa > Arthropoda > Insecta > Diptera > Therevidae > Thereva > Thereva nobilitata. The sequence goes on along the minus strand of OY979696.1, from coordinate 44,202,772 downwards.
CAGCCACGATAAATGAGCGGTACGCTGGGTCGAATATAGGACTTGTAGATTGTAGCCTTGTCGGCTGGTTGACGAAGAAATTTGCATCTCTTAAGAAATCCTAGGCATTGAGATGCTTGTTTGGCGATTTGGAAAATGTAATCATTTCATCGTAGATCGTCAGATAAAGTGAGGCCCCTGAGGACCACTGAGGGCCAGAAAGAAAACTCTCAATCCAGTTCTTGTGGGAAAGCGTGGGACTCTTTACCTATATTCTTAGCGCCCACGCTTGTTTATATTTCGAAAGGTAGGTAGTTTCCATATACTGGCTAGAGCAATAAAAACTTTACATTCAAAATTATTTTTTACTTAAGCGTATTTTTAGTTTTTTTAAACTATATTTTTAATCTAAAGCCGTACTGTTTTAGTTGGATTCCAGATATTCCATAACCTTTTTGCTGATGATTGTCTCCATGACTTTGGAGAGAATAAAAGTAATTGCTGTTGGGTTGTTAGAAGCACCTGTTTCTGAATGGACTGAACATAGGCTAATTTTTATAAGTCTGGATAGACTGCGGACAAGTATGCACACTCGTTTAGTCAAAGCTGAGGCATATTTCTTGAGGACCATAGGGGTATTTTATCAGGACCAGTAGATTTATTAATGCCACTCTTCTTGAGCCATCTAAGATGTTACTCCTCTGAAAGAGTTATTGAGGTAAATTTCCAGAGTGCTGATAAAGACGAATTAAATTATAATTTATAAAATGTTAAATAAATAGTGCAAAAAAAAGTTTATTTTGTTAAGGATAAGCGCCACATTACTTTCCATAAAAAAATAAACAAAAATAGTCTGGAAAGTGTCTCACATACACCCACAGTCTTTAGACTAATATCTCCTGCAAAGAGGACTTAAGTCAACAAAAAAGGAAATTCCTAAAAATTCTCTTTAACATCGTCTAGTTTTTAAACACGTTCGCGATAACAAAAAAAAGGAGAATCTGGTCTAACGAGCATAATGACTGCTAAAGGACTCATTTGACTCTGATACACTTTGCTTTCATAAATTTAACCTCTCATAAAGGAATATTTTCATAATTAATGTATCTCGACTAGTCCTGTTGCGATAGATGCCGCCTCGCCGTCTGTACAACAAAGGAGTAAGAGCTCAACCTCAGCCATAAAGCAGCAAAATCCATTATAGTCACTAAAACGTTAAGGATAAAGTTATATATTTTCCTTTTTTCCTAAGACGCCTCCATTTTTATGAGAAGTGCTCAACTTTCATATTTTTTCATCAAGTTGTTTTGATATCCTGTGTAAAGTGGATTTCCTGCGATTAAAAACTTTCAGAACACTTCATAATGGCGGTGGGGTTTAGTTAGCTGCTATCACGACATTTCTAAGAATATCTCTCTAAGAAGAAAAAAATTGTAAGAGAAGAAAAAAGAAGAAATTGAAGAAAATAGCATCTTTGGAGCTTATGCGAAGGACGATGATACGTTGTCGGGGTTATTAAAATTTCAAGACGGTCTCAAGGACAGACGGGTTCGATGGTATTTTTTTTTGTCGTATGCACTGTGTGTGTTGGATCGTAGAGAGAGGAGAGGAAATACAGGAGACACAGGTTCCTTTTGAAAAGATCCAGAATCCCCATGGTGTACACTCTTACGTGTATGAAGGTGGAAATAAATTAAAAAATAATCAAAACAAAGAAGTTTTTAATATTCTTAGGAGTACTCATGGAAATGGGGTCGAGGGCACTTTGTCAGCTTTATTTCTAATTAGGTGGAAAGTTTAAGGACTAAGAAAAGCAGGATAACTTGGTAGACGCAAATTTAATTTATTATGATATGGCAAAGGTGAAGCTCATTTGTGGTGACGTTAATTTTAGTTAAAGTGAAAGTTTTGTAAAATTTAATGTTGATTTTGTAATTTAATTTTTTTGCACCTTTATGTAATACTTGTAAATTAGATCTAATTAAGATAAAACGAATTAAAATCTATCCAATTAGCCCTTCCTAAAACGTATTTTAAATTTGATTTTATAAGGAATCTCCTGTTTTTTTTATTTCAATTTAATCTGGGTTTAATCTTCGTTGATTAAGAAATAAAATTGTTAAATTAAAGAAACATTCATTGAACTGATTTTCTTCCTTCGTAATACCGATGGCATAAATCGAGCCATAATTCACAGAATTTTGCTCTTCAACTCACTTTGAAATAGTTTATTTTTATTTAATATCGATTTCTAAGCATCTGCCGTCGTTGAGATGGGATTACCGTATGCACAGGTACGAATGAGAATTATTTTCCATGGAACTGTATTCGAATAAGTTGCATACTTGTACTAAGAAAATCATAGCGAATAATTGTTGAGTCTGCAGTTGAAGCAAACATATTTCTCGTTGTTGTATCATTCAATTAACGTTTCACTTTTCCCTGAGGTTGCAATTACGAAAATAATTGCCAATTAGCTTTAACGTCTTCTTAAAAATGTATGAAGCTCTTTGCTATGACTACTACTGTAAATCTATTAGTGACTTGTCATCCAATGGTGCAATTTTTTCGATAGAGCTAGAGTTTATATTCAGTTAGGTTAAGTGTAGGGTTGCCTCCAGTGACGGATCTCCAAAACCATCATGTGGAGTTTAGGAAGCTTATCAGTTGGAGATATATTTCAAGTTTTCCCGAACGTATCCGCCTAGTGTACTCTGTCTGACTTCAGCTAGAGCCGGGCATTTACATAGGAAGTAAACGAGTGACTTGGCAGTGTGATGATTGCCGTAGTTCTGGCAATATATTACAGGTCTCCAGTATTCTCCACCTTAAGCTGGCTAGCTGCTGATGGTATATCGTTTTTGATCCCACCTATAGTGCTGCCACTCATCTCGATCTCCGAGCCTTGGAGAGCTGCTCCCTGCTGGGATAGGTAGTTAGTATTCACCTTCCAATCACAATATCCTTTTTTCTGAGCCAATCTAAGTTATACCTTTCGTTTGAAGTCCTGAAAATTAAAGCAATTCATACCAAAGAGAAAAAATTTGCACGAAGCCCACTGTAACAAAAATCAAAACCAACAATTTTGTATTGGGGCTTCGATTTCCCAAAGTCAATATCCTCAATAGCAGTCGGTTGAGGCAGACAAGCAACCGTCGGGGCTAGCGGGAGACAGCCTCGTTGGAGTGTTATGCCTCATGAAACTGGCGAATCCCACTAATTAATCCACAAAGGCCGGCAGTGCCAAACTACCACATGGACAAGGAGGAGTACTGTCCGCTAGGTGAACACGGAGCACCCGATCTAAGCCGAATTTTTGCATCCTATTATTAACCGGTTAAGCCAGCGAGATGCTCTATTAGAGTTACTCAAAGGTTAGATATAAAGTTACGAACAAATAAATGATTTTCAAATTGAATTGAGGCATTTATCTGCACCCCAGAGGTCAAGGTTTAAGCACCTCGCAGTGACATGGTCCTCCAGTTTTCCAGACTTGTGATTATCAGACCTTACTTTTATTCCCTCTTTAAAGAAATCTCCTAGCCTTCTCTTTTCTATTATTGCCGAATAGCGAAGAATACGCCTCCTGTTCAATAACCGCAGTCAGTGTTCTGTTCCAGCATTTTAGGATGGGATCGAGTGGAGTAAAACCGCGTGTTAGGGGTACGCAGTTCCTCAATTCTTTTCACACATTCATTTTTTTTGTTGCCACCTTAGTCTCCAAAATGGATCATATGGAGAAACTCATAGGATTCAAGGCTGGGAGATTGAAGGCCGCGGTTGGCGAAGAAATTAATTGTGGAACGTGCTTTTGTAAATATTGATTGCTGCAGACACGTGTATTTCTGAGCATTTAACCTTCAAAGTACTTTTGGTTATGTTGCAGTTTTTCTATAACCGTCTCCACAGTATTTTGCGATTGTAACTCTTGATGGTTCGACACAAACATTTTATTTCGGAAGCTTACGAATAGTATACCCTAATACGTTTGACTCTATTTGAAATATTTTTTTGAAGTGAAACTTCCTTGCTCTCGTTCCGGGGATTCTGAAGTGAAAGTTCCCTTCTCCCGTTCTGGGGATTCGAGCAGGTATGAGTGAATTCAGAATTGGCCACAAGAACAAGGACAGTTGTATGAAACGGAAGTTGCCTTCTCACTCGTTTACAGCTGCCACTTCAATGTGCAAGTTTTGTAATATGGCGTTTACATCGCCTCGAAAACACGTGTTTTGGTCAAAATTTGGCGTTTTGGACAAAAACACAATCGAAAACAGGACAAGAGGACAAAAGTGTGGACAAGAACCCAATTCAGCGTTCAGCACTTGTTATACGCATGTCATTTTCCGTATCACACTTTTTTTTAATTCTCAGTTTGCCATGGAAAAACGAAATAATTAAATTTAAAACGAAATAATTAAATTAAACTTTAATTAAATAGGCATAACTGTCACTCGAAAACATGCAATAGGCGATGTAAACACCTCACTCGTTTTCCGAAAACGAGTTCATGAAAACACTTGTTTTCGAGGCGATGTAAACGCCGTATAACACTAAATTCATAATTGAATGAATGCACAAGTATACTAACAATTTTATTTCCACTTTATTTCGTTTAACATGTTGGATTTTAGCAAGTTAAGCTGATTAATTTCGCGAAGATCACCGCCAAAAGAGCAATTTTCCACACTGCTTCAACAAATTAGCTGACAGTGACAGCCATGATAGCAATTAAGTGATGCCATATAAATAAATTCTACCAAACCAGCAGGAAAATATTTACAATATATTTAAATTTGTTCATAGATGGCACAGGTATCGTTAAGGTAAAAATGAGAAGTCGGTTATTTAAAACATTTAAGATTGTGTAAGATTGTCAAGTTTTCATATGTCTATATGTTCTTTATTATTGTACGCGAAGTTTCACTTCTGTCTTGTGTTATTTAATACACAATTATATTTTCCATTTATGTCGTGCCTTCGTAAACTTGTAAACTAGTTAATAGGGTTACGCTTTTCAAAGGGTAACGCTGTTTGAATTGAAAACATTTCGAGTGACAGACCCAGTCAACAGTATAAAATAGGGTTACCTATAAGCTATAGTTTTTAACAAAATACTAAAAAGGTACAATGGTTTAGTCTTATGAGGACGCACATACGAGTATCCCTTCAACTGTTGTGAAACCGGTTTTTTAGGTCAGAGGAGTAAAAAAGAAAAGAGGTAAGTGTTATAACATTTTCAACTAAAATTTTTTCTGTGAAAACAAAAACATATGAAATGTGCTTCTTCTTACTCTTTGTATCATCTCTATCTGTACACACAAAAAGTGAAATCTTCTAGTAAAGCAAGACCATCTCAACTACAGGCCTGGAAGTAGAGTTTTTCTTTGTGTTGGTGCTAGTCCCAGATTCTGGCAGTTGTAGTGCAATAACATAGCCGCAAATAGTTTTTAACTTTATTTTTGCAGTAAAAAGTGATAAAATATTGTGTTTTATCACTTTTTACTACACATGAAGTACCAGTGATTAGTGCTTTAGTGATTTAATTAAGAAAATTAAAAAAAATGGAGTGATTAAGTGTGTTTTAAGGGTGTTAATTGTAATACCCTTGACACACTACAGCATCGAATGAACATTGAAGTATCATTCGGCTATGAATGATCATTCGTGCCCAGTGTGTAATATCCAATGTTCATTCAACAACTTTATTGGTCATTCAATCGAATGAAGTGAAAATAACTTCATTCAATCAAGATGGAAGTGAAATTAGGGAATTATCAAACAACTTTCCATGAATTTTCCAGTAAAATTTCCAACTGAAATACATAACTGTCAATCTGTCATTCAGATTTTAGAATTTTTAAAAAAATAGTCCGGTCCATTGTATATAACTGTTGTTGGTTGGGCCTCATTAATAATTAAATTTAAAAGTAGAAATCACTATGTATTCACTTTCAGTTCATATTTTTGGCAGTTTATTTATTGTTTGTATTTTGACAGTTCCAATGGACATTGAGAAATGCAGTGTGTCACTACTAAAACGAATGATCATTTTAAGCCAATGATGTTGGAAGAATGTTCATTCGTTTTTGCAGTGTGTCAAGGGTATTAGGATGATTTTTTTTACATTCGCGGTGGTTTTTTCGGGTTTATTTAGGGAAAAAAAATTCGTGTGGTAATCGAATTAAAAGTGATTTTAAAATGATTAAAGATTGTAATGGAATAGTTATTAAAGAAAGTACAGGAACATGTTTCTGCACGTTTCTGCAGTTTTAACATGGGAATGACAGTTTTGACATTTCCGCATTTCAAATAACTAAGCTGCAGCAGGTTACAACAGCTTGTAGCTATTGCAAGTTTCTGCGTCTTACTGCAGGGTAGGGAAATGAGTATGGCGGCTGCAGTAAAAGTACTGGAACAGAATTCTGTTAAGTAATTCGAAGCAACTGACAGATTCTGTACTTTCTGCAGGTACGGGAACTGACCTAATATTTTATCACTTTTTACTGCAAAAATGCACCCAGGTAGCAGAGCTCAGTCGACCTTAACTCAACTCGACTCGCGTCTACATGTAGTTGGACTCGGGTTCAACCTGTCCAACATGTATACGTACTATGTGTGTGCCTCTTGTATAAATCATAAAAAGGTGTTAGGCTAAGCGAAAACTGGTCCCAGCACAGCATAGCCCAGCACAGCACAGATAATCAGCTGGAAGCCAGCAAAGGCATAATTTTGAACGCAGGTCACATAACGCAGTGCACAATTCTGTATTGTGGAAATTGTTATACAAAGTACATACTATAAAATTTATTTTTACCGTCTTTATATCCTAATTCAATTGTAATTTTACTCCATATTTTATTTTTCAAACTTTCTCTTACATAATTTTCATTATTCGTATCATACAAAATTGAAAAACGCTTTACTGCTTCTTGACTGTGTCTTACCGACAGAGGAAACTGTGTTTCAATCACAACCTGCAGAGCTGAGACAGAGAGCTCTGCGGGTGCTGTGTCTGTGCTGTCCCAAATATGCGATGGTAGCTTAGATATAATGAAACACAGTTTTCTCTGCTGTGCTGTGCTAGGCTGCGCTGTGCTGGGACCAGCGTTCGCCCAGCCTTACAGTGGCACGTTACTTGATGCAGTTCTTGCTCCAGGCACTGTGAACATTGTATTAATCAATAGCTACCTAATGGTGGGTCCACACGATAAAGACTTTTGGTCGTAGAGACTCTATATTGTTCTGTAGAGTTTTGTCTGTACAACAAAGCCAAGTCGTTGCTAGTCGCCATAGAGACATTCCATCGGCCGGGAAGTGAGACCACCAGTTATCATGTGGACCATGGGCCTACCAATATGCCTCAAATGGTAAGGAAGCCAAAAAGATTTTTTTTGCAATTAAGGGAGTTGCTGATTAATTACGCAAACAAAAATACATACGATACCAAATCTATTCTTGCTTATAGTGGAGGAAGTGGAGAAAGAAATGCATCAAAGAAAAGTATGTGCCTGCTCAAGATTAGTAATGAGCAATGTTTTAATTTGGTTACTAATGGGAATGGTTAAAGTGGTTGGTGGTCTTCTGATTAGTTTTTATCTTATTAAATGTTGCCTTCAGTCTTTATATAGTCTTGAAAAGTTATATTATGGGACTTTCGTTGCTCTATACCAGTGATTCCCAAAGTGGTCCATGTGGACCCCTGGGGGTCTATGGGATGATCCAGGCGGTCCTTGATAATTCTACCGGGGGTCCGCGAAAAAGATCGAAAGTTTTCATATAAAAATTACAAAAATTTAAAAAGCGATCATTTCTGCTTGACCACTCGGCGCGGACGAAATAGAAAAGTAAACAGCTTATTTGACTCTTATTCGCCAAATTTGATGAAATAAATTTGAAGTTACAAGGTGATCAATTAAATTTCCTCAAAAGTAAAAGTAGTATATCTGCATTTGTTACAAAACTTTTGTTATATAAACAGAATTTGGGCAGAGGAGAATGCTCGCAGATGGAACGCTTTTTACCTATATTCTTATTTTATTAATACTGGAATTTTTCGTTAACGCCCCACGCTTTTTACATTTAAGTAAGTTATATTTATAAATTTTACCAATAACTTCATTAATTTCATTCTGAGCTTGATTTTGAAAGGTAGGTTGTTTCCATATACTAATAAAAACCTTACATGCAAAATTATTTTTTTACATTTTAGCTCATTTTAAAATAAACGCGTATTTTTTTAGTTTTTTTAAACTATTTATTTTTATTTTCTATTTTTTAGTCTATTTTGTAGCGGCCGCCACTGTATTCTACCCTTTCATTTTGATACCCATACCGAGCGCGTTGTAAAGAAAAAAGTAATCCGGTATTTTGTGTTGGCCGTCAGTTTGAATTGATTGATTGCAAAATTCTCCCGCCATCTTGGTACCGCCATATTTATTTTTTTGCAAAAAAATCAGAGTCCATTGTCAAGCGAACTATGCCTTTGTGTAAAATTTGAAGTTGATAGGTTATATTTTCTGCTTTTTAGTCTATTATGTCTTCCACCATTCGGTTTTGGCCGCCATTTTGAATTTAGACTGCTAATTGTATTTTACCTGACATAGGACGCCTTTAGGCCCAAGTTGCTTTAACTCTGTTAAATTATCCCTGTTTAGCACCGTTCCTAGTATACCATTTGACAGTTCTCATTTTACAACTAATAACTATCAAAAATTTTAACATTTCTCATTTTATAAATAATAACAAGCAAAAAAAATTAATAATAATAATAATATCTTCATGCTGTATTAAAATATTACTAAATTATTTGCTTACCACAAAAATTCGCAAGTAAACGTCAAGCCCTTTTGACAGTTAGAATCTGTGCTACATTTTAGCTAAGCCAAAAAGCACAAATAACTTTGCTAACAGAGCTAAATAAATTGACGTTTATGTCGTTGTTAACATGCCTATTGCAAAAATCGGCTGCCAACTTAATTTTTTTTCAAAATGGTCATATTGCATTGTCACACGAACTATATACATAAACATACATATGTGCAAAATTTGAAATTGATGGTTATGTAAATAAGTTCCGAGTGTCGAAAAGCTTTTATTTTTGTTCGCCTTTTGCAATTATTGTTTTTTCGTTTTTTTCCAAGGGCGAGTGTCGTTTTTCCAAGCCGGCCCGCACTAAGTACTAACCACGTCCAATGCTGCTTAACTTCTGTAATCGAACGAGAACCGGTCTATTGAGTATGCTAATGGCACGATTTATGGTCATTAAGATACTTGCCAGGTTTGCTCGTATAACAATTCTGAAAACTCCAGTAAGCTCAAAATCAGCTCCCCTGAGCAGCGCTCCCAATTTTTCCCGCTGGCATCCTTCTCACTTTAAATTACTTAAGTATTAATGTACCTATATTTTCAAGCAGAATTGCATTTTTTCTTTTGTTTTCTTAACAATTAAAAATATGTACCTATTCATGTACCTAACTACGTGCAATTGTCTTCTCAGAGAGAACAGAAGTATTTTTAGTAGATTTTATTATATCACAAAATTTAATTCACTTGAGTTTGGGGGTGCATGATTAATCTTTTGTTATAGTAAGGGGTCCATGACCGAAATAAGTTTGAGAATCACTGCTCTATACTTATTGAATTAGGCACCAAAAGTATGCATGGAATGAATTTTTATATTTGCATTAAAATATTTGATTCTATTTTTTGTATTATTGAACAAGAATCTCTTTCTTGAACATTTGTTTTAATTGAAATTAAGCTGTAACAGGTTCCAATTGCACAGCAGTGTAAATTAGTTTAGAGGTTAAGTATCCTCCAACCTTCAACTGCGTTGATAAATCGCTACCAAAGTCCTTTATCTATGGCAGTAATTTGCGCGCATATAATTTGTTTATGGATTCCTCCCTCCCTCCCTTGTGTGTTCTTATGATAAAGCAACAGAAAAAAAAGACCATCAACTCAAAACCAACAAGAGCGCGGAAGCCGTACGAGCGTAAGGATATATTCACAATTCCTTAAAGATTGACAAATTCTTCCATTTTATGAGTGTCTACACCCATCGTTACATTATCCAGAAGGATAATGATTCTATATTGTTGCTGTTGTTGTTCTTGTGCTGTTTTTTCTGCAACAATATCTAAGCCATCCGACTAGGGACTGTTTTATTGTCATGCTTTTAAGACAGTGACATCAAATAAAGTGCTAATAAATCCGAATACTTATCGTCCTGGAATAAATCAAATTCGCCTTACAAATCGTTGTCCTTCAGTCATTCGGGCTGCCTCCATTCATTAACGTTAAGTCAAATTTGCTTAACGAGACATACACCCTTTGGGATAATGACTCCCAACAAAACCCATTACATGGCAAGTAGTAACGACGGCGGATGGGGGCTGTGTGGGGTGGTTACAGTAGATAGCAACCGCAATTCACCGGCTACGTATTGTAGGAGAGTAGGCAAAAGCCCGTATATTAGGTAGTAGTGAAAAAATGTTCTTCAGCACGAAACTGAATGCCTTTAACAGGTTAGAGAAGAGCAGCCCAGAACGAGACCAAGGCAAGAAGGCAGAAAAGAAAGAAGACAAGTCACCATCAAGATTGATTGTCGTATATTATGATAACGTCCTTACAGAAAATCTTACTACACAACAGCACGGGAAAACAAATGGAAGCCAATACAAGCGCACGGAACAACGCAACCGAGTGATGGGTACCCATCGAAACGGTTTCGCTATGGCCCTTTTCTATTCGGAAGACTAAGGAACCTAGAAAAGTCAGGAAGCTCCTTAAATGGGAACCTTTTCTTCTTCGGGTTGTTTTTCTTGTGTTCCTTGCGTGGTCACCCCCGACCCCTTTCCAGGCCACCACCCACTCGGCCACCCAAAATAGAAGCAACCCTCAGCGCAAGGGCGGAGGAGAGTGGAAGTGATTTAGTTTTATTGTTACATCGAGTTCTCACAAGACCGGGGGACGTACAAGCTCGGAAGGCGGAAAAAATTCCTGCTAGGAAACCACAAATTCTTTTTCATGACTCCTGAAACAGAAAATGCCAGTCCAAGGACTTCGGAAAAGAAAATGAGATCGGTCCACACAGCAGAGCCAGTTGCCAGAAGAGTCGCCCTTTTCTCCAACTTGAAATGTTTTGTGAAAAACAGAAATTAAGGGAATTCCATAGTCTCAGTTTCTGTGTGCTTGTGGAGCTTCGCCAACGAGAAAGAAGTATTCCGACATTTGAAAGGACTAAACAGGAATACGTGCAGGATTTTGAATCCTGAATCCTGGAAACTACAGAACAGCAACAAAAAACAATCGTGCATCGTAATGCTAACTTTCAGAGCTTAAAGTTTGCGGTCAGATGTGATGGGGGTATTGAGAGGGGGTTTTCTCTTGGCTACAATCAAATTTTTTTTAAAACACTTCCGACACTTTTTTGGCAGACATTCCCGCATTCAGGTGAACTTTGATTATTGAATTTTCCGGGGCGAGGGAATCTGATCGACAGGTAAAGAAAATCTGATATCGATAAAATGCCATAAGGAAGGAGTTGTCGATTAAACGAGCTTGTGAATGTGGTTTTTATCATGTTTTTCTGGTTTTGTATTGTTTGGTAACTTTATTTCTTTTTATTTTTAACTCAGTCCGTCGACAGTTGTGAGGTTGTTTTTTAAACTTTCATGTTCAAAAGTAACTAGATTTAGATGAACATGTTTATCTGTTGTTCACGCGCTGAAAGTATCTATTTAGAAATATTTTGGATGACGTTAATTTTATCGATTAAACTTGAAAAATACTGACATGAATTCTGCTCGTAACCACCTACGCCAACTGCACCAATTTTTTATTACAAATCATTGCTTAAGCCGAACTTTCACACAAATAGGTCTAACTGCTGGTTCAAGGATTCCTCGTCTTTCGAGTATATTTTTGAATTCCAAAAGCTGCCCATGTCAATAGGTACACAAGTTTTGGGATAAGGATAACTGTGACATTTACTACCATTTTACCAAATTTCATTGCCTCTGAAATACCTTGCTTTATCATTTAGTGCTTTATCAAACAAGATTTACAAATTATTTGAATTTCACATGTTTTATAATACCGAAAACTGCTGTAGACGAGAGTGCACGTAAAAACCTATATTTGAAGATTCTATGATGTTCACAAGAATGCTTGGCTTCTACACTTTCGATAATGTAAGCGAATCCTCATCTTTTTAGTGGTTACAAGTTAAGTCTTACTCAAACAGCATATACGTAGAATTGATTGGACCACAAGAATCAGCACGAAATCAAAGTCTTCAAACTAAATTACTGCATTATCTTTACAAAAGAGAGGGTGTGTGTATCACGGATACGGACAAATGACGTAAATACGTCTACAATGTCCTGACAGAAATCGCTTTAGTTTTTTATTGGTAACAAGAAAGAAGGAAATGAAAAATAAAATACATAGTTTAAAAAAAATAAAAATTACGCTTTGATTTTAAAATAAACTAAAAAGTAAAAAATAATTTTGAATGTAAAGTTTTTATTGCTCCAGCCAGAATATGGAAATATCGAAATGTAAAACAGCGTGGGACTCTCTTCCTATATTTATTAACACCGGAAATTTTCGCTAGCGGCCCACGCTTTTTTACATTTCGAAAGATAGGTTGTTTCCATATTCTGGCTGGAGCAATAAAAACTTTACATTCAAAATTATTTTTTACTTTTTAGTTCATTTTAAAATCAAAGCGTAATTTTTAGTTTTTTTCAACTATGTATTTTTTATTTTCTATTTTTTAGTCTATCGCCATTTTGTAGAGACCGCCATATTGGATTTTAAATGACGTCACACAGTTTACTGTACTATACTCGTCGTACGCTTTCATTTGATACCCATACCGAGTGGGTTGTAAAGAAAAAGGTAGTCCGCCATTTTTTGTTGGCCGCCATTTTGAATTTTGTATAACGCCACATAGCTAATTGTATTCTACTTGTAATACTCTTTCATTTGATACCCATGTCGGGGTTCGGGGAATAAAATTGCAAAATTCGGCCGCCATCTTGGAACCGCCATTTTGATTTTTTTACAAAATGGTCAGATTGCATTGTCACGCGAACTATACATATGTGCAAAATTTCAAGTTGATCCGTTACCTGAAAGTGCGTCAAAATCAAATTGCAAGATTTGTTTACATGAAACATACAACATACAGGTCAAGCTAATAAAAAGCGTATAAAAACAAATTGAAAAAACCTTGTTGATCAATTTTGAACCGATTGCTTAGAGAGCTTCAGGATACACTATGTTCAATGTTCTCCCATTTGGGGATAGGATGTGAACATTTTCAGATTTTCCAACTTTTGAACAACCTAAATACAGCTGACCGGAAAATCACACTTATTTGGCAAAATTAGTCGGCCATATTGGCCCCGCAAAAGTTGTGATCATAGATTTGTTATTTGCTACCTTAAAAACCCCTAGATACAGATTTTCATTGGAATCGGAATACAATTGGGAAACTTGTCGGCCATATTGGTGCGGCCATTTTGAATTTATAAGCTTTGATCATAAACCCCTAGATACTCACTTTTATTGGAGTCGGAACACAATTGGCAAAATTCGTCAGCCTTATTGGCCCCGCCATATTGAATCTAACAGTTTTGATCATAAATTCGTTATTTGCTACCTTAAAAACCCCTAGATACAGATTTTCATTGGAACCAGAATACAATTGGCAAATTCGTCGGCCATATTGGCGCGGCCATTTTGAATTTATAAGTTCTGACCAAAAATTCATTATTTCCGACCTTAAAACCCCTAGATACCCACTTTCATTAAAATCGAAGCACAATTGGCAAATTCAACCATATTTGGGCGGCCATTTTGAATTTCGGTCATATTTCGGCGACCATTTGGAATTTCATTTTGAAAGTAGACAATAAAATTCTTTGATTATTCATCTACGTCATGGTATTTTTTTTCGATAAAAACAATAGTTTTTGAGCTGCACCTCGAAACCGTATACCATAATTTCGTTATCATCGGGTTTTTGGTATTGGAGCAAACTTTCATACGTATTCACCTCAAAACTGCATCATTCTACCATGGTCGAGAGGATTCACCCATGTTTTTATTTTATAAGTGTTTAAAGTGTTTAAAGTGTTTAAAGTGTTTAAAGTGTTTAAAGTGTTTAAAGTGTTTAAAGTATTCAAAGTGTTCAAAGTGCTCACTGTTCAAAGATCTTTGATGGAACGAACCTCCAAATGTCGACAAGAGCATCAAAGTGCCTGATTCCTCAAAATAAGTAAATTCCTCCAGCAGCCTTTAACTAGAAATACTTCCTTGGGCCTTAAATAGAACTTGTATATTTGGTAATGGCCCTTAAATTCGCCCTAATGTGGTAGATAGATAATGTACAAAATCGCGTCCTTTACCTCATTGTCGATACTTTAACATTGTCGATACTTTAAGCCAAGCAACCGAGGAGGTAATGAGAAGCCCAGAATATCTTTTTATAAATGCAAAAGAAGCCAATGGCGTCAACAGCCCCGGTAAGAGCTTGGTATAATGCTGCGGGGAGCAGGTTCATCGAAATTTTTACGTCGTGCCTCAAGTATTTCCCGAGCACTGAAAGCGATAAAAGTTGGTGATCATATCAGAATCGGGTAGGCCCATAGGAAACCCGTAGGCATGTTGGTCGATGTGACTCCTAAATACCACGCATGGGCAAACTTTTTGAGGGGGTACTTTACAATAAATTCTTCCATAAGCCTAGAGAGAATGTGGCTTACAGAACTACAAACTCGGGTTCAGAAAGTCCAGGTCAGCAAGAGATGCCCTTAATATGCTGAGAAACCGGTTGCCGCCAAGCAGGGATTGCCTCCTCCGGTATCTGTGTCCAGGGTTGCCACACCGGGACCAATTGGGACGAATTTCCCCAGGCCCCAGGTCAGAGGGGACCCGAAAATAGATTGAAAGCCAAAAAGTTAAAACCCTTGTATCCCTGCGTTCTAAAGTTTAAGTAGGCAGTAACCTAAAGGTGAAACTACAATATACCCTTTTTCCATTGCTTTGACATTATCAAATAAACCAATGCTTTGTTATGCAGCAAACCCAAATGCCCAAGTGTAGCTCGCGTATCGAAAAAATGCGACCAGTAACTATTATGACACCCTCCCGCTGCGGGTTCAAAAATTTAAAAATACGCCTGCCGCACGGATATGCACGCTCCCGCTACAGGCTCAAAAATCTAAAAATGCTTCTGCTATAGAGGTATGCACGCCTCTGCTACAGATATGAATATATTCGTTATCGACCATTCCAAACGCCAGTGTCGTTTTACCAAGTGGTCCCCCAACTAAGTACTAACCATGTCCAATGCTGCTTGACTCAGCAATCGAACGTGAACCGGTCTATTGACTATTATAATGGCACCCTTTATGCTCACCAAGATATTGCCCGTTTTCATCGGCTCACAATTTTTAAAGCTCCACTTTTGCTCCCTTTAGTCTAGAAAAGAAAGAGTCAGTCTTATTTTTACTCGGGTGAGGTCCGGATAGAAAATTTTATCATTGAAAATGATTATAGGGTCGGTAAGTATGAAAATTGGTAACGAAAAATGTAACGAAAAAGCGTTACGCAGAGATGCTGAGATGCATGTGTCTTTGTATCGTCGTGTATCGTGCTTGGAATACAGAACTACAGGAAGGGCCCTCGCCGAATTTTAGCGTAGTGAAATTCTTTTTGTGTGAGTGCTCAAGTTTTTATAGTGTGTGTGCAAAGGAAGGCGAAAAAAGCGAGTGCATTTGAAGAGGCAGAAAACAAGAAATTCTATTTTGTTACATTTATAATTATTTCGCGTGTATATTTATATAGAGGTAAGTTTCAACATATCGCAAAATCATTTTCAATGATCCCGTCGTTTGCGTGTTTGCAAAGACTGTAGATTTTTTTGTTTTGATTTCATCATGCGAACTGTTCTAAAGTGCAGTGCCATTTATTGAATTTTAAATCGCCAATTTTCGCACTTAGTGAAACTCAAATATCACCTGATGTTGACTTAGATCAATCCCAGTGCCTGAGATTTCTCAAAAGCTCCAGCGATATTGGATAGCCAAGAATTTTTTGTTTTGACCTGCCCCCTTGAGGCAGCGCGAGAGTCAACTATTATCACAACTGTTATCAAAGAATTTTAAGAGGAATGGCCTTTTCGGAATTTTTGCTACAATTGTCATTTCTAAAACTCTTGATTTCATCTTAGAACTTGGAAAAAAGTGTGTTTAATACCTTTAATATTTCTATAACTATAAAATCCTTAACAAACCACGTATAATAACCAAAGAATTAAAATGAAAAATTAACAAAACTCACACAACACTCGCATTGCATTCTACTTAACAAGGAACTGCCCTACACCAGAAACACCCGGAACGCACCTTAATTGCATTCAAAATCCTAATGAGATTTTAAGCAAATCAAGTGGTTGCCAAGCAGCTCCGCACTAAATTATTTATTCGTACGTGGTTATTGCTATGGCAGAATTAATCAAACAGAGGTGTTAATATGTACGTTGCGGTTAGTAACAAGGCTCGAATAACGGAAGTGATATAACCTAAATCTGACCCTTTTGTAATTGAGTGGAATTGCAGCAAACTGATTCTGTTTATTTTCGGTTTTCGAGTTAGTTTGATTGTCAAATAAGATTTCCGGACATCGAATGCTAAAATAAATTTTGCAGATTGCAGTTTGTTGTATGTATGTACGTCTCACATACAACAACAGAAAGTCTTGGTTTGGGAAGATTTGCTCCAGCAACGAAGAGTTTACATTGCATTTCATGGGATCGAGTTGTTTGTCTTAATATAAATATTGAATAATAATACTCAGTAAAGAATTGAGTATGATTTGTGTTATTTTCTCACAAAATTTGATGTTTGGAAATTATTGTGTTTGATAAAGTTTTGTTAAATTCAATTTGATTTAGTTGAATACAATTTTATATTTTTCCATACTTTCTAATCATATTCAAGTCATTCTGTCTTCTTCTATAATAATATTCTAGTTGTGCCACTTTCAACATTTTTCCAAGAAATCGAACGAGAATTTTTTTCAGAAGAGAATATTTTTATTTTCTGTTGGTTTGTTTGCTCGGAAGAGAATTTTTTACAGAAAAGAGTTTCGTTTTGTGTTTGATATTTTTGCTATTTTACATGTTGTGTTTAAACAGGGGCCCCACTATTTTATAATATTCAAGTCTAGCAATAATTCATTTTAAACTATTCCACATAAATTGCAGCTTTCATCAAACATTTTTAAAACATGAGACTTAAAGCTGCCCAAAATTCGAAATTATTCTGATTGTTTCGTGGGTCTGCAATTTGGTTTTCTAATTAACGTGTAAAAATCCAGGTTGATATCGTCGACACTGTGGGCCGTATACATCAACGAAGTTAATCCTTAAACTTAATCTTATCATGAACATCAACTTAGATTAATCCCGCACAAAATCCTGAGATAAGATATGACACTTCGAATGTGAAATCTGCCACCCTTTTCCGTCAAATTACAACAACAATGCTTTAGTTTGATATGTGTGGAGATGGTTTCGTGCACGGCTTTGAATGTTCTTAGTTTCCATACAAGCAGGGGCTGGTAATGTTGGAGCGTGTAACTGTGGCTGAGATTGAATTTTATATTGAAATAGAAGTAGGACCGATAGATCCATCTGCAAGAAAGAAGGTGGCCATTGTGGTACATAATGCCAGTGACTTTAGAAAAGAATTGTCGAACTACAAAATTCTCAATGGTTGTTGTTTCAGCATTATAAAAATGTTACGAACTGTAACTGAGGTAATCTTTTGTTCGAGATACTGTTTACGGGCTCAGTAGTATAGCTATCGGGGTACGTCATCGGCTGTGACCGCGGGTGTGGTCTAGGGTGTGAGCTTTTGGAAACTTCGCTGTGTCTGGAGTGATTTTTCATACTTCGGTAATTGGTTTGTTTCTTGGGTGAACTTCCGAGCTAGTGGTCTCGGATAGGTGCAGTCGCGAGTTTGGTGATTGAATAATAATAAGAATTAGATTTCATTTATGCGGGATCCGATGGAGGGATTTGGTATGGGTTCCAATTTTTGACGGGGTTTGCATATTAGTTTTAGTGGAAGCATAGTGTTAGAGAAAGGTGTCCTTAACAATATACTAAAAGTACTGATGAGTGGGGGTGGAGCTAATTAGGGTGGGGGCTTTAAAGGTCCCTTTGCCAGTTTTTCCTTAATAGCTCGAAAACTACTGCGCCTAGCGACTTTAAACCCCATATATCCTGTACCGGTGTTTACAGGCTCTATTCTTGCGCAATTCTTAATTTTTATATACGATCTTCTTGCATACTTCACAGCGGCGGAAGAGCTGCGTGGACGAAGAAAGAACGCTGACGAATTGACGTTCGAAAACGCGGAATAATCACACTATTACTTCTAAGCGACCGTGTGAACTGCACAAACTGATTGAGATAAGATGGTTTACGATGCTGGAGGATATCATGAAACAGACGCAGAAGTCTATATTCACGGTAGTTACTAAGAGAGCAGCCCATAACGGAATTAGGATAGGACGCGATAAGGTCAAAACGGCGTAATTTGTAAACAAAACGAACACAGCCGTTAAAAGCAATTTTAAGTTTACGGGCGCAGGAGAAGTCTAGAGCAGGAAAAATAGAAAGGCCATGAATTAGAAGACGTAAAATTAGTTGCCTTCACTAAGTACATGCGGACAGTCCTACTGAGCAAACCACAATGGAACCTAAGCTTCGACAGTTACCCGTATGTTTTACGAAGTCAGGACGAACATTGGGAGAATGAGAGAAAAGGATGCAAATTGGTACTCCTTGTCTAAAACTTACTTCATGGAGGCATGGACTATTCGATTCGTGAATCGGAAGATGGGCCGACGGTGAACAGGAGAACTTGCAGAGTTCCGCAGGGATCCGTCCTGGGCCCTCTCCTGTATAATGATGTATAAAAATGAATGTGTGTATGTATGATCGCTATAGGCTCCTACACCGTGCAACCGATCTTAATGAAATTTTAACCATGTGCTATTTACATTCAAACTTAGAACATAGGCTATTTTATTACTTTCTAAAGCCACTCCTAGATGGCGCTGTCATGGAGAGCTTCGTTGAAAATCATCGCAGAGCTTTGAATTTTTGCATGAAGTTCCGTGGAGGTCTCCTATGATACACCTCGAAGCCTGATTTTCGAAATTCAAAATGGCCGCCGAAATATGACCGAAATTCAAAATTGCCGCAGAAATATGGTTAAATTTGCCAATTTTATTCCGATTCCAATGAAAGTGGGTATCTAGGGGTTTTTAAGGTCGCAAATAACGAATTTGTGGTCAAAACTTATAAATTCAAAATGGCCGACGTATTTGCTAATTGTGTTCCGATTCCAATGAAAATCTGTATCTGAGGTTTTTTAAGGTAGCAAATAACGACTTTATGATCCCTAATAGTTTCACATTTTGTTATTTGGAATCAAAAATATACCAAAAAATTGCCTTTTTCAAACTCTCCTACTGTATATTAAAATTCATATCACCTGATTACTACTATTGGCTTTTGGGAGCAGCATAGGCGTACCGGGTCCCAGCTAGTATAATATAATACAATTATGTATAATGATGTGTTAAGGGTACGCCTACCGAAAGTAGCATGTGCGATCGGGTTCGGGGATGACATCGGTGTAGTAGTCGTAGGACAAACCTCGATGAGATCCAATTGTGCGCGAACGAAGAGATCTGGAATATTAAAGCGTGGCCTGAAAGCGCTGGTCTGACTCTTGCTGAGCATAAAACTGAAGCTGTGCTAATCAGCCCAAAGAAGAACCAATGTCCGTAAGGATCAAGGTATGGGAACAGATATTTAACTCACAGCCCGCCCTAAGGTAAATGGGATTGATGATCGACCGGAGCATAAGTTTTAAAGCACACTTGGAGGGCATGACAGATAGGGTGTCCGTTATTTGTGCAGCACTTCCAAAAATGATGCCCAATTTGGGAGCCTAGACCAAGCGGTCGTCTCCTGATGGCGAGAGGGTTAGCTCAGTCGTGTTGTACTTAGCACCAGTTTGTGCATAGTAAAATAACTGAAACACGACGTGGTCAGTCTTCAAAATATTTTAACGGGACTCGTCAGCAGCGCATAAAAAAATTGAGCTCCCCGACTACATAGCGAAGTGAGTTACGACCTTACGAGCTCTTGAGTGGAAGTCCGATGATGGTAAGATTTACGACCAGTTTTGCCAAAACTTTAATTTGGAAGTTGAACTTCGATATGGGAAGCTTTTGAGAGGCTACGTTTAAAGCCAGTAGTTTGGTTGTGTTTCGGACCATATGAACATATTTCACCATTATTAGGGTCAAAATACATGAGGACGCAAGCTTCTGAACCAAAAAGCTCTGTTTTAAGTTTGCTGAAAAGCTTTTAGTTTCTGAAGCATGCTTTCTCGTGTGTTTTAGACCATGGAGACTGTACAAGCAGCTTAAACTCCATGTTGTCAATTTTCGTTTGATTAATGAGAGCGCTGCAGTCAAATGTACTCTAAAAAACATCGGTTGTATTCATCCGGTTCATGGCCAAGTTCATTTATTACTAAGATATTTTATGTGTTTACGCTTAATTTGAAAAACCAGCTTCTAAATTCGATTTATATCAATGCGATTATTCGTATTTAATCAATTTTTGGATATTCTAATGAGTTTTTATTAATTTCCAATGAATTTTTTTTCCACTTTTCTATTTCGACTAACTTAATTTTGAACGAATCGTTGAAATGGGTCAAATTCAGCTAACTTCATGTGGGCTCTTCGGACAAAGGTGACATCTGTGGCCAAAAAGGAACTAGTAACTTAGTTTCTTCTGCCCATTCATTTCCTGTCATTTTTGCCATAAGAGTTTAAGCTCCTTGTATAGTCTCCATGTTTTAGGCTTTTGCTTACATCTCGACTTTTTCCATCTCTTTACAAAAAAAGATTTTTGGCACAAAAAAGATTTTTGCATCTACTTCATGCGTCCGCGTATCGCCGTTTGACTCGTTTTTGTATGTGAAAGACTACAGCTCAGGAGTTGACCCATTTGTACGCTGGCATTTATAATTAAGTTGAGAAAGAAACTGAAATAATTCCTTTTATTTCAGGGGTTTTTATTTTTTATTGATTTAGTAAAATTGAGTAGATATACAAGAGGGGTTCTGCGCCCCCCCCCCTCATATTTGCCTTCCCCACTTCCCCTCACCCTCACTTTGAGCTTTCTATGTATGTGTGCACAACACACCCACACACCCATACCCACACACACACCCATACTCACACATACACCCATACCCACACGCACACCTATACCCACACGCACACCCTCACACACAACCTGGGGGAGGAGCCACACACACGCCTTCTATGGAAAACACCGCCTCATATTTACCTCCCCGCCCGACCTATGTATAACATACCCCTTCATATTTACCTCGCCGCCGGACCTATGCATAACACATACACGCCACCTTGTATGGCATACCCCTTCATATTTACCTTCCCCCAGGCATTCCCCTTTTCTGGTTTGTTTATACGGCTGTGGCGCCACACACACCATCACACACATGACATCGCTGTTGTGCGCAAAGCTTCCCGCCCAACAGGCACACCCTTCACATTTGCCTTCACCGATCTCCACATATACCAGCAGTATATTTCGCAACATACCCCAATCGTGTATCTTTTCTTCTCAACTTCTCATCGCTGTTGTGCGCAAAGCTTCCCGCCCAACAGGCACACCCTTCACATTTCCCTTCACCGATCCCCACATATACCAGCAGTATATTTCGCAACAGCAGCTTTTACACAAGGTTATCATGTATCTCTTCTTCTCAACTTCTCGTTGATCATGTGTATATTTACTCTATGCTATAGAAAATTTGGCTCTCAAAATATAAAATCGAAATTGTTGTTGTTGTTGTTTTTCTACATTAGGCCACTGGGTGAAGTCACATTTTCTACGATATTCGAGATACCAACAATATATTTCGCAAAATCAGCTTTTATCGAGGCTTTCTGGATTTGTTTATACAAGCGCTGAACATGCGATCGAAGAATAGAATTTTTATCTTTCTTTCTTTCAGCCAATATGAGGGTGTGTATGTGTGAATGGAATAAGCAGAGAAGCAGATATCGACTTCTCGTAGATGAATACGATTGATATGAGTTTATATGTATGGTGAATGGTTGATATGAATTATTCGTGTTCTTACTGTCAACCTATCAACAACGGATTTTTCATTTAATTAAAAGTAATGTCTGACATCGGGAAAAAAATTGTGTCGCTAATAAACCAGGCTTTACCTCTAATAAAGGAAAGCAAAAATGAAGTGGAAATTACAAAGTGGATAAAGTATTGTAACTATAACATCCGAATGATAAATAAATATCAAAGAAATAGTGATACAATTGGTGAAAAACGAGGATTTGAAGCAAACATTGCGATGCTAAATTATTATCGTGAAGTGTTAAAAACCTTCCTGCATACTGGTTCGGGTATTAAAAATCGTGAGAAATTATTAGTGTGGAAAGATATACAATCCGCCTTTAGTTCTCGAATTAGGTCATCGGTTATTCAAAATCTAGGATATAAAGATCCAAAAATATTTTTAAACAATGCCGGTAAAACGTTAATAATAAGAGTTAAAAATATTTTAAAACAATTTTCAATGATAAAAATTAATACAACATTGTGTGGTGAATTTAAGAAAATAATGTCAAATGGTGATATGTGTACAGATTTAAAATATATACAAACTGCTAATATAAATATTGACTTCGGAACTGATTTAAAGGAAATAGTGAATGATATTAAGGAGAAACTTTTAAGTGAGTTGGAAGAATTTCAGGAACGGGATAGTGGATGGGCATTAGTGAAAATAATAAATTTAGGTGTTAACATAAACAGAAATTCGGTGTTTAAAGGATCCTCATATATAGAATTGCCCGCTGAGATAAAAAATAAAAAAGCATGTGTAAATGTAATAAACTTTGATAATGCATGCTTCGCATGGAGTGTAGTAAGTGCATTACATCCAGTATCAAATACTTCACATGCATATCGTGTAAGCTCCTATCCTCATTATGATAGTGTATTAAATTTAAATAATATTGAATTTCCTATGAAAATAAAAGATATACCCAAATTTGAAAAAAATAATAATCTAAGAATAAATGTGTATACATTAATAAAAGAAAATAAAAAAATATTAACAGTACCAATATATATCAGTAAGAATGAATATGCTAAATGCATACACTTACTGATATTTACTGATGATGACGATGCTGAGAATGAAATGAATGTGGATGAAAATTGTGGCAATTACCACTATTGCTGGATAAAGGATCTCTCAAGGTTAGTTCGTACTCAAATTACAAAAAGGAAACAAAAAACATGGATTTGTGATCGATGCTTAAACCATTTCATCAGTGAGTACAATTTAAACAAACATATAGAAGAATGTAAACAAATAAATACCTGCAGAGTCATATTACCTACAGAAAAATGGGTAAATTTTAATAACTATAAGTATAAAGAAAAGTGCCCTTTCATTATTTATGCTGATATTGAGTGCATATTAAAATCATTAAACGATGATACACAAAGTAATACAACACCCTATCAAAAGCATGAAGCTCATAGTATAGGATACTTCTTCCAGTGTTCCTACGATGAGAAATTGAGTTATTATCGCTCTTATAGAGGAGAAAAATGTTTGGAATGGTTCGCTCAAGAATTGGAGCTGATTAGCAAAGATGTATCGGAAATTTTTAAAAAGATAATTGCACTGGATATGAATACAAAGGACCGAGAGATGAAGCAAAAAGCAGCCAAATGTTGTCATATTTGTCAGAAAACCTTTATAATATCTGATATTAGAGTTTGTGACCATGATCATCTTACTGGAAAATTTCGAGGAGTTGCTCATCAAACCTGTAATTTACTTTATCAGGATAGCCATGTTATTCCAGTAGTTTTCCATAACCTTTCTGGATATGATAGCCACTTCATAATAAAAGATATAGCACTTAATATTAATGGAAGGATTGATTTATTACCGCTAACAAAAGAGAAGTATATCTCCTTCACCAAACATGTAGATGAGACCTCCATCAATCTACGATTTATTGATTCAATTCGCTTTCTTCCATCGTCATTGGATGCGTTAGCAAAGAATTGCACATCATTTCCGTTATTGGAAAAACATTTTTCAAATAACCACTATAATCTTCTTCATAGGAAAGGCGTTTTCCCATATGATTATGTTGATTCATGGGAGAAATTGGACGAAGCAACCTTACCATCTAAGGATTCCTTTCATAATCAGCTAACTGATAGCGATATAAGCGAAGAATATTATCAGCATGCATTAATTGTATGGTCTAGTTTTCATATTACTACTTTAGGGGAGTATTCGGATTTATATCTCAAAACAGATGTAATGCTCTTAGCAGATATTTTTGAAAACTTTAGAAACACATGTTTAAAAAGTCATAAACTGGATCCAGCGCACTACTTCACTACACCCGGTCTAACTTGGGATGCGATGTTGCTATATACAGGTGTTAAATTGGAATTAATAACAGATATTGACATGTTATTATTTGTTGAACGTGGCATCAGAGGTGGAGTAGCACAATGTAGCGGAAGACGAGGTAAAGCTAATAATAAATACATGAAGAAATATAACCCCAATGAGGAGGACAAGTACTTAATGTACTTAGATGCCAATAATTTATATGGATGGGCTATGTCTCAATATCTACCAACTGGTGGTTTTAAATGGATTGAATCCATTGATGTTAATAGTATTCCTGATGATTCACCAGTTGGGTATCTACTTGAAGTAGATCTGGAATATCCAGAATCAATACATGATATTCACAAAGATCTACCATTAGCGCCGACTTGCATGAATCCACCTAATTCTAAAACTCCTAAGCTATTACTTACATTATTTAATAAAGAAAAATATATAATACATTATCGCAATCTGAAACAATATTTAAAAAATGGTATGATTTTAAAGAAAACTCATCGTGTACTTCAATTTAATCAATCACCGTGGTTAAAACACTACATTGACTTAAATACACATTTTAGAGCCAGAGCAACAAACAATTTCGAAAAGGATTTCTTCAAATTACTGATCAATGCAATATTTGGTAAAACCATGGAAAATGTTCGGAAGAGGGTAATTGTAAAACTCCTTACAAAATGGGATGGGCGGTATGGTGCACAAGCTATGATATCAAAACCTAACTTTCATAGCGCATCAATTTTCGACGAAAATCTAGTGGCCGTGGAGTTAAACAAGATGGCAGCTAAAATGAATAAACCTATTTATGTTGGCCAAGCGATACTTGATATCTCGAAAACCTGTATATACGACTTCCACTATGAATTCATAACAAAGGAATTCGGTGATAAAGCAAGATGCTTGTATACCGATACAGACTCATTAATATATGAGTTTACTGATATGGATCCATATGAGCTGATGATTAAAAATAATGTTAATAAATTCGATACGAGCGACTATGAGAACAATAATATTTTCAACATCCCGCTTTGTAATAAAAAAGTTCCTGGATTAATGAAAGATGAGCTGCATGGAAATATTATTACCGATTTTGTTGGACTGAGAGCGAAAATGTACTGTTTTAGGACCGATAATGATGCCGATGATGAAAGTCATAAAAAAGCTAAAGGAGTGAAGAACTATGTAGTCAAAAATTATATTAGCTTTGATGACTATGTTAAATGTCTGGATGACATGATTAGCATATCCAGAGATCAAAACTTAATAAGATCTAAAAAACATCAAGTATTCACGATCCGTCAACGTAAAGTAGCTTTGGATCCCCATGACGATAAAAGATATTTATTTGAGGATAGTACTGAAACACTTCCATGGGGACATTACAACTTACCATCATCATCAACACTATAAATGAATGTACGTATATAGATATACATAAGATTTATTTATTTATTTATTCATTCATTTTTTTTTCTTTTTGTAGATATGACAACTAAAGCTATTTAGTATTACGGATAGCATCTTCATCTTAAGATAAATATACAATTTTGAAACCTCAGCTATTCTTATCTTAATGAGAACTGCTGCCGAAGAAATCTGATACATCGTTTCCGGCGCTGTGTTGAAGGTCTTTTATTATTATTATTATTATGATTCATAGAAATATGCTGAGTATGAAATTGAATCCATAATCACCTACGGTTTCCGTTTTAGATATTTAAGTTTTATAAATAGACTTATAATGTATACATATGAGGAAAAAAAATGAATTTTCTTATCTCTTACCCTAACATAAGGCCTTGCCCGCTTGGATTTAATTCGAAGTTGTCAGTCTTGTTTTAGCAGCTGAAGAAATAAGTAGCTTCTTTTAGCATACAGTTCAAGTTAATTTTCATACAACAAAAGCAATGGATTATTCATCATCAGCAAACGAGTTGAATACTGAGGTTGAGATATTGGCCGATTTAAATTCTCACACCTATAAACCAACACTACCCCTGAAGGAAATGGAGATAAATCATCTATATAAAATCTTAGGATGTAGGAGACTTACAACGAAGTTTGGTCCAAAGATTGTGCTCGATTTGGAGGATAACCAGCTTTTTTTGCCGAATCGCTTCAACAATATGTCTGAGAGGGGATTCGACGCCATCAATGAAGGAGGCTACCTAATAATAAATAGAGGGTCAATTGCTAAAACCTTCGATTTAGTTTTTACTAAAAGCATAAACACTAACTTTTATATGAGTAATTAAATAAAAGGATTTTTTACCTAATTAAATATTTTTCTTTTTTAAAAAAAACCCTAATTAATTTCCTCATCCCCAACCAATTTCAGCAAATTTATGTTTCAGGTTTCTGATATCCAGCTAAAGTTCTTGAGGCGCATCTTTTTATGGTTTTCTTGTTATGGTTTTCTATTGCGATTGAATTTATAGTGATTACAGATATGTAGTTGTGTAATAATACTCAGTTCTAATTCAACGTTTGATTTGAATGGTCGCTTAAGTTTGCTAACAATTTCATAGGTTGTGGTAATGAGCAGCTATAAAGATTCCACCAAATTGCTTGATGAGCAAGGAGACAAAGGAAACAAAGCAAAAGAAGTAAAGTATCAACTAAATTCCTTATCAATTAAATCAAGACAATCATCATCATCATCTGAAAGTAAAGATACTTCTTCATCTTCAATACGTTACCAGCATATGAAAGAAAAGTAATTTCCGAATATTCAAGATGAGTACACCAAAATTTCTCGAAGAATACTCTGGTATTCTGCTAAAAGAGCATAAAGATAGAATTGACAAACTCTACAGATATGTTCAGCAATATGAAAGTGCTGGGCGAGTTAATTCCATACATGGAATACATTACAAGAACTGTCCATGGTCGAGTAATATTGCAACCTGTGGACCAGATACATGTGGATGTTGTTTTGTAGAGCGGAACAAACATGAAATTCACCGCTTAATCAATTTGTATGTGAGGATTACCAAAAACAACCTTAAAGAATGCAAAAGAGGGTTCGATTTATACTAACCCCAGATGTACACATCATGCATGTATGGGATTTTGCTTATAGAGTCAGCCGCAAGGGTCGGTGGCATATATGTGTCATAGATAGATGTAGATTTCAACAGAGAATCATCAATACAAGTAAAATCCTGGAGCCCATATTGAAACAGCATCATCGCGAGATAATATACAAAACTAGATTTGAAAATAAAACCAAGTTTTAAAATGTTATAAAAATGTCTTTTATTTATTTATTTATATATTTATATATATATATATATTTCTTTAGCTTATAATACATCTTTAGCATTTATCCAAGCATTATGTTCTGATGAAAAACCGAGCCATTTAACATAAACTTTATCTCCACTCTTTTTTAATATTTTTTCAACAAGATAGAGATCAGGATGTTTAACTCTCAGCAATTCCTTTTCATAAAATCCTCCTTGTATTAGGTTACCTTGATAGTCCTCAAGTTGATATGTTGCTGGATTAGTTAGTTGAATCTTGGAGATTTTGAAAATTTCAGCTGTCCAGTTTGGTGTGTAGCCTTTCTCAAATACATGTTTATATTTGCTTATACGGACGTGATCTCCTATTTTATATGATGTTGAAGCAGCAATTTTGATACGATTATAGACTGTGGCAAGAAGGTGCTTTTCATTTGCTTTATTGACATCACAAGGGCGCATTTTGATTGTTCGATGTTTTTTCGTATTGTATTGTGAAAGCAATTTTTTTATCATATGAAACCATTTGTAGGAGCCATTCATGCTAAATTCCTTCCACATCATGCTCTTTAAAGTTCGATTGAATCTTTCCACTATGGATGCTTTAAGCGCTGTATATGTTGAGTAGTGATTAATTTCATATTTGTTCATTAGCTTTTGAAAGTGAGAGTTGTAGAATTCCTTGCCATCATCCGTTTGTAAATTTTTAGGTGTACGTCCATCTTTGAATATTGAGTGCAGTGCTTCTGTAACTTCTAATCCGGTTTTTCTTTTAATTGGTATAGCCCAAGCATATTTAGAAAATGTATCAATTACAGTCAGTAAATAGCGTAATCCTTTGTTTACGTGTTTATAAGCATCCATTTCAACCAAGTCAGCTTGCCACAAATCATCCAGGCCTTTAATGATAACTCTCCGTCTAGTAAAATTTCGACGAGCAGGTTTATGGAGCTCATTCACTATTTGTCTCTTACTCATAGACGCCATCTTGAGGCTTTTTAATTATGCTAGCGAATATAAATTTTTCGATTTTCTCAATTTCACCATTAATATACAGCGTTAGATTCTGTACTGCTTTGTTCACACTTTTTTGTATTTCATCATCAACATAGTTTTTAGTTGCAGCGTCAACGTTTTCTTTTGGATCACCTAGGTTTTTTATTCTTTTCAATGAAAGATCATAGTCACCATCTGATGTTAAATTAAAACCGTTTCCTTTTGGTCCCCGTTCACCTTTAGAACCAGTAGCACCGTCTTTTCCAGGAATTCCAGGTGGTCCGCGATCACCCACTGCTCCAAATTTTTGTCGTTTAGAAGATCGGCCAAACTTGTCAACGCTCATTTCAGAAATGTAACTATTTTTTATGTATGTTAATATTTATACTATAATGTCAGCTTCACGTAACTCCTCAATGATTGACACTATCTCATTAGTATGACTATTATTTCCAGCTTGCTGCGATGCTACCAATATGCGGAGCCGATCAACTAGCTCATTAGGGTCATCCCAATATAAGTAGTCAATATTTTTCTTAGGAATTCGCATTATTCCCTTTCCAGTATGAGGAGTGCGAATCAACTTTTTTATAATTTTTCTATATTTAAAGGTATTTGTTCCTTTTATTTGCTGATTTTCCTTAAAATCACGTCTGTAGGCGGATGTGTCATTTACAATTGCTTGATAATTGGTCATATCGTCTATTGAGTAACCTTGAGGCTTTTTCATAAAAAGTAGTTCAGCTAAACCTTCAGTTATCTTATACTGCTTCTCACCAATAAGAAAGTTTTCTTTATCAACTTTAATGCTGGAATTACCAATATTTAACATATCGTTATGATAGTACACCCCATAAATTTTGTCAATTTTATTGCTATCATTTTCAAGTAGTTGGTTGTATTTGTTTAGTATCTTGCCTGGTGACTCTAATATTTGTTCTTTTATAGGTGTAGAAAACTCTTCATCATCATCATCATCATCGGAAACACCCCTAAGAGGGGTACTAGTTGGCTCCATCTTTAAATATTTACGTGGTGGTGTGTATGTTTCTTCATTGTTCTCTTTTTTAATTTCTTCTTCTGGCTCAAGCTTCACTGATGTTGTGAGCTTTTCCAGCTTGCGGGTTATTGGTTTAAAGGTTTCCTCCAACTGAGCCTCCGATTCAATTTTACCGGTCTTGAGAGCTTTATACTTCCTTCGTATAGCATCACGTGTTTTTATAATATCCTTCAATAGTTTTTCATTCATGTTACTACGCTGATAGTTACAGTTACACTGATATATTGACATACTGATAGTCACTTATATAGTCCAGGTAGACCAGATAGATCAGGTAGACCAGGTAGACCAGGTAGACCAGATAGACCAGGTAGACCAGGTAGACCAGGTAGACCAGATAGATCAAGTAGACCAGGTAGACCAGATAGACCAGGTAGACCAGGTAGACCAGGTAGACCAGATAGACCAGATAGACCAGGTAGACCAGGTAGACCAGATAGACCAGGTAGACCAGGTAGACCAGGTCTGTTGGGTATCTGTGATCTTAACAATAAGCTCCTTTTATAAGCTCATGAAAGCATCAAAGCCTTTTCGATATCGGCCTTTATCTATAGGGCTGTCCTTATCAATTACTAAGAATCCATATTTGTCTTTCCAACAGTTTGCACACGCTTTTCTGAACTTTACAAATCCCATATCGCTATTTACATGATCATTGTATATATGCTTAAGATTCAAATCATCTTGTTTAAATATGATTAGAAAGTTGGCATTATCGCGAATTAGATGCTTTGGTATATGAGTATATGTCTGGCAGAGGTAAAAGCTATCAATACCTTTATGTCGCCCCATACAAAAGTATGCTCTAATATTATTTTGTTTATCGCAGGCCACATCATCAAAGATGAAAATTGAGTTTGACTTTGCTTCTTCTGGCGGTATAACGTCGCAGTTGTTAGAAAACGTGTAATAACCCAAGCCTGATATGTGAGTTACAACTTTTCTCAAATACTCATATTTCGGTTGACTTAGCGACTTTGAGTAAATGTAGATATTCTCGAATCGTAGGCCATTAGGGTGCTCCAGTAAACTTAGCATAACATTTGTCTTGCCGCAATTCGATGGTCCAACAATAATTCCTCGCATACTGTTTGGAAGCAGCACTCCATGTTTCTTCTTCAATGTACTTGTAATTCCAGTATCAGAATTTCTAACAGGTAGAGACGCTCGTTGCTTGATAAACTTCATGTTGCCTACTAACACGTTCCCTATAAATACCGGTGCTTTTATAGATTTTTATCAGTCTTGCAGTAAACCCATAAAATGAGTAACCATAGTAAGAACCACCTTATTCGACGAAAAGCTATCAAAGGGAAAGGACTATTAAACTCTATTATAAATAAGTTACCAATTGAGCTTCATCTACCAGGATATCAGTACTGCGGTCCAGGAACAAAGTTAGCTAAAAGACTAGCCCGCGGAGACCCCGGCATTAACCCACTTGACGCTGCTTGCAAACAACATGATATTGCATATCGTGATCATAAGGAATTAAGTGACCGACATATAGCTGATCGTATTTTAGAAGAGAAAGCTTGGCAGCGAGTAAAATCTAGAGACGCTAGCTTTGCAGAACGAGCCAACGCGCTATTAATAACAAACGCCATGAAAGCTAAAATCAAAGTTGGAATGGGTATCAAAGCAAAAATCAGCTGCTCGAAGAAGAAGAAGAAGAATACGTCACGACCATCATTTCGTGTAGCTGTACGTAATGCACGAAAAATTTTAAAACTGAAAAAGCCAAAAGACCTGTTGGAAGCTACTAAAATTGCTCTAAGTGCAGCAAATGATGTTATCAAGGGAAAGAAAAAAGCATTCACTACACCTAGAGTGATACCAGTGCCTAAAGTAGGAGGCGTTTTACCATTCCTCATTCCACTTTTTGCTGGTCTTTCAGCCGTTGGAGCGCTATCGGGGGGTGCTGCAGGCATAGCTAAAGCTGTAAACGCCGCAAGCAGCGCACGGCAGGAACTGCAAGAAGCGAAACGCCATAATGAGTCAATGGAAGCTATAGCACTAGGAAAACGTGGACAAGGATTATTTCTAAAGCCTTATAGGAAAGGATTGGGACTATTCCTCAACCCTCAGCCAAAAAACTACTAAAGTCGCTACCCAAAAGAGCTCTCAATGAAAATGATCTACGTAAATATTCACAACACATAGCCCACTTTCGAGGAGTATTTATGCGCGATCAATTACCTAGAAAAGCATGGAAAAATGAGAGTGGCATTATAAATCTAGATGTGTCATCTGGACCTGGAACGCATTGGGTAGCGTACAAGAAGAATGGAAATATCATAAATTACTTTGATAGTTTTGGAAACTTGCAGCCGCCGCGAGAAGTTACAAATTATTTGGGTGATGCAGTTACATACAACTATACACCCCATCAAAATTTCGATTCAGTAATTTGCGGTCACTTATGTTTAAAATTCTTACATAATGTTATTCAACATATATAAATAAAGACTTTCGCAAATAACCATAGTCATTTCATTTCAAGTAGCCATGTCGATAACACTCTCTCTTACAGGCAATACATCGGTTCTCACCGCCGAATACTTTCCACCATTGGAATTAGTTGGAGATTACGTTTGCGGATTGATCGATTTTCAAACGTACAATTCTATACCTAATATTGATGAGAGCAACAATTTAATGCATGTGGGGGATACGTTTATCGAAATACCTGTGGGATCATATGAGATTGATGATATAGCAACATTGGTGCAACAAAGTTTAAATAAAAGCAACAGCAAGGTATCAGTCTTATTAAGAGCAAACAATAATACCTTGAAGAGTGAAATAAAGACCTCCGAAGTTTTACATTTTGAAAAAGAGCGATCTATCGCTCCACTGTTGGGATTTGGGAGACGTGTATTGGGTGCAAATATGCTTCATACATCAGATTTACCTGTCAATATAATTAAAGTTAATACTATTCGGGTAGAATGTAACATCATATCAGGCTCATACATTAACAATAAACATGTGCATATGCTCCATGAATTTGCTCCAATCGTGGGACCTGGCTATAAAATAGTAGAGGTTCCCTCGAATGTGATCTATTTACCTGTGAACGTCAAACGGATAAGTTCTCTCACACTGAAGATCGTTGATCAGGACGGAGATCTAATAAATTTTAGAGGTGAAACGATAACTATCAGATTGCACTTGAAGCCTCAGAATGTTAATTTACAACAATAAGGATATATATAGAACGAACTTCACTGAAGATATTAGTCAACCAGTGACCTTGAAGCGTACAAGACGTCAGCTGACAGCCGATAATATAAAATTTCTAAAATTTGTAAAATCATTAAAACTAAATTTAAAGCAATGAGCAACATCTTGGATATTACTGGGGATATAAATTATGATAATAGCATATCAAAAATTGACTACCACATCTATTCACCATTCCTAACATCATTCAAAAACAGCGATGAAATCCGTATTTCTGTGCAACATCAAGACCTATATGTCTTACCAACCGAAAGTTTTATATACATAGAAGGAAAACTAATTAAATCAGATGAATCAATATCAGACACTGCAGAGCTGGTGAATAATGCTATACCGTTCCTCTTTGAGGAAATTCGATATGAGCTCAATGGCGTAGAAATTGATAGAACTCGAAATCTTGGAATTGCTACAACACTAAAAAATTATATATCATTGAGCGAAAATGAGAGTAAAATGTTACTCAACGCCAGCTGGTCACCTGAGAAGTCGATTACACCAACCGAAGGATTTTTCAATTTCTGTGTACCACTGAAATCATTGTTGGGGTTTGCTGAAGACTATAAGAAAATTATTGCGAATGCTAAGCATGAACTCGTATTAATACGAAGCAGGGCAGATGAAGATGCAATCGTATCACCAACAGATGATGTAAAAATTGAGATATTTAAACTTCAATGGCACGTTCCACATGTTAATGTTGCCGACCATGAGAAATTGGCCATATTTAAAATCATTGAGAGTGGGCGTTACCAGCAACAACTCATCACACTTGGTCTGTTAAAACGTCATCCCAGATGGAAAAACCTCGCTATATTATCTTTGCTCTACAAACAAATCGCAAAAATGATAGAACAAAAAATGCCAGCAAATTTGATCATTGCATGCTGACAGATGTTAAAGTACACCTGAATTCTGAATCATACCCATATAGCGATTTGAATCTGAAGTTTGATATAGATAAATATGCACGTCTATATGATATGTATATAAAATTTCAACCTTCGTACTATCAACGCCAATTCCAGCCGCTCCTCTCATGGGATGAGTTTAAGAGCAATGCACCAATCTCAGTAATTGATTGTTCACGACAAAACGAGGCTATTAAAACCGGTCCTGTGGATATAAGGGTGGAGTTCAAGACATCTGCGAACGTTCCAGCCAACACTACAGCCTACTGTTTATTGCTGCATGATAGAATAGTGGAATACATACCACTTACCAGTGAAGTCAGGAAAATTGCATAGTATGCCTCCTATTGTTATCATCGATGGCGCCTAAGGAGTCAAACTGTAAAACAATGAATAAATTCCCAGACTAAATATGAAGCTTCACTTCCTATGGCAAAAAATTTAAAATCTCAACGAGCTGGTGAGAACCAACTCATTAACATAAAAATAAAATTTTAGAAACTAAGAAAAATAAATATCAAAGACAATCTTAAGATCATTATCATTATAAAAATCATTCTAAAAAGCTGTTTTGTA
Source organism: Thereva nobilitata (assembly GCA_963855945.1). Lineage (NCBI taxonomy): Eukaryota > Metazoa > Arthropoda > Insecta > Diptera > Therevidae > Thereva > Thereva nobilitata. The sequence continues at coordinate 44,168,142 of OY979696.1, read as the reverse complement.
ATTACTGTTAATAATTTTTAAAATAAAGATTTTCCATAAATACAATATTTCGGTGTTTTTATTTTATAAAAAAAAGTTATCCTGAACAGGTGGATGAAAAAACATCAACATTAAACCAACACACACACACATATCAGCAACCAGATAAAATTTTCATGTACCCATCATGTAAGAATATAGCAAAGAGTTTTTATCAATCAACTCAACGAGAAGTCGATATCTGCTTCTCTGCTTATTCCATTCACACATACACACCCTCATATTGGCTGAAAGAAAGAAAGATAAAAATTCTATTCTTCGATCGCATGTTCAGCGCTTGTATAAACAAATCCAGAAAGCCTCGATAAAAGCTGATTTTGCGAAATATATTGTTGGTATCTCGAATATCGTAGAAAATGTGACTTCACCCAGTGGCCTAATGTAGAAAAACAACAACAACAACAATTTCGATTTTATATTTTGAGAGCCAAATTTTCTATAGCATAGAGTAAATATACACATGATCAACGAGAAGTTGAGAAGAAGAGATACATGATAACCTTGTGTAAAAGCTGCTGTTGCGAAATATACTGCTGGTATATGTGGGGATCGGTGAAGGGAAATGTGAAGGGTGTGCCTGTTGGGCGGGAAGCTTTGCGCACAACAGCGATGAGAAGTTGAGAAGAAAAGATACACGATTGGGGTATGTTGCGAAATATACTGCTGGTATATGTGGAGATCGGTGAAGGCAAATGTGAAGGGTGTGCCTGTTGGGCGGGAAGCTTTGCGCACAACAGCGATGCCATGTGTGTGATGGTATGTGGGGTATGTTGCGAAATATACTGCTGGTATATGTGGAGATCGGTGAAGGCAAATGTGAAGGGTGTGCCTGTTGGGCGGGAAGCTTTGCGCACAACAGCGATGCCATGTGTGTGATGGTATGTGGGGTATGTTGCGAAATATACTGCTGGTATATGTGGAGATCGGTGAAGGCAAATGTGAAGGGTGTGCCTGTTGGGCGGGAAGCTTTGCGCACAACAGCGATGTCATGTGTGTGATGGTGTGTGTGGCGCCACAGCCGTATAAACAAACCAGAAAAGGGGAATGCCTGGGGGAAGGTAAATATGAAGGGGTATGCCATACAAGGTGGCGTGTATGTGTTATGCATAGGTCCGGCGGCGAGGTAAATATGAAGGGGTATGTTATACATAGGTCGGGCGGGGAGGTAAATATGAGGCGGTGTTTTCCATAGAAGGCGTGTGTGTGGCTCCTCCCCCAGGTTGTGTGTGAGGGTGTGCGTGTGGGTATAGGTGTGCGTGTGGGTATGGGTGTATGTGTGAGTATGGGTGTGTGTGTGGGTATGGGTGTGTGGGTGTGTTGTGCACACATACATAGAAAGCTCAAAGTGAGGGTGAGGGGAAGTGGGGAAGGCAAATATGAGGGGGGGGCGCAGAACCCCTCTTGTATATCTACTAAATTGTACAATGGTCGATGTTTTCTTAAATCAAAGTTATGAGCTTAAGGTAGGGGTGGACATTAAGAAAATACATCGATGTTTTTTTCGATGCAATGCATCGTTCTGTGGCATCGATGTCACGACGATGTATCGCAAAATACATCGATGTCTTGTACCCACAAACTTCATTTTATGTCTAAAATATACGCAAATATAAAAGTTTATGCAGTTGCAGATCTTAAGGTGCGATTCTTATGCTACGATTATAGCGACTGCAGCCGCGTGATCAGAGCCGCATGATCCGAGTCGCTCGGTAAAATTCTTATGCCGCGACTAGTGCAGTTCCAGAAAAATTGGCACTCAAGATTTCCCCTTAATGGGATTTCAAATCGGTGAAGTGACGTTATGTTGTTAGTGTAATTTGGCGATTTGAAGTCCTATTAAGGGGAAATTGGTTCTCAGTATTTTTCTACAGCATGGCTTGTAAATATAGAAGGCTTTGATCACACATAAAATACTTGAACACAGTGAAAATAAATTTTCCAGCCGCCACGACTGTTACGACTATACTGCTCATGTCAGCAGTTGAGCCGTACGGATGAAGCCGCCTCACCAGAGTCGCTTCAGTCGTGCGGCGCCAGACGCTCCTTAGGAAATGGTTCCATTTAGGCAAGGCGCAAATTGAGACGCGTATAGAGCGTGTGAGCTGACAAGACGCGAGCAACATGACACGCACGTGTCACTCGCGTAGCGTGGTGATCCGCATATTGAGACGCAGTTTAAACGTGGCTAGCCTATCACTCAAATTGTTATTATTAAAAATGAGTTCAAAATCAGAATCAGAAAATGATGCTGAAGACGAATTTTTTTTTACTTTATTAATTAGCGACTAAAAAATTAAAATGACCCAATAAGTATATTGAAGCTGATTTTATCAATTACTTGTGAATGAGTGGAAGAAAATTTGCTGAAGTGCATAGGATAATCGAACAAGCCTTTGGCCCAAATGGATGTAATGCCCAAAACCGATCCCAACCGACGAAAAACTTGCAAGGTCTAGCCAAATTCCATTTTTTATTTTGTCTTCATATAGTTTGCATCATTTGTGTCATAAAGCTCTCTGTGTCCCTTCACCGCCTCAATTAACCTTTCTTCTGCCGTAGGTAGGTATATTTAGAATGAAACAAACTAAAAACGTGGAAGAGAAAAAACAAGAAACTAATATTATGAGAAATTGCCCAGTACACTTATGACACGACCGGCACGAGAAACTGTGGCTCCACTACAACGCCACGCGTGTAGTAGGCGACGCGAGTCACGCCACCTCGCGTCCCCTTGCCAACTTGCGCGGTTCTATTCGTTTCCATAGTTTACAAAAAAACGCGCTGTGCTGTGCCACCCCACACGCTCTATACGTGTCTCAATTTGCGCCTTGCCTTACTTCCATTACAACGAGTCAATTTTTCCAGCCCCACGGCTGGAGCCACGCGGCTGTAGTCGTTACAGTCGTAGCATAGGAATCGCACCTTTACAGTTAAACTAACTTACGACAACGAACATGTTCATGCATGGTTACGGCAATGACTCTGACAAGAAATCCGTGAGTGTATTTGAAATACAGTTCCCACGCACCTTCCAACTTAAACTGGAAACAGAATTGAGCGGTCATGTAAGTACACCAGCGCTGATAAACGTCAAAATTAATAAGATTACACACAACCTGATTATTCTGAACAGAATGCAAGCTTTACCATTTTGTATCATTTGGCATTTATCGGTGCTTATGACCGCTCAATTCTGTATTCAGTTTTATGTGTGATACTCTAGCAGTTACCACGTGGACCTTGAAAAGTTGAGTTGAGATTGAGTTGAATTTTCGATTCGCGTATAAGAATACTGAACAAAGGCAAAGCATATTTCCAATTCGATACATCGGATAAAAAACATCGATGCAGCGAATATATCGAAGCATTAATAAAACATCGGTTCAGTTCGATGCATCGGGTTTATACATCGAATGTTTCCGAAACATCGATGCATATCGTCCATCCCTAGCTTAAGGTTTTACGTTGAAGAATAAAACTTTTGATGCTTCGCGACTCTCTTTAAAATCTTATTTATTTAAAAATTTGAGATTAAACCTTTTAATAAGCGTTTTGGTAAGCCACTTCCTTACTACTTAGCCATTCTTAAGTACAAAATAATTAATACTTTTCCTTTTAGTCTACATAATTAATTATGCCACATTGCAAAAGCTTATAAGGAGAAGTTTACGAGCATAGATTAAATTTTGGACCAAAAAACTGGTTAATTATCAGCTGATGATTCTCTCTCTCTCTCTCTCTCTCTTCACTACTCCTGCTTGTATTTAATTTTAGCCCAAGTAGATAACAACAATTAGGGTGGAATATTTAAATAAACTCCCCGGCAGCCCCCAGACAACGCTCCAGTAGTTTCCTGCCAATTTTCCGAACGTGTTGCGCTGTGATGTCGTCACACGTTTTGTCGCTGAATAATTGCTTTTTAATTACTCGCCTCAGTGCAGAAGGGCCGGAAATTGCATTTTGTGGTTTTTCCAATGCACGAACCTTCAACTAAAATTTATTCCCATGAACGGAGGACAGGTATCCGCATAGGGAATATCTACCGCAGACATCACTGTATGGGATGGGTGTACGAATGGCGGTGGGCGGACCAGGGGAAGATTCATAGCTTGTAATGGAAAGAGGATTGATGAGTGCGAGAAGGTGAGGGCGGAGGGCTAGAAAATAATCAACATCATCATTGCCAGCAACCAATAATGAAAACCGGTGGCTGGCAGGAAACTGGCATGATAAAGCTTGCGGCAGTTGCACCACTAGACAGAAACTTAATGGGGATTCAAGGAAGCTTCCTTTGTGCTCGAAGAATAGTAGTGGATTCGTTGAAAAAAATCAAGGGATTCTAAATGTTTTTGAAGTCCTTTTGTTTCTGCTAAGCATGTGTGTGTATGTTCTTGTCTTTTGTCTTCGAGTAGCTTTGTAAAATTGATTGAACCGGAAGGGATGACGCAGTTCGCATGCACTTAAATACTTTGTCTATACAGCCTAAGGTAAAATTAATCATGGATTATATTGTTCCATGTTTACCGATTATTGGTTGTGTCTCGGGATAGAGGAGAACATATAGTCATGCAAATAAGCTGCAGAGAGATATTTATTAAGTGTAGATTGGCATATGAAGTAATGTAGTGTTTTCGCCTGAAACATGAATATTGTTTGTTAAAGTCGTTAGAGATAAAAATTTAATCGACACGTGTGTTTAGAACGACAGGGCCTGCTTAGCCTTATCTCGATTTACCTCAGGAATGCAGGTGAACGGCAGGTGAAATTTAAGGCATGGTGCACACGGAAAAGAAAAGTTTGTGCACGGAGTTTCGTCACTAGTTTGTTTGGCTGATTTAAGTCAAGGACTTTTTCGTTTTGATAATTACTTTAATTGCCGGTATCGATAGCCTAGAGACTAATGCCTTTGGTTATTATTCGAGAGTTTGGAGGTTGATTGCTCGCAGCGGAAGTATTCTTGGGTATTATTTCCTCGTTTTCAGTCATAAATCGATGCTTCTAATTTTTTTATTAACGATATTGTCATCAAAACACCAAACGTCGAAATTTTCCATACATATTTTTTTTCATCTAGAAAAATTTTAATCAATCACCTGTAACGAAAATGAAAATGTGATTTGACAAACATATTTTCAAGATCATCGAGGCAAACCCTTAATTTACTCCTAATCCTTCGTCATCATTATCGTTACTGGCGCTACAGCCCTCTGTGAGCCTTGGCCTCCTCAACAATTTTCCTCCAACGTTCTCGGTCGTACGTCTCTCTCTTCCAGTTGTCGTCTTTATATCTCTTCCTATGTCTTCCTTGTGACGTTCTTCCCTCTGGCGTTTGGAGGAACAGGATTTTTGGGGGCGCTTCCTCAGGCACTCTCAATACATGTACTATCCAGTGAAGGCGTGATATTTGGATGCTTTTGGTTAAGTCCGGTACAATTCATTCAAATACAAGGTTCGTTGTATTCTCTCCCAAGATCCTCCTGACCCCGCCAGACCTTATCTCCTATTAATTTTCGAGTTAAGCTCACTTCTGGACTTTGCAGCATGACTTGAATAACATGATGGAATGGTAGTGCAATGGAACAGTACCCCAAAAAAATTTTCACCAAAGACCCGAGTACACTGTAAATCTCATATTTTGGAAGTGTGTTATTTTAACACGCGTACAGCGCGTTATTGTGACGTCACCCATTTGATTAACATTGTAGTCACTTTTTACACGCTTTAAAGTTTGTAAAAAGTGACTACAACGTTAAACAAATGGGTGACGTCACAATAACACGCTGACACGCTAAATTAACACACTTCCAAAATCTGAGATTTGCAGTGTAAAAATAATTTGGTTGGTTAATATTCTTAAAAGCACGCACGCGCCCGCACCTGGTATGCATAGCGAACAAGTAGGCATGTCACAAAAGTATGCACTAGTGCTGTGTCGTTCGCGAATGATCCGTTCGTACTGAACGGAACAGTGTACTGAGCCAAATGAACTGGTTCACTAAGTAGTAGATGTTCCGTTCACTCGTTCAATGGTACTGCACTGGTTCAGTGATACTGAACTGTGTTATGAACCATGAACGAAGAACCAAATGTACGGGTCTCGAATGAAATGACCTGAACTTTTGAATGATCTGAAAAAAGAGCGAATGAATGAATCACAATGAATACATAAGGGGTGCGATATATTTCTCAGAGAACTTGTTTTGCTTGTATTGATGATATGTAAGATGTGAGTTGCAATTTCTCTCTAAGCAATTCCAATTGGAAATAGACATTTTGAAATAGATGAGAGTTAAAAAAGTTTTATGAAGAACATTTAAGATTTAGGAAGAGTTCTAATTAGAATTTCACTCGTATTATTCGAATGTAGGAGGATTATTTATAAAATGTAACGGGAAAGAGACTTTAAGAGGAGATTGTTTTTAATTTATTTGAATAGAATATAGTATATCTTAAGGGGAGTGAATTAGTTCGAACTGGAAGTTTGATTTTATTAGGAAATTCATTAATTCTTATCAGTAGCAAATTTTTTCAAACGTGGCTGCATGGCTTGTCTAGTTTTGTATTGAACTGTATGTGTGTTTGTAATTGTATTTAAGGGCACTCCATGTATTGAAGTTTTCACCAAATTTACGACAAATGAGCCAAATGAACCGAATGAACGGATCTTTTGAATGGTTCTTTTTAGTGAGCGGAACCAAACGAACCAGTTCACTGAAAAGAGCCATTTTGCCCACCACTAGTATGCACGCTCCTGCCACAGGCACGAAGTTCTAAAAATTTGTTTGCTAGAGGCTTGCACGCTCCCGTCACTGGCACGAAAATCTAAAAATTCGCACGCTCGTATGCACGCTCCCGCTACAGGTATGAACATTTACAAATGCATCCGCATCGCCATACACCATTCCAAACGCGAGTGTTGCTTTACAAAACAGTCCCCCAGCTAAGCACTAACCAGGTCCAATGATGCTTGACCTACACAATCGAACGAGATCCGTGCTACTGAGTATGCTATTGGCACCCTTTATGGTCACCAAGTTAATTGCCAATTTTCTTCGTCCTATACATTTTTTTAAAGCCATACACGTAACGGTTTAGCAGCTAGGGCATGTTGAATTTTGTCACCCTATAACCTATTTCCATGAATGAAGAACCTTTGTACGCAGAATACTCCCACCTACCTATTGTTCTGAAAGCGAAGTTTTTGCTAACAAAAATTTCAACTTCAAGTAAGTCTTTTTTTCAAGAAATACGTAGTTAACCGATATTTTTTCTCCAAAATTCGAAAGTTTGGAATATTTCCTATGAATAATATCCGGCAATTTTTATGCTATGGCCTTTAGATTTGAAGATATAAGCAATTTTGAATTTTGATGTTAAAATTGGCTTTCTTTTGTACATTTTTAGAACTTTTTGACCTAAGCTTAGCTTTCTAATTTTATGGGTTAACTACGTCTGTTTTGGAGAAAAGGTTACTTGAAGTTAAAATTTTTGTTAAAAAAACTAAAATTTTGTCTTTGACAATAAAATCGTAACTCTGTAAGGTGGTAGAGTGGAACCGTCAGTTTAACAATTTTAAATAGTATTCTGCGTTCACTAGTACACTAGTTACAAAAATACAGGGTCTTCCGCCATTTTGTGGTGGCCGCCATATTAGATTTAAAATGACGTCAGACAGATTACTGCATTATAATCGGTCATACCCTTTCATTTTATACCCATACCGAGGGGGTTATAAAGAAAAAGGTAATCCGCTTTTTTGAATTTGGAATGACGCCACACCTGTCATGCACTTTAATTTCATACACATGTCGGTGGGTCAGGGAACGCAATTGCAAAAATGGGCGACCATCTTGATTTTTTTTACAAAATGGTTCGATTTCATTGTCACGCGAACTATGCATATGTGCAAAATTTGAAGTTGATTGTAGATTATATTTCCTACTTTTTAGTCTATTATACATATGTCTTCCGCCATTTTGTGTTGGCCGCCATTTTGAATTTGAGCTTGTTGTATTCTACCTGTCATATCTTTTCATTTGAAACCCATGTCGGGGGTTGGGGAACACAATTCAAAAATCGGCCGCCATCTTGGAGCCCCCATCCGAGCTTTTCCTCTACCGAAAATGACGCAGCGTCCCTAAAGAAGTTTTTACTTCAAAAATTTAACTGGCGCAGCCCAGCGGCTAAGCCTACGATTCCTCTCCCCCACTCATACATTTTTTTATTTTTCCGACCAAAACCCATCAACGGCCGCCAGTTTTGTAAACTTTGTGTATACAATACACCCTGTATAAATGAAGTAACAACGGCATTTAGAGTCAGTTTTTGATTTGAAAAGTGATGAAAGTGTTCTAAGTGATCAAAGTGACCTAAAGCGAAAAGTGGTGATTAAATAGTGAATTAAAAGACGATAAATACGTGTTATTGGTGGGAGATATTTAATAGCAAGTGATAATGAGCGAACTTTAAGAATTGTGTTAGTAGTTATTGAATTGTTAATAACCTTTGATGCTCCATAATAAATTGTTACCGACTACTATCCACAACTGTCAAATATGAACTGACAAATGACAGCCAAACTAAAATGGCGGCCAAACAAAATCGGCCTGAAACAAAAAACGACCGCCGATATAAAAAGGGTACTATACCAGGTATGTATTGGACCAGTTAAGGTATACTAGAACACAACTGCAGAACAATTTCCTAAAACAGCTATCGTACATCAAAAAATATTGTTTCACTATTTACCAAAAAAATGCCAAAAATTAATCAAAACACATCTTTACAACCCAATACTAATTACATTAAAATTAAACTTTATCGCATAACATCGCTATAAAATTTGTCTAGCGTATAAAATGTTCTAACCCTAATTTTGCCCTTTTCCAACCCCCTTAAAAATTTTAAAACAGTTATTAAACACCGGCTAATATGGAGGCACTCAATTTTATGAAATAATTTTTATTAATAGAACATTGCTGCAGAAATTGTTACACTTCACCCCCTCCAGTTGGAATTGCTCCATTGTTTTTGTTTTGCTGTAAGGGATGAAGAGAGTAGCGAGTATCCGCGCTCTGGATGGTGGTGGTGCTGCTACGGGAGTTATTATAAATTAAGACTGAGCGCATTCATGTTGCCATCATTAAAACGGCGACCATAAAAACGGAATTGCCATAATGAAGGCTGCTCTCTGTTTTATGTACAAAAAAAGATATTTATCTATGTATATACGAGTGCCTACTAAAATTAATGCAATAAAATTAAGCTTATATTTTATTTTATACCATTAAACGTAAACGAGCTATGCTAGTCGTAATGTAGTCAAATTATATGCATATAATAATCATTAGTAGATTTTATCTTTATTGACTTTTGCTCTTTAAATATTTGCGCTCAATGGTTTTTTGGTGATTTTTATTATTAATAAATATTTTTACAGATTACGGTTAAGTGGTTTATATTTTAGAGAAGTTGGTTTAGTTATGTTGTAATAGATGCAAATAGTGTTTGAACTTTGGTCAAATATTACAAATCACACTGTAATGGTAAACTAGGAAGTCCAAGGTTCGATATTCGATGATGAATTAACGACGATCAGAGCTTATGTCAACTAGAATAGTATAGAGGGCGAAAAACGCACCAGGTGAGAGAGTCCAAACAGCCTCGAGCTAAACCAAAACTTCGCCGTGTGTTGGGAAACTCGGTTGGACTCGTGGTCTAGAACTACAAAATCGATCAGGCCGAGCGATCGACTCATTTAACATTTACCATTAAATTCCCCCCTATGTGTGCAATTCTCGAACCAAACTTCGGGTCTGAAGCATGAAAGCTTCGCAATAAAAGCTTAAAGCTTCCAAAATTAGGACTATTGAATTTATGTACAATCGTTTACAATGAAGACTGCAAGATGCAGGCTTGCAATAAAGCTGAAGCTCACAAATGATACAAACCGACTGGAGTAGACTGATTGGCTCGCGGCTCGCGAGTGAGCCCGTAATTTTAAATTCCGGCTGATGGACTCAGCTCATTTGGATCGATTATATGGTGGTCTTAAGAGGGCAATCTTAAAGACAATTTTTATAAGACGTGGTAACTAAGGAATTGGAGGCTCCCTCAATATGATATAGGGTGTAATCACACTATCCATCACTCATTTCCCATATCAAAAAGGTTTGTGTATGATTGGTATAGGGATGAAATAAAATGTTTAAAGTGCATCCCGGACTGATACAAAAGTAGTCCCAGAGTAAGCGTTGCAAGTGACCTGGTAATTTCATGCCAATTGATTCCCTTCTGAAATTATTCCTTTCGGGTAGTAAGTTAGCTGCGTGAGTAGTGGTGGGCCTGGTCGTGACAATATGTACATAGAAAGAAATGCATATAATCCGATGTCTAGTGATCACACACTGAGCTGAGGCGAGCAGGTCTGATTTCGAGGACACAAGGCCATGAAACTTAGACCAGATGGTTTTCTTACGAACCCGCAGAGACGAACTTGATGTGCAGATGGTTTGACAGTGGGGTTCGTCCAGAACACGCCAGTTTTCGATCCTATCGTAGAGTAGTTTGCTAGTGAGACAGTAACGCAAGTTGTAATTGGCCAGTCTTAACGTGGTAAGATGATATTTAACAATACGATGGCCCAGGGCTGGACTGAGAATGTATTTAGGACCGGGAAATTCAAAAATTTCGGCCCATTTAAATACATTTTGTTTTAACAATCAAGTAAAGCTCTTTTTTGCTTTCAAAAATTTTTCTTTATGAGAAGAACTATGTGTGTATGTGTAGGTGTGTTTGTGCGTGCTTCCGTAGTAATTTTTTCCTGCACGATATAGGGCGAACCAAAAAAGATATCGTCTTCGTTGAGGTGCCGATCGAAGCGTATTAACTAAAGCATGATCTAAAATGATTTTCATAAAATTCGGTTGAGCTGTTTTTTTTTGTTTAAACGGCGTACATGATTTTTGTACCCGCACGATATCGCGCAAACCAAAAATAATATCGGCTTTGTTGGGATGCTGATCAAAGCACATTAACGAAAACGTACTTTGGAAAAAATTTCATAACATTCGGTCAAGGCATTTTTGAAAAGACTTCGGCCAAGAGCCACAAGCACTTCAATCTAATAAACTCGATGGAATAAAACCGGTTCTAAATGAAATTAACTTTTCTGGATTCAGCTTCCGATAGTTTCCCCATAAAACATCACTTGTCAACAAAATCCGAGCGTTCTTTAAAAACCCGTGCAAAAATTACGTTACCCTTTTCCAACATCACTATTTTTTTCAAACCTTAGATCACCAATTTTTGGACGGGGAATTGTTTTCCATGTCCTACATATACTGAAAAAGAAATTGGCCTTTTCGGTCAAGTCTGACAAGCTCTTTAGCGTTATTTGAACTAGCTTCTTTCAGGATTACTTATAGCTTCGACACACGGCAATCAAAATATGACGAAAATTCCTAATTTATGACGAACGCCCTTACGGGGTGACACACGTTAAAATACTGCATTATATTATGACAGTTATGGTGTAGTGAAAAATGTCAGAGAACGAAAAATAAAAAAAATTATATCTTTGGTACGTTGTTGCCCCAATGGAAGGGAAACAAGTAATATTTAATTTTTTAATATGGAAAAAAGTAATATTTTTTATTAATTTTCAAGTAAAATTAAAATAAAAATCAGCTGACTCTGGAAAAACGCCTAAAAGCGGGATTTTTAACATGATCTATCGTTCGACAGATGGCTCTCTTTTGAGATTTCGTACTAGATTAACCAAAATTTGCCTAATCGGTTTTCCTAATTGATGAGGTTCATATTCCCAATTAATGAGGAATTTTCGTCATAAATGCGTGCGTGTGTCGAGGCTATTAAGCACCAGTTTTGGTACTAGCAACCCTAACAACTTCCAGAGTTATGAGTCGTCAAAGTCAAAATTTTGGTTTTTTTAACTACAATTTCAACTTTCACTACTTTTTTACTCCAAAAATTACGTAGTTCACCTATACCTTTTTTCCAAAATTAGAAAGCTTGGAATATTTCCTATGAATAATGTTTGGAAAATTTTTATACTACGCATTTAAAAGTTCTTGTTTTTTAATTTTCTGTTTTTCCGAACCTCTTCGTCGTTTCGTTGACATTTTGAATTTTTTAGATTTTTTTTTAAATTCCACGCAATCTTTATTAAATAACAGTCTTCAACAAACTAATTGGCAATTTCGTAGGAGACCGCGAGATTTGTGTTCTTTAAAGGAATTGTGATACGCTTGAAATTTGAATTTTTTTTATTTTTTTGTGGGAAAATTTTATTTTTTTCAAAAAAAAAATATTTAGAGGAAACATTTTTGATTTAACCGGAAAACTCCCGGTAGCTTGGTAGACCAGTCCAGCTCTACGATGGCCTAACAAGAGTTCCAGTTCAATTCTAAGTTCTGCTGCTGAACTCAAAGCATCAGGAACGGTTTTGTCTTCACGATATCAGTTTTCATCGATATTTTCATCTAGCATAGTCTCTGTAGGTTCTTTCTTATCTAAGTATTTCCTAATCCAACAGTTTAACTGGGTTAAATTAACAAAAACATAGATGAAGTATCCAATATGTGTTATTGCTGCATCGATACAGGTACACATCCTTGTTTATCTGGAAGTCTAACACTGTTCGCGTCACAATCTTTATCGCCCGGTTAGCGGAATCCATTTGTTTAAGGAGGCATAAAACTCCGACCGGCTGCTATTGAGATTTTTGTTTTGAATTTTGTTGTATCTGACAAAATTTCGCTGATGCAGGCTAGAGTGTTCGTGGAGATTCAATTTTCTACATTTCATGGAATTCACAAGAATGACACTAACTACCTCATTTTGCGAAAGGATTTACGGTTTTTATCTTTATACGATCCATGTGGCGCAACTACTTAAGTTAGTGATCGAGACATACATCAGCTTTGATCACACATTCCCATTTAAGTACGAATGTCGCTGACTGAGTAAGACGTAAATTCCGTGCTCCGTGTTGTATCCGCTATTTTTTTCGCACGACAAGTATTTAATTAACTTTTAATTCATTTCACTAGTTTATTTACACATAAGTGATATTTATATTAATAATTATCCTCATTTGACATGTCGGACAAACCGAAAATTGTGCCCGCGAAGGTGCCCAAAAAACTTCCTTCTTCACAAAACCCGTCCCCAGCTGTAACAAGAGGTGCTTTACGGGCGTCTGCCGAAATCTGCCAGAATGAAAGTTCTGTCGAGGTGCTTCTTGCCGCTTTGGAAGCCCGCTTCTCACAAAAAATTGATAAACTCGCCACCGTGCTACAGCATGCCGAGGAAAAAATCAATGACGTTTGCGTATCCTTGAAAGCATTTAACGAACATCTCGAGTCCATCGAACTTCGTCTAACTGAACGTCTAACTGAGGGTCTAAAGTCCATCGCTGACGAAAACAAAAAACAGCTGGCTGATATTGATGGCAGGATTGAGTCTCTACATCAGAGGGTTTTCTCACTTGAAAACAATCCCCAACCGGCTGATCTTGCTGATGGCCTTCAGATTATCAACTCGCAGTTGGCTGATAATAAACGTCATTTAGATGATTTGCGGCGGACTCAGAGGCTCAGCGACATCATTATTCGTGGCATTCCGGCGAAATCTGATGACTCACCGCTTAAAATTGTCTCCAACCTAGCTGCTTTGATCAACCATCGTCTCTCTGACTTTTGCGAAGCCTTTCGGCTGAGTGTTGGGATGCGTCAGCGTAATGGGCCGATTGTCGTCAAATTTTCTGGGCAGCGGGAGGCGAAAGCGTTTATGCACGCTTTAAAAATTAACAAAAAATTGAAATTTCCTCTTTGTGAGCTGGATGGATTCACAGCCGACTCCCCAGTTCATGTTAATGAAAGCCTCACTCCGGCAAACAGCGCTATATTGCGGGAGGCGTTAAAACAGCGCAACCTTGGATTACTTTTCTCGGCCTCCACCAGAGACGGCCTTGTACGTGTTAGGAGGAGTAAAGATGAACCTTTTGTTGTTGTGCGAGATATCGACCAAATACAATGCCCTTCCGTCGAAACCCTGGAGTCACGTGCAGCCAGCGTCTGAGTGGACTATTTTCTTAGATATAAGTATTTTCTTCATTTTAAATAATTTTTCTTTTTTTCCTGTTTTCTATTTGTTATATATTTGTTATATTTTCAGGCTTTTTCTTACGTTTCTTTGATGCCTTCTTTTATCTTTTATCTTTTAAGTTCGCCTTTTATCTTTATTTTTCTAAGTATGTATTCTTGCTCTAACCCAGCTCAATTTCCCTCCTACAGTTTCAGTTACCTAATTCTGCTTTCTGACGGTGTTCGCTGTTTCGTATTTTTGTACCCTACCAATGTCTAGCTTCAGTTGCGGCGACCGGGTGAGAACGATGGTCAAAATTTTAAGTGCGAAACATCGAGGATTCAACGCTTGCTTACTAAACGCGCGAAGCATCCGGCCGAAAATTGATGAATTAAGTGAAATATTTATTAACTCAGGTGTGCACGCCGTACTTTTTAGTGAAAGCTGGCTTAATCAATCCATTCCTTCCTCCTTGGTATCCATTGCAGGATATAAAGTATTCCGCAACGATCGCCAAGGGCGCATTGGTGGCGGAGTTGCTATTTATGTGCGTGATCACTTAAACTCCAAACCAGTTGCGTTCTCTAAGCACTCGGGTATCGAATTCATATGCATCGAAATCTCTACTGCTTCTGATAAACTCCTTCTTGTTTGTGTTTATTCTCCTCCTGGCCTTTTTAACCCTGTTAACGTTCAAGAACTCAGCGACGCGCTTGAGCTCCTCTCTCGTACGTACAAAAACATCTTGGTTGGCGGTGATTTCAACGTCAACTTAATAAAGAAATCTACACTACAAAATTATTTTGTGTATACTATGCACACTCTTAGTTTGAATCCTATCAATGTTCTCCCCACATATTTTAACTGTAGGACACCCTCCTTGCTCGACGTGTTCCTTACCAATGATCTTAGCTCCATCATCTTTCTAAATCAAATTTCTCCCCCTAGTTACCTGGATCACGATATTTTATTCGTTTGTCATAGCTTCTTCGTTGACCCGCCTCCTGTGACCACTCTCACTTATCGTGACTTCTCCAATATTGACCAAGAACGCCTCGTTCAGAGGTGTCTTTGTCTACCCTGGTCTAACGTATTTGCTATGACTGATGTTGATGCTAAAGTTATTGAATTCAATCGGATATTGCTTGATCTATTTGATGAGTTCGTCCCTTTGCGTAGCAAAATGTGTTTAGCTAAATCTAAGCCTTGGTTCACCGCGGAAATAAAATCGCTTATTGCTGAAAGAGAGTTTCTTTATCGCAGGTCCAGAAAAGTCAGAAGTGCTCTAGCTATTAGATCTTTTAAACGTATAAGGAACTTAGTCGTCGCCAAAATTAAGGAAGCTAAGAGAAACTTTTATGCTCACAAACTTGATCCCGCCCTTCCTGCAAAAACTATCTGGAATAATTTGCGTCACTTAGGCGTTCACTCTAAAAATGCAACCGCTGCCCACACTCTCTGCCCTGAAACTTTTAACCAATATTTTGTCGCCAGCCATATGGTAAGTGAGATTATTACCCCTCCTGTGGCTTCTCTGGGTGGCTTCTACTTTCGCTGTGTCGACTCTCTCGAGGTAATGTCTGCTCTAAAATCAATCAAATCTAATGCGACTGGTAGTGATAACATCCCTCCCAGGTTCTTAAATATGATCACACCTTGCCTCTTACCTGTTATTACTCACTTATTTAACGCTTGCCTCACTGTATCTAAATTTCCCTCGGCGTGGAAGCTTGCCTTGATTATGCCAATCCCCAAGTGCCCGTCCCCTACTTGCCCCTCGGATTTCCGGCCTATCAGTATCCTCCCTTTTTTGGCAAAGGCTCTCGAAAAGCTGATAGCGTCTCAAATACTTGAGCATTGTGAACTTCACCAAATAATAAATGTATGGAAATCTGGCTTCCGCAAGCATCATAGCTGTGAGTCTGCCCTCCTTAAAATTACTTCCGATATCAGTCAGTCCCTTGATGAGCATCATGTTTGCTGCCTGGTGCTACTTGATTTCTCTAAAGCGTTCGATAGTGTTAACCACGCCTTGCTTCTGCAAAAACTTTCCCAGCAAGTAAATTTTTCCCCTTCTGCTCTCAACCTGATGCAAAGCTTTCTAACCAACCGTTCTCAGAAAGTCGTGCTCGGCACCAATTGTTCTTCGATTGCCTCACTTCATGCTGGCGTCCCCCAAGGCTCCATCCTCGGGCCTCTCCTATTCAGTATTTTCATTAATGATCTTTCTTTAGTAATTAATGACTCCAAGATTCACATGTACGCAGATGATGTGCAACTCTATATTTCGGCACCAAAAGATCAATTTGAAAGATGTATTGAGAAGCTAGCCGCCGACCTCCAGCATATTTGCAACTGGTCTTCTTTGAACCTTCTACAACTCAATCCTCTGAAATCCCATTATATCCTCTTCTCCCATTCTCCCACTGTTCGTCGTGACTTCCCTGATATTGCTATTGCTTTAAATGGAGTCCCTCTCGACTGCGTTGGTAGTGTGAGAAATCTTGGAATCGTCCTGAATAGTGGTATGACCTGTTGCGATCACGTCAGTTATACTCTTCGTAAAACTTACGGGCAACTATCTAAACTTAGGCTCCACTGTGGTCTGCTCAGTAGGGCTCTCCGTATGAACTTAGTGAAAACTCTACTCCTCCCTCATTTAATGCATGGCCTTTCCATTTTCCCTTCTCTTGATTCCTCCTGCGCCCGTAAGCTCAATATTGCCTTCAATGATTGCGTACGTTTCATCCACAAATTACGCCGTTTTGATCATATCACACCCTATTCTAATTCGGTTTTAGGCTGCTCGTTTAGTGATTACCGCGAGTTTCGGCTTCTTCGTCTACTTCATGATATCCTTCATCATCACAAACCTGGGTACCTTCAACAGTTTGTGCAGCCTTCGCAATCTCTAAGAAACAATAACTTAATTATTCCACGTTTCCGCACGCTAATTGGTCAACGTTCTTTCTTTGTCGTCGCAGCTCTGCTTTGGAATTCTCTCCCAATTGATTTGCAACGCGTGGATTCAGCGCCCATCTTCAGGAAGCGTCTTTTCAATCTCCTAACTAATAGGACAGTTTAGAGCACGAACGCATACTTTTGCACTTTTCTCTTATCATTTAACTTCTTCTTTTCTGCTTTCCTTTTCTCTTTTTTTTCTCCTTTTTATATTTCTTCATCTATCCTAGTATTTTGATTTCATATTTTTTTTTATATTTTTTTTATATTTTGTTACTTTTTTTTTGTTTTTTATTATATTATTTTTGTATTGCTTTTTTTATTTTTTGCTATGTATTACTCTTGTTAGTTCCTCAGTTTTATCAATGTACTAGTTATAAGATTTCTATCTTTTGTACATGTTTTGCCAATAAAAAAAAAAAAAAAAAAAAAAAAAAAAAAAAAAAGTAGTTAGATGATGGTTAGAATATTTAAGTTTTTATTTAACAACCAAAACCACATCACTAGTGCTCCGATGCTCTTTTTCTGCTCCATAACGAAAAACTAAAAATTTTAATTATAATACCTCATTCTCTCCTGCAGCAGAAGGTACAATTGTCATGGAGAGAGTGTGGTTTCCTTGTCAATTCAATTAAAAAAAAATAAAGTGTTCAGAATTTCATTTACCACAACTCTCAACAAACCTTTTATTAATATAATTTTTTTTTGTTGAGAAAACATTCAAATAAAAAACTCTAGTAAAATTTTCTACAAAGCTTAACGTTCTCATCATCTCTCACAATGACGAGAAACCACCCCCCGTCGGAGAAGGAAATTCAACTTGACTTTTCTGAATGCTTTTCAATTTGCCCTTCACAATAACATTATGATTTGCCACCTAAGGATTCCCTTTGCCGAAGAAAGGAGTACTTTTCCGTGCAACTTGGAAAACTTTGCTTAGAAGCCAACAAAATGCAAATTAAAATGTGACATAAATAACGAGACTTACTGGGAAATAACTGTTGAAGTTCGAGCAAGGTTTCGTAGTTGGTTGAGAATATTGGTGAAATGTCGTCAGCAGTAATAGGCAGGGATGGTTTTGCGGAGTAGAGTTAAAATGTTCTTGGAAAATTTTAGTTCGAATCTGGGTTTGTAATAGGAAAAGTAATGGATAGGTTGAGAAAAACCTTGTAACAAACAATTATTTGAATTAAGTGGAATTGTTGAAGATAGATAGAAGAACCAAAAGAGATTTGGAAGGTTTCTTAGTGGTAGTTTTGATTTTACGTAAAACTTTCATTGTTGAGTAAATGACAAAGTGTAAGTGAAATCATACCAAAATTACAAGATAAGTCTACAACTTTCTACAGCCTTTTATAACATGAATTTTCTTACCTGAGAGTACTGTAGACAGACATCGATATCGTAAGTTTTCCCTGTAAAGAAACAAGAAAATTTGTTTGAAACCATCCTTTTCAAGTTCAACTTTAAAATGCTGCTTTTCTACAAAGTTAATTTAAGTTATTTAATTTTGTAGAATTTAGCGGTTTTCAACAGTTTTTATCTTTGGAGTTTGCAACATAATTTCGTAAAATAAATAAAGGGGTTTCTTGTAAGTGCAGTATTTAAAACTAGTAGTAGAAAACTAACAAAACACTGAACAATGATCAAGGAAAACAACAATAATTGACCAATGCTTTGGTATTCGACTCTCATATATATATATATAAGATTGAATTGTTATAAGTTGACTTCACTACTTCAGTGTGGGGACAAAAGGTGAATCTATCCTTTCTTCGCCAGATAATCAACATCAACTCCTTAGACAACTTGAAGATTCCATTGATGGCATATCGGAGAAAGGTACAACACCGATCAAAAGAAACTTCTAGACAACGGCCTCCTCATCTCAATAATACCCTCGACCCAGGGCAACATCGTTACGAAGAAAATTCGTCGTTACGACGAATACCATTTTGGGGGATGACACATGGTAAAATTCATTGTTATCGCTAAAATTCGTCATAATGTTTTGATAGTTATAATAAGCCGATGTATAGTGAAGAGTAAGACTTATGGGGTGCGACAGCGAGGGAGACCCAACCTACGCTGGAAGGATGGCGTAGACCAGGACGCTCAGAGCATAGGGATGCCAAATTGGATGACATCGGCTCAGAATCGGGACCGGTGGAGAGAACAGTTGCGAGAGGCCAGGACCGGATCCCGGTTGTAGAGCCGTTAAAGAAGAAGATAGTGAAGAGTGCACTGTAAACTCAAGTATATTTACTTTCTAAATACTTAAAACGTTTAAACCGTTGTAGACGAATTTTAAACACTTAGCGGCGTTTAATGAGTAAACACTTAAGTGTTTAATTAGTAAACGTTTGTAGCGTGTTTTTGGTTATGAATAATAAAAATTTTGTTGATAGAACTATTAATCAATATTATATTAAAACATAATACTATCGTTGCAAAAAGTGAAAAAAAAATAAATAAAAAAAAACAAAAAAAAAATCCAACCCGAGTGCCGTTTTCCAAGCGGTCCCCCGACTAAGTACAAACGACTTCCAATATTGCTTGACTTCCGTGATAGGACGAAATGCGCTTTACTGAATAATGCTAAATGGTACCCTTGACCCGCATTAGCATAATTGCGTGAAATATGGGTCGCTCATATTTTTCTCGTGATTATTGCAAATCTCAGCTTTTGAAAGTGTTTTATTTCAAAACGCTTAAAACGTTTTATTTTGACGTCACCCATTTGATTAACATTTAAGTGTTTTAAAAGTGTCGACAATGTTAATCAAATTGGAGAAGTCAAAATAAAACGTTTTAAGCGTTTTGAAATAAAACACTTCTAAAACCTCAGATTTGCAGGGATATTGATAATTTTAAATTCGTAATATTTAAGCAGCTTTATGGTTTTATTTTCATATTAAAAAAATACCTGTCAACAAAGGCGTAAAAATATCAGGATAAACCAAGTTAAATAAATGAAAACAACAAATGAAGTAAAAAAAGGCTAAAAAATTAAGAATAGGTATATTCTAAAATAATTTTGGATGTAATTTTGGTTACTTTTTTTACTTCTATTTATTAAACTCAAATAACAACAATTGCATTTTTTATCAGATCTCGTAGAGAATTTTTTTGACCTTTAATTTAAAAAAAATAAAGTTCGTGAACTCGAGATATTTAAATTTTTGTATTTTGGCCAATTGTTAATTATTAACAAATGCATATTTTGAGCTATAATTTGGACTGTATCATTTTGAAACCTATTCATTTCATGTGATAAATTCCAAAAATTTTTAAGTTTTATAGAAACTTGTTTTCAAGCATTATAGTGAAAGTATTGTTAATTGAGTGATTTTTTTTTTGATTTTTCCATAAAGCTTAGATGCAAAATGCAATAACTTTTTTGTTTCTTAAAATTCTAGTTCTTTTGTATGATAATAAAAACTACCCGATCAAATTAAATACTTTTATTTTTTTTATTTCTGAAAAAAGTACCGCTAAATGGATCACCCAGTATATCATTAGAGACACTTCCCACCCCTAAACACTTTACCGTTTAAAAATGAAACGCTAAGCGTTTAGTTCCCCATAAGTGTTTTATCATAACTAAGTGTTTACCTTCCCAAGTGTTTAATTGGCGAAAAAGTGTTTTACTTTTAAACACTTGCGCTTAGGTTAGAATTTTTTGGTAAACACCTTACGAGTTTAATTTCTGTTAAATGCTTTAAGTGTTTAAGAATCAAACACTTTAGCGTTTAGATTTTGTGCATTAAACTTTACTTCCGTTTTAAAAGT
Source organism: Thereva nobilitata (assembly GCA_963855945.1). Classification (NCBI taxonomy): domain Eukaryota; kingdom Metazoa; phylum Arthropoda; class Insecta; order Diptera; family Therevidae; genus Thereva; species Thereva nobilitata. Next base: position 44,147,241 of record OY979696.1, on the reverse strand, counting down.
AAACATTAAATACTTTATCGTTTAGAAATAAAACACTAGAGTGTTTTATTTCTAAACACCTGCTAAACACTTGGATTTGCAGTGTGGAAGTGAACGAAAATTAAAAAAAAATCGGTTTCCTTGTTAAGTTATTGTTCGTTCATCCGCCCTTTATTCAATCGACTAATCTAGAAACAAGTAATACTTTTTTTAATTATAAAATTAAAATCAAAATCATGCGGTATCAGCATAAGAAAAACGCCTAAAAGGGAGCTTTTTGCAATAATCTTTCAACCGACAGGCCATCTCTATTTGAGTTTTCGTCCTAACAACGTAAAATTTGCGCCATTGTTTTTCGCCGTTACGATACTTACTATTCGATGTAACGACAAATTTTCGTCTTAGCGACGTCCGTGGGTCGAGGATTTTTTAACGTTAAAAATTATTATTGTGTTTAAAAGAAGATCTTCGCTATAATTCCCATAACTTGCGGGATGGCAAATTGTTACTAAAATATTCAGATCTTACTACCAAGCCTTTTGTGAAGATCAGGCACACATCAGGCAAAACAATAAATGGTTGGCTCTAAACCATGAAAACCCAATTTTAACAAAGTTTCCTTTTTTCGGGGTTAACTTTGTTATTGTTCTGCGAGTTCTTGTCATGAAAATCTGAGAATGAACTAAAATGTGTACCAAAACGATCTGGTAACTGTTCTCAAATCTTGGGTTGAACAAGCTGTTGGAGGATAATCGTGAGGCGAATCGGGAAGCCTTACAGGTTACAGGCGAGAACCACTTTCGTCGACTCCTGTCTATTGAACCAAGATGATAGTTACCTAGTGATCACCAAGAAGCAGGCCCGGTCTGCTGTCTCTCTGTTCAAAGCTTATGCATCTACCAAGGAATTTAACAATCGAAATGACACCTTCCGTATACTTAAAGCGAAAGAATCGTGTATTGGCACATCCCGAGCCGAGCTTTGCAGCGGTACAGGTACTCCAGAAGAAGATAAAGTAGGTAGCGAAAGGCCTCTCATACCCGTATAAGTTTGCTGGGGCCTCCCTATTTAAAAAGGTATAACCTCCCTTAAGGCAAAGGGTCTTATTAGTTCTTTAGCCTGTCTAAGACCTGGGATCGATTCCCCATAGGCGCCTTTCAAACCCTAAGTCCCTTAACCTAGTCCTCTATCAGGTAGTTGGAGGTGGACCATGAAATGCCACAGAAGGGTTCTGGGCACTGGACCCCAGGGTTCGGGGACCCAGGAGAGCGAGTACTTGGAGTTGGGTCCTGTGACACCAGCCTCTGTACCTTTCCATCTTTGACCCATCGGCAAACCAGTGGAGATATCAGTACCTCCAAGAAGGATAAGTTCCTCCCACTCAAAGCGATTCGGAGTCGCTCTGAATTTCCTTTGGAACCACCATTTACCAACCGTATGGTCGGATACGCGACATATTGCAAGGTTTGGGATACCGTTAAGGATATCCATATGTCCTTTGACTGTATAGGGCCAGTCCAAGGAGATCAAGGCACTTATGACGCGGATTTCCATAAGGAGATGTGTAATGGACTCAATCCAATTATTGCCTTAATCGCAACCGTCGGACAGGTCCGCATAGCGCTAGTAAGAGGCAAGAAACCTGTTGCACTCTGCGGCACTTGAGGGTCGCCATGACCTGTGTCCTGTGTGGGCCACCAGACTATATAAGTGACATCAGATTTCATGTTGTACATCCAGTACATCATTTGTGGTTTAAGACCTCATGTCTTACCCAAAAGCCTTTTACAGGTTCATATAGTGGCTTTACTGATGGCGTAATACAGTTGAACGTTCCAGTTCAGTCACTTGCCTAGCATTAGGCTAGGCGAACGCTGGTCCCAGCACAGCACAACACATCACAGCAAAGAACACTGTGTTTCATTATATTTAAGCTACCATAGCATATTTGTGACAGCACAGCTTAGATATAGTGAAAGACAGTTTTCTCTCCTGTGCTGTGATATGCTGTGCTGTGCTGGGACCAGCGTTCGCCCAGCCTTACTCCCAGATATTTGACTGAATCCAAGTATTGAACTTGTCGTACCCTGGATACAAAAAGGATATAAGTCCAATTTGTAACTTTTGTAAAAAGAAATAGGACGGCCTTATTTGGGTTGGTCGATAGGCCTTCCAGGTACATCATCTTCGATCTTCTCGGAGCTCTGTTTTCATGATCTTTGTAATGGTCAAGTCAATTTTTCAATTATGGTAAGATCATCTTCATATCATCTGGTCGATCATCTGGTTCGTGGATACTGTCATTAAAACCCGATTTTGTGAGCATTCTTGCCTCAAAATAGTTGAGTAAATAAATCTTCCAAAATTTAAAAGGATTTGCTTCTAGATTGCTAAGGATGACATGAAACCAAAATTGGGTTTTCGCAGGCTGCCAGATTCAAAACTAGCCGATCGAGGCGATCTTTTGACAGGTGAGAGGGGACTATACCAGCACCAGCCTGTGGGTGTCCAACTTACTAAAAAGTTATGAATATCACCAAAAATGTCGATTAGATGAGTAAAAAGGGATATCTAGAAGCCCTTTTACTAGAGTATCGAAGACTTCGAGACTTGGCAATAATTCACAAAGCACTCATGAAAAGCACATCACTAGATCGTGGGTCTATAAAGGAAAGGGGCTCTTTCACAATACAAGAGGAAGGTTCACAGGATTCATTTAAGCACATTTCCAAGATCGATTTATTTCTGCAAAAGGGGTTCTGTTTTTGATGAGCAGCAGAGAGAAGCTGTAAACGGTGTATAACGTAAAGTTTAATACACAGTATAAATTAATACAATTTTATTTTTCAACCTATGAACTTTCCATATCGAAGCACTTTGCAACCGGTGTTACAACCTCTTCAGATTTGCTTGTAAAGAGCAGTGGTCTACAAACTGAACCACATGAAAACAGTCTGTTTAGCCTCAGCTCATGAGTGCCATCTTACACCTTAATCTTCTTTTTTAATTTTGGGACTAAATGGTGTATAATATAATACTTCCCAGTGAACCTCCTTTTGATGACTTAGTAGTCTAAGGATTGCGGCGCCTGGCTGCCATTCCAGAGGTCCGTGGTTCGATTTCAGTCCCCGGCGTGGTCCTTCGTCTTTTTACTTGTTCGACATTGACATTATTTCTTTCTAGTCTAGTGACGTTTTGGTGGTGGTTCTAGTCTCTTTCTGATTATAGCTGCTGTTCGACAACGCACTCATTGGGCGCGTTTAGGCCGAAATTAATTTAACTGAGCTAGGCAAGTTAACAACGGCATAAACAGCAATTTTTTTAGCGCTGTTAGCTAACTTATTTCTGCTTTTTGGCTTAGCTAAAATTTAGCACAGCCAAAATGAATTGACGTTTGCTTGTAATTTTTTTGTTGTAAGCAAATAATTTAGAAATATTTCAATACAGAATGAAGATTTTATTATTATTATTCATTTTTTAGCTTTTTTATTATTTGTAAAATGGGAAATGTTATTGTTTTTGCCTGTTATTAGCTGTAAAATGAGAATTGACAAATGGCATGCTAGAAACGGTGCTAAGTTAATAGCGCTAATTTAACAGAGTTAAAATAACTCGGGCCTAAACGCGCCCATTGATACAACCGTCAACGTACTAAGGGCTTTATCTCTGAGCTATAGACTTTTATATAAAAATAAGTTGCTGACAGCGTCCTCTTTTGTTCCAAAAAGTCTACGAGGAAAACTCCTTTGCTATCCCTGAAAACTGTCGCCATTATTTTCCTAAATGACCTCTCCAAGTGAATACTTCCGGTCGAGCACCTTTGATTGCACCTTTGATTTGGACATGTCAGAGGAGCTTAACTGTAGGCTTTGCTTTGATGACGATGAGTCTTCATTTCACGTTCTCTGTAATTGTTCTGCTGAGTTGCTGTTAAAGGGTACAGTAGGTCCAAGTGGAGACCGCGGTTTTTTAGGGACTGATACCTCATACACAAAAGAAGGTCCAACTTTAATAAACAAAAATTGCAGTGAAATGCGAATGATTTGGAGGTGATTTTAGAGTAAATTTCGTCAAGCCAGAAGCACAACCACTGATCTTCTTTGATAATAAATTCAAATAGCAATAAGATCTGGAACAATGAGTGCGAGAATATGCTCGAAGAGTTGAGAGAGTTTTTGACTGCTATAAGAACTCCTTCTTTAGAATTGGGTTGGTAGTTTTATCGCATCTTTACACTATCCAACTGCTGTCTAAGATTGCCTCATTCTGAAATGTTTCGGTAATATTAAAGAGACTCGTTTGGCGTCAATCGAGATAATATTTTAGTTACCTTCTCTTACCACTGCAGTTGTGAAAATTTCTACAGCCATTCACCCACCAACATCACAATTCCCACTACAATAAATTAATATTCAAAATCTAAGCTACGCAAATTTTCTAAATTGAATTATCTTTGATTGCAGCGCAGCAATAATATTTAATTTTTAAGGATAAATTTAAACGATTTTTTTTGTATCGGACAGTAACAAAAGCTAAATTCCGAAAATTTTTGGGCTGACCACAATCCTTCAGTCACATGCGAGCCACCAATTAATCAATTATTCGTTAAAGGCTTATCACGGCCCAACATGCACACGGGTCTAGAGCAAACCGAATTAATCGTCGGCGGGTTTTATACCTAAAATGTCGCTTAATTGAATAATTCGAAATTAATTGAGCTAATTATTTCATTGTCGCCATAATTTCAATTGCATTTAATAACGTGTCGCGATGGAATCGTCGTTCGCATTATTTTCAAAAAAACAGAAATCTATTCTACTTTCACACCGGACATTTGCAATATTGTATTTACTACTTTCGGGGTGATAACAACGAAAGGGTTGAACAGATTAGATATGGGAATGTTATAAATTGCGGAGTTATTTTAATGAATATTGAGTATTTATTATGCAGTGATAAATTGCTATAATTGATTTCAGGAACATGCAAAAAAAATTAAAATATTGATGAAAGTTCAAAAATGATTTTAAGTACTGTGGTGTGTATATGAAAAATTCATCTCAAATTAAACGGATGGCTGACAAAATCTTGCGTATGTCAAAATCGGTGGGAAGTATTTATTTTTTCGTAGTATTACTTCAAATCTTGATTCAATTAATCTTCTTGATAAGGATCGAAAATAAACACTTTACTTTGCTCTGTTTGTATAAAAAAGCAGCCTGCTCTTAGCTGTTTTTAATTGTAAGCTAGACTCAAAGTTGGAGTCGAATGGTTTGACTTAATGTACAAATAGAAAGCCGCGGTTTTGTTTTTAATTGAAGGGCCGCAAAGAAAACTCTCGATCGGTGGTGCTAAGCTCCTTCAAAGGCCTTGAAGATACCTAGAGCAACCAAATCGGACTCACCATATCGTTGCATACCACACTTGGGGTCTTCTGTCAGGCACACTAAAAGATAAACAAAACTGTTTGTCATTTAGCATTTGGTTAGACTCGAGCCCATAAGCCTTTTGTTGATAATAGTCTCCATGGTTTTAGTACAGTACAGATGTAATATTGATGCGCCAAAAATTCTTGGAAGGATGATTTTTCATAAATCGTTAATGGAGCATAAAAGAAGCTTAACTTTAAATTTGTGGGAAATTTCGAGTGGACGTTTTTTGGAAAACTCAAAAAGTTTTTGAAAATCGTTTTTCTCTGAATCTACGCATTTTAGAGAAAAGTTGTTTAAACAAAAAATGTAGAGGACATTGTTACCTACAATTTGTTTCATAGAGGTCAGGCTGTACAACTTCAAATACAGAAGCTAGGTGGCGCCAAAGTTTCCAAAAAAGTGTTTTTTCGGTTTTTGTCCCAGAAAAAATGGTTTTTTTTTACAAAAGTGTAAATCAGTAAATTGTTCCTCTTAAAAATGTCTACAACATACGCATTGCCCACAGCTTGTCTCAAAAATCTGTTAGTATTGATCACAATAATACATTGTTCATTGGAGTTGAACTTTAAAACAATAATAATTATTAAGAGTTGTTGTTAATCAGTTTAAACAATCATAGCTCATTCAATCGCAACGTACCAATTATAACTGTACTCAAATTAACCTGTGTGCCGTCTTCAGAGCACAATTCTCACACTTCAGCACGCTATAACTTTGGAACGGTAAGTCGGAGGGAAAAAAAGGTTAAATAAATGTTGTAGACATTTTTAAGAGGAACAATTTACTGATTTACACTTTTGTAAAAAAAACATTTTTCTGGGACAAAAACCGAAAAAACCCTTTTTTGGAAACTTTGGCGCCACCTAGCTTCTGTATTTGAAGTTGTACAGCCTGACCTCTCTGATTTTTTTGAGTTTTCCAAAAAACGTCCACTCGAAATTTCCCTCAAATTTAGAATTAAGCTTCTTTTATGCTCCATTAACGATTTATGAAAAATCATCCTTCCAAGAATTTTTGGGCGCATACCCCGATTTTCCAGTCCAGCTGTACTGTACTATTTTGAAGAAAATTGATTGAAGTATAATTATTGCTATTGGACAGTTGAAGGGATTGCCACCTTGTTTCGGTATGGGTTGAACATGAGAGAATTTCAAGTTCGGTGTTGTAAAGTAGGGCAAAGAGTTTACGCAGAGGTTGGCTAAAGGTGAGGAGCATATCTGTAGGATTATAGGTCTATCAGGTATATCGTAACAGGCTGAGAAATATTAGCGGTGAACAGAAATGTTAATAAGTCGGCCTAGTATTTGCTGCCTGTTAACACCACCCCTTGTAAATAAGGAAGGTTCATTAACGTAGGGAAATTCTTTTTGGTGTAACTTCCCAAGAAGCAGTTTTTGCTGCCATCAGTTGCATTGAAGAGTTTATATGATTTGACTTTCCTGATGACTTTTGACATGACTCTTGACTTTTCCAGTAATTACTTACTTTGATGTACTTTCAATGGAATGATTCACTCGTTGAGCTCTTCTACCAAGAAAATATTTGATCAATTTTCTTTATAGATTTTATTTCCCTTCAATGTAATAAAATCAACCGACCTTGCTAACTTAGGGCTTAAGAGATCTAACTACAATCCAAGCGGTTGGGGGTCGAGTCCACTGTCCATTTTCTTTTTTTATCTAATGATAAAGGCCTACAATTTGACATATAGCACGGGTAGCTTCCGAGATGAAAATGAGATAGATAGACGGACGGACAGAGTCTTTGTATAAGCTTTTTTATTTTTCAGTAAAAAAGCAAAAATGAATTCCAATATGCGATTTGCTATTAGCGTAACATTTAATACATTCAGAAAAATTTTAAAGTGTATCTAGTAAATGAATTGCACATTTTTTAATATTTGCAAATACATTGCGGCCGACTGACCAGCTCCGTCCCCATATTCAGCTGACTGACCATAACAACTTTTATTTATATACAATATACAAGTTGTATAACAATTTTCAGGCTTAGTAAATTAATTTTATTACGTCTTCAGGTACGACATCTTTGATAACGTACCGAAGACACATGTTCTCAGTTTCGCCTGACTGACCGCAGTATGTTTGCGTACACAACCACGGTAATCACCTATAAAAAAACTAGGTTTAGTAAATTCAAACAAGTTTTTTTGCGCTGGCTCTCCGTCTATATTCAGGATATGAGTGTGAGACGAATGGGCTGGTCTTATGTTGCGGGAAAAATATTGCTGTGCAGGCAGTTGGACGGTTTTAGTGGAACTGGCGCAAGAGAAATAGCGATAAAATTTTGTCAGAGCTGCTACATTACTCTATTGACTCATTGAGCCAACGTAGTAAATTACTACGTTGGCTCAATGAGTCAATAGTGGTGCCAAAGTTGCCATCACCGATGAGTTTTATGGTGCGGCTTTGTACATTGTCAAGCCACGTTAATATGATTTTTGAAGTGTTAACCCAGGTAAATGAGTTGTAATCGAGACGGGGTAGGACTTTGTGGGTTGTAGCACGGGCTGTTGGCTCAAGGAGAACTTGAATCTCTTAAGAAATTGGTGGTATTGTGATGCTTGTTTGGCGATTTGGAATATGTGATAATTGGATAATTCCATGGCAGATCCTACGTAAACGTTACTCCTAGAATGTTAAGAGTTGAGTTAGCCGTTAAATTCTCTTTAAAAAACCCCAAACTCTAGAATAGTAGTCGGACACCTTAACCACGAGGCTAACATCTGTATTTTCAATTCTTGGAATTGACAAATATATCAGTTCCGTATCTTTTAGCAAAATTGGTAATTCCGTCCGTTGCCTTCAGCTTGATTTCATCCGATAACATACATTTCGCTGTCAAAGCTTTGAAAGATTTTTTTTGATGTGGCAAAAATATTTTCCCAATTACAATTTATTATCCTTTCACATGACAGACACATAAAATTTAACTTTAAAGTTCTGACACAATCAAACTCTTAAAAAGGAGCATAGATAGGCAGAAATGTGCAGTCACCGTCATGTTGCACTCCAAAAGGTATATTAATAAAAAAAATTTACACCGAATATCATCATCAATGTACTTCTAAAGTTACTGACACGATACCAAACATTTTGCATAGTAAAAAGTTTTGAAAATGAAACAAGATAATAAAATATAAAACAAAAGTTCAAAACTCCTGTGTAGTAACATATTTTGGCAATAAAGTTTGAACCGACTGAATGATGGATGACTGGTGTTAAAGAGAGAATATTAATATCTAAATTGCATGAGATGAGATATATAGAAGTGAACAGCAGATAGTTTCCATAACCAAAAGCAATTTCATATAAAATGGGTGGAGTATGAGTTACATTTTCATCACAAAAAATATGCATTCTCTATGCAATATTGTCATTTTTAACAATTGTACAAACACCTTGGTAAAAGGTCCAATGAAAATGGAAACATTCCCAAAAAAGTCATAAAAATTTTCTCAAAATATTCCAAGCATTTCCCTAAAAGCACTTTAAAGTTACCCCAAACACACAAAATCCAACAAATCTGGCCATTCTGGTCTGGTATAATTCCGAGTCTGGTAAAATTTTGCAGACCACATGAATTTAGAATTTCTAAAACACTAAAAGTATTCGGAGCATCACCCACACTATGGCAGTCATCGTTGAGATTCTTGCTTCTCACCGGGGATCATCGCAAGCAATCACTATAAGGTACAAGGGATTCGTTTCGACAGTAGGTGTCAACTGGCACAGAAAATCCAATTCGGATGCAGTCATAAAATCCAAAACAAGTCATCAAGCAATGATTTACCTTTGACTACCGCAAGCCGGAATAAATGCCAGGAGAAAATCTGCTCATGAGCATGAAATCGGATTTGAGGACGGTTCAAGATTCATGCCCTAATTCCACCTGGTGGCCTCCAGTTCAATGGGGATGCCCCATCGTCCAGCTGGCATGGCTCGGATCGATATAGCAATTGATTTGGCTCCATCGACGACGACTACGACCACATATGACATGACGAAATCTGTAGTGGCTACAAATTCGGCCCCAAGGACCATGCCGGAAGTCCTTTCTATACACAACACTTGAGGGTTGCCTATTAGCTTGAAAGCCTCGGCCCATCCGCCCCTGAATCCGATTCTTCTCATATTGCAATTTTGCGTGACGCACAACATTAGGCACGGTCCAATGAGTCCTTCCTGGCACTTCCTTAAAGCATGAACACAGGAAGAAATTGGCAAAACAGAAATAACAAAACGAAGGGTGCTATTATCATTAAGGATCAACTCAATGTCTTAAGAAGCTGGCCCCGAAGTTGGACGACTTAAGTAGGACTGATGGCAACCTGAGAGCCGACAACCAGACACAAAGAAGGTCGTACGCATAATTACGCCGCTGCCGAAATAGTCCTAGTCAGATTGGATTGATTGAACGAGAGTGTAGATGGGCTTTCGGGGCGAATTGTAATAAAACTTGTGCCATTCCTATTTGGCTTTCCAGTTGATATCGTAAATGACGGCTGAGGTGAAAGTGACGCAATTGTGTTGTTGCCACTTTGAAGATAAGAGCAGGTGAATTGAGATTGAGAGGGGGATGCTTGCTTGAATAGCGAGTTTAAAGTAAATTGGAATGGTTTTTGGATTGGTAATGTAACGTTTATTTCTAATACGCTTTTATAAGCTACACCTGTAACTATCAACTATGCAACTACCTAACAGGGTCCACAGATCTTGCAACTTGATTTTAGACCACTGCGACATAACCTATCAAGTTCAAATTTAGCACATGTGTATAGTTCGCGTGACAATGTAATCTGACAATTTTGAATAAAATAAAGAAGGCGATTCAGAAATGTGATAAAAAATTCAAAATTCAAAATGGCAACGCCAATATGGCGAACGAATTTGCCAATTGTGCTCCGATTCCACTGAAAATTTTCAAAGTCGCAGATAATGAATTTGTAGTTAAAATTTAGGCAGTTGAATTTTGGCAATTTTAGTCCAGCCAAAAAATTACATCCTATATTTCTCTCGCACTAGTTACCGTTGTAGCGTAAGGTGTCCTAACTTTAATTATGGAGATCGTGGATTTGATTCCCAACCAGAGAGATGTTGTCTTTTCGCCTCCTCGTCTAAAAATAGTGGAAACCATCTTCCGGGTATTCGATAAATTTTATTTTGGAAAGGCCTATGATGCGACCACATTCTAAGCAGTGACAAAAACTGCGCTGTCGACGGTTCTATCGTTGAGTTCAATGTCAGACAGCAAGCTCTAGTGGAAACGATACTAAAGAGAATAGTGGAAGAACTGACAACGCCAACACTTGGTTTTAGTCCACCGACTGCTGCGCAGCGCTGTAATCACAGTTTTTCTATTGGCTGAGGCTGGTAAAATGACAAGCAAGGCAGAAGTGATGGGGGTATCGACATCGGATTAATCGATACATCGATACTTACAGCAACTTCATATGATATTTGTCATCGCGATTCTGCAATACGATAATATCATTTAATCGATATATTTCCACAATATATCGAAAAAAACTATTTCTTTAAATTGTAAACTGTAAAATATGTAAACTGCTATATAAACCAAGCGTTTCGTCGCGCTTATAAGTAGTGAAAGAAGTCGTTTGACACATATAAACATGTCACATCTTATATTCGACTTACACAAGTTGTGTCAGCGTATTTGTTGTGTCTAATGTCACCGTAACTGCACAAATTTTAACACATTGAACGAGGGAAGCTGATTTCTAGGCCACGAAAAATACCCGCATTCAATGTGTTAAATTCATTTTGTGTTTTTTTTTGTTTAACTTGTGCGCAAAGTGTAGAAATAAAACGCGTGTTTTTTACTCTAGTCTAATTTGTTTATTTACTGTGAAAAGTGGTGTAACGTGATACCGAATTGCTAATAATAATTAATTGCCATTCGTAATAATTGCTGTGTAATAGAATGTTAATAGATAAATATTACAAATATTAAATTCTGCTAATTAATTATTGATGTGTAAAAAAATAAGATAAATATTCAGTATACCTCCTCCAACCCCGATTTTTCTGAAGGGAAAATTTAATTTTAAGAGTTTAAAAGTAATAATCCTAACGGTAAGTAAAGTGAGTTGAATAACATATAACTAACTTGTATATTTTTGTAGAGAAAATCGATTCTTTTTTGTTTAATCGATAGTATGAACCTTTAAAAATGACTTGTTAAAATTTGAAACCGAAATCTTGAGCGGTTTCAAAGTTACAGGCAATTGAAGAGGCGTGCCTTCCGCCGCGCAGCCGTCTAAAGGCTGAACCAGATATGACGTGCCGGACCGTAGCCGTACGTACCGTAACGTACGAACATGAGTGTTTATATGACACCGACCAAAATAGACTTAATGAACTTGCCGAATGTTCGTTAAATTCTCGAATGGTACGTACCGTACGTACGGGTGCCGTAAGAATGGCACAAAACCTTAGCATCCGTTAGCTATTTAAAGAATCTGTTCACATTTTAACAATTTTTTAATAAATTTGGAGCAGTAAATGACATAAAACAGATAAAGGAGATATTGAAGGCCTTCTAGATTGTGTAAACAAGAAATTATGACATATGCACAACAAAAATTCAAAGTTATTTTTATTCATTCTTGTGTGAATAAAAAATTGCGCTGAATCCAATTTCTTTATTTTTACAAATGTAACGGTAATATCCGTGGCTGCTTCTCATTTTGTTTGTTTCATGATTTTTTTTTCTTGTTTTTTTCCGAGCACTTCTAAGTTTTTTGTACTCCGTCCACAACTTAAAGAAATCAATTAAATCACTTAAATTTTTATTTATTCTTTGCATTTTCACTTTTCACTGCGGTGTCACTGGTCACTTTACTCTTTCATTTAGGGCTATCTGTCAAAGTGCCGTAACTGAGCTCAAATTCGTTTAGTTTTCTTACGGTCCGGCACGTCATATCTGGTTCAGGCTTAAGCCGACGTGCCGGAGAGCAGGTGAGAGCTATGAAACGAGCGTGTGAATAGCGTTCCGTTTTATGGCCCTGAATTGATGAATGAATTTTATAAGGTAGGTATTTTTGATCTTTCTTTTTCTCCTTTTCGTTAGGAGGTGGGACGGAAGGTAGGCATATGAGAAAATCGTCGAGAAATCAAACTTTTTTCAAGTCGAAATGCGTCTCTAAACTTTGAAGTCAAATAACTCAAAACTACTATTTTGTCGGAGGTGGCAGCTTTTTTGAAAAAACGGTGAATGCGATTTCGATGAAACTTGGCACACTTGTTCTTTGTTAGTTTATGCAAATAGTTGTCAAACAGATTTTGTTTTTGTTTTCTTTTTTAAAAGTTAGAGCAAAAAAACCGAGAAAAAAAATCGCCGAAAAATGCACGTTTTTTTTCAATTGCCCGCCATTTTGCTATTTTTCGAATTTTAAAAAAGTGTTCCACCACCATTATTGATCAATATACTTAACTTGTCATTTTCCATTTTAGATCACAATTGACGCTAAAAACCCTGCTACCAGCGAGCCGCGCACTTTGGACACCTGGAGAGGGGGGGGGGGGAGGGTTACCGCTTCTAGGGTGATTCGAAAAAATTCGAGAATGTAGTCGAAGGATGAATAAAATGATTTAAAAAACCCGATTTTGATATCTTTAATAGTTTCCTTACAAAAAATTCATGAAAATGAGCTATTTTTTGGGCCGACGAACCAGAATGTCCCCTTAACTTCTCATTTCAAAACATGGCTCCTGTAACAAAATATGATGTTTGGCCACATTTACATAAAATTAATAAAAATATGGTAAGCTGTCGTCATTGTATGGTGCATTTAAGAACATCTGGAAATACATCAAATCTACGAAGCCATCTCAAAAAGAAAAATATTGATGAATATGTATCGACAAGTAATAAAGAAGATAACGTCAACGAATCAACATCTGAAATTGAGAGAAACACTAACAGTTCACTAACAGCGCATGCAGGAAAACAAATTCAAATTAAAGAAAGCTTTCAACTTACGAATTCATATAAATGTATAGTAAGTAGGTACTTATTTTCATCATGATAAATGCAGATTTTTAAAATGTTTTTAATTTCAATAGCGGGCGGTAATAAACATAAAAATATTACGGACAAAATATTAGACATGATTATAAAGGATGGGAAACCTATTTCCATTGTCGAAAATGAAGGGTTTATGGAATTGAGCAATCTCCTTGCACCATTATATAAAATGCTTTCGCGAAGAACGGTTGTCGAGGCTTTAGAAAAAAAAGTATGGAATAGTTACTGATAGACTTAAGAAGATTATAGCTAGCGTGCTGCATGTTCGTCTCATTTCCTAATTTGTTGCACGCTGCCAATTTTGAGGTTCTGATACGGCCTTACCTCGGCAGAACGTTAACTTCGGTGATGAACCTAGGCTACCAAGGCGAGCAGCTCCCTTACAGGCAAATTTTATTCTTGGCCCCTAGGATCAGCACTTCCACTTGGTCCCAATTCAGCTTTCGACAAAGTTAAAATCAACTGTTCTACTTGCAAAAGGGCAAATCATCTATAAATATAAAACCATTGCTAAAAGGAAAGGTATGAAGTTTTCAAATCAATTTTTTTGTATATCCTTAAGGTAAATTCGAGATAAAATATCCAATAAAATTTACCAGTAAACCCAATTTAACTCAAATTTTTTTGTTTACTTTTAATAACTTTCCAAAAATTTATCACGTATTTCCCTGCCTTAAGCATTTTTCAAGTGATAAAGGTCATGAACTTTATTTTAAGGAAAAAAGATATTCATTACTTAGTATTGCCTTATTTTTTCTTCCTCTCATTTACATCTACGGAAAAAATAACTTTATTATTATTGATGGAAAAGGAGGGTATTTTTGAGTAAATATCACGAATTTATCACATTACTCAAATTACTAATTATTATTACTTGCTACTAGTCCAAGAGCTAGTGACAGAATTGCAAAGTGATTTTGTAGAGGATGGGCCTTTGATATAAGGTAGATTAGGTAAAGCACAACCGATTAAAAATATTCGCCAGTTCGAGTCTACTTAAGTTTTAATTTTATGAATTTTTGAACTTGTCGATTTTTTGACCATGAAAAAAGTGATATTGCAGAGGATGGGACTTGGTATATAGGTTAATTGGGTTGCCCCCAACACATATTCCGATTCCCATCTCGTTTGGAGGTTAGGTTTGACTTTTGGGAATTTTTGAACATGTCGGTCTGATCAAGATGGACAAAGTGATATTGGAGAGGATGGGGTTTGGTATAATGGTGAGATAGGCCACCAAGAACCCTAATTCAGCTGCCCATCTCATATGCAATCACGGTTGCGATTTTGGCGGCTTTTAATTTTGTGGCCTTTTTCGGTATGACCCAAGTGATTTTGTAGGAGATGGGATTTGAATATTAGGGTTCGTTACAACATCTACAATACATATCCACTTGCCCATCTCTTTCCCAGTTGTAGAAACCCTTGCCATCTCCAGTTGAAGTTGAAAAATCGTAAAATCTAGTTTTATATAGCAAATTGAGTTAAAATGGATGTATATACCCCTCTAGTGGCATATTTATGTTATATATTTCAGATATTATGAGTAGTTGTGTATTGTATATACAAACATACATTATAACCCGGCCCGCTGGGTGCGGGCGTGCAGAGTGTGCACCGCACGCGGGCGGCACTTTCAGGGGGCGGCAAACACAACAATCTCGTGATCGAACTCATTTTCATCATTTGCACATAGGTTCTTTTTAGAATGCCATAACAATTACATGTATTGATCTCCTTTAAAAATAAACCGATAAACCGAAAACGTTCAAACCACTTAAGAAGGATCGATCTCTGAAAATAGTATAATATAAGGACAGAGAATGTAAAATTAAATTCCCATGATAGAAGTCAAATTTATTCTGTAAATAAAAGTTGACATTCTAATCTGATTATAATTATTGACAAAATTTTAAAGCAATTTATGTGCAATAAATTCCCACGTTTAATATCATTTTTACTCGACCTTTACTTGAATATTGAATACTAATTACTCGAATGCAAGACGTCCAATGTTTTTTAAAAATTTTTATTGAATGTATGAGATATCAATAAATAACGTATTCAAATTTCAGATTTTTAATTTGGAATATGCTCCTTCAATCGATCTTCCTTAAGATAATTTTAAAGAGAATTCCCCGTTGTTCCATGTAGAGGAAAAACCAAATAAAAAGAAAACGAGTTTCCCATTCGCTCTGGTTGTTTAAAAGCGCAGCTTTTTCACTCATGCTGCGGGCTCCGTTTGCTTCTTAAGCTACTGACAGAAACAGGCGCAAAGGCGGTGCGGACATTGGCTTCGCGGTATGTGGCGACTTTTCACTGACATGATGTTGCGGTGTCGGCGGCGCGCTCAGACTTTGAACACAACAACGAAATCAAAGTGACAAGTGGACGTGATAGGAAAAAAATTGAAAAACCTGAATGATTTACATATAATTTTTCTATCCTACAGGACTTGTCTTTGTTTTAGGTGCTAATTTAATTACCCCAATTTGGAAAAATAAAGATTTTCATTAAATATAAAATCCAACAAATTTGCTATCCCACCCAACACCAACACACGACTCCAAACATATGCCCACCACCATCAAAACACGACTCAAAACACAAACATCTCTTGACACTACGCGGCGGCAACGCGCAAAGAGTAGAAAGTAAAGCAACTTGCGCGGTGTGTGCGTAGCGTAAATCAGCATTTCGTTAGTGCGCATTTGAATACACTACTTCTATTCTCTCTGTCATTGCCCGCACGGCGTTCGCGCCTGTTTCTGTCAGCAGCTTTAAAGCCCGGGACACACATATCCGAACCGTGTCTGCACCGCATGACAGCCGTGTGTTGGACAACACACGGAGAGAAAATAAACAAGTAAAATTTGATGCGGTGCGGACATGGAGACGCGGAAATGTGGGGACTGACTGGTAAGATTTTACTTGTTTACTTTTTCTCCGTGTATTTTCCAACACACGGCCTTCACGCTGTGCGCAAATGTGTGTCCCGGGCTTAAGCCGGCTCTTCACGATGCGGTGAACGTTTCATTCGAATATTGGCTTCCAACGTTGGACGATTTTCGGCGAAAGTAGACCTCCTATCGAAAAAAGTTAAATATAAAAGTTTTAGGTAATAAAAAGATCTACAACTTTTGTACAAACCATTTTTTCCACCTTACCAACTTCCAGAGCAATGAGTCATCAAAGTCAAATTTTGGGTTTTTTTTAACTAAAATTTCAACTAAAACCACCTTTTTCTCCAAAAAATACCTAGTTAACTAATATTTTTTTTTACAAAATTGGAAAGCTTGGACAATTTCTTATCAATAATGTCTGGACAATTTGTATCCTACGGCTTTTATTTTTGGAGTTATAAGCAATTTTAAGGCTAAAATTGGCTCTTTTTTTGTGCCTTTTCACCTAAGCTTTCCCAAAAACCAAATAAGCACCAAATAAGGCAAATTTTAACATCAAACTTGCTAATACTTCAAAAGTAAAGGCCGTAGCGTAAAAATTGTCCAGACAATATTGATAGGAATTGTCCAAGCTTTCCAATTTTGCAAAAAAAATATCAGTTAACTAGGTATTTTTTGGAGAAAAAGTTGTTTTTAGTTGAAATTTTAGTTAAAAAAAACGAAATTTTGACTTTGACGACTCATTGCTCTGGAAGTTGGCTAGCTGGATCCTTGATTTTGACAGTTTTAGATAGGTGGGAGTATTCTACGTACACTGGTATCCTATTAATGAAAATAGCTCAAAGGGTTACATAAATACAGGGTGATATGTAAACCTCTACAAAAAAAATTCAAAACGCCCTAGCTGCTAAACCGTTAAGATTTACGCCCCCCACCCATACGATTTTTTCTTCGTCTATCCAAAACCTATCTACAGCCGGCCGCTTTGTAAGCTTAAAGGTATACACCCTGTATAATCATCAAAATGTTTTTTTTCCATCAACCAATTTTTCTCAATTAAACGGAAAATATTGATGGAACGGAGATGGGATTGAAAATGTAACATTTGGCAGATACCACGAGCCTATGGTCCAAATCTTGGGTTCTACAAAATCACTTGGGTCATACCGAAAATGGCCACAAAATTAAAAGCCGCCAAAATCGCAACCGTGATTGCATATGAGATGGGCAGCTGAATTAGGGTTCTTGGTGGCCTATCTCAACATTATACCAAACCCCATCCTCTCCAATATCACTTTGTCCATCTTGATCAGACCGACATGTTCAAAAATTCCCAAAAGTCAAACCTAACCTCCAAACGAGATGGGAATCGGAATATGTGTTGGGGGCAACCCAATTAACCTATATACCAAGTCCCATCCTCTGCAATATCACTTTTTTCATGGTCAAAAAATCGACAAGTTCAAAAATTCATAAAATTAAAACTTAAGTAGACTCGAACTGGCGAATATTTTTAATCGGTTGTGCTTTACCTAATCTACCTTATATCAAAGGCCCATCCTCTACAAAATCACTTTGCAATTCTGTCACTAGCTCTTGGACTATACCTGTTATTGAGAATTTCTAGGGTGGGGAGGAGGTAAAATCGTAAAAAAATTATTCAGAACATCTGTCACGCTGTAAAACCCTTCGTAGTGAATGAAATTAAAAAAAGATGAATGAAAATTATTCGTTATGAATTCCTCTAAAAAAACTTGCTATTTTTTTTTTTGCTAAAATTGAAGGAAAAAAAGTTTTAGCCCTTAAAAGAAAATATTGTGACTAATTTTTGTGTTCTAAGGCTTATAACTTCTATATTATTCAATTTACGACAAAAAAGCTTATATAATAAATTGTAGATAATTTAAGATAATAATAATATGAAAAAAAATTTTGAATAAAAGTTGTTCGTACAATTATAAGGAATAATTTGTCCATTTAGATCGTAGCGGAAAAATGAAAATTTAAGGGCAAAAAAGTTGAAAACCCCTTTTTTGGCACTTTAGCGCCACCTACTGCGCACATTTTGTGTTTTACAACATTGCACCAATGACATTAATTGTAGATAACAATGCCCTCTACATTTCTTGTTGAATAAATTTTTCTGTAACATGCATAGTTTTCGAGAAAAATGCATTTCAAAATTTTTTTGGGTTTTCTCAAAAACCCAATCAGGTAGCAGGTGGCCATGCCCAAGTAAGCTTCCTTACATCATTCTCTAACGACTCACCTATATTTCATCCAATTGGTTTTTTTGTACCATTCATATTTTTTTTCGCCAGATTGACTGAACTATTATCTTATCTGGGCTGCTGAGAATGTAAAGGGCCCAATACACGAGGGCTCCAGCCAACCACGCCACGCCAAAACAACAATCACGGTTTGGTGCTTATGGATCCAGATGTGGTCTACAACCGAAAGCCATGCACTGGATATGCACCACATTCATTAGGCCGACGGTAACTTCCGGGGCTTTAGCTTGGTGGCACCGAACGGCGCTTAAAAGTTTCATAAACAAATTAAGCAAAATTCATTCGCACTTCCCGACGGCAGCGCTGGAGACTTTCCTCAATCTGGTACCACTCCACCTTGAAGTAGAACAATCCACCATAAATCGGCGCTGAGGCTGAAATGAAAGCGAAGGGAACCTGGGAGATGGTTTCGCGCGAGGATATTGTATTATAATGAACATTATAGAAGAGATTACAGAAGCGGGGATGCTTTAATATCTTAAAATTTCAGCCATTTTTGGTGCTTGATTACCCTTCATGTTTTCTGTGAGTGCGATAAACCACTAGGCAGATTGCTGAATCTGGTCAAGTGGCCTGGCCTACAAATATGAGGTATAGTGGTGTAGTACAATAGGCCAAGCTAGTGGCCGCGGCACTTTTGGACCCATCACCTAACCAAAAGAAAGAAAGAAAGAAAAAAGGAAGATCCTATTTGCTCCATAGATTCTAGTTTTCTCATTATTGTTTCCAAAGCAATGTTAAAAAGTATTGGTGATATCGCATCTCCTTGTCACTAGCCTCATTATTGAGGGACGTTTATTGAATTCCCACCTCTTATTTTTACTTGTGTCATCTTGCTCCGCAGCTCTCTTTTATGAAGCAGGTCATGAGCATTTCTGTAGTCTACAAAAAGAAGATTCCTTCTTCCCAGCATTTTTCAAGTATTTCCCCCATTATGAAAATCTGGTCTGTTTTCGATCTGTTCTTTCTAAATCCTGTTTACTTTGTCTTTCATACTGTATATGGATCCAGTCTACTTTACAAAATATCTAAAAGTATACTTTGTAAGCAATGTTCAACAACGTGATTGTGGTCTGTAGTTTTTGCAGCTCATAAATTCACATTTTTTGTGGATTTGGACTATTGTGCCTAGAAGTTAGTCTTTCGCCATTTTTCTGCTCTTCCATAGTTTTATACAACCATTGAGTCAGCATAAAATGCACTTTGTAAACTTCGCTGATGTAAGTCCAGCATTTTTATTTCGACGATACAACCCAAAAATAATCAATTAATCCCAAAAAATTCTGAAATTCAGGAGTTTTCGGAGCTATTTTTCAGAGCTATCCTATCGCCACCAAAGTGTTTGTTATTTCTTTTTCGTAGCATTTCCTATCAATCAAGGTACACTACGGTGTTAACAACCACCCTTACAGATTATATGTGCATCCCTTGAACCCAGCAGCTTCCATTGCAATTCTCCATAAATATAATCTGATGACTACGACCACTTCCCACGCGCGGGCTGCAGTGCAAATAAAAGGAGTAATCAGCATTTATTTTCTGTTGCATTTCACCACCACGCAGAGCAGGGAACAATGTCCTTGCAAATGAGACATTCGAGTAGCGATGATTAATTGGGGCCTCATAATTTAGCGTTGAATTTCACATTTTGCGGCTGAAACAAAAATTTCGACCACAATGGCTGCTGTTTGTACACGTAACAATTTTTTCATAATTTCTGTTGATAAATTTACGAAATATTCCGAAAAAAAACCAATAACAAAAACTGCTCCCTGTACGCGCGAGTGTAGAGGTTTCGCCAGCAATTAATAATCCTTGCGAATCCTTGGCGATACTACCAGAAGTTAAATAGTGAAAATTCTGTACTTTCGTCCTCTGTGTGTGTGTTTTTTTTCGGTTTTGTTCAATGACCATAATAAATCGTGAATTACAGTGGCAAATAAATCTGCTCCCAGATGAGTTCGGTTCGCCTTCTGTTGGCGTATTAAAGGACCTGCAGATAGTCCAGTGCTGTATCTAGAGATGGCCAGAAATATACGGCCGGGCTTAGCTCTTGTCTCATCGCTTTTCTATTAGACTTCTATACGACTTAAGGCAAAAAGTAAATATAGTAAAGGGCAGAGGGCAGGGATTAGAGTGCACGTTGGGGTTTGATATATGGGACCTTTGTTCCTGCTCACGACCCGAAACTCATTTTGGGACTCAGCAGTATCGTGCTTCCCTTTTTTCCTTAATCTTCCCCTTGAACCTTTTTATGCCTTTATGGCTGCGTATGCATAGGATTCCCGCATTACAGAAAATTTTATCCCGGACTTGAATGTCTGGTGATGATTGCTTTACCATTCGACAGGATGTGGAAAATGCGGTGACCTTTGTCAGATTTGGTTCACTGTTCTACATCCGGACATGGGCAAGGATTTTAACAACGGGCCCCAAACCATGCCAAGGACATGTCCAGGGTGACAACTGCCAATTAAGTGTCATCTTCAAGTGGTTTTTGATTGCTTAATGCCTGCCTTGGGGCCCACCACTTTATGACACAAGTGGCCAAACGGGCGGCATGAAAGGGGTTGAAAATAAATTCATGAAAAGGGTTTTTAGTTAAATGCTTTTTAGGCATTTTATTGCTTTCATAATTCAACTGAGACTTGTTATGCTTTAATTGTCCATGACTGTGCTAAAGGACTTATCTTGTGCTAATTGTGTTGTGTATTTGTAGGCGAACATTGAAATGATTCACTTTAAAAATTGTTTTTTTTGCGAAATGTAATTACATTTATAAAAATTACTGTTGAAAAAATTAAAGAACTTAAGTGGCTGCTCAAGAAACCTTTCTATAAAATTCTATAGAATTTTATCTGTGAAACAAAGAAAAGTCGCTGGGAAAATTACGCAGAGACATTCCGTCGACATGTTCGTACAGAAATTCCGTCGGCCGTTTCATTCAAACTTCACAGTGTGTGCAGAAGCTGTACGGAAAATCGAACAGACAAAAGTCCTTGTGGTGTTGGCCCACTATTATATACGGCCGCCAAAAAGTTTTGGTGCACAATTTGTTCAATCTCGGAGCTTC
The DNA here is from genome assembly GCA_963855945.1 of Thereva nobilitata. Lineage (NCBI taxonomy): Eukaryota > Metazoa > Arthropoda > Insecta > Diptera > Therevidae > Thereva > Thereva nobilitata. The sequence goes on along the minus strand of OY979696.1, from coordinate 44,125,493 downwards.
TTCATAGTTATGTGGAGGTGTAATCTTCCCGCATAACTGACGACACCGCAGCCCATAGATGGCTGGAGCATATCTTTAGGACTCACACCCGTCCATCTTTATCGTTCAACTCCCTTTTTAAAATTTTGCTATTTGGCAACGCCTAAGAGGTCATTGCTATCATCACCATTCCTTACTCTTCAGACCTCATAATCACGCAATTTATCCATAAAAACTTTGGTCGCACAACATTCAAACAGGTTTTTTCCCACGCACAAGTGCCGCAATACCTATGCCTTCACAGAAATAAGAAATAAATGCTTTGTGTGGGCATTTGAGAAAAAGCGAGAGGTACGCCGCTGTACATTCACTAAACTTTCAGCAAACCTTTGTGATTCAGATGTATCCATCCGCGTGTATTTTGGTCCTATCGCATCCAGCTCGGATTACCGACATCATAGAAGATAAGGTTTCCCAGAAACAAATAATTGTGTAGTTGTTTTTGTTGATGGTCAATGTTGTTTCAAGGATACCCTAGAGTTCAATACCAGATACAATATTGTTAAGATTATTCATACTGTACTGGTCTCTATAATACAAGTACAGGCCGCCGACGTTGAATTTCTACTGTGCTAATCAAGAGCCGTGCTCAAAATGTCTTTTCTAGTAGGATTTGAAAAATCCCTTAAACCAGATTCGTAGGGCTTTTGGGCTATCAAACAGGATGGCATTGGGTCAAAATCGGAACAGTTGGAAGGAGCAATTGCAGGATGGAAGGATAGCGTCCTCGTTTTAGAGCCGAACAAGTAAGTAAGTAATCAAGAACCTTGATCGACTCTCTTGACTCTATTAGTCAGTACTTAAGAAGTAAACAATAGTAGTTAACCAATAATGTTGCACCACTAAGAAAGTGAAATCATTATCTAGTAACAGGATGACTACTTTTGAAGATTCTACCATATTTATAACTCGAAGGCTCTTAATACAATATTCTCAGCTCTGTTAGCTAAAATCCATGCTATTGGGTTGACAAATGATCTAATCCACTCCACTCTCCACTCCAACATACTTAACGCAGATCGCCTTATATCCTCGCATCCTTATGATCGCGAACTTGTGTTTTGCCTCAATCAATAGTGGAACTCATTCATGATTGGCCTAATCTCATAATAATAATCTTGTCGAATTCAATTCTTCAAAGTACTGCCTCTAAAACGAAACCTGCAACAACTCGCTCTTTGTATCTCTGTGGTCTAATATTAATGACGGATCCATTTCTTCGAAAGCGAAATATTGACTGAGGATCTGCGATGGAACGAACACATACTACTCTAGATCGTTAAACAAGGAACTTACGAATTCTTAAAAAAAATCAAATTCCACCTTCAACCTAGGGACGGGCAGTATATTCAATATGCGGTCTGTCCTCTCTTCGAATACAACTCAAAATAGTCGGCTATTACTCCATTTGCACCAGCATCGATCTCCTTGTGGCTACTCTTCCTTGTGGCACATGCTCAACGCGAAGCCTGTTAAGTATATGAACGAAGGCTAGTAGATTTATACCGTTCTTTGAGAGTTGAAGGTTTATACAAGACCTCAGAATTCAAGATATTCTATGCCTGCCGAATGGCGCTTTGTGGTATTTTAATCCATTTCTGAGGAAAAGCTTGCTTGAGATGTTCGACATTTTGGTATTTTTAAGTGTCAACCTTGCTCTTTAAAATGATCCAGATAGTGAAGTCCATCGATTCTCTATTTAAAGAATTTGTCAGCCATTGTGTCGAAGAAATGAAGTGCGGAACGCCTCTAGCACAGTTTCACGGTATATCGCCGCGTTTATTCTGACACCGCGGTCCGTTTTGATTGTTCAAATGTTGTTCAATTAGGAATTGGGCCTTTTCAGAGATAATCAAATTCAGTAGATCACCACTTATAACGGCAAGCCAATGGCATAGCGGCGAGAGCGCTTTTCTTCCTGAGATTTCTTTTGCAGATACACTTTCATCCATATAGGTACTCTGTATTACCCCGAAGGGGATCACCCATGTTACTAGTAAGTTCATCGGTGGTCGACGGTGTAGACCTATGCGATGTACGCAGGTGTCCGATTCTTGTTTTCAGGTTATTGCCGCCTTAACGTAATAGAGAACCCCATCCGTTGATCAGGCGACACCAATGCATGCTGTAGGCCGGGGGCTTCCATCGAGCGGCATACCTCACACCAGGTCAAGAAGATGTGAGTTAAAATTCTGCTCCCTGAGAGTCAGAGATGTCCTCACTAAGGCAATTCGACACTTGCGTCCAAACGAAGCAACCCATTGGCTCTTTCCGCTCTAAGAAAACACGCAAATGATTTTATACGCTTGTAAACAATATAATGAATTGTCATTATACCCCGGCTTCACAGGCCGAACTGCGCAAGTTCGAACACATTGATGAACTGAAATTTAAAATAACCTCAGTTCGCATACAATTTTCACATAATCAACTGAGGATAAAACAGACCACAGTTCGGCGAACTCGATTCGACGACTCGAACTGAAGTTGAACGTAAAAGCTCGTTCAAAAGAGAGCTTTTGCATTTCTGACTTCTGGCGAAAAAGCAACAACGATATTTCAAGCACGAACTGAACATGAACTGGACTTTAGCCGGCGAAGCCACTTATGTGGATTGAACTGAACATTATTGAACTGAGGTCGGTGAAGCCGATGTAAATTTCGAGACATGTATCATCAACAGTTTTATACATACAGCGGTCTCAAGTTGGTTGTCAGTTCAATTGCGCCACCTTCTAATTGTATCAAAGGTCTCGAGACAAGAGACAACCTAGTCTCGTAAATGCGAGTGTTCGTTGCATAAAAACTGAGCTGGGCCCGCTTGCTTCCTTTATCTTTCGGATTTGTTTGTTAGGGCAGATTGACTGTGAAACGTTGTGGAAGCGCGGATCATCGCCATCTCCTCCAACACCTTCCTGTGTACTTTTAACCTAAAGCCTTTTCATTCCGTTGAGCTAAATTTGCAATTTAACAGTGTACTTTGGCGTAACCAACGGCATGACAGACTGTTAGTTCAAAAGCTTCATTCAGGGGACACATTCCCGGCTTCAGTACTGTCACATGAAAAAATAACACATCATCTTCTCGGCTGTTCTGAACAGGACCTCTCTACACTGTAAAAAAAATATGTAAATTCACAGTCCAAATGTATAGTAAAATTACAAATCGCGGTATAAAATACTAAATTACTACACAGTTATTGTAATTTTACTATAAATTTTGTAATTTTACACAAAGAAATTGAGAATCTCCAATACTGCATGACGTAAATGTTGATTACATGAATGTGACCTATATTTTACACAATGTTGTGTATTTTTCTTAATCGTTTATGCAGGAAAATTATAATATTTCTTAGTATTATTTATCAATGTTATGTGCTGAACTTTGTACTGTAATTTTACAGTAAGGGGATGGCAAATTTTCATGATTTTCGAGTTTTGGACGTAATTTACGTAAAAAACTGTAAATTACGTAATTTCCATGTAAATAACTTTGTTTTTGTAAAAAAACTCCCAAACCTCCAAAAATACATAGCACTACTGTGTTAAACAGTGTATTTATGGTATTGATCACGTTCTATGGTCAATTTACATTGTTAGTGCACAGACGAAATGTGTAAAGCAAAGAATATAGAAGTAAAACTGACCGTAAGAGCGTTTTGAATGCTAGCGGTTCATGTAACATGCTATCTGTCCCCCTCCGTACCATTGCATTGCCTTATTGTTGAATCCCCCGGCGGGAAAGTGAATGCGAATTTGACAGAGTCTGATTGTTGAAAGTGGGAAGTGTGGGCAAGTGAATGAGAATATAAAATTTATGATTTTCTAAAATGAATGTTGGGCTAAAAAACCACTTGTTTGGAGTTGTGTATCCATTGCGAACTGTCATTCGATTGCCATTTGAATTTCAAAAAGGAAATATGTCACTTCATATGGCAATTCCGCCCGTCGGATTGAACAATCGCAGCGGCAAGTGAAAGTGAAACTCTTTAGCGGCGTGAATCCCAAATCCGCCGGATTCACCAATCAAGCCCACACACTACTAAGGTCACGAGGAGCTGTCTAAATTTGCGATTAAGTTTTTGAAAATTCCGGCATCAACAGCGCAGCTCGAGCGGCTTTTTTCCAATACGGGGATACGTTCAGTCAAAATAACATCCGAAACAAACTTTCGGTGGAAACATCAAAGAAACTCGTGGGCATTTATTTTACTTTGCCTTTGACTTTTATCTTTTACATTTTTTACAAAATCCATGTAGAGAACTCCAATTTTTTCATGTAATTTACGTCATGTAATTTACGTAAATGAAATGTAGATTACATGGCTGAGTTTTTTACGTGCCATCCCAGAAGAGGCGTAATTTTAGAACTTATAATTTCAGTAAAATTACTAAATGTTCATTGGAATGTAAGGTTTAAATTTTCCCTCTCATAGATATAATTCACAGGTAACAATAGAATACTAAGCATATAATACCCGATTGTTCTTAAGTTAAGGTCAGACCTTTGACTTCGGTCAGGGTCTGGGCAGTTCTTGCAACAGCCAAAAAATTTTTGATTAATTTTGATGCTTAGGGCCGATTCACACTAGTAGTTTGAAGCTTGCAGCTTGACGCTTTCAGCTAGACGCTTGCAGCTTGAAGCTTTCATTGCGAATCGGTCCTTGCATGGTGAGCAAAATGCTATTTTTATGTATAGGGAGAGCGCGGGCATACACAAAAGTTTTGGAAATTTACAAAACTATGAAGTGAAAGTTCCAATACTGATTGTATTTTTACATCGCACAAATAATGTATATTTACCACACAGTTGGTAAAAATACGTAAAGTAGAATTGGAATATTCCTAATAATATATATTGCAAATTTACAAAACTGCTTGTGAATAAAACTTCCAGTATTAATTTTGTAAAATTACCACAGAAATTTTTTACAGTGTAGCTGGCATCTTACATCATTGGATTAAATTATGACTTTAGGTGTAATTATTACCTACAGAAGCAGTAATAGTGTGTCAAAACACTCTGCTATCCTGCCAACATGACTAAATTGATGCCTGTAAAAGTCCTATTGATTCCACACTTCACAACTTGAATTGCAGTTTCGTCTCCGTCTCATGTGCCGAAGTACTCCAATAAAATTCAAGTTGCTTTTAAGTGACTGCATTCAATTTCTTCATAGTTTGCAAATTTTCGATAGTATATCTAGACAAAATCTGAAGGGAACACTTTACACTCAAAATACTGAACGCTATGCAAACCGATATTGATTGTGCGGATTAAACGATTTATGCTTTTATGGTGAGATATTTTAGCTGTGCATGGTAAGCTATTTTGGCGTTCCTTTTAAGAATTGACGAATTGATGCTTTTATCTAATGGAAGCGAATAAATTTTTTTACAATTTAAAGAATATTTATGCAAAGTTTTCAAGCTATAAAATATATATATATTCCAAAAATGCTAATAGTTGACCTGATTTTTGTAGACTAACATAAAAATAGCTGGCATGAGACGAAAGAAGTTTAAGTGCATTCTTGGCAGGAGATTTCTAAAAAAACAAATTTCAAAGCTCCTTTAACGTAAATAGATAATGTCAAATTAACCCTGAAATAAATAGAAATTATTCAAATTCTCTGCCGTAAATTAATTAATTTATGTGAAATCCTTAATAAATTGTAAATTTGTTACTCTTAAGTCGCTCTGGCTGTAACTTAAGGATGCAAATTAAATTCAATATTTAATTAAGAGCAGTCTTGGGAAATGTCTTTTTCATTTTATAAGATATCCCAATTCTCTTCGGTACTTAGCGTTAGTGTACCTTGGCACTTTGATTTTGTGAACCCTCTTCTTCAGCAATTTTTCACTTATAAAAGATCTAAAAGCATATTTCTGTTCAGCATGGATTGTTGAGTGTCTTTAAATGTATAGAAACGTCCTTAGAGATTTGCGAAAAAAAGAATTAAGAAAAATCTCATAGAATAGTAAATTTTCATTTCCTTTTCCGATACGGTTTTTTTGGTGCAAGTAAATTAATTCTTTATAAGTTGTTTCAGTTGTCAACAAGTTTCGAGTCATCAAGTCCGTCATCAAAAATTTGTTAATTAGTTGCTAAGGGCAAATAAACGGAGGAGAGTCGACAGTCTGTTCTCTCTCTGTGTATCCTTTGAGGCATCACCGCAAATTGTCAGTCAAGTGTACAACCGCATGGCAGAGACCTTAATCAAATAAACCGCCAGCAACTTTGTCTTTTGGGGGAGCCCCAGAGAGAGAGAGAGAGCGAGCACAGAGCTCCGCTTCAGGTAAGAAGATGTTTGCAAAAGGGTTACAACTTACAAGATGAGATCCTGGCAGAGGCAGGAGTGGATTTCCTGCAACAGAGCACACAGTTGACTTAGAGCTGTGTTTTTTTTTGGAGTGTATTCAGTGTCGTCAATGGTTTACCTTTATTTGTTTGTCAAAACACCAAGGTTATAGAACTTGAGAGAATGGGGATTGAACATTTACTGTTCCTATGGTTTTGATAAGGAAGAATCCCACCCTATTTTGAGAGTGTAGAGAAAGACGGACTGCGGGTGGGTATAGGGTCGGTTGGTGGTGCAAAACTATGAAAACCCTTTTCCGATAAATTCAAGTTTCCAGTTTTAAACGTAAATGCATTCCCACAGCATGGGGATCACTTTGATGGATTCCCACTTGGCTCCGGAAAAGGAGGACATCCGTGTTCACCACAGAAACACAAAGCAATTATTCCCAGCAAGAAGGTTATACAACGTTCTGAATCAGTTGTTCTACAGTCTGGGGGCGCTCACCTGTTGCTAGCTAGCTCTCGCAATGGAGGTTGGTAATTGTTTTGATTGCTTGATCCTTCGGGGTTTGCTGTTCATGCAGGTGGAAATAGGAGCTGCATTGAAAATTTCTGATTGAATCCTTTTAGTATATACAGAAAGCGAAAAAAAAACGATTTTTTTTATATTATAACGAAGTGCCGTTTAGAAAAACTTGAAAAGTCACGAATGCACGATAATCGATGGCTGGTGCTGGTGGGAGTTGCGTGATTGAATGGGGATTTGTCTGATTGTTGAAGTTGAATTAAGGATTTCACTTATTTGTTTAAATAGACTCTGAGCCTTTTTACGTGATATTTCTTTATTAACAATATTTTAAATGGGAGATATTTATCATAAGCGATAATTTTTTTAGAGTTGAGTATAGAGTGTATAACTGTATTAAATAATGCCAACCAAATATTGTGAAAGTCCAAGCTCTGGTGTCGCCCTTTGTACTACCAGTTCGTCAAGTCGTTTGCGTCATCATACAATGCATAGTAGTAAGTTTAGTTTGAAGGATTTGAGGAGAATAGGACAGGTTAGGGTGATACAGACAGCGGTAGAGTTCACATTGGAAGAAGTGAGTTAGCCCCAACCAATTGGCTTTCGCATAGTACCAGACAGTTCTTTTGTGGGTTCTGCTAGTTGGGGAAGAACTTGGATATGGGAAATTAGCGCTGACTAGGTAGTGGCCCGCGTTGTCAAGGGGAGAGCCTACTTTCGACGGAGTACCGTGTTGGAAGAGAAGTAAGAAATAGACCAAGGAGATGGGTACCTTGACTTGTTACGTCAGCGACTCTGATTGGGTAATTTACAATTTGATGTAAATAATTGAAATTTACGTACAACTCGGCGTTTTTGTCATTTGGGTAATTTACCCAATTTACATTGTGAACGTTGAAATCACCCGCAAAAATAATTTTGCACTACGTGTAGGAAGACAAAAATGCGGAGATCCCCTCGAAAATACCATTGAAGGCTTCATTACTAATATAGGGAGTTCTGTATAGAAAACAGAAGAGTATGACGTAGCTATGAAGAAATAATATAAATATGAGGACTAGCCTAGAGGACTAGACTATGGCTATTCCCAGACAGGTTGTGCACTAAGGTAACCCATTCATTTGATATCGATCTAAATCAGAATTAGGTATGACTCGGGTTTCACTTAGTGCAAGAATAGTGGGAGATATTGGAGCAAATGGCACACAGCAGAAAAGAAATTCGAAATATTCCAAAAATCGAAACAAATATTTTTGTATCGGGGCTTCTCTTATATAAGGTTCACGAACTAATTTTTGGTCGCCAGTGCGGTCGGTTAGCTTAGTCGTCAGCTAATATTTTTGAGGCTCACACAATTGCGATAACGAAAATGAAAGAGTAATATGGATGGTTCTATAGTGCCTGATTGACTTCGATGTGAGAGGCATTCCACTCCTCCACAGGTTTTGATCATTTATATTTATATAAAATTTGTCTGTTCTGCATTTAGTAGAAACTTTTCCACACTCTCTGCCATTTGGTTTTTTGGCCTTCATTTTTTCTGCCACTTTCTAGTTCAGCTTTGTATATCTTCTTTGGCATTAAATTCTTTCATTTATTCAAAATTATATTGGCTGATATTACAGTTTTAGTTGCATGTACATATTGTCAAATATTTTGTTCTTCTTGCTTGCATTTACTTTCAATCCAATTTTGTGTGCTGCTGCTGCCGAACATTTTTTTCCTTACCTGTTAGCTACAATTAGAGTTGAGCCGGACTTACACGAGTCAGTACATTTGTCCCTTACACGATGGCAAATTGTACTGAGGCCTCAAGTTTTTGAAATGTCCCGGTTCAAAAATAATGTACTACTACTCTTTGTATGAGCACGTATCGAGATAAATTCATTCCTGATTTTCGCCTTTTAACATACATGAGGAAATGAGCCGAGGTGTGATTGTAAATACGTTTGTAGTGGAGAGACATGGGTTTCTTCTTTCTTACTTGGTTTGGGGCAGTAAAATCAACATAAAAACTTAAACGAGGCGAGGTGAATTGTAAATACGTAGTGGTGGGTTCCTTCTTGTTACTTCTTTTGGGGCAGTAAAATTCCCATCCACCAACTTGAAGTGAAGCGAGGTGCGGTTGACATTGTAAAATACGTTATGGAGGCATAGGTTTCTTACGCTCTTACTCTGAGGCAGTTTAATTCTTACTTCTTTTGAGGGAGTAAAATATCAAATTTGAACTGAGCCGTGGTGAGATTTTAAATACGAACCGGAGAAAAATTTCTTACATTTTTTGAAGGAGTGAAATTTTGTACTGGAGAGACATTTCTTACTTTTCTTGAGGAAGTGAAATTTCCAACATGGTGAGGCGAGATTGTAAATACATACTGAATACATTTCTTATTTCTTTTGCGGCAGCAATATTTCCAACTTGAAATTAGGCGAGATGAGATTGTAAAATATAAATATACATTGCAGAGACATAGCTTTCTTACCAACTCTGAGGCAGTTTAATGCGTATTAGATACAAACTCGTAAAAAAAGCTCTTCATTGGTATTTGTTTCTTTCTTTTTTTAATTTGCTTGCTTTTCTCATTTTGGCATTACGCTTCATTTGAAAAATGACATTGTACTGGCTCAAAAGAAAAAAGAGGCACCTCTTACAAACTCATTTTATAATCGTGTCCTACTCAACACTAGTTACCATAGCTATGTCATCAGCGTGTGCTAAATTTGCCATGATTGCTAGTATTGTTCCTGCTTTGTCTAGCTCATCATCTCTAAGCTCTTCTTCCAAAACGGATGAAATAGTATTGTATAAAGTGGGTCATCTTGGCGCAGACCAATTGAGGACCGTTTTTTCAAAGCTCAACAAGTCCAAAAAATCGAAAAATGAGATTTGGGTATCAAACGATTCTTATTGAAAGCAGGTTTCTGTTAGCACCTCTTCCTGAAAATTTTATTTTTTTGAGTTGTTGAGTTTTGAAAAAACGGTCCTCAATTGCAATATCACAAGATATGTGGTTACAGTTTTTACCATGCTTTTTAAACCTTCTGGCACCTTTCTGCATATTTCAACTATTTTCCCCAAGTTATGCCGCCTCATTGCTGTTTTAATACAATCATAAATGTCCTTAAAATCTATAAAGAGTCCAAATCCGGCTGAGAAAATTTGATGCAGAAGATTTGCAGTTCTCTAATAATCCCAGAAGTATTCTTATTTTATTACTTCTAATATTCTATATTTTATTACTTTTCGTTTCAGCAAATCCTTCGCTTCAGATGCTTTTGCTTTGCTGCGTTGGATGTGAAACGGCCTTTATTAGATATATAAAGCGCCCCATGCTTTTTTACACTTAAGTAAGTTATATTTATAATTTTCACCAATAACTTCATTAATTTCATTCTTAGCTTGATTTCGAAAGATAGGTTGTTCCCATATACTAGTCAGAGCAATAAAAAGTTTACATTTTAAATTATTTTTTAAATTTTAGTTCATTTAAAAAAAAGCATATTTTTTAGTTATTTTAAACTATATGTATATTTTTTAATTTATACTTTTTAGTTTTTTGTATGTCTTCTGCCATTTTTTAGTGGCCGCCATATTAGATTTAAAATGACAGCTTACTGTATTCTACTCGTGATACTCTTTCATTTGATACCCGTCAAGCAAGAATAATTTCGTCCGCCATCTTAGAACCGCCATCTTGATTTTTTTTACAAAAATGTCAGATTTCATTGTCACGCAAACTATGCATATGTGCAACATTTGGTGTTGATTCGGTTATATGAAAGTGGGTCAAAAACAAATTGCAAGGTTTGTTCACATACACGCAGGTGAAGCTAATATTAAGCCTATATTTAAAAAGTGCTGTTATTTAATTAAATTTTTTTCAACTTTTTAATAATTATTTAAAACTTCATAATGATTGAAGCAAACATTAATATCTTTATTTATTTGTTTAAAAAAAATTCCCAGATGATTGTTTTTCAAAATTTTCTATTTAAATGTATGTTAATAAGCCATTTTCCACCTCAACTATCTGCACACAAATTCAGACTTTGATCTATAGCTGCAGAGCTTAGTGCATAATGTTGATGTTACTTGCTCGGCAGATGGAAACCCATAAGCCAAATGCATCTCAAGTTTACATGCTCGCCTGAGCATGTAAATCTATTTAAACTAGCTTCACCATACCTCGCCAGATCCTAACATTCTAGTGTTCCTACCTTTGCTATATTAATTGTATTTTTAGCAGCTAAGGGAATTGATAATGATTTATGCAGTTTGGTGTAATGTGTTATGATTTTGCAGTCGATCTATAAAAGGTATTCATAAGTGCTCATTTAAGAATATTTTGTTATATGGAAAAATCAAGTTTAGAAATCACTCTTTGTGCTACGAATTCGTCATGTCGGTCAGGGGATGGTGCAATGCTTAGTAGTAAGGTTAGTTTGAAGGGTTGCAGAGTGTAGGATATGCAAAAGGTTTGAGGTTGCTCGAGTATATGTTGATGTCACTTAACGTTTGAAGTCTGAGTTGTTATATGAGTTCGGAAATAGTGATTGTGGAAGATTGTTCCACAGTCAAGTTGTTCTATTTAAAAACGAACTCTTAGGCCGTAGTGTGCGCGAAAAAAGGGCTGTGCGGTATAAGAATGAGCTGAGCGGGCTACTCCCAGAGGTAAGAGAGAAAGAAATTGTGGAAGCCGCGAAAAGGATTGTCCTGGGAATGGCCCTGAGCTGGACGGTATACCGAGCAGATCTTGAAGCTGTCAGCCAGTGTGGCCACAGGTGGGTTCATCCAAGTGTTCAAAGCGTGCCTGAGGGAAAGAGTGTTTCCTGAGCAATGGAAGCGTCAAAAGCTGGGTAAGCCGCAGGAAACCCGTCTGACGATTGTCTTCTATACACCATAGAAAGCTTTGGGTGATATATAACAGATTACTCCCCAGCGCTGAAAGAAAGGGAAGGCGGCTTGTCGGTTTCAGTAAAGCTATAAAGGCATCGAATGCTGTCAATGTGACCACTAGCCTGCAGCAAAGAATGTTTATAAAGCCGAATACACCGAAGTATTAGTGCATTGAGATGAAATTAAGTAAATAAGACACTGCAATGCGAGTTAGATTAAAAAGTAAGGGATTACAGGACAAAGTGTGGAGGCCCCAAAGCTCCGTCCAGGCCCACTTTTGAGTACCTGACTATACGCATCCCGCAAGAAGCAGACGTTATCGAGTTCACCGATGACATCTGGGTCCCTGTAGTAGAAAGCGACTAGACGAAATCGAAATAACCGTCAACGAAGCGATATGGGAGATAAAGACGTGGTTCGAGAACGCTGGTGTAATGATGAGTAAGTAGTGCTAATGGCCCAATCTACACTAATATTGCTTCAGCAGTAGTAGAATCGGCTTTTTAGGAGAGGTGCAGAAAGGGCAAGAGGAAACTGTAGTAACCCGTTCACGAGAGAATTTCGGTGTGAAAATTTAATATATACACAACTCGCCTTCGCCTACTTTTCTTAATCGCGGGTAGCAAGTATAATTATGGACACGCAAACAGATATCTCCGTGTAAATTCAAGAAAGTTACTCGCCATGAAAGAATACCGGTGTAGACCTAGATTAACTTGTAAAACCGGTTCTGCTGCTGCTGAAGGAATACTAGTGTAGATACCCACAATCAGCAAATCGAAGACCATAGCGGTAAAAGTAGGTGACCAGGTGGTCCGATCCCAGCCTTCATTTAGGTATTTGGGAGTGATGATTGACCGAAGGTTCAACTTTTTGGTCAACTTCAAGGCCAAGCCGACGTTTCCTTATCAAAACATTGGTTAGTCGCTATGGTTCTATTGTATGCATCGCCAATGTACGCAGCGGCATTGGACAGGACGGGAAATAGGAGGGAAAAATGCTCTGAGTTAAGTTAAGTAAGCTTCGAGGATGCTGTGCAAACCGTGCCCCAGCATGCGTTACAGGCCTTGCGCTATAAAATAGGGGACACTCAAAATCGGTGTTTCGATACGCATCACATACGCGGTCGCGTCGCCTGTCTGATTGATAAAGATCTCTCGGATGGACTGACTAAAAGAAAATCAACGACAAGGTATTTGGTGTCAAGATCAACAGTCGGTTGATCGTGTCGAGTTCGTTTAAAGTATTTCGGTGTTAAATTTCTGTGGCTAACTTAGGAAATTAAGTTGTATGAGGTCTTCACAACACCTTCATCGCTTCATGTTGGACGATTCGACGGTATGTCCAGGATGTCAGGACGATCAACCTTAAGAAATGCCAGGCTCAACGAGACAGAGAAAGGTAAAGAAATTTCAGGAGAGCTAGCAGCTAGGTAGCTGATCCAGCACCGTGATTCAAAATTTAGCGTAACCCGGACACGCGGGGATCATTGAAGATAAGAAGGTTGTAGTTGTTTTCAGGCCGAGTTAGAGACCTGCAGATATGATCGGAAGGAGCTTCTCGGTACAATTCTGTCCGCTTTCTGACAGACTTATGGGCATTTTTGTAGCCAGTGAATTGGGTAACGAACCACCTTTCTTACAAAAGAAGCAGAGACGGAAGGTCGTTGATCCGTATGCCCTACTCTTCCTGCTCTGGTAAGCACCCCTTGGAGGGACCCTTTTAAGGGTCACATTGATGGCGCCAGACCGAAGTAATTCCTTTATTACTTGCGTCAGTCTGTACTCAACAGTCACGTAAATGGGTTGGCGTTTTTAGTCAGTAGGAATCTGCACTACCGTATGGGTGCGGACTTTCAGTGAGTAGTGTAGCAATAGGTATTCTGAGCCACTTTCTATGTATGCGTGTATCAGTGGGCATGTATATGCTTGTACACTTTGCTTCAGCAGTAGATCAATGAGCAAGTGCAAACGATACCAAAGTTTCCCCACCCCTTCAGAATTTCTGCTACAAAAAAATTTCTTCCTAGCGAAGACACTAACCTTATTCATAAAAGCTGTTGATGCAAAATTGCTTGGGGGTAAAATTAGCTCTCTATCGAAGCTTTAGGGACCCCTCACCCCTTAGGTTTGCGTTTTCTTTGAGCTTTTTGACAAATTTTTCCTTTATTTCGTCATTTACCTTTATTCTGATATTTTTTTGTTTAGTTAACTTGTACTGCACAACCTGTGAAATTGTTTATGTAAACTTCGATATTTTATATAACCAATCCAAGCACCGAAACACGCTCATACTTGGCATTGATGAGTCAGCTAAAAGCCCCGCTCCTAGTGTTTTTCTGGATTATCGAAGTGGTAACCTGCGACACATTGAAAAAGTAATTGAAATTAGGTAATCGACATTGACCCTAGCCCTTTTCTTTAAAGAGCTTTTACAGCAATCGCCTCTAATTGTGTGGTCGAGTGCCCCTGAGATGATTTATATAATTTTGAATGCGTATTATCAGGGCAAATATTTGTTCATTCTTTTACGCTGTTTATGCTGTTGCTCACATTTATTTCACAACTTTATTAAAAAAAGCTAAAAAAGCTTCAGACAAATCATATGACCAAGCGCAATCGATGCGAAAGTATCCCCCATTTAAAATTTCCCTCACAAAAAAAGCTTTAATACTACTGAAGACACGAACCTTATGCTCCAAAGCTTCAAAAAAGCTTTAATCCTAGCGAAGGTACGAACATTGTTCTGAAAAGCTGATGTTGCGAAATTCCAAAAGTATCTGAAGGGAACGGGAAAGGCTTTATTATCTACTTCAGTGATGTCTCTTGTTTTCGGACTGGGCCGTACAGGCGGTCGAACGCACATCGCCTTGCTGCTCTCACTGATGAAAGATGCACTCCACACGTAAAAAACCGCGCAAGTCTTGTATTGCTGAAAATATTCATGTTATGAACCATTAGTTCTGCTTGGTGCTATAGCAATAAAATTTTGCCAAGGCTGCTACATATCTGCGGTGTCCTAATGAGTCTAGGGAGGAGCAAAATTTCCCATCGCACATGACTTTGACTTTTCGAGCAGCTCATAGGCGGTTTTGGAGGCACCAGCCCAGATAAGCGAGTTGTATTTGATGCAGAGTGAATGTAGGGCTTGTAGATTGTAGCCCGGGGCTGCTGGGTGAAGGAGGAACTTGCATCTGCTAAACTAACTTGTATAGAGAGCAGTGTTGTTACTCATACATTATTACTGTTGGAAGTAAGCCAAACCACAATACAAATCCAAACTAATTAAATTATCAGTAAATATTTAAAAAAACATTTAAGTCATAACTACCAGAAAATTTGCTAATGTGCTAAATGGTTTTTAGGGCACATTACAACCAAATCGATGTAATCCGTGAATGTTTCTCTGCCTGTCAACTTAGGAGCTGAGAACTTAATTAAATTCAGTGTAACCGAAGTTGTAAATCAGAGAGATAGAAAAGTCTTTCAATGCGCTGCCATTACGCTCTCCCGCTCCGCGCCCAGCTCCCCGCGCACATCCTTGTTCGGAACATGAAAACACATTAAAATTATTCGCCCAATCTTTCCACTCGTTTTCCTCATCCTGCGATCTACAGCAGCTTAATACCATCGAGAAATGATGGGGAAGGTTATCTCGGAGCTGCTTTTGTCGATTCTGCATCTATACGCGCGCCAGGACGAACCGACCCAGTTCACAATCACCAAGAATTCGTTTTGCAGTTGTGATAGGATAGCCAGGATACGTATGTATGTATATAGCTGTAGACCAGACAGGGAAATGGGCACGAAGAGGGAATCCTCAGTTGAACATAGTCATTTGCAGTAAAGTAGGGTGGGCTGCTAAAAACAGGATCACAATAAATTTAGCATAAATTTAACATTTAAACGAAAAAAGCTCTCCGACAGGCACACACAAACACATAGACCCACGGCAGACAAAGCCAATGCCATTTTGAAGAAGCAAAAGGACTTAGAAGCAGTTTGCCTTTCTTCGCAATAAAACACTTTCAGGAAAATAGCGAGAAGTGGAGGACATTAGCTTAAGGAAATGATTCCGTTTTGAGTGGCTTGTAATGCCGAAAATGAACTTGTGTTGTACCAGGAAGTGCGTCGCTGCTTGTTTGCGGCGGGGGGGGGGATGGAGATCCGAGGACAATGGCAAAAGCGCTTTTTGTCTCGTTCCCGGAAAGTCCTTGAAAATAAAAGAAATTGCTCCTTTTTAAGTTTTCAATTGTGGAATTTTAGGAAGTCCTCCCCGCCATAAATTCAAATTCGTGGTGATTTCTTCAACCAACTGCTGCTGGCTGGGATACGGCCATTGTGAGTAATCCCCATTTCGCTGTGATAGTTAATCAACTCTGAATACCAGAAATGACATCCTTTCTCCATTTTTCCATTCTGATTAAATTGTCAAATGATAAAACCCGAGATGTATCTCCCAAGTCGGTATGGTCGTTGTTGGGAATTTTCTCCATTAATCTGAAAGAGGGAATTTCCTAATGATCTTATTATTGACAAAGTAATCACAAACTCCGAATCTAATGGATGATGGATGTTACGGAGAAGACTACGTAGAAAAATAAACTCCCCAATTCGGTTTCAGTGTGTATATGCCGAGAGAACCGACGGGCCTAATGTGGCATTACGCCCTTAATCCGGGGCCGCTTTGAACAAAACCACAACAAAACCCCGTCATACATCATCACACAATCAAAAGATAATCCCGAATCTGCCAGAATCATCTCATTCTTTCTAGTTGAGTGGTTAATCGACGTCCGGAGCTAACAATAGTGAATTATGATGTCACATCCGTAAAGTACCTTCCGGCAGGACCAGTCCTTATTGAAGCCGAGAGACCAAGGCTCTTTTTAATCACAAAATGTTTGCCTTTCGTCTCTGCCCCCGTCCCCTCCCCCCAGATTCCTTGTATGTGTCTCCTCCATAGCTCTCCAAGGCACACACAGGATGGCAGCCGAAAATGAATCAGGGTCCCTTTAGGGATTGCTAACTGACACATATGTCGTCTTCAGTGTGAAAATAAAATTCTAGCGAATGGCGGAAATTTGGCAAAAGTGCTGAAATAATGAAATAATATGGTCCTTCGAGTCGGATCTGACTTCTGCTCCACAGAACCTCACGCATCATTTCCCAGGAGTCGTGCCCGAGTTTGGGGTACTTTTTTTACGTGGGGCGGCTGACTGGCTGGGGGTTAACTTGAAATGTAATCTTCTGGCGTGCTTAGAGTCTTGAAACATTTTTCGACTAAATTGGTGGCGGTGGTGGTGGGAAGTTTAAGACCTATTGTTCGGATTCCACGTTCATTCCACACCAGGAGCAAGCCGTAGTATACTACCATCACCATCAGCACCGAAGCGACATCCTTTCATCCCCACGGCGCTGTCTTCCCGTCGCCCGTTTGAAATATGATCTTCCGCCCTACCCCCGAAAAGCATGCCCTCTATCACTTGACTTCTACCACATTTTTGTCCTCCACAATCCTCCCATCACCGTTGGTTGAATTTAATTTTTTTTATCATTGTCTGGTCGACTATCATCTGTCGTTGAGATAACGATATCAAGAAGAATAGAGGAAACTGAGTCCTTGTACGAGAGTAATTTTGTACCTTATTCTTTTTGTTAGTGATGTACTCTCTCTCTTTCTGTGTTCGTCGTGTGCAAGGAATTGGGGTCCATAAAAATCGTCATAATATTAGTGCCGGCAAGCATGACTGACAAAAGGATACGCCAGTTTATGGGCGATGGCATAGACTTTATTAAAGTGACTCTGATTTAGGGTGGAACGAATCGCATAATGAGTTAAATGGCTGCAGATTTATATCGCAGCTCTTGAAACTGACGTTGAGAATTTTTTTTCTAATTTATGCCAAACATTTAAGTAAAATGATGAGGAATAATGAAAAAGAATTTAATAAGGGATATTTGTGGAATTACTTTTCGTTTATTTAATTAGGTTTTTTTTAAATCATTAGAATGACAATAAGGCGACATTTTTTGTTGGAATAAGCTTAAGTGAGATTTTGGAAGTAATAATGAAATATTTTTTTAATATTTTGGATACTAAAAACGCTGGATTGAACGGCAGATCACTTTCCGGTTCCTGTCTGCCCCATCTGTCTCAGTCATGTCTTACTCGTAATGTCTAAAATTTTGGTTAGTTCGAAGGAAGGAATAGAGGATAAGGCAGGTTAATAGGAGTTTAAATGGCGCCTAAGGACAAGGCCTTGCGATTAAAATGTTGGCTTTTACAGGATGTCCTAGACGTAACATTGGCTGAAGTTCGGCGATGGACCGATCAGTAACCAAGCATCCTTAGAATTAAGTAAGAGATGCAAATTCATCCTCAATCGAAATCAAATGTTTTTCATTTCAGGTGAACTGTAAATTCGAGATAGTAACCACCGTCCTGAAAATTTATTACAAAATTTTGGTGGCAGCGGTGGGATATTTTTTTTGTGCTTCTTGACTTCAATAGGTAATGTGATAGTGTTAGTCATAAGGTTCTGAAACCTAAACTTATAGACCACAAGAAATTTTTTCCTTACCTTCATTGCATTTGTGGCTTTTACAGGATATCCTAGACGTAACATTGGCTGAAGCTCAGCGATGGACCGATCACTAAACAAGTAACCCAACGATTAGAATTAATTAAGAGATGCAAATTCATCCTCAATTGAAATAATTTTTTTTTTCATTTCAGGTGAACTGCAAATTCGAGATAGTAACCCTCGCCCTGAAAATTAATTAATTACAAAATGCTGGTGGCAGCGGTGGGATATTTTTTTTGTGCTATCGTGTCATGTGATAGTGTTAATCATAAGCATCTGGAAACTAAGCTAATATACCATAAGAGATTTCTTTCCTTACCTTCATCTTTAATTCGGAATTACTGACAAACTCGATCTCAAGTAGTATGGCTAACAAAATAGCAATTCGTTTCTAAATAGAACAACTCGGCTGTGGAATGATCTCTCGCAACCAGTATTTCCGAGCTCCTACAACATCCAAAAGTTCAAACACAGAGTTCATCGCTACCTTCTTCAACACCGCCAGCCATCCATTGGCCGGCACTTATCTCGACTGGTAGAAAATTATACAAGTTGAAACCATATCGAAACGGTGCCTGCAACAACCTGTCTCACAACCGACCAATGGAATTGTTTTAATTCTCTCCAAAATAATGGAGAAAATAATCAACGAGCTTATGGAATATGTACAATCTAATCTAGACCTTGCCCTGGACCTTTAAGTGAGTCTTACAGAACACCTCAGAGAATCTGGGTTTCTTTTTCATTTCATTTCATTTTAGTCCAGTTGTTAGGGGTTTTGACCTCTAACAAAATGTTAACTCACTAATTTTTTTTTAAAAGCTAGTTTTTAGTTAGTAGAACATGTTAAAAAAAGTTTCGGAAAATTGGTTGTACGCTACCCCCAAAAACCACCCCCTAAAAACCAAAAAATCCGTTTTTTGGCTAATATCTCTTAAATGGTAGGTCTTATCAGAAAATAGTGTTCACAAAGTTTGTAGATTATACGATTATCTACAAAAAAGGATATAATACATTTTCCCGTACGAATTTCCATTCATGAGATATCGTCATTTTAAGGATTTAAAATACTCATATCGCCTCATTCGCAACTTGTATAGGTCACCAGACGTTCAACAAATCCTCTGTTGGACTACGTGGCTAATACTTTCAGGGGTCATTCCTGGATGCATTTGGAGAAAAAATTTGTTCTAGAGAAGGGGGCTATCCCCACTATCCACTAAGATACAGGGTGTTTAAGAAAAAAAATGAATTTTTTTTAAAAATTAACTTAAACTTGAATCACTTCTAGACTAATTATCGAACAGCAACGTAATTAGGCTCATATTTTAGGTAAATGTGTACTCTTTTATTTGATATAAAAAACGCAAACTTGAGTGACTCCGTTTAGAAGAAATGTTGGTTCAAAGTATGAGCAAAATGCGAAAATGGAATGCGAAAACGAAGAATATTGGGATTTTGCTCACATTTTTTACCTACGTATCTTCTAAACGGAGTCACTCAATTTATGTTCTTTATATCAAATAAAAGAATACACTTTTACCTAAAAGATGAGCCTAATTACGTTGCTGTACGATAATTAGTCTGACATGACCTATTGAAGTCAAGAAGCACAAAAAAATATCCCACCGCTGCCACCAAAATTTTGTAATTAATTTTCATCACATTTACATCAGCACCGTGGCCAACGGGGAGGCCCTGACGAAAGTCGGTATCCACAATGGAATCACTCAATGGAACCTCCACATGCTGGTAACTAAGAGTCATCCATAGCAGCTGGGGCAATAGCACAGTGATAAAGTCGTCGTTACATTTAGTCCACCTTAAATTACCGGTCGAGTACTGATCATATCACAGTCAGCTAAGTACTTGGGTCTTATTCTGGACATAAAGCTGAACTGTAGGTTGAATATCAAGTAATGGGCAAGAAAGACCAGTATAGCTTTCTATGCTTGTAAGCAGACTTTTGGCAAGAACATGCTGCTCTGGGTATACACGACAGTAAGTAGACCAGTGCTGACATATGGCTCCGCCGTAGAATAAGAATATAACAACCCAGACTGGGTCAAGTCCAAAAAATAACTTACTTCGGAATAACGGGTGACAGGGTACAGGCCTGACAAAAGAGCTTAGCGCAATTCTCGATCTACTGCCACCTGCCTTCACGGCCCTCCGGATTCGTGAATCGGGTTCCTGCGTAAAGAAGATCTTCGACACAGCAATATACTGCGCTCTCTAGTATAGGAAATGGTAGTGAGGCATACAAACTACATGAGCGCAACATGAAATTTCCTACCAGAAAGGAATGGGAAGAGTTCGAACCCGACAAGCACCATGACGTTGTCCTGTATAAGGACTGATCCAAATCAGAGTCGTGAGTAGGGGTTAGAATTTTTACCCCATCGCTTAATTTTTAAAAATGCTACCGTCTGCCTAACTTCGCCAGCGTTTTCCAGGCAGAACATACTATCTAAAAATGGACCAGTGAAAATTTCACTGGTTCATCCAGTAAACAGTAATTTCACTGGAAAACGAGTGCATTCGCGTCTGTTTACTGATTGAACCAGTAAAAAGTTCTCTCTAAAAATTAATTAGTAAAAATTTCACTGGTTCAACCAGTGAATTAAAATTTCACCGGTTCAACCAGTGAAAAATATATGTGACTCATATTCCAGGCAATTATGTTCATGACTGTAAAGGGCTTCATTTAGCATTCGCAATAAACCGGCTCTTGTTTGATCACGGAGGGCAAACAGCATTTCAGTGCTTAGATGGGGGCCCGCTTGGGAAAACGCCACTCGCGCTAGAAAAAAGCCTTTTTCTCTTTTCAACCATTGAAATTTTACTGTTTTCCTATTGGTTGACTAAGCAATGCTTCAACCAGTGAATTTTTACTGGAAACCAGTGAATAGTTACTGGTTCGTTTTTAGAAAGTGCGTACCCGGGAGCCAGCGAAATTTTATTATCACTCTTCAGCGGGTACCGGGTCACAGGATCATCGAGATGGGGGAGCCTATAGCAGATTCACAATTCCGGATAACACTCAGTGTCGTTGCTGCGAATAGGAATAGGCCAGTGAGTCAACTGTGGATCTCCGGCTTTGGCCAATATCAAAGTGTAATTGGAAAACCCTATTCGGTACCTAAATATGACGAGCTGGATCTAAAATCTCTCTTAGTTTAGTGGTTCTTGTCACCCAAAAGTTTTTCGTAACTCTGGCTTGAATATGACTGCCGCTCGTACTTATCTATCTTGTTTGACGGTAATTCATTTGAAGAATGATAGTATGTTCTGAAGGCGGTTTCTTTAGTTTTTATTGCTTTCGTGAGTTACGAAAAAACCATCTATTCGGACTAGGCTTCACAGATTTTGTAGAAAAGCATGCTGAGATACTAATCTTCTTAATAAGACGAGGACTAGATCCTCTGGATCCTCATCAGACCACAATAACCCGACGGCGAAAAGGTAGAAGGCTCCAGCCGTTCGGTTTGAAAACCCTGATGAAAAGCCTTCAGAAAAGAAGTCCGACGCACCCATAATAAAGGGTATGAGGGCATCAAAGTCGACTTTCCGCCAAATGGCAGAGTGTCAGAATGGGCGTGGTTGCGACTGACTATCCGAAGACTCTCCTGACCACGTAACAACTAGTTGCCGTGCCAGGGAGTCTTCCGGAGGTGATATCCCGGTTGAGACAGGGCTCAGAACAGCCCGGGTCATCTACACGGACTCGGTCACGTCCACGTGACTGAGAGGGGTGATGGGCCGCCTTGAGCCCTGGGAAAAAGCAAGACTCGTCGTTGTACACGAGGACAAGCTGCCGCGCAGCCAGGTTGTGGTAGGGTACTTTTCGGCTGCGACAGAAGACCCCACTGACATTATGTTGAAAAGGTTGGACCCTAAGGATGTAGGATGGGAGAGTATTCAACAAAGTGCACCGCCCACGATTCACAAAAATGACGTTTTCTGTGGACCAAAGGTCTATTGATGAGTTGAGGCGGACGGGAGGCAAAATTGGCTGCAAGTTGGGTTGGGCACAGCTGAGGATCAGGGCGGCATAAGAGCCCATAACCAAAGCTGCCCCCTTGCAATGTTCGCTCAGCGACTGCCAGCACCTCGTGAGCAACCACGACTATTTCTGCTCCGATCACCAAGGAAGTAGAAACCCCGAGATTACCAACTGTAGCCTCACAGGAGTCTGCCGCGGAAGTGAAAGACGTAATTTGTTCGGATATCGGGATGGTGACCACTGCATTTTGTGGGCTGGTGGTAGGGGGAGCCTTGTCTATCGAGGTGATGACTCTCTCCACCATCTCAACCTCACTAACCCTAACCCTAAAACCACCACCTAAATACTTAGCGGGACAACCTCTAATGATATGAACACTGATTCAAATATGAAGTTTGTCCAGATAAACCTCCATCACGCCAAGGCAGCAGTGCTTATCTTGGTTTATCTTGGACAACCGGAAATACAATTTATGTAATATGAAAGCGAAACCAAAGGGCGCCGAAAGACAATCTCGCTCTACCTTGAACAAAGACTAGGTCCGGGGCCAGGCGCGGATTTAAGGGGGGGTCACGGGGGTCATGACACCCCCCCAAAGCACTCGCTGTTTAAAAAACAAAAATGACCCAACTAAAAAAACAAAAATTAAAAATAACCAAACGACCAAAACCGACCGAACTTTTTTGCAAATTAAAAAAACGACCCTTTTTTTATCTGATAGTGTAAGCTCAGGTGTCACCCTTTTGGCCTTATCATGGTAGGCGAGTTGAAAAAATGACAGCGCCGTTTATCGTTATCATTTTTTGTACCATAATTGGCGAATGCAGCGACATGACAGTTTTCGACAAAACCTTATCATTGTTGTCGCTTGAAAGTTTTTAGACATTTCTGATAATTAAAAAATTTATAAAATCAACATTATTTATTCAATCTATTTAAAAAATATTTATTCAATCTAGTCACTGGACAGTCGTGAAAAACGCAGCTTTGTCTCTTCAAACGCCAACTGTGATACGCCTGAAGGCGTTTTTCCCTACAAATGTCAGTTTTTTCGAAAGTTATGATTCCGTTTTACAGTCGCGCGCCATTTCTCAATTCAAGCGCCAACTATGATCAGACCCTTTGTACTACTAGTCCGTCATGTCATGTCGCACACGTCATAGTACAATGTCTAGTAGTAAGCTTAGCTCGAAGGATAGAGAGAGATAGGATAGATTAGAGGGAGTCGGGTGCAGTGTCTCCATATGTAAATCGAGCGTTACCGTATTGCAAGGGCAAAAATACGGTGTTTCTCGACACGGTGAATCTGCTAAAAATGTACCGTGTAATTTTTCGTCAATTTTCTTCAAAAATTCCACTTTTTTTTGATAAAACTAAATTTTTTTTGTCAATACAAACAAAAAGAGTTTTATCAAAAAAAAGTGGAAGTTTTGAAGAAAATTGATGAAAAAATACAAAAATTCATGATTTTCGATTCGATGTTTCCACTTTTTTCAAGTTTAAACATTTTTTCTTGTTTACCATCATAAAGTGCATAAAAATCCTACACTTAAATTAAAAAGGAATCTTATACGATGCAATACACAAAAGTTATTGGCCAATCAATTTTCAGATTTGAGGTTAATTTTTGAGACTTGTGGTGGATATTTTGAACTAAAATTTTTACGAGTTATAAAGTAAAATTTCTGAAAATTTCATCAATTTTTACTTAAAATATCCCAAGTTGTAACCAAAAAACCAAAATTTAGGAGTTTCTTCAGTTTTCAATTTTCTTTGAGGTTATGTGTGCAGATTAAAATTTAATTTTGTAACCGCTGATAGGTAATGTCATAATGAACAGTCTCAATTTTTTTCGCTTTCTTTGGACCTACACATACCGATAAATTCTCATCTATATTTAGAAAGAACGACCAAAATGGTAGATTTTTTACAAAACGGCCCATAATTTACGTAGCGGTTGCAAGAGAAAAAGTCCATTTCGCATAGTATTCGATGTAACTAACATATTAAAAAAAATTTGAGTCTGGAAATAATTCCTTTTTCACTAAAATTGAATGCTTATCTGACTCCACTCTTGGTAAAATCCGTAAAAAATGCTTTTTCGATTTTTTGAAAATTTGTAACCGAAAAGACTTAATCCACCAGAAAATTCGGTTAGTTTTGTTCGTTTTGTTAATTTTGTTTTTGTTTTTTAGGAGTAGAAATTTTTTCCGCCACTTTTAATTCCGTGACCCCCCCAAAACAAAATTCTAGATCCGCGCCTGGCCGGGGCTGATAGCAAGAATCAGCCGTGGAAATAGTGAA
The DNA here is from genome assembly GCA_963855945.1 of Thereva nobilitata. NCBI lineage: Eukaryota > Metazoa > Arthropoda > Insecta > Diptera > Therevidae > Thereva > Thereva nobilitata. The sequence goes on along the minus strand of OY979696.1, from coordinate 44,100,830 downwards.
ATTTAAAATAAAATACAATATTTAATCTTAAAATTTCTTCCTGTACGAGCATCAGCACCAGCGAAACCAGAATCACGAAATATGCAGAAAAAAACGAATATATCAAATCGATAAAACCAACTAGAATAAATTTTCAATTTGAATTGCGAAAAAAAAATAAGGCGACATAACTGCAAAGTAGCTTATTCGGCATGAAATCATTTGCAAAATTCAGGACGACAGGATATCGAAATTCGTTTCAGACAGTGTGCCACCGCCTGTCTGTATCCCTGCTATTGGGTCGATTGGGTACAAAGGGTCTCACATCATATGCACCACCCTGCATGAACCCATCAAGATCACAATATAAGTGGCCTCTCTTTGTCTGACTACATCTTCTATAATATCCGCCTTCTGGAGCAAATATCCTTACAATTTTGCAAGTGCAAGAAAGGAGAGCACGTAAGAAAAATTCCTTGACACATTCTTCTTCAGTCAGCCAGAGTGTACCCGGTACCGCCGGTACGGGAACGGGAGACGACCTATTACAATAACGGATTCAAAATGTCGGAAATGAACAAATCAATGAAGAACGAGTAACGAGGACTGCACAAAGCAGTCTCAGGGATGGCATACTACAAAAAAAAATACTGAAAATATATTTCCAGGATAAGGTGTTGTCCTCGTTTTTCTTAAAACTTTTCGTTGGGTGCGCTCTCTGTTAACATTCAGCCGGGCACCGTCAGTTTGCAGCACTGCCAACACTGTCAGCGGTGCCGCGGGTAGGGGGGGTAGAAAATTATTTCGAAATAAATTTTCATTTTTTATCTCCTTTCTCCAAGGATAATCCTTGACATTATTAGACCTAAATGAATTCTACACTCGTACGGGCGGGACACCGTAGCGGGAAGTGAATAGAAATGGAGAAAAAAAATGTATAACTCAGCGCGCTGAATAAGAAACGTCGTAATTACTCATGAAATTCGTTTGCGGAATATCTAATTTGTGCTAAGGGCCATAATTTTGCAGTCAGTCCGCTTCCTTCTTCCTTTTCAAATCAATACTTTTCTTGGGCGATTTTTTGAACTTATTGAAGACGATTAAAGGGAAGTTGGCTTAATCAAATTTTATAGAATTAAATTAGTTAAGATTTGAGTGTATTTTTGTTAAAAGGGATGTGACTAATGTAACGGTAGACATGTGCAATAAGAAAATCGACATTTTATTAAGTTTTCGTGATTTGGGGGTCGCGGGAAATGCGTTTTTGCATAGTACCTTCATAGCACATTTTGTTTTAAAGGTATGGTTATTTAAGTGTTTTTCATTACGGCGATTTTAGTTAGTTAAATGTGTTTATTCTGTATAAGTAACAAAAGAATTACTATTTCTGTTAAAGTCAACCATTAAAAAGCTTTGGGTTATGAAATCGTATACAATACTGGAAGGATTTAGAAAAACTCGTTTGTAATGGACCTTTGTAACAGATTAAGGTGTTAAAAAGATAAAATACTATTAATTTACGTGTGATTGTGTTCTTTTGCGAGTTTTAGCAACATGGTCGTAAAAATGCGAGCTTTATGCAATGTAAGTATGATAAGCAGTAAATGAACTATTAGGGGTATTTGGTGTTTAGGACTGGTGATAGTAGTTACCAAATAAATAAAACTAATTATCGGTACTTATGTTTCCTAAACAAAACTGTCAAATCTGCTGCTATCCGTGTCACCAGGATCATACAGGTAGAAATTCATTTGTTCATTCGCTATTGTATGTATGTATGGAGTGTACGAACGCAATCAAAGGTAAAGAAGCTGGCTTCAGAGCATGCAAAAGTTTCCTGAGTAGCGATTCACGTCGAGAGTACATCATAGTAAGGAATTCCTGTAAATCCACCATCAGTAAAGTCATAATTTGACAATAGATTGAGAAGTAAACTCTTCAACAGCAAAAATTTCTGGAGCTTGGTAAAGTCTATCAAGAAGAATTTTACTACGTCAATTAACCCTACTTTTATCTACAGGGGGAGGTGTTAACAAGCAGCATATCAAAGGCCCATTTACTAGCACCTCTGTTCGCCTAGAATTCTTCTCTTCCAAGCCACCTACTGCCGCCCAAGTGTTTCTCTCACTGAATATAGAAGGCGATCTTCAGGACTCGTGAGGTATATATGTACGTGCCTCAAAAATCTTGATGTTAATAAATCCACTGGCCCTGACAATGTACGAAGACATGCGCCTTCAGACAAAAAAGGTACACCCGAGACATTTTAGTGTGTCTGACAGAGCACCTCAAGCAAAGTGTGCACCGATTTAGTGAGGCCGGTTTGGTTGCTCTAGATAACTCCATGGGTTTTGATAGTATTTGCACCCTACTCAGTTAGCTCTATAGAACTGGATCGAGACTTTTATTTCCTGTCGTTCAATCAAAGATTGCGACAAATATCACCTCCGACACCATCTCTACTGGTGTCCCGCAGGGATCAATTTTATCACCCAATCTTTTTTTAATCTTCAAAAATGACTTACTCTCTGTTCCTTCCAAATCACTTCACAGGTTCACTGATGACGATACTTTTTACTCATAGAGCCGGTTTAGATGGTGCGCTCCAGCGCATGTGCCTCACGAACTTTGTGGATAAAGGGAGAAGTGGGGTGGTACCTCTCTTCATTCCCACTCCTCCCTTCATCACGAAACGTTCGTGAGGCACATGCGCTGAAGCGCACCGTCTAAAACAGCTCTTACGCTTTCGATAATGCAAGACAAGCACGTGCCAGATCCTGTCCTGACGACCGTGGACTCAACAGGGGCCTCGAACTAATTCTTGATTGGGGCTGCCAGAATTGTGTGGAATTCAATGCTTTCAAAACGAAGTACTATTTTATTTCCAATTAAATCCGTGTCACTGAATGTTGCAGACCTAATGGCTGACTCATCTGCTTAGTATGGCTACAGTTGTTGGTGATCTTAATAAATACTGAGCCCTTAACATTTTTGGGTAGGCGGTCCGTTATTTCTTTACCTTGCTAGTCCTCATATTTAATTCAATTCAAAATAATTCAATTCAATTGCCATTCATTCCGGTGCACGATGACAGGCACATTCTTTAATGACATTGCTTGAAAAGTTCTGGATGAAGGACCCATTGTCTCAGAGATATAATGTTTTGAGAAACAAAACGCTTTGTTTGAAGCCGAGTTGTCGAGCCGAGTTCTGAGGGATTTGTATTAATTCCCATTCCAGGGGTTAAGGGGCCCGACTACCATCCCAGAGGTCTATGGTTCGAATCCACTTCGCCGCTGCATTTTTCCGATCTAGAAAACTTTCCTTCTTTCTTGTCTTCCCTCTCTTACACAGAAAAGTGCCTGCCATTTCTACTGCCATCGAATCTAAGCATAATAAGCGAGAAAGTCATGCCCTCTTCGATCAGCGAGGTCAACTTTCTATCACGGTGTGATTGGAAGGGAAGCTGGTACAATAAAACTACGTGTGGGCCAGTTCTTTAACTATTCTCCCTGCTATCTTTCCGACTAGAGTATACTCTCTAACATACGAATGAGAAAGAATCGTCAATGAAATCAATGAAAGAATCGTCTGACAATGCAAAGGGGCATTGCTTCTGACCGCTAATATTTCACTAATCTTTCACACAAAAAAATATCCTCATGTCAATCTACATCCACTAAAAATCAGTGGGATTCTTTATGGAACCGTCAAAAAAACAAGTCGAGGTGAAATTTGGAAAAGACGTGCATCAATTAGTGCAGAACCTCTCTAGATAGAACTAGCGGAATTGTAAGATCAATGACTTATGCACAGTTCTCAGCACGGCTAAAACCTGATAATTTCTTTTGCTATCTTTTCTCTTACGTACAGGGTATAGGATGATCGTAGTTTTCAGGCATTGCTTTCAGTTTCCATTTTTTATTTTTGGTGTTTTTGCGACCACCTTGGCAGCCTCCCTGAACATAGAAGGGGCTTTCAACAACTTCAGATTGCATCCCGTCCAATTGTGCCGGTGCAAGTGCACCATTCGTACCTATGAAAGCGCCGCCCCCGCTTAGTACCTTAATAAAAGGCTTTTAATGGCTCGTTTAGATTGGTTCAATCAAAAAACATATACAGTTGATAGTGAATGATAAATTAGCCATGACAGAAACCGGAAAGATCTTACCAATAAGGAACATAAGTGATAGCAAAAAAAGGAGGAAATAACATGATTCGTATGAAGAGTTCGTTTGACCAACAAGGCCCTACAAAATTCTTTAGGTCTAGATAGCCCAAGAGCTCAAGCTCGCGAGACCTACATATGTTATTTTCTTAAATCTGCTATTTCGTATTTCATAGTGTGATACACAGTTAAGAACGTATGCACACGCGCTAACCCGGAAAATGGGCCCTTTTGTAGATATTAGGCCCTAAAGGTACAAAAAAGACCTACCCTAGACCTACCAACCTACGTGAAATACTTACGGCTGATTTTTATATATTTTGCACAGAATACTATTTGAAACGAATATAAATTACTGTAAGACACCTCCGGTGGGCACTTAACTTACGGCAGACGCTTTTAAGATGGAGAAAAAGTGTCTCGCCCTCTTCATATATTTATAAAAAAAAATTGACTACGAAAAAACACTTGAACAATATTAACTTACTTAAACTTACCAATTTCTGAACACTCCAAGTAGTTAATCTGCAATTCTGTAAAAGAAAAATAATCTCTCTTATTTCTTTCCAATAACTCGTAAGCGTATCACTACTCCTATATTAAAAAGTCTCATCGCTTGCATCGCATTTGTTCAAAACAAAAAAATTCCACATTCATACAAACAAAAATCCAATCTAGGATACAAAAGAAGGATACGGTTTTAAGGTTGTAGCACAATTCAATAACAGTAAAAGCACCATTTTAATAAGAACATCAAAGAATACTGACGTGATACACGATCTGTAGTGCAGCATAAAAGCCCACGACGATATGAAGAGAAATTTGACACCTTAGTAAATCGCACCTCTATGGGTAAGACATGGCTCATGTTCCTTTGATAAATCGACATCGTTTGTAGCTTCTGCACATCGCGTTCATGTTCCGCTAAATACACCCTTCGTCATTTTTAAAAGCCCTTAAAAGGAGAGAATCCTTCCTCGCAGGATATCAATAAGAGTGCAAAGTTACATGAGTGACTAACATCAAGCACACTTCGCCAGTAGCACATGCAATTTTCGTGAAAGTTTTTCGCCCCAAACCGCCCCCCAGCCCCGCCGCACGTTTTTCTTGCCATTTAAAGTCTCAGGTCGGACGGCAGGTGCATTCCTTGTGTATAGTTCGTTCACACTCCTTGCTTTATTTTGCCCTGTGTTTTCTTTTTTTGGAGGAAAGAGCAACAATTTTCACACCTCGTATCTTTTTGGGCTATTCGTGCTGACGACGACGGGCAGGATGTTATAATGGATGTGGAGCCACTTTTTTATTGAGTCCCGACGATCCTTGACTACATGTTTTTTTTGTTTTTATTTGAATTCGCTTCGTTCGCTTGTTGTACATCGGTCATACACGAGCCCTCATGATCCCATATCACACGCATATCAATGGCTTTTGTATGCGCTTTTTTTAAAGGTCGGCGTTGCCAGTGTTAAAGCTGCAATAAACTCCTTTTGCGTTACTAGCATAAACTTTATGAAGTATGGCCGGGATATATCCTGTTAAGTTCGGTGGCCATATATCGATATTTTATAGGCGACAGAATAAAATTTTAAATTCCACAGCGGAGACTATAGTAAGTGAATTTTACGGCAACTGAACGATTTAATCCAATCTGCGGTAAATTAATGTTGAAGCGTAATTTTGAGCCTGGAAATTGTTGTTAAGGATATATTTATGGCACTACCAGGATATGGGGTTTTAATATATTTTATCCGATTTTTGTTACTTCATAAAAATATTGGTTATGGCGAAATTTAGTTAGTTATTGGTTTTGTCATAAAATTGTTAATCAAAATACGGTTGTGGTTGATGATACTTTTTTATGCGACAAGTTGAACAGCACAGAAGTAGATAGAAGTGCTCAAATTTGATTGACGAAAATATTCCATTTCGATTTATTTATAGATTTGCACAGATCTGTCCATATTGAATGGATTTGACTGAATTTCACCTGACATCTCAATTATGCTGAAATAGAATCATTCGAGTAAAATTTCAAGCTGATCGGTATTGTGGCCTTGTAACGTTGGTTTCAATATATTTGAAGCATTTTTAGTAGTTAACTTAGTAACATGTATACTTGTAGCTAATATGTACTTTGCTCTGTGTATAAAGATTTTTAAACCAAAAATAAGGATCCAGGTCTAAACTACCAACTTTTCATCAAGCATGATTATGTAGCTTTTATGCTTTTATATGATTACATGTAGGACTAAAAGTTAATCCCGACAAAACGATTCTGGTTCCTTTCACCAGGAAACGATCACTACCGGGGGCTTTCGGAACCGACACTCGCAGGTAGAACTATAGGCTTTTTACAATAAGCCAAATATTTAGGAGTGACTCTAGATGCCAAGCTCAACTGGAACCAGCATACAGGCGCGGATTCAAGGGCGGATCACGGGAGTCATGACCCCCCCAAAAGCGCTCGCTGTTTAAAACACAAAATTGACCCAACTAAAAAAACAAAAACAAAATCGTAACGGTTTAGCAACTACGGTGTTTTAAAGTTTTTTTAGAGTTTTACATATAACCCTGTATTTTTGTAACCCTATGACCTATTTTCATGGGTAAGGTATCAGTGTACGCAGAATACTCCCACCTATCTAAAACTGTAAAAGTCAAGGTTTTACCCTACCAACTTCCAGAATAATAAGTCATCAAAATTTCGGTTTTTGAAGTGAAAACTTCTATAGGCACGTTGGGCACTTTTTGGCCTGGGGAAAAAACTAAAAACTCGCGTCACGCGCACTTTTTGTGTGCCATCACGCGCACGTACCATCACTTGAGAAAAATGTTTCCTTTGGGGGTTTTAGTTTTAATTATGTAGTATGAATTATATATTATATATTAAATATTATATATTAAATATTATATATTAAATATTATATATTAAATATTATATATTGAATAATATATATTTAATATTATATATTAAGTATTGTGTATTATGCACTATGTAGTGTACTACGTACTATGAGCTATGTACTAATTATTATGTATTAATTATTATGTTCTATGTGCTATGTATTATGAATTATGTAGTATGTACTATGTACTATGCACTATGTACTATGCACTATGTACTATGCACTATGTATTATGTACTATGTACTACACACTATTTACTATGTACTGTATATTATGCACTATTTACTATGTACTATATACTATATACTATGTACTATGTATTATGTTCTATGTACTATGTACAATGCATTATGTATTATATACTATGTACTATTTACTATGCACTATGTACTGTATATTATGCACTATTTACTATGTACTATATACTATGTATTATGTACTATGTACTATGTGCTATGTACTATGTACTATGTACAAGTCATTATGTATTATATACTATGTACTATTTACTATGCACTATGTACTGTATATTATGCTTATTTACTATGTACTATATACTATGTACTGTGTACTATGTACTATGTACTATGTACTATGTACTATGTACTATGTTCTATGTACTATGTATAATGCATTATGTATTATATACTATCTACCATTTACTATGTACTATGTACTATTTACAATGTATGCACTATGTACTATCCACTATGTACTATGGCCATAAAAATCCACACATTTGAAAATTAGTATGTGGGTATAAAGTTTAATCGTGCATTTCCGAAGCTTGGTTTAGCCTTCCACGCGACTCATCGGATACCAAAAATGTATGTACATCGTTCATTATATTTATAGGAAGTGAGTAACTACTTTTGACTGCATTAAATTAGTTATCCTAAATTGATGTTAAAATGTCTGTATCCATCAATCTTTCTCATGTAAGTATAGTTATATGTTAAGATTGATTTGGAAATATAGACTGGCCGGCCATAGAAGTTTTCACTTCCAACGTGTGGTCCTACGCACACTCATATTTTTTTAACTAAAATTTCAACTAAAACCACCTTTTTCTCCATAAAATACCCAGTTAAGGGGTAAAAAAACCGTTGTGAACAATAAATTTTATGTGATTTTCTGAGATGTACCACGAACGATAGGAAAGAGATAGAGCTATGAGGTTTTGTACATATGAAAGTACTAGCCTTTAACTACAAAGAGCATGTTTTATTTTAATTTTACGATGCAAAATGGCGGCGTACACGAGGTAAAAAAAATCTCGGACGTTTGGCATGGGCGTACCGCTACAGGTCACAATTTTTAATCTGGAACAAAAAACCAAAAAGTTCCTTAAAACATAGTCCAAAATCTAGCGAACGTCGTAGGATTTTTTTGATATCCTACGACGTTCGCTAGATTTTGGAGTATATTTAAAGAAACTTTTGGTTTTTTGTTCCAGATTAAAAATTGTGACCTGTAGCAGTACGCCCGTGCCAAACGTCCGAGATTTTTTTTACCTCGTGTACGCCGCCATTTTGCATCGTAAAATTAAAATAAAACATGCTCTTTGTAGTTAAAGGCTAGTACTTTCATATGTACAAAACCTCATAGCTCTATCTCTTTCCTATCGTTCGTGGTACGTCTCAGAAAATCCCATGAAATTTATTGTTCACAAGGGTATATTACCCCTTAACTATTTATGCTACGGCCAAATTGACCATATTTGGTGCATATTCGGTACCTCCTTTTTGGCAAAGCTTAGGTGAAAAAGTACTAAAAAGTACGAAATAGAGCCAATTTAGCATTAAAATTGCTTATAACTCCAAAAATAGAAGCCCTAGGATAAAAATTGTCCAGACCTTATTCATAGGAAAGTGTCCAAGCTTTCTAATTTTGGTGGGAGTATTTTGCGTACCCTGATACCTTACTCATGAAAATAGGTCATAGGGTTATAAAAAGGGTTATATGTAAAACTCTAAAATAAAACTTCATAACGCCCTCTAGCGGATAAACCGTGACGATTCCCCCACCCATACCATTTTGGTTCATCGATCCATAAATCTATCCACAGCCGGCCGCTTTGTAAACTTAGCGTATACACTAGAGTGGCCCTTATTTACACGGACGATTTTTTTTTTAAATTTTTGGTGGTGCCAACCCCTAAAATGGTTGACTATTACGAAAAAAACCCCATAAAAATTTCAGATGTATTGGTACAGTCTTACCCGTGCCGAAAACGCGGAGAAAATCTTTTTTTGTTTTGTGTTTGTATTGTTAATAACCAAGACCCTCGTAAGTACAGGCCTGGAAGCAGACAGGCCAACTAATACTAACATAGCTGAAAAGTGGCCAAAAATTTCTGACAGTTGTGGAATTAACATGGCCGAAGCCATAAGAAGCAATTTTTTAACATTGTTTTTGCACTAAAAAGTGGTAAAATATTGTATATTTTCACTTTTTGGTGCACATGGATTATCAGTGATTAGTGCTTTAGTGATTTAATAAAAAAAATTAAAATGAAGTGAGTGGTTAAGTGTATTTTAAGAGTGTTAATTGATTAGGTGACCATTCTTGTTTACATTCGCGGTGGTTTTTTCGTGTTAATTTAGGGAAAAAATGTTGAATTTGTGTAGTAACATAATAAAAAGTGCTTTTTAAGTGATTAAAGATTATTATAGGATAGTTATTAAAAACATAAGTGCAGAAAAATGTGAAGGAAAAGTGAAAAAGTTATTGTTATTCATGTTGTGTGGTAGTACTTGCACTTATGTTTTTAATAACTCTTCTAGAATAATTTTTAACTACTTTAAATTCACTTTTAATTCCATTACTACACAAATTCAACACTTTTTCCCTAAATTAACAAAAAAAAACCACCGCGATTGTAAACAAAAATGGTCACCTAATCAATTAACACTCTTAAAATACACTTAACCACTAATTTTTTTTTAATTTATGGACTCAGATCACTAAATAACTTATCACTGATAATCCGTGTGCACTAAAAAGTGATAAAATACAATATTTTACCACTTTTTATTCCAAAAGCAAAGTTAAAAAATTGCTTCGTACGCCTTCGGCCATGTTAATTCCACAACTGTCAGACGATTTTGGCCGCGCACAGACACAACCAAAAAGTCTGCTTCCAGGCCTGTACTTACGAGGGGCTTGTTAATAACAAATACTAAATTGAAACATTTCTATACGCTTTATATAAGCTTGACTTGTATGTTGTATGTTTCATGTAAACAAATCTTGCAACTTGATTTTGACCCACTTTCATGTAACGGATCAACTTGAAATTTTGCACATATGTATAGTTCACGTGACAATGCATTCTGACCATTTTGTAAAAAAAAATCAGGTGGTTCCAAGATGGCGGCCGAATTTTGCAATTGTGCTCCCTGACCCCCGACATGGGTATTAAATGAAAGGGTATGACAAGTAGAATACAATTAGCTATATGGCGTCATTCAAAAATCAAAATGGCGGCCAACACAAAATGGCGGATTACCGTTTTTCTTTACCACCCACTCGATATGGGTATCAAATGAAAGGGTATGCCAAGTAAAATACTATTAGCTAAGTGGTGTCATTGTAAATTCAAAATGGCGGCCAACACAAAATGGCGGATTACCTTTTTCTGTACAACCCACTCGGTATGGGTATCAAATGAAAGGATGTGACAATTAAAATACTATAAATTGTGTGGCGTCATTTCAAATTCAAAATTTCGGACAACACAAAATGGTGGTTTATCTTTTTCTTTACAACGCCCTCGGTATGAGTATTAAATGAAAGTGTATGGCGAGTATAGCTAACTGTGACGTCATTTTAAATCTAATATGGCTGTTATTACAAAATGGCGGAAGACATACATATAAGAGACTAAAAAGTAGAAAATAAAAAATATAGTTTAAAAAAACTAAAAAATACGCTTTTATTTTAAAATGAACTAAAAAGTAAAAAATAATTTTGAATGTAAAGTTTTTATTGCTCTAGCCAGTATATGGAAGCTTCCTACCTTTCGAAATGTAAAAAAGCGTGGGACTCTTTACCTATATTCTTAGCGCCCACGCTTTTTTACATTTCGAAAGGTAAGTAGTTTCCATATACTGGCTAGAGCAATAAAAACTTTACATTCAAAATTATTTTTTACTTTTTAGTACATTTTAAAATAAAAGCGTATTTTTTAGTTTTTTTAAACTATATTTTTTTTACAACTATTAATATATAACTAAAGATCTTTTCATTACCTTTAAAATTATATCTCATTTAACTCGATACAATGAATAGAACCGGAGTAATAGAAAAAGGGCATAATCGGCGAGTAACGTAAACTTTACCCCCACCCCTTTTTTTTGAAAATATTCACCGGAAAAAAAGAAAAAAATACGTGTCTTATTTTGTATAGGGACTGCGTAAAAAAATTTGAAGCAAATCAAAAATGTTGATTAATAAAGATGATCGATTTGTAAAAGAATTCCTCGTATAGGAAGTACGGCGTTATGACCACAAAAAGCAGTGGCGTGCTTTTTTCCAGAGTCGGGTTTTCTTTTGGCAGTGCGCTGGACGTGCTAACAAATCTTTGCTCTGTTTGAAATATGTCGATTTCTTCAACTTTTTTGTTGATAAATATTCTTCTCAAACAACAACCTTTACCACGTTTTCGGCACAGGTTAACTTCAAACAATTGAGATGAAATTTTTTGGAGTATTATTTGTTCATAGTAGAGACCCATTTCAGGGGTTAGCATGTAGAAATTTCCGACTTTTAAAAATAAGGGCCACCTTAGTATACACCCTGTATATGTTTTGATTTGCAAACTTTGCACATTAGGGCACGTTTTCGTATTGCACGTTTGTTTTTAATCCACCAGAAAATTCGGTTAGTTTTGTTCGTTTTGTTAATTTTGTGTTTTTAGGAGTAGAAATTTGTTTCTGCCAATTTTAATTTCGTGACCCTTCCCCCAAAAAAAAATTCTAGATCCGCACCTGCCAGAATATGGACACTCTGATGAGCAGAATGCGCAGATCCCTGTGGGCTTGACGCAGAGCTTGTGGTTCCACATTGTGTGTGCAGCCGAAAACCATGTACTGGATATTTACCACCATCTTTATGGTAACTTTTTGGTGGGACAGAACGGCGCTAAAGGGTTTAATAACCAAAATTCAGAGAATGCACTTCCCCGACCGACGGCAGCACTGGAGACTCTCCTCAATCTGGTACCACTCCACCTTGAGGTAGAGAAATCTGCGGCGTTGCGGCTGCAAGCGAATGGCAATCTGGGCGCTGGTTTTTGGGGAGGACATTCTATAATTATCAACATGAACTTAAGAAGGGTCTACCAAAATAAACGGATTGTTATCTTCGCTGATAGACAAGCGGCAATTAGGGCTATAAGTCTAAATTAGTTTGGGACTGTCAACGTGTTTGGTGAGCTGGGCGTTCTCAATCAAGTTATCCTTGTCTGGGTCCCAGGTCATCGGGGCTTCAAAGGCAATGAAAAAGCGGATGCCCTAGCTAAACAGGGTGTCAAAAATAGTTCAGACAAAGGAGAAATAAGACTGAAAGGCAATTTATTTACAATTACAAATATTGTAGTTTTCGATCGCGATTCCCTTTTTTCGTAAAAGTCGGAAGTCAAATGGGGCTGGTGAATCAGCGAACTTTCGCTTTTATAGATTTTGATTATAGTCACTGAACTCGATTTATGCTGAATTATGCTTGGCGACATCTATATTTGCAACATCCTCGGGGCGGCGGGTTTCCAACGGGTTAGTGTTGAGCCGGAATTACACGAGGCAGTACATTTGTCCCTTACACGATGTAAATTGTACTGAAGCCACAGGTTTTTTTAATGTCTCAGTTCAAAAATAATGTCCTTCTGGTATATGAGCATATATCGAGATAAATGAAGCGAGGTGTGATTGTAAATTACTTAGTGGAGAGACATTTCTCACTTCTTTTGCGGCAGTAAAATATCCAATTTAAACTGAGCCGTGGTGAGATTGTAAATACGAACTGGATGGAGAGACATTTCTTACATTTTTCGAGGCAGTGAGGTTTTGTCCTTAAAAGACAATTCTTACATTTTTCGAGGGAGTGAGGTTTTGTCGTGAAGAGATAATTCATACATTTTTTGAGGGAGTGAAATTTTGTGCTGGAGACACATTTTATACTTCTAGCAGAATTTTCAACTTGAAATTAGGCGAGGTGGGATTGCAAAATATAAATATATGGCCACGGACAACTAATTAGAAACAGTTTCATAAAAATTGCATTTACACAGTTTGTATTTAGGAATCAAATTAAAGAATTCCCACCACCTCCACTTAATTTTTTTTTAAATATATAATGATAGAAGGAAATCAATAACAATATCATAATGAATTAACAGTATTGCTACATCAAAACATAGAAAATGTATAAATGCAATTTTAATGAAACTATTTCTAATTAGTTGTCCGTGGCTGTACATTGTGGAGGCAGAGATTTCTTTAAAATTCACTTCATTTCGTAAAAATGCACGTCATTGGTATTTATTTTCTTTTTTTTTAATCTGCTTGTTTTTGGCATTACAATAGCACCTCGCCTCATTTGAAGTATGACATTGTACTGGCTCAAAAGAAAAAAGAGGCACCTCTTACAAACTCATTTTATAATCATGTCCTACCCAAAACTACAACGGGTACAAAAGCTGAATATGTCGTCTTAATTTGGATCCATTATTAATTTTGAGTTCACAAGACCGAACTCTTCCGTCACGACCGGGAAACATATTCTCGACGATTGCAAGCTTCCAAAATAGACGGGGTGTAAGATCGTCACGGATAAGAACTACATCGCCGATTTTGATTTCATATGCACGTTTCCTTTCGATATGATGCGCCGATCTTAATTGAGTAATGTACTCCATTCTCCATCTTTTCCAAAAAAAACTTGGTACATCTTAAACGAAAATTCCACTTTTCTTGTAGATCTTTTCCAATTCTTAAAGTTCCAGCATCAGTTGAGTTCGGATAATGTCCCTTTAAAAAATGCGCAGGTATAAGGGGTGATAGGTCTAATGGATCCTCACTTTACTAGAGGACTTCCTTGTGGCTAGGACAAAGTGCAGGGCAACTTACGTGATGCTTTCAAATGCAAGGGATGTCATTTGCTTTATACTAAAAAAAGGGGTGCAATTAGCATACTGAATATACCAGCGCTTTAAGTACTTAAGTAGTAGTAGTAGTTAGTGGCCCTCGTCTTTGGTATCACTCGAGACATGTTGTTATTATTATAGTTATATTTTTTGAAGCATAGTTAGCATGAGATACCCCTTTGCACACTCAGATGCAATAAAATAAGGGTCAACCTAAATTATGCTCACGGGCGCTTCGTTTCACCAATATTGTCCTGTAAATGCCCCAGTAAAAGTTTAAATTCTCTCTAACTAACGCTGTCTGATTAATTTTACATAAAACTTCCTGAGATGAAATTGAAACGCATCCAACCAATTTTTTTCTTTATATTACTTTTATTGTAATTAACTTTTATTAAAGCAATTTAAAACTAAAGCGACTGAAAATGTTTCTCTTTGTGAGTGATTGCAGAATCATCTGAAAGAAATCAATTTATCCCACTTTGATGCTTTACAAGATCGGATTCTCAAACGAAGACACTCATTAGAATTTTCATTAAAAATACATCTTCAGCCCTTCGTCGACTATCGAATTACAAATCTCCCTTGTATGAAACTAAAAAGTCTGCACCCTCTTCTAGCCTTTGTGAGAATTCCAACGCCCGAATGCCGGGCTCAACCCCGCTTAAAAGAACGCTAAAACTTTGTTCAAAAGGGCTTTTACCCCTCTCTCCACACAATTTCTCTCTCTCGGTTTTTTTTTTGCGGAACTTAGCTTCTGGCTGGACATCTTAATTTCGCGGCTTTAATGGTGAAATTTTTTTTGATTAATAAATTAAGATGCAGCACCACAGCCTTCCCTTGTGGTTTCATCCCTTAATTCTTGCTCGTATTTCGTAGGGTTTTAATAAGGTGGCGTGTGGGTGGGTCGGAGAAAAGTGGGGGTGGTCGAGGGTCTCGTCTAGGTTCTCATTCTTTCATTTAAAGGCGCCTCTTCTTTTAATTAAAATCCTGTACGAATCCGGGGAAAACAAGAAACAAGTGAACTAGCATACTGTAGACTTCCTGGGCCAAAAGGACCCTCGATGGAGGAAGTTCTTCCGTTGATTTTTATTGTTATTCAACCCTCGAGTGACCTAGATGGAAGTTGCGATAGGTTTATTGTTGGGGTGGTGGTTGGTGTTCTGCTCCGTCCTTGGCATCCTTCGTCCCTTTCATCCCTCGTTTATTTGGACCGTGTTTTATGCTTCAGATGTTTCTTAATTTATTACCCGTCTGTTCGCTTTTGTTGCACGTCCGTCCGTGTGTGCCGGAGTTTTTTTTTCGGGTTTCTTATCTAATTGAAGGCGATATGAGAAGTTATGTTGCAGGTCAGCTATACTTGAAGTCTTCTGTGTACTGTCTAGGGCTAGGCGGTCTAGGATAATAAATTCCTGAAAACTTCTGGGAATTCTTATAGAATTATCTGTTGATGTCAGCTGTATTTTTTGGTCTCTGCCTTTTTTTTTGGGGTGGAGTCAGCATCAATCCTTTGTGAATTATTTAGTTCATGTCCTTTTTTGATTCGGAAATTTTTTTTAAGTAAATATAATTTTGTCAAGGTAGACATATTGGAAGATGGCTGTATTTTTTTACGTTATCGCAAACAATTTAGTATTTTTCAATCTATCAGAGTATTTTTAAAAAGGTTTGGCCATTAATTTTAGTAAAGAAATATATTGATACAATAATAATATTACAATATTAGTTTCTTGGAGTAATGTACCAAATACTTTAATAGTGGGCAGAGGCAGTGGGTTCGTCGTTTATTATGCTTATAGGCCGATGGTATTAGAAAGTATAAGGAAGTTCTGTGAAGAAGGGAGACCAGAAAGAAGCAATGTCATATAGGACAAGTGGAAAGACGAACGACCATACAAGGGGGTGGAGTCGAAGCACGAACCTCTAGGATGGTAGTCGGGCTCCTTAACCCCTAGGCTACCGAAGCCGGCAATAAATGTAGATTCAAAAGGGATGATGTGGCATAGTTGTAATAAAACAAGGAAGAGTGTTGGGGATGGGAACAAATATGGATTATGTCGATAGGAAGGAAGCGAAAATAATGAAAATGTTAGAGGATCAAAATACTGGCCTTGACACTTCTACCCGAGTCCTAAAACAAATTGCGAAGAACATGTATTGTATGACCTTGAAACTGAAAAAATTCAAGAAGACCTTCACCAGAGAGCGAAGCGAAGAAAATTTTGAATTTAAAAATATAGTTTAAAAAAACTAAAAAATACGCTTTTATTTTAAAATGAACTAAAAAGTAAAAAATAATTTTGAATGTAAAGTTTTTATTGCTCCAGCCAGTATAAGAAAACAACCTACATTTCGAAATGTAAAAAAGCGTGGGGCTCTCTATATTCTTATTTTATTAACACCGGAACTTTTAGCTAGCGCCCCACGCTTTTTTAGATTTCGAAAGGTAGGTTGTTTTCTTATACTGGCTGGAGCAATAAAAACTTTACATTCAAAATTATTTTTTACTTTTTAGTTCATTTTAAAATAAAAGGGTATTTTTTAGTTTTTTTAAACTATATTTTTTATTTTCTATTTTTTAGTCTATTATATGTATGTGTTCGGCCATTTTGTAGTGACCGCCATATTAGATTTAAAACGACATCACAAAGCTTACTATACTATACTCGTCATACACTTTCATTTGATACCCATACCGAGTGGGTTGTAAAGAAAAAGGTAAACCGCCATTTTGTGTTGGCCGCCATTTTGAATTTGGAATGACGCCACACAGATAATAGTATTCTAATTGTCACACCCTTTCATTTGATACCCATATCGAGTGGGTTGTAAAGAAAAAGGTAGTTCGCCATTTTGTTTGCCGCCATTTTGAATTTGGAATGACGCCATACAGCTAATTGTATTCTACCTGTCATGCCGTTTCATTTGATACCCATGTCGGGGGGTCGGGGAACACAATAGCAAAAATCGACCGCCATCTTGATTTTCTTACAAAATGGTCAGATTGCATTGTCACGCGAACTATGCATATGTGCAAAATTTGAAGTTGATCGGTTATATAGAAGTGGGTCAAAATCAAGTTGCAAGATTTGTTTACATAGAACATACATACTACATACATACATACATACATCTGGTAAAGCTAATATAAAGCTAAAACATACATACCTACAAACATACAAACAGACATACATGCATACTTACAGAGCCACATACATACAGGTGAAGCTAATATAAAGCGTATAAAAAGAGAAGATTTGAAGCTGAACATATTTTACTAATTTAAAATTATTAAAAACGCAAAAACAGCTTTAAAGAAGAAAATAGGTGAAAACGGGAATACCAATTACAAAGTGAACGACTTTTGAGTGAGTGAAAAGAATTCAGGTGAGTGAAATCGGGAATACAAATATTAGCTTTAACCCTTGCGTGGAAAGTATATCTAAATTTCACTTCGTCCAAAATTGTTTGTACAATTTTAGACCATGGAGTCAACCAGTGATTGTAATGCCCCGGCTTCAAAGGCCTCAGTTCAATAATATTCAGTTCAATCCACATAATACCCCGGCTTCACCGGCCGAAATGCGCAAGTTCGAGCAAATTGTCTACTGAGCTTCAATTTTTTCTTGAGTTCCCATATACATTTTCACATTTTGAAGTCAGGAAAAATAAAGCCTGATTTCGCCCAACAGAACATGAAATCAAGCTTGAAAGTAAAAGCTCGCTCAAAAGAGAGTAATCAACTGGAATAGTGGAATGCCCCGACTTCACCTGCCTGAGTTCAATAATATTCAATTCAATCCGCATAAGTGGCTTCACCGGCTAAAGTCGAGTTCAGTGCTTGAAATTGTTGTTGCTTTTTCGCCAGAAGTCAGAAAAGCTCACTGGAATGGCATTACACTATTCCAGTTGATTACTCTCTTTGGAGCGAGCTTTTACGTTTTACTTAAGTTCCGGTTCGAGTTGGGCGAATTAAGGTCTGTTTTTTCCTCATTTAATATGTGTAAATTGTATGTCAACTGAGATTTTTTTAAAGTTCAGTTTACCAAATTGCTCGAACGTGCGTGGTTGGGCCGAAGAAGTCGGGATATTATACGACTTCAGAATTCGTAGCAAGTAGAGCAAAAATTCATAATATACGTCCGTCAAATCCCATCAAATAGTGCAGCGCTTAACAACCACCATTGATCTTGGTCGGGCCATCGTATTTTTGCTCGGAAGGAATTTGGCAGGTGAATATGAATAAACCTGCTTGTGAGAAACGATGTGGCCCCTCGCTGACCTCCTCCGGACTAGAATTTAAAGAAGGCATGCTCCATGTAGCATATGAGGGCATGCCGTGAACCCCACAAATAAAATCAGCGATACTGAAGTGAGGTATGCCTTATCAGTTTCTCAGAAGAGTCCTATGTAGCAAACCTCATTACAAATTGAAATGGGACAATCTCACCATCTGCCTTACGTATTCGGAAAGTTTAGGGGTGAAAAACTTTAGTTTTTATTGTTACCTTGCTTCATATTTCAGGCAATTATGACCGAGAAGGGTGTCATTTAGCATACTCAATAGACCGGTTCTCATTCGTTTACGGAGGACAAGCAGCATTGGACGTGATCAGTGCTCAGTTGGGGGACCGCTTCTTGGTAAAACGACCCTCGCGTTTGAAAGGCAACTGTAATTGACAGGCAACTGCAAATGAGAAACAAAAATATAAAGCAATGGATGAAAAGTTATGACAGGAACCGATACGATCAAAGAGAAACATGAGTCAGCAGCAAATGATGACATAAACCTAAGGGGGAGGTTCTTTCACCAAGAAGACCCTAAACAATTCTTTATACAAGGTAGACCAAAACACACGTTTTAGCGATGAGATGTAGCCGCCACATTGAAGGTGTGGTTCGATCATAGACCATTACATAGCCCAAAAGTGGCTGTTTTTTGTGCCATTGGAGAGTGTAGAATTTGTTGTCCTTTCGTCTTCCAAGAAACTGGAAGCGCTGAGTTCAATAATTTCGTTTGGTACGTAATCATGATCAAGAATTTTCTTGAATCGGAACTTCGATGGCGAGAAATCGACAGGGAACGTATATTGCCCTTTCAGCCAGAGCTTCAGTGTCCTGTATTTAGTGCGTTTTTCTAGAATCATGTGATTTCTCGCTTTGGTGATAACCTCCTCGTTAATCTGATATTTCCGATTGTGTGTTATTTTAAAGCACTTTTTTTATTTGGCAGATCTAAGCTCAGAAATCACCAGTAGGTGTTGGGACGGTTGCGCCTGGGAACTGACCTTTGCCTTTTACTTTGACCCCCGAGGTCAAACCAATTAGCAGGTAATTAGAGAGCAATTAATCGTGTTAATTAGCGTGCCCCGGTGTATAATTAGTTAATTAATCGCGGTGATTAGCATGCGTCCGAATTAATTATGGTATTTAGCATGCGCCAATTACCATGGGAGTGAATTAATCGCGGTGATTAGCACGCGCTACGGCACTATATCAAGCGAGGTTAGTATTTATATAGCACTGGCGTCACACCAACACCGGTGCGTTAACATTGGCGGACCTACACCAGTATGTAAATACTTACCTCGCTCAAGTTAAGGGCAAAGGTCAGTTCCCAGGCGCAACCGTCCCAACACCTACTATCACCCTTCGTACTACCTGTAATGTCGTTAGTCACGTCATTGTGAAATGTGCAGTAGTAGTAAGGTTAGTAAGGGGGATTTAGTTAGTAGGTTTGGGGTTATGAGGAGCAGAGAGGGTATTGAAGGAGATGGCAATGAATTTCAACTTTTGATAGTTGTAGGAGTTCGGAAACATTGACTGCGAAAAGTTGTTCGAAAAGTTTTTCAGGGCTGCCACATTCCTATGGTGGATCAGATGGTCAATGGAGGAACAAATGGCGTAGTCACCGATAAGTTTGAGAAGGTCCTTGTTTGCACTTTATCGAACCACACCTAGACGTTTTTCGAAGTTCCACCCTAAATATGGGATTTTTATTCGAAGTGAGGCAAAATATGGGATTTGTACAAAGTCGATATCCTCAATAGTAGCAGAACTTTATTACCTTATTATTAACCAGTAAAGCCGATGAGATGTCTGATTAGGGCTACTAGGCGCGAATAACAGGATTTTTTTTTTCTGAAGATTAAAATATGATTGCGTAGAACTTACAGACTAAGAATCTCGTCAATATTCGTTAGCTCAACCATATTGCTTCTTCTGTACCGTAACAAATCTTTGAGTTTCAGAAATAGCATCATTTATTCTAGGCTGTAATTTTCAATGTAACTTCCTGTAATTTTATTTTACAAAACAACTAAAACAAAGTTTGTAATAATTTTACTCATCTAAAAAAAATGCTATATTTAAACCGCAAATAGATGTAGGTTCAAAATACTTGACGTGGCATATTTTTAATCAAACAAGCTTGATGATGTTTGTGGATAGAAGCAAAGATAAAACCTAACAAAATACCATGGAAAAGGAAAGGATTTCATCATTCAAAAAGAGTAAAAACCCACAAAATTATTTTTAGACCATGGTCTGTTGACCCAATTTTAATCCAAAGGCATTTTTAACTAATATAGCTTAATGTTATTCCTTTTCCCGACTGTCAACTAAGGACAATGACATAGTGTCTCATCTGCAAATACATATCTCGGCATTTCAATATGTAAACGTCAACCCTTAAAATTTTTACTTCTGCCAACGCCCATGCATAACAATATTTATTTTTAGAGCATCATAATTTTTTATCATTTTGTTACAAGGAAATCCAATAAGCCGTCGTCTATCAACATTTTATAAAAATAATGTTCCATAAAAAAACTACCCTTATTAGTCTCTCTCTCTCTCTCTCGAACGTAGCGTCCATAACCGTTCCTCACAGACGCACCAATAAAATCCCACCCTTAAATACCGAAATAAAAATGAAAGAAGTAAATAAAAAGAAGTTAAACATTCCTCATATAGTTTCCCTTTAATGATGGACATAGGCTGACCCCGCCCATTCCTCATTGCCGTAAAGGAGCCCATTTAGCAGTGGTCCCTTCGTCCCTTTTCGAAAAATAGTCGTCGTCAGTGAGCGAGAGCCAAAAGCAAAGCAGCAAAAAAAATCAAAATTCTAAAACAGCCCCGAGTGTAGGATCCGGATATGAATAAACAAACAGAAGCAGTCCTGGTAATCCTGGTAGTCCTTGATGTTCTCGGCAATTCCCAAATATTCACTAGAGGACGAGATTTCCAGGATTTAAATGGTTATTTTCGGTGACAGTTTTCTTAGTATTCACAGCACAAAATCCAATTGGAGGTAAATACACACAAATTTCATGTAATATTAATGTGATGGGCTCAGTCCTTAAGACCGCTGCTATGGCAGCAAAGCGGAGCGTATTACGACAAAAATGGCTCGGGATAACACAAATATTAGGTCTCTGGGTTAAGATTTTGATTGCCGACATTAGGGCGGCTGATGGCAGACATTCCACGTTATGAATAAGAATTTGTTCCGGGGTATATTTTAGCACTCAATTTCCTGAAATTGGAGGAGCTGCGAGCTTTGTGGTGGTGTTTTTTCTTTAATTCAGGTGTGAGTATTTCGGTTTTTTTAAAGTGGGCATTATTAGGGTTTGATTTGATTGTCCTTTTAGGAATTTTCAGAAGAATTTTGCTGGGAAAATCAAATTTCTATTAGGATAGTGGAACAGAGCACACCACAACCCAAGTTTGCATCAATTTGATAAGTCTGGTCTAATTTGGTTGAGAGTTTCCTCTCCGGACGTTCTATGTAATACTTATAGTTATGTCGTTGTGGCAAACGAACTGTCGTCTTTTTCATCGATTACAAATCCGCTTTCGATTGCATCGATTGGAACAGCTTGTGGAGAATCTTGAAAACAGAAAATCATCCAACTTCTCCAAGCGTCGTACGATGACTCAACCAGCAGCGTTTCGTACTCGTAGCGACTTATCTGAGGAATTCCCGATTCAAACAGGTATCCGACAAGGAGACGTCGCTTCGCCACTTCTCTTCATCGATTCTGCGTGAAGCATTCGATGGACGACGCGGAGATCGATACGACGACAACAACTTCATAACCGACTTGATGTTCGCCGACGATAGCGCCGTCTTCGCTGACACAGATACCGAATCAACGGACATCTTATACGACATTTCCCGCATCGCCCAGTCATACGAATTAAAAATCAATGCGGAAAAGACCAAAGTGCTCACAACGGATTGATCGAAACCCAGTGTTCTCCTCGAGGGAACCCTGTTCGATGCTCTAATATTTGGGATCGTTGGTTGAGGAAAGGAAAGTGGCATCGACAATCGACGTTCACAGCCGCATCGGCCAGGTAACATACGCCTCTCTCAAGAATGGAAACGAACAAATATTACCATCAAAACGAAAGTACGCCTTTACCGAGCGTGTATCCTTCCGATTCTTCTTTACGGATCGGAAACGTGGACACTGCTCAAGCCGGACGTCAACAAGTTCGAGGTCTTCCAAATGTGATGCTTGAAGCATATTGTCGGTATCTTACTCTGCGATCGCCTTCGAAACGAGACAGTTAGACAAAGATGCGATCAACAGACACTGATCGAAGAAGAAATACAAAAACGTGGACTACGATGGTTTAGACATATTTGCCGAATGGATGATAACCGCTTGCCACGTAAACTTCTCTGACGAGACCGTCCGGCATACTGGAGAATTCAGCGATAGGCACCGAAGAAAACCTGGCTAAAGAATATCGAGGGCGACTTATGGTGTGGCCACACTACGCGGTCTTGGGTCGTACGCGCTTTTGCCTTTTTTTTTCATATAGAGTTTTATGACTTTTTTACGACTTTTTTACGACTTTGTCCATGGTAAAGGCCGTGCGGCCAAACAACGCGGACAAAAGGCTGTGGTTAAAAAGGTACATTGTGCGTCCACACACTATGAGCTTTTCAAAAGCGCGTACGCCGTTTCAAAGGAGAATTGATTTTTTCTCACTCATGACTCAGAAAATTAAAAGATCACGCGCGCTTTTGGCTGGCCGTACGACCAAAAGCGCGTGGATTCTAAGTCCGCGTAGTGAGGACGGGCCTTTAAAGAATCAATGATTTATTAGTTATCGAGGCTCGAGACGCCGCCAAAAATCGTCAAGAATGGAAATGTATCGTGAATGGAGTTCGAGACCTAGCGGCACCGACAGCAGCGTCTCCGTTGCGGGGACGTCCCGCTCGGACCGCCAGCTAAGGGATCAAAGAAGAAGAAGATGTAATACGGGATGCGATCAAATCTAAACTCCATTTTTTCTTTGCCGGGGTCCCCAGGGATCACCTCTGTCACCTGTTCTAGTTCTTATCTTTATAACTGACTTATTCTTAATTCCCTTCAACCCACTTCATAGTATTGCTGGTGACGACACCGTGCGTTCCTCTTACAGCTTCGATAATGAAAGATAAATACGTGCCAGAACCTGTCCTGACAATCGCGTAGTTATATCTGACTCAATCAATAAAGGACATTGAACTCATTTTTGATTGGGGCTGCAAGAATCGTGTCGAATTCAGCAGAGATCACATTTTGGCTGAGATGTTGGTGCTGATATCTAGAACAAGGTGGAGGAGAACCCTATTAGCAGAGGCCGCAACAACTGGGACATCCTGGACAGAGCTGAGAGCTGTCGCACAAAGCAAAGTCCGCTGCTCGAGTAAAAATAAAAGGTGGCCTTACAGCGGGCGAACACCGACGGTGATTGAAACATAGTCCTCGGCCATGTGCCGGGCATTAGACGGTTATTTGCAGGACTGTACGGGCGTACATCACACACACACAAAAAGAAACGAAACTTTTTATTATATTTTAGCCTAAGAGTGAATAAAAAAATGTCGTTAGAGCAAAAAAGCTATAACAATTAGAAAAAGATAGAGAATGTAGGAGAAATTTTCGATTCATGATAAAGAGCGCGGGAATTCTTGTATATTCTTAAATAACAAAATTTCCCACTGAAATATAAATCAATACACACCACACACTTCACGTACAGCAAACCGAGTTCTCCAGACGATTCTCTTGTGCGTCGATAATCTTTATGTAGGATAAATCTAAAGGGCCCTTGTACATAATGAAAATGATCAAGTTCCCATAAAGCACATTCAACAATGCATTTGGTGCAGATTCTTGCTTTGACTCAAATTTGCCGTCGTATGCCCGGGTGTACATCTCAGTACTTGGCCATTTAAATCTTTTGGTCAAGTTTGGCCGTCGTGAGGCCGTATGTGCTCCCATTAAAAATGGTTAAAAACTCTACGGCCATCATATCATCACCAATAAAGTAATAAAGTGTTTAACTGGCCAGCAGAATACCTTAAGGTGAAAACGTCGCTGGCAGAAGAAACTCTGCTGAACCTTCCAAGTGAGGACGCAAAATCTAGTCTAACGGCTGATTATGCAATTGGAGGGGTACTGAAATAATTCAATGAAAACATGTGACACCCTATTGCTTTTTATTCTAGCAATGTGTCACCAACAGAACGGAGGTACTTCGCATTTGGTCCCGAACTTCTCACAATCTAGGCAAGGATCAAACACTTCCGTTACTCAGTCGAGGGGCGCAATTTCATGGCCTATAGAGATCACAAACCACTGGTTTAAGCCCTTCACACAATCACCGAACGATCCTTTAGACAGACCAGGCATTTGGGTCTAATTTCTCAGTTCAAACATTTGTCTGGTGATTAAAACGTTGTCGCAGACTAGTTGTCGTGCTCACTAGCAACCGACAACGTTGGCTGTGTCATCTTCGATCGGCCTACACTAGCTCAGCTTAAAGAAGGTGACACCGAGTTGAAATCTCTTAAAGTGCAACAGAACCACGATCACGAGTAAAACTTGGGCTCACAACAATACCATTTACCTCTCATCAGGTGTGGTGTGAAACTACTAAACGCATCGGCGTTCAACTCCGAACACTGCCTCTTTCATCCTGGTATTTGTGCTACAAGACGAGCCGTTACCAATAGTGTTGGGTAGAACAAGATTATAAAATGAGTTTGTAAGAGGTGCCTCTTTTTTCTTTTGAGGCAGTACAATGTCATACTTCAAATGAAGCAAGGTGTTATTGTAATGTCAAAATGACAAAAACAAGCAAATTCATAGAAAAAAAGAAAAAAAAATAAATACCAATGAAGATACCAATTTAACTTCTTCAAAAAAAAGTAAGAAATGCCTCTCCAGTACAAAATTTTACTCCCTCGAATAATGTAAGAAATGTCCCTCCAGTTCATGTTTACAATCTCATCACGGATCAGTTTAAATTGGATATTTTACCCCCCGCAAAATAAGTAAGAAATGTAATTTACAGTCACACCTCGCTCCATTTATCCCAATATACGCTCATATACCGGGGCATTTTGACCGGGGCATATAAGAAAATTGAGGTCTCAGTACAATTTACCATCGTGTAAGGGACAAATGTACTGCCTCGTGTAAGTCCGACTTAACCCTAGTTACCAAGAAATACTTCTGGCCGTCGATCAATAAAGACTGCAAAGAGTAGTCTCGATCTGCTTAAATGATGCTTAGGTTGCCAAAAGTCCAAAGCTTTGAGACGTTTCGGCGTACCTCTTTTGATCACTGCCGATCAAGGTAAGCAGTTCGAACGAAATTTTCAATGAAGTTCCCAAATTACTTGGCACTCATCGAATCCGGACCACGTTTACCATCCGCAGGCAAATGGGATGGTCGAACGGTTCCACCGGCAGCTAAAAGTAGCCAAAATGGCTAGGTACAAAGCTACTCATTGGAGTGAAGACTTAAGCTACTGCCGATAGTTTTTTGGAAAAAAAATTAATAGCAGGGAAGGGTGTTCGGTTTTTCTTAATTTTAAACGGTTTAATGAAAATAAAGTTTCAGAATGCATAGACCATTTCAAACTAGACGTTTCAATGGTTAAATGAGCACTTATTGAATATCAAAATTCGAAAAAAACATCAATAAAGTTGTCCATGCAAGATAAGGGTATTTTTTTCGAAAAATGTTAATTTCTGTTAAACTATCCGTTTTCCAAACAAAAAAAAATCATGCTTATTTAACGCAACACAAGGTATACTCTTACAAATTTTCATGTAAATTGAATTATTTTTACGGGAGAAAAAAATTAAAAACTGAAAAATCGATTTTCCCCCAATTTCTTCGAAAATTTGAGGTTATGTCAAAATATGTTAAATACAAAAGTTTTAGATCTTTTTATTATGTACAACTTTTGTATTAAACATTTTCCACTAGGAGGTCATGTTTCACCGCAAATCGCAAAAAATCGTTTTCAACCCCTAAATAGCATCCCCATTTTACCATTTCCCTTTTTTTCGAGTTTAAAAAATTTTTTTTCTTTTAGTTATGACCTTAACGACATTTCATTGACGGTCCCTCCCTGCTATTAATTTATTTTTTTTTTCTTTATTTTAATCCGCTTTGGCACTAGCCTAACTTGCCCTTTGTCATGTTAGGCATTTGAACGGGAATTAAAACCGACTTACAATGCTCAACAGCCAAGCTCGTATACGATCAAAATCTTAGATTTCCCAATTCAATTTCTATCACAACTGACAGACCAGACTCCAATCTTTTTTCGTTCTTCATTCTATCGTAAGAACAAGAATTATAGTTGTAAAACAAATTGTGCTGCAGAAAGAATTTAAACTGCTAAGGAATGAGACCATTCGCCATCGATATTTACACAGCACAAATTCTTTTGGGACTTTACAAATATTGTAGAAACGGATGACTGCTCAGAGTCCCGCCAAAAAATCTGTTTTACATCTCTTGCATTGAAATATTTCATATCGTTCTTCTGCCATCAAATTGCACACATTCATCATGCCGAATAGACCCGCAGAAATGGTACAAAACGTACATTATGCAAATCGTTGAAATCAGAGTGGTTCGTCAAAAAAGTATATATGTATAATAGGTAAGACACTATACGACAGAGCTGGTTCTCTCTCATGTAAGAATACGGCGTTGATTTACTATTGGATTAGCAAATTTCCATTTAAAAAATTTATCGAGATATGAAAATTCGTTAATTTAAAAAAACATAATTTATTTAAAAGTTTGCTACGCTTATAAACACCCTCCTCCTCCCCTCATCATTCACCAAGAAAATAGTATCATCACATCGATTTCCCAGCTTTTCTCAAGTAGCATTTTCCATCATCGTCCGAATTTGCATTTCCAGCTGACAATTGGGAGCCGAAAATTCCTAGGACGAACTGCGCGTTATCCTGTTGGTTTATCCCCTGACTCGAGCGTATACATAAAATCCTCATCAATCCTCGTCTTTGTGTGTACAAGGATCTGTACAACCACGTGGCTGCTGCTACCTTTTATCTTCGTCTGAGTACCGCATCCGGGCGCCGCACCTCACATCCATCAGCGGATGATGACAGCGATAAAAAGGTGCAAGAGAAATTTTTATGCAAATCACCCGCACCTCGCCTATTCAGCTACTGCCAACACCCCGCCCCACCCCGGGCCCGTCCAGAATACCGGGAATGATTGGGGTTCATTTATTTTCATTAAGGATTTGATTGCCGGCAGGTGTTGGCTGACAGGCGACCCATCTACCCCCAGTGAGTACGAACGGGGGCTGCGAAAAACGTTTTGATTTCATTTTTTTTTTCGTTCGCTAGTACATCCCTAGTTCGGCACGTGCTGGGTGAGGAGAGGAGGTGGTGGCAATACGCCAGGGACAGGTGTGATTGTCTTAACAAGATGTACCCTGTCAGTTTTGATAGATTCGCGCTAAGGATTAAAGGATGCCACTTGAAGAATTTCGAAAAATTTAATATCATTATGGGGCGGCGGCAGAGCCCTCTAGTTCGTCAGCGGCGCTGGTGGAAGCAATTGATCGCAAATTAGCGTCATTATGAAATATTTCGGGGGGAAATTAATTTTTAAAGATTTTCACGTCGTTTCTTGGCTTAATTGCTTCGGAAAAATGCAAAGATTTTGTTTTGCATAATTAACTGAAATTTCTGAGGGGATAATTTTTTTTTCTAACGTCAAGGGCAAATCAGTGTTGATTTGTGAATGATGGATTGGAAAATGGCAGGATTTTTTTGTGGATTTTCCCTCTTTTTTTCTTAGTAGGATTCAGATATTTTCTTATCTGTAGTATTCCTTTTAAGGAAGAAGGCTTTAAGTTGCTTTATACGAGGAGATTTTATGTCTGATGCATGCCCACCGTAAATATACTATTTGTTAAAAATTATTATATAACTAGCAAAAAACCCGCGTGCGTTGCCACGTCTTTTAAGAAAAAAAACTTATGTGTGCACAGTCCGGGATAGGAAAAACGCATAATGAAAAAAAATATCTGCCAAACATAATTTTGGGCACATAACTCGACTACAGAAAAATCACTCACAGTCAGTATTTCCGAACTGTTACAACATCCAAGAGTTCAAACGCAGCGTTAATCCCCGCCCTTTTCACAACCCCCCCCCGAACCACCAGAACCCTTAACCTATTCCATCCTTACTATGCTCCCTGCTAGACATTGCACCATGATGTGCTAAAGACATAACGGAATGGCAGTACAAAGGGTGATTCCTGA
Source organism: Thereva nobilitata (assembly GCA_963855945.1). Taxonomy (NCBI): domain Eukaryota; kingdom Metazoa; phylum Arthropoda; class Insecta; order Diptera; family Therevidae; genus Thereva; species Thereva nobilitata. The sequence continues at coordinate 44,072,016 of OY979696.1, read as the reverse complement.
GCTTGGCACTGCCACATAAAAAAAAATAAAAAAATTAAGAGTTACTTATAAAAAATGTGTTAAAACTTTTTTAAATTGCGATGTTGAGCGTCACCTGTCGGAAAAATTTTGTGCTACTTGCACAACAATGATATTCAGAATACGAATCTCACCTTGCGCAGAACTTGCCCCATGGCGTTCTCAACATTTTATTCCTCCTTGTTCATTGTGTTCGATATATTCTCTGTTTAAATTTTCATCAGACCCATCGATCATTTGAGGAGATGGCAAATCATAATCTTCACGGAATTTCCGCAAATTGAAAGAACAACATCTCGCCGTGACAGCATTTCATTCGCGTTCCTTCGATTATTGAGTCATGTTTTCGGTCTAACCCGATAGTCGGATAGTAGTGAAAAGTTGGCTAGACGCCTAAGAAGATTCAGAATAATCCCGTGAAAGTGCTAAAATCGGATTAACTGTTCCGAGCTTTGAGGTTTTCAATTATAAGAATGATAAAAAAATTTCCAATCGCTTTTCTCCGACCATCGGATCAAGTTTTCCGTCTTAATCAATAGTCGGAACCGAGTGAAGCCTAGAGCATGCCCAAAAAAAACTGAATCTTCCCGTGAAAGTCCCATCGCAATCGGATTAGCCGTTGTTGGTAGATAGGTAGGTAGGTTGTTTCTATATACAGGCTGGGCTGGAGCAATAAAAACTTTACATTCAAAATTATTTTTACTTTTTAATTCATTTTAAAATAAAAGCGTATTTTTTAGTTTTTTTAAACTACATATATTTTTTATTCTCAACTTTTTAGTCTATTATATGTCTTCCACCATTTTGTAGTGTCCGTTATATTAGATTTAAAATGACGGCACACCGCTTACTGCACTATACTCGCTTTCATTTGATGCCCATACTGAAGGAAAAGGTAATCCGCCATTTTGTGTTGCCCACCATTTTGAATTTTGAGTGACCCCACATAGCTCATTGTTTTCTACTTGTCTTACACTTTCATTTGATATCCATGTCGGGGGGTCAGGGAGCAAAATTGCAAAATTCGGCCGCCATCTTGGAATCCCCATCTTGATTTTTTTAAAAATGGTCACATTGCATTGTCACGCGAACTATACATATGTGCAAAATTTGAAGTTGATCAGTTATATGGAAGTGGGTAAAAATCAAGTTGCAAGGTTCAAGTTTTCGGTCAAATCCGGTAGTCTAACACGGTAGTCGGGCCCGATAATCGGATCCGATAGTCGGATCTGAGTAAAAAAACAGCCTGAAACATGCCCAAGAAAATACTGAATCTTCGAGTGAAAGACCAGATGGATAATCGATAATGTAACTCCTACAGTTCTTCTAGGCTAGAGTCCTCTTGAAGTCTCTTCTTTCAGCCGTCTTTACGCTCCTTTAGTTTTCTCCCGTTGTTGTTGATACCTTCTAGAAAGTCATCCAATAGTATACCACTGAAAATCCTGACTAGCATTCTTCCATCCGAGGTTCCTTCAACATGTTTGAACCACCGTATCTTGCCCAGTTTCATTTGTGTAATTGTATCTATTCCGTCATATATTTCTTCAAGCTCTTCGGTTGTTCTAAGGCACCACAGTGGGCTAGATAAGGAAAAAAGTGGACAAAAATATAATGAGTTGTCCCGTATATTCGAAATTTAGGTATCAGGGGTTTTTAACATCGCTGATCACGAATCCGTAACGGTTTAGCCGCTAGGGCGTTTTGAAGTTTTTTTGTTAGAGTTTTACATATAACCCTGTATTTGTGTAACCGTATCACCTATTTTCATGAATAAGGTATCAGTATACGCAGAATACTCCTACCTATCTAAAACTGTAAAAGTGACGGTTCCCACCTTACCAACTTCCAGAGTTATGAGTCGTAAAAGTCAAAATTTTGGTTTTTTTAACTAAAATTTCAACTTCAACTACCTTTTTCTCCAAAAAATCCATAGTTAACCTACCCTATACTTTTTTCTCCAAAATTGGAAAGCTTGAAGTATTTCCTATGAATATTTCCTTTACTTTTGAAGTTATAAGCAATTTTGAAGTTCAAATTGGCCTTATTTGGTACTTTTTTAGTACTTTTCCACCAATTTTAACATGGTATAAAATATGAATTGGCAAGTTTTAGCACCCAAATCTTTCGAATTCTCATTTCGTAAAGTATTTCCTACAAAATAACCTTAAAACTATCCCGGGGGTAGTGGGGGATAATCTATTTTTACAGTTTAAGGTCAATTAAGTTTTTAAAAAAAAATAAAGGTTTTAAAAGGTTTTATTTTTGTTCACCTTTTACAATTGTCTTTTCGTCTTTCTAAACACGAGTGTAATTTTACCAAACGGTGCCCCAAGTAATACTAACCTAGTCCAATGCTTCTTGACCTCCGCAATCAAACCAGAACCGATCTATTGAGTATGCTAACGGCACCCAAAATAATTGCCCGTTTTCTTTTTCCTATACAATTTCTTGAAGCTCCAATTTTGCTCCCTTAGGAGCATATTAAGAGCGCTCAAAATTTGCTCCTCTTAACAACTTTCTGAAATTTTTCCCACTAGGGCGGAACAGTCACTCTGATAGTATCAGTTCAATGGCGGGCAACAGCTGACTTTTTCAGAGCACCAAAAAACTTTAAAAGCTTTTGTTCATACCTTATCACTCGAACTCAAAGCTAACTGAAATCTTTTGTCTATATCTCTGTTATTCGAACTCACAAGCAAGATAGGAGGGCTCTGGAACTGCCTTCGGAGTTCGTCTGGCTCCAAAGAGCTGCCGTTGTCCACCACTAAAGCTTATTAGGTGTGACGGATTCTTATATAGGTTTGGTCTTGTTAGAAGCACACGACTCATCACCTTTTATGGTGTGAACTAGAAGATTTCTATGATCAGTTTCACACGGGCCAACAGCCAAATAACAAAAATCGACTGAAAACGTCCTTTGTGCAGAAGAGGGCGATAGAGGACGAAGGGGTGGGCACATTTTTTGAACTAACTCTCACTGGATTTTCGAGTCAACTCTTTGCCAGCTGTGTGGTTGTTGTTTTTTCTTTCTGGAAGAAAAGACAGAGAAATAGCAGAAGGGAGAATTAACATTAAAATCAGCAACAATAAGTTTAAGCTTTCTGACTTACAGTTGGTTGGAAAATTTGGTCCATGTGAAAGCCCATGCGACTTTTCATCGAATTTCAAAAAGGCGATGAGCAGGTTTTTGTTGGTTTGCTGTTGGCCCGTGTGAAACTGGACTATATGGTCAGTCAGTTGAAGTATGGGTAATGGAACAAAGCCCACTCAATGGGAAATAGAAGCATTCACTGATGCATGAAGAAGCTATGCTTGGGTTGCTAAGAAGTGCTTCCCTTCCGTATCCTTATCAATATCTTTTTTAGCATTGCATGTCATTAACAAGAAGAAGTTTTTTTGACTTTCTTCCAATTAGCTTCCTGGGAAGCTATTTTGAAGGTTTAAGTTTTGCAAGCAGCAAAGTTTTCATTTTTGCTTCTTTGGGAGCAGGGAAAAAGGTTTCCGTCTTCGTTTTTGAGTTATAAGGATATACAAATAGATTTCAAAAATAAATATTTTTATTTCAATAACAAAAAGGTAAATTAAAATTGTATTCACACACAAAAAAAAAAAATAAAAAAATTCCACACTTTTATTACATAAGGCTTGGAAAGAAGGACTTACACCTAATATTATTTACTATTTTTAAGATTTCACAAATCACAATTATGAAATTACAATTACTATATTAAAACGACTTCTACTGAGCGCACAACTCTAAATGGAAATTTTTCAAAGAAAATATTTCACAATAAAGAAAAACGTTACGAATCGAAATTCAGAGAATCTCTCAAAACAGAAAATTTACCAACAAAGTTGAAAATGACTTATTTCTAGCCATATGCACAGGAAAATCTTCTAAAATGCTTCTGAAACGCCACCAGGAAGCACATCCACCAGAGGAAGCTGCTTCCACTTTCCCCGCTGGGCACTTTTTGAGCACTCCTTAAAAAGCTTACAGCGCTCCCGTTTCCATACCATTTACATATAATTTTTAACATTGCATGTCATTGCAGGGGAGCATACCTTTTAATGCTCCTTCAAAAGCGTTGTGGGAGCATTATAAAAAAGCTTTTTAAAAGAATATTCATGGAGGCCTGTGTATATGTGACTAAGCTCCGTTGCAGAAAAGCTTTTATTTTTGTCCATATTTTGCAATTGCCTTTTCCTTTCCAAGCCCGAGTGTGGTTTTACCAAAGCGGTCCCCCAACTGAGTATACTAATCGCGACCAATGCTGCTTGTCCTATTGTATCGAACGAAAACCGGTCTATTGAGTATGCTAATGTCACCCTTTATTATTATTATTATTATTTATTTAGGCAACATAGGCAACAAGATAATCGCACGTTTTCCTCGTTCTATAAAATTTCTGAAAACTCAAGTATAGCTCCCTGGGGAGCATATTTGGCAGCGCTCAAATTTAGCTCCCCTGAGGAGCGCTACCAATTTTTCTGGCTGGCTCCTTACACACTACTACTACTACCATGCATGATATTATCCAGCGGGAAATTGAGTGCTCCAAAGACAATGAAAGAGCACTCCCTTGGAGGCATGGAGTGCTCCCTTTCCGCTTCCTCTTCATATATTTTTTAACATTAGATGTCCGCCTAGGCTAGCACTCCTTTTGAGCTCATATAGGAGTACTCCTGCAACGATTTGGTTGGAGACAAAAAGGAGCATTACAGAGCTTTTTTAAATATCTACAGTAGAGCTATTCATGGAGGCCTGTGAATATGTGAATAAGCTCCGGTGCCGAAAAGCTTTTATTTTTGTTAATTTTTTGCAATTGCCTTTTCCTTTCCAAGCGTGAGTGTGGTTTTACCAAAGCGGCCCCCAACTAAGTATACTAACCACGTTCAATGCAACTTGTCTTCCGTATCGAACGAGAACAGGTCTATTGAGTATGCTAATGTCACCATTTATAGTAAACAAGATAATCGCCCATTTTCTTCGTTCTATAAAATTTCTGAAAACTCCAGTAATGCTCCCTCGGGAGCATATTTGGCAGCGCTCAAAATTAGCTCCCCTGAGGAGCACTCCCAATTTTTCCTGCTGGGTAACTAGGATACGAATATATGATCAGTTTAGTTATGGTGTTTGCCTTCTATCATCCATGACGAATTAATAAAAAGACCAAAGACACACCGAGAGAGAAATCTCAAAAGGCTTTGCATTTATTTATGAAGAAAATATTGGATATTTATGTGCTGACTTCATTCCTTTATCCTGTGTCAGGAAAGAGCACTTTATAAGAAAAATTGTTTACTTAATTTTAAGCTCTTAAAATCGCATCTCCACTTAAAGCGCGACGAAATAATTACACAGGAAACAGGATAAGCTAATATTATCCCATTTCAGCATTTCCAGAAGGATGAAGAGAGCATTTTACACTCAGCCAAAGAACACATAAACTGTAAAGGGAGCCTCTCGACTTGTGGACCGTGCAAAGTATATGTAATATCCCGGGAAAGGAGCTAAAGAGGCAACAACAACAACAAAAAATATGTGTTCATAGCTAACCAAGTAAAGAAAAAAAGGAGTACTTTAAAAAGCGGATAACCACCACTTTTCGTATAGTTATCGTTTCAACCGTTCAACCGACGACAGAGTCTCGACGACGAGGACGACAACAACAGAATTGTGTCGAATAAAAAGAGATGAGAGTCCTTTTGGGTGTGGAGGATGAACAGTCATTTTATGGTGCATTGTTAAAGGACATTCACGTCGACACACTGAAGATATAGACTCATAAGAAAGCTGCTCTCTATTTGATAGCCACTTGCTGCCATCAAATGGCATCGGGGCAGCGATATCGTCATCGTTTGCACGAAATCGTTTTCAGGTTGCATCCATTCGGTTCGAATGGTGTCCGGGATAAAATCGTATATATGGAGAATGTGAAAAAGCATTGAGCAACGGTCGATTTTTTTTTCTCACATCCAACCCAACTCTCGTGAACAAGCTCACCACTCGGGTTTATCTTTGCACGAATGGGTTTTCTTCAAGGTATCGTCTACTCCTTAGCAGAGGGGCAGCAGAATATATATACTTACTGCTGACCAGCAGCACCAGAAGCAGCCATATCGTCCTCGTCCTTCCGTTTCTCTGATAGCATTTCAAAAGTGGATGTGAAGCTTTCAAACTCCGGAGCCAAATCGAGTGTGTTCCGATGGATATTGATGTGCAACGTTTGTTTGCTCAATGTTTTGTAGAGAGTTATTATAAGGATATTTTACGGCCCTGCCATAATCGTAATGGTGCTCCTGTAAGCACCACTTCAATATCTGCGGTCGATTTCACCTCCAACATTCATTGTTATGAACAGAGCCATACTAGCCCGGAATTTATTTGCGCTTTCACGTTCTTATATCCTCTCGGATTGGTGAAATGCGAAAATAATTATGTGAGGTTTATTAGATTGGATTGAGTTTAATTATGAGAGGTTCTTAATAATGAATACTGAAATATTTCCCCAGAATTTTTATGAGTTAACCAAATTTATCTTCAAATGAAGTCCGTTCAAAGTGGCTGTAATAACGTTCGAGTATATATTGAGCAAATCGAGGTCGTCGACCACACAGAATTTCATAAAGAGAGAATTTCCAGTAAAATACAATGCTTTTGTGTTTCACTAAACTATGAGAATTTATTAGGGACTAGCATATGCATCGTTGTAAAGTAGAAACTCAATGATTGGATGGAAGAAAGTTGATCCATTTGAATATACAATATATACTCGTATATAGGGAGTTTGCAGAAGCTTTCATCGGAATTTCAGACTTGGTCAGTTCTCTTGTTAAATTATTGAAGTGAATCCTTTTTGATATTATCATCATCATCCTCATCAGTTGGCTTAAACGAAATCGATACTTCTCAATACTTAAACTTCTAAGATTTCGTACTTCGTTTGTGTTCGTGATATTAAATGCCACGCCCTTATCAAAAAGTTATTGCAACAGAAGTAAACGATTTGATGCAGTAAGCAACTTTAACACAGCAGTTCTTGTGGTGCTTGAAATTCACACAGCCTTAAATGTGAAAGAAGTATGAGGTGAAAAACTGTTGAGGTCACCTCAGTTTATTGTTGACTAGCAAAATAAAAAAAGTTTATGTGTGTACTGTCCGCGGCAGGAAAAAAGTGCAAGAAACAACAAATCTTGAAAAAATTATTTTGGATACCATATAAAAATTTAGAGTTAACTATAAAAAATATTGTATTATTTCTTCTCAAGCGTTCTCAGATTCCACTATGTTTAATGTTCTTCCATTTGGAGCTAGGATGTGAAGATTTTCAGATTTCGCAGCTCTTGAACAACCTACATACAGCTGACCGGGAAATGACACTTATTTGGTAAAATTCGTCGCCATATTGGCCCTGAAATTTTAAATTTACAAGTTTTGTTCATAAATTCGTTATTTGCTACCTTAAAAACCCCCAGATACCGATTTTCATCGGAAACGGAATACAATTCACAAACTTATCGGCCATATTGGTGCGGCCTTTTTGAATTTATAAGTTCTGATCATAAATTCGTTATTTGCAAACCCTAAAAACCCCTAGATATCCACTTTCATTGGAATCGGAATACAATTTGAAAATTTTGTCCACCATATTGGCGCGGTCATTTTGAATTTATAAGTTCTGATCATAAATTCGTTATTTGCTACCTTAAAAACCCCAGATACCGATTGTCATTGGAATCGGTACGCAATTGGCAAATTCGTCAGCCAGATTGACGCGGCCATTTTGAATTTATAAGTTCTGATCATAAATTCGTTATTTGCTACTTTAAAAACCCCCAGATACCGATTTTCATGGAAATCGGAACACAATTGGCAAATTCGGGTGGCCATTTTGAATTTCAGCGGCCATTTTGAATTTATAAGTTCTGATCAAACATTCGTTATTTGCTACTACAAAAACCTCAGATACCGATTTTCATTGGAATCGGAACACAATTAGCAAATTTGTCGGCCATATTGGCGCGGCCATTTTGAATTTATAAGTTTTGACCACAAATTCGTTATTAGCGACTTTAAAAACCCCTATATACCCTCTTTCATTGAAATCGGAGCACAATTTGCAAATTCGTATTTGGGTGGCCATTTTGAATTTCGGTCATTTTTCGGCGGCCATTTTGAATTTCAAAAATCGGGCTTCGAGATGCATCATGATTCATGGGAGATATTGAAACGACCATTACACTCTCATCAAGTGACTGTATGGTGCGCATTTTGTGCGGTGCGAGCCTAGGGCCCAGTGGCCTATAAGATTTGCCGCCCCATAAATTAGGTCATACAAAAGAATAATCACCATTAATTAAATGCTTTGTTTTTAAACGTCAAATGTTCTACGCTTATCCGAGAATGTAGGTAATTTTTTATTCTTTTAAGTACGGAAAACGAAAGTTCTACACTGCGGTGACAAGAAATTTTCCCAGGCTCAAGTAACCCAATACCTACTGAGATATGTAATGATATTTCTGTATGTGGGTATGCTTCCTTCAAAACGTTGTGATTTTTTAATGTGACGCCAAGAATTGTTTTAAAAGAACACATTCTTCCTGTAGACCAAGAGAGCCAGATCAATCGGGTATAATTTTTGTAGTTTAATGGCGTTAAGTCTAACTTCCTCAACAGGAATTGTATCCCGTTGGCATAAGAATGAAAAATTGGCGGTTGCTGCGTCATATGAAGATTTGAGCGCCCAGAACTCGTCCCACAATTGGTCGCATATTAGGAAAAATGGATTAATCTTTTGGTCCCAAAAGGTCGCTAATACTACCTCCCGACACTCATGGTATAGTTTCTTTTTTTCTTTTTTTTCCTGTGATCGCTTCTAAATTCTTCTGTGCATTTTTTCTTACCAGCTTCCTCAAAAGCTTCAAAAGATTCCTGTTTGTTCTCTATGAAAGTTATAAGTGGACTCGTAGAATCTGGACCTTAACTGTACGTCTGTCTTGAAACCTTCAAGAATTTTGGAAACTATATAAGCTTTTTGGTGGCCAGCGTCACTTTTTATAGCTTCAAGAGCCGCTATTATTTCGTTCCAATTTTTGTTAGACCTGGCACAGGCATTGTCCCTAGCTGACCATCGTGTATATCACAAATTTTCACAGTTCCATTTTCAGGTTTAGCTCAAAAGGATTGCAGTAATTTTGTACAGACGTTGATGCTAAAAAAAAGACATACATTTGCAGCAACCCTAAAAAGTTATTTTTCTTTCAGTGTATTAAGTAACGTTATTAAAGGTCACGCATACCGTCGCGGGCAATGACCCCCATGGCCCTAGGTTAAATACGCCACTGATAGGGACGACTAGAGTAACAGAAATAAGCTCGCTTCAATCGTTTATTGTTGAATGGGGCGTGTTAACGGGTACAGCGTGACCTATTTTATTTGGTCTATTGTGCCAACTCCGTTCTTAAAAACATTTCAAAGTTAAGGCTTACAGCCTAAAATAGATTTGGGATTCATATCCCAAATCTCCCTGGAAGCAGGAAAGTCGCGATGAGGTAGACTCAATGCCTGATTCTCTAACTCTCAATGTACACCGCAGTTTCGAGAGCTGCCCGCAGAACCGACAGCTATAATCAACTACCAGCCCTGCTTTGCTTAGACTATAATTGAGCAAAAAGTGGCCCGTAAGCTCTGTTTTCCCACCTCTTGCAATTTAAAAGTTTGCCACATTGGCTTTGTCGATTTGAATGAATGTTTTAGCTTGACGAGTGCCCTGGGTCCTTGACCAGCTATGACGAAACAGTTGGTGGACACAATTCCTGATGGCCGATTTTACGATTTTAGCTGACTAAGCTGCAGAAAGGTTCCGGGCCACCAAGGGATGCGTTTGCCATACTTTGGCCAGGACATCGGCAAATTCATTACCAATGTGACCTTCGTGGCTCGGAACCAACTTCAGCGAAACATTGGTTTTTCTGCTGAGGGATTTCAGAATAGGAGCACTTAACCCATTATCGGGTAAAGCTGTGCTTCCTCTAAACTTTAGAGTCTAAAGCGAGGGCTACCCTGCTGCCATTCTAACCGACTACTAGTAACCGTCATAAATGGTTTGTCGAAATCCAGAATGGCAGGAATGTTATCGGACAATGAGATCATTGACTCCGGGTTTAGCTCCTTGAGGTTCCCTGGCTTAAAGTAAAATAGCCCCAAAGATGCAGGACCACTTTGCCCACTAGTAGGTGGGAGGTTCCATAGGGCTTCGATAGCCGCAGCTCCCGTGTACCAAGTCAGGCCAGCCTTTGCATCTTTCCCAGCTTGATCTTTTGTTTGGTCTTGATCCACCACGCAATGGATGCATACGTGACCATGGGCTTTATGACCGTCGTGTATAGCAAAACATTAACCCCGGTTAGAGGTTTCCAGGAGAGCTCTTGAACCAGGATTATGCCTAGAATGGCAGCAAGCTGTAGAGGGGTTCGTTGTAAGACCCTTCCTAAATGTCTGTCTAAAACCGTTTCTATCGTTTTTCAGAGGGAGGACGAGAGGCTGATGGGTCGATAGAATTTTTCTTCCTTATACAATATTTTCCCCCATTCAGGAATGTAACGGTAACGGTTGCTGGTTATCTTGCCGTGATATCTTGAAAAAATTCCTTGTGCCCGTATTGTATGATTTGGGCGGGCCTATAGCACATGTGGCTCCAACAGGATGATACCACATCACGCAGCTCGTGCTCCATGCAAATATGCCTGGAACATGGAACTTGGTACCCTGAAATTATAGCGTGTTCCAGTTTACAATTTTATGGGCAGCATAGCATTTAGTTGAAATAAGGATTTCAAACAGTGAAGTAGGTCTGGCAATCAATTAGGAGAAACCCAAAGTAATACAGCAGACACGAGTTAATATACCATGGATTGGAAGAAACCTTACGATAGATGAGCATACCTAAAGCCCCCATTCACACACAGGCCGCCGGCAGGCCGTGGCCTGAAGGTTTCTCGTCTTGAGGCCAAGTATCACTACACACTCACCGGCAATCGGCCTACACTCCAGAACAACATGAAAAAAACTTTATATGTCTGGGCATTTATCGTCAGTCCGCGCCAGATTTGAACTTCCATTCGTTCTGAATATTATTGGAGACCTTTTAAGCTATATAACAAACCTGACAAACCTAAGCTATATAACAAACCTGCCTGGAGTAATTCTGCTGCTTCTCCAACGATTTAATTTCTTGCAGTAGTTAGAAGAAGTATGTTCTATTTTATTCTTATTTGCAAATCTATCATTTCATCGTTGTCTTTGATGACTGTGGACTCCAGGTGGTTAAATTGGATTCGAAATTATATTCCTCTAGGTGGTGTTGTGGTTTCTTCTTCTTCTTTTCACCCTCGACTATGGGTTTGGCGGTTTGGCTCCATCTTCTAATTCCGTGAATATTTCTATAAGGTATGATCTTAATCTTGCAAGGCCTGCAGTTTCTTTAGTGACATGTGTCAATATCGTCTTTAGTTGTAGCCATTTGCTGCTAGGGTTGCCTGATATCTCTCCAATACAGTCTGTTCTTTGAGACGATCAACATTGAATTTCTTTTGTTTGTTGTTTCTTTTTACTTGAGTGAACAGCCGACATCAGAATTTGGCTTTTGCTAGGAAGTGGTCCAATTCACAATTCGCACCTCTGCAGGATCTGCCATTCTGTGTATGAGTATATGGTCTATTTGATTACAGTATTTTTAGATAGGACATTGTAATGGGTGTTTGTGAATGTGACGATCATATTTTATAATAGAAAGTGCCCTTGGTCGTTTTCTTTTCTCGTTTGTCTACGCGTGTGGGTTTATGATCGATAGGGTAAAGTATTTGATTCGGACTCTGATTGAAGATAGTCGTTCATTTAATTGGCTTGACTTCTATAACATAAATATAATTAACATATATGAACAATATAAAAAATTGTCGCTGTCCTTAAAAAAAGAAATGACTTTCTGAAACTTTACATTTTAATACTATTTGACAAAAGGTACAAGCTTTGTCGTCCCCTCAAAAACACACCTATGCTATCATTTTTACTATAAATTTGGTAATAAAAAAGTTTTAAAAATATGACAACTTTTTTGGTTTTTTGGTCATAAAAAGAAAATAAAAATGGTTGGGTGAGAATTAGACTTGCAACGAATATTCGGCTATTATTCGGTTTCCGCCTATTCGGCTGCTTTTGTCCTATTCGGCCGAATACCGAATATCTAGATACTATTCGGCCGAATACCGAATACTTAAGTAATATGCTTTGTTGTAATCAGATAATTGGTAAAATGAAAATATTGATTTATTTTTTAATATTGGCCTCGATTGCCGAATCCGGTGGATCGGAAGTTAGTGCGGATTTGACTCTTTGCGATTCCCTAATCCGCCGTGTGTATGTAATCGTGAATTCACCAATCGCCGGATTCGCAAATCGAGGCCAATATATTTTTCTTATAATCAACTTAATTACAAAAAATAACAAAAAAACTAATGGATGTCTATGCACTTGAATTATCGTAATTAAAATTTAGAAGTGGTAGATTATGATGCAGAAACACTATTTTTTCTGCATTGTCAGGCAGTAGTTTACTCCTTTTCTTCTCGTAGGCAATCCCAGCTTCTGGGAAAAACGCTCTGAATACACACTACTGCCGACAAAATTACATCGCCGAATTTTTTCATACATCGTTGGGGTCTCATGAAAGAAGCTTAAATCCAAATTTGTGACCTCCCACTCTTTGCAGGTTTTTGGAAAACTCAAAAAGTTTTTTGAAGGCGTTTTTCTCTAAATCAGTGCACTTTAGAAAAAAAGTTTTTAAACAAAAAATGTAGAGGACATTGCCGTCTACAATTAATGTCATTGAGACAATTCTGTACGACTTGAAATGCAAAAAGTAGATGGCGTTAAAGTATCAAAAAAAGTGTTTTTTCGCTTTTTCACACAAAAAACATTTTTTTCCGTTATAATTTAAATGGAAAAATTGTTCCTCTTCAAAATACAAACAACATTTATTCAAACATTTTTTTCTTTCGACTTACCGTTTTCGAGCTACAGCTTACCGAAGTATGAAAATTGTACTTTTGTACAAAGCCTAAGTACGGTGCCGTTTGGTGCGTTGCCCACAAGTGATATAACATGCTTGTTTCGACTGATTAACAATTAAACTTAGTAATTACTTTTATTTAAAAAAAATTACAATAAACAATTGATGATTATAATAAATAACTTGATATTTTCAGTGAAATGTTTGGATAATAGTTCAAATTGTCCTAATGCATTGAAATTAAATGATAAATTAATTTAAAAAATTAATGATAATAATCATAATATTCATAAATTTTTCTTTCCAGTTACGTTAAGGTGATTCAGGTGTATAAAAAAAGGCCCTGTACCAATTTCATTTTGTGTTTGTTTGACAAAGATCGTAATCAATGCTTTTTTCTTGTACACAGTTACATTTTTGATCCAATTTATACGTTTTGATTATATGAAATTTGGTGGAAAAGTTTTATTGCGTGTCACTTTCAGAGAAAAATGCATTCAAAAAACTTTTTGAGTTTTCCAAAAACCTGCAAAGAGTGGGAGGTCACAAATTTGGATTTAAGCTTCTTTCATGACCCCTAACGAAGTATGAAAAAAATTTCGGCGGTGTAATTTTTTCAAATCAAAAATACATATTGACTGTACTAAAACACGGAAATTTATCTTCTTGCTTGCCACCATGTGTATGGATATGGATTGTCATGACGCGTATGTTGGTAAGACTTAAATAAAGGTCTATTTCTATTGCAACTGAATTTTTTTCTTTCGTGTTGTTATACTGTTCTCTCCTTTCCGTCATAGAACAAGATCCCAGGGTTTTTTTAGTTCATCTTTTTAAAAATTTTCCCAAAAGCTCCCGTTTTCGTTCGTCTTCATTGCTCTCCGTTCTTCCTGATGTGGACACTTCCATATGAAGTGTACAACATTGAACTCGTAGACTGAAAGAACGAACGAAAGAGAACGAGGCCATGTGATTCAGCCTTAAGCGTGCACGGCGATTCGATGGGAGGGCCGAGAAACATACACGTCGATACAAGTTTTCTCGCAACGCGCTGACCGAATACTTTTGCCGAATATTCGGCTATTCGGCCAGAAAGTACACAGAATATTCGGTATTCGGCGTATGGCCGAATATACTATTCGTTGCAAGCCTAGTGAGAATCTAGGAAATAATAATAATAATTAAGCAATTTAAGGGAATAACAAAAGATACCAGAAACAAGTCAATTCCGTTCAACAAGGTGGTCATTGTGCCTCGAAGAACATGATAATTACTTCATTAGGATTATTATAGGATACAGAACCACGTACATAACCTATTTTGTGTTTTATCGGGCACCCAAATCATTATGATACTTAAACTCCACTTAATTCTCATTTCCAGAGGCAATAAAAAGTCATAAAGGACCTTCGGCATCCCCCTATGGTTCTCATAATTTTATAAATAACTGAGGCTACAGCCATTAAAGATGTGAAGCCGTAAATTGTGTATGACACTCGACCGTAAACACGTAAGTGGGGGTGAAGAGCATTGAACCGGGGGCGGTTTCTCTGCTCTTTAGTGAAGTAACCTCAAATGGCCATTTTGAGTACACAGCAGCAGGGCACACACAAAAACTCACACACTAACACGACTCTATATACACATAAACAACAAATACACACGCATAACATGGCAATTATGCTTGGGGCAGCCCCGCGCGTCCAGCTATAGGGGTGGCTTGCAAAAACATATTACCATGCAATAAAAACTCCACAGTAATCGCATATGGATGTTACGACCGTAAAATTGAGGCCCTTGTACTCTCCATCCTGGGCTGCCTGTAATTATAATTTAATTTAACGTAAAGAACAAATTGCTCAGATACGGTAACTTTATGTACATGCCACTAGCTCTGGTCAGAAAGGATAACGACAAAGGACACCGGGGGGGTCAAAAGTTGTGACACACAGGGACGACGGAAGCTTTTTAACAAGGATAACGAGATTTTAAAATTGTCGAGTCGGCTCCTTGGTGTGCATAGGTAGGTAGATCTGCAACAAAGGGCTGTGTACATTTAATTAAATGTTTACCTTTCAGTTCTAATGAGACAATGAAGCGGTTTAAAAGTAGCACTTAATTTTTTTTTGTATTCAAAACTCCTGCTTCAACGTTGATAAGCGAACTAACTGTAAACAGGAAAAAAAAAATTAATTAAAAATGGGGATTTTATGAGGGACGACAAGAGCGATGTTTTCGTATATTCCCCAGTTCTGGATATCCGAGGTCGATGCAAACTTTTATTTCAATCGGATCTGAGGTGGGGTGGACGAAATCAACCATGTTGCATAAACTCAACACCTATACGGGTTCACATAAATTCCATATTATCAATGTGCAGGTAAAAGGATAAGTTTTCAGCAACGATATTTTTAGCAAAGTTCTATTGTTAAAATCTAAAATGCGCCCGTCAGAGGTATGTAGGCCTCTGTTGCAAATATGTATGTATTCTTAATCGACCATTCCAAACGCGAGTGTCTTTTTACGTAGCGGACTCCCAACTAAGTACTAACCAGGTCCATGGTGCTTGACTTACGCAATCGAACGAGAACCTGGTGTACTGAGTATACTAATGACATTTGGAAAAGCATAATTTTTACTCAGACCTGCTGTGCTTGTTTTGGGTGCCATGAAGGCGACTCAGTTCAGCTCATAGATAAAGCCCCTTTGTACTGTAGACGGTTCAAACCATTCGGAAAATCGGAAAGATAGTAGAGAGAAGAGTGAAAGAACTCCAACATCAACAGCCGGTTTTATCACACCGGCTTCCATCCAATACTACCGTGGCAGGATACTAACTTCCGTGATCGAATAGGAAATGGATTCCTCGCGGAATGGATTCGAACCGCAGACCTTTAGTCGGGCGCCTTAACCTCTGCTAGAGTACCAAGCCCGGCAAGCATGCAGTAAATAAAAATATATTTACATATAGAATATGTGCTGTGCAATAACTCTCGCAGACTGGTGAAAAAGTGGTCAAAAATTCAGAGCAGCGACAACTAGTCATTGTCCTAAAAGAAAAGTGAAGGTTATATCATTGAGATTATCCCTCTGGCTTTAAGGGTTGGGGTCAGGCTAATAAACTCATGCGTAAAATGGTTCTTAATACGAAATAAGAAACTGGTAACAAGGACAGGAATAAACGACAACGATTATTGCAAAAATAACCCAAACAACATAAAAAAGTGAACATGGAACCTTCAAACTATGTGTAGAGGTGCACAACAGCCAGGTGATACCTTTACCGTGTCTCCATGCACAATTTGAGTAAAGTTTCGTTAAATCCAAGTAAACTCGACGAAACTAGTCGGATTAGGCCGGGTTTTGCAAATGTGTTGCTTTGAGTATGTGTTTACTGCACATAAACCAATGGTAACATAATAGCTGCGTTCCTTTTCAGCTAATTTTTACTATTTATTGCTCGTGAGTACTCGCAGCTACACTTGCTCTAACATACGAGCAGATAACACTTTTAGTTACGCAATTAAAATCCGCTAGAGGAAAGCTCTCATTTGGAGTCTATTGTGAATTATTTTAATTACCCTATCACCCCATAGATGGCTTTTGATTATTTTGAGATTTTTTCAAAAAACGTCTAGAAATAAAAATAAAAATAATAAATTTATAAATAAGACAAATAAAAATATAAATAATAAAATCGTATTAATTTAAATTGTAAATTATTATTCTAACTTTTTATTTGTATACAAATGAAATAACATCAAAAATGTTAGGTTAGGTTTTACTCAAATCAACAAATTTTGCGTTCCTTTTCTGCTCTGCTCGCAAGTACTAATGTAAAATTAGTTATAATGTCACTTCAACCCAAAACCGTCATGGAAGCGGCATCGAGTTACGTTGAGGGAAGAAGCTTTCTGTAAACTCAACGAAAACTTTAGCCCGGCTCATGGAAACCGTTCCTGTGCCTGTCTAAGGGCCACAAAAATCATCGAGGGGTACCTTTAACCGACCCCGTGATCTTTTAATGAACTGGGTTTTGAGAGCTTTTGAGGAGCTTTTGAGTTCCCATACAAAATCGAAGAACCAGAAGACCCAGATAAAACCTGGGTTTTCGATTTTGTATGGGAACTCAAAAGCTCTCAAAACCCAGTTCATTAAAAGAACACGGGGCGAGAGTCAATGATGACCTTTGCCCACAATCTTGTAAAGCTCTTTCTCAGTAAAAGGCTCACTCAAATATTCCCAGCGGGAAATGGAATCATACCAAGAAGCATGACGGTAGCCTTTTTCGGAAGGCGAGAACTCCTTCCTTTTAGCATTCCGCTCCATATCTTTTTTGTGCAGCCATGTCATTAGAAGGAATGAGTCGAAAAGCTCTAAAGCTCATTCACCTTCCCCACGCATTCCCGGTAAGGTGTTTGTGATACGTTCTCTTTTATTTCTTCCAAGGCAGTACAATTTCTTACACCTTCGAAATATATTGAGATCCTTGGAAGATCTTGCTTTAATCCTTTTATAATAATCTTTTAGATACACCTTTTTATATACAATTTAATGGTAAATTGTATTAACTGAATAAAAACTTTACATTAATTACATATCCATATTTGACCCTTCCATCCTACTTTTGTGGAACTACGAATACGAACTCCTTCCTAAAAGCTTCTTGAGGAAGGCCTTCAAACTTTTTCCGCTGGGAATGTAACAAAAAAGCTCTCTGATTACTCATTCGAAATATCTCGGGGTTCGAGATTTTACACATGGCGAATGCGATATAAGGTAATCAAATTACGCCCAATCTTGTTTTTATGCGGAGTGACCTAGGTTGATGTTCATGTTAAACCTTACAATTTAGGGTTACCTTTGTTAATGTATACGGCCCTAAGTGTCTAATTATAAAGATGGCCTAACAAGCATCCAAGAAATAAGATACATAGCGAATTGTGTCTGGTCAAACGATGCTTATAACATATATAGAAGCTGTCACATAAGATACCATAAGCTCTAACGCTTATAGGTTAGTAAAATCATGAATCCTAACGTTCGATTGGCTTTAAGACTCTGCCCCCTTCCGGATAAGACAAATTTAGGTAAGTAAGCTGAACGATAAAAAAGAAAATTCTTCGTAGTAATTGAATCGAAACTTAATACCTGCCCGTTAAGTTAGGACGCATATTTCGGTGATCGAACAAGAAGTAATTTCTTTGCTATACTTATAGGCGATGGAAGAATAGAGAAGACGATAATTTCTGGGGGGAGAGATGACTACAAGGATTTTTAGGCAGAAAACGCAGAAGCTCGACATATGCCCCTGCTAGGGGTTCGAACCCTGATTGCAGTACTTTTAACCGGACGCCTTATCTCCATAGACAACAATATTATTTTATCCTTTTTTGTGCATAATTTTTGTTTTTTTCTGAAGTCGGTTTTTAAAAATTTATTTTATTTCGTACTTTTAAGTCCGTTAATTTTTTTTCGGGGGCAATAAAAATTTTTTTTTATTACGAGAAGTATGACACTCAGCCGCGCGCCGCCGATAAGAATCGAGGCAGTAGCTAAATAGTTTTTGCAGTACTGTGTATTTTCTGAGCAATTTGAAAAAAAAATCCTATTTAATATGAAACAAGATTCCCCGAACGAAATTAAAAAAAATTTATTGTCAGAATATAAAGTCGATTGAAAAAAAATTGCCACAGCCCGAAGAATCGAACTCGCAACCCCATATGGACGAGAGGGAAACCCTTCATTCGCTGCGCTACGATTGTTACAGCGAGCTACGTAACTCTGACTTTTTAGAAAGAGAAAAAAGTCGTATTGCCCGTCGGGGGTTTGAACCCGCAATTCCTAGTTGTAGGTCAACGCCTTTACCGATTCATCCACGCGCCTCTTATCAACCGCGCGACAATAAAATAATTTGTTCGCTGCCTTTGAAAATACTTCGATCCCCCGAGTAAAAATAAATGATGGCCTTAGAACGGGTAAATGCCGACTGTGATTGAAACATAGTCCTCGGCCATCTGGCGGTTAACAGAAGGCTCGTTGCAGGACAGTACGGCCGTACAGGGGGCGATTGGCGGTGAAACAACGGCCTTACAGTTCCAATAACGGCCATACGACGGTGGTTCGGCGGCCGTATGGTTGCTGTTACGGGTATACGACGGTGGTACAGTGGCAGCAACGTGGATATTCGCCCTCCTATAATAAAATATATTTCACTGCAATTAAATGTTTGATTTTTTTTCGGTTGTGTTTTTTTTTCAAGCCGTTAAATAACAAAATTTCCCACTAAAATATAAATCAACACGCACCACACACTTCACGTACAACAAACCGACGACTGGCGAGCTCGTTTCTCTTGTGCATCGATATCTTTAAGTAGAATAAATCGAAAGAACCATTGTACATAACGAAAATGATGAAGTTCCCATAAAACACATTCAGCAATACATTTGGTGCAGATTCTTTTTTGGCTCAAATTTCCCGTCGAATGCCCGTTTCTACAGCTCAGTACTTGGCCTTTTAAATTTTTGGGTCAAATTAGGCCGTCGTAAGGCCGTATGTGCTCCCATTAAAAACGGTTAAAAACTCTGCGGCCATCATATGCCCCTTAAAAAGCCAAGCGGCCGGTGTTTGCCCTTTATAAGGCCGTTTTTTATTTTTACTCGGGTTTCAAGGTGTACTAATTTTACCAGCTTTTTATGCCTGCCTTCTAACTCCTGTATCGGAATTTAAAAAAAATTGCACGGGACCACCGTGAGAAAATAAGAAAAAAAACAAAAAAGTTATTGCGTTACAAAGTTATGCGTGAACAGGACCAAAAAATACCTACGCGTCGAATTGATAACCTCCTCCTTTTTTGAAGTCGGTTAAAAAATGTTAGTTCGGATGTAGATTCGACATTAAAGCCCACTAGAGACACAATAGACCACCATCGTGAAGTTCAAATACTTTCACACAGGTGGCGCTCATATCCAAAGTTCACCACACAGGTTCTTGTCCCGAATAAAGCTCACACACGAACCCACAAGAGATGATATCACTGCGCCAGTAGTGACTTAGCTATACTATTATTCAGGTAATCACTAGCATCGTGTACTTTGATGAAACACAGCGATAGTGAGCACAGCGTCATATTGTTAAACGACACCCTGCTGGAAAGTCTGAGAGACAAACCACTAGACACACTGGTGAGCCTTTCAAGGGGTCTGCTCTACAAATATGAGGTATAGTGGTGTAGTACAATTGGCCAAGTAGTCGCTGCGCTACTCTTGGACCCTGAGCGCCTGCAAAACATCATTCGAAATAAAGTTGTAAAAATTTCAAGTAATCCTTACATCTAGAAAGAAACCCAATGACTAATGGTGATGATTAAAATTACATTAGGCATTGCCGCTTCACTATTTCTATTAATAGGATTTTACAAACATAAAATAAGAAAACAATCAAATGAATGAGCGAAATTTTCCCATTTTAACACACACACATACGCACAAAAAACTATAGAAAAGAAAAGCCTTAGCCCGATTCAGATACTGAAACATTTTCCTCCTAAAAATAAAACCAGCTTCGAATGACTAAGCAAACTTCTTGATGAGCTCTCCTGCTATTTTAGCAAAAAAAAAAACATTCCTTTTCCCGATATAATAGCATTTTAATTAACAGACTGCTACCAATTATCCTGAAGCATTTTGTTTACAAACAGCTTAAAGCGCACACACTCAAACGTCCTATGCAAACAGCAGCTAAAAAGCAGAAAAACAAGAGCTTAAATGTCCCAAGGACTAAGGAACCCCCATTGAGTAATATAAATATCAATTTGTAGAAACAAAGGAGAATGAAAGGAAGAAAGGACGAGATGGAAAGGAAGGGAAAAAAACGTTCGATGAACCAAACCCGAATGATATATCGTTCACGGATCCCCGTCTTTGGATAGGAAGGACAAGCAAACAAGTAGGAAACGGATAAAGATGGAAAAACACGGAAAACTAACGCGGGCAGATTCCGATACACAGAGACATATAGAAATTTCGAAATCAGGGTACTCACCCGGCAATAAATCCTTGCAATCCGGCACTGCTGTTCTGTTGTTGAGAAAAATCTGCACAAAAACTTCTCCCCCGCCACTGTCTTCACACTTAAACTTTTGTCCTTTTTGTTGTTCGGAATTTTTTTTCATTCCCCTCTGTTCCGTTTTTTTGTGACGCTTTTATTCTATGGAGACAATAACCGAACGGAAGAAACAAAACGGGATGAAAAACCGTGATAAGGGCGCGGGGTGACAAGTGCTACGAATTACGGAGACTGTCCGAAAAAATCACCAATCGAGTTTGATTAATGTCCGAATTATCCGAAGTGATTGATGAAACGTCAGTTTGGTCCTTCGCGCGTTATTGTTCCTCGGCTATCTCTTTCGCACGACCTCGCAATTTATTTACACTATTGCAGTTCCAATTTCACTATGGTGTCGGGGCGTGTGGGGGCGAAATGTGCGGTGTCCTTGCTGGTGGTATCGATGTGTGTGTGCGTGTGTTCATTTCGGATAATAGCATGAGCGGGTCATCATTCTTATTTGCAAAAAAAACGTCCTTTCGTCCACTTTTCACTGTTCGACTTCATGATGTACACCAGCAGATGTGTGGATACGAAGGACCAGACCCACATCGAAGCCACTGGGTACGTCATTTTGAATTTTCCTGATGTTCTGTTTAGTTTGGGGTGCATCCTTCTTCTTCGGATTCCCCATAATGTCCTGAATTTGGACATTTTACCTAACCATTTCCATTTGTCGGATCGACGTGGCTTGATACTGAAAATAGACAAAGAAGAGAAAGGATATTAGATACGCCGCATAACAAAAAAGGGTTCAGGTTTAATATAACACATATGTATGTGTGTGGACAAATGGTGTAGTCGTGTGCATGTATATATGAGAATCCGGCATAAATTTGCCAGATCCTAATTTTTTTTGCTCCGTTATCTTTCGCATAAAATTTCAATGATTTATTGTTTCGCGACTGTCAGCTCCAGGAATGGGATTTGCTTTTACTCGAGGAAGTTTTGTATGAAAAAAATGTTGAAAATTCCCAGGAGATTTAATTCACGCCACTTGTGGCCTGGCATAGTTTTCAGTAGCATAAAGGGCAGAAGATTTATAACTTTTGTATATATATAATATTTTTTTTAAAAAGGACACAAGTTGTTGAGGTTTACTAATCTAGTTAAGGATTCGAATACAGGACTTTTTGTAAAAACACTCACGCATACGAATTTTGAGTTATTGTTCTCGGAACTTTTAAGATTTTAGATTTGTTTATGGGAAAGTCTAGAGCTTTTTTGTACTGCCGACGAATCGATCATTGAGTACAATATCGGGCAGCAAGATCTTGCCGAAAAGATAGTAGAGATATGCATGAAAAACGACCAACGCCAATACACGATTCCATTACTCCATCAGCTCTTATCCAATACAACCGCAACAGAACTCTCACTTCGGTGATCAAATAGGAGAAGGCGTCCTCGCTTATTATGCGTATCGTTTAAAGCACGAGAAACGGCAAGGGAATTGATGAAAACAAGGAAGACCAGAAAGGAGAAATGTGCGAAGGAAGATGGTAACGGGGGAAATTCGAATGAGAATTTCGTGGAATAGAACCATAGATCTCTGAGATGATAAGGAAGGTAGGCAGGTAAAAGCGGCAAAAGAAAGGGTGGGTGAGTTTAGTCAGTAGGAATCTGACACAACCGTCTGGGTGCGTACACCCAGCGGAGTCTCCTGTCATAGGCATGGAAGCTTTAGACAGGCGGTCGCACACATTCCCTGCTGCTTGATCGATGTAAGATTCTCATCACTCCCTCGTAAAAAAAGGGGAAAAAGCTTTCCCGTGATGTCACTCAGCTCTTTTCAAAATTAAAAAGCGGAAAAGCTTTTCAAGATGGAAACGGAGCTTTTTCTTATCAGCTTACCTTCCCCGTGTTCTTTTAATGAACTGGGTTTTGAGAGCTTTTGAGTTCCCATACAAAATCGAAAACCCTGGTTTTATCTGGGTCTTCTGGTTCTTCGATTTTGTATGGGAACTCAAAAGCTCCTCAAAAGCTCTCAAAACCCAGTTCATTAAAAGAACACGGGGCTTGTATTATTGTACCATGGTAAAGAACTACGCGTGGAACGATGGACGAGCTCTTTAATAGCCGGGCGGGAAAGCTTTTTTTCTGAGGAGCTTCCGGGGCACGAAGCTTTCAGTTTCAAAGAGAGAAAACAAAACCTCTTTCAGGCCTGGAGCTTTAATGTTTGTTGCATGAGTTTTTGGAAGGGGATTCCGCTAGTGATGAATTA
The DNA here is from genome assembly GCA_963855945.1 of Thereva nobilitata. Taxonomy (NCBI): domain Eukaryota; kingdom Metazoa; phylum Arthropoda; class Insecta; order Diptera; family Therevidae; genus Thereva; species Thereva nobilitata. Next base: position 44,048,592 of record OY979696.1, on the reverse strand, counting down.
TGGTTCGTTACAAAAGGGTCGGAGGAGGGCTGTAGAGTATGAGGGTGAGCCCAGCGGGTTAGCAGGAGGTTCTCAATTTCAGTGGAACAGTCGCTATAATAATAGCGATAAAGTATAGAGAGGGCTGCTACATTCCTACGGTGGCTTAAAGAGCTGGCCATACCCATTTCACGAATCGAAACTTTTCCTAAATCTTGTATGAAATTTCAAAAATCAACTACCAGTGATGTCACACCATAAACGCTCTCCGTAAGAGCATACGGTACAGGGTAAAATAATACAAGGTAGGCTCATAAGGAAAAGCTCTGTTTCCATCTTGAAAAGCTGTCGTGAATGACGTCACGGGAAAGCTTTTTTCCCTTGTAAGCTAAGATCTCAAAAAACCATGGTTTCGTATGAGGCTTTGAAAGCTCTTATTTTCCATAAAAACAAGCGTTAACAATATTCTAGAGAGCTTTACTCTGAGATTGTGCTTTACATCCATGCTGCAATAATAAATTTTTCCAAGTCCAAGAAATGCCGATTCCCTCCTAAGAATATTCCAAATCTAAAAATGATGAAAAATTCCGCCTTGCTTCGGCCTCTTTTCAGTCTTTTTTTATACTCATGAAGGGTAATGATATTAGTTTTCAGTGTAAAAAATATTTTCCGCCTTATTTCGGACAGAATTCCGTCTAAAATTCATTTTTCTGTCTCTTTTCAGTCCTTTTTCAGTTTTATATTTTCACCCGGGTAAACTTCCTGCGATGGAAATTTTCGAGCGTTTTCATACTTATATGCCTGACAGGAAAAAATTTTGATTACTCGAAATCTACTGAATAGAAATCCACACCATATTCCACTTCCCCTTCGCCCAAAAGTGTTTTTTCTGAAAATCAAGAAAAGTGCCTGTTTTCAAACGCGTTTATGAGGTATTAAATCGAACCCCACAAAGTTTTCATGAAAATGGGTTGGTAGAGTAACTCCAACCAGAATAAATAGGGCTTTTCAAAATAACTCTAGCACCACTGTGGGCGTTGTTCAAACTTTTTTCCTGAAACGGCTGTTTTTACATTTTTGAGATTTACGCGAAAAGCTATAATTATTTTTGCATGAAAATTTTATTGTAGGTAGGCACCAATAGAAGCCACAATTTCAGCCCTGAAACAAGGTTCTACGATAATTACAGACCCTGTAATTAAATGTCAAAAAATGGCCATATTTCGCGGTTTTTATTTTTTTTTGGAAAAAGTTGTTGACCGATTTCAATTGTCCAAAACTCATAATTTTCGTCTTTTTAAGCGCTATACGTAATAGTTATTACTATTTTTTGTTTTCTAAAAACAAAATTTTTTCGCACATAAAACGTTGAAAAACGTGTTTTCGCTACCATTATTAGGTTTTTTCCACCTGCTCTCCTGGATCGATTTTTCCAAAACACATTCATTGAATTCCTACGATTTTTCTCTTAATTATAGCGTCGAAAAATCACAGGGTAGTTTTATTTCAACTATTAGTTTTTTGTGAAGTTTTCGCTATGAAAATTATTATTAGTCTACTACTAATGAAAACAAATTGATTAAAGATTAATTTTAGAGAGTAAAAAGAAAAAAACATTTTTGTTGAAGAATTCTAAATAAATTGAAAATCCCCTAAGGAAATTAACACCATTTTTAGCAAGGGCTCAAGGCGTTTGTTTATTTAACAAATTTCAAAGGTATTGTCTTAACGCCAATTTGTGCTAGTACCATTTAAGTGTAATTCGATATCTAAATTAGACTTCTTGAAAATTTATGGTTGAATGTCAAGCTTGAATTGGATAAAGCTTAACGTCCTTATCGTGAAGTAAGGATATAGGATAATGGTTTCGGAGTAAAAAATATTAAATTTAAACATTCTAAATAGACAATCCTACACCTTATCTACATTCCACAAGCATTTCTTCTAACATAATAAAAAAAAATCCGATTCAAAATATTATTTCATTGTTGACTTGACATCCAAACATATTAATTCATGGAAATTTTAAATTATGTTGAAAATATACAAGGGAAAATCCCCCAACAAGGCTCCACGTCAAATTGGTCCAAAAATGCCTGGCATAAATAATCCTGAAATATCTCGTCGCCTGTCCGCCAAAAACATCTCGTTTACATGTTTAAAAGTAGCCACAGAATCCTGGAAGCCATGGGATAGCCTCAACAGCTTCCGGAAAAGAAAAGAAAATGCTCAAATTAGATTTTAATGACTGAATAAATTAGGCACAGTGTATCTAAGGCACAGGAATAATAAATTAATTTTATCCTGCAGCTCCATTTTTTTATCATGGCTCCAGGATTTTTTTTTCATTCCCTTTTGCCTATGGATAATACACGCACAGAGATTTATCCTCCTTTAAAAAGGAAAATCCATGGGATAAACTTTTCTTCGGCAGTTACAATTTTTACCCTCTCCTTACCTTTGCCGTATTACACTTTTGGCAGAGCGTGTTCAGAAACCGGGGTATTTTGGCGGGGGTGGAAATGTAAATGATTCGGGGAAGGACTGCCATTTTGACGTTAAGACTGATGTTTTACTGTTTTTAAGATCGTTTTAAAAGGTTTTTGTGTTAACGAGTAGGTTTCTCGGATTATCTCCATTTAGAAAAATTGAAGATTTCATTTATCTTTTCATGGAATTTATCTTTAAGCCTTTTGTATTGCATTAAGGAGTTTTTGCGAATTATTTAAATTGTGAGATTGTTTCATGAAATTGAAGTGAAATTACGTCTACCAAAGGGAGTGTATTTAGTGTTAGCAGCAGGATCTCTTGTTATGTTTTGTTTACATTGTATATAATGGTTTTAATTCACATATAGACCAGACCAACCCTACTCCTATTTCGGAGCTCAAAGGTCTGGGAAAAGTTCGTGGCGTTTCCTGATAGACGGCGCCATTTGCAAATAAGTTAGGACACCACTAAATACTCGTTTAAAAGGTTCAAGTGCAAATTTAGGGACTTTTAACTTATGCTCATCTATCGTCAGGCTACTTCCTATCTGCAGTCTGTTCACTCGTGGTGGACCTTTATTTCCGTAAGCTATAGATTGGTAGTCCCCTAACAGTCTTTCTGAGTCTTATGCCTTACTAAGTCTTATTCCAAACGCGCTGGTTTTTCTTGTTTCTCTTTCAGGTTCTTAAGTACCGCCGACATTACTTTGCGATTTTACTAAAACCCCTATAACTCAGATTTCCAGGCTTGAATTGGTTCAGTAGTTTGTTTAGTGTTTGTCTGATTCAAGGTAGGTTACGTTTAACAACGAGATCGTGCTCCTTGCTATCGGGGGACAATTCCCAGTTAAAGACTGCAGGTAAAACCTTAGGGCGCAGGGTCCGGTAATCAACTCGACAAGTGACTTGACTCCCTTTCTTTTGCCCTGCAATAATTCTGTGGCTGCTGTGCGAAACGGCACACGAAAAAAACACAGTGATTTTTTCGGTCTGTATAATCGTCCAACCGTGACAGCACAAGTGCCACCACGCTCAGAATCTGCACATCTGACGGAGCTCTTTGCAGCGACTTTGTCCATAGATTGAATTTGCACGCTGACATGGTTTAATTGACCAAGGAGCTGAAGCTGATGGACCATTTGAAGAAAACCATCTTCAGCGATGAGGCATACTTTCAACTCGATGGTTTCGTCAACAAGCGGAATTGTCGAATCTGGGCTGATGAGAACCCAAGAGTTATTGTTGAGAAGGATATGCATCCACGTAAAATCATCGGGTCGTACTTTTTCGAAAACGAAGACGGCCAAGCTGTCACCGTGATTGGCATACGTTATCGCTACATGTTAAGGGATATTTTTTGGTCGCAATTGGTGGCTATGGATGTGAACAACATGTGTTTCTAACAGGATGGTGCCACTTGCCACACAGCCTTGACTTTTCGAAAGCAAAAGTTCGATGCTCGCATTATCTCCCGAAATGGTGATCTCAGCAACCATTCAAATGCTGAAGCACGAGATAATTCGACACATTAATGAAATTGAGCCACAATTTTGCCTTAGCGCCATCCAAAATGTAGGCAAGCGCATACAGGTCTGCCACCAGATGGTGGACGTTTGGGTGATATTTTGCTCCATACATGATTGTAATAAATCACATTACTTATTAAACGGTAAAGTTCTCACCTTCTTTTTAAACTGTTTGTTTTATTCTCAGTTTACATGGTGAAATTCCTAATGCGACACCCTTTAGATTATACTTCTACACAGTGCTCGGATAGTGCCTTGAGTATTCTGCTCTTTCTGCACTGCAAATCCAAGTGTTTAGCAGGTGTTTAGATATAAAATACTCTAGTGTTTTATTTCTATACGATAAAGCGTTTTAATGGTGAGAAGTGTTTACTTTTAAAACAGCAGAAGCGGTTAATGCACAAAATCTAAACGCTAAAGAGTTTTATTCTTAACAGAAATTAAACGATAATGGTGTTTATCAAAAAATTCTAACCTAAGCACAAGTGTTTAAAAGTAAAACACTTATTCGCCAATTAAACACTAGGGAAGGTTATGATAAAGCACCTTTGGGGAACTAAACGCTTTAGCGGTTTATTTTTAAACGGTAAAGTGTTTAGGGGTGGTGGGAAGTGTCTCTCTAAAAATGAAATACTGGGTGTCGATTTAGAGGTACTTTTTCAGAAATAAAAAAAATAAAAACATTTAATTTTATCGGATAATTTTTATTATCATACAAAAGAACAAGAATGTTAAGAAACAAGGAAGTTATTGCATTTTGGAACTAAGCTTTATGAAAAAACTAAAAACAAACAACTCAATTAACAATAGTTATACTATAATGCTTGAAATTAAGTTTCTATAAAACTAAATTTTTTTTTGAATTTATCACATGAAATGAATAGGTTTCAAAATGATACAGTTCAAATTATAGCTCAAAATATGAATTTGTTAATTAACAATTGGCCAAAATACAAAAAGTTAAATATCTCGAGTTCACGTTAACAAAAATGAACTTTACTTTTTTTGAAATCTGAAAAAAAATTTTCAATTGTTTTTTCAAAATGGCCAAAAGAATGCAATTGTTGTTATATGTGTAATAAAGAAATGAAAAAGTAACCAAAATTACATTCAAAATTGTTCTTTTTAATTGCATTCGAAAGCTGGCGTCGAGATCTACATTTTGAAAAAAAAAACTTTTTCATTGTGGCCTTAATGGCATAAAATGGCGTGAATTTCAAAGTTTAGATAACAAATGCAATTTCTGTCAATGCCTTCAATATTTTGCCACCAATTTTTCAGGGTCTTTTTATAACATCAAACATTCTGAAAATTGTACGTACTTCAGAGACTTAAACCAACGAGGACTCATTGGCAATTTTATTACGAAGAGACTGGTTTTTAGTTTGCCCCGATCCGACTTATAAAACCGGAGTTATTCACATTTTAAGCTTAAAAGACGCGGTAAAAAAACTTTTAAAAAAAGTCATAACGGAAGAGCTTTCCATTATCCATGTAATATAATGTAGAAAAATTACATGTCTGGCAATTGCCTGGCCCCTGCGTTCTCATTTGCAAGGTCACTGACCATATTTGGGTAGGCATTTTGAATTTCGGTTATATTTCGGCGGCCATTTTAAATTTCGAAAATCGGGCTTCAACGAACGATCAAGGGAGACCCCCATGGACCTTCGTGCAAAATTTTGAAGCTCCGCGATGACTGGTGATTTTTTTTTGCAAACATTTTCGGCAACTTGAGCCCTGTCAGCCACCCATTTTGCACCAACCTAGCTGTCGGGGACTTGGAATTTATATAAAGTAGCTTATAGTCTTCCATCCTACAAATTTTCATGCGCCACATCGATGACTTTTTTTCAATAAGAAGATGACTTCTTTTACCCTTCTTAACTTTGTCCTGCACCACTAAAAGTGTCGGAGAGCTCGGACATATAATCCCGTTTAGTGATAGAATGAGTTGCAATCGAGTTCTCCAGCTCTTAGTCTATAGGAATATACTCCTGGTGATATAATCATAACTTGCTGTATACAGACTATACCTATTCTTGATTTGTTGGCCTTTTTTTACTTCATTTGTTGTTTTCATTTATTTAAATTAGTTTATCCTGAAATGTTTACGCCTTTGTTGACAGGTATTTTTTTAATATGAAAATAAAACCATAAACCTTTAAGCTTTACGAATTTAAAATAATCAGTATAAGACGAGAAAAAATATGAGTGACCCATATTTCACGCAATTATGCTAATGCCCGCCAAGGGTATCATTTAGCATATTCAGTAAAGCGCATCTCGTTCTATCACGGAAGTCAAGCAATATTGGTAGTGGTTTGTATTTAGTCGGAGACCGTTTGGAAAAGCCGGCACTCCGGCACTCGCGGTTGGATTTTTTTTTGTTTTTTTTTTGTTTTTTTCCCCTTTTGCAATGATTTTATTATGTTTTAATATAATATTGATTAATAGTTCTATCAACATAATTTTTATTATTCATTACCAAAAACACGCTACAAACGTTTACTAATTAAACACTTAAGTGTTTACTCATTAAACGCCGCTAAGTGCTTAAAATTCGACTACAACGATTTAAACGCTTTAAGAGTTTAGAAACTAAACACTTGACTTTACCGTGTGCATGTTCAGCAAATTAAAATCCTTTTCTATAGTCTATATGTATTTCAATCAATATAAAAAAGAGTTGAAATCAAGTGGATGCTTATCCTGCGCGACAAAACAAAGAGAAAAACGGATTTTGGTCGGTTGTTATTAATATTATTTTTTCTTTTATTTTGTTAGGTTCTTTAATGTAAGTATCTTAAGTCTATATTAATATTGTGCAAAGCTAAATTTAACTTTAAAATTATATAACAACAAAAAACGGTAAAATAAAAAAAATGTCATATTTCATCGCGACAAAACAAAGAGAATCTAGTTTCTTATACAGGGTGTCTCAGCACAAGTTGCCAAGCGGTTAGTGTTAGATAGTAGACAAAAAATGATCGACAAAAACACAAAAAGGGGCGGGGCTATCTCTGCCCGTTTTCGAGTTAGGGTGTTTTGAAGTTTGTTGTTTCACATATCACCCTGTTTCTCTGTAACCCATTTTCATGAATAAGGTAGCACTGCACGCAGAATACTCCCACCTATCTAAAACTGTAAAAGTGAAGGTTCTACCCTACCAACTTCAAGAGTAATGAGTCATCAAAGTCAAAATTTCGGTTTTTTTAACAAAAATTTCACCTTCAACAACGTTTTTCTCCAAGAAATACGTAACTAATCCATATTTTTTTTCCAAAATTGGAAAGCTTGGAGAATTTCCTATAGCTAATGTCCAGGCAATTTTTGTGTTACGTAGTATATGTCTATATCAATAGCTTGGAGTATAGTCGCAGAGCTGGGTGATATACTCTGTGAAAAGCTTTGCGGAGCAACCAGAGACCATACCACCAAAGCAATAGAGACTTTGGCTGAGAAGCTTGGGTAAATACACAAGGAGGTCACCAGTAGAAATTTTTGGTTCAGTCGTGTCGAACTTGGTCGCTATTAATAATTGTCTCCATGATTTTGGAGTGAATAGAAGTGATTGTTACTTACTGGGCGGTAGTTAGAAGGAATTAACCTTTTTTTCGGAATAGGCTAACATGATCTAGTTTCTAATGGAAAGGGAATGTAAAATGGGGTATTTTTGCTTTTTAACTTCCCAGTAGGACGTTATTGTAATCGGTCCGAAAATCGGATTCGAAATTTTCAATGTATTTACACGTTTCAAGGTCCCAATAGCATTTCAAGCAAAAATTTGAGAAGAAATATATATGTGTGTGTGTGTGCGTACGTATGTGGTCATTTTTTCCTGCACGATTTCGCGCGAACCGAAAAAGATATCGACTTCGTTCAGGTGCCGTTCGAAGCGTGTTCAAGGAAATATGATCTGAAAAGATTTTCATAAAAATTGGTCGAGCCGTTTTTTTGTTTGAAGGACTTAAGTGATTTTTGTACCAGCACGATTTCGCGCGAACCAAAAAAGATATCGACTTCGTTAAGGTGCCGTTCGAAGCGTATTAAAGGACATATGATCTGAAAAGATTTTCATAAAAATCGGTCGAACCGTTTTTTTGTTTGAACGACGTAAGTGATTTTTGTACCAGCACGATTTCGCGAGAACCAAAAAAGATACCAACTTCGTTAAGATGCCGTTCAAAGCGTGTTAAAGGAAGTATGATCTGAAAAGATTTTCATAAAAATCGTTCGAGTCGTTTTTTTGTTTGAACGAATACTGGGAAGTTAATCTTGTGGACCGAAAGGGTCAAAAGCCACATCCCAACTAGTTTAATATGTTGTTTATCATGGAACGGCAATGTTAAATCCAAGTTTTCGACCTCGGCAGACGACCGGGTCATTGTCAAAAATGAAAAAAATCTCGAAATTTTAGGCTCTTTTTTAGTTTTTGTCGATTTTGACCTGAAACGACTGGTTTTTCATCAAAGATTGTTATATTCATTTTTGAAGTGGGTTAAATTTGCAACAATTTGAGGCCAGAACGGTTTTTGTAAGACCAATAGCTTCGGAGCAACAGCTTTTCAAAATTTGGCCAATTTTTCAAGTTACACGATTTTTAGCAAAATTTCATTTTCAGTATCATTCACATTTCTGAATGCTTACATATTGTTTGAAAACCCTCTCTCACCCTCTCAGTGGACTCTCCTGGGGCCGCACGGGACTCCAAAGTGACACCCCTTAACCACTTGAGCAAAAAATGAGATTATCTGTATTTTTTTATTTACAGGCGTGGGTATGTAAAAAAATCAAGGTTCTAACAATTACTTATGTCCTACCTACAAGGAATTCTATCGCAATGCGCACTAGGTACTTTGCTGTATCAAGCTGTATCAACTCCTCGAATATCTTGCTCCACCTGGCGTTTTTGAAAGCATCCTTCACGTCAACTGTTATCAATGCGCAACTCTTATTCACATCCATTGCTGCCTTGTAAGGCTAGTTACCATATTGACAACATCTGTTGCCGATCTAGCCTTCCTGAAACCGAATTGCCTTTCCGACAAACCGCCTTCCCGCACCCCGGTTGAAAAACACTGGGCTAAGGTGAATAGTACTGACAATGAAATTTTGCTAAAAATCGTGTAACTTGAAAAATTTTCCAAAGTTTGAAGGGCTGTTTCTTCGAAACTATTGCTCTTATAAAAACCGTTCTGGTCTCAAATTCTTGCAAATTTAACCCACTTCAAAAATGAATATAACAATCTTTGATGAAAAACCAGTCGTTTCAGGTCAAAATCGACAAAAACTAAAAAAGAGCCTAAAATTTCGAGATTTTTTTCATTTTTGACAATGACCCGGTCGTCTGCCGAGGTCGAAAACTTGGATTTAACATTGCCGTTCCATGATAAACAACATATTAAAAAAGCAATTTGATGCATCGCTCAATGTTTCATTTGACCAAACTATAAGTACCTTAGGGAAAATATTGTCAGGGCCAGTGGATTTATTGACGTAAAGCTCTCTGAAACACCCATCCACTTCGCGAGTCCTGAAGAAAATTCTGTCCTTTTAGTCGGTGGTAAACTCGGGGATGGGGTTGGCTTAGCAGTTCCGCGTAGAAGTTCGAGGTGAATAAAGATGCTAATAAATCGGCCTCGGATTTGCTTTCTTCTATCACCTCCGTCTTACAAATGAAAGAATATCTTGTATAAGAGGAAACCAAGGACCAGAAGTTTTTACTACCTGCAGTGGTATTGAGAATCTTACTTCTTAAACTATCATAAGATCGATGGTTTGACTGTCCTGATGATAAAATTACAGGAGTTTCTCAAGTTAGTATACTAATATATTCACGACAAAGTGACTCATTTGGGGAATGCCTGTATGCACTATAGGTGGCTTCTTTAGCTTTATTTGTGTTCCTAAATTTCCCATTAAACCAAGTCTACTTGACGTAGGCTTTATGGATTTGGTAGAGTGACGACGATGGTCTAGTTTTAGGAAAATAATATCCTTGGTATCTGCGGTTACTATAAACTAGTAATGACTTTTTTCGTAATCTGAAAAGTTTATGTAGGGTACTCTTAACTAAACATTGACTAGCTCTAAAATCTGGCACAGGATCTATAAACTACCAGTAATGTCCTCCTAAATTAGATCGGCAATTAATGCTTACGTGGATAAGAAGTTGGACAAATACCATGAGTAGATGTTACAGTTAATCAATTTAAGACCCTGTTGTGCTTCATAACCATATAAAATCTTCCGTGATTAATGTACATAAAAAAATACAAGTTACCTTGTTAACTTGACAATTAACACCTGTTATAATTGTTGACACCATTTCATAACGCCACACTGATCTATGATAAACGAAGTTCTCAATCCCCTTCTACTACCAGTATACACTTCTCCCTCCATCTAACCAATCATTATATTGACATCCTGTCCACTTGTCATGGCAGAAAGTGATAACCCCATTTATAAAAAAAACCCCCGGAAGGGATGACGAACAGGACAAGAACAGGACAAGTGACCTTTTAATTTTACATAACGCCAAGCGTAGTAAGGCACCTATATCGTGACGTGGCAGCTCAACATTCGCGTGATTCCGTCTTAATGGAAACGTTTTAGCCTAACGTAATTCAGAACATGTGTTAGAGTAATTGTTGAAACAATTCCCCGAGATTTATGCTGTTATAAATCTTTTGTAACGGTTGAAAAAAGTGCTTTTATGAGCACTTTACCCGCAATTATAATCCCTCAGTTTTGACATAGCATGATCTTCCCTTTAGTTTTTTTTTGGTCTGGGGCGGCAGAAGAGGGGTGTCCTTAATGTCGTAATTAAAGTTAGGACGATTTGAGGATTTATGAAGTACTTTTTGGATTTAAAGGAAGCAAAATGGAAGCTAATATTTATTTGTTCATAAAAAAAATAAAATAAATATCGAAAACCCCATTTAAGTGGTTATAAGTTGTATTAAAGCGTAATGGCAACGAGGCGATAAGAGGAGTACTTGAAGAATTTTGCCAGTAAAAAAATAATATCGGATTTACTGTTTTACTCGTTTATGCCATTTTTTAAATAAAAAAATCCCTTGTATATCCTGAATCCCTTGGAGTAAACAATTTGGCACCAATTGCTTCCGCATTTCTTATCCTTGTGAAAATTCCTTTAAAAGCTTGAGCTTTTGGCAGTTTCGTGCAGGAAAAAAACCGGGTCTTACCAGACTTAGCCAAACAAGAAAAAGCTTTTCATCAAGTAAATCACATATTGTTGTGCCCCGCTATGCTTCAGACGTGTGAACTTAAAGAAACCGCCCATATCCAGTTGATGTTCACCTACAAAAAAAAAACTAAAAAAAAAAACTTGAAGACGTTAAGGAAAGGACTCTCTACACTCGTATATACACTGCGGTAGGTGGAATCCTCCGCGCTGCCATCTCTGCTCTCCTCGTGAAATCTTTCACTAGAAGTTTAATTCACTTAGAGAAGCTGGAACATGATTTGACATAAAAAAGATCTCAGGAAGACGTCGTAGCGTATTTCCCCACAGGAATTTTAAATCTTTTTTATGTCATCTTCTCTTCATTTCAGGACACGATTCTACCGCTCTAGAGTATCCTTCTGCCCTTCTTACGTGAACTGAAAGAAAGTTACTGCGGTTTCTTTCGATCCATCCCCGTCTGGGCTGTGTGTACGTATGTACCAACAATGGATGTGTAATGGATGTTGGGGACGGTTTCATTTCGTCCTTATGTGCAGATTTTCTTGTTTGGTAAAACGTTTTTCCTTGAAAAAGTATCAGTCAGGATTATGACATTTTCTAGTTTAAAGTTCAATTCACGAAATGAAAAATCAAAATCCCAACGAAGCTCGTTCGTTCATTTCTATTTTCAATTTAAGCTTAAGCATTTCACTCGTCACATCTAAAGGGACACAATGAAAACCCGTTTTTATCCTGTTGTACACTTTTTGACTAGTTCTCAAACTAATGACGAAATTCTTGAAATCTCCTCTCAAAATTCCTCGTTCCTCTCCGTTCCCGTTTTATATGAAAGTATCCTGACTGCTTTAAATTATTTCGTTTTCTCTCCCTGTGGAGGAATTTACCTAAAATTCTGCAATGTCACCATGATAAGTGATTTTGTGGTAGCAAAGTTATCAATTTCGGTGAAATTTATTTCAAGATCCTTTCAATGGCGCTTTGCGTACACGAATTGAATGGCTCCGTTGGGAGTGACTGTAAAATGCATAAAAGCATTGACATAGCTTCATCAATACGTTTTGTGTATATAAGCATATTTTGACTCTATTCAAGTTTAAATATTGGAGAATTTCTTAAGGGAAGGAAAATCTTAATTGTGATTCTTCGATATTTATTCTGAAGTCTTTGGGATAACTAAAAGACCTGAGATAAAACTAAGGTGTTTTTACCTTGACAATGGAGAAAACTGAAATACAATAACAAGACTATCCGCCCTATTCTAAATTATGACAAGCTTTTGAGGCTTATGCTTGTCATTGTTTGAGACCTTGTGACTATCATCTGTTTTGGTATTCTAAGCCCTAGTCACAAGAAAAATCTTAAATAATTCACCTCTAATGGTGAATTTGTATTCGTGTAGTGAGATAAAGCAAAAGTCTGGGCGACAACGTGGCCAATGTACGCCAGAAAATAGTTTTGCAGTAGAGTGTATGCGAACGTCTCTGAGAAATTATGAAAGATAGAAACCTGTTCTTTATACAGTCATAACTATTTATACAGTCACAACTTTAACAGTCGATGTAACGGTTTGTGGATTGTCAACTTCTCAAATCCTTTTTCTTCAAGTAAGTGTGTACACTTAAGAAAGCACGACAGAAACGTAAAAAACTGGTGACAGCGGTGGGTTATTATCCCGGAAAAAGACTCACCGGTATCTGGGTAAAGCTTGATCACCTCTGAAGCATATATCTCTGGAGTTATCTCCTTCTTCTTCAAGTAAGTGTATACACTTAGGAGAGCACTTGGAAGAAAGTTAAAAACTGGTGGCAGCGGTGGGATTTTACCCCTGACTGCAAAATTAGAATACTAAATTGTCTCAAGTGGAGACTCACCACACATTCTGATTGCGTTGTGACTTTTTTTAGAATTCGGGTATATTTCTTCGATTCCTATTTTAAAACTGGCATCTGTCATTGTCCATTGCCTTTGGTAACTTGTAAAATTTGTTGCAGCCATAGTTACGCTGCTGGGTACACTGGAATTATATCCTAATGTAATGGCGGCCTAACATCTAAGCAGTAATCTGAGTGATCCCATCTCTTTGGAACAAGTCTAAACTAGTATGATGATCTCGGTATTCTTAATGAAGTTATCCATGTTTGGGTCCTGGGTTATAGGTGTTTCGAAGGTAATGAAAATTTGAATACTTTTGCACAAGCAGATCGTTGTGTGTAACCGGACCTTTAGACACGGCCTTGATCCTGCAATCTTCGGTCCCGGAAGTGGCTAGTGGGCACCGATCAGATCCACTTGATGAGCGGATTCTGATATTGAGCGTTGGAGATCTGTGTCTGGTTTGGCCGAGCCAAGTCTCTCCCTTTGACGTTTCGCAAAGCGGCCACAGAATTCTTGGGGATAATAAAAAGTATGTCAGTTCAACCTCCCAGCTTGATTGGAGCCGTTTTGTTTAAGTGGGCAAACGATGGTTGTGTTAGCGGCATAGTCAGCTAAACATCTTCTCAAGCAAACCCAAAACCCCTAACCTACAGTATTCTCTTCCATCCTTTAAATCGAGTTTACTATTAGACATTGCACCATGACTTGAATGAAATGAAAGACTTGTAGTACAAAGGGTGATTCCTCAGCCGGGTTTTATCACCTAAAAAATGGCAGTCTTCATTATAAGGAGATTGCATCGTAAAAGCCCATCTGCAGGCTTTGGTCAATGGAGATAGGTCTGAAATATACGTTTTCTAATACTGTCCCACGATTGCACGGAGGTAACGTTTTCAAGCACAGAAAATGTGCAACAATAAAGTCTGACCAACTAGCCACTTGATAAACTGCTGAATCTGACAAATTGGTCCAACTTATAAATCTGAAAAATAGGGGTGGTAGTATAATACAACCTGGCAAGTTGTCGCGGCGATATTTTTGGAGCTGATTCCTACCTCAAAGAAGTAGATGAAGAGGAGGTTTACTTTAAAAGGTTTACCTATAATTTAACCAGAAGTTTAAGAAGTACCAGCCACTTGGAATATGTGGTCATCCGATCACAGATCATCAACACATTGGGGCACCGGCAGAGGTCATGTTGGTTCAACACTGCCTGAAGTGAGCTACCGTAAATAAAGCTCGAAATCTATTTATTTACACTGTAAAAAATTTCTGTGGTAATTTTACAAGAAAATACTGGAAGTTTTATTTACAACCAGGTAAAACCTGCTTTTTGTCCAAAAAATACTTAGTTAACTGATTTTTTTTTTTGCAAAATTGGAAAGCTTGGACAATTTCCTATGAATGTTCTTTGTTACTGTTCGTGATACACCCTGTATATTATTAGCAATATTCCTAATCTACTTTACGCATTTTTACTAACTGTGTTTGCGGGATGTAAAAATACAATCAGTATTGAATCTTTCACTTCATAGTTTTGTAAATTTCCAAAACTCTTGTGTTGTAATTTTTTAACCAGAGAGAGGTACAGGGAAAAACGTAAAGCTAAAGATTCCCACCCTGTGTCAATTTGCTTGGCCCTGCCTGAAATATTTCCAAGCGCCAAATCTTTTTCCTAGTTTATGCCCACTTCCTACACATAAAAAATAGCATTTTTCTAACTATGATTTGTTAAGGGCCAATTCACAATGAAAGCTTCAAGCTGCAAGCTTCAAGCTTCAGCTGACTTTGGCTTCATTTGAGCACTGCAGCTTGAAGCTGTGAATCGTACATAAATCCTACAATCTTAATAAATTTTTGAAGCTTGAAGCTTTAATTCTGAATCGGCCATAAGCATAGTACGTGAGGCAACGTCTATCAAAAATTTCTTAGCTGTTACAAGAACTGCCCAGACCCTGACCTTAACTTAAGGACAATCGGGTATATATGCTTACTATTCCATTGTTACCTGTGAATTATATCCATGAGAGGGAAAATTTAAACCTAACATTCCAATAACCAATTTGTAATTTTACTGAAAATATAAGTTCTAAAATTACGCCTCTTACTGTAAAATTACAGTACAAAGTTCAGTACAAAACATTGATAAATAATACTAAGAAATATTGTAATTTTCCTACATAAACGATTTAGAAAAATACACATTGTGTAAAATATACGTCACATTCATGTAATCAACATTTACGTCATGCAGTATTGGAGATTCTCAATTTCTTTATGTGAAGTTACAAAACTTATAGTAAAATTAAAATAAATGTGTAGTAAATTGGTATTTCATATCGCGATTTGTAATTTTACTGTACATTTGCACTGCGAATTTACATATTTTTTTACAGTGTAGGACAGATTCACTAACCCTAACTCACAACAAGTAAGTTAGCAGAGGAGAGTACTGCCAAAATATTTGGAGATATCAAGAGAAACCAGGTAAGAGTCACTAAAGCAATGCATATTTTGGTTGGGTTGTTCTATAATATGTGCTAAAAAATCGCCAGCGGTGGTACTATTTTGTCTGAAATCGTACGTCTACTATTTGGTAATGTTCAAGATATGCATAGGCTTTTTTTTGTTTCTGTACATAGTTATGGGGTATTTGCAGTTATTTATGTTTAAAGTAGCTTGAACTTGAGCTAGTTCAAAACAGTCTAGATAAACTCTGGAGAAAATTGACACGGCAAAGAGTTTGCGTATAGGGTTAATCAAAGATGCAGCACAATTCTTAAGAGACATTGGACGGAAAGTGGATTCAAGCTTTTTGAGTCACCTATGCACTCATGAATATCGAAAAAAGCTCCATTCATTGAGTGAGTGGTATAATCTGAAACGAGGATAGCATTTCAGTTTCAGGTAAAGAATAAATCCAGGCGAGCAGAGATTTTAGCAAATTGTCCTTGCAGTTAGTAAATAAAAGAAGGGGTTGTGGGTGAGGGGAAATTATTTTTGGTTGAAGATACCTAGAATCAGCTTAGACTTTTAATTTCGTAGCATAATGAATGAACAAATGCTTTTTCGCCCATAAAAATGCAGTGACACAAAAATCGACATAGTTGGAGTTCGTACTAAGTAAACACAAGTCCCAGTTATTGGATTGAAAGAAACGATTGACTTTCCCATAGTCCCAGACGGTTCCTTTTTGAATTGTGTTAGTTGAGCTAGAAGATTGATAGCAGAAACTACTAGTCGTCCGAGTTTGCGAAAAGTGAGTCAACATCGAGGGAGCTAGTATGCGTAGAAATTCATATAGGGTGTAGGCTCCTTGACTTCAGCGCCAACACACGGTTTTGTTCCATCAGCTTGCCATCCAATATTATCACAGGAAATGATGGCAGGACGAACAAGAGGGAAGTTTTTGTAAAGAAGAAAGACAATGCAAAAGGAAAGCTATTTAGGACGGAAAAATTCAAAGAAGAAGGACCATCCGCGGAATGGATTCGAACCACTAACCTCTGGGATGGTAGTCGGGCCCTAAACTACCCCTAATCGGTAGCCACGATATTTTTTAGTCACATTGACGATGTGAAGTTACAAATTTTTACTAAAAAAATCATTCTAGTTTAATTTGTTAAAACTTCTAACGTAAATTCTATACTTACAGCAGCTGACATGAGCTCATTATTTTCTTCTTTTTTATGGACCCGAAAGAACCTTTTATGTATAGCGTTCGTATGATGTGTTCCAGAAGTGTGAAACTAGTTGTTATCTGAAATTGAACAAAATAAAGGAAGTGATTATTTCAACTTTTATTAACTTTAGACTGAGGTAAAACCAAAAATTAACTATAGCTATGTAATTAAAATTTAAGACACCTTTCCTCAAAGTACCAAAAGAAGAAGGAACATATAAAAGGGTTCTTTTAACATGTATTTGTTAGATATTCTAAGAGACAGTAAAAGGATAAATTAAGGT
The DNA here is from genome assembly GCA_963855945.1 of Thereva nobilitata. Classification (NCBI taxonomy): domain Eukaryota; kingdom Metazoa; phylum Arthropoda; class Insecta; order Diptera; family Therevidae; genus Thereva; species Thereva nobilitata. Next base: position 44,031,541 of record OY979696.1, on the reverse strand, counting down.
TGTCCCTATGAAGAGAGATAGGTATGTTAACTCTAATTAGTATGAAATAACAAGTTTGATCAACAAAGGCAAGTTGAAATAAATTATAGAAAGCAAAACTCATAAGAGCTAGTTGCCCTGCCCACCGAAAACTACCAAATTTCTTTACAAAATCTTTGTCGCGATAGCGCACGTAGATCTCACACTGGAAGGCAGCAATTCTCCGATGGACTTTCACGGCTAAGAGGTTAGAGTTATTTTTACTAAGCACCCACGTCGTATATGTCAGTACTGGTAAAACCATCGTTTTATAAAGCAGCAGTTTGGATGAGATGCTTGAATTTGAATAGCCTTGACAGACTATAGTAGGCTTTGTTGGCTTTTAGCAGGCATGCATGTATTTACTGTCACTCCCGAATATCGGATCACTTGCTCCAACGACAGGTTGAAAAGAAGGCAAGCCAGACCGTATCCTTGTCGGAGCCCATTCTAGAGGATGATTGATCTGGACAGTGATATTTTTACTTGGTTTGCCACATTGTTTATGGTCAATCTACATAATTGCCATCAGCATCCGAGGCCTATCATTAGACATTGGTGGTTCCTCTAATTGTATCAGTTAGCTTGCCATTTAGCAATCCAAGAATAGTATAGTTGGAATGATGCATATTCCGCACAAGTGGAAGTTTGGCACCCGAGCCGAAGGAGAGGGTACCGGTCCACGAGTGCGGAATACGCCATTCAAAACGTGTTGCAGACTATAATTTTTCTGCGCCTCTAATTAGATTTTATTAATATTTTGTATTATAAGGCACAGCAAGATATTTTAACACTAAGTAACATATTAGTAGGGAATGTTCGTTCATAGCAATTTTGTAATTTAATAATTTGTTAAAAGATGGCCGCCGCAAAATTTATTAAAAAAATGCTATTATTTTCTGCAATTTAATAATTGAATAGTTTATTTAAAGCAAAAATACTCTAGCGGAACATCATTGATTGTTTATTTATTGAAACAATCCATTTTTTTATTTAATTAATAAATCTTTTTTTTTCTTTAATTAATAAATCATATTCTTGGATTACGAGGAACAGATGTCGCCACTAGTAGTCACACGGGTTAATTCCGTAACTAAAAGTAATATCAGAATGCCTGTATTCTAACAGGGGCGTAGAAAAAGAGTTCTTCCTACCGCCGCAAAATGCCTTTATTTGGCAATAGTATTTTGTTTCATATCTGCTCTAATATAGGATGTAATATCGCTTATATGCTTCTTTGACAGATCTGTTTATGACAGATAATTGCTCTATATCCAAAGACGCAAACCATCGATATTCAAATTAACAGCTTGAAATGAGTTTTTCATACCATAATTAGACATTTGAAATGGTGAGTTGGCGCACACCCTTAGTCCTGAAATGATAAAGAAGATTTACTTAAACTTTTCGCAAAAACAAAGTTCTCGTGAACGTAAAGAGCTTTAATTATTCTTCTGTTCTCTTAATTAGTTCTGCACTATAATATAGCTCGAATCTTCAAAGTAGCAGACAGACGTTCATTTAATATATAGGACCAGCAACTTCCTGCCATAAAGAAGATCCATCAACGGCACGAAGCCTCGCATCTTGATGACTTGACTCTTGTCTAATGCCGGTAATAAAGAGAGCGACGGTGGTTTATATGCAGCCGCCATTAACAGAGAAATGCAAAGTTTCTGGCAAACGATTATAATAAAACGGTACATTAACTTTATAGCATAAATTTCACGCAATTCCTTGACATTATGAATACACAATGAATTTACATCCTTTGGAATTACTTGAGAGTAATATGCAGCAGTGGCTCCCAGCACCAGCAGGACTAAGGACTGAGTAATACAAATCCGAAACGATTAATCTTCATAATCCACTCTGCCGCCGGAGGACATTTTCATCATCTGTCAGTCGACATATTCGCAGGGGTGGCAGGCCTGGCGCTGCTGCTGTACTACTTGTGCTGGGCACAATGAAGCCGGGTCCTTCGCGCCTTATCCGTGCGCGTCTTCCTGCCATGCCGCAAAACGTCTTAAATGGAAAATGGTGGGGATATTTTTCCTACCCCTGCATTCTGTCGTCGATGATATTGTTGCGGTCCCAACTTGCTTTTGTTGGGGACGTAACGACCGGATGAGAGTTGGATAAATTGAGTGAATCCTATGACAACGACTTGAATGAATGGCGGAATCACGAGAAAAAATTACTCCGATTTATGTACTTTCAACAAATTGTTGTGACAGATACAGCGTGCGGCACAGCGCGCACGGAGCAACAACAATGACAAATCTGAATAAATATGTGGAGTGACAGGGTGGCAGGGATATGGGATAGTGGTGGGGCTTTATCACGCCCGGCGCAGGTTGCCGGTTCCAGGCGTCTGGGAGCGCGATTTGGGAGCGGTAATGGCGCTTTTTTACTGTTCGGGGTATGTTGGAATCTGATTTGTCAACCCGGTTGCCGCTTGTCTTAGGCGAGGCAAATTGCTTCCATTACAACCCTTGGTCTTGTAGGCTTCAAGCTGCTGCTGCTGCCGAAAACAATTTCAGCCTCCATATACCCCCGGCACCTTGGGTGGGGGTAGGTGCCCCAGGAACACTTGAAAAATTGAAACAAGTCGAGGAAGTGTTAACAAGCAGCTGCTGGATTTGTAACATACACTTTTGCCCCTTTTCTGTGTTTTTTTTCTGGTGAAAAATTTACTTTTCGTGCCATGTTAGATCAGTTTGAGTTTTCGCACTTTTATTCCTTTCAGGGGATGGCAGTTACTCAGGGCTCAACGACTCTAAGAGGTTTTACGTCTTCTCGTCCTTTTTTCTTACAGTTTATTGGGGTTGATACGGTTTTTCTGGATTTGGATTTTTATTTTATTTCCTTGCGAAAAAGGTTGACATAAAATTTTATAGATTTACTTTAGAGGGATCAAAGCGTTCGGAACGCAAACCATTTACGAAATAGAAAAGTGCTTTTAAATTTAGGGAAAATTAACTTTATCCCCTTCGTACTTTCTGTTTTTTTTTCGGTAAAATATTTTGGTGTTAAAGTGGGATTCCTTAATGGTTATCCTATTTTGAAAAAGAAATTAAGAAATTAAAATTCTTTAGACTTTCAAGGTTCTTGGGTAAAATCCTAATTTGATTCAATTAATTTTAGATATTCTAATTTAGGTTAACTGATGAACACATTAATAACCTCACCTGGAAAAAAACTCTATTACGGAACAAGCAACACGTCTCGGATAGTGAAACAAATGACGATGACAACGGCGACGGAAAAGGCAAAATGATTTAAATATGAAAAATCATGTTGGAAGATTTGAACGCCAAAGTAGGCCGGGAGGCCGTATACAGGGAGTTTATGGGCACCCACAGCATGCATGAGTGAGATCAATTATGACAATGGACAACGAACTATAGAGATTGCAGAAAGTAAGAACTTGGTCATTAGAAGCACTAGATTTGCGCACAGAGATATCCATAAAGCCACCTGTAAATCTCCTGATGGAACTATTCGCAACAAATTAGACCATGTGTTGATACGCCGCCATCAATTTTCGAGCCTGATGACGGTACGAAAGTATCGAGGTGCCAACTGCGACTCGGATCACCATCTCGTTGGTATTGTTATCACAGACCGCATTACATCGCTCGTAGTCGTAGAGCTCGGAACCACTGTTTCGATGATGAATGCAAGCTGAACGTAAGAATGCTGTGTCGAACAATGTTGCAGTCTCAAAGAACACGGGCACGGGAAGAGAAATACAAAGAGCTCACAAAAGAATATAAGAGTATCCACAGACGAGGGAAGCCTGGGAGAAAAATCTCGTTTGTTAACTAGAACAGTACATAGGCATTAGGTGCGGGAGTTCTACCGAAGAGTCCGTGGGTCCATGCAATTCACGCCACGTACACATACTGCAAGGACAATGAGGATAAAGTGATGAACGATCCTAAAGGCATCTTGGAGCGATGGGAAGAGTACGTTTATGAATTGCTAAATGGCGAGCTAATTGGAGAATTGATGGCTCCAACAATATCTGACGATAAGCCGCTGCCGCAACCAAGCTTAGAAGGAGCTTTAGAACAAGGCATCGGGTGCAGACCACCCCATCCTCAGACCACCCCATTCCGCTCCTAAACTCCACCAAATGATTCATGTTATTAGTGCAACATAACAAATGCTTAAAAATGCTAAAATCTTAACAAATACTCAATATAAATCCTAACTCAAGGATAATTTTCCTCGATTTTAACCACACATTCTTTTCCCTAGATTTTATCTTCACGACGAGTCCCTTATCTTTTATCATAAAAGAGCACCACAAAATGCTGAATCCAGCAATAGTTCTTCACCCACTTGAGATTTTTTCAGGTTCTTAAGACATAAAAGCAGAGTTCGGAAACGCACACTCGCGTGCGCACACGAACGACTCAAAACTCATTTTTCGACTCATGTGCGTACATGAAATTATTCAATTACTCACAGCTCACGTGCGTGGGTAATAAGAATTGTCGATTACTCACGCACGTGAACTGTGAGTAATTGAATAATTTCGTGTGCGCACATGAGTCGAAAAATGAGTTTTGAGTCGTTCGTGTGCGCACATGAGTATTTCCAATTACTCATGTGCGCACACGAATGACTCAAAACTCATTTTTCGATTCATGTGCGCACACGAAATTATTCAATTACTCACAGCTCACGTGCGTGAGTAATAAGAACAAGTAAAGCGCACACAGCTCATGAGTATGTGTGTGTATGTGAATTTATCGCACACGAGCGTGTGCGCACACGAGTGTGCGTTTCGGTACTCTGCATAAAAGGCAAGTGCTCTGCGCGTCGGGTTTTGAAAGATATTCTCGCTACACGTAAAAACAGTTCGTTCCTTTTCTCAAATGCTATTTGCTTAATTCGTTGTTGGCCAAATTAAAAGTAAAAGTAAGTTCGAAGATTTTGAAAAGCATAGGGGGGTACGTTAAAAACAGGTGGCAGCGGTGGGATTGTATCTCAGAAGAAGACTCAACACGATCTGGTTGAAGCTCGATCACATCGGCAGCATTTTTATTTCTATTTCCTCCAAGTAAGTACGAAGACTTAGGAAGGTACGAAGAGAAACTTTATAAACTGGTGGCAGTCGTGGAATATTATCCCAGAAGAAGATTTACCAGCATCTGGTTGAAGCTCGATCAACTCCGCAAACAAAAAGTGGTGGCAGCGGTGGGACATTATCCCCGAAGAAGAGACTCACTTGTATCTGGTTGAAGCTCAATAATCTACGCAGCGTCTTTCTTGCTATTTCATCCCTTTATCTCTGGTAAATGCGATGATTTAGGAAAGCCCGAGGGGCAGCGGTGGGATATTAATTAACTTTATTCTTATTTAATTCCTTTATCTATGGAGCTTCCTCCTTCTTCTCCAAATAAGTGCGAAGATACGAGGGAGAACGCTTCAAAAAGTGGTGCCAGTGGTGGGATATTATCTCAGAAGAAGACTCATCTGCATCTGGTTGAAGCTCGATCACCTGTGCCGGTTTTTTTTATTTATTTCATCCCTTTATCTTTGGAGCTACCTTGTCCTTCAAGTTAGTGCGAAGTTTTAGGAAAGTACAATGAGGAACGTTACAAAAACTTGTGGGAGCGGTGGGATATGATGCTAGAAGAAGACTAACCTGAATCTGGTTTAAGCTCAATAGCCTCCGCAACATCTTTCTTGCTATTTCATTCCTTTGTCTCTGGTAAGTGCAAAAACATCAGAAATCACGAGGGTAACTTTACAAAAAATGGTGGCAGCGGTGGGATATTATCGAAGAAGACTCACCTTCATCTGATTGAAGCTCGATCTCCTCCGCAGGCACTTTATTTACAGCTCATGCCTTTATCTCTTGAGCTTCCTCCTTCTTTACCAAGTAAATGGGAAGTCTTAGGAAATCACGAGGGGGAATGTCACAAAAAGTGGTGTCAGCGGTGTGATATTATCCCACAAGAAGACTAACCTGCATCTGATTGAAGCTCGATCACATCTGCAGCATATTTATTGCTATACATTGGAAATCACGAGGGGAACGTTAAAATTTTGGTGGCAGCGATGGGATATTATCCTAAAAGAAGACTAATCTGCATCTAGTTGAAGCTCGAATACCTCCGTAGTGCATCTTTATTTCTGTTTCACCCCTTTATGTGAGAAGACTTAGGAAAGCACGAAAAGATACGTTAAAAAACTGGTGGCAGCGCGGTGGGATATTGGGTGGTGTGAATAAAAACTGAGTGCAAGTGTTCACTCCTTTTTTTGGAGTGAACACTTAGTTTGGCTTGAATAAAAATAACCTTCGTTAGGTTTCGTTAAGTACTTCACTCTGTCATTTTTCCACGAAAAGATACGTTAAAAAACTGGTGGCAGCGGTGGGATATTGGGTGGTGTGAATAAAAACTGAGTGCAAGTGTTCACTCCTTTTTTTTGGAGGGAACAGTTTGGCGTGAATAAAAATAAACTTCGTTAGGTTTCGTTAAGTACTTCACTCTGTCATTTTTCCATATAGAGGGAACACTCCATGTTGATGTGAATAAAACAAAGTTTTAACGTTTGCCTGTGAGTGAACACTTGTAAAATTTGAGGCTGGTTGTGAGGACCTTTTCCATTCATTTTAATAAAATAAATTTAACTTTTAAAATAATGACTTTTTGACTGACTCTTATCAATGAATTGTGTAAATTTACAGCATTTCAATTGTGATTATTGTTATGGATATCCGAACTTTTATTAATGCATTTGAAAAGCTGGAAATTTACATAATTCATTGATAAGAGTTCAAACATTTAAAGTCAAATGAGAATCTAATTTTAAAATTGTTAATACACATTAAATTTCTTATTTTGCAATGAAACTTTTCTTCTGTATACCTATCACTGTCAAAGAAAAAATTATTTTTTACTTTTTAGTGCATTTTATTTATAAAAGTTATCTATTTTAAAAGTTTTTTTTATTTTTTTTTTACTTTTTAGTCACAACTATAAATAACTAAGAAATTTTTAGATTGATCCATTTTAAAAAGCAGCAGGTAAGTTTCTCATGCGCTTCATTTATATTTTCAATTTGCAATCCGTCTAAAGATCTAAATCTACTCAGCATTGCATAAATGCTTGACCTCGCAACAAAACCACCTCTTGGCTAAACTAAAACCCCCAAAAGTCAAATTTTTCATACAGAACCACCTTTTGCTCTAACTACACCCCCAAAAGCGGAATCGGCAGCAAAACCACCTAAAACCCGCAATGGTTAATTTTTCCCACCGAAGTTCATTTAGCTCTAAATAAATTTTTCAAAAGTAAAACTCCATATAAATCCATCCACGTTTACTAGCCTACTAATTTCACAAAAATGACATTTCCCTTTAATACCAAAATTTCCTATGAGTGAAGTAAAATTTCCCATGAATGAATAGTATTTGAATGAGAGATTTTTTATTCACACCAAATCGAGTGTTCACTATTAACGAATCACTCCACTCAGGAGTGTTCACTTTAAGTGTACACTTACTTTTTATTCACTCCACCCATTATCTCGGAACAAGGCTCACCTGCATCTGGTTGAAGGTCGATCAGCTCCTGTATCTATCTCTGGAGCTGCCCCCTTTTTCTTACAGTAGGTGCGAAGACTTAGAAAGCACAAGGGGAATGCTAAAAAACTGGTGGCAGCGGTACTGGTGGACTCAGAAGCATCTAGTTAAAGCTCGATCACATTCGCAGCATCTTTATATCTATTTCATCCTTTTATCTCTGGAAAATTTTAAGGAGCTCCCCATGTGAAATAACTAGGCTCAACAACACAGCACAGCCAGAATATTGAAAATGAGGATGAGAAAGAAAACTCATTGCCGAACGTCACAACATTGACGGGTTTTATTACCGATGTTGATTAGTCTCGACAGTGTTGTCAGGGTCAACCTTTATTATGATGTCAGTCTACTGGATATCCTCTCATTGCTTTGAAGAGTTCCACTCTGACTAGAATTTCATAAGCGTAAGACATAGGTATTGGCCGCTTCCATTGGTTAGAAGATGTTGTGCGCGGTACTAAACTAGACTTGACCGCGATAACTACGCGCTGTGTCATTCCCTTTTTATGTTACTTTTCCCGGTCTTTGGGATTTGATTTCTGCTCTAATATTTTCATGAAACGCTCTACACGTGGACCTCCATATTTGACTGGATCCGTAGGGTTGTTGTCAAATCTCGTTGTTTTTGAGCCAGTTTTTGCCTTTGTCAATTTTTTAAGCTCTCACGGCTACAGACTACTGGGACTATCGCTAGTATAATATTCAAAAGGAGTTGGTAATGGTTGTGGATCTATTTAAAAATTTTGACAAGATTCGGTCAGAGGTCATGCTCTGAGGATTTTATTTTTAAGAATTTTGTTTTTAATTTAATTTTTAACTGCCTCCACCAAATTTTTCATTATTTTACTCCAATTTCCTTAAACAATTTGTGAAAAATAAATTGGACCAATAATAACTTTTTCAAAAGAATGTTTGGTTTCACTTTGACTGAAGGCTCAACATTTGCCTCTCATCAGCAAAATTCAAAAAATAATGAACGCTTTACATTTTTTTTGGTTACTTCTGAATTCCCGTAAACACTATTTTTTCATTAATTTTTCCTTTGATTTTTTATTATAAGAACCTGTCACATCCATGAATATCAGATTCACCGCACCGCAGGGTTTGGGGACCTCCTGCCTACAGCACGTCCAGGGGAGCATTTCCAAGGACTTGTAGTAAAACGATACCAGATGAAAATTTGTCATTTGCCACGGCAACAATCTTCATATCCAGGCTCATTTCCTCGCCCTCATTTATCCCTCAGTCGTTGTGTCGTTCCATTGCTTTAATTAATTTTTCTCGTTATCGCCAGCTGAGGAACAAATAACAAGGACAACGGGTTACATTAGCGGATAAAATTATTAAGTCAGGGTAAGAAGAATGTCCCTTAATCGATATCTGAGCCCAGAAAATATTCTTCTAACCTTCATTCCGCCCTACCATCACAGCAGCAGCCCACACTCCCACGCACACTTTGGTTATTCTCGTCCTGTTTTTTTTGGGAGAGTGAGAGAAAAGCCAAGGAATCAGGGGGAAACGACGGTGTTTAGTAAAAGTTTTGTAAGACTTTTTTTTTGTAAAGAAGATTTTAATAAAGGAAACAGCAAGGTGTGATATTTATCTATAGGGAAAGGATGCCACTTTGCCTTTATGGAAGCATTTTTTAATTTTGTAGGGATTCTTTATCGGTAAGTGTCTGTAAAGATTTACAACAGTAGATACTAGGAATTTCTTTGATCCCGTATTTAATATGAAAAACGACTGGTAGCGGCAATTGAAGTTATTAAAAACCATTAGACAAAAAAAAGGGATTCTAAATTTGAATGCTCCTTTTTATTACGTGGAAGTAAGTCGATTTTTTTTACCTTGATATTCGTTATCTTTGTTTTTGTTATTGCGATATTTATTTTTGCTTGTTTGTTTTTTGAATTTTGATATTGTAGCGCGTGTTGCAAAAGTGTGTGTATGACTTGAATTTTATGTCATATGCCACATGCAAAATTAATCATGGAGGGCTTCACAGTTTTTCTTTTACAAAATGCCCAATTTTTCACGAGCACACCTCTTTAATCTATTTCTTACTTCCTTCACAACGCGGTAATCTTTCGAGGTAGACTCATCGGTCGGTAGCTCGGACTATAGCCTACTGGCAGCCCACCAATGCAGTTCTTTCCAGAACTAACTACTAATTTGGGAAAACCAACTAGCTGGGGCTTATTCGCTTTTACCAACCGACAGTCTGAGACTTGTATTTTGGTAAGTACCACCAGAGTTATGGTAGCAGCTGGTCCTTGGTAGCTTCCATCCAGACGAATTTCATTCCATCGTTGGCTTTTTATTTATAAGGGAAATGCGATAACAGAGATCAAATCAAAGGCCGTTTTACTCGCATTTTTGCTCCCCTTGGACTGGGATTTCCTTCAGCCACCATCGGGCTACAATCTACCACTCATGCCTTGCCATCGGCCCTCCTTTGAACATAATTCGATTAGTAGGACGCGTGCCTGAGCACCCCAGAAAATTCTTAACCTATATTTTCCTCGTCTATCCAGACTTGCTTATTACTAGAAACTGCCTCATTAACTGACCGACATGAGAGATTGATAGTACCACAGAGTTTCTTTTTATGTGGTAGACTAGAGCTCAGGGAAAGCCCTATGTACTGCTGACAATCTATTTGTTTCGTATAGAGTGCAATATCGAACAGCACGCTCTAGTTGAAAGATAGTGAAGGGAAAGAGAGAAGTGAAGGAAGGAACTGCCACAACCACCTTCTCCCAACCATTACTATCGCGACTCTGGCATCAGGGCAACGAGAAACAACTCGCTGGAGTGTTGTGCCTCCTGCAACGAGTTGAATCCCATCAACCAACCGATGACATGCGCTGGTGGAGCGGGAAAGTGCTAGCAGCAGAAGGTTATGGCAGGAGGAATGAGGAATGTAAAGAGGGAAGAAAAAAGAAGGAAAGTTATGTAATTGGGGAAAGTGGGAAAAGCGAACGACCGTGGTGCTGTCGGGATTCGAACCCGGGACCTCTGAGATGGTACCCAGGCGCCTTACTCACTAGACTACCGAGGTCACAGTTAGTTACTCCTAAACTGAATTTTTTCTCCCATAAAAACTCGATGAAAATGTCATTTGGAAATCAAATTATTGAAACGAAATCGCTACTTTTGTTGAAAGTGATGGAAAAAAAAGTACAAGGTTGCCCACAGCTCGTTCCGCTGGGAATATCGCCGCGAGAGTCGCCATCGATTATATCAGATGGGCATCACCCATAATCTTCATGCATATAAAGTTTAATTGGAACAAGAAAAATAAATCATAATCAGAGGTGAGGCGCTTCTCCATTTCAGTAGCTAAATGATTGCAAATGATGAAGGAATGATCTTCAGTGTTAATGAAGACCGTGAACTAGAATAAACTGGAATATAGTGACAGAATTTGATTTAAATGACGCCACTGTATGGCAACCTCGAATAACGGATTTAGAGAAGTATGAGTGAGCATTGGCCACCGGTATCTTGCTATTTGACGCCATTCGATTTCTTCCTTTTGGTTTGGGGTAACGTAAAACCAATCATCCACAAAAAAATTATGACCTGAAACTCAGCATTTGTTCAGTCATTATTGAAATAAGGCGTAAAATGTGGGAATATCGTGGAAAATGTTGTTCAAAAATCCTCGTAGCGACTGCGCCGTGATCGCCTTGGTTCAGATTGGGTAAAAACTCACTTTCAAATAATTCAGATTTTATTAAATTCAATTTTTTCCTTTCTTATAATTGTAACTCAGATATTGAGGAAATTTCAATTTCTTTAATTCATTAATATTTGTTTGACCATTAAACAAATGCGTTGCAAACTGCTTTAATTTAATATTGCCAAAAATATTGCCTTAATATTATTAGTTACTAGAGCGAGTTGATTCTCCTTGATATTTCCGTATTAGCATAGGGAAATTAAACAAAAAAAAGCGAAGTTATGATGTAGTTGGGAAGTTGTTTTTTTTTGTTTTTTTTCTTTACATGTGTTAAGGTAAAGCGAAAATTTTTTTTTTTGCAAAATCGGGCCTGTGCTGCACGAGAAAATTGCATAAATGTCAATTTTTGATGCATTTTGAGTGCATTGCTAAACTGTTCTCTTAATTTCTCCAGTTCTGTTGGTCGTAGAAAAATAGAAAAAATTTAAAAATACTCGTGAATGAATAGACTATCGAACTGATTCGGTATAAATACTTCAAAAATGAATCCTAACCTCAAAAAACCAAAATGTATGAAATTTTGTTTTATTTTACTAAAAATGCAATAAGTAACGGGAAAAGGTTGGATTTTGATAAAAATTGGAGAAAATATGTAATTTGATGTTATAAATACGTGGTTGAAATCTAAAAAAAAAATTTGATTTTTACGGGAACAATTGGCACTTTTCGAAAAACATTAAAATTATTGCCATTTTATGCCAAATCATCGTACGGTAGCTTTTTTTTAAATTGTGGGTTTTTTATGTACTTTCTTGTGAGCATACGCAATATGTACTTCGTTACATTAGTTAAAATGCCCACTTTACGACTTTGAAAAGACTAAAAAAATTTAGTTTTCAATGTTTTGCCTTTTACCAACTATTAAAAACGAGGCAAATAATTGAAATTTTAACATAAAGAAAAAAAATCCAATTTCGCAACTACATCACTATCATATGACAATTTCCCTCTACTATATTGCGTATTGCCGAAAATATTGCCCGCTGGTTCTGGACTGCAGCATGTTATGAATGCCTTTTCCCCCGAATAGATGTCGCTGTCCTTGTATGTTGATTGATTACTTCAGTTTCGATTGATTTCCCAACTCCCGTCTTATTTTCAATTCGTCTCGATAGATGGTGAGCTGGTTGCGCGTTGATTGCTGCAAATACTGCTGTCCTTTGGGTGCTGCTAAAACTTAAAGTTGATTAGCACGAGAGGTTAGATTGGAATGCTGTCTCAGTACAACAGCTAGAGATTAAAGGCTCAATGCGCAGTTCAATTTGGATTTTTGGCGAATTTAGCTCAATTCGCCTTGTTCGGGATGGTGGGATAGCTTAAGAAGTTGAAGACTCAGTACACCGTTCAACTTTTGAGTTTTTTAGAGTTTGGCTCAATTCGCCTTGCTTGATTGAAACCACTTAGTTGCCTCAGTATGGCAGTTCTTTTGGAATCAATACGTCTTGAATTGAAAGATCAAAGTGATCTGAATTTTTCGGTCAACTGCTGCGATATTTATTGCGAACATGACAATGGGCAATTTGTGGACGGGCAATGTGGGGGGGGGGGCCATTGGAATTGGATTCAGTTCGTTGTGTGCCTGCCCCTTCTTATCAGCTGTCTTTCTTTGACTTTTGGCGGCAGCAATTATGGAAAAAGGTAAGACGATGTTGATTTAATATTATCTTATTTTTACATAATTTGTTTTATACATATATTTCAGGATTTTCTTTAGTGGATGGGTTAATTGGTTTTGCTGCCGAGATTTGTGTATTCTTGGTGTTACCAGATAGGTAAATTATGTTATTTAGTTTTTTTTTCTGATTTGTTTACATTTTCAGATTTTTTATTACAGCTGCTGTTTGTCATTTTGCGGTTGGATTGACGGCGTCTAGTGATAAGGTATGCTTTGGTTTTTTGTGACTTTTTTCTTTGTGGTTCCTTTTCTTTATTTTCAGGATGATTCCGCAACAGCGACCATCCGGAATAATATTGAAGCAAAATTGTGTTGTGAAACAGGGGAAAGCTCTATTCAGAGCTGGTTTAATCACTGTTGTATAGAACAACAGAATTATTTGGGGCTTCAAGCCCCATCTCTTGTCGAAGGTCTGGTTACTGGCAGAGAAAGCTATACTGGCATTGTTTCTAGTACCAGAATGAGAGCTTATCTGGTTGGGACTCTAGTACCAGAATGAGACCTGATTGGGACCGACGGAATGGTCTTAATTGTAGGTAGACTGAAATTAGGGATTATAGGCGAAAACGTAAGTCAAGCTTTAACGGGTGCCCACAACGCTTGAATGATTTGCTTACCTTTCCAAGAGTCATCTATATAATATCACAGATTGTGGACAGAATTTCCAAATACTAGGATGACTTCGGTAAAATCTAGGGAGTGCGACAGCGGGGCAGCCCCAACATCCGTGTGAAGGATGGCATAGACCAAGACGCCCAAAGCTTAGGGAAGCCAAGCCTGCAGGTAGGGTCATCCGCCCTTCCTATCCTGCATAAATGGTAATTCAGGGCACAGTATATTGTAATCAACGTAACAAATGTCGTGACATCAAGCGAACAAGTGTCCTGACATCAAGTCAACAAGTGACCTAACATCCTTTCTAATGCGCCCCAACAATTCCTTAGCCGCGTTAAGAGACTACAGGGCACAGAAAGGAGCTGCTTAGAATTTGCCAATCCAGGCACGGATCTCCAACGTTCAGTGTGTTTCATCGAGCCCCTCTTCTCCAAACTAGCTGGTGCTCCAATCGCTGGTTCTCAACCGATGTAAGATATGGGGATTGAATTGAGGTATAGCTCTGTCAGTGTTTCATGAGGATGAACCCTTCGCCTTCTTCTATGGCTCTACAACCCAATACTAGCCCTGGTCTCCTTCAGCTTCTTCCTCCCCAGCTTGTGTCCAGTTTCGTGTGTTGAGCAGTTTTGCTTTTGCCTTAACACTCTTCCTACCTTGACCGTGGTTTGCCAATTGGTCTTTTCCCAGCTGGTAGTAGATTCAAGGCTTTTTCGGTACCCTTGGGTCATCCATTTTTTGAATATGAACAACCCAACGTAAAACACTACGTTGGCATGTGTTGATAGTTTATACTCTTTGCATAAGTATAAGTGACACAACTCGTGATTATAGCGCAGTCTACATTGCCTGTACTGTACTGTATATCCTTCGTGGCACCTTCCTCTCAAATATATCCATCTTATCTGCAGATATTTTGGAGATACTCCATTCTTTACATTCGTAAGTAACTACTTTGTAGATTCTTATTTTGGTTTTTCTATGGATGTTTCTGGAGAATCATGAAAGCTCGTCGGCCTACCTTTGTCGTTTCGTGCCCGCTATTACCTGCTTTCAGAATGACGATTAATTGGATCCTCGAGCAAGGTTGGAGTATGTAGGTGTAGTGTAGACAGTTTTATAGATTGACAACAGCCATGGACCAGTAAGGTCATGTGGTACTTAAAATCGTCCAATGTACTAAAATACATTTGCAACGCCTTAATCGAATTTATTACAATCGGTGAATATCATCTTTATCGAAGAAAAGTAAAACATTAAATTTCCTTTTCATATCAACGAAAACAGTCCCCAGATTATTTACTTCACACATTTCACAGCATAGCGAGATTCCAATTACACTAATGTTTAGAGTTTATCGTGGCATTAAATAAATTATTTGCGTTACCTGCGGACTCGTGTTAAGGCATGTCCTGGTGAAACGAGACAAAACAGAGCAACAACAACAGCAACAGCAAAAAAGCCTTGGTGTATAATTCAGCGCCTATCCCCGGGTACAATTGGGCACGTGTTCCCGGGACCCACCCGTCTGGATAATTCTGTAAAGCCGAATCCCAACCAAATAAACAGGGAAACAAGGAAACACGAAAGCAAATACAATCTCCTCTGCAAACATAAATCAGTCGACTTCAATTATTTTTCTCACACCTCATCAGGAGATTTACCTTTTGTCAAGGATATGTGTGCCAGTCCCCAAAAGCCATGTATCCTTGCATGTACCCTAGCCGCAGAATGTAAACCAAGCCAGGATTCTGGTCCTTTTATATGGTTATGTATGTATTCACGACTTTTATCGACAGTCCTGATTGTTTTGCTTCGGTATTAATTGCCAAACACATTTCGGGGCGGGGGTGATGACTTATAGTGGCGGCTCCTTTGTCAGCAGGATCCATGACTTCTGGGAGTGTTCGATTGAAGTTCTGTCGCGTAATCAGATCTGGAGCTAATTATGTGTTTTTCTCACTTCATGCGTGCTAATTTTTCTCTTCTGATAATGCGAACAACCACTTCAGAGCAGGCAGGACTGGGAGTTTCCTTCTTGACTCCTTCACTCTCTCACAATAACAATCTCAGTTCAGCCTTGACGTTTCGCTTTGTGAGAAGTAAATCATTCTGCAGACGTGTATGCTTCAATATTAATCCTTTCAAGGAGTTCCGAATTGAAATGTAGGTGAAAAGAATGTTGAAGTTGAAATGTTCCATTAATTTTCGCTTTTGAAAAGGCGCTAGTGAAAGGATCGTTTATAATGGCGCTGTACCACCGACTGCGAAATGGAATTACAACGAGATTGTTATGTGTATACTTTAAGGGAATTTGAATGAAACTGCATTGAAAATAGTTTTGCTTCTTTTTTTCACATAACGAATTTGAAGCTACCAATTCGCATGGCTTGAAAAGGCACAAACCAGAGCTATCCTTACAACATTTTATTGAGGCAATTCACCACAAACGAAAACATTATTTTTTTTAGTCCATTTTTGAACAATTATATCTGGGAAAGTGTGATTATTGCAGGAATATTAGTTTTTTTGTAATTAAGGAGGAAACATTCAGTAAAAATAATTGGCCTTACACGAGTGACTCCATTTTTGGTGCTTATTATGGATTTTACCTTCACCTTGAACCAATCTCGGTTTGTTTCATACTTGCTGACATAAAACCTATCCCAAGTATACGTTATAACCATGGTTTTGCAAGACACCGTTCCAACTCCTTGAACTTCTTGGATGGGTAAGTACAATACATAGACAGGGTATCGGCTTTCGGTTCAGTAGGTCGAGTTTTGTACAGAGTTCGGCGTTACATAAGAAGAAATTTCTTAAATTTTTTTTACCGAAGTTGTCGCCTTTCGTAACGTCTATTTCGCAGGTGTATATAAGCCTGACGCCAACCTTCTGTAGAAGGTTCTAGCCTGATCATATAGCCTAGACTCTCTTCTAGGACATTTACTGATGACCTAAGATATCGCAGTGTGCATTCTATTTTAAGACAGAGGCAGGAGTAAAGATAGCTCTAGACCAGGGGTGGCCAACCTTTTTGGAAGCATGGCCGAGCATGGGCGAATTAAAAATTCTCATGAACGTTGCGGGCACAACAATATGTAATGACATATGTTTCTTCTTAAAGTTATCTTCCATTTTTTTTGGTAAATATTTAGAATTGGGGCTCCAGACCAAAATCGCTCCTTTTTTTTGGGGTATTCAGAGTAATTTTTGAGTGCTCCAATAGCAATTTAAAGGCGGGAGAGACATATTTTTCTATCACAACTGGAGGGTCCTCCTCCGCCCTACCTGGGAGCAACACAAAAATTGCTAAACATTCAATTTGTCAGCACTCAAAAATCATTCTGAATATCTAAAAATTTTTTTGGAGCCATTTTGGCCTGGAGTCCCAATTACCCGCCAACTTGTGTTAACAAAAATATGTCTTCCTCGCCTTAAAATTGCTATTGGAGGATTTAAAAATCACTCTCAATACCTGAAAATCGTCCACAATCGTTGTGGCCAGTGTATCCTCTTCATGCTAAAAACTGGAATCTCATGTACAGCAGCTTAGTCAACAGCAGAGTGGTAAAGACGGCATGCCGTAGCACACCCCAGAGAGGACTCCTCTCGTCCCTGGTTTTTTCACCTATAGAAAAAAATCCCTGAATTCAGTCTGTCTACAATTATGGGCGTGTACCGAGACTATTCCGATCAGATAAGTAGTTTGGCTTTACTTTGGACCCAACACTGTATAGCAGGCTCATCATCGAGCAAAGGGCAAGGAACGCCAGTATAGCTTTCTATGCTAGTGAGCAGATCTTCGGCTAGAGATGAGACTTGAAGCCACACATGGGTTTACATGGCAGTGATTAAAACAGTGCTGACATACAACTCTCGTGTTCTGCTCGTGCAAAAGAATATAACAAATCCTGACAAGTCCAAAGAGCGTCATGTCGCGGAGTTATGGGGTGTGAATAACCACCACGGAGGCAATAAATGTGATTCTTGATCTGTTGCCAGCTAATATATATATCAGGCAGCAGGTAGCCTGCAAGCACCTGAGACTACGTGAAGCAGGGTACTGGGTGGAAAAGAGGTATGGACAAAGCAATATCCTGGGAATGGTAGAAGGGTCTAATGATTACATGACATCGAAAATTAATTTCAACTCAGGTTTCAATGTCCAGATTTCCACCAGAAAGAGATGGGAAATCTTCCAGTCTAATAAGAGGTAAAGATGGCTCCAAATCAGAGGTGGGTGTATGAACTGTTCTTTCTACCCCTTGAGTAGCCTCCAAAAATACTTCCAGAAAGACAACCGATCATTCTCTTTGCAGTTGTGTGGATAGGATCAAACATCGTGCATTTGGAAACCTCTTATTTCCCGGCTTCACCGGCCGAACTGCGCAAGTTCGAGCACATTGGTGAACTGAGCTTTAAAATAACTTCAGTTTGCATACAATTTCCACCTATTCAACTGAGGATAAAACAGGCTTCAGTTCGCCCAACTGGACTTAAACTGAAGTTAAACGTAAAAGGTCACTCAAAAGAGAGTAATCAACTGGAATACTGGAATTCCATTCCAGTGAGCTTTTGCATTTCTGACTTCTGGCGAAAAAGCAACAACAATTTCAAGCAAGAACTGAACATGAACTGGACTATCATCCGATATTTGAATATGACAGGCTGGATTTAAAGTCATTCTAAGCACACTGATATGCGCTTATGTGAAAGATTTTTTCGAGCACGAGCAAAACTTGCTCTTTCAGCGCTAGTTATGTCTACACCCTTGGTTCCCTGTAATTTTTCTTTTGTCGTGTTTTGCATCTGATTCAAATCAGTCTCCATTTCCAGATTCCTTGTTAATTTTTTTTGTGCCACTTCATCTAATTGTTGTTCGTCACTTTGGAAAGAAAATAAAAAAACTATTTTAAATTATCGGGAATCATGTCGTGGGCGCATAATAAATTGCTTACGGGCGCGGGGTTGGCCACCCTTGCTCTAGACAATTGTGCAAGCGGCAGTCACAGGCGGAATGCACGAATTAACACGGACAATTACCAACACTGCAATGCACCTAGTTGCAACAACAATTAACTTAGTTATCACCTGAGGTAATTGGCCATCAAGGATTTATAGTTATTTCATTTTTTTTTTTAATTTCTCAAAATTCAAAATTTTTTGTGTTTCGATTTTGCGTTTACGATACTTTCATCTATTTAAATAGTGCGTATGCGTATGCGTATCTTTCTATCAGTTCGAACTGGTCTTATGTTCGAACTGATAGAAAGAGACAAATGTTTGTTGTCGAATTTTTTTTACAAGAATTGCTCAAGTACGTCAATGGGTTGTCTCGAAAGAAGTCCATACCATTTGCAAAGCCCATGATTTGGAGTGAACCACAAAATCATATAGAAACGATTGTTATTTTTGTATGACATACGACTATGACGTGAGGGTTCACAAAGACTAGTATGTCGAAGCAATGATGCTTTACCTCCAGTGCCTCCTAATAGTAACGAAATGGTGGATAATGAAAACTTTTTTTGTTCAACAGAGTCATTCAATCAGCTGCTTTGTAAGTATTTCTTCAAGCCCATGAAAAGAACCTCATCACCTTAGGCAATCTGATTTGAATGATCTTGTTCGAGATTTAGGTCTTTCAAAATAGAACGTTTAACTACTTGCTTTGCTTCAGAATGCCCTGCAAACAATTTCTCGGAGGCTCGCTTTCTCGGACCATTCTCGATTCGAAAAATGCTTGCGAAGGGTACGAGAAAAAGATTCAAAACGCAAAATGAAAGCTTTCCTGGTTGATTTGTTTCTCCCAAAGCCTTCATGCTGTAGAAAAATATTGAGAGCCGATTTCCCCTGAATGGGACTTCAAATCTCCAAATTACACTAACAACATAACGTCATTTCACCGATTTGAAGTCCTATTGAGAGCAAATTTTGAGAGCCTTTGGTTTCTCTTCAACGATTTGTTTGGAAAGTTTGAGCTTTTGACTTGTTTTGCTCGGCGGAGTGATTTTCGGCGCAGAAGCGATTTGCTATCGATACGAGCATGCGATTCGTTATCAGCACGGGAAAGCGATTCGATCTCTTGCTCCGTTTTTATTGCCTTCGAATTCGTTTACGAGTCGTTAACGAGTCCGAGATCGAAGCAAGCTTTCGCTTTTGGCAAATCGTTCTCGAATCGTTTCCGAATCGAAATGTTTGCAGGGTGGTAATATATGCCCTTCAGTTACCCACAGTATTTATAGTACTCGTTGAACATTTGGGCTGATTTAAAAGTTGTAGCAATGTTAACTAGAATGCTGCGGATATACCAAATTTCATTGTTTTTATGTGAATTCGCTCGCGCAAAGGGAGAAACATTACGTATTAAAAAACTGGTCAAGAAGAGCGAGTTCAACCCCTGGAGTCAAAATTGTATCTGAATAGCCTTTAGTGAAAAATGAAAAAAAAATGATTTTGCACCACCTGACCCACGAACGGAGTTCCATCTGGATCTGACAGGTTTTCAACCAAGTTGAAGCACCATACTAAGCCCGTCTGCTACCTTTATATCCGCTTCGCTATTCGGTAACTGGTTACAAAAGTTGAAATATAAATGTTGTTGCTGCCTTTCTTAAATTCATGCTTGCAAGCATATTATTAAACTCATCCCTTTTGTTAGATAGTCATTATTATAAAAATATAAATTTTGCAATTTCTGAATGGTTCACCAAATTCCGACTACTTAAAGCTTCGTGCCCTTTTCTAGACCCAATTTCAATCCAACAAAAAAAAAACTCATGCCCAAAAATACATTTTTTTTCATCTTTCGCATAATTCGAAAACAAACTGCTTTATCCACTCCAGCAGCGGGTCTAGAAAAGGTAATTGACCATTTTCATAATTTCAGCATCTTGGTAGGATATCTTAAGTAAGGAGCAACATTTTTCTCCTAATTTTAATTAAAACTTGTGATAACCATAACTTAAGCCATCAACAAAGAAGTGCACTCAACCATCATCAGGAGGCAAAAAAAACCCTGGACAGACACACAGAGCGAGAGCAGAGAGAAGCAAAGAAGCAGTAACTCGTTAAGTTCATAAAGGTTACATCTGGTCCATCAGGGGATGACTTTGACTCACTTTCATTTCAAGCTTCACGAGGGCCGTTCATTAAATTTTTAAGATGCCTCATTACCTAATTGAAAAGAAGAGGAAGAAAATCGGACACTAAGCTCTTTCTTAATTATCTCTTAGCCCAAAATGAACCCGAGAGTCTGCTGGTGCTGGCCCCGCTAAGGGCGCGCACAAGTGAGAAGAAAAAACAAAGAGTGTCGACAGATAAACCAGTTGGAGAGATTCAGGACTGAGAGCTGAGGATGATGCCGTTCTAGCAGTAGTGCTTCGCTAATTAATTTATCCTGCCATTGCTCGGTTGGTGCAGATATAGCTAACCGTCTCGCTCCGTTTTTTTGACAGGATAACAGACAGCCATTTTGACAAAAAGTCCATTAGTGGAACAACTTGCATGGTAATTTAAAATTTAACTAAAACTCATGAATTCTTCGCCCCTCATCAACGAACGCCACTGTTTTTCGGCTCCAAGCTAGGAAAACATTTTTCGTTATACACCCGATTCCCGGCCCCGGAACGACTCCGGATGGAGGAAGTATAAAACGGATACGAAGGGAAAAGGACCCTGGCAGGCAAGGAAAACAGGAAAAAAGAAATTACGAGTATTATTATGCAAATAAAGTTTCATGCATAACTGAGCATTGAACGCTCCTCGTAGACACGGGCTGGCATCCTGGATGGGATCGACTGTTTCAGCTTTCTGGTATGCCATAAGGAGCCCTTCGAGTCCTTCTCCTAACCCCAGAGTGATATGATGATGCCCTGCAATGCGATGTGGATGTGATGTAATGGAAATCAACAAAAGTCCCCCCCAGGGCGGGGGAAGATTGAACGTTTACTTTTCCAGAGTTTTGAGCCGAATCTGGATCCTAAATGAATCCGTACACACACGGCGGAGATGGAAGCAATCTGATACGTATTCAGTGGCGCCAACGATACGTGAACGGGAGTCAATGGTATATATTTCCGCTGCTTAAAATTTACGTGACAGCTGATGACGATTATATGAGGTGAGCTGGTACCGCTCTGCCCTCCCCCACCCCCGCGTTACATTCCGTTTATTATAACGTGTTAAGGTAATGATAAACGAGTGCTTATCGCTGTTGAATTTCCAACGAGAATCGTTCTCCTCAATTTATTTTTTCTACACCCTTTTTTAGCTTGTTTGTGTGAATACCTGGTGGAACACCTCCGCCACTCTCACGGGGCGCAAATTAATTGTGCTCTGTGAATTTTCATGATTTTATAAAACCTCAAAAATTATTTTCAAAGCATAAACTGCTCACGCTGTGGGTATGTGAATCAACACGTTTTTACACGACGCGTCCTTATTATTTGAATCCTCTCACCACCGCGGGTTCCGTTTCCACCCACCGCAGCCCGCCAACGCCATTTTTTTTGCTGTTTTGTTTTGTGTTTTTTTTTGTGAACACTCTCTTTCTCTTTATGGAGAAAGGCAACGTGTTTTTGTTGATGCCCCATATGCTAGACTGACATATTTCAACTGTAGCCAGGTCGTGTTTGCCAATTTCCAACAACGGAAGCATTCATGCGTGCCGAAAATGGATATGTCAAAAATCAGATGTCAACCAGCCAGATGACGAAGGTTCCCGGGAGGATGAAATCTGTCTTGGTTGTAATTGGACTCTGGTGGGGCAATCAGCCATATCCGACGACTATATTTGAAAGTCAGCAGATTCAAATTCAGATCCAGATTTCCTTATGATGATGACTCCCGAACCCCGAACCCAATATATGCGAAGGCATACACCAGAGACCAGAGCAGGAACGCTTGTTTATATTTGTTTATCCGAGAGGAATGGCTATTGGTGAATACATTAATTTTGCAGGATATTTCATTTCGGATCAGGGAGAAATTGTTTTGTGTTGAGTTGCATGTTCATGGATATGACATTAAAGTTTTTCTCTGTATCAACACACAACACAACGAGATTTGAGCAGAAAAAAATTTGTTTACTCGCCTTCCTTCACGGCGGGTGGTTTAATGTGGCACAAATGCGGAAGTAGAAGACGCAGATTAAATAGCATCACGCCGGGCTCTGATACTAGGTTTAATGTGATTGCGTTATCCCTATGGGCATTTGGGAATGGATTTTCCCAGCTTCCGGTTGCAATGTTCATGTGTTGATCATATCAATAAATTATGGACGTATGACTCCGGGGCTTCCAAAGGAGTCATTGCAATGGGAGTTTCTTAAAGGGTAAAGTAAACAAACTTAATATTTAGATAGCCCTAATTTTTTACGGAAAAATACCACGATTCTACAGCAATTGTAGTCATAGTGGATATTTCCAAATTCATAAAACATCCAAGAACACACAAAAATCGTTCCTTTCTATGTCGCGAGGCACTAGCATGGAACGTAACGCGTAAACTAATCCCTTAAAGCCAAACCTTACAGGTTGGGTTTTATGCCATTTCGGCGCTCCAAAAGTGGCTAGTAGGTGTTCGGGCGGTTGAGCATGGGAACCAGATTTTGTAAATTAGGTGCTCTAATTACACTGGTCTGGTAAAATAAATTGTTTTCACCTCCTTTTTATTATTTAGCACAATTATGATTGATTTGATGGTGGTGAGTCGAAATATAGTACTAAAAATTTTGTATTATGTACAGTTTTTCTGTATTGGGTTTTTTTAGTGAAAGGCAATTTTTGTTTACATACATTAATTTATGATAGCCACCACATTTACCAAAAAGGAGTTGTAATTCTTTTCAAAACATTAAAATCATCTTATACAAGAAACTATACAGTTTTTTTTCTTTTCATATTTCTTGTTAGAGTTTCCCGGCGAATCGGCCAACAAAAATCGGCAAGCATTCCTTCTAGCAATTTTCCGTTGTATCGTCTCTCTATGTGCAATATGTCTTGATGAAACCTTTCACCATGTTCACCTGATACTAAGTGCTGGTCCACAAAGTCTCAGGAACATAGGGGGCATCGAGAAGTAAATTGGCCAGACTAGTGCCAATTTTGTAGACGCACCAGTGAAGACTGTACATCAGAAGCTGTTATATGTTATAAAGAGAGATATCACCAGGAATTTCTGTTAATAGCGGAGTCTAAATGAGATGAAAACTACACAGACTTCACCTTATGATAACAAGTAGAGGTCATGCTGTCTCTTGATGATGCCGAGAAAAAAATCAACAGAACCATGCCGATCATCAATACTACGGAAGATATGGGATACAAGCCAGAGCGACAACAGAACATTTTCTCTGCAGTTGTTTCGGTCTGGCCAGGGTCAGACATCGTGTATTTAAAGACCATTTATCAAAGCTTTGGGAACTTTTTTATGCGAAAGTTTAAGCCCTTTATACTACCAGTCCGTCATATCCTTCACTTAATGGCTGCGTTCCTTTTCTGCTATTTTTTTGTTCTCGTATTTACTTGGAAAATGGTGGAATGTAGTCAGCTTAAATCGAAGGATAGAAAAAGGGTAGGATAGGCTAAAGGGAGCCTGGAAGATGAATGAGGAGGACGCGGTGAACCTAGCTTTTTGAACTCTTGGATGTTGTATGAGTTCATTTTTATAAGTAGACGCAGTGGTGTATTTTAAGATTTGACGCCCTTGGCCTATATTGCAATGCTTCCTTCAAAACCTTCTCTTTAGAAAATAGATTAATTTAAACTAATTTTGCTTTCATATGACGTCAAGAATTGTATTAAAAGAATATATGCTTCTTGTAAATCATCCGCAAGATCAATCGGGTAATTTTTGGAGTTTTATGCGGGTAACGCTAACTTCCATCCCAGACATTGTATCCATTTTTCGTCCAGCAATTGCCTTCATATTGAAAAAAAGGTATTAACCTTTAAATGGGTAACGTCTTCTTCTTCTTATGCTCCTTTAATCCCTCATGGCACATAGGTCAGAAAGATTTGCCCTCCAGCGGACCCTGTTTTCCGCGACAGCTCTAAGTTCCGTCCAGAATCTCCCAGTTGATGCAGCCTGTGCTAATTTGGTTCTCCTCCACATGGTTCTAGGTAAATGGGTCACGCAGCCAAGACACAAACCTGCGCCCTAAATTTTATTCAGCCACCCAAAACACGCACATACACCCCAAACTTATTCACACATCTGCACTACTGGCGCCATGAAGCTTATGCAGAAAATTGATAACGTCACATTCAGCAGATTGTAGGGCTCAATCATCCCCATACCTACTACTACTAAGGCACTATCAAAATATCACTAAAACATCATTGGTGTGGTTAAAAACCGATGCGGACTGTAGTAAGGATCAGATCGATACGCTTCAACTCCTATTGGACAAGCTCTTTCCTGGTTGCACGATGCTAACCGATGATGTTTAGCTACCAGAAAGGAGCGTAGAAACTAAGTAGAATTAAGATCGTCTCCGGGAAAATTGGCACTCCTAAAAAAATTAAGTGGACTTTCTATACCTTAAGGCTATTCCATACTTTAAAGCCTTTCTATAACTTAAAACACCTGGAGGTAATGGTGCCTTCACTGCATTGCTACAAAATGGAAATTACGTATTGCTAGCACACGTCACCACCTCTGCGGAGCTAGCTTATCTCTAGTGTATATGTGGGGTTCGGCTTCTTGATTCAAACCAAATATTTGACGACGAATTTTATCGTTGAAGTCCCAAGGCGCCTTCTCACGATTCTAGCTTCTTTCACAAAAAAAACAAAACATCTTTCAATGTTCAATGAAGAACTTTCAACAATGTTAGTTAAAGAGTGAGTGTCCATCCATAACATCATTACTCGTCTAAACTAGGAAGGCGATCACCATATGCCAAATATTGAGACGGATGGTGAAAGTGAGTTTGGATTGGGAACATATGTCATTGGTAGTGCCACTTCCATTCCGAGAGCGAAGTTCAGATTTGTGGTATCCTCAACTTCACACCAGCGGCTTTAGATGACGAGGTGACACCAAATACTTTCTGCTTGTTTACAACTTGGATGTTGAAATCCAAGCAGAAGTCAGAGCTTTCATAAGCCAACTTAACCTTTAAAATACACATGGAAGATTGGTATGGGTACTAAGCATTTTCTAGGCAGTGGTCCGAGGTGTAGTCCTTCCGATCTGCAATGATAGAAACTCGGTCTGTATGATGTACAATTTGATGAAGATTATTAATGTCAGCAAAGATCTCGACGTTTTTACTAGGAGAACTAGTTCCATTCGAGTAATTCAGCTAATTTACATTGTGAACGTTGAAATCTCCGGTAACAATGATTTCAGGGTTCGGAGATACGCTCGTAAATAACATCAAATTCTAACGCGAATGGTTCATTAATATTTGGACTCCTGTATAAAAAAGAGAATAGAACACGGTGAGCTTGAAGTAAGTTTTTATAACATCGAAAAGTAACCCGGATTTTTCTGTTGGACTATGTTCTTTTACTTAAAAGAAGACATTTTGAGTAAAACTAAAATCATTTAAGCGCCCTTTTTCGAGAAAATCAACTCAACTTTTTGATCTTTATATCAAATTAAAGAATACACATTTACCTAAAAGATGAGCCTAATTTTGCTGCTTTACGATAATTAGTCTAGGAGTAATTGAGGTTTAAGTAAATTTTAAAAACATTACATTTTTTTTTTCGTAAACACCCTTTATTTTAGTAGATAGTGGGGATAGCCCCCCTCTCTAGAACAATTCTTTTCTCCAAATACATCCAGGAATCACTCCTGAAAATATTAGCCACGTAGTACAACAAAAGATTTATTGAGCGTCTTATGACCTTATACACGTCACGAATGAGTGCATATGAGTATTTTAAATCTTTAAAACGGCGATATCTCATGAATGGCAAATCGTACGGTAAAATGTGTAATATCTTTTTTTGTAGATAATCGCATAATCTACAAACTGTGTAAATACTATTTTATGATAACACTTATTATTTAAGAGGTATTAGTCAAAAACGGAATTTTTTAGGGGGTGGTTTTTTGGGGGGCCAAAAATCAATTTTCTCGAAAAGGGGCGCTAGTAAAAGAACATAGTCCAACAAAAAAATCCGGGTTACTTTTCGATCTTATAAAAACTTACTTCAAGCTCACCGTGAGAAGGGTTTGGTTGGTTTTTATATTGTGGTAGTGATAGTAGAGAGAAAGAACTGATAACTCCAGTACTGGGTTTTATTCCACCGAATCCCAATCGAACACTACCACGATAGAGCGCTGGTTTCGGTGATCGAACAGGGGAAAGCTTCCACGCTTATTATGCGCTTACAGGTGATGGCAGGAAACAGGGCAGGGAAGTTTTTTCCAAAGAAGGGAGAAAAAAAAGAATGAAAGTTATTTAGGTAGAAGAAATGGAAAGACAAGGGACTGTGCCGTGGAGTAAATTCGAACCATGGACCTCTGGGATGACGCCTTAACCCTAGGTTACTTACTAACACTGCCTGTTACTTGATTCTATGTTAGTTCCTAGTTTTGTTGATTTATTCACTTTATTTTTTTCAGTCGACTTAACAAGATTTTTCCGCGTGCTAAATGCTAGCGACCACATACTCTGGCACACCGTGCTGTCTTAACTCAGTCTGTTAGGTAGGTAGTAAAAGATCGTTGTACGAAGACTACAATCTATATATACATATATAAAAATGAATGCCGTGCGTTAGTCCCGCAAAAACTCGAAAATGGCTCGACCGATTTCAATATTTTATTTTTTGTTTTGTTCGCCTCAATACAGGGGTGGTTTTAGAAAAAAAAACATTTCAAGAAACCAAAAGGAACAGCTGCAAAACCAAAAAAATTGGTAATTTTGGGATTTTTCACCTCACATTAGTTTCAGAGCTTCATGGCCTACCTATATATTGTTTGACAGCTGTGTAAATGTGAAATTGTCATTAAATTAAATCGGTAATTTCTCAAAAACCCCAATTTAATGACAATTTCACATTTACGCAGCTGTCAAACAATATATGGGTAGGCCATGAAGCTATTAAAACTAATCTGCAGTGAAAACTCCCAAAATGACCAATTTTTTAGAATTTTCAGTAGTTCCTTTGGATTTTTCTTATTTTTTTTAAACCACCCCTGTATTGAGGCGAGCCATTTTCGAGTTTTTGTGAAACTAACGCACGGCAATTGATTTTTATATAGATAATTGAAAATTACACTTAAACATTATCTTATTAACAACTTTAAGGTGCAAGACCATATTCTCCGTCATTCTCATCTGGATTACCTTCAACATTTGTAGTATTTGTGATCATTGGGAAACCTGTAAAATATTAGCATCCATTGTTCTTTATATACTTCCACCGAAAAATGCGTAAAAGCTTTTAATTGGTGCGATTAAATAAAGTGTTAATAAGAAAATATATAAATGTCGAATTTTTGCATTATGCCTCAGATTGCGGTACACCTTGAAAACGGTCAACGTGTATATTTCACTGAAGAAAATGCTCTCCAACGAGCTTTAAAGCCACCAAAAACTACACTTACTGAATTTTTCACACTGTGCCAAAAACCTGATACTTTCGGACAATTCGCAACAACATTGTTATATACCGACGTCCCTCGCTATTATACATGGAACAAATCAGGTAAAAAATGGAAGCCACGTAGACAAGGCGAACCACATCCAACTATCGCACGCGTATTTAAAGCAAAGACATTGGGACGACTTTACACAGTACATCCAAAACAACGTGAATGTTTCTTTTTGCGTTTGTTGTTGCTGAATGTTCCAGGACCAACGTCTTTCGAATTTTACGAACAGTCAATGGTCAAATATTCAATACATTTCAAGATGCATGTCGCGAGTTGCAATTGCTGGAAGACGACAATAATTGGGATCTGACACTTACTGATGCAGCATTTGCTTCCACGCCGAATAACATTCGTCAACTGTTCGCAATTATATTGACGACATGATACCCAAAAGAACCATCGGTTTTGTGGGAAGAATACAAGAACGCCATGACTGAAGATATACTTCGCAGAATTAGATAAACAAACCAATATCAAAACTCTCGAACTTTTATAGGAATAATTGGTTTTTCGTTAATGGTTATAAATATTTGTTGAAGATTTGATTTTTGAAAATTTGGATTATTTTTAAATGTCTTAAGGTTGGGTGCAGCGAGTCGGAAAGGTATCATCTTTGCGCCGGAAAACAAAACCAAAAACATAGTTTACCATCAAGTTTTGTAAAAGAATACATACATAGAAAATTTTGGTCACACTTAATATGAAAGCATATTGAATCTAATGTCTCCAAATTTTACAGAAATAAGTATTGGTTCTTTCCTTAGATATTGCCAATAGTTTGATTTTCAATATTTCCATTAATTTCACATGTTTTGACGAACACAATTTCGCAATATAAGAGAAAATAAAAGTTGGTTTTTTGGCATTGCTTTTTCCAACTATAAAATATTTGTTTCATTTTTCGATTTTGTTTTATTGATCTCGAAAAATTTTGTTATTGAAGACTTCTAGATTTAAATTAAAAAAAACTTTAGAAAATGGCCCTCGAATTTCGAGTGCTTGATGCTGCTATTTGCATTAATTTTAAATCTTTTAACGTTCATGGTTTTAACAGAATACACAGGCAATTTTGGATAGTCCAAATAAATGTATTTTGAATCTAATGACTCCAACTTTTATAGGAATAGTTGGTTTTTCGTTAATGGTTAAGAAGAGTTGAATTTTGAAGGTTTGGATTGATTTTAAATGTTTAAACGCTGGGTACAGCGAGGCTCACCGGGTCCCAGCTATCCAAAATACAGAAAGTAAGTGGTTCATTGAAATACTTCATCTGTGTATGAAAATACATATATCGAAAAATGCCGTGTCAATGGATAGTTTTTATTGTCTCGATCAAAATGGCAGATCCCTAATAGTTTCACATTTTGTTATTTGGAATCAAAAATACCAAAAAACTGCCCTTTTCAAACTTTCCTACTGTATATTAAAATTCACATCACCTGATTACTACTATTGGCTTATGGGAGCAGCATAGGCGCGCCGGGTCCCAACTAGTTCAACTTAAATGTTGATCTCGTTGCATTACATTTATAATAACCCGAAAAAAGTCAATTAAAAGGAACGCGACATCCGAAATTT
Organism: Thereva nobilitata; assembly: GCA_963855945.1. Taxonomy (NCBI): domain Eukaryota; kingdom Metazoa; phylum Arthropoda; class Insecta; order Diptera; family Therevidae; genus Thereva; species Thereva nobilitata. Next base: position 44,001,685 of record OY979696.1, on the reverse strand, counting down.
CTAAGTAACTAATTTTATCAAATTTTATCATCCTGTGTACTCTTGAAATAGGACACAATTTAGGGCTAATAGCGGCAAACAAAATGTTTGTACCCGACGACGGACAGATATTTATGGCCTGATTAAGTACCTTTGAAAGCATGCTTTTATCCAAATCCAAAAATCGATTTAACGCTTATGAGCAACGTTATCCAAATACCTATGATATCACTGGCCTAAAAATCTCTTAAATCCAAGCAAAATCTAGATTTTTTTAAGCTATAACTCCATGTAATTCTCCGCAAGTATCACGCAATCTGCCATTAAAAAATCCCCAATTATATTTATAGCCATCACAATTACACACGCGCATACATATGCGAGCTTGGAAGGGCATTATTTACAAAAGTTCAATCCTGCAAAATTTCCCGGAATGAAACTACATAGATCAATACATACATTCTAGCTGTTCTTATGTGATTTTTTTTATTTTTTTTCGTTATAGTAGAATGACATTTTTTTTTATCAATTTTACGTTTATTGCGAGGACATCATTGTAAGATGGCTGTGCGGTGGTGCGGGGAATGGTGTAAGAGAAAAACGACACCCTGCCATAAAAGCAGGAATAAAGGACGACCCACTTTGTCCTTCTCCATAAAAGCCAAGTGGTAATGACATTAAGGATGCCTGGGAGATGGATTATCCGCTTTATCTCTTCGGAGTTTGGAACTCATATAGGGATGAAGGACGAGCTGAAGGATATTCCGACTTTTATATTTGAGGCTGCTTTACGCCCTCTCATAGGGAGCAACTGTTCATAATTAGGTTTTCTATTACCAAGATTGGCATAGTATGGCGGCTATTTCTCATAGATTATTCGCACGTCTTAAAGACCGGGGAATTCGGTAAGCTGGAGCAGGGGCGACCACCACACCACAGGCTGCGAAGAATAGGGCTGAATAGGTTTCAATTAGGGACTGTTGTTAACATTTTCTATATGCTAGTATCTGGTTATCTATTGAAATTTGCCTGCCCTATAAATCAAAGTACAAGCCCATTCAGCTGGGGGTGTACTGTATACACGCTACCAATCCATTATTTAATATAAAAAGCAACCAATTCCGTTGTCACGAATTAATAAAACGCGGTCGCGCCATTGAAACAGGGCCTCGGGACCCAGAATCATTTAACATAAACCACATCGGAAAATACAACATTAAAGGGTTGAGTTTCAATTTTTACAGCGTTTAGGTGGTGTGTTTTTGCCCATCAAATGTTGCCGCTCCCTCGGCCCTGAAACCAATAACCATTTATTTAGCTGGTCATTCTGGTGCAAAATTGTATTAAAAATAATTCGTGCGACTATACTATGGCTGACCGTCCGGCTGCGGTGTCCGCTCTCATATCTTTCACGAATTGTCATTTTTGCGGTGACATAAAATCTATTTCCCAGGCGCAATTACCGTCGATAGCTATGGCCAATGGTGAGGGAGATATGGCTGCACATTCCATCGGTTTCACCACTATGCAACATTGTTGAGAGTTCTCTTCTGTGGAGGGTCAATTTCTCTATGTTTAGTGCCAAAGTATACAAGTATCTCTACTGTAGTTAAATGGAGAGCTGGGGGCAGACGGAACATTGGGTCAAATCAGCTCAACAATTTGTTCTCAAATGTAGTGGCGGAACCGCCTTTCGGGGGTAGTTTATATGCGCCCAGTGGTAGCACTCGGTTAAGTGACTTGGAGAGGATTTTGTTGTTTTATGGATTACGGTTTGTGGTAGTCCAGCCACCACCCACCAAATCTTGTGCTACATTTTAGCATTTAATTATCCCAGAGATTAAACAATGGATTACTAGTTTGTCGGCATCACGTTGCTACAGTGTAAGTCCGGCAGAATCAAGTGCTGTTTTTGTTTTTGCCGAATAGAAGGATTCATAACATTATGTATCAATAAATTTGCTTGGCATATCTTCAGTTTGCAGCTAGCTTCTCCAATTTCAAAAGGTGTTCTGGTCCATGAAGTAATTTAATTAGATTATGAAGCGCATCTTAAGCATAACACTTGATTTAATTAAAGACGGCTTTTTGGATCATAGTTTAGTTAAAGCAGGATGGGAAATTGTAAATCGTCAACTTCTTTTCTTTCAATCTAAATAAAATAAGCTTGACAAGAAGTAGTATAGTAATTCCAATCATCAGATATGCTCATATTTTTGGAAACCAATTGAATCGATAACAAAGCTTAAAAAATCCTTGAGAAGCTCGGAGATTGATAAGCTAAAACCGAAACGAGACTAATTACAAAATTTTATGTGCCTGGATCCAAAAAAAATTAATAGTAGAGGGAAATTGTCATATGATAATGATGTAGTTGGGAAGTTGGATTGTTTTTGTTTTTTTCTTTACATATGTTAAGATAAAGCGAAAAAAAAAATTCTGCAAAATCGGTCCTGTGCTGCACGAGAAAATTGCATAAATGTCCATTTTTGATGCATTTTGAGTGCATTGCTACACTATTTTCTTAATTTCTCCAGTTCTGTTGGTTGTAGAAAAATAGAAAAAATTGAAAAATACTCGGGAATGAATAGACTATCGAACTGATTCGGTATAAATACTTTAAAAATGAATCCTAACCTCAAAAAACCAAAATGTATGAAATTTTGTTTTATTTTACTAAAAATGCAATAAATAACGGGGAAAAGGTCGGATTTTGATAAAAATTGGAGAAAAGATGTACTTTGATGCTATAAATACGTGGTTGAAATTTAAAATTTTAGGCCTTTGAAAACACTAAAAAATTTCAATTTTCAATTTTTTGCCTTTTTCTTACTATGAAAAGCTACTGGCCAACTATGAAAAAAAGGCAAAAAATTGAAAAATTTAAATTTCTTAATGTTTTCAAAGGCTTAAGATGGGCATTTCAAATAAAGTAACGAAGTATTGCGTATGCTCACAAGAAATTACATAAAAAAACCTACAATTTAAAAAAAAATATTTTGCCGTACGATGATTTGGCATAACATGGCTGCAATTTTAATTTTTTTTCGAAAACTGCCAATTTTTGCCGTAAAAAGCGAAATTTTTTTTAAATTTCAACCACGTACATCTTTTCTTCAATTTTTATCAAAATCCGACCTTTTCCCCGTTATTTATTGCATTTTTAGTAAAATAAAACAAAATTTCATACATTTTGGTTTTTTGAGGTTAGGATTCATTTTTAAAGTATTTATACCGAATCAGCTCGATAGTCTATTCATTTTCATTTACGAGTATTTTCCATTTTTTTTTTATTTTTCTATGACAAACAAAACTGGAGAAATTAAAAAAATAGTGTAGCAATGCACTCAAAATGCATCAAAAATGGACATTTACGCAATTTTCTCGTGCAGCACAGGACCGATTTAGCAGAATTTTTTTTTCGCTTTATCTTATCATATGTAAAAAAAAATACAAAAAAATCCAACTTCCAACTACATCATAACTTCGCTTTTTTTTGTTTAATTTCCCTCTACTATAAAGTATTGCGGCCAAAAAAGTTTACAGGCTCCTGAAGAAATGTAATCAAGAAGATACAACCTTGCGGATATGTCTGCTGAGAAGCACATAATAAGCCAACTCCGGATTTTTTCGTGATTTGTCCCCCATCTGCAATTCGTCTATCTACGAGCAGTACTTATATTCGAATAGGTAAGTAAGACCTTTTGATAACAAAGTTATTAATAGAAACTCTTAGTCCCTTTGAATAACAGGTTTTTGCCAAATTTGGCAATAAGGTGAAAATGTGACAACATTTGGACTTATTGTACCTATTGTATATATAGCTGCTGTATTAGCTATAGTGTTTACAAGTACAAATGGTAAAACGTCATTTTCCAATAGATGGCGGTAGCAGTAAAATGCTGGGTAAAAATGGCAGATCAGAAATGTCAGATGTTAAGCAAGGCATCTGTCAACAACTTCATATCATTACATTTGTGAATTTTTATCTACGTTATATATTATTTTGTGCGTGATTTGGTGAAATGGCGAAATTTGAACCAAATAAGCGTCAAATGATTGCAAAAACTTATGCTGAGGTTTCTATTAGTGAAAGAATTTGTCGCGAATGGTTTCAAAGCTACAAAAGTAGTGATTTTGACGTGGAAGAGCGTGAATAAGATTGAAGACGCAGAATTGGAAGCTTTACTGGATGAAGATTAATGTCAAACGCAACAAGAAGTGGAAGCTTCATTGGGTGTGACTAAACAAGCCATTTCCCATCATTTGAAAGTCTTGAGAATGATCCAAAAGCAAGGAAATTGGGTCGGGTGTGATATGAGTTGAAGGTGAGAGACGATCCGACGGCATCGTACTGTGACTGAAAAGTGGATTTTTACGATAATTTAGAACAAAAAAAAATCGTGAAGCGTCCGGCCATGCAAACATCCATGGTTCGAAGCACATTCTGTGTATTTGGTGTGACTAGCACAGCGTGGTATCATGAGCTGCTGCAACCGGGTGAAACCATCACAAGAGCTCGCTATCGAACACAACGAATAAGTTTGGGCTGAGCATTTAAGGGAAAACAGCCAAAGAAGCAAAAAGATGCTCTGCAACATGTTGCTCTTTACAGTCGATCTTGCTATTCGACGTCGTATTTGTGGATACTTAAAGCGTACTTACCTCTGAGCTGCAGTTTTCGACATAAATATAACAACTCGACTGTGGAATAATCTTTCGCAGTCAGTATTTTCGAGCTCCTACAACGTCCAATAGTTCAAGCGTAAGGTTCTACGCGACCTACTTCAACACCGGCCCGAACCCTCATAACCCTAAACCTATCCCACCGTGCTTGCTGCTGGACATTGCCCCATGACGTGGCAAACGACATAACGGACTGGTTGTACAAAGGGTGATTCCTAGCACTGCCACATAAAACAAAACTAGGCCAGATTTATCAGACTCAGTTTGGTTGACGAGCTCTGCCAGACAGACACAGAAGAAGGACGCCAGAAGAAACACCTCTAAAGGACCTCGGGCTTCCTGAGACAGCCATACACCTATGCGGGTCATGAGTTAAACTGCTTGCGCTGAGTATATGGTTTACTCGGTAACCGGCATTGAGGCAAAAGAGATGCTGGTAAATTTACATTAGTTACCTCACATTACCCTCAGAAGGAAGTGATCAACGTCCATCTGTTTAGGCTTTATAGACTTGGTACAACGTAGTTTCGCTGGAGTAACTTTAGTGACACCCTGTCTGTCTTTCTGTCTGTCCGGTCTATCAGTCTGGTCTGTCTATCTGGTAGCAGTCGAGGCAAACTTTGCTTGTACAGGTGCTGATTCTGATAGAGCATGTTGCAACATGAAATTTCAAAGCTAACTTTGTTTATACAACTGCATCTAATAAGAATTTTCCGTTCCAAAAATGCTGATATGACCAACTTTGTTTACATTGAGGCATATTTTAACTGAACTTGTTCAATCATGTTTGGAGGAGTTCAACTTAAACTTTCTAAGCGTTCACATCAACAATCCTGCAAGATGTCTACAATTACCAAACTGAAAAACTTGGAATTCAACCCCTACTCGAGGATGCCAATATGCCTATTGGAGTGGAGAACCGAATCAAGTCAGCATGGCGACGCTCAACAACCTTTGGGGAGCGTATCCAATTAGAGCTGGATGAACACCTACTTTTGCTGCCCGCCAGATATAATTGCATATCGGAAAAAGCCTTGTCTGACATTAACAAAATTTGTGCATCAGGATAGTTTGACTGGTGATGTTCATTACGTACATGAAATATTAATAAATGAATAAAACTTACACAAGCAAAAACTCTTTTATTTAATTTTCGTCTTAAAACAAAAAATCGCTTTTATCTCTGAAACCCGTTGCCTAACGAGAATAAAAAATTGCTAATATCTCGAGAACCGCAGCTTGTAGACGATTTCTGATGAAAATTTTACACCCCCCATCGTATACAGCCCCCATCAGGATTAGCCTTCTCGAGCCCATATCCATGAAAAAATGTACTTTTTTTTTATGTGGAAGACTAGAGCGCAGGGAAAGCCCTTTGTACTGTCGACATTACTATTATTAACAAATATAAAAAATTACATATCGAGAACCGTTGGTTTGGATAGTAGCTATTAAAAAAAATATTGTTTATATCCTTAGTTTAATGCGAAAGCTAAAACTCAGCTAAAGCACAGCGAAGGTGAAGCTCATCCAAGCCACCTGTAAGTTCAGCCCAAGGTCAGCCAAAACGCAACAAAGTTCAAAAGCTCATCCGAGGCACGTGGAAGTTCAACCTAATTCCTCATCATGAAAGCTCTCCCAAGACGCAGCGAAGTTCAACTAATGTCACACAGGCAGCGCTCACTAACACCCAAAACCATACCCAAGTCGACAACCGATAACGTCACTGTGCCAGAAAGCCTATAGCTATACTACTGCCATAAAATTTATGTCTGAAATAAGTGCTGATTAGGCAGTAGCACGATTTTCGAAAGGTGAAGAAACATCGACGGAAAGTAAGAAATACGACAAGGGGGCAGGCTCCTTGGCTTATCACCTTAGGAACTACCGTAGTATGATTTACAACTTGATTTACATTTTAAATGTGAGCAAAGAGCTCCATTTTTTTGCCGAGAATACTGAAAAATTCACATTGTGAACGTTGAAATTATTCGCAATAATGGTCTGGGAGAATAATTTTTCAAAAATTTCTGTGAGATACTGTCAAATTCGATGGTGAAAGCTTCGTTGCTGAGATACTAGGAGTTGTGTAATGAAAATGGTCTGGTTACGAAAAAATATTTTGATTGTAGATTGTCTAAATCAAAGGATGTATTGTTAGGTATCTCTCGGTCCTGATATGCAGGGAAATACTCCTATGGTAACAAAAATTGTGCACTAGGATGTATTTGATTCGGTTTAAACTTTAAACGTTTGATATTTGCTGTAGATTTGACCAGGAAATCTCCAATTCAAGGAATTCTAAGCTTTCTTTAGCTTCGGCGAGGGGTTTCTTCAAAACTTTGTGCTACTACTTGCAAACCAAGCTTAGCCTTCTATTCGATGTATCGCAAAAACTTGTTTTGACAATTTGTTGTATTGTAAATTGCAAAATTGTATTGCCAAATTGATTTTTGGTTCAATATGTACAGATTGTTGTTAAGAATCAACGTTTTATAATTGATCAAATAATTTCCAGTCATTTTTAAACGTGCTCGCCTCTATATGTAATTTTCGAATGCAAAAAAGTGTTCAATTAACAATTAAATTAATAAAGACACTCATTTGCAATCTGACAAAAAAACGCCATACCTTTCATAAAAATTATTACATCAAACATATTAAAAAAAATCCGCGGAAAAAGTCTGGCATGCGACAAACAATTCGCATGAAAATTCGGTTGATTGGTCTTTTTGGAATAATCTGTCAGCTTTGCACCAGGGCCAACAACGAATCGATTGCAATAAATTACCGCCCGGAGGAGCTGCAAATATCTGTCCCGAAATAAGTTAAAACCGATCCGGTCAAATAATAAATGGCAATTTTTTAATGCGTTCCGGATCCGGGCCATTTGTTAAAGTGAAGCCTGCCAGTCAGCCGGGGATAAGCTTTGTAAATTACTGTAGAAAACTTTTACAATTATGAAAACATGACGAATGGCGTGGGTGGAGGCAGTGAATTTTTACCCACGTTCTATCATGTCCCATCCCCGGTTCATAGATGCTTCCTAGATGGGGCCCCGTGTGGCGGGCTGGGTTGGTGGCGGTGGTGTTTCTGGGATGCCGGGTGTTAGCTATGAATGCGCTAGGGCTGTGGAGGATAATCTGTCAGCAAGGAGAAGTACTATACAGACGGTCATAACCGAAAGATAAGAAGAATGTAGAATCCGGGCACACCATGCCCAGTTCAGCTGGATACTGTCAGACACACACTAAGTGACGGAAAAATTGTACCCCCAGAACCGGAATGCATGATGGTCCGGGACACACCCTTATGTCATCCCCGCCGTAGAATAAAAGCTGCGCTATTCTGAAATGGACAACAAAAAGCATATGACAACCCGGACTCCGGGGATGATGGATTGTAATAAGTCGGATGAACATTGTTTATGATCGTGTGCCCGCTATGGGAGTGGGGATGGCTTTTCTATGCTATAAATCATCCTCAGAAGCTTATAAAACAGTCGATAGCTCAACTGCAGCTTGAATTATTGTCCAAATTTATTCAGCCGAGTTCATGTGTCGAAAAATGTTAGCTGTGTGTAGAGGGGCCTTTCACCATCATAGGGCCTCCGCTGGGGAAAGACCCGATTTGAAACTGACAACGATTGAATTTATTGAAGCTTTATCAAGTGACGATTTCCACTGAGAATTATTGCTTCTATTCTGTTGTTCAACTCAAATTGGGGACACGCATTATGCAAAATTGGGGAAGATAAATTCTTTTTTTTTCGATGGTAAATGGACGATTCTAGTGGGGGTTTCAGATTTTTATGACTTTTGGTAAGTCAAAACCACATGAATTTGGAAAAACAATAGTGATAAGACCTATTCAAATTAAACTGTTTATCTGTTAAAATTAAACAGCTATGAATTTATTGAAAAAAGCCTGCTTTAATTCACACTATGGGTGGTTTTAATTTTTTAAATATAGTGGTTGTAAAATATGCTATGCGTAATCGAACCCAAAGTGAATAACTAACATCGTGGTTGTTACAATAAATAGGCGACCACGGTAATACTCCGGCCGCACCGACCGAACTGCGAAAGTTCGAGCAAATTGGTGAACTGAACTTTAAAATAACCTCAGTTCGCATACAAATTCCACATATTCAACTGAGGATAAAACAGACCTCAGTTCGCCCAACTGAACTCGAACTGAAGTTAAACGAAAAAGCTCGCGAGAGTAATCAACTGGAATAGTGGAATGCCATTCCAGTGAGCTTTTGCATTTCTGACTTCTGGCGAAAAACCAACAACAATTTCAAGTACGAACTGAATATGAACTGGAATTTAGGCGGTGAAGCCACTTATGTGGATTGAACTGAACATTATTAAACTGAGGTCGGTGAAGCCGGGGCATAAGCAAGTTTTTGAAGTAAAAGCAAGAGGAACATGGAGAGTTTTATAATGTACTGGAGATTTGTATGCGTCTGCTTTTGGGATGAGAGCACACGGAACGCTGGCACCTACACAAATAAGGAGCTAAAAGTTTGACGTTTGTCAAATGCAAAAAAAACTTTATTTGAGAAAACCTTCAGAAAACATGACAAAATAATAATAAGAAGAAAAAAAGGAAGGATATACCCATTTTGTTCACCGAAAAATATTTCTGTAATTTTATCGTAAACTCCTACGTGCAGGATACATTATTTATCGACCTCATTAATATTTTGGAATATTTTGTCTATAGCAGCATCAACTAACCGATTTTAAGCTTCAAAAACGTTTACATAATTAAATAACATGCTTTTTGGTGTCATGTTTAAATTTCCTAAAGACCCATTATCTTTTTTACGTAGCTAAGACACTCCATTTTATCAAGGCGCCCAGCAACCACCCCAGAGATCCTTGGTTCGATTCATGGTTCATCGTTTGTCTACTTTCTTTGTTTTTTGTATTTCGCTTCACAGCAACTTATGTTGGAGACGACCTGCTTTAGCCTGATCTTCTGGGGTGTTTCTTTGTCTACCCACTGTCTGCTATTCTTAACATTTTTGTAAAGGATTCACTTTCCATCGCTAGTCACAATTCCGTTAAAATTTTTTTATTCATGAGACGTGACAGCAGGAAAGACCCACACACCTTCACTCTAGGCGCATAGACTCCAAAGTTGGTAAGGAACCCATTGACCCAACTTCCTGACTTTCTCGATGGTATCAAGGTGTCGATGAACGATTAAATGACCACATCCAAGCTTCTCCAGGACGGGGCTGTAAGCTGTAGTTTCCGGCTAGGAATTTCGTGAACTAACATTGGCACTGGTCTACGCTTATTTTTCATTCATTAAAATTTCTTGCACTTGCAACAATGTTTTTGGCCAAATTAAAAGTAAAAGAAAGTTTGAAGATTTTGGAAAGCATAAGGGGGAACGCTAAAAACTGGTGGCCGCGGTGGGATATTATCTCAGAAGAAAACTACCCCGTAGCTGATTGAAGCTCGATCACATAAGCAGCATATTTATTTCTATTTCATCCCTTTATCTCTGGAGCTAAATCCTTTCTCTTCAAGTAAGTGTGTACAAGCACGAGGGGAACGAAAAAAAAACTGGTGGCAGCGATGGGATATTACCCCGGAAAAAGACTCACATGTATCTGGTTGAAGCTTGATCAACTCCGCAACATCTTTATTTCTTCCTTCTTCATGTAAGTGTATATACTTATGAGAGCACAAGAGGACTGTTAAAATACTGGTGGCAGCGATGGGATATTATCCCAGAAGAAGACTCACTTATATCTGGTTGAATCTCCATCATGTCCGCAGCATTTTTATTTCTATTTCGTCACTTTATCTCTACCTTCTTCTTCTTCAAGTAAGTGCGAATACGTAGGAAATCACGAAAGGAACGATGAAATCTGGTGGCAGCGGTGGAATATTATTCCAGAAGAAGACTAACTGGCGTCTGATTGATCACCTCCGCAGCATATTTTTTTCCATTTCAATGCTTCTTCTTCAAATAAGTGCATTGGTGGCAGCCGTAGGATATTATCCCAGAAGGAGACTCATTAGTATCTGGTTGAACCTTTATTTATATTTTATCCTTCGATCGCTATAAAACTTTAAGGAACTCCCCAAGGGAAATAATTAGGCTCAAAAACACAGCACAGCCCGAATTTTGAAAATGAGGATGAGAAGAAAACTCATTGCCGACCGATCCGTCACATTGTCGGATTTTATTCTCGATGTTGATTAGCCTCGACAGTTTTGTTTTTTATGTGGGAGAACTAAGCTTAGGAATCACCCTTTGTACTTGCAATGTCTTGTAGCAAGCTTGGTTTGAAAGATAGAAGAGGATATGATAGATCTGGGGAGTGTTGGAGCAGATGGCGATGAACGTTACGTTTGAACTCTTGGGTGTTGCACGGGTTCGGGAAAACTGATTGTGGGAGATTATTCCACAGCCAAATTGTTCTAGTTATAAATGAACTTTTAGACGTTAGTTTGCGCGAAATAGGAGCTTGCAGGGTATGAGAGTGAGCCGAGTGGGCTAGTCTTGTGTTGTGAGAGAAATATTGCATTACAGGCAAGAGGGCGGACATTTTATTGGAACAGTCGCTATTGTAATAGCGATACAACTTTGACAGGTCTGCTACATTCCTACGGTGGCGCAGAGAGTCAATGGAGATGCAAAGGCTGTCATCTCCGATGATTTGGATGGCGCGGCTTTGCACCTTGTCCAGCCACGCTAAGGCAGGAGGCGCCAGCCCAGATAAATGAGTTCTACTCGAGGCGGGGCCGAATGTAGGATTTGTAGATTGCAGCTCTGGCTGCTGGTGGAAGAAAAAATTTGCATCTCTTAAAAAATCCTAGGCATTGGAATGCTTGTTTTGCGATTTGGAATATGTGATCATTCCATCGCATCGTTTGGGTATAATTGGATGTTAAGAGAAGCATCAGCTGAAAGGTTTGTTTTGGCCACTGAGACAGAAGGAAGGTCGGTGCAGGTTTTAAAAATAATGAAACAGTTCTTCGTTTTAGAGGGGTTGAACTCAACACTATTCTTGCGGCCCCAATCAATAATGTCTTTGATGTCCCTGTTGATAGAGTTGGACATGAGTTCACGATGGTGAAGACAAGGTCTGGCACGTGCTTGTCTTATATTGTTGAAAGCGTAGGAATAACGCAGAGTTCTGTCATCAGCGAAGCTGAAAATTGGGTTGAAAGGGATTGAGAGCATATCGTTTATGAATATTAGGAAAATAGCGGGTGAAAGAATTGACCCTTGGGGAACTCCGGCCAAGATTGTGTGGCGATTAGCTTCGATGCCATATAATACTACCTTTATTGAACGGCCAGAAAGGAAGCTCTTAATTCATTTCCTTAGAACTGAGTGGATACCAATAGCTTGGAGTCTTAACAACAGAGCAGGGTGCCGGCAGCGGTCAAAAGCTTTGGACATATCTAGATCAATCAGAGCAGACTCTCTAAAGCGATGGATGTTTTGATGGAGGTGCTCTGTTAGACATTCAAGGAGGTCGCCAGTACATCTTTTGGACCTAAAGCCGTACTGTCTGTCATGAACTTTTTTATACTTTTTTACTTCTTCAATTTATCACGTGCGTTTCTACTGTCAATAAATTGCCCCTGTACGCCTTCTGCCAAAAAAATGCACGTCCATGCTTGCGGAACCTGTTTGCCCTGCACGTACCCGTGTGTAAGTTTGCGGAATCTGGCGCCTGGGTGGGAGAAGTTGAAAAGGAAGAAGGGCTATGGCTCTGAATGAAATAGAAGCACGGACCTATGAAGTGGTAGCCGGATGCCTTAAACGCTGGGCTAGCGAGGCCTCGAGGGTTTGGCTTTGGCATATGTTTCTAATTTTTCGTTCCGATCTTGGTGAAATAAAAATCAATGGGGCTGTGCTCAAAACAACGCCGAAATCAGAAGACGAATAGGACTGGCTAATAAATGATACTTTGGTCTCCGAAGGCACCTGACATCTACAAATATATCAAGGAAGACAAAACTGGCACTTTACACAACACTAATAAGGCCTGTCCTACTATATGGCTCGGTAGTGTTTACATTGAAAAACGTAGACGAAGCATTGGTAGGAAGATTTGAAAAGAGGATTCTTCGTTCGATCTACAAAGGAATACAGGTTGATGGCATTTGGAGGAGAAGATACAACTCAGAGTTGTATGAAATCAGTAAGATTCCAAACATTGTCAAATTGATCAAAATAAACAGACTACGATGGATTGGTCACGTCCAACGAGGTGCGGAACGGAACCCGACAAAAATAGTGCTGGGGAAAGTACCGTCAGGTAAAAGGAGACCTGGTCGGCCTAAGAAAAGATACATTGATGACGACGAGGAAGACTTGAGACAGTTGGGAATAAGAAAATGGAAAAGTCGGGCCAGAGATCGAGAATCATGGAGGCGAACGCTAGAGGAAGCCAAGGCCAACAATAGGCTGTGGAGCTCCTGATGATGATGTGCTCAAAACAAAAGATAATGACTGTAGTGCTACTAGTTTAACCAGGATGACGAAATCTTCAGATAAAAAGTATTTTTGAGCTGTCACTGTTCAGCTTACATACATGGGTGTCAAAGAAACCCATATGGACGCGGCGGCAATGAAACACCCTGTATGTATAATCCTTGCAATCCTCAACATATACCTCCCCGTAATTAAATTCCCAACTTTTCGTTACATGTTTATTTGAATATCATTTTTTAAAAGCCCGTTATGCTTCACAGAATTTTTCAGCTTTAATTAAATTTTGTGCTTGAATTAGCACTCGCCAGTCTCAATCAGCAGAGTAAATGATACTCTTGTCTAAAAACTAAAGCTCCGAAAATCATGGCATCCACCTCCCACACCGAATATATATATATAATAATTTAAAATTTATGCCCAACTCTTGATTTAGTTCATTGTCTCGGAATAACTAGATGTTAAAGGGGCTTTTGATTTTCGTACCCATAGAGAGAGAAACATGACGCGTTGCAGATCCTGTTCACATTTGCAACGAATAATTCGTTTTATTTCGGACAATGCTGCATCAGAGAACATGGACTGAATTTAATAGTTGCCAGCCGAGGTGACATTCAGCCAATGGCTTATCCTGGATCCTTTATAGCACTCACTCTAGAGCTTCAGCATCACTGCGTCCCCATCTCCATTCAAGTGGTATTGCATTCAAATCACCCGCAAAGGACGTGTCCTCTCCTGGAATATCTACCCGCAGCACTAATTGCATGGATAGATTGACTGAGTTCGATATTTACTCATTCGCTGGTGTTAGTTAGTATTCGAGCTGCGATAGCAGTAAGAGCAACAGTGTGGCACATTCAACCCTAATCAAGGTTTGTTGCTATCTATGGCCGTGTTCCCAGCATTTATTTGCATATTGAGTAACTTTTCGTGGCGGTATACACCCCCACTTCATCGCTTTCAATTATTTTGTCAAGTAGAATATTTTAATTAAAATCTTCAATGTAATGTCGTGTAGCTGTATTATAATTTTTGCCTTCATTCATACTTTTTATCGTGCTTAATACTTAACTTTGAGAAAGTACAGTGCTGTTTTGGTGCACAACAGAAATAGTCGTTCCAACGAAGCTGGAGTGGAAATGGGGAATCCACTACAAAGTTGTACAATAGAAATTTTCTACAGGAAGACCCACAGAAGCTTTTATATTATTTTAAATTTTAATAATTGTTTTTCATAATTGATATTGCATAACTTTTGTGTTTGTTAATAATAGCAATCAATGTAGAAGCATCAAAAATGCAATGAGGGATATTTAGGAGAAAAGTAGAATGTTTATCATAAAATCTACAGTTAGTAAAAATTGCCATAGCGCCTTCGTAGTTGTGAAAGAAAAAAGCACGAAAAACCTGCTTGTGGCATTGTTTCAAAAAGGACAGGACTAAAGTTAAGTATTGCCCTCGGATTACGATTTATCCAAAATAGTCCCCGAAATTCCTCCGGTGAATTGTAACTCAATTTCGCCTCCTGGTTTCTCCAACTACCTTGACATTGAGTTTGTCGCTCTCAAAATTTCCTTTTCCAAATCTAATCTCTTCTTGTTTTTCTAATATATCCCACCAGATATGATAAGCACACTTGACAATGGAGATAAGAGCCTATATGATATTCTCATCTCTTGTGTTGATCATACCCTGAGTACGATGAACACTGGTGATGAGTTATTCCTTCTTGGGGACTTTAATTTACCCAATATTCAGTGGGTATCTGCTATTCACAAGAGTAGTAGCAAGAACGAAATATCGAGTTATAGACCAGTTGCGAAGTTGTCTGTCATTCCGAAACTCTTTGAATCGATTATCTATTCTGCAATCGCGCCTATCGGTAGAAGGTTGGCATCAACGACCCAACATGACTTTCTTGCAGCTCGTTCTACTACCACCAATTTTCTTGAGTTCACTTCTCATGCTGTCGAGGGCTTCGTTTCCTGGTGCCAGACTGATCGTGTTTACACTGATTTTGGTAAGGCATTTGGCAAGCTCTCTCACTCCATTATACTTCTCAAATTAAGGATGTTTGGCTTTCCGCGTGCCCTTCTAGCATTGTTCCAGTCTTACTTAGCTGACCAAGTTCTTTTTCGTGGATCCAAATCAGTAACCATTGAAGCGTCATCCGGTGTTCCTCAAGGAAGTCATCTTGGTCCCCTGCTCTTTATTCTATAAATTTGTGACATTATTCCCTTGCTAAGACACTGTAGAATCTTGATTTACGCTGATGACATCAAATTGTACCGTCGCATAAAGAGTATCGAGGATTGCAAATTTTTGCAAGCTGACCTTGACACCTTTTACTCTTGGTGTGTGAACAACAACCTGGTTCTCAATATTAGTAAATGTGAAACCATGACTTTTGAGAGAAGTCGTAGTCCTATAATTTTTAACTACACCTTTTCTAACGTGAGTGTCCCTCGCGTTCATTTTGTTAAAGATCTCGGGATTAGATTTCATAGTAAGCTCGATTTTTGCGCTCACATTAACTATATTGCTTCCAAAGGTAATTTAGTCCTGGGTTTTATAAAAAGGTGGTCTAAAGAATTCAATAACCCCTTGATTACTAAACACCTTTATATCTCTCTTGTCAGACCATTACTCGAGTATGGGTCCCAGGTTTGATCTCCTTACTACTCTTTGCACGTTGGAAGAATTGAGTCAGTTCAAAGGAGGTTCGTTCGATTCGCACTGAATCATATTCCTTGGGATAATCCATTAGTTCTTCCACCATATGAATTCCGACTTAAGTTACTCAACTTAAGCTCTCTTTGCAGGCGTGTCGTGAGGTGGCCGATGGTGCGAAGGTCGACTCAATTTTTCTAAGTCGCCGTGCGTCGTTAGAGAGAGAGGTTACAATTTGAGAGGGCCACCTCTCTTACACATCAACTCCTCTAACACGAATTACGGCAGATTTGACCCTTTAAATTGCATGTTCATTAATGTTAACAAAAATATTAATGTTTTTCACGTGAGCATTGGTAAAGATGTCCTTAAAAGGAGTCTTTTCAATCTCACGTGACTGTCTAAATGTCTCGCTCCTGAATGCTTTCGTTTCGCTGGTATGAGGCTCTTGCCTGAGTTGGTAAATTTTTCTTGGCCCAGCTGAGAAGTGCGCCTCCTGCGTTAGAAAGATTTACTCTATATATATATGTTCGGTCTACTTCACTGACCCATACCATCAATAAACGATAGTGCGCACAGATTTCAAAATCTCCGGGATCACCCTCCTTCATTATGAAGCCAACAATTCTAATCACCAAAGTATCGGATCCACATGTAAGACGATCCATCTAATACAGCAGCAGAGATCGTGGTCAGATAGATGCTTGTATTTAAAGAGCCTTAACAGACTATAGTAGGATTTATAGGCTTTCGATAATAGCATGGTATATCGGTTTTTCTTGTAGACCCAACAAAAATTAGATTGTACTAGCTCAAGCTCATATTCCTCTTCCTCGATTTCTTGACCAATGTTGGCTCGCCTCAGTCACAAATTACTTTGTTTTGTTTCCTTTAATATGAAGCCCCAATTTTTGTGATGCTCTTTTTTTATATTACTTTACTTTGAAACTTTAAACTCGCACATATCAATCTTTATCAAGTCAAGATAAATCAAATTCTTTTATTCTTCTTGATTAATAATTATTACGAATCACAGCTGCTGCAAAGTACTTCTAATCTAAAAAATTATCAGTAATAGCTTAACACAAGAAATAAATCGAAACTCTAAACCCCATTTCGAACGATGTGCAAAATTCTGCACTATTTTGATGGACGTGTATGCTGCAGGTTGCGGTCATAAATAAAAAGTTTCTAAAAACAAAAAAATTGTCATCGTTTTCAAAACTTCGAAACCAAATCGAATTCTTTATCCAGAAACTTCGACACCAATACGATGAACAATAAAAAGTTTCTGTTCCGTATTTTCTATAAAATATCGTTGGCGGAGAAAAAGTCCGGTGCAACGAAAAATGTTTTTTAATAAATATTTATTGATTATGGGAATTTTATTTTCAACTGCAATGAATAAATTTGAAAAAGAGAGATTGAGAGAGATGAGGCAGTTTTACAAGTATTACAAAGGAAGCTCTAAATGTGAATCATCGTTGTTGGTTATCCTTATATGATTTACTGAATCTGTTTTGTTGTTTATTGTGTTTATGATAATATTACTTCTTAATGAAAACATTACCTTAAGTATCTGCCAGTACAAGTACAACGGGTGAATGAAATATACTGGCTGGGCTCCTTACTTCTATCATTACACTTGAACATTTCAGCCTTTGGATTTTCAGTTGTTGTTTGGAAGCCGTTACCGTCAGTCGATTTCAATTCAGTTGCATTAAGGCAATACGCTTGCGCAAATTGAAAGCTGGGCGCTGTTTACGAGGACTCTGACACATCACTTGCCATCATTTAAAGATGGACGGGTCGGCAAAGACTTGCAACCACCAGTAATAACATCCAAAATGATCTTGAACTCGCATTTAATAAGATTAGAAAAATAGCAGAGACAAAGGGTTTTCGGAAGAATATTTGGCGCCATTTGGAAAGTATAATTTAATGGAAAAGAAGGAAAAGATAAAGCACAATATTTTTATTTTAAATAGCCGAAGACTGCGAAAACCCCTATCCGTAATGTATTTTGCAATTATTATTTAAAAAATTAAATTTTTTGTAGAGCCAAAAAGCACCCATGTGGGTCCTGATTTTTTTACGTACACTCTAAGACTCACTTTACCATATCCAATCATAAAATTGCTGTTTTTTAAATTTTGTGGATAATGGTTTTTAATTCATTTTGCACTGTAAAGGTCGATTCGCACTATACGGAACGTCAACGTCACGTCAAGGAACGGCAACGGCACTTAAATTTTGCTGTCGATTCGCACTTAACCGTCAACGTTACGTGAATTTTGCCGTTCAGTCTAAAAAAATTAGATAGAGTATTGTTGTATTCCGTATTGCTAATTTAAATTGTTATTTGGAATGCCAAAATTTAATAATTTAGCAATGATTGCATAAATTTTGGATCAAGAAGAAGAAAATTTAAATTTAAAAAAAAAAGAAGGGATACAAAAGATATTTACAAAAAGATCGGAGAATACTACACGCTGTATAAGGAATTGGATGACGATGAAATAAATTTTTATAAATATTTGAGAATGTCGAAATATCAGTTTCATACCCTTTAAAAAAAACGATATTTATTAAAAAATATTGATAGGTTTTGGATAGACGAACAAAAAATTGTATGGAGTATGGCGGAGATCGTAACAGTTCAGCCGTTTTAAATTTTTTTATTAGAGTTTTACATATCACCCTGTGTTTTTGTAACGTTATAACCAATTTTCATGAATTGTAAAACTGACGGTTCCAGCCTACCTACTTCCCTACCTACTTTTTTTAACTAAAATTTCACCTTCAACAAACTTTTTCTGCAAAATACGTAATTTCCAAAATTAGGACGCTTGGAGAGACATTATTCATAGGAAATATACAAATTTTTGTGCGTCTATCGAAAACCTGTCAACATTTTTTAACCGTTTACTATTTAAAAGTTTATAAATATCGTTAAAAAAATTAATTTATGTATAAATTGTGTTTATATTGTTTAAACAATATAAATATTTAATTGCGCACATTGAAATGTTTCTGATTTCAAATAATATATAAAAGCAAACATTTAAAAAAGAAATCATCAAAATTGGAGTTGTACCTGAGGACTAAGGAGTAAAAACCTTCATTGACTCGACTAAAATTAGTTTGAATAAAAACAGATAAATACATGAAAAATTCGAAATGCTCCCGTAACTACGTTCACATTCAACAGAATAGATCAGTCACGTCAAGGCACGTCACGTCAAAATATAGTTTCAAACTAATCTTGACGTGCCGTTACGTTGACGGTCCGTGACGTTGCCTATATATGTGAACGCGTAGTGTGAAGCTCATTCAAGAATATTTTGACGTGCCGTTGCCGCTCCTTGACGTGACGTTGACGTTCCGTATAGTGCCAATCGACCTTAAATCAATTAGTATTTCCATTTGCACATTTTCTGGAACATTCTCAATAGCGTTAAAGGGAGGTGGTTACATTTTTTTCTTCTTCATGTATTGGAACTTTCTAGCACAAAATATTTTGATAAATCGTGTGGAATCTCGCGGGCAGCAAAATTTCATAGTTTTTCCTCCAGAAATAAGTGCCGCCGGTTGGTCACCCCTGAGTTAGAACAACCGTACTAAATTGGGGTGTGACACTGCGTTATATATGTATTCATGTAGATGCCTCTGAACATGAAACTTCTCGGTGAATTGGATTTTTAACTTTCTCTTTTCGGTTAGCTGTTACACTGCGCCCTTCGAACCTTTTTGGATGCGACAGATGACATCGTTTAACGTCGTGATGATAGTGGAGGGGCCCTTCAATTTCTTTTGTAGTTTTGGCGATTTACCTTTTATTCGTCGAGGATTTTATAGGTAGACTCGCTCGCGTTCCTTAGAGCAGGTTTAGACGGTGGGCTCCAGCGCACATGCCTCACGAATTTTGTGGATAAAGGGAGAAGTGAGGTGGTACCTATTATCATCCCCACTTCTCCCTTCATCAACAAACATTCGTGAGACACATGCGCTGGAGCCCACCGTCTAAACCGGCTCTTAAATCCAGATCCGCAGCGGGGCTTCATCCTATTATTGGCAGATTGCAGATTTCCCCGGACCGTCTTGTGAATTTCCGTTAATTTCGCTCTTAGTGCTGAGGAGTATTCGCTAGTGGATGGCGTGTTTCAGGCGCGATTCCAAACTTTAAATCACCTGGCAGCGTAATATGTTTCCCGAAGATCAACCTGACTGGTAGAACTGTCGATAGCTGTCCTGTACAGCGTTTTTTATTGAGCTATATAGAGATCAAAGAGAGATACAAATTTGAAACCCTACTTCTACCATTTCTACCGTTTTTACTATTGTGCTACCTTACAAACCCCCAGATACTGATTTTCATTGGAATCGGAATACAATTGGCAAACTCACCGGCCATATTGGTGCGGCCATTTTGAATTTATAAGTTTTTATCATAAATTTGTTATTTGCAGCCTTAAAAACCCCTACATATCCACTTTTATTGGAATCGGAACACCATTGGCAAATTCGTTGGCCATATTGCCGCGGCCATTTTTAATTTATAAGTTCTAATCATAAATTCGTTATTTGCTAGCTTAAGCCCGGTATGCAAGGCTCAAAAATGTATTTGCCTATCTTAAACCTAAGTAAAAAAAATGGTCAAGAAATGGTTCAGAAATATTTTCTGGAGCGATTTCTGCAACCGGTAAGCTAGAGTCAAGAAATTCACACCAGAAATATCGTGTTTTTTAGTGACACGCAGATGTCGCTTTTGATAAAATTTTGTGGGGGTTGCAGATTCTCAACTTCACTAATAGAGGGACACGAAGAATGTGTGGGGGTTGCAGATTCTCAACTTCACTAATAGAGGGACACGAAGAATGTTTCTGCGTGAAAGTGCCTAAAAAAGGCGACATGTTTGTTGTTGTTGACTTTTATGACACACACGCGAAATGTCTATGAATCTACCTCGTGGATTGCATTTTTATTGTTGATGCTTTAAAAACTTTAATTGTTATAACGTAATAGTGACTATTGTTAATGTAGAATTCCATCTTATGTTGAATAAATGAATAAACTATTACGCTAATATTTTATGAACTAAAAAGGGATTCTACAATTTTAGTTTTTCCTCCAGAAATAAGTGTCGATTCATTTATTTCCTTAGGAAATTTTAACGGTTCATGAGGTGTTGACGTCTCAGGTGGTTTTTGAAATTGAAAGTAACTGTCAGCAATGGAAAAAATTACATATTGTTGGTTTTTATTCAGATTTTTTAAATTCTTTTTTAATTCTTTACTAATTAAAACAATTTCATTAATTCCAAGCAATCATAAAACAATTTATTTAATGTCTACAATGAACATAAGTAACTGTCAAAATTTCTGAACTGCTGTCATTTTTTCTTAGGGAAATAAATGCAGAAGTTTTCTTGAGCAAATTTCTAGCGCCTTGCATACCGGGCTTTAAAAAAACCCAGATACAGATTTTCATTGGAATCGGAACACAATTGGCAAATTCGTCGGAATAAGAATATCGCAGAATCAGAAATATCACGGATCGATTTGTTATTCAGAAGCCGAGATACAGAGAGCGTCACATAAATGAAGTCACAAAGGCAAGATGGCTGGATTATATATCTAGAATAAATGGATGACGGGGGAATAGTCAAGAAAATATATTCTACAAAAGTTGGGGGAAGTAGAAGAAGAGGAAGTCTATGAAAAAAGTAGTAGTATGACTTCAAAGAGTACTTCAGAAAATTGGACACAAGATGTTAGGAATGACTTAAATAGGACATACGCTGTTCGAGAGGGACTGTGAAGAACACTTAGACCATACAGTGAAGTAGCAGTAGGAGGATTAATTTTTGTTGGGGTATTTCCAACAGGCAAATAATGTTTAAGATTACGCAAGCTCTAATACAAGTAAGTAATATTCTTCTACCTCAATAAATAAAACTGTAAGAAATTACTAAAGTAATTTTTGAAGAATTAAACAATTTTCTTTATTGGTCCAAATTTAGCTATAGACCTACGCCTAAAAGTAAATTCATTACCAAATGACAATGTTTCAAAATAACTTTTAACACTTTGTACTGTTAAAAGAATACGCAGAAAAAGAAGCAGCAACAAAAAAAACACTCTTCTCCTAAACTTATCGAATTTATTTCCATTAACGCACTCATTTTTAATCTCCTTTCAACATGAACATCCAATTAAATCACTCCGACACTAGGGGCCTGAACCAACACCATAAGACTAAATACAACACATTAGAACCTGATAAATCCAAATTAATGCTTCACAAAATAAGGAAAATTTCAGCTCATTGGAACTGCTCCTTAGCTTCATCCCCGGCACAGCACCCCTCCCAGGCACCAACCCCTTGTTCATCCCAACTCCCAAAAGGGCCTTTTCCAAGTATCCGAAATTAAATACAAACAAATGGCAACTGATGATGTTGTTAATAAAACAGGAAAATTTCCCCGATAGTAAAGAGCCTGTTTCGGACCTAATCAATATATTGCTGTTGTTGTTTCGTGTTGTTGTAATAGACTAATAAATATATAAAAGGTCTAGTTATCATTTTCCCTCTCCCCTATGCCGCCACAGTCGGCCAGGACGAGCACTCCAATCCCTTGGGGTACTTCGCCTCCTCCACCAGCAGCAAACTGACTCTCACTCAATCAAATTATTTCGGGAAGTAAATGAAATTAATATATCCCCCATTCCGCTGCGTTATTTGCCACCGCCACCCTACCGCCCATCGGGGAGTTAGGAAAATTTTCGGTCCCATCCCGGAGAAAAGTCCGACGATTATTTTTAATTAAGGGCCACTTCAGAGGACTATTTTATGATCTTCGCCATTTTTATTGGAATCAATTTATAAAACAGTTCTTGAACAATGTTCACGCACCGAAAACTTCATAAGCACCGAGGATCTTGAAGGATTCCGGCTGGACGGGGGGTGGCGCCATGGAAGAGGAACAATTTCGGAAACCTGCTTAATGACCTTCGAGGAAATTGGAAAAGTTACTTTAAACTGCAGGTGACACTGGGGAAAATTTTAAAGTCAGCAGCAATGTTGTGGTTTGGTTATTTTCCGGCTTTGGTTGTTGTCATGATGAAAGGACATCTGTGATGGGTGCGAATTGTGAAAAGTAAATTAAAAATATTATTAAATATATAAAACAATTTTAAATGGTGTTCTAAGGAGTTGAGGGCGGGGGAGGTGAAACTGTTTCATTGGACAAAACAGCATTTTTTTCATCTTTAAGAATTTGTAAAGCTTAATATTTTTTGAGAAATTGTTCGAAACGTCGTCGTGTCGTATTTTTCCGAAATATAGAATTTTATTTACTTTTAACTACTTCTTTCCGCCGGATATGACCATCAGGTGATGTGCATCCTGTCGAGTATCACATAACTCCTCTATGTCAGGGAGACCCATAAATAAATATCATTTTGAAAGGCGTTTGTTGGTATTAATTCTACATCGACCATACAAGTGAAAAAAGTTTCTACATTTTTCAAAATTTGTACAAGAATCACCCTTTGATCTACCAGTCCGTCATGTCACGTCACGTCATGGTGCTGCAATATCTAGTACTAAGCTTAGTTCGTGGGAGAGAATATGTTTTTTAGGGTTACGAGGGTTCCAGAGGGAGTAAAAGGAGGTGGCGATGAAGGTTGCGTGTGAACTCCTGGATTTTTTAAGAATAAAGTGGAGGGGGTAAGATTAGGGATACGGATTCGGTGGAGAGTACTCGATTAAATACTCATTGGTAGAATTGAAAGAAATGTATTCAATGAGTACTTTTTACTCGTTTCCAAAAGCGAGTGTTCTTTTATCAAGCGGTCCCCCAACTAAGTACTAACCACGGCCAATGCTGCTTGACCTGCGCAATCGAACGAGAACCGATTTACTGATTATGCTTAATGGCACTCTTTATAGTCACCAAGGTAATTGCCGGTTTTCTTCGTGATATACAATTTCTTAAATCCTCAATTTGGCTACCTTTAGTCTAAAAAGTGTGAGCGTACTGTGCTTCGTTTGGAAGATTCCGTTCGGGCCTGTAGCGGGCTGCATTTGGAAAAGCAATTTTTAATCAGGCGTAACGTGTTTGTTTCAAGCTAAATGGGGGCAAATCTTATTTTTACTCACACGTGCCGTGCCCATTTCACGCTAAAGGCGGCTACACACGTAACTGCATGCTTGACAAGCACGCATGTTCAATTTTTTTGTGCAAGCGTGCTTGAGCGTGTGTATGAGATTTTTTGCGCAAGCATGATGATTGAACATGAGCTTGAAGATTGATCGAATTTTCATCTGCATGCTTGAACAAATCTCGCTTGAAAACAAAAGTGTGAGTGCGAGCGAGCGCGTCGTCACTTTCCGAACGAAATTATTTAAGGATAAATTGCGGCTATTCAAGCATGATTGCGTCGTGCGGAGGCTACAGAGAAGTTGTGCGAGATTGCGCAAAAAGATTAAACATGCGTGCTTGTCAAGCATGCAGTTACGTGTGTAGCCGCCTTAAGTGAGGGCGAGTCCTATTTTTACTCAGGCTTAGGCTGCGGTTACGAATCAATCGAGAGGGTTTTTGAATGTACGTAAACAAGTTGTGTTTGTTACGAATGCCAATTTTTTGCATGCGTGTGTTTGAGAGGGTGGAAGCGACTAGCGAGTGCAATGAAAAAATTCGTTTGTCTCGCGCGTGCAATGATCTGAATGACTGTAATCCTATTTGTACATAAGTACATACGTCTTTATATCTGTTCCTAGTTTTTCCATGTGGCCTTCTTCCCTCTGGCGTTTAGAGGAACAGGATTTTTGGAGGCGCTCCTTCAGGCATTCCCATTACTTGTCCTATCCAGCATAGACTTAAGATCTTGATGTTTTTGGTTCTTTGTATATTTGATACAACTTGTAGTTGTATATATTCTTCTACAGACATTCATTTGATTTAAAATATTTGTCCTGCCTATGATGACTAAGCTTTCTGCATATGCAATAGACTTGTTTAGAATTATCCCTCTGGTTTCAATACAAGCCTCTCGCACCACCTTTTCTAAAACAATGTAAAAAAGTTAACAACATAGTCTCCTTGTTTCCTTGGTACACTTTACTCTGCTCAAAGTTGGAACTATTAATTTGTTTGTAAAAAGTGTGATTCAGTGAAATTCCCTTATCAACTCGCTATATCTGTAACCATAATACACGCGCGATCATTACAAGCTTAAACTCTCTCATACCGTCTGCACGCCAGACTCGCCTACTCGCTTGATTCGAAACCACACCCTTACCGTGCCATGCAAGCGTTTTGACGTTGTGCGTGCCTGCTTCAGGCTAAGAACGGACAAGTTTGATTTTTACTTGGGATGGGATATAAATTCAAACCTATAAAAGCCTGTTTTCATCTCAATACGCAAATTGGAGCTCCTTTATCGCACAAAAATTTGTATGGAATCTAAATTCGTGACACAGAGGGCAAAGAAAACAAATGTCTGTGCTACAAAAGAGCTCCGATATGCATTTGGGATGTATTTTTATGTCCCTAAACTCTCCTTAATTGAGGCAAAAAAATATATGTGTAAACCGTTTATATGGAATTATTCACGACTGAGATAAACTTGCAGTTACCTTAAATTCGGCCTTGAATGCAAATTGTACTCAGTACTCGATTCCACTCTATAAGTAATGATATGACAAAAAAGTACTCAGTTAAAAGTATCGAGTACTGATATGAGTAGAATCTAAAGCCAAATACGAGTAAAGAATCGAGTACCGATTCCGTATCCTTAGGCGATCTTGGTGGTAACACGATGTTAGCAAATTGACTCATCAGTCTTCTGGGGAATTGTTCACGGAGGAGGCTCATGGTAACTCTAGCTGTGTGAGGTGTGCCGCTGCCTTGCTGAAACCACGTCTTTGAAGTATACGATTGGTGCTCTCGAAGTCTCGGCATAAAATATTCGCTTATCATGCTGCGGTATGAACACCATCAACAGTGGCATTTACACCACGAGAATTTTTAAGGAAAACCTGTCTGATTATCCCATTCGTGGATAGATGGGCCCAAACGGTGACTTTTGCGTTGTGCAGGAAGCAGGAATTTTCGTGCTTCAATCGCGGGTTTTATTCAGTTTGAAATCGGCTTAACATGTTTCCACAGAACTCCTAACGAACTCTGTAGTCATCTGGTTTAACAGCCTGAACCAATTGGATCGTATCAAAAGAGGGTAAAGTTTCTTATTCTTGCTTAAAATTCGGTGCAACGTCGTTTTTGACAGCTCCAAAGATGTTGCCCTCTTACGCAAGGGACTGGTGCGGATTTTTTCGTACGCTGGTTTCAATACGTTGAATGTTTTCTTCGGCTATTGATCTTTAGCTGGAGCCTAACCGTTTGTGGTTTACCGCTGAGTGTGTTGCTCGGAACTTAATCATAGATTTTTACAGGGTGTACTTATCATTTAAACGACGAATATCAAACCGTGTACAAAATCTTGGTGCATGAACCGTTAGCTTTAAAATACGCTTGTGCTGCAAACTTGCGAAATTTGGTAGGGATGTTTCTTTTGTTTAGTAGGAATCCGCTAAGAACGAGTTTTTCCAGAAATCGACTCATGCGGGAGTCGTAGGAAAAGAGGAAATATTGAAGTTTCCTTAACATAGTTTATAATCAATGCCTCATTCTTATTAAAGATATTGTCATATCTTTGTAACGTAAACCACTTCTACACTGCGGTATTTTATCACCATCACGAGAGGCAAGATTTGTTAGCAGTAACCGTCAATATCCGAATGAACTGGCTTACGATGTCGTCCATCTTACAAAAATTGTGACTTGGCGTGGACCAGGACTACCGCAGCTCTGGAATTCCAACATGATGAAGCTGGTGATAAATACAAACGTTGCATTCAGCGGTTCCATGATATGCGGCGAGTTTCCACTGACACGTTCCGGCTTTCACACATAACCCAAAAATCTACGTTACGATTTCATGTGTTTGTTGTGTATGATTTCGTGTGCTATGTCGAATGCGGCAATGCAGAAAAAGTTGAAAGTAGACCGATAGTTGCGTTGCATGCATTCCATTTACGGAATATTCCGTCAGGTCGCATTTGAATACACACAATTCTATATTATCTGTCACCGAATGCAACGCATGTACGCTTGGATATGTCACCAGCTTAACATCAGCTCAAGCTAGTGACATATCCAAGCGTACATGCGTTTCATTCGTTGTAAGATAATATAGAAGTGTGTGTATTCAAATGCGACCTGACGAAATATTCCGTGAATGTTCCGCATGCCACGCAAATGTCGGGCAAGCATACACAACAAACACATGCGACTCGTTACTCAGATTTTTGGGCTATCTGTGAGAGCCGGGACGGAACGCAACCATGCAATATTGTGTCAGTGGAAAATCTCCGCATATCAGGGAGCCGCTGAATGCAATGCATGTACGCTTGTATATGTCACCCAGCTTCAGAATCTGAATCTGTGTAGAGAGCTGTTGCTAGAACTCGTGGTCGGATTTTGGTTGAAAAGCGAAATACGTAACAAAGGAAGTGCGATCACTGAAAAGAAGAATAAGCAGAAGATTTTTGAATAATACCGTATTTTGTAGAGAATCTTCTAGAGTTTTATTACATATGATTTGGGAAGCCGATGGAATGGAGAAAAATAATGTTTTTGTATAGGAAAATGTTCAATTATAGACCAATGAGGAGATCGATTTTTTATCGAAACCCTCTCAAAACCCCATCGATTGTTTGCAGAGAATAGCAAATAGATCATTTAAAAGAAGTCTGCTTATTGCCCTTAAAATTCGATACCTTAATAAATTTTAAACACAAAGGAGCAGTTTGTAATGAAATCTACAAATGCTGTACATATTCATTGTAGTTGTATTCTCGTTCTAAAACATAACCGAACAATCATCGATTGCTATCTGCAACATGGAAGCACATTTACCTAGAGAACAAGGCTCGCAAATTATAGAGGAGTAGAACGTGTGGCAGTTTCCACATCCAAATTGACAAGATTTCAGCCCAAACTACCAGCAAACTTCCTGGCAGTGGCAGGCTATCCTCTATCTCCTTCTATATAGCAAATGGGCGCTCTAAAAGTGCCTTGTACAGAGCAACTACATATGTTGTTCCACTTGTGCCACACAGTATTTGATCGATAAACTTGTTACGATGTAAAATAAATTTTGCCTCAAACCGATATACAAATATAAAATCGACAAAGGCACACCGAAGAAGAAATCCGCTTCCTCTTGTGCCGCACCAACGCCTTCCTTATGCTGTTTTGGGGAGGAGAGGACCCTTGCCTATCTCTCTAAAAAATATATATAGGATCCTGACGCACACACCATTAAATGAAGGAGTTATTCGCATATAAAATTCGAGTATAGGTCCTATAGAGTTCAAAGTGGGCCGCAAGGGCTCGAGCTTGATGAACGTGGAAATGCGGCTGTGTGTATAGTGGGTAAATTGCTTATACAAATTTATTGCTGTGGCGAGTAGTGCTCCAAGGAGTATACGAGCACCGAATAGACACAGGGATATGCTCGCCATTATGCTGCCTGAATTTCACATTTGCATATCAGCTGGCTGCAAGGCTGTGTTGTATCAGACGGGGGTCCTGTGTCGTATTTCTAAATTGCGTTATTCGTTGCCAGTAATAAAGTCGGGCTTTATTGCTGCATTTCATTGCCGTAATTGCTCTCTGCATTTAATTTCATGTACAATCAATGGCAGCGCAGCCCGATGCTGTTCATGGTAACACAACTTTGCAACGACTGTGAATATATATATAAAAAAACAACAACAACAACACAACATCCTGATTGGCAGGACAAAGTAAATTCTGATAAAAATCAATCTGATGCCTGGTGCAAAACATTCAGCGAAATGGACACGTAAACTTTTAGTGTATCGCAGATCCTGATGCAGATTATTCTGGATGAATTGCATGACTTCAATTGTAAACAGTCACAGAAATTAAAATTCACCGTGAGAGAAAAAAAAATTTGCAATTAAAGTCCGACAAACTCACAGGACTAACACAGGACGGACATAGGACAATCGGTTGTGTGCCAAGAATTTTTTGCAAACTTAAGAGGGAAAATTTAATTTCCATTTTCTAGCAAAACGTGATTCCTGAAGGGTATCCTGCAGAAATGAAGTTGTCCCCAAGATCCGAGAGACATCGGTTCGAATTCGAGATGCTAAAGTGTCAGGGTTGCGAAATGGTAAGGGCGGACAGCGTTCGGGGGCGGACGGGGGGTTAAAAGTTCAATGATTTCGGGGCCTCTCTCTGTGGAACAACTGAATAATGAAAAACGTAACAAGACTCATTGTACGTGATTTGAAGTGATCTCTACCATTTTATTTCAGACACGGGACTCAGGACTTCACATCCACTTACCGAGAAATCCCATTGGGGCTCTGGCTAAAGTGAGGAGAGATCCATTGTCCTGATGGTTACTGTGCAATGCAAGAGACGAGGGAATGAAGAAAAAAAGGTTGCAGCAAACTATAATGAGAAACTTGGCAAAATCGGGGTCGTCCTGTGTTAAGCTAAGACAATCCTTTCCGCAGGCAAATAGCAAGACAGAAGCGATTTTTCTCGGTTTTTACTATGCAGTCCTTATCACATGGACTTCATTTATTATTTTCACCCCCAAAACCCTTACCGTTTGCTATATGCAAATTAAGTCACTTAGTAGTACGAGACTAATAAAGTTTCGAGATAGTTTCAACCTTTTAACGCGTTTTTTTTCGTTGAAGGCAAACCTTTAGATTCGGAACCTGGGCGGTGGGGGGTAATTGCTGTTCGGTGGAGGAATTCACCTTTACGGGGGAGAGTTGTTCGTTCGTGTTAATGCAAATGCATGGAATTGTGTAGTTTTTACAACTTGTAGTGCGCTTATTTCGGAACCGAGTGAAGTTTTAATTGGGCTATAGAAACACGGGCATTGCCACCATGAAATGTGCTACCTTTGTTTATTTTTTGGGGTTTTTTTTCACTTGAGAAACATCAAGTTGTCTATACAAGTAAAAGCTGTAAGTTTATATCATACATGGTTGGGCTTAAACAAACGGATAATTTGCTCATTAACATAAAGTAATAAAAACTGACGTGATGATATCTTGTTAAGCTAATTGTGAATGTATAAACTTTGTACGTTTTTGAAATCGAAGCAATTTTTAGTAGAATTTTGGTATTTATCTCAATAAAAGAGTTTCCATGCTTAGAGAAGCGCCAATTGAAAGCAATACTTTTTTTAATGACAAAATATTTGCTAGCCGCATAACGGTAGGTACAAGAGATTTTTTCACGTAATATAGACAATATTTCACGAGCTGGTGGAGCCATCCAATAAACGTCGCCTACATGCATATCATCGGTTTCGGTTGAAACTAGAAAATAAGAAAAAAAAGCCCAGATGAAGTTCTAGCTGAAAATTGCTCAAAGTTAACATTGAACTAATATCAGAAATATTACACCCTATATTACAGGGGCGGATCCAGCCCTAAAAAAAGGTTGTGGACACAGCGAGTCGGAGTATGAACTCGCTCATGATCGATATAGTGCATTCCTACAAAGGAGATGTTTACAAAATATATGATGTCCTGACCAAGATTTTCTACAGTGTATAGTTCCACGTGGGCAAAGCCGTGGGGCAAACACTAGTAGGTAAATTAATTAAGTTGTAAAATGTTAGTTTGTAAATGTGTGTTTGTTTGCACATCACAATGTCATATTTAGACTCTAAACTACTGAACCGATTTTGATGAAATTTTTACAACTTTAAAGGTTAGCAAATTAAATTAAACGCTAGTTTACATTTTACATTATATATTTTTGCTTAGGTGCTTACTTAAATTACAAATTCAAGCTTACGTTTCTTTTTCGCGAAAACGTTGATAATTTCATCGATATCCAGGTCCATATCTCAGTGTATATTTAGGAGAGCTACCCCGGATAATCTTTCCTGTGCCATTGAGGCAAGCAACCAACATTTTACTCGGCGAAGAGTAGAAAACGATCTCTCTGCGGTAGCTACGCTGACCGGGGGAGTTGCCAGTATTTGTAAGAACAGAAGAAACCCTTAAGGGAGTAAATTTCCCCTAGATCAGAGTTGAATTTTCTTTTGCATTTCTTTTTGCTCCCTTTAAAATTAGGGCTTTAAAAAATTGTATAGGACGAAGAAAGCGGGCAATTATCTTCGCGACCATAACGATTGCATAGGTCAAGCGGCATTGGACGTCGTTAGTGCTTAGTTGGGGACTCCTTGGTAAAACAACACCCGCGTTTGGAATCGTGTATGCGGATGCGGATGCATTTATAAATGTTTATGCATGTAGCGGGAGCGGGCATCCAATGCCTGTAGCATGCCAAGCCTTCAGCGGGAGCGTGTATAGGGGAGATACGCCATGAAACGGACGTTTAACTTTGAAGTATTATTACATACTGTAGGTAAAATTTAGGAACTCGTTAACTGTCCTTAAGGAAGTCAGAGATGTTATTGTATAATTATTCGTACACCATATTTTATGAAAATTGAATTTACTGTAAGAAATATTATGATTTTTTCTAACTCACTTATGTCCGTTTCATAACACAGGTAGCATTGAATAGGACAATGGGAGTCTTGAAACGGACTAGGAACCAATGTCATACTTTTAGCCACATGAATACTCAATGTTTCTAAAATTCTTTGCTTTTACACAATCACTTTTATTAAAATAAGTCAAACAATTTGGTATAACATAAACTGAGATCATAAAATAAATAATTCCAAAAAAACAAAAACAAAATATTTAGACTCTCAACTTCTTAGTCTTAGTTTCAATTTGGCAACAATATAATAAGTAGGTATCAAAAATATTCGTTATGGATATTAAGACTGATAAATCGCAAACTGTTTTCTTATATCCTATAATTTTTACCTACATTTTAAAAATAATCAGTCTTCTCGTTACCTATTGAAGTATTAATTGCAATTAAAACAAAAATAATTATTCATACCCTTCAAGCCACATGTCTCGTGTGCCCATTTTTTACAAATAGCACACATAAGCCAGTCAACATTGCTGCATAAATAAGCACCTTTACAAACAGTGCAATAGTCATCATTTCTATTGTTTTTTTTTTGCGGTGCTTCGCGCCTTTCGTTTGCCCTCAGCCTGAGATGCAGATGTAGATGGTAGATTATATGTAGAGCCATTAGAATCATCTGATTCTCGGAGTGAAAAATCTGAATCTGATGATTCTGAAGATGACTGCACGAGCTTTTTAATGTTTTTAGAAGTTTTCATCTTGATAATCTTTTTATTTACTTTCTTTTTAACTGAATGTTTTTCCATTAATGCATCCTTCTCAGGCGTGTCCGTTATTATCGTGCTCTTCATCTTCCTGGATCGGTTCTGAGTTTTCTTTCTAGGCAACGCCTTTGGATATGGTCGGATACATTCAGGCGATAAAACCATGGTTGATGGATTCGATTCTGAGCCTGTTATTTTTGGAGTGGAGCAAGACGAGATGGCAACAGACGTTGTGGGAGCATCGACGGTAGACGGAATTTGAGCAGAAGTTCCAGGAGCATTATAAGTTGATACTTCAGCATTATGGAGCTCAGGTATAGGTCTGTCGGTGACAAAGGATGTCAAGAAATCATCCTCAGTGAACGTATGTCTGTTAAATGGATGTATACCAGTTTTCTGAAACCCTGAAATAGTATTTTCCATAGAAAATGCGGCAATATACGCGGTGTTGGCAAATTGAGCCACCTCATAAATCGATACTGTCTTTCCGGGATTAGATAACATCCACGCATTCATGGCCTCCCTATACCGACCTTTAAAAGGTCCATAAACAGAAACATCTAGCGGCTGGAGGCGATGGCTGCAGTGAGGTGGAAACGTTAAAATTGTTATATAATTATCTCTAGCCAACGTGACAATGTCAATTGTTATGTGGCTTGAATGGTTGTCACATAGTAATAAACAAGGGTTTTTCTCAGATGGCTTCACATATTTGATGAAATGTATCATGGCCTTGTAGAAACTCTCTTCAGTTATCCAACCACTTGGGTTGGCTAAACCCAATGACCCTTTTGGACCACCTTGCAACATGAATTCCTTGAAATGGACTCTAGGGAACACAAATACAGGAGGAACGGTGCCACCAGAAGCATTGATGAATCCTAGAAAAGTGACTAGTTGTCCTCTTTCCGCAGATGTTACCTGACCAACTTGCTTAGAACCCCGAGTTGCAACAATTTTTGGTGGATTAGTGACTGTCAAACAACCCGTTTCATCGAGATTCCAAATCATATGTGGTTCGAATTTCTTTTTTTGGAAAGTTCTTTCAAGATTGTCATAAAAAGTCTTTACATTTTCTTTATTAAAAGATGTAGCTCGCCCCAGTGATGTATTTTCAGGTTTTCGTATGGACAAAGAACTATTTCTCTTCATAAATCCTCGAAACCAGTCCTTTGTAGCTTTCCGACATTGAATCCATTTTTCCGGAGCAACTTTATGAACAGCAGCAAATTGATATGCAAGTTTTTTAACCTGTGTTGTCGTTAAACCGTAACACATCTTAGATGACGTTTTCAAATAATCGGCAAGTTGTTGTTCTTGTTCAGAAGAAAAAATCCTTCTATTACCGATACGAGGAGTATGAGTGTAATCAGAACAATCTTTAGCTTTTTTGACGATATCACACAAATATGACTTAGAAATATTAAATGCTCTAGCAACTGAGCGAATAGATTATTTTTTTTGCAATACTTCTTTAACAGCAGCCTCTATAGCATCTTTTCCAGGTCGACTTCGTTTTTTAGGCGGCATCTAAAATATTAACACATACACAACACATACATAATCTAAAAGTAGACCTTATGAGCCGGCGCAATGAAACGGACGTCCAGGCGTATTGAAAAGGACGTCCGTTTCAGTGCGTAGACACCTGTCCGATTCAGTGCGTAACTAACCTTAAAATTAAATTGACAAAATGCACGAACACAGAATAAATTTTAAAAAACTATTTAACTTTTAATTTTTTACTTAAATATGTAGAATGTCACATAAATCACCTAAAGTACAATAACAGTAAAAAATTGCCCTTAGAAATACTTAAAAAAACATATTTTTTTTTACTTTTAAAAGGTAAAAACTCTTACGTCTCATACAATCAAGACAAATGGCCGCCAGCAACTGTGATGTTTGTGGTGTAGTCTATGGCCATCAGCATTGCCAACACCAAAATTTTCAGACATTAGTGCAGTAACTTTTCGTAAAACAGATACTGTCCGTTTCATAACGCGTCCGATTCATTGCGTATCTCCCCTACCCGTGTGGCATTCGCATTTTTTTATGTGGTAAAATCAAGCTTAGGAATCACCCTTTGTACTACTAGTCCGTCATGTCGTTCAAGTCATGGTACAATTTCTAGTAGTAAGCTTATTTTAAAGATAGGTTAGGGATAGGTTTGGGGTTTGCGAATGTACAAGTTTTAGATGACAAAGTTGTAAAAAAATGAATGTATTACTTTAATCAAAAACTTGGATGAAAAATGAAGAATATGATGAGGACTCCGCTAATGTTTTAACATATCATATTTAAGATATACAAAAACGTTATCGCTTAGTCACGATAAATCTCCATGAAATGTGTGTAGGCAGATCTATGGCAGAAAAAGCACAAATGAATTTGATATTAGTTATTTATGTATCGCCGCATAAAACTTTACGCGAAATAATGTAATTCATACATAAAAATCACCACTTCTGAAGGTTCAATTTTACTAGGTCAAAACTTCAACGAAATCCCCAAGATTTTGAGTGGCGGTTTCAATATAATTTTTTAATTAGATACCTGGGGCCCAATTCCGCAACGGTGAGTTTTTGGCCAGTGAACACCGAAGGAAAAACTCACTGACAACCTCGGTGTTCACTTTTCGTTAAAATGCGATTCCGTAAGTGCCAATGAGTTTTGATGTGCTGAATGATTTTTAAAGTGGCTGAATGATGCGCTGACTTTTTAATTTGTTTAGAATATGTAATTTTCCCGGATTATCTTTTGCTCCCCACTTAACTTTCTTGACCTTTCCATTTTAAAAAATTTAATTAAAAAAAATCTTTTAGAACAATAAACTAAAACAACATTTTATTTTAATATAACAAAAAAATCTCAAAAAATTATTTTAAACAAAAATTAAAAAACTTATTCAAAAATAATCGCACGTAATTACAAAAACAACTCTATTCGTCAAAATTCAAACTCACAGTAAATTCACAGCCTTTTTCTCAGTGAGAATTTTTTCACGGGAGTGTTCACCGCAAACGTCAAAAAAACTCATTCTCACTCTTGCGGACGCGAAAATAAACAGTGTACACTGAAATCGGTGAACACCGTAAAACTCACCGTTGCGGAATCGGGCCCCAGGTCCGAACTTTGTGGATGAAGGAGAGAGTGGGGAGGATGAGAGGTACCACCCCATTTCTACTTTCATTCACAAAGTTCTTGGGAGTGAAGCGTCTAAACAGACCGAATATTGACAAAAGTACCACGACATATGGAACCTCACTTGATGCAGTTTTTACGCCGACCAGTTTCAATCGAAAATATTTCAGTTATCATAAAACCTCAGCTTTTTAGGTTTTAATGTAAATATTGATATTTTGAAATTGTACTTGTATCAAATCCCTCGGTAGGCTCGTCACTATACTTCATGCTTCTGTCGTTGGCCTTACTTTTCTGAAAGCGTACTAAATATCCGACAGACCTCCACTATATCAATTGCATATTGTTAGCTGGTTAATAATTGCGGCATTTCTGGGGAAAACAATTTTACTTCTAAAGTGTGGTCTTAAGCACACTCATAATTTTTTTATTTTATTAAGGCATAGTATATAATATCATCAGCCTATCAATGTGTGACGTCACAAGTCTATTAGGGTTGTGGGCATGCCCATCGTGCCCACAACGGTGGATCCGCCCTTGCTATATTAGAGCAGATATGGAATGAAGAAAACTTGCCAAATAATTGGAAGGAGTCAATAAATATTAACTTGCAAAAAAAGGAGACCTAGAAGAATGGAGGAATTACCATACAAAACATGGTAGCAAAAATACTGGCCTCCATAATTCTTTTAGTGGAGTCAGACAAGCATCAAATTTTAGTAATTGGTGGTGCAGCTTTTCGTCAGACAAGGAAGGAGGAGAGTCAGAAAGGGTTTTTCACATTCAGGACCTCAAAAATATGTTAAACAATTTACTATAGCAGCAGAAAGCGATTCGACAGGCTTAAGGTTAAATCTGATTAAAACTAAAAAAATGCGGATAAATGCAAACACCATTGAACGCATAGCGCTAACTAATGGTGACATGGAATCGGTAGATTAATTCTGTTACCTCATTAGCATTATTACTGAAAATTGCATAGCAGAAGAAGACGTCACTACCAGAATAAATAAATCATATGGAGATCAAAGGAAATCTCAACTAACGCCAAATTGCGGCTGTTCAACTCCTAATATGGTACAAAGAAAGTGATATATGAAGTTTGAAGTACTATTTCTCCGTAGATATTGACTTTACACAAAAAAGTTCCAAACAAGAAAGTTAAATCACTTGTTTATCTACAAAAAAGATAATATACATTTTTGTCGTAAAATGCATAGTATTTGAGATATAGAATTAAACGCGTTTTCCTTCAGTGCAAGTTTAGCAAGAGGGTGGGGATGACGCCATTTTGGATTTAAGCTTATAAAAATATACAAAATCATTTGGTAAAAAAAATCGGGTGCGGTATTTTTCGCATTACGAAGGCCTTTTTTTCGACCTATTTATTCGACTACGTGGTGTTGGAAAACCTTGAGCAAAGCTTCCGCCCTATGTCCCATGCCGGATTAATCAGCAGAAGAAAAAAGAATACTGCACTCATAACACACTAGCTCAATGTTGACCTAGGAAGTGTGCTTGCTTACAAATATGCTTGTTTTCTCTGTTAGCTCCACGACACTAAATTTTTGTTGCGGATGCGGTATTTATATTGAACTGTTACCGAGAAAAGCAATTACTTGGATTTTTATCCATCAACTCGGCCACACGGTGCATTCCGAGAACCAATTCTGTATGGCAGGCTGTGAATTTTAATCATTGCTCATACCTGGCTCTTTTTTCTCTTTTTCACATGTTGGAACCTTCTAGCACAAAACATTTTGTTAAATCTTGTTGAATCTCGCGGGCCGCACAATTTCCTGCGAAGGGCCGCATGCGGCCCGCGGGCCGTGGGTTTTCCACCCCTGCTTTATAATGTGAGTAATAACTGGTTACAATTTCACGTCAAAATTTTTAATACAAGCCTCAAAAAATGACATCAAGTTTGAAAATTGATTGGCCAATCAGTTTTGTGCATCGCATCGTATGAAATTCCTTTTTAGTCCGGGAAATTACCAAAAAAAACGCACGAAAGGAGACAAAATTCCAAATTGGCTGAAAATTGGTCCACAGCTCAGGTATTTTTTGGCCGAAAAATGATTTTTGGAAACTTTGTCCTTGAATAACTTCGAAAGGGTTAGGTTTTCGAAAAAATGATATGGGGCTTTTTTGTAGGCAATAACGTTTCGTATTGACTGATCAAAATTTTTTCTCGAAAAAATCAGTTTTTGAGTGATTTTTTTGCCAAAAAGTGATATCTCCGGCGGCCTTATTTTTTTATGATTCCGAAATTGTTTTCTTAAAAAGTCCCGAGGAAGCTGTGGACCAATTTTCATCCATTTTGGAATTTTGTCTCCTTAAAATGCTAATTTCCCTGGACTATTTTATTTTAAATGTAGGTTTCCTTTCAAAAGAAATCAATGTAACCTCAGGTGTACCCCAGGGCAGCCATCTAGGACCACTGCTATTCAACATATTCATTTCCGATCTATCTGAAAAATTAAATGGCATTCCGCACCTCTTTTACGCCGATGATTTAAAAATCTATAGTGCTATAAAGTCTCAAGCTGATGAATCCTTTTTACAGTCGAAACTTAATGCACTACAAGATTGGTGTACCACTAATAATCTTTTTCTCAATACCAGTAAGTGTCACGTAATTACCTTCTCCAGGAAAAGAAACAAACAGCTGCAGTATTATTATCTCAATGACAAAGTCTTGGATCGTGTCGATCACATTGTTGATTTAGGCATTGTCCTCGACAGTAAGTTAAACTTTAACTTACACCATGACAATATAACTGCCAGATCCAACAAGCGGTTGGGCTTTATTAAGAGAAGAGCTAAGGAATGTATGGGTTACTAAAGCTCTGTTTTGCGCATTAGTCCGGCCTATACTTGAATATGCGTGCCAGATCTGGGATCCCATATTTCAAATAAGTCTAAACCGAATAGAATCAGTCCAAAAGAGGTTCCTTCTTTTCGCGCTTAGGAACCTTCATAATCCTTCGGATTTTCACAACCTTCCTCACTATACGGACAGACTCAAAATCCTTGATCTCTTGCCTCTATCCCTTAGGCGTAAATTGCTCATATCTTGTTTTACCCTGGATGTCCTGAACAATAACCTCAACGTGAAATTCCTGTCGGACACCATCAAATTTAACGATACTCGACAAACAAGACATTCCAAATTACTTAAAGAGCACCCGCATCGCACTGAATATGCTAGAAACGAACCCGTTAACAGGTGCTGTATTACCTTCAATACCTACGCGGCCTGTTTGTCTCCCTCAATTAACAAAATGACCTACAAAAGAAAACTAACTTCCCTGATGTCCTCCTGATTGTACTAACATGATAGACCTAGACCTTAGTTTAATACGATGTTAAATACTCACTGATGTTCCTTTACATTAATTAATTTTTGTATTTAATTGTAATTAGTAATTAAGTGCCTTGCTTGGCAATAAATAAATAAATAAATAAATGTTTATGCACCTTATGATGGTGAAAGAGAAATTTTTTTTTAATTTGAAAAAAAGTGGAAAAAAACGAAAGGATCAAAAATCGTGAATTTTTGTATTTTTTCGTAATTCTTTTTCGAAAAATTCGACTTTTTTTTCTAATAAAATTTTAAATAACAGCAAAGATGGTATGGTTAGAAATAAATATAAAG
Organism: Thereva nobilitata; assembly: GCA_963855945.1. Classification (NCBI taxonomy): domain Eukaryota; kingdom Metazoa; phylum Arthropoda; class Insecta; order Diptera; family Therevidae; genus Thereva; species Thereva nobilitata. Next base: position 43,962,726 of record OY979696.1, on the reverse strand, counting down.
AGCACTACATATGTTTCATTTAAAAGAAGGCGTGCATTCTTATATCCACAGAATTTCACTTTTAAAAAAAAACAGTTTTGAGACGAGGAGTAAAAGCATGGGCATTATGCCTGAACCTAATATGACATACCGTAACGTAACTGTTCGTAACCTAAAATACGAACATGAGTATTCATATGGCACCGACCTAAATTGACCTAATAAACTTGACGAATGTTCGTTAAATTCTCGCATGTTACGTAAGGTGCCGTAAGAAAACGCTAGCATCCGTAAGCGACATCACTCCCCAAGCAATTTTTAAATTAATTTTTTGTTTTTATTTTGAGCTGTTTATATTTTTCCACAACTTAAATAAATCAAATAAATCACTTAAATCTGCATTAAAGAAGTTAATTTTACACCAGGGAAGGATCAGCGTGAAGCTTGCGGAATGACCAAAAATAGAATCGATTTTTATTTTTCAGTCAATTGTATGAGCGTTTTGTTTTACATACATAATTGAGTGAAACGAATTGATTCGTGTATATCACCTATGCTCAATAAACTGACTGTTTCGAGGTAGATATTGAGTCAGTGCATTGACTTCTGTATCAAACGAACTACAGACACCGATCGAGAAGCATTTTGAGTGACGTGCCAGCAATGATGCGGAACGATCCTTTTGTCTGCTTGAATTACAAGATCAAGAGAAGAGGAACGTATAAACATTTTCGATAACAAAACACGGGAGTCGCGGATGAACTTCTGCCTTTGGGGAATAGCGCTATAAGCTTAGTAATACGATATATTCCAACGGTGGCGATGTGGAGAGAAACTTAGGTGCTATTTCTCCCAAAGCCAGATAAAAATAACTCCACTGAATCAAATTTCTACAAAGCGACCAGCCTGACATTTTTCCTTTTGGGAATATTAGAGAGTGTGGTGAAAAACTACGTGGGGAAAAATGTGCTTTAAGCAGAAACCATATGAATCAGGCTGGCAGGCTCTATAGAAATTGCACTAGATCAACTGGTAAGAGTAGCCGAGGAGGGATTGTATACCGGAGATATGTCGATGCCCGAGTAAAAATAAGACTCGCCTGTTCTTAACTTGAAACAGGCACGCACAGCGGCAAAACGCCTCTATGGCACCCAAAACAGGCACGGTACGCTTGATTAAAAATTCGAATCTTCCAAATGAAGCACCTTACAAGCACACTGCAAGCACGTCTCAATAAAATACACACGGATTAGTCCAAAAGAAGCATTATATGCTTACACTTTCTCTAGACTAAAAGAAGCAAAATTCGAGCTTTAAGAAATTGTATAGGATGAAGAGAAACGGCCAATTATCTGGGTACAATTAGCATACTCAGTAGACCGATTCTCGTTCGATTGCGTAGGTCAAGCAGCATTGGACGTGCTAAGTACTTAGTTGGGAGACCGCTTGGTAAAACGACACTGGCCTTTGGAATGGTCGATTACGAATACATTCATATCTGTAACAGAGACGTGTGCATATCTCTGGCAGGCGTATTTTTAGATTTGCATGGCTATTGCGGGAGTGTGCATATCCGTGTACTAGCGCGTTTGTTCGCTATGCGTGCTAGTTGCGGGCGCATAAATGCATTTAAAAAAATTAACCAATTAAATTATTTTTTACTTTTTAATATACAGTTGAGAAAAATGAAAGAGTGCTCGGATGTGGTCAGACGCATAGGAGCGAGGAAGGATTAGTAAAGTATGCCCACAAGCGGGGGTTCTATCGTCTCTGCTGTGGAACATTACTATGTAATGTTTCTTCAGGTGACTAGAGTAACTTGATGTTTTCTCCGGTGGGTATTACTGATTATGAGGAGATGGCTTCCTCCCCTAATATGCTTAGAGACGATGACAGAGGAAAGGGCTGGGATGTTTTTATAAAGATGGAAGACAAGAAGAAAGAAAAGTTATTTTAGTAGGAAAAATTGAATAATGGAAAGAAGTGGATTCAAACCACGGACCTCTGGCATGGCAGCATGGCGCCTTAACTCTTAGGCTACCAAGGCCCGATGCTCTTCGGAGCGAAAATTAACGTGACTGGGGACCTCCAAAACATATATACATAATTGAACTCGCCGGTGACCTAAAAACATTACCTTAAAACAAAGATGTGAAAAGATGCTTTATCAGTGTAAAAGCTGATAGTGAAAAATAAAAATAAGAAAAGAGTTTTTGCTGAGATTTTCAGAAGTCGAGCAGTAATAAACAGCACACTTGATGCTCATCTAGACTGTAAAAATATGTATTTTAAATGATAAATAAAAAACAAATAAAAAAGTCATGTGAAAGTCTTAACCAAATGATATTTTATAAATGGGTTTTTGCTGTTTTAATTTCGAATAAAATATTTGTTGCTTTGGATCTATGTGTTCTGTGCTTGTGCTTGGTCCTATATTTTATATTGACTGAAATTTTAAGATTTTTTTTAAACCTAATGAAATATCTGATAACCAAAGATTTATTTAAAAAATGTCCTTAATGTCCTTGATTTTTTTATCTTCTCAAGCATGTTTTTTTGGTATAAAGGAGTTTGCGGAGTTAATAACACATTAATGTTGTACAACTAAATCCTTAAAACTGTTTGTTATTCTGTATGTATACTCAACAAAAAAACTGATCTACGACCCTAATTTTCAGTAATGATTGCATTATTTCCGATGTTGTATTTCTTCCATATAAGATCCTTAAGTGCCTAAAACAAACTCACGCTTAACACTTAATATCCTCTTTTCAGTTTCTAATACTCTTTCCATTAACTTATTAAAGTTTCTTAACGACTTTGTCTGATTTTCACGTCCCACGGAGACGCACTGACATCGCACGCAGCCGGCAACTCAATTTCGGGCACCTACTAAATTATGCTGATCTAATATCATCGTGTTCTAGTAGCAGTCCCTCTCCAGCGGGCGGCCAGAGCCTATAATAATTGAAATAGCCTTCCACTGTTGATTGTACAATAAATCCACTTAAATATAACCACAGAATGTAAAATTAGCCATTCCAGAAATGCTCTCACCCATAAAATTTACGAGGGAAAAAATTTCTCCAGCTCATCGCCTTAAATAATTCCCGAATTTTCGTATAAATACGAAACCAGCCAACAACAAGCAAACACAGTAAGCAGCCCCTCATGCCCCCAACCCTCAATCCCCAAAACCCCCAACAAGGCGAAGCTTACGAATACAAGTTTATCCCGAAATCGAGCGCTCCCGCCCCGCAATGATATCGCCGAGTCCTGGCAATAAAAACTTATCTGCGAATTCATAAATTTAACTTTGTGAAGGCTCTGCTGTAAGGGACTGCAAAAACCCTCTAATCCCGGCGGGGCGTACAGCAGGATCCTCGTAGATAGGAGTCGAGTTTATTTATTTTTTATGCGTGTATTGGAGTAGGGCAAAAAAAAGTAAAAATACGCTTAATGTCCTGAAGGAATTGAGCAGGGAAATTCCGAAGGTGCGACTCCATTCCACGGGGCAAAAGACTACACACAGGACGCTCTCTCGGCCCGGGCCAAGGGTTCGGCGCGGTGTGATTTTTGGGAAAAAATTGAAATTGAGTCGTTAAAGTCTCACCGGAAAACGAATTTAATTTCGTAGAAAACAAAGAGATCCTTAATTTAGGATATAAATCAGCCTCAATTAAAGTCAGGATTAGTCAGGAGACATTTTTTGAATGAACATGCTGTCAGTGGCCATATCTAACCAATGTCCTGCTCTCGTCCTTTTTAGAAATCAGGTCACATATTACATGCCAACACTCGCTCTCCTCCCGCCCGGCCGCCCGCCTATCACGGGGGCGAACTTGCTAGAATAATTAAGTGAGGATACCATTCTTGAGGAATATCCTTTTCAGCCTCCTTAAGTTGAAGGGTATAACAAGATGACATTTTCGCATGTCACATATTTCTCTTCGTATACACCACCATGACAACTGGAAGGAGCGTACGGTAAGACATGAGGATGATATCAAGTCCTTGAGGGCAGAAAATCCAATAAAAGCATTTTGCGGACGAAGTAAGACACAAGTAGTGGATATCCTGGCGTATTATGTTACAAGCCCTAAGTATATTATGTCGAATTCAGATGGATTTGGACTTTGTTGTAACCTTTTCTGGTATATAACTTTTGCTTTTGCAGCCTTTAAGTGCTTTTTATAAAGAGCGACGTCTGTCAGGAGATGCTCCTTAAACAATATGAGATCAATCTTTACCAGCACGGGGTGAGCGGCGGGGAGACTCCTGCGCCAGGGGCCTTCTTAGCCTCGAAGGATCTAAACGTATTTTCTGGGCTTTTGCGTTTCACATATAAGGTTATAATGGTATCGGGGTTATGCACCTTAAGTGGATAAGTCAATGGATTGAAGGCCGTTAGAAAGGTCTCTTTGGTGTGTTTTACTAATAGAAAAATCAATTACATTGTAACTGTTGAAGTGTGGTGACTACTTGTAATGCTGCGAAGTTTTTCTGTTTTCTTGTAGATATTGCGTTAATGTCACAAAGTTTGCTTTGTTTAATAATTCGTTAATTGTTAATGGAAGAGTAAGTCTAGTTGGGACGTCGATATCTTATTAATAAATCTCAATCGTCCTTTGTTATTGCTTTCTTCTTGAATAGTATGGAATAATAGAAAGAAAAGTGTCCAACAACCTTCCAAAAATAATTAATTCTTGGAAGTTATTTGCTAAAAAACATAGTTAGTATGCAAAAACAAATCACCATAGACCAAAAGTTGCAATGTTTTTGCGATGATAGTCATCTATATTGTTATATTCGTATTTTACTTAACCATTTCCGAAAACAATTTTATGTTAGTATTAACTATATTTAAAAACAAAAGAAAAAGAAAAGAGTGAAGATAGTTCGATGATGGACTAAGGATGATGTACAAGTGATCTATGATGACAGGTGTGGTGTACATACGATATGTAATGCATGATGGACATGGCATGGCTTATGATAGATGATAGACTGTAGACAACAGCAGTCGTTAATGCAAGGTTTTCAATGATTTTTGTTAGAAGGGTGATGTGGTGAATGAGGATGTTACGTGGATAAAGAAAGAAGGGTGATTATTGGTACAAATCTAACAAAAGACTAATTAGGAATGGAATCGGAAAATCATGGACAGTGCAGTGTGATTTGGACAAGAACATTGTTTTATTTGACTGTAGTAGATGAATATCGGTGTATGGTGAATGATAAGTGACGATTATACTATTTAGGCGTAGTATGCGTCGTGTTTTCTCCCAGTTTGATATACGCACAATAAAGGATGCCTCACCGAACCAGTTGATATAGTCATGGGTACGGAATTTTAGAGAGACAGGGTCAGTTGGAGCCTCGGCGTGGATCGTTAACTTTTGTAACGACTCCATAAAAGGTGAATTGCGTGAGAGAGAAAATTTTGCACTAAAAGCAGATGATTGCACAAAAAGAGAAAATTATGTACATTCTGGAACGCCTGCAAGCGTAGGAACATCCTGTTTAATGACGAAGCGCATTTTCACAATGAAGGGCACGCCAATAAGCTTAATATACGTAATTGGAGCGAAGCCCCAAAGCGGTGGATCAATGTGCAATTTCCAGCAAAGGTATTATCGGTCCTTTTACGCGAACACGAGACCGTCACTACAAAACGGTAGTCCACGATGCCGAAGAACTTTTTATACCGGAGCTATGTAGCTATTCTGGGTACAATAACAGCCCACAAGGAAAAGCAAACATACAATCATGAATGCAAGAAACATTCTGAAGAAGTTTAGAAGCATTCGCTTCCGTACTCTAGTTCATATTCTTTTTATACATCCATGTCATTGGATGGAAGGCTTCCTTTTATCTTCTATGGAAGTTTTTCCGAAGTCTTCTGTTTTTATTCTGCAGAAGTGATATGAAAACATTCTTTGTAAATTATTTCGAATTTTATAAGAAAACTTCATTTGAATTTTTTTGGAAGCTATTTTGAAGCCTGCACTTTGCATTCCGGAAGAGTAGTAAATCGCAAACATGATTTTTAATTACAAATGTTAGTTTTTATATCTGTCTATTTGTTCACTATGAAATAGTTCTTTACGGTAACCACAGCACTAACAAAAACAGAATTCTTTAAAACAGAAAACTAAACAAGTCCAGCTTCAAAAAATTCTCTATACCTTCTCTTGGCAACGGACAGGAAGGCTTCCTTATTCCTACCAAGAGAAAGCATTCTCAATTTTCCTTGTGGGAGAATCCATTTCCACCCAGCGGGAAAAGTGGAAGCAGCTTCCTGTGGAATCAAATTGGAAGTGCTTCCTGGTAGCGCTTCAGAAGCATTTTGGAAGATTTTCCTATGCATGTGGCTACAAATAAGTCATTTTCTACTTTGTTGGTAAATTTTCTGTTTTAAGAGATTCTCTGCATTTCGATTCGTAAAGTTTTCCTTTGTTGTGACATATTCTCTTTTGAAAAATGTCCATTTAGAGTTGTGCGCTCAGTAAAAGAAGTCTCGCGGTTTATAATTTATTATAGTAATTGTGATTTTATAATTGTGATTTTGATTAGTCCAGTGAAAAGTTTTGAATTTTTTATTTTTTTTGTGTTTGTATGCAATTTTAATTTAATAAAAATATTTATTTTTGAAATCTATTTGTATCCTTATTATTCAAAAACGAAGAGCGAAACCTTTTTCGCCGCTCACAAAAGAGCAAAAATGAAAGCTTTGCTGCTTGCAAAACTTAAATCTTCAAAATAGCTTCCCAGGAAGCTAACTAGAAGAAAATCGAAGAAACTGGTTCTTGCTAATGACATGCAATGATAAAAAAAGATATGGATAGGGATACGGAAGGGAAGCACTTCTATGATGCACAAGGAGAGCTTTTTCACGCATCAGTGAATGCTTCTATTTTCCGCTGGGCAGCAGTATGGAGCCACAGCACATAGAGCTATGGTCTCAACAAACAAACTACGGAGCATTTTTCCGAGAAAACTAATAAGTCGCTTTGGTGACATCGGCTAGCCCTCTGGATCATCAGACCTAGCCCCATGCAATTTTTTCCTGTGGGGATACGTTAAATCTCGCAGCATAATACAGGCAAATTATAATATTTCTCGGAACTAAAAGCGAGCAAGCTGCAGTTTTGCATGGGTGTTTGGAACCACCAGGGAAGCTCAATTTTGAATTTGCACGGTTCTCACGCCCTTAACTTTTTATTGAAAATTTAGTGCTTCTGCGATTTCTATTTACTCAATCTACAAAAAGTGAGGTAACGTCAATTCGTTCAAAAGTAGAAATTTCTCTTCGACTTCAAAAGGGATTCTTCTTTCTAGATCCATTCTGATTGGATTAATGTTGTAAAGAATAACAAAAAATTATTTCATCCTTTTTTGTGCATCACGGGGTTGGTTTATTTCTGAAGTCGGTTTTTAAAAATTTATTTTATTTCGTACTTTTTAATCCGTTCTTTTTTTTTGCGCCGTGAGAATTGAGGCAGCAGCTAAATACTTTTTGCAGTAGGCGTATTTTCGGAATAATTTAAATAAAAACTTATTTAATATGAAACAAAATTCCCCGAAGGATATTAAAAAACAATATTTGTTGTGAGAATATAAAGTCGATTGAAAAAAAATGCAACAAACCGAAGAATCGAACTTGCAATCCCACGGACGAGAGGCAAGCCTTTAACCCGCTGTGCTACGAGAGACTGTTACAGTGGTCGTTAAATATGTACATAAATCTTTTTAGAAAATCGGTTAAATAGCTTTGCAGTTCAAAGGAATACTCGTACAGTCTGTATGAGTATGCATGAAATTTCTCACCGAAGAGTTTGTACTTCTTTACAAAATTAATCCAATCAGAATTTATTTAGAAAGAAGAGAAAAAAAGAAAAAAAATCGTACTGGCCAATCCTGGGTTTGAACCCGCAATGCTTAGTTCGCTAGCCTTTTACCTAGACGCCAGCGTTTTCCAAGCAGAATTTCTGGCAATTTTCCATGCAGTCAAATCCAAGGCCGGGAGCCAGGGTAATTGGGCATATTCACACAGTGCACATTCATGGCGCCTAAAACCGGTTTTATAGATGAGAGAGGGAAGGGAGCGGAAGAACTTAACGAAACATTTTTCACGCAAAAGCAAACGCGTGAAAACTGGCACACATATAAAAAGTTACTTCTATCTCTTGCATTCCTTAGCTCTGTTTTTCTCTAACAAGTAAATTTCATCTGCAATACATTTAAAGGTTCCTGTATAGCATTCAAATTTACTACACTCATTTACGCCCCGTCTGAGTTGCTAGGAGTTTAATAAAACCGGTTTTACTCACCACAATTATGGCAGCGTGTGAATATGCCCATTCTGTTATCAGATAGTCAAGCGGCCATCAAGGCATTAGGCTCGGCCCGTATAACTTCCAAGCTTGTCGACAACTGTCAGAAGGAGCTATATTCCCTGCACACCGGTGGAGAATGTACAGAAGACTCTGTGCGTTCTAAAGAGAGACATCTCCATGTACTTTCTCTCAGTAGCTGGCTCCAGATGGAGAAGCCTATCATTATGTGTCAAGACTTGGCCTTGTTATAACAAACAAAGATCGCGGATATGGCCAGAATCGTGTCAATAATAACGAGACTCTGGCCAACTGGGCAACATGAAGCCAGATTGAGAATTCGGCATAACAACCACTGACGCAGCTGCGGAGAGGAGCAGGCCAATGAGACAATTGAACATTTTCTCTGTGAATGGCTCTGGCCAATATCAGACACCGTGTATTTGGAAGTCTCTTCTTAAACGATTTGGGGGATGTTTGGAAACTTAAAATCGGAGATCTGATCCGATACCTAAATTTGACGGAATGGATCTAAATCCCTAGCGCACTACTTCTTTCACGCAAAAGTTTTTTGCACTAGTGCGTTAGTTTTACCTTCCCAGTTTATAGAGAAGTTTTTGTTTAGTATTCGGTCCGAAAATCTAAATCGTAATTTTCAACGAATTTTCATTTTTCAAGGTCCCAAGAGCATTTTAAACATAATTTTGAGAAGCAAAAACTCATCCCGGAATTTCGAGTAGTTACCGAAAAATTGTGCTCTTTTCGATCAAGTCTGATAAGTCCTTTACATTGATAAGTTTTGCTAATATCTCCCGAAATCGTTCGAATTTCCAAATAAACTCATTTGTTTCGCAGCTTATCAGCGGTTATCAGCGACGCTTCAACACGCCCAGGACGAATTCGACCACGCGCTCTAGTATAGCGAACGAACGTAGGTACGAAGGAAATGTTCGTTTGCTAACGTTCAACAACTATTATCATTATTTGAACTAGCTTCTCTCAGGATTACTTTGGCACCAGTTCTGGTACTAGTCAGTTTCTCATAAGCCTAAAACTATTACTGTGTATTTTCGAAGTAGTCCGTTTATTAATATTATATTGGGGTCTTTTATACGAGCGGGCATCGAACAGACAAACCGAACGAACGAACTGGGTGTATAAGGAAGAGTGTGAGAGAGAACGATAGGGAGGGCAGACAATTTTCATGGAGAGGAAAGTTGACAAAAACAGTTTTTTGTCAACTTTATCTCCTTTTGTTTTGGATCGCCTTTCTGAGTTGTTGTAACAAATCACAATAGCGTGCAGCTATGATCGTATTCCCACGGGGCAGGTAATTGATCAACAACACCCCCTTGGAGTCCCTAAAGAACGTTTGCCATTTTCCCGAGGATTCCACAACTTTCGCTTTATTTTGGTATCGATCGACGCACGCGCATAGAAATTTTACAGTGCTGCCACTACACCTAGACGCAAATTTCCTGAGACTTCCAGACTATTCCCGCCAACCACAAATTTAAAAAAATAGTGGAACTTACTTTTGAGACGACCCTCGTACAATCTAGAAGCCACATGGTTTCAAGTGCAGAGATGTGGAGTCAGGTAAATTCAGACACCTGAGCAATGGCACAAAACAGAAACGAAGTTTGTATGAAGATCACGATTTGTTTTTGTTTATTTTGTATCTGGGATTCATTCGTGCAAAGTGAAGACTTTAGATACACTCACTAATTCATGATTTTCCATAAACGAATACATTATTGATAAGTTTTTTGGAAAGTGTTGCTTAGAATGTCTTAAGTAATAACCGTGGATAGATAGCTCATTTTAGAAGATCTTTAAGTATCTAACGCTTTCCTTTCCAAAGTAATTTAATTTTGTTATGATTGTGCTCATAAATTTTAATACTTTCTTATCGTTCCCGTTTTCAACGCAATTTAAATGATTGTTCCACAAATCCACAGAGAAATCCTTAAGGAATACAACAACAAAAACTCACATTTATTTAACAAAATTCGCTACAATAATTTCTTACAACTGAATTTCCACAATTTTATCACAAAATTATATTAACTCGTAGGTGTAAAGAAGGAGAAGACGAAGAGGAAAAAAATTCTGTGAACACTTAGCAACACTTCATTAATTTTGTTAAAATTTTATGTAAAATAAAATTAACAATCAAAAATCTAGGCCCTTAATTCCCTTTGTACATGTATGAATGTCGTTAAGATCCCATTCGGAATGTAAATTTTCTTCATGTAAATTGCAAAAAAAATGTTTAATGCGCGAGTTTCACGCAGAAACCCTTAGCATCGATCCCTTAGTAAAAAAATTCCTGGGAAGAAGACATCCTTTTAAATATGATAATTGCCTCATTTGTAACCCTTGAAAAGGATTTACATTTTCAACATCGAAAATTTCTTCACTCACAGGAATTTATTCTTTGCATTAGGCCGGAATATCAAGGCGTTGTGGAAGGCTCCGTCGCGCCATCCGATATTCACTGGTGGCGCCCATAAGAACCATCAGCCATGGCGCATTGGTATGTTGGATACCACCACCGTGCAGGGAGCAGGACGCGAAAACACTTTTTACCACCTAATGAAGAAGATCCTTGTTTATGGAGTGTAAATGAAAAGACGCGTTCTGGCTGGGTGGAGGGGGGGGGGTGTCTTTAGGTGTTTATGAGTACGGGGCCTCCAACATTTTAAGAATTCCCCCGTAGTCGGGTAGTCCCATATTAAGGACGACACTAAGGAGCACCGAAACACAGCACAGTTTGCCTTGGAATTTAGCAAAGGGTTAATTGAAAGGACCACCAGAAAAGCTAGCCCCAAAACAATAAAGTCTACGATGCGTTCGTATACAGCTTCATTACACACCGCTCTATATACACCTGCTGACCGTTAGCTGGTTTAACGTTGAGAAATATTCATTTTTAGCGTAATGAATGCAGCTGCTTGGTCCTTTCCACATTAACAGAACACTCCACAAAAATTCAGAACAGTCTCCATTGCCTAATTTATGATAAATTTCCCCTTAATGCCTTGAATTCAGGACATCCTCCCTCCGCTGTCGCAGGATCCTCTGCTTTTTTTTTGGGGTAGGTATGCTGTCAGCTTTTCTGAATTTTTAATGCGATTGTTCTATTTCTCGACTTGGAATAAATTTTTTTCATTAAATAATTAATGCGGCATCCTTTTTGGTTTGAAGCCGGCTCTCCTCCTTGAAGGAAACTCCTGAGACTACTTGCAGACTTTCCCTTGAGGACTCGCCTTTCAGGACTCCACTGGGCTTGACGATTTCTAGCTTATGTTTCTGGGTATATCTTCGTGTAATTTGATTTTGGAATTTAATGAATTCCGCAAAAAGGATGCAGGATGCGAAACGAATGAAAGAACGAACGAAACGAAATGAAAAAAGCCCTTTTCCTATTAAATATGTCACTTTAAATTTTTGGCTTTGCCTTCGCTTTATTGCTGTGCCCAGAATTCATAAGCGGCAAGCTATGAAAGGGTTTGAATTATTCAGTTTTAATGTTTTTGTTTGAATGAAATTTATGTTCGCTCTTTTCCAGGACTGTGTCCCATCATCCCCCCCCCCACGAATTCAGCCCACAGGTCCCGATGGGGTCGTTTTGAATTATTTCGAATTAGAGCCTCAAATGTGTTTTAATGTAATATAGTTGAATATTTTTGCCCTTTGTAGGTCATTCACAATTTTGTTGCCTCTTTTAATTTGCATTTTTTTTTGTTTTTCAGAATTTTTTTTTTTTTGGCATTAAGTTTCTATTCCAATTTAAAAGAGGTTCGCTTTCTTAAAAGAAAATCAATGGTTTTTAGTTTTTTTAATTTTAGGTTTAACATTTTTTTATACAATATACTTACACTGTGAGTCCTCTCAATATTATTAAACAAAATGTGAACACTGTTATCTTTATGGGCACTTCCAAGTTCAAATCGCACGGGAGAAAGCTTTGTGCAACACACCTCCCTGATAAGATAATATTGTTCTGGGAATGTTCAACATAATTACAGATGCAGAACCTGCAGAAATTATGTACCTACATATAGCCAGGGGAAGATTCAGATAGAAAAGCGACCATCTTGCATTCAGTTACATTAAGGACACGATTTATAGAATTTTCTGGCTATTTACATTAAACGCCATCACACTCTTAGGTGCAATTGCAACATAGTTGTCAGGACAATGCCATAATTGTGGGCTAAACTGTAGGAAGGAAATGATTTCTGAAATGGACAAACTCTGAAGATTACTATAATTTTGAAAATTTGATACTGATAACCACACAAGTCTGTCATTTTATTACAAACAGCTATACTACTGGAACCAATATTTACAAATTAGTTATCATCAAAATTCGAGTTTGGTGAATCAAACTTATCCAGCTTTTCGAGCTAGACTAAAATCGCTAAAGAAGTGGTTTTATAGACTCATGGGGTCGAGCATATACGGCGGTCAAAATTCCTTGCTGCAATTTGAGAACCATTGATGCTAAAAACTCTTTCAAATTCGCGAGATGCAATAAAGTATAGAAGCCGTAATAAAACTAAGTGTACCTAATTAGATTAATAATAATCAGTGATTGTGGGTAGCACGCTGCATCGTGAGCCGGGCGACGACGCACAGTGGGGAAAATAGCTTATTTTTTGAACAAACGATAATTCCCAAGCCTGGAATTAATGAAACTTTAAAAATTTTTTTTAAACTATTCGTTATAAAATTGCCTGTAATTCTATCGATCCCGAATTTTGAAATTCCAAAATTAAAGATGGCTAATCCAATATGGCGGACATACATTTTGTAAGTAAATTAAAATTTTAACAAAAGATTCTTTAAAATTATAAAAAAATGTTACTTGGGGCTTTTTTTTGGAAACCGAAAATTAATTGATAATTATTAATTTCAATAATTTTAAAGAATCTTTTGATAAAATTTTAATTTACCTACAAAATGTATGTCCGCCATAATGGATTAGCCATCCTTAATTTTGAAATTTCAAAATTCGGGCTCGATGGAATTAAAGGCAATTTTATAACGAATAGTTTAAAAAAAATTTTTCAAGTTTCATTAATTCCAGGCTTGGGAATTATCGTTTGTCCAAAAAATGAGCTATTTGCCCCACTGTGCGACGGCCAGTGGCATACAGAAAAACTTCTCATGTGGATTACAACATATAGCGACGTGTTAAGGCTACGGGCTCTATCAGATCCAACTTTGTGAGCAGCGGCAGAAGCAGAGGAAGAAGCAGAATTCTGCCTGCTGAATCAGATCCAAGTAAAGCAGCAGCGGCGGCAGAATTTTTATTTGATAGTAAATTCTTTGTAAATAATTCTTTAATAATAATAAATTCTTCGTAAAATATCACACAACAATAAATTCTCAATTTTCCGCGTCCATTAGTCATTAAAAACAACTTGCCAAGTGCAAAATGTTTCAAGTGTCAAAAAATTCTGCTTTGCAAAGCAGCAGAATTAGGATTTGAGATGAAAAAGCAGCGGCAGAACTCTCTTCTGCTTTACTTGCTTGACCAGCGCAAGCCAATAGAAGCAATTCTCTGCCGACGGTTCTGCTTTCTGCTTTGGATCAGATAGAGCCTTACGTCTCTCTAAAGGAGCAGTTGTGATCGGATTCGGATTCTGTATCGGTTGCGGTAATAGAATGACGACTCGTGTGGCTGGAAAGCGCTGAATTCATGCTTGCTGAGCACAAATCAAAGCTGTTATTAATTGGTAAACAAAGAAAGGAGCGGCCATGAAGATCAAAGAATTAGGACAGGCATTCTGTTCGCAAGGCCGTCCACAGGTACTTAAGTGTGTTGATACATAGGCGTCGTGACGAACGACGAATATGAACATCCTAACGACGAAACCCAACGTTGCAAATTTTGCGCCGTTATGATGAAAATTCAAATAGAGGGCCATCTGTCAGTCGATAGATAATTGCAAAAAATTCGTTTTTAGATGTTTAGATGCGCTATCACCTGATTTTAATTTTAATTTTATTTGAAAATTAATAAAAAAAATTACTTGTTTCCAAATTAGCCGATTAAGAAATCGGTGGGAGAGCAACAACCTACAAAGATATCAATTTTTTTTAATTGTCCTTCACTGACATTCTTTACCACACATCCACTTATTATTTCACACAATGACGAATTTTACCGTGTGTCACCGCTAAAATGACATTCGTCGTAAAGACGAATTTTCGTAATAACGACGTTGGTGTGTGTCGAGGGTATTGGGTATTAGTTTCGTCTTGCTGTATGCAATATTAGTGTAGGCGTAGAGAGGAACGGCTAATAGGGGAAAATTAGTGCTGAATGTTGACTTAGTGTCCGGTCCGCCTTAGGAAGCCAAAGAATTGGTTATGAGTGACAGTGGGTATCCTAAATTTATATACTGCCGAATTTGGCATGTGCCTTTATTATGGGACAAATTATGAAATCGCTGAGTCCAGAAACGTGCGGTCTGTCTATAACGCATACTAATGATCTGTTATACATTGTATTTTTTCGGAAGATCACTTTTAGAATTTTAATTTTCTTTGTTTGTACTGTACTGTAGAATTATTCATTATTTTCATTCAATTCGCCTTTTCCACATACAACCTTTCGCGAATGCACGAATTTTTGTATAGTTATCCAGATACCTTAGCGTGGTTTGATGTTGCGATCAAATTCCTTTCAACTATAGCTAAACCTCTATGTAAATTTTGATAGTTTCAAATTCTGCTGAAGTTTTTCAAATCGCTTTCTTATTAGCTCATGACATTCTCAAAGAATGAAGAGCTCAATTTCTAGAACATAACCAAATTTTGCATTTGCATTACTCGTAAATATATATGTTTGGAAAAATTACTTCTCTGAAGAACTTTATTTATCATTCAATTGACGGAAAACCATCAAGTGACCTGAAATCTGTCCTTTTTATTCCATCTTCAAAAGAATATAAAACTGACTCATAAAGATCGCCAGTGGATTTTATTTATCTGAAGCCATACTTTTTGTCATTTGGTTTTGGAAAGAATAGAAGTAATTGATATTGGGCGGTAGTTGCATGGATAGTTGGAGTTACCTATTTTCGGTATAAGATGAGCATGTGCAAGTTTCTATGTCTCTAGATAAACTCCGGAGAAATATGATAGGGCAAAGAGTTTGCGCAAAGCTTTGGTAAAACGGGAGGCGCATTTTTAAGGATTATATTGTTTGGTCCAGTGCATTTGTTTACATTAAGCTCTTCACCTCGCGAGTCCTGAAGAAAGCTCTATAAATTTCACCAACAATTAACCTAATTACAACTGCGGTAATTGACCGAAGTATCGCCGTAATCGTGGCAATTGACTTAGTTTATTACCGCAGTAATGGACCTTATTTGCGTAATAATTAGAGCACTTCATTTGCATAATTTAGTTCCCATGCCAAACCGTTCCAATACCTACTTCTGCCCGATGACTGTAAAAATGAATTTGAGGTGAACAGGATGCTGGGAAGTGTGCCTCAGATTTGCACACAGATCACTTCACACTCTTCGATAAAAGAATTGATAGTGGATGAAGTAAATTTGATTATTTGATGATTTAGATTTTGTGATGGTTGATTTACAGGAATTTCTTAGTTTTATGTATTTTTGTCGGAGGGATTTACTCGAAGAACTCTTGTGAAATGCTGAGTTAGTCATGGTTCGTATAGAAAACTGGAGAAAACTAGCAAGACGAGGAGAGCATTGGAAGAAGATAATTCAAGAGGTCCGTGTCCGACAAGAACTGTAGAACCATTTAAACATAATAATAAACTATGGTTGAATCGTTGAATATTTCGCGTTATCCATGTCACATAACTTCGATGGAAACTGCAAAGCGGTTAAATCCAAGTAACTTCTAGGTCTCTTTCAATTCCATTTTTCGTAGATAATAACTACAATTGCTACAATTTTTTTTGACACATACAAATCACAGTACTAGAAAATGAAAATATTTCACAGATTTGCAAGCCTTAGTGTCGCACGTCTTTAAGGAAAATTCTGCGACATCAACATGTTATCAACCGAATCCCCTCCCATCTAGTATTGCCCAAATTGATCTTAAATGAACCAAAAAGGCAAGACCAAGAAGTTGGTTGTATCCAAACGTAAACGGAAGAAGTAAAGGAGAGCAATGATACCAAAAATTTCGTTTCCTAAATGCAAATTTTCCCGTCCCCAGTGATTAATGACGTTGCAATTTTTCATCCAGGACCTCGCCTCCACCCTGACCGATTCTGTCGCGCTAGTAATCTTCTAAGGCGAACGTGCCATATGGCAGTGAAGTTTTATTTTTGGAGAGAGAAAAAAAAACATTTTTTTTATAAAAATAAAATATATATATAATGTACATATTTATATACATATAAATCTACAATATACATAGAAAAAGGATAAACGCAGCTTTTAAGAGCAAGAAACCGTGAACGCCTCTCGTCGAGGAAAATAAGGCCAGGATGATGCTGAAAATGTTTACAGCATCTTGAAGGATATCTGGGGAACAATAGAAGACGGTTTTAATAACATCCATTACAGAGTGAGCCTTGGAGTTGGAAGTCCTCTCCCCGTTCAGGATGTTTACTTTTTTATATTCTTCCTTCTTATTTCTGCTTCTGCTTCGAATGACGAACAGACAAAAATTAATTGTACCTCTTTGAAATTCACTCCCAAGAGTCTCTCTCGGGGCCCAGCCAAGACTTTTACTGTCTTCCTTCGCTGCCTTCGGGGAGTATTGAAGCATAATCAACTAAAAATTGAAAATGGCCCTCGATCCTAAAGGAGTTCAAAGATTGTGTCAATTACTCATCCGTGAAATATTTCACGCCAGCAAATTTGTTCCATGATAATGAGCCCAATCAATCAAACAACGACTACGGACGGGCTCGACTTAAGCAAGGACTCGCAACAGTCCTTAAAGCGAAAGAGAGAGCCCAGGAGAAAGCCTGCCCAGCCAGCCGCCTTCAGTCGATATGAACTCATAAAAAACACTTAATGGTATGCAAATAAATTGGAGACCATTGCAAATCCTTTTATCACTAAGAATGTATTAATCTTAGCCGAGTTTCCTTCGCCATTCTTCTCATGCTTTTGGGGTAAAAGGGCGGAAGGGGAATTTTTGTGATAACACTGGTGGGTGGTGGTGGTGGTGGTGGGAATTGGGAGCTTTTGACAGGAACGCCTGGAATTAATGGTCTTAAAAGCATCTAGTGACAAGGCAAATATTTGCAGATTCTCTGGATGGTGGTCTAACCATTAATTTTTCGTCGTTCTTTTACTTATGGTGATACACGCAAGCATCAAAATGACTAATGTGCCAAGTTCTCTATACCAGGAAAGGTGCGGAAATGATAAAGTGGCCGAGTTTAAAGCATACTGGGTGTATTCAGAATAACCTAGACTAGTTTCACCATTTCGGATTTTTTTTCTTCTACTTCTTCTACTTATGGCAAAAAATTTTGCAGCGAATAATGCTAAAGAAACTGGAAAGTGACATGCAAAAGCGTCTCGTTTCATTGTGCGAAAATCTATCGAGTGGAGTCATATGAAAAACTGTCCGATAGTGAAATTTATTTTATGATATTCATCGTATAATTTATTACAGGTTGATAGCAAAGCATATTTTATTATTTTTAATGGTATGGAATTCTATATACCACGTGCAAGCTGAAAAGTTTATTGACGTTAGTGAAAATAGTAAAAAAGTGTGAAATGTTCACAAATTTTCACGATAAAACCCCTTTGCACTGTGCAGACAGCTGGGAATTAACGCTTTCTAGTAAAATAGATGACTTTTGAGCCATGTGGAATCTACAAACTTGAGTGGATCATAGACGTTGTCAACAATTTTGTAACTCTACACTCTCCCGCTACAGGTAGCGTAATTTTAAAATGGTACACGGGTATGCCCGCTCCCGCCCTGCAAGGATGGCGTACACCAGGACGCTCAGAGCATAGGGAAGGGATGCCAAACTGAACAAGTTTGGTGTACCGTTCTTATTTTGGACTATTTCGTGCGTTTTTTATTGACACATAGTGTGCATGCCTGTTTCAGACTAAGAACGGGCGAATCTTATTTTTACTCGTCTAATAAGACTCCTTCGAGGATAGCGAGTCAAAGTACTCGTTGTCCCCTTTTGTCCCCCCCTGTAAACATTGGTGTCGATTGCAGGTAGCGAACAAAAGTGGTCCCCATTTAAGTATCAACCATACTCTATGCTGCTTGACTTCGATGATCAAACGGGTATAGCTCTACTCAGCATAATAATTTGGACCCATTTTTATAATAAAGCATATTATAGCTTAAAATTGTCTTCCTATCAAAGGTAGTAGAATTATGCTGGCGAGTGCCCCAATCTTCTTTACATTTCATCTAGGCTAATAAATTAAGGTATCTATACATTCTAGCTCCCTCAACGAATTTTCTTTTAAGGCCTAAATTGACTCGAAGAGGGATCATATCTGCCGAGTATGATCCTTGGTACACGAATTTTTCCACGGCTGTGATGATGGTGCAAAATCCATGAATTTTTCTTTCACAAATTTGGCCGTCTTCGGATAGATATTCTCAGCCAAATGCTTCATGACGGGTAAATATTATTCGTTATTTAACCTTTATCCTTTTGGAAGGAATTCAGAGGACACCACACTACGGTAAGCAAAGACCTAATAGCATGACCTCGATTTTGGAATAAAATTTAAGCAGACTTTTTTAGACTCGGCTGATTTCCGGAGCACATTTCAAAAAACTATTCTGTAGTTTGCACCTCGTACTCGTACATCCATAGTTTTTCGCCAGTTGTCATGAGTTTCTTGAAGATAGGGTTCGTAGAAGCACAGAAGAACAATTTTTTTCTCCAAACACATCCAGGAATCACCCCTGAAAATATTAGTCGCGTCGGCCAACAAAGGATTTATTGAACGTCTGATGACCTTTGCAAGTCGCGAATGCATTATGAGTATTGCATATGAGTATTTTAAATCTTTAAAACGGCGATATCTCATGAATGGCAATTCGTAAGGGAAAATGTATATACCTTTTTTTGTAGATAATCGTATTATCTACAAACTTTGTGAACACTATTTTATGATAAGATTTACCGCTTAAAAGATATTTGCAAAAAAAACTGATATTTTGACCCTTTGACTTTGAATAAAAAGTTTTCCCGACGGCCAATCGCGTGTCAGTTTCGACATTTTATTTGAATCGCTGATTGCAGAACCTGCATGAGTCAATATTTTTTCAAAATGACTTTTATACGGTTTTCACGTTGTAAAGGGGTATTTATACCAGGAGTGAAGAAATGGCATGAGTGTAGTTGTTAGAAACATTCAAGCGCAACGTGCTAAAACTCAAATTAATGTAGAAACCGCACGAGTCAATGACTAATCTTGTTTCTACACCTATAGCTGGTGGCAGCACTGGCTATTTATAACCTGATAACCCAAAAAAAGCGTTTCTAATAATAATTTTTTTTAATTCCCCAAAAATTTGATATTATTGACTCATGTGGTTTCTACAATCAGCGATGCATTTATAGTGGAAAAAATATTTTTTTCGGCGTTCTTGTCTCATGTTCAACATACATATTCATACTTTAATATCTTCTTAACTTATTTGCTATTTTCATTATTTACTTTATTGATTCATTTTAGGAAAACTTTCATTGAGTGTAGAAACCACATGAGTCAAAAAATCTAAATTTACTATTGGTACAGTACCGATGTAATATTGATACGCCAAAAATTCTTGGAAGGATGATTTTTCATAAATCATTAATGGAGCATAAAAAAAGGTTAACTTTAAATTTGAGGGAAATTTCGAGTGGACGTTTTTTGGAAAACTCAAAAAGTTTTTGAAAAGCGTTTTTCTATGAATCTACGCATTTTAGAGAAAAGTTGTTTAAACAAAAAATGTAGAGGACATTGTTACCTACAATTTGTTTCATAGAGGTCAGGCTGTACAACTTCAAATACAGAAGCTAGGTGGCGGCAAAGTTTCCAAAAAAGTGGTTTTTCGGTTTTTGTCCCAGAAAAAATGGTTTTTTTACAAAAGTGTAAATCCTCTTAAAAATGTCTACAACATTTATTTAAACTTTTTTTCCCTCCGACTTACCGTTCCAAAGTTATAGCGTGCTGAAGTGTGAGAATTGTGCTCTGAAGACGGCACACAGGTTAATTTGAGTACAGTTATAATTGGTACGTTGCGATTGAATGAGCTATGATTGTTTAAGGGGAGGTTCTCCTGCTCAGGATCAAAAAAATCGAATTTTTTTTGTTTACATTTTTTACATCCTTAACATGTCTAGAATACGTCCCCAGAGCGATTTTGAAGTTACTCAATTTTCAATAAAGTTACAGCTCATTGAAGGCGAGCGTGCACTATATAGTCCATGAAAATATGACTCGTCCCCAAACTTTAAACGCGTTTTTCTCGAAACTACTTTTTCAAATGTTTGCGACACGATGTCTCGAAAACCGCTTATCGGATCGGCTTAAAATTTTGAGGACTTTTAGTACACCATATTTGTGGTACCTTGACCCTTGATTATTAAAAACGGTTAATAGTACATAATTTTTCAAGCCGGTCAAAGTAACAAAAAACAAGCGAAAATGAAGGTTCAAATTTCGCAGTTGTACCATTTGAATTTGTAGCAACATATTTTCTGGAATAAGGGTCAAGGTACCCTAAATATATTGAACTAAGTGGTACTTGCACGATTTTTGTATCCGATGAGATTACGAGCCTCTAGGATGTCGCAAAGTTATTTGTGCGCGCCACGCACGGCTATACTGAAGTTTGAAGGGAGCCGCTATTTTGTTTTTGTTTTTTTGAAAAAATTGATTTTAATAGTTTTATATCAAACAAACATTTTGCAAAAAACCGCATTTTGAAATTTTATTTCTATGTAGCAGAAAAAATTTCTGAAAATCACCCATTTTCATGGCCTGAGCAGGGGAACCTCCCCTTAAACTGATTAACAACAGCTCTTAATAATTATTATTGTTTTAAAGTTCAACTCCAATGAACAATGTATAATTGTGATCAAGACTAACAGATTTTTGAGACAAGCTGTGGACAATGCGTATGATATATTTTTTTTGACACAACAGAAATAATAAAATAGTAACTACGCAGCGTAGCATTTACTGCCTATAACTTTGGAACGGTAAGTCGGAGGGAAAAAAAGTTTAAATAAATGTTGTAGACATTATTAAGAGGAACAATTTACTGATTTACACTTTTGTAAAAAAACCATTTTTTCTGGGACAAAAACCGAAAAAACACTTTTTTGGAAATTTTGGCGCCACCTAGCTTCTGTATTTGAAGTTGTACAGCCTGACCTCCATGAAACAAATTGTAGGTAACAATGTCCTCTACATTTTTTGTTTAAACAACTTTTCTCTAAAATGAGTAGATTCAGAGAAAAACGCTTTTCAAAAATTTTTTGAGTTTTCCAAAAAACGTCCACTCGAAATTTCCCTGAAATTTAGAATTAGGCTTCTTTTATGCTCCATTAACGATTTATGAAAAATCATCCTTCCAAGAATTTTTGGGCGCATACCCCGATTTTCCAGTCCAGCTGTACTGTACTATATGGGGCCCTTTGATAATTTAATATAATTAACAAATAAAGTCACACTTGTAGTTGTACAAAGTTCACCAGGTAAAAAATTTTTTTTTTTAATTCCCCACAAATTTGATATTATTGACTCATGTGGTTTCTGCAATCAGCGATTCATTTATAAATGATGTTTTTAAGGTGTGTACCAATTTTCAGCAACTTCCGAATTGTCTTCAGTCAAAAATCTATTTTGACTGGAGTAGAAGTGGAGATGATGAGGGGCCTCATCTCTACTACCCCGTTCATCTAAAAGCTCGTTCTTGCATTCATGCATGCTTGCTAGTGGATAGGCCCCTTTACATTATTTTTTATTTAACTATTATAATTTTTGTTTTTGAAACTATTGTCCAAAATCGCATTTCCTGAAACAATTTATGGAATGGAATTATGGAATGGAAACTATGTATATTTGGAAAATTATTTGCTGTCGCCTGCACCATGTTATACATAGTTAATATAGTAGAATCACCCACGTCTCTTCTAGCATTCACCTGTTTAATAAATTTTATGCACATTTTGTATTGCGTTAGAAATTCCATCCCCTGCCTAACTTTTGGTGGGTGGTTTGTTCATATTTGTATCGTTAAAAATGTTTTTGAATTATTAATGATAAATAAATACACACGCTCCCCTCTCTCAATAAAAGCAAATATTTATCCCTGAATTTGTTAATCAAAATTTAATAAATAAAATTCAAAAAAAATTCCCCTTAAATTTATTCAACTTAAATCGCGCAAAATAAAGTGTGCTTAATCCTAAAATACACCGACACAGGTACATAAATAATTAACATACCTTTTCGTTTTCGTCCTTAAGGAAGCAGCAGCGATTAATCCCCTGAAACAGAAAGAAGGCGAGCGTTAATGTAGTAGCGCTTAATTTACAACTTATTAAGTCTGTAAAGCTGACAAAGGCAATATATATGTGTTGGGCATTAATTATCCATTGGGGCCTGCCCCGGATGGCTCCTGTACCGCCGCCAATACGGTGATACCCTTCAAATAACTGTTATAGTAACCTCTTCTAATATCGGTACGTGCCTAATGGCTGTTGTCGTCTAGTGTGCTTTAATTAAAAGGATTTTCTGATTTATGCGGGGATGTAGTAACTCTCTGACGATTAATTGTTTTGCCGTGGATTTATTGTGTCACAGAGTGATTTGTATGGCTAAGTTACAGGATTTGTGGATATTATTTGAACATTCTATGACCTCGATGCCAGATTAATTTGCTGACTCTCTGCCGTTATGTAATTTTCATATTAAATTTCAAATGTAATTAGCACGGAGAAATCAAAAAGGATTTTTTTTTGCAAATCGAAAATTCAAATTCAATTATTATTTGCTTTAATATTGAATAAAAGCGGCAATTCGGAAAACTGGGAATCTATCGCAAGGATTACGTAAACCCAACTCTAACTAACAAAACTTCTATTTGCAGAACAAACATTTTTGTTACATAATCAATTTTACAATTCATGTTGACGGGCAGACAAGTATATCTACGCCGGTGGTTTTGAAGCTGTACCGTGGCATGGGGTTTGTTACATGTTATATACATATGTACTATATGTCTGGCAGAGAAGAGGTGTGACGTCTATTGTCAAAATCTTATAACCTGAGGACCAAATAATTGACATGAAATAGAGATTTGCTACCAATCAACCTGAACACGGCCCCGTGTAATTACCTTCAATTGCTAATAATTACAGTAGAGCATAGCCACATACACATCTGTAAATACATAATTAATGATTGAGTAAGCGATTGTCTGAATTAAGGCATTATCAGATGTTTATTGGTTAAGTTATAACTAATTGATAAATTATTGCAGACGGTTTCTGTAAGTAGATTATGGAAGGTGTTCGACACGATTAAAATTAGGCCATTTGGTGTCTAGGGGCTAGTTTCAATAGATTTGGAGCTTATTTCGTTATTAGCTGTATTCTATGGACTTAAATGATGATCTGATTATAAACAAGGTGGTTGTAGACATATTCTATTGATTATCGAACGAAAGGAGTAAAAAAAAACTTAAGGGGTCTTTCTGGTTACATTTTCAAAAAAAAATTTTTTTTAAACATTTTTTTTTTCATAGAAAGAAGAGAGATATCGTTTTGAAAATTTGTAGGTATGTTTATTGACAAAACAGTATTACAAAAAAGATTTTTTTTGATTTTAAAAATTTTTTTTGTTGACATACGGATTTTTTTAAAAAAACATCAAAAAATGACGGCGGGCATGATTTTGGGCGAATGGATGATCTGAAAAAAACAAAAAAAAGGCAAATTATTCCTTGTTGAAGTGGCTATGGCATGAACCAGAATAATTTGTTTTTGTCAAAAAATAAAAAAATGGCGGCCATTTTTCGAAAAAACCAATTTTTTAGGGTGGAAAATCGGCTGAAAATCGGACAATTTTTTACCAATTAAAACGATTCTGGTTCATGCGATAGCCATAAATGTGTACAATAACATATTCAAAAATCAATTGGTCAAGTAGTTTTTCTTAAATCGTGCCCGCCACCTTAAAAAACATAGTTTCTAGATAATCGCGTTTGAAGTTTTGTTAAAATAAATTTTAAAGAAAAACTATATACCTTTTTAATCTGCCATGCCCGGGCCGTAAATAAGTCCTTCCTCCTGCTCATACTTCTCTTGCAGCATAAATCGAAACGTTTGCAGGGTATAATATAATACTTCATAGTATAGAGTGAATCAGATCGAAGCAGATGTTAAAAAGGGGGGGAGTCGAGATTATCGAAACACAGCCGAGCGTCGAAAATTCTTTCTCACAGCGTCTCACTGTATACGTTCAAAAATAATTTTAGAATTACGATATCGCTCTAAAACCTTTTGTCAGTGGCGGACTAAGGGTGGGGCGGAAGGGGCGGTCCGCCCCGGGCCTCTGGTTCCTGGGGGCCTCCAAATGTCTACAAGTTCCCTTGATCAAATCCTAAACAAGGCTTTTAAAATATGGTCAGTGTCTACCTAAGTGGTACTTTGGAGTCGGAGGTCCCGTACAATGTTCCCGTAGTCACAAATAAGTACAGCATGTAATTATTAAAATGGGAATCGTTACCCTGTACATCGCTTATACTTCCATACTTCTTGACCATTTTCATCTCTGTTGTATCATGCAAGTGGAGTTTTTCTAAACTTAAGCCTAGTGTCCATTATAGAGTTTTTTGCGTAGAGCTAGAGAAAACTCTCGCGTAGAGACGCGTAGAGAAGTGTATACACCCTCTAGAGTTCTACACATGCGCTCTACACCCACTCTGCGCGAAAGTTTTCTCTGCTAAAAAACTCTATAGTGTATACGCATTTTTTTGTGTTTGGTAGAGCTCTACATCTGCTTTACACTCTACCTCTCTATGTTTGATAGAGTTTTTCTCTCTACAGCATTCATTCTTATTTGGTTTCGACTGCGCTTCGAATTGTTGTACATCGGCGTGTTAAATAACAACAGAATACGACATACGCAGAAAATGTATCTTTTTCCGTATCATTCAATAATTCTCGCTACATTCCAGCGTTTTGTTTTCTTTTCGCAATTCAATCTCGCGCCCAACATTTCCTTTCTTTCTTTTTCTCTTCTTCGAGCAAAAATAAAACGGCAGCAGCTTGTTTTTGGGGAGAACTCATTTTACTATTTTTTTGTTTTCTATTAATTTCCTTTAATTTTTTTACAGAATATGTGTACGCACGCATTTCTGAATAACTAAGAAATTAAATGACTTGCAAAAGTTGATGACCGCAGTTGCGCGCTCTACCATACGACTCTGCAGTAGAGAAAAAAGCATCTGTAGTGCACACAGTCTGTAGAACGCGTGGTAGAGCTCTACTCAAAATTTCTCTAGAGCAACTCTACGGGCGGTGGAGTGGTAGAGACGCGCTGTACACACTACAGGTAGAGCTCTACACTCTACGCTCTTCACTCTACCGAAAAAAACTCTATAGTGGACACTTGGCTTTAGAACTATTTTAGGAATCGATGGGTAATTAAATGCTTTCCCTACTGCGAAATAAACACACACACACCTGTCATACAAATGGCAACTGAATAAAAGGCTTCTAAAATTACATCAACTTCTTAGACTGAGGGCCTCATTCAGCTTTGCCGCCCCGGGCCTCTGACAGGCTTAGTCCGCCACTGCCTTTTGTATCATGTTTTTGAATATATTTATTAGCAAAATGCGTAAAAAAAATTTCAATTTTTTGATAATTTGTAACCAGAAAGACCCCTTAAAAGCAAAATGATGTAAAGAAGTTACCATCGCATCAAAAAGCCCACCGAACTAGCTGTATTATTATCATCTACCCATGGTAATTCGTACATATCGGTACATTATGATTCATATTTTTTAAGAGATCTCCACTTTCTTCAAGTCTTCTTTTAAACAAAAAAAACGGGTTGACGGAATGTAATGAAATTATTTTAGATCATATTGCTGTTTAATACGCTTCGAACGAAGTCGGCATGATATTTTGCGCGATATCGTCCAGCAAAAAAAATTTCCATATACATACGTACCCACATATGTCTTCTCCAAATTATGTTGCAATGCTAATGTGACTTTCACATTTCAAAATATGTTTAAAACTACGCCATTAATTTTCGGACGCATTACAATAAATTCCCTATAAACTGGGAAGTTAAAAAGGAAGTTTCCTCTACCCTACAAGTGTACGACCACTTCGGCCTTGCCAGCGACACAGCCGTCCGTCTTTTGTATTAGCAGTCTGTCATGTCGTTTTTCACGTCCTGGTTCAATATCTAGTAAGTAAGCCGTGGGGGTGAAAGATAAGTTTAGGGTTATGAGGGTGTTGAAGGAGATGGCGATTAACTCTGCGTTTGAACTTTTGGATGTTGTAGGAGTTCGGAAATACTGACTGTGAAAGATGTGCTTTTTTGTGCTTACGTATAGACTAAAGCACCACCCGAAAAAAAGAAGTTGTATTCGAGGACACGCCAAAAGTAGGATTTGTATATTGCAGCCAGAGCCCACGGCTGAAGGACCTGTTAAAAAATCCGTTTGTTTGCCGATTTAAAATATATGGTCATTTTCTCGCAAATCCTTGGTTAATTTCACCCCCCTTGAGGATTTCACGCCTAAAACTCACTTATGCCCGAGTAAAAATAAAACTCGCCCTTCCTACCCTGCAACAGGCATGCACATACAGCGTAAAATCGCCTGTAGAGGCACGGTAGGCTCACACTTTTTCTAGACTTAAGGGGGCAAAATTTGGGCTTTAAAAAATTGTATAGGACGAAGAAAACGGCCACTTGGTAACCAAAAAGGGTGCCATAAGCATACTCAGTAGACCGGTTTTCGTTCGATTGCCAATGGCCAATGGGGAGACCGCTTGGGAAAACGACACTCGTGTTGCGAATGAGTGAAATTACACGGCCATTCACTTGAGACTCACGTCAAACCTGTCTGTGTATGATTTGAGTATTACACGAAGCACCTAATTTTCAGCCTCTTTTCCGTGTAACGATTCTATTGTCTATGTGGTTGTGTACAAAGCAACAAAAATTCTCATATTTTTCGCAGTCTCAGAGAACAAAATTATGCTTGTGTTAGTGTAATTTGCTGTGAGACCGAAAACATTTTTGGATTTACAAGTGAGGCTCAACACATACCCTTCCCTGCGCCTCCTTGTCTAAAAAACCGGTTTATTGGAAATATTGGAAAGTGAGTCTGGGAAAGTGATAGGCCGTGTAATTTGACTCAATGGTAGATAACGAATATACATTCATATCTGTAACAGAGGCTTGCATGCCTCAGGCTGGTGCATTTTTAGAGTTTTATGTCTGTAGTGAGGTGAGAGCGTGCATACCTCTAGCGGACGCATTTTTAGATTTTCGTTCCGTTCCGTTAGTTCGCCATGCGTGCTAGAAGCGAGCGCGTGCATGCTTTTAAGAAAATTAACCAATTAATTTTTTTTACTCGGGTGGCCAGCCATTAGTTTTCCACCACGTCCACTGATACGGATGGGTAGGTGGTTTAGGTCTTATTAGAAATAAGGCAGTACTTCGTTTTGGAAGTCGTACATTCGAAATGATTCTTGCTGGCCCAATCAAGAATGAGTTCAGTGTCCCTGTTTATTGAGTGGGATATATGCCCGCGATGATCAACACAGGATCTGCCACGTGCTTGCCATGTATTATCGAAGGCGTAAGAGTAATGCAGAACACCGTCATCCACAAAGCTATGAAGTAGGTTGGAAGTTATTGAAAGTAGGTCATTTATAAAGATTAGAAATAGAGCAGATGGCAGAATTGATTCCCGGGATATCCCGGCAAAGATGGGGTGGGGTGTGGATTTGACGATGTCCAGTATTGCTTTGATTGAGTGGCCGGGAAGGAAATCTTTAATCCAGGTCTGTAGAACTGAGTCTGATGAGCTAAGGCGCCCATTACAGGTTTATGCCAGCTTTAAACAATTCCATCAGTCATGATTGATAGATATCAAAATATTCAGATAATTACAGCAGTCATCACCTTAGAGGGTAGGTTTCCCGTCAGTCATACCAAGGACTGTGGCAAAACGGACAGAAAAACCTAACGTCTAATGGGTGCCTAAGGCCGGCCGCGCACTAACAACTAATTTGAAGCAACTTTTTAATCACAAAAATAGAACGCACTAAAGTAAACGTAAGTCCGCTCACAGGCGATTTTTAAGTTGCGGCAACTAAATTAATCCAACACGTTCTATTTAAAGGGCGAGTAAATTTTTCATAGATTAAACTATTTAATCGCCCATCAAAAAAGTTGCTAGTGCGCGGCCGGCCTAAGAGAGCTGAATGTAATACTTTATCGAAAGTCTTTGGGAAAACCAAACCTGACTCACAAAATTGGTGCAAACTTTGGTTAGGGTGTTCTGTCAGACACACTAAAAGGTCCTCAGTGATCCATTTGTCCTAGGCAAAGGGCCCTGAGACCATTGGTTCTCAGTGGACGTTTATGGTATAAAGCCGTACTGCTTGTCAGTTAAGATTGGTTAGACTCTAGGTACCTCATAAGCCTTTTGTTGATTATTGGTTTTTATTTGGAGAGAATAGACGTAAGGGGGGTCCATTAATTACGTAAGGTGAGGGGGTCAAGCCGAATCTCACCTAATCTCACGTGGGGGATATGGGGGTCTCGGAAAATATCACGTAATTTTTTTCACAAGAAACGAAGCAACAAGAAGCGAGAAAACTGGGTTAAATTAAGTAAAGCATGTTTCTCCACTAAAGACCCCCATCCACTTGGAAGCCGCCGCCGTCAGGCAAGGCCCGATGAAGGCCACACATTACTTAGGCTGACTGAGGGATGAGGACTTCATGCATCCGCCTGAGAGGCCGTGGACTGCAGGTGACGTCATGATTCGCCACAGACAGAGGCGAAAACGACAGTTTAGAGGCTTCGCTGCCAGGAGGGTTCCACACGAACTTTGCGGATAAGGGGAGAAGTCGCGTGGTACCTCTCATCATCCCCACCTACCGCTTAATCGACAAAGTTCGTGAGGAACGTTCGTGGAAGCGAACCGTCTAAACAGGCCCGTAGAATATAGAACTACAGGAAGGGCCCTCGCTGAATTTTAGCGTAGTGAAATTCTTGTTGAGTGAGTGCTCACTAAAAGCAGTAAAATCGAGTGGAATAGAGGAGGGGCAAGAAAGAGTTTAAATGTTCAGTTATCTAAAATAAAATCTTGCCCTTTGAACTTTTTACACGTCGTCACTCCGAATTTTTCGCCTGGATTCGTTCCAGACGATAACTGCTGAAACCAGACTATAGCTTGGATTTTAATGGTAGCGAAAGTCGTTAAAAATTTAAATATAAAACATTGTACATTTTTTTGTTTATAGTAGTTTTGAAATATGAATAGAAAGATTTCATAGCGAAGCCAATCTTTTAGTATCTTGTCAATTTCCGGGAGCTCACCAATGGCAATGTTGTGCTAAGCAGTTTCATTGGTGATCTTTTCAACAACGTCCTACACAGTTAGGTATGTTTGAAGGCCGAATAATAGTTGATCAAAAAGGTTATCCTTTAGCTACATTTGGTTAACAAATCTTGATTAACATATGACATATGAACTTCTTTAATCTAAGGCATGCCTACGCCCTTGGTATATTTTTTTATTAAATAATAGCTTCTATGTTTTATTAAAATTTTAATAAAATGTGTTAATTTTGTAGTCACGGGTATACCCCTACCTACTATTCTCTAGTTTACTGCAGACTTTTCGCTAAATTGCAATGGTCTATTATTAAATTCTGCAGCCAATTACAATTATATTATTCTATAATGTGATTTCCAATTATTTTCAGACCATTGTACTTTTAAAAAACTAATCCAATAAAAATATGGCCGTATATATTTCATTCGCTCCATTGAATTTATCTCAGTTGACCGACCAAGGCCATTGCTTTAGGCAATAACAATAACATTCTAAGCTTATGGAAATAATGGCGGCAGCAGTGATGATGATGATGATGATTACGAAATCCATTTATATGCCACCAATTTGGCAACACATTGTAATTTCATGCTCGTTTGTGTGTCGATAACACAGCCTTGTCCATTCACAGCATTACAGCTTACAGCCACAGCAAAATAATGCTCCCTATTCATGCAGGAATGTCAAGGCATCGTCGTCGTCTCATATTACAGTCAACAACTATTGGAGATGATAACTTGTAATGACTTAAGTGCCATTTGAGGATTCAGTAAGCCACGGCTCAGGAACTATCTCGGAAATTATATTAGTGCCAAGGTAAAATTGCTCCTGTGGCTGCACGCAAAATTATTCCGCACAGTCGCCCCCAGGCATTCAGAGTTCATCCACAGAGTGGATTATCGAATTGGGCTTACTGCCGGATTTAATGAGGCTGACACGAGTTGTTGCTTTTCGCTAGCGATAATCAGTTTGCTATGCCTTATGAAAGGTGTATACTATCTGGTCATAGTACACCGATAGGAGGGATCATATATGGAATGCGGTGTTTCCGGTATAAGTCAAGGGTTTCCAGCATGTTGGAGAGGAAACATACCAGAAGTTTTAATAGCAAAATAGAATTAAGTGATAAATGATAAAACTACACTAAAGTCCACCAACCCTGGTAGTCCCATCGCATGCATGCATATCCACAAGTCCGTCACACACCAAGAAACAACAAAAATTTGTCCTCTGATCCCCGCAGAAGTGCACTCGAAAACACAGCGAAAAAATATTCCAGACAACTTTAAATGAATTCCTTCCCCATTCAAAATGAGTTTAAGTCTACATTTATTGTTGCAATTCGACCTCCTTGCACTTTGCATATACAATCTTCGCCCACTGGCAATGCTCCTTTCCTATAACTATAGAAAAAGTGGAATGTGAGGGCTTTATTTGAAATGTTGCTGCCACTGACAAACACACAACATTATATAAATCCTCAGTCCAGGATTTTCACTCCTATCCTGACTGTGAAGTTGGTCTCTCGTAACCACTGCACACCAACTTTATAATAACCACAGTGATGTGGTAGAACGTGCAGGAAGGACTCTGTCCCCAGGAGCCTGGGGGCGATAGCTGACAACTTTCCGCTCAAGTGATAAATTCTATCAAAATGCGACAAAATATCAGACGTAGTAAATACTAGACCTAAAAACGCTAAACTGTGTACAAGAACATATTTTTGTATATACGTGTGTATATGAATGCAGAAATGTGTGTATGTTTATGTGAATTCCATACACAGAAGTGGGGAATTTCATTCATTGGAGTTTTATTTTTTTTGGAAATTTTTAAGTGCCACTTGGTGTTGAAGTGGGCGGAATGATGAATATATGCTTTAACAGTTTTTTTTTATCCATTGAAAGGACTTGAAATTACACTAAAGATTAACACTCAGGAAAAATGTTATAGAAGCACTACTTGTGATCTTTTGACAAAAAGCTTATTTGCGGCGCATGGCGTGAGGGTAGCCTGAAAGGTTTTGAACCTAACACAGAAACAAGTATTTTTCGGTCTAATGTAGTTTTATTTTTCAACATAAGCTCCTTTCGAGTTGAAACACCTTTCGCAGTGAGGCTCTGACCTCTTTGACAATTTAAATACTAATTGTCGTCGTGCTCTGCAAACCAGCCGTTTACGCATTCGATTACTTTCACATTCGATGAAAATCTGTGTCCTTCAAGCCAAACTTTAAGCTTAGGAAAAAGGAAAAAAGGCCTACCCTAAATGGGAAGTGAAGTGAAGTGAAGTTAGGCACCATTGCATATGAATGTATGAGAGTGACCAAAATGGAAGTGAAGTGGAAGTTTATTTTCGAAAAATTTCGAAAAGTCATTTAGAGAAGTAACCGTGCGGTAAAAACCGCACAAGAAGTAAACAAAAGTTAAGAAAGTAAGGGTGTTCACTTGCTACACTTTTTATGAACTTTTTATTTTGGTTTATATATCAATTTTGAAAGAAATTACGTCTACTTCACTTCTACTTCACTTCTGCGTTACTTTTCATTTAGGGTAGGCCTAAAGTCCGTGGGCCAGATCTGTTGAATATGATGGGTGGTCAGCTAATTCGAAGTGCAGTTCGTGAATTTGTCGTTGTCTTGATGGAAAGGCACTTTGTTCTTCTTCGTCGAAATTTCGAAATTTCTATCTTCAGTTTATCAAGTAATGATGAGTAGTATACCCAAGTTATTGCTTTACTTTTACCAACATTGTCGATGAACACAACTCCATTAATATCCCAAAAAATAGTCGCCATCATCTTCTCCGATACAATAAGTCCTTGATTTTTTCGGACCTGCAGAATACTCCCACCTATAAAAACAACTGTTCCACCCTATCAGCTTCCAGAGTTATTAGTCGTCAAAGTCAGAATTTTGGTTTTTTTTAACTAAAATTTCATCTTCAACAACCTTTTCCTCCAAAAAATACGTAGTTACCCTATACTTTTTTCCAAAATTAGAAAGCTTGGAGTATTTCCTATTTTTATGCTACGGCCTTTACTTTTGAAGTTATAAGCAATTTTGATGTTACAATTTGCCTTATTAGGTACTCTTCGACATAAGCTTAGGTGAAAATGTACTAAAAAAGTACGAAATAGAGCCATCTAAGCTTATGCCGAAAAGTACCAAGTCAATTTAACCATCAAAAGTAAAGGCCGTAGCATGAAAATTGTCCATACATTTTTCATATGAAATACTCCAAGCTTTCTAATTTTGGAATAAAAAATATTCGGTTAACTACGTATTTTTTGGAGGAAAAGGTTTTTGAAGGTGAAATAATAAATACTAAACAATAAAAACAAAAAACTACAAAATAAAACCGAAAGAAACACTAAATAAAATGATTAAATCAAAATTAAAATATTGAAAAAATAAGAAAAATTGTATATTAAAGAACACAAGACAGAAGTGAAACTTCGTGTACAATAATAAATAACATATAGACATATTATAACTTGACGTCAATATAATATTAACGAAATAATAGTCTTTAATACACAATCTTAACCGACTCCTCATTTTTACTTTACCGATGCCTGTGCCATCTATTAACAAATTTAAATAAATTGTAAATATTTTCCTGCTGGTTTGGTAGAATTTATTTAAATGGCATCACTTAATTGCTATCATAATCAAGGCTGTCGCTGCCAGCTACTTTGTTGAAACAGTGTGGAAATTGTTAAGATGTTTAATCTTTGTACTATGCCAATAAATGTTATTATTATTATTATTATTAAATTGCTCTTTTGGCGGTGATCTTCGCGAAATTCATCAGCTTAAGTTGTTAAAATCCAAAATGTTAAACGAAATAAAGTGGAAACTAAATTGTTAGTGTACTTGTGCATTCATTCAATTATGAAATTAGTCGTACAAAACTTGCACATTAAAGTGACAGCTGTAAACGTGTGAGAAGGCAACTTCCATTTCATACAACTGTCTTTGTTTTCGTTTCCATTTCTGAATACACTCGTACCTGCTCAAATCCCCAGAACGGGAGAAGGGAACTTTCACTTCAAAATCGCCAGAACGAGAGCAAGGAAGTTTCAATTCAAACAATAACGTCGCATCTTGCCTCTTAAATTCAAATCAAATAATAAATGCATTCTATCACTTTGCCCTTTAGTTCACTCGCCAAAAAAACGAACGGCAGCACCTTACACAATAATACAATACACAAAAGGAAATAAAAAAAAATGCACGCACAAAGTAAGCGAGTTTTTGGTGTCAGCTATGTCGCCAAAAATCCACACAAAGTATTGTTTTCTCTTAACTGAAACGGCGTTTATGTCTATCGTAGGCTACTCAGTTCTGCGTTGATGCTCACAAAAATATTCAAATTGTCCAACGGCTTTTTCAAATTACAAAAATTAAAATCGCTATAACTTTTTTATTCGTGAATCTTTCCTTATTACAAAACTATTCCGTAAAAAGAACATTTTCTGAAAAATTAAACGAAATCGGTTCACGAACGAAAAAGCCTTAGCATTTACAAACTTTTTGTTTGTTTATTATTAGCCGTGTTCCTTTTCTGCTCTTTTTTACTCGTATTTACTTGGAACTACTTCTGCTCTCACAAAGAATTCATAGCTTTTACTCAAATGGACAAATATTGCGTTCCTTTAATTTTTTACTCCGGAGTACTTAAAAGTAGAAAAGGAACACGGCTATTATATAATATTTAACGATAGTCCAGTACCATTTGGACAACATTTTGAATGTTATTGGGCCATGCTGCAGCAGAAGACATAAAGTAGTCGAAAACGGGTTTCATGGAAGAGAAACGTGAAAAGAAAGAAAAAACTTCATTTCACGATTCACGAAACTTTTCACCCAAAAATTGCCTGGGTGAAAATTAACACATACATATGCACTTTTATTTTTTGTTTGTTTTCTTCCATGAATAAAGAATTGCTACAAACACATTTAGCTTAACTGAGGCATTTTCAAAATTTTATAACGTAAATGGTGGGCCACTTGTTGGTTTGATAACAGGATAGTATACTGCAAAGCCAACCGCCACAGTCATTTGAATGACTTGCTTTCCATAAATGATCAGAAGATGTACTCACTTTAATAAAGGAAAATTCATTGAAAAATACCAACCAGACCAACAGATGGCCCACCATTTATAATTATAAGACTTACAACCCTTATCGTAGAGCCTTTCCTCAGATTTTGCTTGACTTACGGGCTCTGATGCCATTATAGTTAGGAAATCGATCAGTTTAGCAAGTTCTTATTGTGTCAGCAATTTCATGCTCCAAGGTAGATTTCTAATCAATTGACGAGAACGAAACCTTCTTCAACTTAAACTAAACCAGTCATTTTTAGTGATAAGTATTTAAATTTCGATAGAGTTAGTAATAATAATAGACTGTTTCGAGGAAAGCAGAATAGGACCACTTTTTTCGTCCCTCTAAACAGGTGGTGATGATGGCACCCGGTACAGAAAAGAGGTCCCCCTCCTAAATTTTAAAGGCGGCCAATGACTTCGGTGATAGAATGGGAGCCGGTATATTCAGAATAATAATGCCACCACCGCACTCTTTAATTGAAAAATGCTTCCAAGCTTCTAGTCTATTAATCATTTTTAAAGATATAAGCAATACATCGTTTCAATGAATGGAGCAACGAAGTAGAGTGTTTCAGTGGAAATAATTTTTAGAAATATGATCATAATGTTGAAGCGTGTTAGAAGATATCGTGTTCGAAGAGGGTTCCCTACACTGCGATTGAGTTGTAATAGCTCAAATACTGCTGAAACAAATTTAACTGAATGTAATTAAAAAGTAAGAGTGAGGATGATTTAATAAGCATGGCTTATGAAACAAAAGATTGTGGAAAAGATCCTAATGAAAAGAAGTTAAGTTTTTTGGCACAGGAATGTTAGACGAACAATAATCCGAACACTATTTCTAACTACGAGTTTTATTACCAAGATTCTTCAGTTCTAATTCATATAATCAAGGAATAATGAGAGAACAAGAACTCAAGGCATCATGTAAACGTAATGTAAACTTATAGATTTGTTAGTCAAACTATAGCATCACGCATGTCAATTACGACTAGTTCAAAACCATAAACATAACCATATCCTATATTTCACTTACAAACAGTTGATATTATTCAAGAAATAGTCATGCACATTGTTATTCCATATTCAGCAATAAATAATAAACAAAAACAAAGATAACAAATAAAATTTACTTATGTAAAGTTGGCAACTGAAATGTAAACAAGCCATAGTTGCAAGAATGCTGTTCGTAAATAATGCTCTCTCTTTTGGCATATATTTTATCTTTATAAAAGTGTAAACATTCGTTGAAATTCCTCGAATTTATAATGAATAAAATTCATATTTACTAATCCTGTAATTAACAATTTCAAAAACTTTTTCCATTGCAATTTCTCAAAAAAAAATATACAAACTGAAATCCCTTTTCACGCTGTTGCGAGACTTGGACTTGAATTTTATTGCCTAAAAAACTTGTGCCCGCAAATAATAATAAATTTTGCTCGAGTGCAACGACAACGCCAAGCCAAAAATCCTTTCTACACTGCAGGAAGTGAGGAGGCAAAAATTGCAACTTGCAACTTGCAAGTTTCACCACCAACAACAATGCAAAAGGACACCCGCCCCAATCCGAGCTGCAGGGCTGTGATGTTTCAATATTTTATGGCGGCACAATAACATTCGTTGTTGTAATTTATTTCCCCTCAGTACACACCCGCTGCACCCATAAATACATCAGGACACAGGGTGAACATTTTGTAGCATGATATAGAGCGGGTGGAGGCGGCAGGGTGGGGAAGAAATTCTTGCTCATGTTCCTGCAGTAAGGATTCAGCAAGGATGCAGCCGAATGCATAAATTAAGCAACAAATGCGTAAGTTGATACAAAGCGCTACTTGCCTCCAATTTACACTCCAGCGGGAGGCGGTAATTATTATCAAAGTTCTTAGATTTCTGCTGGCTTCACAGACAAACTTAAGAAATTTTCGCCGGAAAGATGAAGCCGAAAGTACGAGGACGAGCTTAACTTAGGGCTGGAAACTGTTAGTTCAAAGAAAGAGGTCCTGGAAAGTCCTTCTTGGAAATTTCGTCGTACCACCCAAAGACTATTAATCAATACTCAAAAACTCCCCCAAACTAGCCAACTTAATTGAGCTTCTCTAGCCATGTAACCATGCACTTCAAACATCCTTAATCCTTCTTACAGCGGCACTTCGTTTTTCCTTCAAAGTTGCTATGAGTGAAAACTTTCACACCATTTTGTTTGCGCTAAGATCCTCACATTAAGGACAAACTTGTACCGTTGTAATTCTACTTTTCATCTTGATATAAATGGATGTCATTAGACCTAGAAATTGGTAACATTTACCACAAAGCTACGATGACGGATGCTCAGACAGTAATCCACGGAATTGTGCTTTATCTCCTGCTGTGCCGGTGCTCCTGATTGATTAATATGCTTGGAGAATGTACAGATAAAATGGTTACCATAGTTATATGCCGTCTCTGCTACGGAATGTTAGGCTGTCAAACACAAGAATTATAGAAAGATGTTTGCATGCAAATTGGATTTGACGGCTTTTAAGTCAGCAGAAGATGACGATAAGAATAAGATTAGAGAATTTCTTTCGTACTTTTTTTTGTTTTTTTCTGTTTGATTTTTAACAAGATTCTGCAACTCGATAGGGAATCTTATTCGGGATTTTTTTTTAAATAGAAATCTTGCTAAACAAAAATGAGTTCTATTGAATGATAGATGGAAATCCGGGGGCATTCCAAGAGCTTATGGTAATGTTTAAAAGAGCAAAAAAATGGAGTTAGAGAACCCAAATTAATATTTTTGTGAAAGATTTCACTCTTCACGTCTCTGAGCTATAATACTATTTCTATAGTCGCAGTGGCGGATCCAGAGACAATCCTTGGGGGGGGGAATTA
Organism: Thereva nobilitata; assembly: GCA_963855945.1. NCBI lineage: Eukaryota > Metazoa > Arthropoda > Insecta > Diptera > Therevidae > Thereva > Thereva nobilitata. Next base: position 43,924,814 of record OY979696.1, on the reverse strand, counting down.
AATTTTACTCAAAATCTGGAAATAATGTTATCTGAAATATAGTATTCGGTCTGCAGTTAAAATTATTGTAAACATTTTACTCCCTAAAAATAAAATAACACACAAAAAAAGCCGTTGTAAATCTCCAAATGCTAAAAAACGAAGAATATGGGGATTTTCCTCATGCTTTGATCCTACATATTTTCTCAATGGAGTCACTCAAGCAGGCGCGGCGCTTTCATAGGTGCAAATCGTGCGCTTGCACCGGGCGCAATTTGACAGGGGCGCGATTTCTGAAAAAGGCTTTGAAAAAACAAATTGGTATTCCCGTGACTTTATTTTCATCTATTAAAGGAATTCATTTTTATTGCCACAATTTATTTTTCGTTTTTCGATAAAATATTCTGTACGTCTATCCCCGAACTCATGTGGTTCCCGCGGGCGCAAGTATTTACACGATATAGTTTGATCGGAGCATTTAGTTTGGATATCTAATAAGGAAACCTAAAATAAATAGTCGTGTTTGTGCCTTTGTCCATTCTCTTTCACCGCATTTTCCAGCCTTGCCTCTTACGCTAGTAGAGGACCACAATCATACATTCTGGTAATGCAGGGAATTGGAAAAGCAGAAGACGGATATTAGAAGGCCCTTAAATTGGGTAATGAGGGGCGACTACTCATTTTCCGGGGAGAACTACAAAGCCAGAAAAAAAGATATATATATATAGAAAGCTCTACAACTTGGCCGAGGAAATTATCTTAAAGCATAGAGAACATGTCAGAAAGTGTCAAAGTTGGCAGATGGCAGAAAACCTGGAGGAAACTAGTAAAATCATGATGGAAGTTCACTCTCCAGGAAGCTACTTCTCGGGTAGGTCTTGCGATTATTCGAAATCAAATGGAAACGAGGCTGAACCGAGATTGAGTTGACAGGATCATGACAGAAGAGGGATTAAAACGTGATATAGATACATTTTTTCCATTCAAGAAATCACGGCTTGCCGAAATATTCTCCGCTTTGCTCCAATGCGACAAAAAGGTCATTGGACTTAAGCTGGGGTGGCGCTTTCATAGGTGCAAATAGTGCACTTCCACCGGGCGCAATTCGAGAGGGGCGCATTTTTTCCATTGCCCTTCATTGCGATCATAAAATGAGGAGCTGATGGGGCGCAATATGGCATACTGCACCGGGCGCAAAAACCCAAGCGCCGGCCCTGCACTCAAGTTTTTGTTTTTCGTAAATATCCTGTATCTTAGTGAATAGTGGGGATAGCCCCGTCCCTAGAACAATTTTTTCTCCAAAGATATTCTGGATAATCACACCTGAAAATATTAGCCACGTTTTCAAACAAAGGATTTTATTGAAAGTGTGATTAGCTCGAAGATATAAAAAGTATATGATAGGTTAAGGGGTAGTCTGGAGAATGCATGAAGAGGAGGCAGTGAGCTTCGCGAATGTTGTATAAACGGCGATTATGAATGGCAATCTGTACGGGAAATGTATAAGATCTTTTGTTGTAGATAATCGCATAACCTACAAACTTAGTCCAACTTGTTTTATGATACGACCTAGCGTTTAAGAGATATTTGCAAAACACTGCCTTTTGACCTTGAATAAATTTTTTTGCTCTACACAAACTACAAAGACGTAAGCTATTAACTCTCTGATTTGATTACTATGGTTTAGTATCTGCAAAGAAAACATAACCCTAATACAGGGAAACTGAAGTACAGATAACCTACAGATAACGCAAAAACCTAGAATAGAACCATCAAAAATCATAAAGCTCCATGTTCAGATGGTATACTCATAGAAATGTTTACGGTGGGGAGAATTTGCGCTAGGCCTTGCATAAGATCACTTCGGCCTAAATCAGGAATTGAGTAAATGCATTGAGCCGTGTATCATCACCCTTTATGCTCCAAGTTAAGCTCCCGCTTGCAAACTATGGAGAAATAGAAAAATGGCGGAATAGTAGCTTCTAGGCCTAATTGTACCAGTCAATAATTAAGGTGCCTGAATGAACTGAAAAAATTACAGATACTTATCGAAGATCTGCGTTCGCATAATCACATACTCGAAACTGTTGTCAAGATGAAAAACCACTCAACCAAAAACCAAAACCACTTTGCTCCTCAATTGAATCATTCTTTTTCTTCTTTGATCCGTTAGGGACGTCCACGCAACGGATACGCTGCTGTCGGTGCCGCTGGATCTCGAACTCCTTTCACGATTCGTTTCCATTCTTGACGATTTTTAGCGACGTCTCGAGCCTCTATAACTGATAATGGTTGATTCTTTAAGTCGCCCTCGACATTCTTTATCCAGGGTTTCTTCGCTGCCTATCGCTGAATTAATTCATTCGACAAACATGCCCAAAGGTATTTTTTTGGCCGAAAAGTGATTTTTGGAAACTTTGACCTTGAATAACTTCGAAAGGGTTAGGTTTTCGAAAAAATGACAAGAGGGCTTTTTGTAAGCGATAACGTTTCGTATTGACTGTCCAAAATTTTTTTTTCGAAAAAATCAGTTTTTGAGTGATTTTTTTGCCAAAACGTGATATCTCCGGCGGCCATGTTTTTTTTGTGATTCCGAAATTGTTTTCTTAAAAAGTCCCAAGTAGGCTATGGACCAATTTTCAGCCATTTTGGAATTTTGTCTCCTTAAAATGCCAATTTCCCCGGACTAAGGCTAACACCCTCGAGGCAGAATTTACAGATGGGAACTTCTTCCGATCCTCCCTATATGGTAACACATCCGTTCAATATTTCTCTGATGGCGTTACTAGATGGTAAAGGAAAAAAGCGTGCCAAGCCAGAGGTGAACCGCCAGTGATTGGTGTATTTAATCAGAGTCCGCTGGTCAAGGTCTCTCTTCGCCAACCTGGTGAGTGCCCCCAGAGCCTGTTATAGACTGATCAATACAGTGTCAGAACACTCTCTGGTGAGGACGTCCGACCACGAATACCTGATGGCGCAGCGCCCACACAAGTGTGATTCGAATGGAAATATCCAGCTGATCAATATGTCCTTGGTGGTGCAGAATGAATTTGGACCATATTGCTCTGATTATTCTTGGCCGTCAACAGCGTACCCTTTTTCTTAAAATGCAGTTGCTAATTTGGTAAAGCTTTGTTTGAAGGATAGTAGAGAATAGGGGTTGGGGGTGTCTGGTCTGGTCTGGCAGATGACGATGAACCTCATGTTCGAACTCTGCTCGGAAAAACAGACTGCGGGAGACTGTTCAACAGCCCAGTTGTTTTATTTAGATATAAACTAACTTCAAGTTGAAGTCTACAACGTTGGGAGTCACTCACCTGAAGACTACCTAAAGCCAGGAATAAGACGCCGAGCAGCTGGACCGAAGTCACGCCCACAGTACTACTAGGATTAAGACCCATCTTCAAGGCTGATATTCAGGCGACACCGGCCGAGATCGCTTTCTCGCTTATTAAACATACTAAGTGGAAAACGAAGGGTCTTGATCTGAATGGACTCGAACCACGGACCTCTGAGATGGTAGTTGCACGCCTTAACCTCTAGGCTACCGAGGATGGATCTTAAGTACTTCCATAAGCTTTTTGTTAATTATGGTCTGGATGGCTTTAGAAAGAATAGAAGAACGGAGCACAAGATGTAGGAGCTTTTGCGGTGATTGATGTTGATACGTTTCTTCCAAGTAGAAGCTCTTTGAGTGAACCAGATATTGGGACCTATTCTGTAATTTTTCATAAAATAATATTTTATGTTATGTCATGATGATAAAATTTATTCTTCATAAAATAAAAATAAAATATTTAAAAAATTCGTATTCTGTTATGCTTTCATAAAATTATTTTATGAAGTCTTTTATGAATACATAACATAAAATATTTAGTACAATCTGTCATGGGTTCTATTACGTTTTGAACAGCTGATCGGTTGAAAATGAAAACAAATAAAATTATGAATGAAAACAAACAAAATCAAAGCGTACCTTGTTTCAGTATCTGACAAAAAAACATTTTCTTAATGCGTTGGGCATATTAATTTTTAATTGAACTCAAAACTCAATTAAAACCACTTTCACGTAAATGTTAATTGCCTTCTGTCATTTTCATAAAATGAGTTAAAATACCTGTAAAATGTAACTGCTTAGATTATTCTATGTTATGAAGCGTAACAGGAAATATTTTATGTTATGATTCATAAAATAAAATAAAATTTGTCGGACAGAATAGGATTTCAGGGAATTCTTTTATTTTATGGGATAACATAACATAAAATGAAAAAAATTTACAGACAGAATAGGCCCCATTATTTATTTAAGTTGTTTAAGACAGTTTAACTTTTTATAACAATAAATATTATAGATTTAAATAAAAACCCAAAAATGATAAAGTCCTAGCCAAGAGGAAATTGCTTCCTACGGGCTATATTAAAGAAGCGTCTTATGTCGTGGTACTGCTTTCATGCTGGACCGGCTAGGAAAACTATCTTCTATATGCTTTTTTTCAGACTAATCCTACTATCAGAAGTGAGATTTAAAATTTAAATAAATTTTTACTAATTATTCGATATTATTTGTCACCACGATAAGTTCTGAAAAATTTCGTTCACAATGATCGCAATGTCTAAGTGCTTTGGATGCCGATCTGCCAGTGCAATTTCAACTGGAACAATAAGAAAGACTTGTAATACTTTTTTTTCCACATACCTAAACAAAACTTGAACGAAACTTTCTAGTTTAAATTTAAAAATTTTCATTGGAATGAAGAAAAGTTGTATTTTTCACCCAAAGACTAGATACATTATGTCTTCGAAACTACACACACACAAACTGCAAACAAATATGCAATGTACAAAAACAAAAATAAAGCGAAAGAGAAAAGGAAGGACTTTGTGCAAAGGATACCATAAGGCGAATGGGTATCTACGAAAAAAAACACACAAACTTCACTCTGTGAATCCAAATATTCAAACGAATCCTGGTGTTCACTTTGGCAGGGAATTTTGAGGATATTGTTGCACTCCAGTAGAAACTTGAGCGCCCCCGTATATAAGTATATAGCACAAAGCTTTTGTGGAGAAATATTACAAGGTTCGTTTCGTTGGCTTAAAGGATACCAAAATCCTTCTTGGTTCTGGCTTCGGCATTCATGGTGCTCATAACCGGTGAAAATGCAAATTTATAAAAATAAATGCATATATGCGAAGAGGAAATATTGGGGAAGGAAAAGTAAACTCAGTTATCTTATGTAACTAGCCTTATTGAGAGGAAATTTGTTTTTCCACAGTTTAAAGTAAACTGGAAGGAAACTTTTTGTAACAATTTCATAAAAGTATGTTTTCGCATTGGAAGATGCTGATTTAGCGCGAAGAAATAGTAACCGGGGGTGGTTGCTGTTTTTGCCTGTTTTGCATCGAACGATGTGCCACAACGAACGAATGTTTTGTCAGGTTTCTAGTATGGGTGATATGTATAGGGATCCATATCCTAAACGGTTTCAGAAGAAGCTGTGTTTGATTTCATATTTTATAATATTTTGCAAACACCCTGTAGCTTATGTAGCACAATTCTTGTTTAGGAACATGATATTATCTTATGAAATATATCGCTTTTTTCAAATAAATCCCAAAGGAATATTGTTTTCAATTTACGCTGGAATTCTTTATATATACAATATGAAAAATTAAAATATTATTTATTTTCAAAATCATCTCGTTCTTTAGATCAAAGTAATTGAAACTGAAAACACTCAATCAACTAAATTCTTGTTATTTGTGAATTGCCGAATAATAGCAAAGAGTATTACAAGACGTCAATTTCTACTAACCATATGCAAAAATCGGGACAACGTCAAAATACAAATATACTTTCATAAATCTTGGTTACTACTAGGGATACGGAATCGGTACTCGATTCTTTACTCATATGAGCATTTATTATTCGATTCTACTCATATCAGTACTCGATACTTTTGACCGAGTACTTTTACTCATGTCATTTCTTATAGAGTGGAATCGAGTACTGAGTACAATTTGCATTGAAGGCCTATTTCAAGCTAACTGCAAGCTTATCTCAGTCGTGAATACTTTCCATATAAACGCTTTACAGATTACTATATATGAATTGTTCTGCCTCAATTAAGGGTCTTAAACGTCTCTAAACTTTTCTTAATTTGGGCATAAAATACATCCCAAACGCAAATTGGAGCTTATAGCACAGAAATTTGTATGCATTTCTCTCTGTGCACGAACGTGGATTCCAGACAGAGAAAAATACAAACAAATTTCTGTGCGATAAAGAGCTCCAATTTGCTTTTGGGATGTGAACGGGCTTTTATAGATTTGAATTTATATCCCATCCCGAGTAAAAATCAAACTCGCCCGTTCTTAGCTTGAAACAGGCACGCGCAACGTCAAAAAGCCTGCATGGCACCCGAAACATGTACGAAAAGCCTGAGAAAAATAGGACTCGCTCGCACTTAGCATTGAAACAGACACGGTGCTCGTGAGTAAAAATAAGACTCGCCCTTTCTTAGCCTGCAACAGGCACGGACACCATCGAAACGCCTTCATGGCACCCACAACAAGCACGGTACGCCCGAGTAAAAATTCTACTTTTCCAAATGCAGCCCGCTATAGGCACGAACGGAATAGTCTAAACGAAGCATGATATGCTCACACTTTTTTATACTAAAATTTTTATAGCAAAATAGGGGCTTTAAAAATAAAGGGTGCCATTAAGCATACTCAGTAAACCGGCTCTCGTTCAATTGCGTAGGTCAAGCAGCATTAGACTTGGTTAGTACTTAGTTGGGGTACCGCTTGGTAAAACGACACTCCCGTTTGGAATGGTTGATTGCGACTGCATTCATATCTGTAACAGAGGCGTGCATGGTAAATTTTAAGATTTTCTTGCCTGTTGCGGTAGCGTGCATATCCATGTGGCAGGTGCCTTTGTTTACTATGCGTGTTTTTACTCGGGATGTAAACTATATAAGTATTTGGCAGTCGCAAATCGAATAAAGGTCTTCACAGACCAACGCGAAACCGCGGGAGTGGGAACGGGAACGAATTTTTGGCGGGACTTAGCGGAAGCGAGAAATTATGAACCAATCACACCCAGCGAAGCGGGAACGAATTCGTCCCGTAAAATTTGTCTTCAATTCTACCAATTTCATCCCAAACTTGATCTTTCTTCTGAAAATTTTTATAACCAGGGTAGAAAAAATCGTATAAAAATGGGTTCACTTTTACTAAAATTCAATAAGTTTTTCAATATTTATCTTTTCTTCTTGTAGGAACTACGCGAATGACGGGAAAAAGGGTGCATGCTGCGAACCGAAAATGAAACGCTGCAATCCCGCGTTCGCTACCTAGAAATGACGCGTCAGTGCGAATGGTTCCATATCTCGCCATAGTTTCAAGTCTCGCAAAAATTCTGCTCCCGCTCCCGTTCCGCAGTTTCGCGTTGGTCTGTGAAGGCCTTAATGCATACGCTAAGGCAGTTCGCAGAAGAGTCAAAAAAGTAGTCATCGAATCTCAAGGAATAGAGTACTTTTGAACGAGTAAAACCTACTCGTTGAGTAATTTTCTTTCCATTCTACTGATGAGTATTTAATCGAGTACTCTCCACCGATTCCGCATGCCTATATATATTAGCCACTTTACGAAACCTAGCGCGGAATTCTAAACACAAATTGTCGCATCTTGGTGTCCGTGCCCCACGATGAACCATCGTAAAGAATTATTTCTGGTCGGGAATAAACAAAGAATGTAATGAGTAGTGTCCGATCAATAGTGGAACACCCCTACCACTATCCTGAGCATACTTGGCGATTGTAGATGGATTTACGGGATGGCCCGAAGCTTACCAATTCGCGTTCAGGTACTGCAGTAGCAAAAACTTTGTCACCGAATAAATTCCACGATTCGGCGCAATACTTGAAATTACGACAGACCAAGGTACGCAATTCGCAAGCAATTCAATGAAGTTTCAAACTCCTTTATATCGAATTCGGACAATCGTCTACCAACCACATGGAAATGGTATAGTGGAACTGCTCCATAGGCAACTCAAAGCCGCCTTTGCCATGGACACCACTACTCATTTGAGTGAAGTCTTTCGTCCTACTAGGTACAGGCATACGCACGTCAATCAAAAGCGATTTCCAATGCACGAATCTGAGACTACCAAACTTAATTTACATCCTATCGGATGAAAATCCAACAAAGCACTCGGAATATCTTGGCGCTTTCTTTCACATACATATGTAGAACTTAAAGGCAACACATTCGTGATACGAAAGTCAGAAGGACGTTTACTTGTGAAACAGAGCTTGGAGGACTCCGACTATGTTTTCGTGAGCATCGACCACGTATGAAAACCTTTCCAGACTCTTAGTCACTTTAAACGCACAACCAATCCAATACAAAACCATCGGTAACTTTCCGATAAGCTATGACGGGATTATCTACGGATCGCGCTCAACTTAGTTTCGAAATTACGGAAGCCAATGAAGTTTATTCCGAAAAGCTTTGGATGTATTCGTCACAATCTACTGACCATGGTCTATACCAGTGATAGCTACCCGCGGGTAATACGCTTACCCGCGACCATATTTTCAGTCCTTTTTTCCTTTTTGCATATTTTTTTAAATTTTTATGATTTTTTACGAATTAGCAAAAATTGTATAATTGTTCTTAATTTTATCGAACGCAGCGCCATACCAAAAAACACCGGAATTTTTATTTTATTTTAAAAAGCGACTGGAGTGGAGTTTGGAAAGAGTGTTGGGTTTGTTAAATTATTGGAAAACTGGCTTGACCGTCCACTTTTATCATTTTATTGTGTCATTCATGAAGAGAGTTTATGTGTAAAACCATCTGCCAAACAATTGATTGAAATTATGAGTGTGGCAATTAAAATTGTTAACATAATTGTAGCTCGTTCATCGCTAATCCACAGGCAGTTTAAAGACTTCTTAAGTGAAATAGAAGCTGAATACGGGGATTTGCTTTTGCATGCAGAAGATCGCTGGCTTAGTTGGGGAAAAGTTTTGAATAGATTCCTTTTTCTGCTTGATGCCATCCACATTTTTTTGATTGAAATAGGAGAAAACTTTCCTCAACTCGATGACAAACTCTGGCTGTTTAAGTTAAGGTTTTTCAAATTCAAATTTAGAAATGCTCATTAATTATATAAGTAACATAAAAGATGATTTTTCATCTAAATTTGATAAACTAAAAAAATACGGTTCAAAGTTTTCATTTATTATATGTCCTGATGGAATGGATGAAAAAAAAAATAGATCTAAATTATTTTAAATTTCTTGATATAGATAAATTTTCCCTTGGATTAATTGATTTTAAAAGCTCAAGTATATATGGCAAGAAAAGTTCAAAGAATTAAGAGTAGAACTTGATAAAAGTGAAGCAAATAACCTCAATTTAAATAGCAACTTGTTGATCGTCAATTCCACCAAGATTTTCGTATTTAAAAAAAGTTGGATTTGCTTTGTTATCGGCTTTTGGTCCCAGCTATATTTGTGAGCAAATATTTTCACAAATGAAATTAATTTTAAATCCAATGGGAAACAGATTAACGCTGGAAACTTCGGATCCTTGTGTCAGGTTGCAAACAACAACCTACCAACCTAATTTAGAGAAACCGTCCAAAAATATTCAGCATCAAGGAAGCCATTAATTATAAAAATATTTGAAAATTTTCTTTCATAAATTAATAATAAAATAATAAAAAATATGAATTAATTATTATTAAAATATATGAGTTAATTTTTTACCCCAGAAACCCAGTAGAAAAACGAAAATATTGTAATTTACCCCGTCTTGAAAAAGCTTGCCGACCGCTGGTCTATACAGTCTATATCGATTTCCGGCGATCGGACCTCGAGTCGAATGTGACCTGTTCCCTCGAGTCGGATGTGATCAAGAAATAATTCGACGAATATCATTATATCGTACGTTACTAAAAGAAAATTGCATATCGGTTAACATGCAGTTAGCGACTTCAAGTGAGTGATAACATCTACTGCATCGGCTGTCACCCATGCTAGCCAACATCGCTTGGAGAAAGAGAACCTTAAAGCGATGTTTAGTTCTTAGTCTGCAACCTCGCTTGAGATTGGTCTAAATTAGTATCAGGTGAGACTTTTGCGGATATATTGTAACAGATGGCTTATAACGAATAGAAAATTCACATGAAGCCGAATATTACAAAAATCAAAACATAAATTTTTGTATCGGAGACTTTTTCAGCCAAGGTTCGTGGCCTCATTTATGTCAGACTGCACTGGTGATACAATGATCGGGGCCAACGGGAAGCAACCTTGTTGGATTGTTATGTATCCTTAAACAAGAAGATTCGGTTAACCGACCGATATAAGATGCAGCACCATTGCAATCAAGCACTGAAGGAATCTTACTTGTTTTCCGTCAGTATTCCTTTGTTTGGTAGGTTGTGGTGGTCTTCACTTGAATCTTTTTTTAATATTCTGATATTTTGCATAATTTTAGTTTAGATTATTTTGGTCTATTTATTGTTCTTTTTATTTTATAGCGAAATCGGGCCTGTTGGCAACACACGCCCGCACTTCACGTTGGCCCACTCCAGACTCTAGTGTACTCTAATAAAGCTCAATTCTCGAACAACATTTGTGAAAATTTATATAAAAATAAAAGCAAAAATCTACGTTGATTTGAAATACAGGAATTTCTAGTTCATTTAAACTCCTTGGGCACATTTCACCTAGACATAGCTTTGCTTAACTAACATACCTTCGCTACACATGGGTCTTTCCTAAAATCCTATTAAAGCGTAAATCTGAAAGTAGGCTTAGAAGTGACTGGAGTTAACGATTGATTGCATCTACACTATTTGTATAGAGTTTCCAATCTATGCCAAGTCCTATTTGGAAGTGTTACCTTCAAGTACAGAAAGGAATAAGGTTTGCTTTGCAATTCAACAAATATTGGAGGTCCTGTAGTATTGCAGATTTCGAATGTTTAATTTCCACTGCAAGATTTAGATTGACGATGGATCTAGTGAGATGCTCTTAATAGAACATAATCAATCTGTAGTAGAAACAACATATCTACATATCCTGCCTCCATCCTGTAACAGTTTTGCAATTCCAACTCCGCTGAATAATTGTAGGGCTCACAAAGGAACACATTAAAAATGGAATAAATCCAATTATTAAAAAAATCTTCACGGCAAGAACTTGATAATAAAGACAACTTCATCAAAAAATCGACCAAAGTTCCATAGGACGGGGAACCCCCTTCGCAAGGATCGTTCTAAAAAGACTTGGCGAGGAGAGCACAAGTATCTGAACATGAATAGGTAACGAGAACTCCACCTGTTTGTTTCTTCCTGCAATATAGTCTCCTTCAGGTGAAAATGAATCGATTTGAATTAATTACAGTCATGTTTACCAGACTCGTTCGTTACTTTGGTTACTATCATCGTGCCCCTCCTGCCTGCTGCCTTCCCTGGCACACCTAGTCCTGGAACAGATGGAAGAATCCGAGTAATGGGGAAATTGCTCCACACCAGGTATAGGGGTTTTCCGAGCTTGTGGATAGGAATACTGAGGGAGTGGTTGTATGTGGCAGGGGGGAACAGGGTGGCAGAAAAGATTGAGAGGAGTTTAGTCAAAGTTTTCTCACCTCTTACCTAAATTAACCTGTAAATTACAATGCAAACTTGTGCGGAGGTATTAATTTTTGGGAAGAAAGCTTCTTTAATCCTGAGCTTTTGCCACCTTAAGTTTATCAAGTTTTGCCGTCAACTTGAGTCTTGCTTGGGAAACTTTCTCAGTTTAATTACAAGTAGCCCCCACCAACTTTGTATGTTCGGAAGATTTTTTTAAACACTTCCTTTCTTGGTTTAATTTCATGATTCTCGACGGGATGTCGCCTTAAATGCAGTTTAATTCGCACACACACACACACTCACAAAAAAGGACATTCAAATTGCATATCAAGGAAAAATTCAATTTAAAAACTGAAAAATCCCTAATTGCAATCTCAAGCTACGGACTTACTTGAACGGAAGCTCGCATACAGGGTGTCACAAAATATTTCGAAACAAAAAAAACAAGGAAAAGGGGGGAAAAATTCCGGACCTACTTCCGGACTGGACTTCTACGTCAGGATTTTTGTTATTTTGTTAGTTTTTGTGTTTCGTTTTGTTTTGTTTTTTTTTTTAGTTTTTTTTTTGAATGGATGGGGATTTCCGGAACTTTTGTTCTTCTTTCAACCTTGTTCCTGGCAACTCAACCTCAAGTTCTGTATATCACTTCCTTTTGCCCTAAATATATGCATATATATACTACCGGTTTCTAACTTTTGTTCATGTGCATGCGAAATACTGCACACAGGCCGTGGAATATATCTGCATCCACAGATATTACCACAAATATGTGCAATACGTTCGTAAATGTCCAAATAAATTCTTTACTTCCGGCAAATATTTTACCTCCGTTGGGGTGCCATTTTGACATTTTGTATTTTCGTGTGCAGAAAGTTTTCGGCGAAAATATATTTATTTTTTTTTATAAAAGAATGGAGTAAATTTTACCGAAAAGATTGTGATAATGCAATTTGTCATGGTTTTGTGAATTTGCTTAATTGATTTTTTTTTGTATCAGATAAAGGTTGATGGAAAATTGTAATCGGTTGCAATAACAAAAAAAATTCTGAGTAAATTCGGATTCACTTAAATCAGTATCACAGGAGTGCTGTTGGAAAAAATTAATTACTAGAAGCTTACATACTAATACAGAAGCAAAATGATTTTTTTTACGAGTAAAATTACTAGTAGAGGGAAATTGTCATATGATAGTGATGTAGTTGGGAAGTTGGATTTTTTGTAAAATAACTTTTTTTCATAGTTGGAAAAGGCAAAAAAAATTGAAAATTGAATTTTTTTAGTTTCTTCAAAGTTCTAAAATAGACATTTTAAATAAAGTAACGAAGTATTGCGTATGCTCACAAGAAAGTACATAAAAAACCTACAATTTAAAAAAATTATTTTACCGTACGATGATTTGGCATAAAATGGCGGCAATATTAATATTTTTCGAAAAGTTCCAATTGTTGCCGTAAAAATTGAAAATTTTTTTTTTCAACTTTCAGCAACGTATTTATAGCATCAAATTACATATTTTCTCCAATTTTTATCAAAATCCAACCATTTTCCCGTTACTTATTGCATTTTTAGTAAAATAAAACAAAATTTTATACATTTTGGTTTTTTGAGGTTAGGATTCATTTTTAAAGTATTTATACCGAATCAGTTCGATAGTCTATTCATTCACGAGTATTTTCCATTTTTTTTATTTTTCTACGACCAACAGAACTGGAGAAATTAAGAAAATATCTAGCAATGCACTCAAAATGCATCAAAAATGGACATTTATGCAATTTTCTCGTGCAGCACAGGACCGATTTTGCAGAAATTTTTTTTTTCGCTTTATCTTAACATATGTAACGAAAAAAAACAAAAAAATCCAACTTCCCAACGACATCACTATCATATGACAATTTCCCTCTACTAAACCGGTTGCTTTTAAGTGATTTTAGGATATCACAAATATTTGCCTTGATAAAAAGAATTATTTGGTGTCACAAGCATACTATATTTACCAATATTAAACGCTATTGGATCCCGTCTCTGTACAGCAACCGAAAAAGTAGCTCTCTATGCGCTTTGTACCATAAATGTGCACTTTAGAAGACTAGCCTTTCATATGTGGAACGGACTTGGGGAAAAAATTGTTGGGCTAAAGTTTAGATATTGGGGCCTATTCTGTCAATAAAATTTTATCATTTTATGTTATGCCATAACATAAAAGAATTCTTTAAAATCCTATTCTGTCCGACAAATTTAATTTTATTTTATGGATCATAACATAAAATATTTCCTGTTACGCTTCATAACATAAAATAATCAAAGCAGCACATTTTAAAGGTATTTTAACCCATTTTACGAAAATAATAGACGGGAATTGACATTTGCCTGAAAGTAGTTTTCATTGAGTTTTGAGTTAAATTAAAAATTAATATGCCCAACGCATTGAGAAAATTGTATTTTGTCAGATACTGAAACAAGGCGCGCTTTGATTTTGTTTGTTTTCATTCATAATTCTATTTTTTTAACCGATCAGCTGTTCAAAACCTAATAGAACCCATGACAGATTGTACTAAATATTTTATGTTATGTGTTCATAAAAGACTTCATAAAATAATTTTAAGAAAGCATGACAGAATACGAATTTTTAAAATATATTATTTTTATTTTATGAAGAAACATTTTTATCATCATAACATAACATAAAATATTATTATATGAAAAATTACAGAATAGGGCCTATTATCCGCCATCCTACAAACCAGGATGGCCCCAAACGCTAGAAACATCATAGGGCAATACCATCGTGGCTTCAGACCAGAGAAATCAGCAGCTGATCAGATTTTCACCCTGAGGCAAGCGATGGAAAGATGAAAAAATGTCTAGAGTTTCAAAACTCAATCAAAAACTTCTTCATAGACTTTAAGCCGTCGGAGTAGAACAGTAGAAAGCCTTGAATGAATTCGACAGTCTAATAAGCTGACACGATTATGTACGTTACCCATGACCAATGTGACAAGCCAAGTAAAGATACCCGGAACACTGTCCAGACCAATCAACATCTATAATGGCTTCCGACAAGGGGACGGCCTAGCCTCATTGGTAGAACATCAAGAGGTATACACGAAGATTTTACCCAGATTGAAAGCAAAAGGAAGGGCATAGTGGCCCGGTGTAACATTGATCCCACAGTTAAGGTAGAGGAACAAGAATTTAAAATGGTAGAATTATTTACCTACCTTGGCTCGATAGTAGTAGCCGACAATAACAAGGAACCAGAAAGCCTACTACAGTCTGTCAAAGGTCTTCAAATCCAAACATCTAACTGTAACATCCAAATTACTGCTGTATGCATTCGAGACTTGGTGCTTAGCATAAAGCACTCTAACCTCTTGGCCGTGTTCGAGAGGGAAGTCCTTCGGATAATTTTTGACCCCTTATGTAAGGGAGATCGATTTCGGAGACTCTACCGCGTCGCGATCAAGAGCGCTATCGAGACGTAGCTGTTGTGAAGAAAATAAAGCCCTGTAGGCCCCGGTGGGCAGGACATCACGCTCATATAAGCGAAGAGGAACCTAGTCAGAAAATTCTCTGCGGTAAGATTTACGGAGGGCGATAGCACTGGAAGGTTGGTGTAGACCAGGATGCCCAAAGCTTAGAAATTTCAAACTGGATGACATCGGCTCAGAATCGGGACCGGTGGAGAAGAGAACAGTTGCGAGAGGCCTGAACCGGATCCTGGTTGTAGAGCCGCTAAAGAAGAAGAAGTTTAGTACCAAAGTGTTAAGGCACCCGTATTTAAAGGATTCACAAGAGATTCCTAGGCATAATACCGACTATCTGATTTGCAATAATCAGATATTCTTACCGGCTAAACAAGCACCCCAGTAGGAAAAAAATCGCTTCTAAAAGCCTTTTAAAGGGCTTTTTGAAAAGCTTAAAGCAGTTGAAGCGCTTACGCTCCGTAAGAAGCTTCATGTTATTGCATGTCCACAGAGCTCAGCACTTTTCTGCTGATATTGCGCTTTAATACCGCTGTTGTAGGAAGCAGAAGGAAACTTTTACTGAGATTGTGCTTTAATACCGCTGTTGTAGGAAGGAATCTCCTACTGCTTTAAATTTGCTCCTCAGAAAAGCGCTTGTATTTTTTCCTACTGGAACCCCAGTACCTTGCATTGGTTAAAAAAGATTAAAATTCCTTCTTTAGAGCGCCCGTCGGCCTGGACTCTAATCATTCAACGTGTCTATCTTGGCTGGGGCCCTCCAGAATCGACTTATACCAGTGACACACTCAGTGGCGGATTTAAGCTCGACTGCGCCCTAGGTCCCGTCCGATATGGTGCTCTTTTCACCTTCGCTTTCACAGTTTTAGATAGGTGAGAGTATTCTGCGTACACTGACACCTTATTCATGAAAATAGGTCATAGGGTTACAAAAATACAGAGTGATATGCAAAACTCTAAAAAAACTTCACAACGTCCTAGCGGCTAAACCGTTACGATTTCCCCTTCCCATACGATTTTTCGTTCGTCTATCCAAAACCTATCCACAGTCGGACGCTTTGTAAACTTAACGGATACACCCTGTATATATACTAAACAGTAGAGGGCCTAAGATTGATCCTTGGGGAACGCCAGCAAAAAGCATGGCAGGAGAGGAGCAGCTGAACGGGCAGCTAAAAAGCTATACATGAGCGTAAGGACAGAAGAAGGAAAACGAAATTGTGTACAGAGTTTGCGTAAAAGGACGGAGTGATTGACGTTGTCAAAAGCTTTGGAGTAGTCTAGCAAGAGTAGACAACAAACCTCGTTAGCATCTATATATTAATAAGCAAAGCCAAACTTTGCGATCCCTTTTTAACCTATTTCCAAAAATTGTGATCCCATTTTAACCTATTTCCGGTGCACGTATCTTAATGAAACATATATCAAGCGAAAGGTATTTTTTCATAGATGGTCAGAATACGTATTCAGGTACGTCCATAGGGAAAGGTTTGAAAGCCAGGTAGAGATTTTACTATACTGAACATTTTTCTCTTCACATGTGCACTGATACACTGTGCATGCGCTATCCATCAAATTAAAAGGAAAAAGAATACATATTTGAAGAGAATGCATACATTTTGTTTCGATTTTCTCTTTGCACTCACATTTCCCTAATCAAATGCTAAATAAAATGTTATTAACTTTCCTGCTGCGAAAGGATGTTCAATATCGTTCACAATAGATAGTAGATGAAAATTGTCATATGATAATGATACTCGTATAGTTGCGAAGTTGGATTTTTTTTTCTTTACATATTTTAATATAAAGTGAAAAAAAAATTCTGCAAAATCGGGCCTGGGCTGCACGAGAAAATTACAAATGTGCATTGCTACACTAAAATTTCAATGGTTCTTTAAATTTTGCAGCCTCTAAAATTTTGCCGTCCTAGGCCCGGGCCTCACGGGCCTAAGCGTAAATCCATCACTGGACACACTACCGCAATTTATGATAATATCCTTTATGATCATTTTTATTTATATTAATAAATTTTGAAGGTTGACACACTACAAATCTCTTATGTGCGAGCTTTTGACAAAGAATTAATACTTGTAAAAATGCAAAGGGAGTGGAATTTGTGCTAAATTTATTTAAAAAAAGCGCGAAAGAACATACATTTTTTAAAATTACGAGTAGTGATAATCGTTTCGAGTAAAAACCATAAAAGAAGACAACGAGTGTCCCATTCGCTCTGGTTGTTTGAAAGGGCAGCTTTTTCACTCAAACAACCAGAGCTAATGGAAAACTCGTTGTCTTCTTTTATGGTTTTTCCTCTACCTCAGAATTTAACTAGAACTGGCATTAAAACATGCCAACTTTGCAATATAAAAACTGGAAATAATGCTTTTACTTCCATTTAAATATGAGCTTTGTAGCAAAAGACTTTTTCAATATTTATTCCAAGTTCTGTTTAATTTTTCAACTTATTTATATCCCCTGAAAATAAACCTCTTTTTTTATTCTATTATAATATTATTATTATCTTATTTCTCGCATGTTGATAACATCGTTCTATAGAAGAAAGTTGTTCGTCATGTCGCGATAACGAGGACCATTGATCATTATACCACAATTCCCAGCATCATTCAAGAAATTCTATAACCTAATCACTTCGCCTGTCCAAAATTTTCCTCTATTCCTAACACGAGGACTTCAAGGACACATACACGTGTCTTTACATTTGAATTGGATAAAATTTGCTGATTAAAGCTTCAATTGCAGAATATAGTAAGAAGGACACGATAATGTGAATTTCTTTATTTTTAGATGAAGAATTTTCTTATAATATAATAAATATGTTGAACAGTGTTTCACCAAAAATTGAGATACGTCCAAAATATGCTTGTCAACTTTGGCAGATTGAAATTGACGTGCAATGGAAATGTCAATCTCTTGTTCGAAAAATGTGTATGTACAGTACATATTTTGAATATTAATTTAGTTATTTTCTATGATTAGAATATGGATATGCTACAAAATATGAGGTACTGTTTGCAATGTTGTCTGTTTCCAATGTAGATCATGTGTTGTGTTCAGATTGGACCAGTGTTGTCAGGTACCAGCGCCCGCCCATTTAGATTACAATATTGAGTGATTTATTTAGCGGTCTTTTTTTTCAAATATAAAAAAATATAAAAAAATTCAATTTTATCGGGTAATCTTTATTGGGTGGGTCTAACGGCACACAAAAACGCGAAACGCGACACTCGAAACATTCGAAAAAACGCGACACTCGAATGCACTCGACACTCGAAAATCTGATGGAAATGTGCGACGTTGCCACATTTTTCCAGACACTCGAAGAAACGCGACTAGTAAATAACCTACACAAAAATGGTGAGTAGTTTTTGTAAGTTCTTCAACTCAAGTTAACACTCAACTTTGAGTGTTAACACGACTGCTGAGTGAGGTTCTTTTTAAAATAAGTTTTAATTGTTTGCAAAATTGAAAATTATGGATTTATAGTTATTAAAATATAATTGTATATTGTTTTCATAAAAAAATTATACTAAAATTATTTACAAACTCAGTAACTTTTATTTATCATGTATCTCAAGTCAACACTCAACTTTGAGAGTTAACGCGACTGCTGAGTGAGGCTCTTTTTAAAATAAGTCTTAATTGTTTACAAAATAAAAAAATATGGATATATAGTTATTAAACTATAATTGTATATTATTTTCAAACAAAAACTGGACAAAAATTATTTACAAACTCCATTACTTTTATTTATTATGTAGCTCAAGTTAACACTCAACTTTGAGTGTTTACACGATTGCTGAGTTAGGCTCTTTTCAGAATAAGTTCTAATTGTTTACAAAATTAAAAATTATGGATGTATAGTTATTAAAATATAATTGTATATTGTTTTCATAAAAAAACTATACATACTAAAATTATTTACAAACTCAATA
Source organism: Thereva nobilitata (assembly GCA_963855945.1). Lineage (NCBI taxonomy): Eukaryota > Metazoa > Arthropoda > Insecta > Diptera > Therevidae > Thereva > Thereva nobilitata. Next base: position 43,905,738 of record OY979696.1, on the reverse strand, counting down.
ACTTATATTTATCATTTGGCTGAAGTTAACACACAACAGTTCAGGAAACAATCAAGAATTCAGTTCGAGAGACAATTCGATTGGAAAAGCAATTTATTCAATACAAAAAAATACAGAAAATTTATTCTTCTTTTTTGTAAGTCAGTCTTGCTCTTATTTTTAGTCTCTGCGTGAATTTGAACACTTGTTTTTTGCACACGATTTCACCAGAAGTCTTCGATAATTTTGACGTCTCTGATATTATTCATCGAACCTTTTCGAAGTCTCACTATGTGCGCTAGAACAATGATACGAATAAATTATTTTCACACTATATATTAAATATTAAATATTCTACTGTATAAATAAAAATCAACCTCCAATGGCTCGTAATTTAATTTGATTCAGCGCTTCTCTTTTCTTTCCATTTTTGCCTGTCTTGCCTGTGGCAGATCTGGTAGCAAATTCTTCTTCCGTGAATAAATATATTAACAGCCCGTATGCCACGGTTTGGTTGTCATCGTTTTCCAGCCTTTGCAGAAGTTCCTTACGCACAAACACACCGTATCCGATATCTTCCAACTACGAAATAATTTTTGATGGAGTTTCAATTTTTTTTCTCGTCACGTCGCGTTTCTTCGAGTGTCTGGGAAAATGTGGCAACGTCGCACATTTCCATCACATTTTCGAGTGTCGAGTGCATTCGAGTGTCGCGTTTTTTCGAGTGTCGCGTTTCGCGTTTTTGTGTGCCGTTAGACACTTCTATCTTTATTATCTTTATAGTCGGAGAGCTGGAGACGAAAAAGTGCTTTCATCTTTGATGTGGGCAAACTCGATTGCAACTCATTCTATCACTAAACGGGATTATATGTCCGAGCTCTCCGACACTTTTAGTGGTGCAGGACAAAGTTAAGAAGGGTAAAAGAAGTCATCTTCTTATTGAAAAAATGTCATCGATGTGGCGCATGAAAATTTGTAGGATGGAAGACCATAAGCTACTTAATATAAATTCCAAGTCTCCGACAGCTAGGTTGGTGCAAAATGGGTGGTTGACAGCGGTCAAGTTGCCGAGGATAGCAGTGAAGGCAATTGAAAAAGACACAAACACTTTGTGGAGTTCCTTTAATATATGAAAATGAAGGCACTGTAACACTTTTTCAATTTTTTTTTTCAAAGTTCAAAATTTTTTTTTAAAAATATTTATTTCTGAAATTGCGCCCCCTCCAATTGCCGCCAATGCAAATGCACCATTTGCACCTATGAACGCCTGTGTGTCCAATCAGGATTTGCTTTGCGAACTTGCTTTTATGCTTGGCTTCCTTGCGCTTTATCTTCACAAAACTATCCCGCTAATGCTGTTTCTTTAAGCTTCGTACTGCTTAAACTTCTGGTAGATGGCTTTCAGCGCCACTGCCACCATTCTCCACACATCCGCAACGTGATCATCTGCTCCAGGAAATGTTTCGGTGTTTTCCCTAGCACAATCCTGGGCTCCGCAAATATATTGACCTATACACTCGAATCTCCATAATAGAGGTCCCTATGTCGTTCTCCAAGCCTTCATATTTCAGGAGATAATCGGTGGTCACTGCACTGCATGTATTAGTTTCCATTGTAGAATTCTGCATAGAATAAAAACAGTCCATCTTGGCAGCCTTCCTAAATCTAGAAGGAGCTTTAAACAACTTCAGATTGCGCCCCGTCCAATTGCGCCCGGTGCAAGTGCACCATTCGCACCTAGGAAAGCGCCGCCCTGGTCCCAAGGTTATATTTCTTTGCCTCTACGAAGTGGTAACTTATCCAGCAATGGCTTTAACCCTGCAGTTGAGCATACATATATTCTTCGCCCCTGTAGTTCCTAAGAAGACCATTCGAGTTATTTTTTATAGGAGCCGCTGGGTCTTGTGCTCCTGTACCCTTGCCCTCCAAGCTAAAGCTGCATCGATAACCATGGGTTTGATGATTGTATTATGTATATGTAAGGAATAGTTTACACCCATTATCGACGTCTGAAACTATGAATTGAATTAAATATTATCTTTCAAACAAGTTAGATACACAGTGATCACTGGTGATCACCAATTGCAAGCAAGACTCAGATAGACTAGCTTTAGAATAGGATCGTCACCTTACTCGGAGCCGAGCTGGTATTTAGTTTTCCATAAAAAGGATTCTTGAGGTTTGCAGGATATGTAGGATATTTTACGTTTATATGGATCTTTGTCAATACACAAAGAACACAATAAGCACTTTGATTAAAATATAGTTCTTTATAATAAAATCTTTGAATTCTCTGTTTTTCTGGAGTTCTCAGTTTATAATAATTTAAATCGTTTGATGCTAAACCTCGAAGGCATTGTCTGTTTCAATTTCTAGTGATTGCACATTATAATATAGAAAATAAAATGTCGAATGGCTCTTTCGAAACAATCGACAGTGCATTTGAAGTAATTAGAATTTCAATTAAAGTTATAAATAACAAAGAATCCACGCATCCAATACTAATAACCATAAACATCAGCCGCAGAATAGGAGACTAAATTTTATCCAATTTCATCCAAAGAGCCAATGGTAGCCGCCATGACCCTTTCTCCACGCTTCTTAAATATTTATTTTATTACTCCACAGCCAATATCTAGACTGACCATGCAACAATGGCCATTCAGCCTGGTCTTAATCTCGGGCATCGAAACTGCTTATGAAGCTTTGTTGCATCACAAAGCACTGTCCTGGCCCTCAGCCCCCGATATATTCTCGTGTGTGTGTGGATACATAGCCCCATATCAACATTGAATAGTCCTTGGGGAGCAATGGAATTAAATATGGGAGCTCTCCGATAAGTCCTGCGATTCCATTTCAAATCCGTCATAATCTGTGATCATCCCCAACATTCATCCAGTTTTATCGGTTCACAAAATCACCGAACGCAACCGAATGATTGGAGACTGAACAGCAGCACAGAAGCTGTAAAAGGGCGGCTGGGGGATGATTTTTTATGGTTAAACCTTTCGGGGTCGGAGGCTATTAAAACCCTTCGAAACGATACTTAACGGATTCCAGTTAACTACCACTTCAGGACTTTTAGATCCTTTTTTTAAGATTCGGACACATTTCACCTGAAGGCAAGTAACAAAAATCAAAGTCAGCGTCTGCCCTGTGTTCTGACGTTGGGGGGTTGGCTTTAAATTGTGGTTCGCATCCCCGCTCACTTCACCTTTTTTGGTTTAGAACCGACTTGCCGTAGACTTGAAAGTTTTTGCTGCAAGGGGGCAGGGGGGATGCTACTTCCTGTACCATTCTACTCTCCCAATTGAAAGGGTTGTGTTCGGTTGTTGTAATTTTATTTGGTATGCAAAGTGGAATGCTTCCCCATATACCGGGCGAAACACAGTTGCATTTTAGTGGAAAGTGTTTAAATGGGAGAAGGACAGAAACCCTTTATCTTTTAGCAGCCTTTTTTTACACAATAGAGAGTGTAAGGCTTATAGCCGCAGCTTACGATGCTTGTGGAGATGAGGGTTTCCGTTTGAAATGGTTTCGATAAAATTCTTAAATAACAAAAAAAATGGCAGAGAAGTTTCTTGTTGATTGCTTTGAGAGACAGAGAGAGAGAGTTCACCACCATTCTTCCAATGAGCTGCTTGAAGCTGTTGTACAGAAGGACACTGTCATTATTTGCCAACAGGAATAGAATAGAAACGAGGACGAACAAAATGGAAGTAGTTGATGAAGAATTTTATGGCATATCTTTTTTTTTGGTCTTGTAGTTCATTTGCATCGTAAAAAAAGGACTTTAAGCTCTTCATTGAGGCTAGGCATTAAATGTTTGCATAGGAAATTATTCAGATTTTTCTGTTTGCATTTCGAGTTGCATCTTGGAATTTTCTGCATCAGATTTTAAATTGCGAGATTCCTTAATGAATATGCTGAAAGAATAAAAATTTGTTTTAGTTAAAGGGAATTGATAGTGTTTTTTCTTTCTTAAAATTGTTTTAAATTTCATTAATTTTATCGGAGAAATATTTTTTGTATGCTTCCTTACAGTTCAGTTATTTTTTACGTAAATTAGTGGTAGTTTTGTTTTGTTTTCCAAGCCAGGAATTTCATTATAACTCAGATACAAATGCTAATTTAGTATAATCCAAATCAACGACATTAACATGGTAAGCTCCCTGCAAATGGTGCCCGACAATGTGGAATAAACCATTTGTCTGAAGAGTCAATGCTATCACAATGTCGAAATTAATATGGAATGTTTTTTTTTTCTAACTAGAGTTGTAAGCATATTTACACTCTTTTATCACCTATCAGCCACTCCAAACCAAGTAAGAACCCACTTTCATGTAGTCGGCCCTGTTAATACAAATGAGACTCTGGTACCTGATTATCGCGAAATAACCATAACATTCAAGCAGCAATACCATCGACGAGTGAATCGTTAATGAGTATGTTTGGGTCCTGTTGCTACTTTCTGGCTGAAATCATTGATGAATATTACATTTCGATGTAACAGAATGGCTATTATCAATGTAGCTAAAGTAGCAATACAGATATTTTTCTCCACTATCCCATTTTTCATATTCACGACAGCAGTTTAAAAATAAAAATTGTAACTAGACCCTTCCACTGCAAAGAATCGAACCTGAACTCTTGAAATGACAGTCGGGCACCTTTGCCACTAGGCTATCGAGGCCAACAACTATACGATTGGGAAAATGTGAATGTTAATTCAATCTTTTCAGTTGTTAAAAGTTTTCCAGTTCCCACAAATCAAAATATTTTGGAAACTTGTAGTTTGCATAAGTTTTACATGAATGATTTTTTTTCCAGATATAGACAGCGATACATACAGATATAAAATCCTCACGGGTACAAATATTCGCTGCTGAGATCTGTACTAGGAGGAAATGACTTCAAGGAAGAAGCATGATCAAGCAAGTTATACAGATTGTAGTAACACCTTAATTCTTCAAAGAACAAAAAAAATAAGAAATCGGACTACTAACGAGTTGAGGGCCTCTGCCCTTTAGAAAAAGAACCAGGGGTGGCAGCACGTAAGTTGTTTCAATCGACCTCTTCATACAAAAATCCAGAATTTTGTATGAAGAGGTCGATTGAAACAACTTACGTGCTGCCACCCCAGATTGAACGGTGGAATGTGTAATTATTGCAGCAGGTTGCGAAGTTAGCGCAGGTAAACAAACTATTTGGGGGCGTATACATCAACGAAGATAATCCTTAATCCTAATTTTATTATAAACATCAATCTAGTTATCCCGCATGCAATTTTGGGTGTAATTACACCAATGCTGCGATTTATACCTTCAACACACGGCAACATCGTTACGAAGAATTTTCCCCAATGCATTTTAGGGATTGATACACGGTACAATTTGTCATCATCGATCAAATTCGTCTTTATGTTTCGACTGTTGTAATTAGCCGGTGTGAAGTACAGAATGCCAGTGAACAAAAATAAAAAAAATGATTTCCTTGTTAGGTATAGTTATCCACCCGCCGCGCCGGTCCCTCAATCTAATTCTTGCTAGTCATACTCATTTGTGTGGCCTATTCAATGAAGTAAAAATGCAAATAATGAATTCAAATGATTTTTATTGCCCAAACATTTTTTTGCTTGCTACGTTCGCGGGGCCCTAAACACGAGGGGCCCTGTCCAGTTGCACATCCTGCACATATGCCAGCCGCGGCACTGATAATATGTCTATGACAGTGAACACTCCTCTACTTGAGTTTTGGTCGTAACGACGCACAGTGGTTGCAAATGCCGAAAAGGTGGCCAAAAGTCCCTAAAATCGATCTTTAATTTGGGGACTTTTGGGTCTAGTTATGTAGGTTGGTACCTAAGGTATTAGAAACAGCGTTTTATAACAGTCAAACTTGCATGGGGGCTCTGGGGAGCCATTGTTACGTGAGCGTCTGGTACACGAGGACCTCGGCGCGGTACATAGTGAAACGGGTTTTTTTTGTGTTAACAGTGACCTGGAATCGTCTGAAATGGCTTCTGCTAACTAAAGTAAGTACTTTTAAACGTTATTTCATATTGACAATAAATTTTCTTAATTATTTTAGTAATGTACCATACAAAAGAAGTTTTTTATAACTTTGCGTTGTAAACGCCAATGTTTAAAATTACATTACTCAAAAGTCCCACGACATCCCACTCTCTAACAAATTTTGCCGCATTCTTGAGATTTTTCTCTATAATTTGGAAGTTTGAAAATTTGCCCCTGTTTGCCCCGATTTATTTAATTTAAATAAAATTTCATAAAATTTTGGCCACTTTATAAGAACTTTTCCGCCATATTGGATCCGCCATTACTTTTTTTAAATTTTGAGTAGCAATTCGCAATCAGCAGACTCGAAATACTCTACATACGAAATTTCATAAAAATCTGACCACTTTATAAAAATGTTGTCCGCCATATTAGATGCGCCATTTTGTTTTTTTTATTTTGAGTCAAGATTCGTAATCAGCGCCCTCAAAATACTATTTGTACGTAATTTCATACAATTTGAATATCGTCTACATATTTTATTTTGGCCACCTTTTCGGCATTTGGTACCACTGTGCGACGTAAAATTTGCGTCCTTGGTTTTCGTCGTTACGATACTGAGTATTCGTCGACGTCTCCGTGTGTATTCGTCATCGACGTCGCCGTGTATGAAGATATTAAGATGTGAGGACTTTCAAAGGTCTTATTTACGTGTACGTAAGTGTTTACAATATTGGAGTGAGCTTTAGGCTGATTTTGAGTTTTACATTGCAATTGAAGTAGAACAGAGAAGTCTATATGCCAAAAAGGGATCAAACTTGTTATTTAGCAAAATCCCAATGATTTTCCAAAAAATTAACCTAACCTAAAACATTTTTCCGATTGTGTGGAACGATGCTTACTTCGAATAAATCCATGATAGTGAAACTTCTGAGTAGGTCCAGAAATAAATATTCCCTCTTAAAACCTGTAGATTTTTCCAGTCTGACCGCATATAATTCAAGCGGAGGTAGTATGAGTTGCCTGATTGGCGCTACTTTGGTCTTAGCACAGCTGAAGAGTTATGACTCGTGACTTAAAAATTAACCTAAGTTATGCAACGGGCCTAAAGCCGTTTCTGAGATGTCAGCACGGGCGGCGGAGAGCGTGGGGATGGAAGGAAAAGTGCACACGTACTTTCGTTTTGGGTAGGGAAATCTTAATGCGAAACTAAAATATATTATATTAGAGCTATTAAGGGGGTATTCTGGTGTAGAGGCATGAATTTCAGGTAATTTTTGAAGTGTCAAAACAAAAAGGCAATCAATATTTTTACTATCCATTTTTTTATTAGTTATTTATTAACATTACAAGAATACGAAGGGATGAGTGGGGATGAAGAGAGGTACCACCCCACTTCTCCCTTTATTCACAAAGTTCGTGAGGCACATGCGCCGGAGCGCACCGTCTAAACCGGCTCAAAAATTAAAAAAAGTTAAAAATTCAAAAAATTAGCAGCTGATGAAGTGGGGGTTCTCAAAAAATTGGCACGTGAAAAAATTGGTTCGATTACAGAGGTCAAGCAGCCTTGGATGTACTTAGTACTCAGTTGAGGGGCCGTATTGATTTTTCACCTTCGGGTTTAAAAATATAAAGCTTTCGACACCGGCGCAGTTATTACTCACTTATTCACGCCTAATATCTCAAAACTCGGGATCGGGTAGCAATGATTTTTCCTGAAGAAGACCAAATGGGGCATTCTTTATGACGAGGCGCAAATGAGGCAAGGCGTTAGATGCCCTGGGTGGGTCTAGCCTCATAGGAGGCCTGTTAATCAAATTCATGCCTTGTAACAATTGTCGGTGATTTGAACACACTTTCTAAGCATGAATCCTCCTTTAACAGGGGTTCTATTTTACACCGGGCTTCAATGCCCTAACAGAGTGTCTTGCCACCGGTTAACAGTTTGTTCTCACCACTCGTCACCATTCATCTACTTCTTCAGCCTAGTTTTGAAAATATTTAACAACTAAATATGTTGCTTATACTGTGCCATATGTTACAGTGTAATGTCAGTAGCTTGTAGCAATTCAGTTGGGTCTGCAGAGCCGTCTAGCCACCATATTGAATGAAGATGTTCTTCAACTTAAATATGGAGGTACATATGTCAATGTCCGCTGTAAATGTGTAGTTGGGCAGCCGTAACCGCAATAATATTAAAAAAAATCGTCTTGCATGACTAGTCATTTAATGACTTTCCAGAAGACCAGGAGCGCGTTCAAAAACCTTACTATGGTTAACCATCGTTAACTATGGTAAACTTTTGTCGTTCAAAAACTCCGTGGTTAACTACAACATAACCACTTTTTGGCGTTCAAAAACTCCCGTGGTTAACCACGGTATAGTTAAATTTTAACCCTGCTCGGGAGCATGGTTAGCGATAGTTAAGAAGAAGAAGAATAAAAACAACTCATTGACAGTTGCTTAATCTTAAATACTTGAACAAATTAAAGTGGGATTTGTGGGATTATTGTAAATAAATAATAGTAAATGAAATAATTGAAGCAATTAGCGGGAGACTATTTTATGGAAAATTTTGTTTTTATTTTTCTTTAGCTTGTAGTTAACCACCGTGCGTTCAAAAACATCCATGGTTAAACATTAACTTTCGTGGTTAAGTGAAGTGATGCAGCATAACCACAGCTTACCTCGTGGTTTACCATAGTAAGGTTTTTGAACGCGCTCCAGATCGGTCAAACACCACACGTAATTTTGTAGTAGTGCTTTCAAAGGATTGCGGCCAAAGGTAAATCCTGATTCAAAATATTAAAAATCTCCTTAACATGTAAGCAAAGTAACTTTGAACAGTAACGAAGAAGTAGCAAAGAGTAAATTGTAATCTATGTATTTTATTTCTCTTGCATGACTTGTGTCAACTATCCGGAATTACGGGTCATTGGGATACTAATAGGGCATTGTGCATTGGGAATATATGTATGTACGTACAGCCCTCTTAACATAGGATCCTATAACTGGGATCTTATATCACAGAACAGATTCTCGGAACAAAAATTTGAAACTTTGAACTATGTGGCAGAGATCGATTTAAGATACATGAAACTCAATTTCGTTACAGAGTGCCATAAATTTACATGAATATCGGCAGAATTCTTGAGCACTAAAGGAGTCGTCCAATTGTTGTCTTTCATTTGTGTCAATGCTGGATCAAAGTTTAAAAAGATTTTAAGAAAATGAGGAATAAGTGATAAAACTCTTACTTAGAATGTTTGAGTCTACATATTAGCAGAGCCGGACACTGATAAAAGCTTATTGAAACTGGTAGCAAATTGAGAGTTTATAATTCAAGGAGACCAGCATTTTTAGTTAGTTGCTTTAGGAAAATTACTGGGTTCTTGCGTCGGGAAACTCGGCACTAATCATGCTTGTTGACGAGAGTTTAATAACGAATTCAAACTCGTTGGTGAACGTGTTTGATAATTTAAAGTATTTTCATTTACAATTCTTGGACTTTTCAATTCTTACATTTTTCATGGTTGTTTATAGAGGTAATAAAAAGGTAATAAAAGGGTAATAAAACAAGGCTTAATAAAAATCAACTTAACAGGAACATTAAGGGCTCGAGTTTGTGTTTGATATCTTCATAAATACAGCAGATTATCGGGGGTGAAGTAGAAGATTTGCTCAAAATGTCGCTTTCAATTAGTAGTAACATTGGTAATATCATAAACCATAAAGTCGTTAAATGCAATCCAGCAATTCAATTTTGCGATAACAAGTTTCGAAGGTTAGATCTTCCAGTCAATTTGTTCAGTTTTAGGTATTCTAACCGAAACCGACAATTTGAGTTAAAACACGTGTCTTTTTCTACAGCAGTTTCGAAGATGAAAGTGGGTCACAGACGAAGGTACAGAGTATTTGTATAAGCTGTTTTTTCAGTGAAACCCTGAAACTAGTGAACAATATTCCAAATACTGGTCCTTACTTACTGGAAGTAACTGAACTTCACAAAAAAATCATTTTCTTCGATTAGTTTTAAGCGGAACTGTAGACATGTGTAAATCGCAAAGGCTTCACTAATGCAGTAACAAATAGAATGATAAATGTATAGTTCTTGGATTAACCCGTAACGTCGGACCCTTGATCATGACTCAATTTTCGTGAAAGAAACCAACCTAAGAAGACATTTCCATTTATTCATTGTACATTTTTAATTACTTCCAAAAAGGCCGGGGTGGAAAGCACTTAATATCAGCGTTATAATTAAAAAACCACAAATTCCATCAAAATTCATCAAATATTAATAATCTTAAAACGACGCCGGGATTTATAATAACCCAAATTAGGCTTAATTTGTTTCATCGTTTAATTCGAAATTCAGGAATCCTTCAAAACCTTAATTTATCAGAGTAGAACACGCCAAGGGATTAGACAATTAGATGATCCCATCCCCTCCATCTCCACAGCCAGGAAAAGTAACATCACAGAATTTGGGTTAATAATGTTAACTGAGAAGATGTTTGCAATTGTAACCGAACCGAAAAGGTCGTTTTCTTACTAATGAAATGATTGTAATATTCTCAAATTTCAATTCAATATTGTCAAGCTGTGTACCCTTGGCGGGGGGCGGCATAAGCTTTCAGGGGCCTCTTATCGGAAGACCCTTAACCCGGGCTACAATTCCGGCAGCCACTTCATCCAGACTTCAAAGGGCACCCGGCTCAAACTCAATTTGAAAACGGTGTGTCTTGGTGGGTATCGATTACGCTCCCCTATAATAATCGAATTAATCCTGAAATCTACTATTAAAAGGACTCTTATCCTGTTTTGATTAGAAATTCCGTTTGTAGGCAAAATTACAAGCAACTGCTAAATTCCATTCGGTGTCGAAGTCATTCCCCAAGAGAGATTGTGAAATGCACGAGGACAAAGCTAGAGAGTTAAGGATTTCGCCATTTGAGCGGTTCAAGTGTTTGCCAACTCTAGTCGGCCCTCTAAATGGGCACAAACGTATGAGTATGGCAGCAGAGTGTGTGCGTGTTTTGACAGGGAATCCTTCCATTCAGTGATCTGTGTAAACAACAAGTTGTCAACTTACAATATTGACATACACTTTGAAATCCCTTAAATTGAATTATATGACAGCATTCACACAGGACATTCCCGGGTATATGGCGACAGTAGAGTTTGCTGCCATCCTTGTTGATTTCTATACAGAAACTCAACGTTCTGCTGGCGTCCATGTGGCGTCCTTTTGAGGTTGACAACGTGCTCCATGTCTCTCAAGGTATGTGTTCTTTCTCGTTAATATCTTATTGGGTCTTAAGAGATTGCTCCGAAGACGACGTTAGGGAACTTGAGTTCCTGAAAATAAATCAAAAACTGTTTGTTGCTCGCATACTCGCACATCATGCAAACGCGGTTAAGAGTGTAGTAAACTGACGCGAATCATCCCCAAGGAAATTCACGATGATTTTTTTTGGGGAATTTACTTAATCACTGTGGAACATAGTTGGAAAGTATATGCAAAGAAATTTTCCGATAAGAATCGGAGCATTTTAAGAAATTGTATAAAGTGAAATTTTTCCTAGAATTCTTGTTTAACGGTTACTTTTTGAGGATTACCATAATTTCTTACAAATTTGTGTAATGAAATAAATATTTCAACGTTTTATGCAATGGCCTGATTCAGGTTGAAGAGTGCGTATGGCATTTTGCCCACGCAAAGGAAAAAATATTCGTTCTGGGAAAAAGTGGCAATTGCAAATAAGTCACGAACTAGTGATGGCAGCGACACCCCTAAACACTCGTTTGAAAGGTGACAGTTTGAGTGTTACTTTGAGTATATAAACCTCGAATTGGTCCCGTAGTTCTGGTGCAAAAACTTCGATATCTTCTATCAAGCAGAATTTCACTACATCCTAACCTCTTGTTTTACTTACAAAAGAGAGGTGATATCAAAAAGTAACTCCAAGGTCGATTTATTAGCATCTCTGTTCGTTTCGAGTGCTTCTTTAGTTGACACTGCTTTAACTATCGCCATCCTCGAGCGCATCAGACACTCAATGGATAGAGTTTTCTCCAGGACTAGCGAAGTGTATAAATATCTCAAAGAGCTGGGCATCAATATATCCAGTGGCTCCAGGGCCGTAGCAAGAAATTTGGTCCGGGGGGCCCTTGACGTAGTTAGAAATCTTCGTTACAAGGGGGGAGGGGGCGTGCATGGATAATTTTATTATTGAAGTAGAATTAATTAAAGTGAAAAACAGCTTGCAAATGACGTTGATCAAAGTAAAAAATTCAAAATTTCCATTTTCGAGATTTCTTTGCTGCCATAATCTCGAGAACCTCATTCTGATCAACACCTAAGTTCCCATGGATTGACAGTACGGCGAGTGCACTGAGTCTCTCATTGCCCGTTGAGTTTGGTATGTAAGTTTTGATTCTCTTCAGTGTCGAAAATGACCTCTCCAGACTTTGCCGTTGTGGCTGGAAGAGTGTCAACACTGTTAAAAGATATGTGATTGCTGGAAATCTGCTCGGGTCACAAAAATCCAAAACTTCCAATACCTCGGCATGTTTCTCGAGTTCTGATAATTTTTCATACCACAATTTACATTCAGCTCTTACAGCGGATTCTGATACTCGATCATTGAAGTATGGAGCAAGATGATCCAAGTAATCTACTTTTTCATTTGCGGTAAATCCAGGGAGAAGTATCTGTAAGCTTGAAAGAATATAATTAAGAAATTTGTCTGACAAATTCTGAATCAGCGTATCGAGCCAAGGAATAAAATAGCAGAACGAAAGTCTTCAACAGAATCTGTTTGAAAATTAAAACGAGCTGTTTGCTTCAAAGTGAGTCTCGGAATTTTGAGTTCCATATCGAATGCCTTTCGCGAGTTTTTCAGCTGCTCTAAAAATTTCGCCGAATGCATTTTTACGTTCTTCTTGAACATGCTTTACTGCTGATGCCAAATCACCTGACAGTCAGCAGTCGAACTGACAAACGAAGCGTGAAACTGAAAAGTCTGTCACAAACCAAGAGACTGACGCTGAACTAGCTTTTCTGAAATGCTGCAAGTAAGCACACGGCTGTTTTTGAAATGTTCCAAGATTTTCCAGAAAGGACCCCGCACTTTTCCTATGGAAAATGGCTTTCGGCTAATTTTCTTGAAATTTTGCAGGTTGATAGCTCTCAATGGGCACAAGGCCCCATAACCCCGGGGCTAGAGGGATATAACAGATTTCTGAATGTAAAACAATTTATTTTTGTAGTCCACCCAACGGGTACCCCAAACAACCACCCCTTTGACGGTTCAACCACCGACCATCTAAACCCTCCTCTTCTACGTCCCCTCACACCCGACTGTCAGTAAAGACAAAATGCAGAGTACTCACCTCTCAATTCATTCGTTCTTGATTTTTTGAAAAATTGGCCTTGTGCGCGTTTCATTCCGATTCGATTCGTTCGTAAACAATAATATCAAAACCTGGGTTGGGGTTCGCGGGTTTTGGCGATTAAAATGTGAAAAGTATAGATTTTCGGGAATTCCGAATTTGAATATTTTGAATTTGGAGTTGTGAACATATTAAAAAATTTAAAAATTAGGGAAACGGGAAAATTTTGAAAATGCAAATTTAGGAAATTCGAAAATGGAACTTCAAAATTTTCCGAACCCTTTGACATTCAAAATTCTAAAAATTCAAAATTTCCAATATTGTGTCCCAGAGTTTCGGGAGGGGGGCCCTACCGCTGGCTACGGCCCTGAGTGGCTCTCATAATATTCCGCCCCTGGTGCTTCACCGGGCACTGATAGAGTTCCTAATAGCTCCAACATCGTTATTTTCTCGGGCAGTCAAGCTGCTTTATTGGCTATTGCATTCCACAGGGTGTCATCAAAGACTGTCCTGGATTGTCGTTTATCTCTGAAATCGCTCAGCAGGAACAACAATATTACGCTGATGTGGATTCCGGGCCACGAAGGTCACATTGATGACCGGGACCTTTCTTCAGTTTGGCCAGCTGCAACGTAATCTGGAATTGGCTCAACTAGCTGTTTCATATCATAACTGGACTAGAACATAGGCGCTCGTAAAACTAAAAGATTCCTTCAAATCAACAAAGCTAAAGCGGACAAACTTTTAAAATTCAAGAAGCGGGATCATAACAGATCTCCTGATGGGCCAATGTTTCTTCAATTACTATCTAGGATGGAAGCTGGTTGTAGCTGTTGGTTCTGCGGAAGAGTTTCCAAAACCGTGGAGCATTTGCTGTGCAATTGTGAGGCTATAGCGAGGAGGCGATTGAATCTCCTCCATCGGGGCTCCCCTGCTAACAGGGAGATTTCGGATATGTATAGGTACCAAGTCAATTTTAGGCTAAATCAAAAGCCTTCACCAGAAAGGTTTTTAACGACACGATAGACAAAATAAAGAAGGTCGCAGTGCCCGCTAAGACGTGCCCTTAAATAATGAATGAATGAAGGATGGTGAACAGTCACAAGATTCGCGAAGCTAAGATTGACTTCGAAAAAAGTAAAAGGTAAAGAGGTGTGGACTGGAAGGGAATCGTCCACTTAGAGATGCTTGTAGTTGCTCAGAGCCAGTAAAGCAGCTTGACTGCTCGACTGCTCAGACGGTTTACTCCCAAATATACATACTGTGGATCACTAAAGAGATTACGTCGGGAAATTGAATGAAAACAGCCTTAATTGAAAAATAGGAAAGGTGTTATCTTCTATCAAGACAACGCCCGACCACAGACTTCATTGATGAGTTGTTAAAAATTGAGAGCGTTTAGTTCGAAGGTTTTGATGCATCTACCGTACAATCTAGACATACCACCCTCTGACTATCACTTGTTCCGATCTCTGCAGAACTCCCTCAATGGGATTAATCTGGCTTGAATCGAAGCCGGTTAAAACTGCTTGGTTCGGTTTATGAACCAAACACCATTTCCCTTTCTTCAACGTTGCCATCATGACTCGCAGCACAGAAGTTGCTTTATATTGACATTTGAAACAATATTGCATAGTCTGTGCATATTACACTCCTCGTAACCTGAAACCTCTTCTAACTTTCGGACTATGCTTACTTTTAGATATTGCACCTTGACGTGACCAACGACATTACCTAGCGCCAGTAGAAAGGGTGATTCGTGAGATTACAACTACCACATCAAAAAATAATCTATCCATCATGAAAGAAGGTCACGTTATAACTGATCCCTAGCCCGCCTTCCCCTTTTTAAATGGCGCTAGAATTCTTGTTTTAAGGTCCGTTTATATCTACAGCCATCGAGCGTGACAGACACGTTCGGTGCCAGACCAAATAATATTCTTCTATACATTGTGTATGATCGTATTTACATCAACCGTGAAACGACCGCGCAGACGCGGACAGACATCGGCCGTGCCCGGCCAGTATTCGCGGAAAGAATATTTTGTCTGCGCGTTTCATATCTGTGTATGTGGGTGTCTGCCGGGCAGTATGAATAACGGCAAACCACATTTTTTCTCACGGATTATGATTTTCCGAAGAGAAAGATCAAACTTTTGTTAGAAACATTTTTTTGTCCGAAGTTTCCCTGTACCCCCAAATGGTTTTTGGGGATAATTTTGAATTTTGATGTTTTTTGGGGAAGCCCCCTTCGGATAAAAAAAAATTTTAGATAAAAGTTTCATATTTCTCTTCGGAGAATCAGGATCCGTGAAAAAAATGGGGGTTGCCATTTGAAATTTTAAAGTTACCCCCCGCCCACCAAAGTGGGAATGGGCGGCCCACCAAAGTGGGAATGGGCGGAGGACAATTTCTGTATGGTCAGATAGATTTCAAAAAATATTAAACACCTCTTTTTTTGTTTTTTTTTCAATCGAAACTTTCCCAGAAAATTGGGTGGCACGGGTGGTTTGAAACACCCTGTATTTCGTCGAGGTCTCCATTCGTTCTATTGCTCCGCTTTCGGGAGTTTTGAGCGTATATTTAGCCTTTTTGATTATGTCAGTTAAGGTCCAATAAGCTTCAGAGCCATAACTGAGCGAACTAATGTTTTATGTATTTATTCTATTGGCATTGTGAAGTGACATTTTTTAATTTTTAGAATTGGCAATATTGCTTCTATGAATGTCCTTTATATTATTTTCTGTTGTAAACATAATTGTCGCTAAGTATGCAATTATTACCTACAATAGGGGTATTCATGTCATTTTTCAGTTGTTCAAAGTGTCGTAGTTTCGAGGCTTTGTAGCTTAGTTGGCATGAAGGTCCGTTTTAAATTTGAATTGTTATATCCACCGCAAGACAGCTGTCACAAAACAAACTACGATACTACGAAGTGAAATTGAGAGGTTTTTCAGCTTCGTACTTTCGAGGAGCTTTGTAGTTTCCAAATGTATGGAAATTAACTACGAAGAACTACGAACTACGAAGCTACTAAGACTACGAACAAAGTGAGATGTGAATGTGACATGAATACCCCTAATATCCATTCTATACTAGTCCAGTCTGTCATCGATACTACTTTCTATGGTACGATCCTCCCTTCTTAGCAGGTAGGCTCGTACCTTTTCTTTATTCTATTTCTGTCATATTAATTATTGTAGTTTTATTCAATTTAAATAAATTTTATTTCTGAAGTAGTCTTATTTTTCTTCCTTAATAACTTTCGTCGTCCCCCTTCGAGGTACTACGTACTTTTCATGATATCTTCTTGTCCTTGTTGTTAAATGCACTTCTCTTTCCAGGTTTTTATTTTAATATATTTTTTTTATATTTTTCTTTTCTCAAGTTTCACATAAGATTCAAGATTCCCTACTCTCTATTATCTTATTTTCATAAATTAAAGCACAGTAACATGTAGTCATGAATGGGGTTTTAGTACTTAACCTAAATCCGCATCCTCAAGTCCCGTGTAACAATTCAAATGCTTTGTTCTTTTAATTAGCTCGAATATTTTTACTTTTATGCAAGGTTTATGTGCTACAGAAGTAAGCAATAAACTTTTATTTTTATAAATTATAGTTTTGTTTTGATTACGGGTTAAAGAGACGTACAAAATGTACTGTCATACAAAATATGAGTATCGTGGTCTTATAAGAATATTGATGATAATGCCAACAACGGACAAAATGAAACCAAGAAATTACAAAAGGCTGCAATCATTGATGATTTATGATTTACTTACCTATGCTCCTTTAATCCCTCATGAGGCACAAGGCGGAAACAGTTGCCCTCCAGCGGATTTTGTATATTGGACACAAGAGTACTAATATTAAAAGTAATGGGTTATTTTGTACTAATAGAATCATTGCCAAACACCCTTCAGCAAACGCCCAATTAGAATTGGTTTTTTTTAAAATAAGGCCGAATGCCTTCTGCTAGTAACTAAAAACTATACTTACAAAGAACATTGTATTATATTAGATGAGAATACATATTATATTGTTTGAAGAATTGCACACACCTGAAAGAAAAAGCAAAAATTTGTGTTTAAAAAGAGATAATAAAAAAAGTTTCCAATTGCAAATAAGTTTGTAAGTAAAAAAAATTAATAATTATGTTTATGGTATAATTGTGTAACTATATACAAAAGAGATGAGTAGAAATTGTATTGCATTATGTAACATAATTACTTTTATTTAGAACTCTTTCTGTCACAATGGTGCGTTTGCTTTTCCGAACGTACTCCTTTCAGTAAAATAAAATTGTCTATAATATATTTTGATTCTTTATTTACTGCACGACACCTATTAGTCCAGTAGAAATAGGGTTCGAACATCAAAAAAAATCGTTACAGCAATCTGACAGCGGGATTTTGTCGAACTAACTGTAAAGGAGGTAAAAATAAATCGAACCGACAGCTGCTATTCGGGGTGAGATGGGGGTGGGGGTTTAGGAATTGACAACAGTTTTTCGTGATTTCTAGCTAAACTGTGAATCCTATCGAAAAAAGTTAAAGGTACAAGTTGTAGGAAATAAAAAGATCTACAACTTTTGCGTGAACCATTTTACCCTAACCTCAAAACTTTGCGAAAAAATGGCGGAAAACCGGTTTTTCGGTTTTTAATTTTTTTCTTTGACAAAAAAATTTCTATGAAGCTGAAACTTTGGCAAAAGATACATTTTAGTGTTGCAAAAAGGCAGTAATGTTTTCAGACGGAAATATTTAGAGGTTGTTGTTAAATTTAATTTTTGTTAAAAAAAGGGTCATTTTTAACTGCGATTCCTCTTAAAACTACGCTTCCTACGGAGTTTTATTTTGGCTCACTTACTCGTTGTTACGTCTTCTTTCGATAAATGGTAAAAAAACTGCAATGGAAAAAATACCGGAAAATTGAAAAAATCGAAAAAATGACTTTTTCGTGGTAATTTGGATATTTATATTTGGAGAGTGGTTTTCAATCATAAGGAGTATTTGAATGTTGCACGGAACTAGTTTATCTTAATAGTATTTTTATAAATCAAAATTGTATAAAAAATAATACGTCATGAAAAAATCGAAGCATTTCACTGCGGGTCTCAGCTAATAAGTAACAGCATGAAATTCGTAAATGGGGTAAAAAAATATTTTTTTAAACATGCTTAAAACACCAAATTGAAAAAAATTATGCATTAAAGTCCTCCATGAATTTTTCTCTAATCTTGCTCTCTTTGCAGAGTGTTGTGAAAATTTCTTCGTCAGATGCAACAAAACTGAACATACGTGAAAAATTGGAATACTTAAAATCAATGCTTCTCTACCTTGATTGTGTGATCAGACCACCGATTGGTGTCTCGCTAGCGGATTAACCATACACATTCTTTTCGTCTCATTGATGTGCATTCTCAGTGTTCGTGCCGCTTTCGCTCAATCTGGGCGAAAGCGTCTAGTGCAGCCCTTGATATTCTACTTACCATGTCTATGCCACTAGATTTGGAGCTATCTTATTTTGCAGGACCTCGAACGAAATACCGTGATCATTATGTACGGATCACAAGATAGCTGCGTTCCAGTTTTCAGCCATTTTTCCCTGCTCTCACCATTGGACCAGTATAATATTCCTAAAATCACTTGGTGTAGTACAGGACCACTCTGCACCCGAGGCCCTGTTGTTTTTGAGCCGGTTTATGGTTTTGCTAACTGTTTTCACGTTTGGTGTTTTTTTATGTGGTAGACTAAGCTCACAGTCCCTCATGATGTAATATCTGGTAGTACGTTTAGACGGAAAGATAGGAAAGGAGGAGTTCTCTCCGCTCGTGGTATAGTAGGTTGCGAATGGCTCCATCAGGTCCCTAAACACAAACTAGGCACTCACAATGACCCAATTCCTTCTTAAAATTTGTACAGGGTGCGAGGATGCTCTGAAAAAATTCTCAATCTCACAGTCTCTAACAGTGGGCACCCCTTGGAGATTATGATCACTTTTCTACCAAGCCGGAATATAGTTACAGTAAGACTTGCCAATGGCAGTACTTTTGAGTGTTCGTTTCCAAGGCATGAGATCTGGAAAACAAGAGCCACGGCATTCGCACCTCCTCTTACGACAGATATGACTGAGTGATAGTTAGGAGGGAATGAAGTGAGGGTCGAGCCGACGAGCCGTACTAGCAAATTAAAACCACATATGATTGAAATGGACCATCCCCTACCCACACATCACACACTTATCTATATGCATGGCGACATTTGTGTCTATAGCCACGTCTCGCTTAATTTGAATTGGGGCATTCCACGAAACGTTTTCAGTTGAATAACGAACCTATTCTGTTGAACGCTTTTTATAATTTAAAACATTTTTATTTATTTTTTTTTCTGTATGAATCTTGAAAAATATAATAAAATTTTTTCAAAACATGATTATATCCAGAGGTAATAAAAAGGTAATAAAAGGGTAATAAAACAAATAATAATAATTCACTCGAAATACACATTACTAGGATGGGTTTATATTTCATAATAAAATCCCTATTTTATATTACAGCTGTTTGTGGGGTACTATTATGTTTATAATGAGTTTTTACTCGATTATATTTTTTCTTTGGGGACTAGAAATAATAAGACGAATAGTTTCTCTGTAAAATCAAAGTGGAGTTTTATTAACTTTAACAATAACAAATTGATCTTTATTTACAGTTTTACCTGTAAAATCAAAGAAACAACATTCAATGTTTATTATTCGCAGCCCTTCTTTTCCAAAGTTCCTTAATTTTCCAGGTATCGTATCTTCTAACTTGAATAACAAAATTGTGTGAAAAATGTGTCATTTAGGAATCTAGTTTACTGCGTGAATTCAACTTCCATTAGGGAAGTATAATTACTTTCCTTACATCTCCCCTCCTCGAAGACAAAATTTGGTTTCAAAATTTTCATGGACCAATATCGTCTACTTCTTTTTCTTCTGTAGTAGCAGAGTCGGTAGCTGGGATAAGTTTGGTGATGTGAAATAGATTGGATTCTGATTTTCTATGGCCTGTATCGACTTTGTAAATTGAATTTGAGATCTTTTCTAAGATCTTATATGGTCCAATTCTCAGTTCGTCTAGTTTTTTTCTGTTCAGGCGATTTCCGTTTTCGACATACACCAGCTGTCCTACATTGAATTTGTAATCTTTTCGATTTTTGTTGAATTTTTGTTTATTATAAGTATGGTACTTTATACTATTTTGTAAGGCAATTTTTCTGTCTTGTCTTAAATCATCAATTGATTTTTTCTGTTTTAATTCTTCTGGTAAGACTGAAGAATCTTCGCCTTGCATTAAATATTCTGGGGAAAATCCTGTGACTGTGTGTTCAGTTTCATTGTATTTTTTTATACATTCGTGTGCTATGGTTGTCCATGCTATTTTATTCCTTTTTTCGTCATTCCTTTCGCATCTGATTTTATTTACTATTGTCTGATTAAGTCTTTCATTTAAACCATTCGAAAATGGTGCATTTACTGCTGTGAAGATTAGTGGTATATTTTTTCCGTTTAGGAAGTTTTTAAACTCTTTGGAATTTATACCTGGATATTGATCCGTCAAAATCATCCCAATATGGTTATTCTCGAGTACTTTTTGAGTTAGTTTAATAAAGTCACTAGAGCTTTGGGTTTTTGATGTTGTAATATACCCGAATCGCGTGAAATGATCCACTAACAGGTGTAAATATTTTTTTGTCGATCGTGCACCACCGAAACCACCTATTGTGTCAATGGACATTATTTCGAATGGTTTTTCTGCAGGACCTAGTTGGGACATTAGGCCAAATTTACTTTGTCCTCTTGATTTATTCCTTATACAAACCTTACAATCTTTACAGATTTTTCTTATATTTTTCGTTAAATCTTTCGCTGTATAATGTGGGTTGATTTTGTTTTCAATTTGTTTTATTCCTATGTGACCGAAAATATTGTGTGTTTTTCGTATCAATTCTTTGCTAAAGTCTTCTGATAATATAATTTTTTCTTTCTTCTTTATTTCTTTATAGTGCAGACCGTTCTTCAATTTTAATTTTTCCTTGTTAGCTTGCAAGTCTATATTTTTTTCTTGATCTTCGAGAATATCAACTAGTTTTATTAAATTCACCGTTTTTAAGTCTTCTTCTTCATTTTCATGTGCTTCTAACACCGGGTTTCTGCTTAAACAGTCTGCTTCCAGATTATTTTTGCCTGGGTTGTATGTTATTTGAAAGTCATATTGTGACAGATAGTACGTTAAGTCACCTAATTCTTCGTCTGTTCTGGCTTTGATGTTCATTTTTTCCAATGGTTTGTGATCTGAAAAAATTCTGAATGATCTGCCCATTAGCCAGTGCTGCCAGTATTTCACTGCTTCCTTTATTGCTAGACATTCTAGGTATATTGCTTTTTTCTTTTTCTGAGTCTCGTTCAGTTTCTTCGAGAAATATGCTACTGGTTTTTCCATGCCTTCGTTTAGTTGTGGTTGCTTTAATACAGCTCCTATACCTTGCAAACTCGCATCTGTATATATGTGTATCGGTAAGTCTGGATCGAAAATAGCTAAAACTGGTTGAGTACAGAGGAAGTTCTTCATTTTTTCGAAAGCTTCTTGACATGCTTCCGTCCAGATGAATTTTTGTCCTTTCCTTAACAAGTTATGTAGTGGATCTAACGTAATTGAGATGTTTGGCACATAATTGTTGTAGAAATTGATTTTCCCTAGAAATTGGCGCACATTTTTTTGTGTTCTTGGCACAGGAAAGTTTCGTATTGATATCAAATTGTCTTTTATTGGAGAAACTGAATTATTTTTTATTATGTGGCCTAAGTATGTAACTGAATCTAAAGCAAAAGAACATTTAGAAAACTTTAATCTAAAACCTTCTTTCTTTATCGATTCTAATAATTGTGTTAAATGATTAATATGTTCTTCGAAGGATTTTGAGAAAATCAAAATGTCATCTATATAGTTTACTGTGAAGTCTGAAAGTTTATTTTTTCTAATTATACTACTTAAAATTCTTTGAAAGATGGCCGGTGAGGTCTTCAATCCGAATGGTAGACAGGTCCACTGATAGTGTCCTTCCTGAGTGATAAATCCTGTTTTTCTTCTATCTTCAACTCGAAGCGGAATCGACCAAAATGCTGAGTTGACATCAAGTTTTGAAAAATATTTACAGTTCCTTGTTTTTATTACTAAATCCTCAATCAGTGGAAATGGTTGAGATTGTGGGATTATTATTTTATTCAAATCTCTAAAATCTATGCATAATCTTGATCTTCTATTTTCGTCTCTTTTGTATGCCAGTGTCACTGGCGCTGCAAAAGGGCTATATGATTCTTCTATTAAATTTTTTTTTAATAAACCTGCAATTTGTTGTTCTATTTCTATTTTGTCTTCAATTGAACATCTATATGGTCTTTTGCTACAATATTTGTCTATAATTAGGTCTATTCTGGCTTCGTAATTTTTTACTGTGCCTACATCATATTTGTCTTTGGCAAACAATGTTTTATATTCTTCTATCAAATTTTCTATTATAAATTTTTCATGGTAATTTATATGGTTTATTGAGATTTTGAAATGACTCTCATCCACATGTTCATTAAAATTTATATTATTATCTATACCTGTTCTATCAGGAATTTTTTTTTCATTTGTACACGTTATGTGTCTTTCATCTTTACCAGATATATCTGGAAATTTTTGTTCAATTTGTAAATCTTCATTTTGTGATAATTTGAATTTTTTTATGCAATCTAATCCAATTAGAAATTCATAATTGAAATTCTTATTGTTCACTACAAAAACATCTATTTCTTGTTCTATATTGAAAATTTTTGCTTTTATTGTTATCATCCCTTCAGTTTCATTTACACCATTAATCGTTCTCAAATTAACCTTTTGTTTCTCATTTTTATTTTCTTTTTTTAATCTAAGTATCCTTGAATTTATTAATGAAACATTTGAGCCCGAGTCGTAAACTCCAACAGCTTCAAATGTGTCATTTAATAGTATTTTAAGTTTGATTAATGGTGGAATTGTTAGTTTTTTTGGTCCTTGCAGTTTAGTTCTACTTCCAACTCGGAGTTGTTAACATGTTTTATCTTGTCTTCTTTATCCTTAAACCAACATGTAGATTCTGAGTGATAACGTGTGCCTTTGTTTTTATCCTTACAAATTTTACATTGTTGTTTATCCATTGTTACTTTGGTGTTATAATCTCTATTCTTCTTACTTTCAAACTTCTTTTTATCCACAAGATGTTCCAACTTGCCTATTTCATTGTGAAGATCTTCAGTCTCTTTTAGAGTTTCCCTATCAATCAAATCACATATGAAGTTTGGCAGGCCAGCTGCAATGAGGTCTATCATGGTTCCTTTATCAATAGATTTTCTCACTTCTAATAGTAATCTTTCTTTTTTTATGGTGTAATCTAGTAGGGAGCCTGTTTGGTATCTGAAAGAAAGAGCATATCTGATTGGGGACCAACCTTTGTTTGCGAATGTTTCACAAAACCGTTTCCTCCAATTTTCCCATTCAGACTCTACCGTAAGTTTCATTAACATGCAACTATACCAATCATTACAAGTTTTTTCTAGAAAAAATTTTAGAATTTCAATTTTCTGCTTATCTTGAACTATTCTAAGACGTTCGCACTCTTTCTCGAATTCATTAATCCACTGGTGAGCATTCGAGTTTTTGCTTGTGAATTTTTCTATCATGAAATCATGTGCTAATTTTCCTAAATTTTGAACTTCAGAGTCTTTTTGCTTTTCTTCCAATAATTTTTCTAATAACTTGATCATTGATTGATCTGCACTAGTTTCAGCTGTAGTAGGGGTTTTTTCTTCTTCAATTTCTTCTAGTAGGTACTCATTAAATTGCAGATTCTCCTCCTCATCTAAATAAATTTTAGATAATTCGTTTGATAAGCTAATCCAAACTTTTCTTGATTGATGTCTTTTTTTTAACGTGTTCTTGACTTTCGCAAATGTTTCCGTTTTTACCAGCTCCGTGTGTAAAGATGTTGGCTGATATTCATATGGTAAGCTGAACGTGCGGTTCTCAGGTGTCCCTATTGAGGTTAGGCACAAAACGTTTGACTTGCCATCTGAGGCGCTTTTGATGGTAAAGTCAAACCGTAATTTCTCCATGTTTTTTTTTCCTCGCGAATCTTCCACCTAAGAATGTTGTTTTATAATGAGTTTTTACTCGATTATATTTTTTCTTTGGGGACTAGAAATAATAAGACGAATAGTTTCTCTGTAAAATCAAAGTGGAGTTTTATTAACTTTAACAATAACAAATTGATCTTTATTTACAGTTTTACCTGTAAAATCAAAGAAACAACATTCAATGTTTATTATTCGCAGCCCTTCTTTTCCAAAGTTCCTTAATTTTCCAGGTATCGTATCTTCTAACTTGAATAACAAAATTGTGTGAAAAATGTGTCATTTAGGAATCTAGTTTACTGCGTGAATTCAACTTCCATTAGGGAAGTATAATTACTTTCCTTACATGTTTTTAAGAATTAATGGAGAACTTTGATGGCTGTAGCCCTCGCCGTCGAAGCAGTCCTAGCCTTAATTATGGTTTTAGCCGAGAACTTTGATAATTTTATCAGAATTGTAAAGCCCTATGTATAAGTGAATGATATATTTGATCATTTTAATTGGAACTTGAGAATTTCTGATCTGTAATATAGTAGTTGGCTCTAGTGTTAAATGAATGCGCTAGGTGAGCCTGGGATTAAGAACCGAGCATATAGCAAGTACTCGTAGTTTTCATATTATAGTTCTCTTATTTTAATTATAATCTGTTTTTGATAGATTTGCCCAATGCTCCCTACAGTCGGTTGTAGAAAACAAATGGCGAAACATATTACTATCTCCCACAGAAAATTCAACTATACGGTCAGAAACAACCCGTATATATGGAGAAAAACACACACCAAAAAACCACTTGCCCTCAAAAAAAACCGAATATAATTTTTGAAATTCGATTCTTTCGAATGAATTAATTTTTGGCGAATTAACTGCGGCTGATTATACAAAGAGCGAATATAAAAAGAAACAATCATTGGAATGGAATTTGATTCAATTCGTTATTTAATCACACCGATTCGTATTCATTTATTCGTAAAAAGCCAATCGTAATGAACCGATTTCGATATATTTACTTGCGATCGTCGCCGCGTATTTTAAATGTATTTATTTCTTTTTTAATAACAAAAAATTAATTTTGACTGTGTTCCGTTGCGAAAGGGGAAGGTTTCCCTCCAATGCAAAATCCAAAGTTAATGACGGTTTAAAATCAATCAATAATTGTGAATTCACTTGTAAAAATAAACGCCGCCACATACCCAGGCTCGCATATTTGTTTACATAATATGTTTACGTAAGTTCATACACCTAAGGGTGGAAGGGTGTGGGAGCTATAGGCAGGTATGGTATGCATAATTCTATGATATTCCGTATAAGGATGCTCTAATTAGTGTTTATCACAAAATTTCTGAATATGCTCTGTCGTCCGGATATTTGTTAGGTTATAATGGCGCTATTACATAACACTACTGGACTGGCAAATGCGGGGTTGGCGGCTCATGATTAAATTCGGCTTTTGATGCTGTCTGCGTGTTGAATGAGTGTTGAATATTGCGATTTATCTTAACTTTGATGTTTGCTTGTTAATTAGTTAAAATTTAATTGATTTTCAAATTTAAATGCAACGCGGAAAAGCTTGGTGAAATTTTTAATTTATTTCTGCTTTTTTTTTAGGGTGATCATTATAAAGGGTTTTTTTATGTCCACATAATTATTTAGTATTTTAGCAGCTTTGATTCCAGATACTGGATCCGGTTTAAATGTAAAATTAATCACCAAAATATGAACAATTAAGGTTTGCTGTTGAGAGGAGTAGTATTTTTTTAGATTTAAATTAAATTTATAATTAAATTTAGTAATCCTGTAAACACATATACCTATAATATGTGTACGAAAATTATAAAAAAACATTTTAATTGGAAAACATCGAAATATTCAACGTTTTGAACGTTTGCTCCAAGCTCATTTGTGATATTTGGAAAAGCGTTCTTTTTCTTTCACAATTCTTCAGTACTTAGTCCACCTGCGCTTTTGGCACCAATCTCTTCTATTGTTATTGATCCTAGATCTCAAACTACCGTGACTTAGATTATATCCAGGCATTATCTCTTAATGCTTTCAAGGCAATACAATGTCATCTACGGGCTGGGCCATCTGTTTGTTTCTTTTTTAGAGTGCGTGTTATTTCGTGAGATGGACCGTTATTACTCCAACGATTCACAAGCAATTGACGAACTTAAGGAAAAAATCGGTCGAGCTATTCGCGAAATAGAGCCACAAACAATCGACAATGTACTACATACAAAACTAGGTTGAACAGGATCCATGGTGGGCTATTACCAAGCCAACCGCGATAGCTTTGAATGAAATCGTTTTCCATAAGTAATCGCAAGGTGTACTCTGAACTATAAAATAACATTCATGGAAAAATATTAAACGGTGTAGTTTTAATAATAATTTCAAAAAGGAACTAATAGATGGCCCACTCTTTAAATCCTTTCCTCGGTTTTCTTTTTCATGGTATTTCCGAATTAAATACATATTTTACTGGTTTGCCGTCAAGCATACGAGTTACATGGGCCAAACAAATTCTTTAAGCAATGACAAACAGAATAACTTTTCCAAACAAACCAATAGAGGTTGACAGTAGTAATGGCAATGGCAGCCCTAGCCTAAAGAGACAAAAATCGTTCGATACACCTGGCAAATAGAACACTTTTTTCGAAGTCAACATGACAGCAAATATGTTTGTATGTATTTTACAAAATTTGACCTAGAGCTTCTGATGGCTCCAGAAGATCGAGGAACACTTCATTAATTACTCCATTTGGAGTAATTCCGGATTCGATCTCATCGTTTCTTTAATTTTGTACATATACACGGGGTTAAGAGGTCTTGATATGTTTTTGTTACATATAGATGATATCATCGTTACTTCACGGTCATTTGGATCACGGGAAGTCATTCAAAGACTCGGAGAGTTTAGGTTAACTTTCAAATTAAGCATGTTAGTCCAAGAGCTGACTGCAAAAAACGTGACCTATCGAGAAACAGGATGAAATGTTTTTGAAATGTTAGTACTCACAGCGACTATAAAAAATAGCGCGTGTACCCAGTGCACGTGAAAGATGTGAAACATCTTTGGCGATCTTTATCTTTCTTTAAATTGAATAATTAATAAGAATTTTTGTGTTGTGGATGTAAAATAGCCGTTAGTTTTATACTCATCGATTTGTGTTGAAAATGTACCATTGCCGTTGATGAGGTTCGGCCATGATGAAAGTGCAGAATACTACTTGCAATAGGCCATACTCCTTGAACACAACCTGCACGTGGCAAAGCGACATGTAATGATGATTTCGAAAGCTTCTTATCGTATTTGTAGATGATTTTGGAATACGTGAGACTTGTGAACTGTGGTCGTACAAGCAAACTAACTAATGATAAATTTTTCAGATTTCATATTCAACATGAATAGTATGTAACAAAGAAGCAATAAAAACCAGCAAAAAGACTATCCTACAGACAAGGAGTCCAAAAATTAAAGGATTCCTGTAGAAACGGGCCTGCCAGTCGTGAACTGCCCGGCGGGGCAAGGCGGCATCTTCCAATAGTCTGCTGGGTACGCTTATGCTCATCAGACCCGGTTTTATACCCCCGGTTCCAATGTACATTGTGGGAATGTTACCACTCATCTTGTGACCTCCATATTTGCCGAGGGTTGTGGATCAAATAGATATGCAGCTACTGCTAGATTTGCGTACTCTTCTATATGGGATCTCTATATTATCGGAGTCACAGTGCAGCGTCTTGCCTGTTAGGAAATGCACAAGGTATTTGGGGATACCCAGTCTGATCAACGCCGCGATCATAATTGCTTTAATGCCACGATAATATAAATTAATTCATTCAAACGAACAAAAATTGGTTAGCATTATTGTGCTACAAAATAAATATATTTGAGTTTCAAATTTTTAATTTATTCATACAAATATATTTAGCCCATCGCATGCAAAGGCCTATAAATCAAAGCAGAAGACTATATTATCGATTTCAACCACTGGAATCTATAGGCATTGTTAGCTTAAGGGTAAGACGCAGGGATTTCACAAAATACAAAATAGAAGATACAACATACAGGTGAAGCTAATATAAAGCGTATAAAAAGTAATTTATGTCTATTAACCATTTTTATAGAAAATCAAGTAAATTAAGCTAATAATCCATTTCATTAATCGATTGCAACTTCGTGCCATTCTGCCCTTCTACAGGCAGAATTCTTAGAAATCCGAATGCTCCATCTAAATTTTTGTAAATTCTAGTTAAGAAATTTACTGTCTCAGTAATATTTTGTGCAATTTACATTTAATAAAAAAAGTCATTTTACGTCCTCTTAAACTCTTAAGGCGATAGCCCAATCACCACTTTATTCGCGTTTACGCGCGTCGAAGCGTTGACGCGCTTTGACGTCGATAGTTGATTGTGTGTAATTCAAATCGAGCTGCCCCATTCACGACTTTGCGGCGTCAGCGGCGTCAAGCGACGGCTAAAGTCGACCAACTTTCAACTTTTCGCGCGTTAGCAGGCGTTGAAAATTGCAAAACTGTCAAACTGTCGAAATTAAAACTTTATAAAGACAAAAATCCATACATGAATTTAAATCAAAGCAACCTTTTTGACCTTCTGACGCTATGAATGAACCTTCAACGGACGTCAACGCGCATGAAGCCACTGCCGCGTATAACGCGCCGTCGGCATTGGGCCATCGCCTTTATGCAAAAATAGCGCACTTGTTTTATTATATCTTTTTGAAATAATTTCAAATAAAAGCTTTGAAATA
Organism: Thereva nobilitata; assembly: GCA_963855945.1. Taxonomy (NCBI): domain Eukaryota; kingdom Metazoa; phylum Arthropoda; class Insecta; order Diptera; family Therevidae; genus Thereva; species Thereva nobilitata. The sequence continues at coordinate 43,876,381 of OY979696.1, read as the reverse complement.
TAACTAATAAAATTCAAATGCCGACATCAAGAATTGAACCCGCGACTTCTTGGAATATCAACGTCGTAAGGCAACCACTCAACCATTTGTTCCATTCTGCCTATGTCTGGCTCATCATGTCTGGCTCGCGGCATATAAACACTTTTTTTTTGGTGCTACTATTTTTTTTTAATATCTCCATCTTATTCTGTCTTCCTCAATACAGATCTTCCGTTTCCCGGAATGAAAATTGGATTGGACGAAGCGTTCCCATAAAGCGTTCCCAAAAAACGTTCCCGACCTTGAAGAATTACTCTCAACGCGCGCAAAGATGTTTCACATCAAAAATCTTGGTGTGCCTGGGCGGAAGTTGTGCATAAGTTTGGAATCTGCATTTTCCGGAAAATTTTTAGGGGCCCTCCGTGGCCTATCGAGAAACAGCTTGGAATTATTCTTAAAATGTAGTACTCACGGAGTAAAAAAAATTTTGTTTGGTGTGCCTGGTGGTGCTAATGCCTTGGCAGGCCCCTTTTTTTGTTTTAATTTTGGGACCGCAACTGACCTATCCAGAAACAGTTTCAAACTATACCCAAATTAAAGTGTGAACATGTTTATACTGGAAAACACTGGTATGCCAGGTCGGGGCCGGTGCTAACCCAGCAAACCAAATTTTAAGATATCTTAACGAATTAGTTACGGAAATTCGTATATTTTTCCCGAATTCGCAATCGATTTCTGAACTAATTAGGAAAGAAAATTATATGAAGGGGTTGACACGACTTCGTTAAAGAAATTCTTTTCGAAATCGTTACGAAATTTATGGCCCTGTTCTAACTTTCGTACGAAACCGAATTCTGGCGAAAATGTAGAATTTCGAGTTCTTATTTTCGTTCCGAAATGATTTCGAAACCAATTTGAGCAAACTTGACGTGTTCTTATTTTCGTATGAAACCGAAATTTTTCGTAGTTTGACAGTTTTATTTTCGGTGAGGTTTTTATTGACGAATTTATTTTTAGATGATTAAAAAAATGTTTGTGAAGAGAGTTTTTTTGAAAATTTCCGTTTAATTTATTATAAACATATTTAACAATTGTATTTTAAGGGTAAACATATAAATGTAACACAATTTCGAGCGGTTGTACCCTTTATGGAGAAAAATCCAAAAGTGCCTTTATTTACTTGATGAGAGGGAGAAGTTGAATTGAATTTTTTCGGACCACCAACCGGTCTTCCAACCGTTAAGGTAGCGGTTAACGGTTGGAAGAAAGTGTGGAATATTTCATTTATGAGTAAAAAAATTTGTAAATTATTGCAACAAAATATTGTTTGCATTTACACTAAAGATGGAATATCCAAGAGATTGCATTTATCTCGAAGGTGTCTACGGTGTGTCCGGAATGCAGTGAATTCTGCCCTATTTCCTTCATTTTATTCTTCTTCCATTACTTCTAAATATAACAACAATAAATTCGGATCCATTTTTGTGTATAATTCATGTGCTTTTATTTAATACTTTCCATTTTTTCACTGATTATTTTTTGCTAACACAGCACTCGAAAACTTTGACAGCTGAGAAAAATAAATTAACGATTTCGAAAATAAATTCCATTTTTACATTCCGTACGAAAACGAGAACACCAAAATTATTTTCGGCCGAAAATGATTTTCGTATTCGTTTTCATTTTCGTACGAAAGTTAGAACAGGGCCCTTAGTAATAATTTAGCAACGCTTTTTACCCCTAATAAAAGCTTCAAATTCATTTGCTTTTTTGCTTTAAAATCCTTAAAATGAAATAAGAAAGGACATGGACTCCATTATAATATTTTAATATATTTATTTTATTGTAATTCAAAAACACCCAAATTAAAATTACTTATAAAATAAATTCACAAATGCACTTGCGCACTTCACTTATACAACAGTGGAAGTTTGATAGGAATATTCCGATTTCTTTCGTACTTCCTAAAGAAAATTTCGCCTAAAGGTGTTTTTTCTGAAAATCAAGAAAAGTGCCTGTTTTCAAACGCGTTTATGAGGTATTAAATCGAACCTCACCAACTTTTCATGAAAATGGGTTGATAGAGCAACTCTTCGAGAATAAATAAGGCTTTTCAAAATAACTCTAGCACCACTGTGGGCCTTGTTCAAACTTTTTTCATGAAACGGCTGTTTTTACATTTTTGAGATTTACGCGAAAAGTTGTAATTATTTTTGCTTGAAATTTTTATTGTAGATAGCACTAACAGACGCCACAATTTAAGCCATGAAACAAGGTTGTACGATAATTACAGTCGCTGTAATTAAATGTCAAAAAATGGCCATATTTCGCGGTTTTTATTTTTTTTTTGCAAAAACCTGTTGACCGATTTCAATTGCCCAAAACTCATGATTTTCGTCTTTTTAAGCGCTATTACGTACTATTTTTTGTTTTCCAAAAACGAAATTTTTTCGCACCTAAAACGTTGAAAAACGTGTTTTCGCTACCATTATTAACTTCTTTCCACCTGTTCTCCTGGACCGATTTTATCCAAAACACATTCATTGAATTCCTACGATTTTTCTCTTAATTATAGCGTCGAAAAATCGCAGGGTAGATTTATTTCAACTTCTTTTCTATCCCTCCTGGACTAATACGATAGGTTAAGGGTGTAGTGTGGAGGATGCATGAGGAGGAGCGAGTGAATCTCGGATTTAAACTCTTGGATGTTGTATGAGTTCATTTTTTTAAGCAGCCGCCCGACTAGAAAATTTTTGATGAGCATGATCAGGACCCGATCAGGCATGCCTGATCAGGACCGTCTAAGGCATGTAATGCAGATGATGCATAAGGACCTGATCAGGAATGCCCGATCAGGACCTGATCAAGAATGCCTGATTACTTGATTTGGAATCAATTAGGCTCTGTTAATCTGAAATTATGGGGTTAAAAGCAGATAATTTAAAAAAAATTAATATATTAATATAAGATGAGTATATTTGTTTTTATACGCTTTATATTAGCTTCACCTGTATGTATGTGTGTATGTATGTATGTTCTATGTAAACAAATCTTGCAACTTGATTTTGACCCACTTCTATATAACCGATAAACTTCAAATTTTGCACATATGCATAGTTCGCGTGACAATGCAATCTGACCATTTTGTAAGAAAATCAAGATGGCGGTTCCAAGATGGCGGTCGATTTTTGCTATTGTGTTCCCCGACCCCCCGACATGGGTATCAAATGAAACGGCATGACAGGTAGAATACAATTAGCTGTATGGCGTCATTCCAAATTCAAAATGGCGGCAAACAAAATGGCGGACTACCTTTTTCTTTACAACCTACTCGATATGGGTATCAAATGAAAGGGTGTGACAATTAGAATACTATTATCTGTGTGGCGTCATTCCAAATTCAAAATGGCGGCCAACACAAAATGGCAGATTATCTTTTTCTTTACAACCCACTCGGTATGAGTATCAAATAAAAGGATGTGATAATAGAATACTTTTCCCTGTGGGGCGTCTTTCCAAATTCAAAATGGCGGCCACCACAAAATGGCGGTTTACCTTTTTCTTTACAACCCACTCGGTATGGGTATCAAATGAAAGTGTATGACGAGTATAGTATAGTAAGCTTTGTGATATCGTTTTAAATCTAATATGGCGGTCACTACAAAATTTCCGAACACATACATATAATAGACTAAAAAATAGAAAATAAAACAGTTTAAAAAAACTTAAAAATACGCTTTTATTTTAAAATGAAATTAAAAAATGAAATGGGGCGCTAGCTAAAAGTTCCGGTGTTAATAAAATAAGAATATAGAGAGCCCCACGCTTTTTTACATTTCGAAAGGTAGGTTGTTTTCTTATACTGGCTGGAGCAATAAAAACTTTACATTCAAAATTATTTTTTACTTTTTAGTTCATTTTAAAATAAAAGCGTATTTTTTAGTTTTTTTAAACTATATTTTTTATGACTTTGGATGGGATGTTATGGCGGCTTGAAGGCTTCGAGAAAAGTTTTCAATAGTAATAATAAGAATTATATTTCATTTATGCGGGATCCGGTGCGGGGACTTAGTCTGGGTTCCAATTCTTGATGGGATTTGCATACTAGTTTTGGTGTAAGCATACTTTTAGGGATGCAGATTTTTTCGTTGATCTTCCGCAACGATAGCGCTACGTAAAAAAGTTTAATGCCATTTGATGGGAAATATCGCGATCTTTAATTTTGCTTATTACGACTTGCCTCGAAAAACCAACGGTTTTCGAGATAATCGCGAAAAAACCGCGAAAAACTGACATTTTCTCCATTTTAACCAAAATAGCACCAAAACTACAAGTCCTATGAGAAAAAGTATTATTACCTTTTTGATGGAAAATATCGCGAGGTTTAATTTTGGCCCTAATAACCTGCTTCGAAAAACTCAAGGTTTCAGTTTCAATAGTTCCTATACGAGAATTGCTTTTCGAATAGCATTCAAGAATACAAAATGTTTGAAGTGTACGATAGCAACCGTTCGGAATATGTCGTATGCGACATAAACTAATCGAAATTCCAGGTCGTTTAATCACTGAAAAACTGATGAAATTATGAAGAGTCCTACAAGATAGGCATGTTATGTTAGCAGTGTCAATATTGGCATGGAGCTAGGCATTGACCACAAAACTATTCACACCATTTACAGATTAATAATTTTACTAAAAAACGCCACGAACTTTTTACCTAAAAATGAAAAAGAAATAAAATATAAAACCCCCATTCAACAAAAACCCGATCAAAACTAATCCTTTCGGTCACAGAAGTACAAATAAACTTCACAACTAATTCCAACAACACAAATTGTGATTGTCTCTTGCGAACAATAGGGATGGACTCTCTTGAAATTGTTGGTGGTAAGGAAGGAGGATCTTTCAAAATTAGAAATCGATACCAAGAGGGAATGGCAGAGATGAACTGATTCGACACGAGTTTAATTGACTGATTACGAGCCATATAATTGATATAGTCTCCTTTAATTGGGGCCAAATTAAGGAGACGACCCCTAACTCTTCAGGATTCCAAGGATTCGATTGGAATTGCTGATAATTTTATAAAGGCTCCCGTCCCACATAAATATAGACTAGAAGAGTCTTTCCCAAAATAAAGCTTTAAAATTTATAGCCTCCAGTTTGCAAAACGACAGCTCACAATGATACGTCTGGGCAGTAAATTGTCTCTGGTGCATCTGGCTGGGCTGTCCTTGTATCTGCCAGGCCAACTCCTAACCCAATTTTCACCGATTCAGAGCAATTTTTCCATTACTTGGCACAACTGGTGTACTTGCATGTTTTATTGAATTTTTCCTGTTGCTTCCAATCCGTCGTCATCCATTTTTCTTTTAGTATACATCCATTGTAAAATATCCACTTCGTCGTCGTCTCAGATTTATGTCCTTCAAATTGAGAAAGACAGGACACTGTGAGACATCGGACTTTATGCTATGCCCGAAAAATATGGGCAAAATAGGGTGGGCTTTTGTTTTGTGTCTTTTCTCTGTGCCCTCGAGAGAGAAGGGTGGGATGAAAATTCTATATATACATATATGCAAAAGATAGAAAATCCTATGAGCAGTATTTTATGTGGCAGGAGTTGGGGCATCGTTCATTTCAGGCTGATGAGCAAATCTTGTAACGTGGACGTGAATCCTTCGAAATACAAATCTCTACTCAAGTCATGCTATCACAGCAGACGTAAGTCCTCCGGGTAGGAATAAGAAATCTTCAAGATTTTTGTACCGTTAAGCTACTTGGTATTCTTCTGCTTTCTGTGCTCGTTATATGGTCGTTCCAGGATATCTAGCACATATAATCCTGGTCAAAAGTACTTTTGGCCTGAATTCGTAAATATGCCGGTACTTGAACTTTGTTTTGTATTAAGGATACTTTAGAGATATTCCTTTAAGGGATATTTTCTTTTATAATGATTTCCCCAAGACACAAAAATTAAAGTTAATACTGTGTTTTTTTACTTAGGCTTTTATGCTTGTTATTTTTGACTATCAATTTCACAAGGTGAAATTGAAGGGCGATGTTTAGGAGTCGTATTTTTATATTATATGAATTTGGTTAATAGAATGTTGTGGAAATATTTTTCTTTACCCAAAGTTGAAAAGGCAACTAAAGAAAATGCTTGTAAATTTGATATAATCTGTATAAAACAATAAAAATCTATAAATTTTAAAAATTTATTTAAAAAAAGTAAAATCAAAACATGTTTGTGGTGAAAATGTTGCATCTTGTATCAATCAATATGTAAGACACGATCTCGATACTTTACTATCATTCATAAAATTTTGATGTGAAGAATGGTAAATTGTGGGTGACCAATAATGAAAAAGGAGTTACATAGACTGAGAAGTATAATAATTGTCCTGAAGTAATGAAAACCAAAACGAAATAAATGAAGAGGAATCTGAGAATTGGGAAACCAGAAACAAACAAAGAATAGTAAAGCCCAAGTGAAGAAGAACGATGATTGTAGGCATCAGGCAACAAAAGAGCGACAAAACAATAGTAGCTGCCAGTAAAGCGCCTATCCCGCAAAGCCCACCCGAACGGGGGAGAAAATCCTTAACACACTGGAAAACAAGGACAGTATACTAGAAGGTGGGCAACCTTTTTATAACATGGGCCAGATTGAATGTTACGATTTTTCCGCGAGCAGTAGTAGCCAATTGGTACCTTCCTGTGACCTGTAATATTTTTATTTTAGAGCTGAGCCGGACTTACACGAGGCAATACAGTACAGTCCCATACACGATGGTAAATTTTACTGAGGCCTCAATTTTTTTAAATGTCCCGGTTCAAAAATAATGTCCTACAGCTGGTATATGGGTGTGTATCGATATAAATGAAGCGAGGTGTAATAGTAATTACGTAGTGGAGAGACAAGAGTTTCTTCTTTCTTACTTCTTTTTGGGGCAGTAAAATTCAACTTAAAATGAGGCGAGGTGAGGTGAGGATGTAAATACGAGAGATATTTCTTATTTTTTTGCGGCAGTAAAATATCCAATTTGAGCTGAGACGAGGTGAGATTTTAAATACGAACTGGAGAGGCATTTCTTACTTCTTTTCAGGCAGTGGATTCCCCAACTTGAAATTAGGCGAGGCAAGATTGTAAATAAAGACATTTCTTATGTCTTTTGTGGCATATAAATGTAGATACATTGTGGAGGCATAGATTTCTTACTTACTCTGAGGCAGTTTAATGCATATAAGCTTCTTTCTTTAATTTGCTGGTTTTTCGCATTGCAATGGCCCCTCGCCTAATTTGCAGTATGACATTGTACTGGCTCAAAAGAAAAAAGAGGCACCCAACACTAAATTTTTAGTCTGCATTTGAAGTGAGCGATGCTTTAATGGGGTAAATCACACTATCGATCAGTCGGTCCTCAACTCAAACAGGTTTGTGTATAATGTAGGTATAACCCTCTAAATATTCATTTTACTGCCTCTTTTTCGTGCATCGACACCCGAATGAGATGGGAGTTACTCATAGTTTTCTCAGACCCCCGATATCGAATTGTGTTAGTGTGATGGATGGGTGAGTCTGACAAATTTTCTGAGGCAAAATGAGGAAAAAACAAACTTCCCTGCGACCTTTTGTCTATAAAACCGGTTTGTGTAAGTGTAACTGAGCCCAATGGATTCAATTTAAACTAGACGAAATACATCGAAAAATACTTTTTTATAATTTCTTCTAAACATCCCGCGGGCCGGATAAAAACTTTCCGCGGGCCGTAGATGGCCCGCGGGCCGGAGGTTGCCCACCGGGCACTAGATGACTACACCGGATGAAACTTCATCAGGACGACTCCGTTTCTCCACTCTCTTCTTGACGGTATTTCGATGGCAAGCGCTTCCTGAATATCAATCTAAGTGAAAGGTAATCGAAAAGCTATAGCAACCACACCCTCGGATAGCAATTCCAAGATGTTATTATGACCGAAGGGTGCCAAACTGCTAACTCTGCTCAATCATCCTTATACTAGCTCATTCAGGTGACCTCAGACGGCGCATCATAATAAACCAAAGTTTTCTATACCCCCGAATGTCACTAGATACATGTGCCTTTATAATAATCGAAGGGCGATCATGAAAGAAATTAGCTGGGTTGTGGGTTTGACCTTTATGGTTCACACGACCAACTTTCCATTACGGTGAATGCTGTATGAATCGATATTTTAATAAATAACCAAAAACAATAACAAAGAAAAGGAAGCATTTATACTACTATTTTTCTTATTTTTGTTTCAAAGCTAATTTTGACACAATATATTGTATAATATAATTACAAGTACAGGATTCGGATTTTGAAAATGTTGAGGTTATGTCTTCTGAGGAAAATTTATGCGTTTCGTCTCCCTCTCCACGTCCAAGTTCATCAGTGTCGTCCTGTGCATCAAATGCCCAACATTTTCCTTTCGAAAACCATATACAGCTGTTGAACCTAGTGTTGCCTGCTCGAACACATTTCCACTTTTTTCAAAATATAAATCAAGATCGACGGCTAACTCTGAAACTTTATCACCATCACCAGAAAATCCATATTTGCCTGTAAAATCAGGGAAAAATAAAAGATCGCAGTCTCTGTCATTTTTTATTGACACTTTGAACGATAAAGGTGAAGTGGAGAAAAATTAAGATCTATCAAATTTAATTTTTGGGTACAATTTACCAGGTTGGATTCTGTTCATGTCAAAAATTATTTACAAAAGTAGTAGATAATTTGATTATCTAAAAAAATATTTTTACAAAAATTTTATAGGACTCAAGGTTTCCGAGAAATAAGGAAAACCATTATTCACCACTAACAACAAGATGGCGGCCGAACGTCACGCCTCCGGATCCCGAAAACTCGGTTTTACAAACCCAACCAACATTCCCCATTCCCCTACACATTCAAAAAAAAAAATTGCTGTTTACATAAAATGTTCAGATGGCCCTTTTTTTGCACCATTTTACTGGACTACATGCATTTATGGCCGATGTTGAAGAACTTTTTGATCCAATATGTGAACTTATAAATAAGTGTCAATCATCTGATTGTTCAGTTGCGGATGCTGTGGACCTTTGGCTATCTATAAAACTTTCAGAGAAATTCGATACGAAATATGGCGAAAAATTGCAATCACGAAAAGATATGGCACTGAATAAATACGCTCTAGCAGCTTATCATTTACATCCTATATACGACGATAATAAATTGGCAAAAAATTAACATTTTCTTATTTAATAAACTTGATCCTAGTGGATTAGAAAAATAGAATAGTTTTAAAAGATAAACCTCATTTTCAAGAAATTATTTGAAAAATGTATAGCAAAGCCATTAGTTTCTTTTTTGAATATGGCTGCGATGCATCATCCGACTCTTTCTCATTTAGCCTAATAAAGCTTTTGCAGATTCCAGCTTCATCTGCCCCTATAGAAAGACACTTTTCTCAAGTTGGTCATACGTTCTTTCTTTGAGTCGAAATCGGTTGACCTTCGCATTAGGTCAAAAAACATATATTGTACGTTTATTATTCTTTAAGAATTTTAGATATTTTTTACATTGATGAAAGTGACTCTGAATAAAAATAATAAAAATGATATTTTCTGATGATTTAAAATAGCTGAACAAACATTTTCCATTTATATTTACATCCAAAAATTCATTTACATTTTCTACATTGTATACGTGTAGAAAATCTAGACAAAAAATTATTGGCTACATCGAATTGTTTACACGTAGAGAATGAAGTGGTCTACATCAAGTAGATTATGACGCACAACGCTGGTTAAATATAATAATTTATTTTTGTCGATATATGGTATATAATACTTCAAACTTGTCACACTTGGCTGAAGTCTTTTCATTTAAACAAAAAAAACGACTTGGCCGAATGTTATGAAAATTTTTTCAGATCATATTTTCGTGCAGGAAAAAATTACCACGTACGTACGCCCATGCACACGCATAGACACGCACTATATTCCGCGAATAATTCGTCGGATGTTTTTGTTAAGGGCGTCAATTGTTTGTGGATCGTTGGAGTAACAACGGTCCTTAATATTTCGCCATGAAAGAGTCCATCAAAAAGAAACCAACGGTTGGCGCACCTTTTATTTTCAAAATTGTCTTAAATTAAGACATTATTGACACAACTGTATCATTTTTAATTGGTAACACTTCGAGTGGTGACCCCTATAGAGTATCTTTTATCGACCTATGACGGTATAAGAAAAATAATTAGTTAAAAAAAACTTAAAAATACGCTTTTATTTTAAAATGAACGTAAAAAATAATTTTGAATGTAAAGTCTTTATTGCTCCAGTCAGTACATGGGAACAACCTACCTTCCGAAATCAAGCTCAGAGCGAAATTAATGAAGTTATTGGTGGAAATTATAAATATAACTTACTTCAATGTAAAAAAGCGTGAGGCCCTCTTTACCAATATTCTTCTCTTTTGAATACTGGAACTTTTCGTTAACGCTCCAAGCACTTATCAAGTGCATTGAAACTAAACTAAACTAATTTCGCTAAAATTCAAGACCAACCTAAAGGTTATTTTTTACTCCACACTCGACACAGTAAATACTTTTGCATTATGTAGCACTTGCTGTAGAAGGAATAATCGCACATTTGAGAATGACAGCACTATTGTTATATTACAGAGAATATTCCCGAGACGAGATCCTTAATTTCACCTACTTCTGTTTAAATGACATATTTTACAAAACAATTTATGGAATTTACCTATAACAAGAAACTTCTTAACTAATATTAAACGAATATTTTATTCAAATTAATTTCTTTGTAACCATTATAAGAGTGTTAATACTGAATTATTTGTCCATCGAAATTTATTGCCAATCATCGTTTTCTACAGACTACACCAAAACTCAATGAATTACTAATGAGCTTCATTACTTTACTTCTAGCTGCTGCATATTAGAAATTCATTCATGCATAAAGCGAGGAGCTGGAGTTGTAAAATTATTATTATTATCATTATTAACTAGAAAGTTCTTCTCCAAGAAAATAGGATGGAATCAATGCATTTCTGCAGACTGAACTACGAGTATCAGAGCCATCACATCTTGGTCTGCTTTTTGATACGATTTTAAGGCGATTAGGTGCCTCTACTTGTTCAGGAAGTGCATCAGAGCGAACAGGTTCCGAACCTTCCATTGAATCATTCAACCGTTCAAAGCATTTATAATATTAAATAAGGTAGAAAACAACGTTAAAAATATTCGTTTACTCTCTTTCCATCTAAAGTCTATTTGAGAAGCTTTTCACTTACAAAAAAAAATACACCAAAATACGCAATTATCGTACTTAAGTAATTGTGATGAGAACGATAAAATTTAAGCGAAAATTAAAGTAATTAGAGAACCCTTTTGCTCTTGATCCTTTTTCCGTGTGACTGACAGTCGGAACGTAAGGGCGAGTGGCGGGGAGGAGAAAGGTTTGAAACCAACTTCACGCCTACTATGCTTTGTACCTTTCACCATGAATCATGACTATTGAAGTCATACGTGGCGCTTGAAATAAGGCGATGACAACACGTGTTAAAATGTCCCCAACTCATCTGTGTATGTTATTTAGAGAAGAAGACATTTAAGGACGACACTAAGGATCCAGCAGGAAAAACCTCTGCCACCGTAACGCTTTCAGGTTAAGTATTTACGTAAAGTGTTTAAGTTTTGAGAATATACTTGAATGACGGAGTGAATGAATGAATGAATGGAGGTGGAGAGTCCTTCAGGCAGCATTATTTGAAATTTAAAAAAAAGGAAAGATAGAAACATCAAATTCACGAATGGCACTTCACAAGAAATGAAAACTGAAAATGTAGTCTTTAATTATTATAGTTGGCTTGGAGAGGAATAATCTTCAGATGGAAAAATGAACTTATTTAAAACGAGAATTAAAGGATGAGGAAGAGGTGCATGCTTGATGAGTGCAGAATGGGATGGAGTGCAATCATAAAAAGTAATGTTCCATATAAAGAAGGCATGGTGCAGGCACGAGAGTAATTTTCCAGCTTTTTAGTAAAACCTTTCTACTTTCGACTTTCAATCTCGACAATGGTCCACTTATAAACCAAGCACTTGACCTATAACAAAAATAGTCAAGTTTCTACTCCTCAAAAATTTATTTTCAAGTCATTAAAAAATTGGTTGTTGATGATTTGGGAAATGGTAGTGAATAGTGTGTGTCTACTGATGATATAAGATCGTGAATTGTAACAAATATATGTACATATGTAAGTAGCGATTTCAACGACTTAAAAAAATTATTTTACTTGATAGAATAATTTGTTTAGAAAAAAAGTTTAACTTTCTTTAAATAATGAAAAAACACTATCCACAACATAACCAATATATGACTGTATCATGACCAACTAGTATTACGTAAAGAATATTATTTCCTAGATGTAAATGATTCACATTTGAAATTTGCGTTATGTTACGATTTTAAATTTGAAATCATAGAATAATAGAATCATAGATAAAGATTTTTTTAATGTAGACTAGAAGTCAGAGGTAAACCACTTTACACTGTCGACAGTCTCATTATCGAGTGCAATGTAGGGCAGCAAGCTTTAGTCGGAAAGATAGTAGAAAGAAGATTAAAGAACTGCCAGCACCAACCACGTAATTTTATTCCACCACTCCCATCCAATACTACCGCGACAGGACGCTGAGTCCGGTGATCATACAGAATATGGCTTATTACGTTTACAGACGAGCTTCTGTTTACAGGCGAGTTTACAGAGGCTTCTGTAGGGAATACAAGAAAGAAAGGTGTGAAAATCGGACAACTGGAAAGACCAAGGGGCCTCTGCCTCTGGGTATAATTGAACCAAATACCTCTGTGTTGGTGAGCTATAGTCAGAAAGAAGAAGAAAGCCCAAAGCAGCCAAACTTACTTAGTAGTCCATTCAAAATGCGCGTCAAAATGGGTGTCGAAACATAAAGGGTGTTCTACACCATCAGTTAAGTTGTCTATTCCGTCTCAGTTTCAGTTCAACTGTCAGTTAAACTGACATGTGGACATGGAAAATCTAAAGAGGATACTAAACTGAAAACTGAACTGAGGCTCCATTGGAATCTCATCGAGCCCAGTTCAGTTAATAGTTCAAATGCGAAGTAACTGACGACTGACTCCTTTGCTCTTTTTTTTCCTAGGCTTATTTAGTGATAAATATAGCGCTACAGCAATAAGGCAATACTCATCCATGATCCCAACGAAAACTCTGCGATGAGCAAGTTTCAAATATGTCAGCTAAACACAAAACTAAGAACTGAACTGATATGGAACTGATCGTCTAGCAACGCAGCACAAAATTAACTGAACTGACAGTTGAATTACACAAAAAAAACTGAAACTGAGACTGAACGAAAAACTGATCGGATGGTGTAGAACACCATTAACACCGTTAATAAATTGGAACCCTATATGTTTTTTGGGTCGCTGATCACGAAAATCGCTGGTTGTACTGCTGGTGGATTGTGGATTTTGTAGTGACCGCCATATTGGATGTAAAATGACGTCACACAGCCTATTGTACTATACCCGTCATACACTTTCATTTGATACCCATACCGAGGGCGTTGTAAAGAAAAAGATATACCGCTATTTTGTGTTGGCCGCCATTTTAAATTTGGAATGACGCCATTTGGAATGACGCCACATTCTAATTGTCACACCCTTTCATTTGATACCCATATCGAGTGGGTTGTAAAGGAAAAGGTAGTCCGCCATTTTGTGTTGGCCGCCATTTTTAATGACGCCACACAGCTAATTGTATTCTACCTGTCACGCCCTTCCATTTGATACCCATGTCGGTGAACCTTTTTTGATTTTTCTTGTAGGATCTCTTAAAAGTTTATTCACTGCGTTCGCACTTCTTCCAATACTTTTAGCGATTTCTTGGTTGGAAATGTCCTCTTCGTTAAACACCTGAATTTTTCATTTCTTTATTGAACAGCCAGAGATAAAACTCTCAATCCAGTTCCTTACAACTGAATCGATGCTAATAGCTTGGAGTTAAGTCATCAGAACGAGGTGACACACTCTATCAAAAGCCTTGGAGATTACCTAAAGCAACCAGGCCAAATTCAAGCTAATAGTTTGGCTGAGGTGTCCGGTTAGGCGCACAGGATTATTGTCTCCACGATATTGGAGAGATTGCAAGTATTTGCTATTGGTAGGTAGTAGGAGAGTTGTTAGGGTCACCTTTTTTATATGGGCTGAAGGTAGGCTCATTTTCAAAAGTCTGGTTAAACTTCAGGGAAGTACGATATATTTAGCCAGAGGTGAGGCAAAGATTTTTTCCGAAGGGACTTGCTCGTAGGCGTGGCATAGCATTTTATTTATGTGAAAGACTAGCGCTCCAGGAGCAATGTGACAAGCAAAGAAGAATACGAGGAGAATAGAGGTGCTACAATAGAGTGTCTACAAATTATAAATTTCTTCTTCAACATTTAAGCATCGCTGTGGGAAACTTTATCAATTTAAATTTTAAATGAAAAAAAAATAATTGTGTGTTAAAGAACACCAGACAGAAGTGGAGCTGTCAATATAATATTGACGAAATAATAATCTTTAATACACAATTTTAATTTTTTAAATAACCGACTCCTCATTTTTACTTTACCGATGCCTCTGCCATCTATGAACAAATTTAAATAAATTGTAAATATTTTCCTGCTGGTTTGTAAAATTTATTTATATGGCATCACTTAATTGCTATCATGGCTGTCGCTGTCAGCTACTCTGTTGAAGCAGTGTGGAAAATTGTGAAATTCATCAGCTTAAGTTATTAAAATCAAAAATGTTAAATGAAATAAAGTGGAAACTGAATTATTATTAGCGTACTTATGCATTCATTCAATTATGAAATTAGTGTTACAAAACTTGCACATTAAAGTGACAGCTGTAAACTAGTGAGAAGGTAACTTCCGTTTCATACCACTGTCCTTGTTTTTGTGGCCAATTCTGAATTTACTCGTATCTGCTCGAATCCCCAGAACGGGAGAAAGGAACTTTCACTTCAAAATCCTCGGAACGGGAGCAAAGAAGTTTCACTTCAAAATGCAAACAACATGCAGCTAGTGATGATTTCCACAGGTACCTATTTACTATAGATTTCATGATTAAAAATGCGAATTTTACTGTAGCTGTTGCTCATACAAACCACAATTGTGAGTCTAAATTATTTAAAGGTAATTTATTTCGCATTTCCCGAAACAGCCCTATTGAACAATTAACATGAATGCCTAAGAATTATTACAGATGACCCCTTTAAACTACTAGAAATCCTAACTAATTCATTAAATGGCTTTTTTACATAATAACATGCTTCTTGCTACAGGGATAAAAACTTCTCCCTCATATCTGTTGTGCATCGATACCATCCCTCTAATTTTTGGAATGCATCAGAACCTAATAATTATTTTATGATAAATTTATCAGTTCGGAAAGACTTAAGCCGCAAGCCCTTAAATTGAGATATTGCCTCTGGACTGTAATTACTTATTAACTGTAGATGGCTGTAAACTCCATTTAAGAGACGAAACTGCAAAAGTATCTACTATAGACCAGGTCTAGTCTAGTGCACAAACGTCCGCACATATCGGTTGGAATTCCGGAACGTATCATTAGGTGAAGGAATTAGAAGCTCTCGAACGGAGAAGCCTATTAAAAATTAACATGGGAACACGGACTCCACGAACTGTGCAGTCCAGGGACTAGAGACCGACATTTACTAAAAGCTCCCTAAATGTCCCGTCAAAAGCCCCACAAGGAGCATATGTTATTGTCTATGTTGCTCAATTTTAAGTACCAACACATACGCTTTTAAATGACCCAACATTTCCTATTGAAGGATGAGCTGTAAACTGTTCCACACTCTTGCCCTGCCCAGCATTGGAGCCGATGTTGCCTAGGGTACGCCACAGTGGTTGGGGGTGGCTGGCTGTTGTCTTCCCTTGGTACTGTGAAAAACGAGGACACCGGAGCTCCATCGGGCTCGCCCGTGGGAATGATTTCGGATTCTTGTCGTGTGTCTATCATTATAATCACGGATGTGCTTTCGTAAAATACAAGAGGATATACAAGAAACAAATCTACGTCTCAGGCCCTCTGATGGTATAGCGAGGAAATGCCAATTACTGTTATACGGTCATGTACTTCTACGTGTAGAGGGTAGAGCCAGTAACGCCAAGCCAAGTGATGTAGAACTTACGACAGCTACAGTTATATATACTGCTGCACCCCCAGTCTACATTATACACACCCCCACACTATACTACTAGAGAGCACACCAGCCAGAAGGCACGTATAAGTCAGGAAGGGATGTTGGGCTTAATTCCATAAAAGTTTGATCGATTTTCGTTTCAACTTCGTTCGTCTGCACTTCAATGAGGCACTGTCTACTTCTTCTTCTTGTGCCTGGTGCCTTGTGCCTCGGTTCGCCCAAAAAAGTTTTTCGTAAAATTTGCCATTCTGAGCCCTTAACGCAAGGCTACACGTTCCTGAAGGGTTGATTGATTGATTCTGTTACGTCTGTGTTGCTGAAAACTTGAATTTTTCAATTTCATTCCGAGTTTGAATAAGTTTCCCCCAAGTTTCTCTTAAATGTTATTACCAATAAATTATTAAAAAGAATATTTTCAAGTGGAGCTCTCGAGTATTGAATATAACCTTTTAACGAGAATTATAAAGATGTCGAGTTTATTATTATTATTTATTGAAACTGATAGTGCAGATAGATAACTGTTGGATGTTGCAAAAGTTTTTGGTGACAAAAGGTAGTTGGAAATATTTTATACCAGAGGGTCAGGCGAATGGTATTTCTGTTTTTGTTCTTAACTCAGAGTATCTCAAAGGCGAAAGAAGAATTTCAATTACAAAGAATCAATTATGACATATCAACTGCTAGTGAAAAAAATCAATACCATTACTACCTTGAACACTACTACAAGGTGGTGCAAAAGTCGCATATTAAGGCGTCATTCGTAGATGCTTGAATTTTCATACTTGACATACTCTAATAGCAACTATTGGATTTTAGCAACCGTACTCGTATTTCTATTATACACCCAAGGTAAGTAAGTGAAGGATTGCAATACTACAAAATGATAGTCCTCTACCTTGATTGTGGGTCTCGCATACGAAGCCACTATGTACTTTATTTAGTTGTGCTTTAGTTAATGTACAGTCCCAGTTTTCGCAACGCCCTGCCCGCCTTGGTGACAGCAGTGACAGCATCTAGTCAGGGGCGGCGAAGCGCATGGGGATGGAAGGAAAAGTGCACACGCAGTTTCGCTTTGGGTGGGGAAATCCACACCCAAAATATTTCATGTACATACACCTAATAACCCAAACGTTGAAGAACTGCCTAGTTCGCTGCGAACAAAGAACGAGGTCGTGGGCCGTACACAAGCATGGATTTTCATACGAAAACTAAATATATTATATTAGAGCTATTAAGAACTTATAACTATATAGCCTAAGGTTTTTAAACTCCATCCGACTAGCATTTAACAAGGATTGTCTCAGGGGCTTGCCAATAGAAAAATTTTCCCGTAGGTTCCTCTTGAGGATCCCATGAGGCAATGAGGCATGTCAAGAGAAGGCTTCGCATGAACACCCCACAAAAAAAACCAGCGATACTGAAGTGAGATATGCCTTATCAGTTTCTCATAAGGGCCCTATAAGGCAAACCAAATGAAATAGGACAATCCCAACATCTGCCTAGACCGGTTCTGGTTCCATCACAAAGGTCAAGCAGCATTGGACGTGATTAGTTCTCAGTTGGGGGACCACGACACTCGCGTTTATCTGTTCCCGTGTTCCCCACCCACAATCATTATGCTCCGCCGCCCTTGCATCTAGTTGTAATGTTCTTCCAATGCTGCCTAAGTCTTCTGTGTATTTGTGGCATTGTCTCTTTTTTCAACCCGAATTTGAGGATCAAGCCAAACCATCCCGTTGTCGGAGTCCAATATACAATATTAATTTGTCTAGACAGTTTTCCTGATATCTTTACTCGGCTTGAGATATTGGCTACAATCAACCTATACGTTGATCCATTCCATCCAATTAAATACCTCCAACTCTAACCTCATGTGGAGCGTGGAGAACTCCTATTATCTCTTCACAACTCCCCTGACTGTTTCATAAGCTCCAGAATATTCTCGGGCGTACAGCTTTTGTTTCCCCACAGCATCCTGCAGACTCTGTGCAAGGAAGCGGATAGAACCCGTGGGGCAGCGGGGGGGGGGGGGTGGGGTGCTTACAGGGTAGTGATGTCGTGGATTAAGGGCAAGCGTTCCCCAATGATTACCTGCCCTGTAATGCTGCACGACATAGTATGAACCCTGTTCCCACAGAACCGGAACATGGATAGCCTGCCTGCAGTAAACGTGGATGAAGCAGACATCCCAGAGGTAAGGGAGGAAGAAATTGTGGAAGCCGCGAAGAGGATTGCCGTTGGAAAAGCCCCTGTGCTGGACGGTATACCGAACAGAGCGGTGAAGCTGGCAGCCAGTATGGCATCAGGTGAGTTCGCCCCAGTATTCACAGCGTGCTTGAGGGAAGAAGTGTTCCCTGAGCAATGGAAGCGCCAAAAGGTTGTGCTCATCCCCAGGGGACCCGTCGGCTTACAGGCCGATATGTCTTCTCAACACTATAGGCAGGCTTTTCGAAAGGGGATATACAACAGACTAGTCCCAAGCGCCGGGGGGAAGGCGGTTTGTCGGAAAGGCAATTCGGTTTCAGGAAGGCTAGATCGACAACGGATGCTGTCAATATGGTGACTAGCCTTGCAAGGGCAGCAATGGATGTGAATAAGAGTTGACGTGAAAAGTGCTTTCATCACCGCGAGGTGGAGCAAGATCGTCGAGGCGTTAATAAAACTTGATACACCGAAGTAAAGAAGGGAAAGAATTCCTTGTAGGTACACTGCGAGTCACACGAGGGAATAAGGGAGTGTAGGACGGTTTGCGGAGTCCCCCAAGGCTCCGTCCTAAGCCCTCTTTTGTGGATCATCATGTACGATGAAGTACTGGCGCTATGACTCTCGCGAGAAGCGGTCGCTATTGGGTTCGCCGATGACATCGGGGTAGCTATAGTTAGTAGGAAAGCGACTCGACGAAACCGAGATATTCGCGAACGAAGCGATATGGGAAATAAAAACCGGGTTCGAGAAGTAGTGCTAATCAGCAAGCTGAAAAAGGTAGAGACCATAGCGGTGAAAGTAGGTGACCAGGTCATCCGCTCCCAGCCCGCAGTTAGGTATTTGGGAGTGATGATTGACCGAAAGCCCAACTTCGGGGTACACTTGGCCTTCATAGCGGAAAAAGCTTCCGCCATCAGCGCAGTACTCGCAAGGATGCTGCCTAATATAGGGGGCCCCAGGCCAAGCCGACGCCTCCTCATCACAACAGTTGTTAGTAGGAATATGCAAGAGGGGTGTCCAAGGAAACACGGCGGACTCTGGCGCGCAGCCAGTCCATCGCACTTTGGCAGAGGAGGTGGGACGAGTCTACCGAGTGGGCCGATGGACCCATAGACTCATACCAAATGGGGAGAAGTGGGTTATAAGGGAACATGGGGAAGTGAGTTATTACCTCACACAGTTCCTCAGTGGCCATGGAGGTTATAGAGCATACCTTCACCGCTTCAGGTTGGACGATTCACCATTCTGCCCGGATTACTCGGACGATGAAGGGGACGTGAAGCATGTCTTCTTTAAATGCCCAAGGTTTGCAGAACACAGGACTGCGTTAGAAGCAGTTGCTGAAGTACAGCTAACTCCTGAGAACATCTTGGACCATATGATAAGGTCGGAGGATGTGTGGGGAAGGATGGAATGGCGCTAAAGGATATACACCAGAAGCTTAAGCATTACGAACCCCAAAGTAACAGAGAAAGGAACAGAAATTCCAGGAGAGATAGCAGCTAGGAGCTAGATGGGTAGACTGTTCTGGCTCTGGTGAGCACCTTTAATGGATACTTTTTTTAAGGGTCGGCGATGACGGTGCTTTTGTACCCTAAACCTCGCCAAAGAAGGGATCTATAGTGTTGGAAAATTAAATTTAGGAAAATAATTGGGAAGGATATTACCCTCATTATTAGGACTTTTCGACAGCACAAATGGGCTTATCTCCCACATATACAACTAACTAGTTACCCCATTGATCTACCTCCCCCAATGATTCTACCTACTTTTCAATGACTCTTATTTTAAATTTTCTTCTTTTTTTTAATGATTTCAGAAAGTCAATGGCTTTTTTCGGGTTGTTTTTCACCTTATTTTCACTCTACCTTTCAGTTTTTACGATACTAAAAGTTGTATGCGAGGGGGTTAGTGTCTAAAGCTGTTACAAGAATTTTAATTCCCTTTAACGACACACACACACGATTTTTTTTATTAATATTTCAACCTCTCAATTCACTTAACCTTGACAATTTACCTCCAATATAAAGCCGCAAAATTGTAAATGTTTCCAAGAAAAGGGCCTTGGAATCCTTTTGATGTGAACTTCAATATAAAAACAGTTAATCTGTGCAGAAAATACCTTAATGATGGAAATTTCTTTTATTGTTTTTTTTTCCTTTTATTTTCGATATTTATAAAATTGCTTTGCCACAAAAATCGCGAAAAAAAACTCGCAATATTCCATCAGTGTCACACTTAGCCGAGAAACATTTGTAGGCTATCAACTTGGGTAAAAGGGAAGCAAGGAACAATATATATATATATAAAGGGACAGGACCTTCGAGTTGTGTTGTTATACTCGGGTGTATTTCGGTGAAAATATAGGACATCGAGGCATCGTAGCGTCGGGAAATCGAAAATCGAGGCATCGAGGAAGTGAAGGAAATTTTACAAGGGTATGAATTACGCGCTTCGTTAACTCCATTTACATGAAGCATTGACAGAAAGGAATTGGAAGTCTTCCGTCAAGTGGATGTATCCCTATTTTCATGATATCCTTCAATTCTGGAATTTTTTCGGTGAACGTGAAAGGATATCTTCTGTCTGTAATATATTTTTTTTTCTTCATTCCTATTGATCTGCACCAAATTGGGCATGTTGTATCGATTCGATAACATGATGTTGATGCTCGTCGTCGTTGTATCTGATAGATTTCGTATAGACAGCTTCACTGTGGGTGTCGTCCTTTCATGTGAACATTGCCACGGAAAAAAGTATTTATCGTGGTTCAATATATATACATACATATACTATATAGTATTGGGGCGGTACGGGGATGGTTGGCGGTAAAAATGAAAAGAAAATAACGAAAACGAGCGAGCACACACAGAGCTCTGCAAAATTGACACAAAATTAAAGAAATGCCAAAACGAAATGATAATAAGGCCGCATTCTATGGCATCGGAATTTCGGTATATATATGAGGGGAAGAGAAAATGGGGGCTTTCCTCCTTTTTGTTGTTATCAAACCTTATCCTGAATGCATGGAAAATTGCTTTTTGTTACTGGGAATATCTGTTGAATGTGAAAATTCGATTATAATTTTTGTAATTAAATTTCATCAATTGGAGATGATTTACTTTCGGATGGATACAACCAATCATTATTTTCCGTTTTTTCCTATTAATTTCGGTCTTTAGGATAATCGATATAAGTAGATCTATTTTTAGGTTATTCGCTGCTACACGAGTGAAACGTTGAGGAAATGCTTATCTTGATTATAAAATTCGTTCGGAATTTTTTTTTGTTGGGAATGATGTCGTTATCACAGTTGTTGAGGGTGGACAGGAAATTATATTTGTCGAAAATTTAAAATATCGTATTTCTGAGAAGATTGTTATATTATTAAAAAAATCTGCTTGAGGGGTCCAATATCCGTTTAATACGCTTATAAATTTTTAAGACCAATGAGCGCAGCTAACACAAATTAAGACTTGGTTGACTTATACTAAAGTCAATATAAAACAGTTTGTGCAATTGACAACTGATCTTTTTTATACAATTTGACAGCTAAGCGGTGATGAGAAGAATAACGTCTCGAAAGACCAAATCCAAATTATTTTGAGAATGCAACGAGCAGCCTTGATGAGCTAGCTGCTATCGGGCCACCTTTTTGTGAGAGTGTCGGGACATCAGGGCTTCGAGAGCAAAGAAAAATCTTACACCTTGGTAGTACGCAGATCTCCTTGGTCCAATACATCATTGAAAGAAGTTAGCAGAAAAAGAACTCATATAAAACTAGTTACATTCATATTGTCAACTAGTTGAGTCCGTGGTAGTGGATGGAATCTTCATAAGGATTTTCAGCTAATAAAACGTAGTTATGTTATGGATTCATATTTTTAGATGCATAAATTTTATAAAATGTTGCTCTTTACACTTAGCAGTCACTTTTATTTGTGACATATCTAGAATCCAAGCAAAAATTTGACAACAAGCAGTACGACTTTAGAGCAAAAAGATTTGCAAGCGACCTTCGTCCAAATAGAGGATCTCAACTAATAGCCCAGTTGTCAGAGACTTTGACCTAGCACAAAATGTGTCCTCGGTGAAAATTGGTACTTGGGTACTTTTTTGGGTGTAGAAAACGATAAGAAACTCTTTGCTGCTCTAAAGTGTATGCTAAGTTCACAATTTCGAAAGCAAATTCGAAAATTTGGTTTTTGCTTTATATACCGAAAAATAAACAAAATTTCAAAAAACTAATAGCGCCACGTGAAAGAGCGGAAAATTTTACTAAAATTGATATTATAACTTATTTTAAAAAAATTGTTGTATTAATATAAAAAATTATTAAAAATAAGAAGTAAATTCGAAAAATCTAAGCGCGCCAAAAAGCTGAATTTAAATTTTCTAGCAATGCGTTCGGGGAGAAACTAAGGTATTCTTGCCTAAAATGTACGCAAAAATAAAAGTAAAATGACAAGTAGAATACAATTAGCTATGTGGCGTCATTCAAAATTCAAAATGGCGGCCAACACAATATGGCGGACCACCTTTTTATACGCTTTATATTCGCTTCACCTGTATGTTGTATCTAGTATGTAAACAAATCTTGCAACTTGATTTTGACCCACTTCCATATAACCGATCAACTTCAAATTTTGCCCATATGTATAGTTCGGGTGACAATGCAATCTGACAATTTTGTAAAAAAATCAAGATGGCAGTGCCAAGATGGCTGGTGAATTTTGAAATTGGGTTCTCCAACATGGGTATCAAATGAAAGGGTATGACAAGTGCAATACAATTAGCTATGTGGCCTCATTCAAAATGATGGCCAACACAAAATGGCGGATTACCGTTTTTCTTTACAACCCACTTGATATGAGTACCAAATGAAAGGGTATGACAAGTAAAATACTATTAGCTATGTGGTGTCATTGTAAATTCAAAATGGCGGCCAACACAAAATGGCTGATTACCTTTTTCTGTACAACCCACTCGGTATGGGTATCAAATGAAAGGGTGTGACAATTAGAATACTATGAATTGTGTGGCGTCATCCCAAATTCAAAATTTCACCAACTCAAAATGGCGGTTTATCTTTTTCTTTACCACGCCCTCGGTATGAGTATTAAATGAAAGTGTATGACGAGTATAGTACAGTAAGCTGTGTGACGTCATTTTAAATCTAATATGGCTGTCATTACAAAATGGCGGACGACATATAATAGACTAAAATGTAGAAAATAAAAAATATAGGTTAAAAAAACTAAAAAATACGCTTTTATTTTAAAATGAACTAAAAAGTAAAAAATAATTTTCAATGTAAAGTTTTTATTGCTCTAGCCAGTATATGGAAACTACCTATCTTTCGAAATGTAAAAAAGCGTGGGAGTCTTTAGCTATATTCTTAGCGCCCACGCTTTTTACATTTCGAAAGGTAGGTAGTTTCCATATACATAGGTACTGGCTAGAGCAATAAAAACTTTACATTCAAAATTATTTTTTACTTTTTAGTTCATTTTAAAATAAAAGCGTATTTTTTAGTTGTTTTAATTATGTTAAAAAACTGCCGGCACCAGACGAGAGAAATGAAAGATTGCCGGCGGCCCGTGCGCGTCTTTCTTCTTCATCACATTCTCTGTGCCGGCTATTTTTGAAAGTGGGCGAAGATTTTAAACAAACCTTGTACAATATTTGAAGGCTTCATTGAGTTTATTGGGCCATGAGGTAAACGAAGTATGGTAAAATTAGCTTTGAGCGAGTACCTGTAGGCAGAATGAAAGATTGAAGCGATAGGAGGCGCAAATTATTTTAGGTAAAGTATGAGAGATGTGATCCCATCAAGTTAATTGTGATTTCAGATGGACGCCTAAATTTTTGATTCGATAGATGGAAAGAAAGAAGTATCTAATTGACTCCTGAACACTTGAATGAAACAGGATTAACACGAATTTAGCAATAACTAGGTGGATAGAGACTAGTGTTGGGTATAGGGCACGATTATAAAATGAGTTTGTAAGACATGCCTCTTTTTTTCTTTTGAGCCAGTGCAATGTCATACTTGAAATGAGGCGAGCTGCTATTGTAATGCCAAAATGCGAAAAACAAGCTAATTAAAAAAAGAAAGAAAATAAATAACAATGAAGAGCTTTTTTACGAGTTAAATTCCAATATGCATTAAACTGCCTTAGAAAGGAAGTAAAAAATCTATGCCTCCACAATGTATATTTACATTTTTCAATCCCACCTCGACAAATTTCAAGTTGGAAATTTTGTTGCCGCAAAAGAAGTAAAAAATGTCTCTCCAGTACGTATTTACAATCTCGCCTCATCTCATTTCATGTTGGAAATGTCACTTCTTTAAAAAAAGTAAGAAGTGTCTCTCCAGTACAAAATTTCACTCCCTCGAAAAATGTTAGAAATGTCTGTGGGTCAGTACCTCGTATGCGAGTTACTACAACATTTTTTGTTTTGTACTCGCCTCTCACCTTCCCAACAAGCCACAAGCAGCAGCTCGCATGCGACTCGGGCGTCAACTGGCACGATATTGGGAAAACACAGTAGCTCGTAAACCAAGGACTACGCCATTCTTCATGGCATTTTTCGTGCCTCGTGTTTTTGTGTTTCGAGTAGAGATTATAAAAACAAAAAATGGCAGACAGATGGACTTCCGAACAAAATAAAAAGTTTTGGGAGTTATACAAGGACCAAACCAACTTATGGAATTGTTTCGATCCTAATTATAAGAACAGACATGCGACTACACAAGTGCAATAGCTGTCCACTGTCAGGCCAGCAACTCGTATTGTGTATCCACGCCTTAAATTTGATATTTTACTGTCGCAAAAGAAGTGAGAAATGTCTCTCCGTTTCGAAATTTACAATCACACCTCGCTTGATTTATCTCGATACACGCTCATATACAAGTAGGACATTATTTTTGAACCGCGACTTTAAAAAAATTTAGGCCTCAGTACAATGTACCATTGTGTAAGGGCAATTGTACTGCCTCGTATAAGTCCAGCTCAACTCTATCGGCGACATCCCAGATGGCAATTTTCAACAATCAATGCCAATACGAAGCCTCTTTTGTCGCTTACCTGGGGTTTTAACTCGGTTGAACAACTTTCTTTTCTTTCCAATGCTTTCTTCAGTGCATGATATCGTCTGCTTGTTCTTAGGATTGTTACTTTTCTTAATGTAAGTAATTTGAGGAATTTTTTAATCTCCACGGGTTTCTCTCGAGTTAAAAGAATTTTCATAAATATTTAATTTGAGCTATTAACAAGTCTGAAAACTCCACAAGGATCTCTACCCAATTTCGAGTTTTTAAGGTCCTTATCCCGTAATCATAAACCATAAAGAAAATTCTGCCTTTGTAGGTCGCATTAAATAATTAGATCATTAAAATCAGAAAGAACATTCAGTCAAATTACACTATCGCAGATCCTTCCATAAATCCCCATAACTGAACTAGCGCAAATCCTTAAAACGAACCGCAATTAAAAAGCTTAACTCGCAACGAAACGAATGAACTTCCCATGATATTCGGTGCCGTTTTTCTTTAAAAAAAAAAGTTGTAAAGAAACTCTTTTTCGTCAGAGATAAGAAAGTTTAAAGGGAAAAAGTATCAAGGAGCTAAAGGCTTAACTTAAATCAGAGCATTAACAAGTAACAGGACGAAGGACAAGAGCATTGGATTACACAAAAAAAATCCTAGGGGGAACTGCAATGGATCTTGGCCATAGCTTGAAAGTTACTCAGGACTACAGGAAAAACCAACAATTGTTGGCTTTTTCTTTACGATGCGTTGTCGTGTCCTTTTCGAGTGCCAACAACAATTTATCCGCAGTTAAAGATTTCCTTTTGTTTGTAAAATTTAAGTTTAAGTTGTTTTTAGAAGAAAAGCCACCACCACATTCTCGTGATAACCGTAAACAGTTTTCTCTGTTTCAACAAAAGACAGGAAAACTTTTCACACAGCTTTTCCGGATATCTAGAAGGATTCTGGAAGTATAACTGGCGAAAAGTTTCTGCAACGATAACCGCAAACGAATTCGAGATTTTCTCACATAGAAGTAGTTTATGGGAAACTTGAGACTACGCCAGGGACGGGGGGCCGATACCGAATACAGCAGGATACTGAAGTTAGTCAGGCATGGACTATGCCTACAGCGAAACAATAATAAAACCGCCATTAGGGCAAATCCGAAATATCAGGATGCGTATCTATATATATCCTTTGAAGCCAGGGCGTTACATCAATCATGCCCCCAGCCTTTTTGCGAAATAGGACCACCCAAGTCCTGCGGCAGGATGTATATGCCGACCAGTTTACCGCATTCCTTACGATAGGGTTACCGTAACCAAAACGAAGCATTCACATCTACACCCATCAGGCAATACTACTAAAGCTGACTTTTGGGGGGCGCTGCTGGTGCCATGTAAGCACACACAGATCGCAGATAGAGCCATCACGAAGTTAGGTAAGTCTCCTGTTTACAGAACCACAGGTATACGACTATATGACTTTGGCACACAGAACTGCTCGAAATCCGCATACGTAATGCTATGCAACAACAACGCGGCAGCACCAGCAACAACAGCCCAGCTCAAATTACATTAAGGAAAAGGAATGTCTGAGACAACAATGATTAGATATGTCAGGTGAGTATCTGAGGTCATAATAAACGGTCCTTATCTCATACAAGTTCTCGGTCCTACAATTTCTTGGGTACCCGCCGCCGTCGACATATACTACTGACATGGTCCTCTCCACTTGCGGCGCGTCCTGATGGTATCCTCGGAGTTGTCAGGTTGAATAATGATGAAATCAGAAATTTATTGTATTCTCGTATCCAGAAATTGAAGTTTGGATTACGTAATTTCCACAGCTATCACTAGATCAATGTAAATTTTGGGTTGTTATAGAATCAATCTCCCTGGGGGATTATAGTGGGCGTGCCTAGTGTTTGAAAAGTAATTTATTCACTTGTGTATCAAAATGGGACAAAATAACGAAATAAATTTTCAAGAGATTTATTTACAAACATATATATTTTTTTTCGGAGCAAAAAATCACATGTCAGAGTGTATTTTTGTGAAATATATCAAATATGTAAATAAATTTATTGATCGAGTTTCATATAATATTGAACAGGAAAAAGTGAGACAATGAATCCTACCTGATAACCGCTTCTAGTAATCCCTTCCATGGTGGTATATTGCTTTATGTCTGAAATAAAAGGAAGACAATTTGTTAGTTTGTTTGCTATGATTTGCTGTTAGATGTTAAGTGATTCAATATTTCTGCGGGTTTTGAACATTCATTTTACAAAAAAATAGTCTACAGTCTCTGACCAATGAATTAGACTAGAGCATCACGAGACCGAGACAAGACGAGATTTTTAAGACTCTCGTCTCGATCTCGGTAAGTCTCGACCATTTCGAGTCTCGTCTCGACTTTCAGCGGATCTCACCCATCCTAATCTCGTCTCGTCTCGTCTCCTCTCGTCTCGTCTCTCGGGACGAATATAAATTTATAAGCCCATCACGGCTCTTATACTTATAGACTCAACCTATATGTAACCGGCGAGAGAAAACAAGAGGCAAAAATGTGTATGAGTACCACATCCCAGCCGTGAAGCGTGCGCGCTTCATCAGATACTTTATTTTACCAGACTTGTTTGCTATTATTTTGCCGACGAGATCTCGAGTGACCGACGAGATCTCGAACGAATAATCTCGTCTCGTCGAGAATATGTTTGTGGAGACCGAACTTTACTCTCGTCTCGTTTCTCGAGTCGAGACCAAGACGAGACTCTCGAGTTTGTCGAGAGCTCGTGATGCTCTAAATTAGACGCATTTGCAGTTTTTTTGAAAAGGTACTGTAAATGGGAATATTAAAACAAAGATTTTCTTTTAACCTCTAATGTCTTTTATTACAACCATGTATGGAACAAAATATTACCCAAATGTACACCATGCTTCTGGAGCAAACATCGTTCGCTATATGAACACCAAACTGGTCCACTGAAAAATTTCAAATCAAAGAGTTTTCGGCTGTTTTCTCCAACAATCTATATTCTTGAAGATTATCAGGGAAATATAATTTAAGGTACGTTTTATGAGCTAAAACTATCTCCAGTGAAAAACCCAGATTTTTATTAAGTAGAAAAAGTTATAGAAGTACGTGGAAATCATGCTCTAGTAAAATGGCTTGGATTCCTATCGATACGCAATACCTGGATTAATATTAAACAGGTGATATAAAACTTGAAAAATTCATTCAACATTTTAGACCTGTAAAAAGAATTCGATCGATTCAAAATTTTTGATAATCTAGCTATGCTAATCTATAAGCTGATTTTTTTACACAAATTTCAAAGATCATGTGAAGAGCTAGTTTTTGTTCTCTCGGAATGTAATTTTATTTTTTTTTTTAATTTCTGGCTTCTTCGATTAAAAAACACCAGCTGCCGCATCGCGAGTTGCCTGATTATTCCTAAGCAGAGAGGCTTTATCATTAACATTCCTCATATCCTTAATCACGCGTGAATCCACGCCCTGCTATTGCATGGAATCTGATCCGTGTCCCATCCTCGCCATTAACTAACTCACAGGTTTACATGCGCCAAGTGCACCACCGCAGTTCTTCATGGCGCATGCCCACCTTTCTACATCTGGACTGCCACCCCTGTTATTCGTGTTGACTGTGACTAACCTAATTACCCATTAATCATCATTAATTGAGAGGTGTTGATAGGTGATTGATTAATGAGTATGAACTAGTTTTCACGGTCCCTAAAATTTTCCCACCCCGAGCAGCGCAACACCTACTCTCCTTGTCTAGATTTTGGATGATGCTGTGGCATAAAAAATTGCGACACAATTTTATTAATGTGTCTCTCGTCTCTCTTGGCTTAATGGCGTATACATTCTTATTCAAATGTCCAAAAAAAATAAGCCCGCCGATGTCCAATCACATGATCTGGGCTGCCAATTTAAGCCACTTTTCCGGGACATAATGCCTCCATAGCACTTTTTGCCGCAAGAAAAGGCGCATATTACATCCAATTGCGGCAAAATTGCAAGACCCTCATGGTGCGACAGCTTATGCCAATCACGATAACAGCTTAGCCGGCTTCGTTTTCGAAGAAATAAGGCCCGATGAGAAGGTCGCTCCAAAACCCGCACAAAACAGTAACTTTTTGCAACAACTGCTCTTGGGCTCTCATTAGCCCACATGGTACAATTCTGTTTGTTGACGAATCCCTCTAAGCACTGAGGAATCGATGGTTTGTTCCACTCAACTTAGTGCTTCGCCACCTTTCCCTTATCTACGTAGATAACATCCCTCGTTTCTATCATCTCTCTGTTTCTATCACCTATAAGCATAATAATTGAGGAAGCCATCTTCTATTCGATTACAGACAGCGTTATGGCACGGTAGTATTGTTTTGGAGCTCTTGGAATATAACCGCATCTGGCGTTGGAAGATTTCTCTCAACTGTTTTTCTAACGGGACCGTGCTGTTCAATATTGCACGTTATGATAGAGCATAGGACAGTGCAAAGGGTCTTACCTCTGAGGTGAAGTTTTAAACAAAATTAATGTATTACCTTTAACACTGACACTAGGATGAAAAATGAAGAATGTGTTGTTATTCCAAAACTTATTTAACAAGTATATTGTTAAATTTAAGGGACCTGAAGTTGCAGCTATTGGAGTTACGATCTACCAAAATAAGGACCACTCTGCCAATTCTTTAACAACGGACCTAAATGCGGACGTTAGATTACAAAATACGCCAACACTTAGTCACGATAAATCACCTATTCGTGAAGTGTGTGTAGGCAGATGTACGGCAGAAAATGGACAAATGATTGAAAATTTCGTGGGAAGCTATTGCTCGGCTGAATCCATAAAAGTTAACCTCATTTGGAACGGGTTTTATTCCAACGAGTATATTAGACAGTAGCAAAACTAATTAATTTAAGTTACTTGGCACACTTGCCGAAGTCTCTTCATTTATACATAAAAAAACACCTTGACCGAATGTTATAATAATTTTTCAGATCATATCTTCGTTAATACACTTCGATCGGCACCTCAACGAAGCCGGTATCATATATAGTTCGCGCGATATTGGGCAGGTACAAAAATCACGAACTTCGTTCAAACAAAAAAAAAACGGCTCGACCGATTTTTATGAAAATCTTTTCAGATCATATTTCCTTGAACACGCTTCGAACGGCACCTAAACGAAGTCGGTATCATATTTAGTTCGCGCGATATTGGGCAGGTACAAAAATCACGAACTTCGTTCAAACAAAAAAACGACTCGACCAATTTTTATGAAAATCTTTTCAGATCATATTTCCTTGAACACGCTTCGAACGGCACCTAAACGAAGTCGGTATCATATTTAGTTCGCGCGATATTAGGCAGGTACAAAAAACACGAACTTCAAACAAAAAAACGACTCGACCGGTTTTTAAGATCATATATCCTTTAACACCCTTTGAACGGCACCTCAACGAAGTCGGTATCTTTTTTGGTTCTCGCGAAATCGTGCTGGTACAAAAATCACTTAAGTTGTTCAAACAAAAAAAACGGCTCGACCAATTTTTATGAAAATCTTTTCAGATTATATTTCCTTGAACACGCTTCGAACGGCACCTAAACGAAGTCGATATCTTTTTTGGTTTGCGCTAAATCGTGCAGGGAAAAATTACCACATACGTACGCCCACACGCACACACATTTCTTCTCAAATTTTTGCTTAAAATGCTATTGGGATCTTGAAACGTGTAAATACATTGAAAATTTCGAATCCGATTTTCGGATCGATTACAATAACTTCCTACTGGGAAGTTAACAATTATACACTTCGCCAGTCGTGCAGTACATCCTCTCCATTAATGGCCGCCTATACATACATGAAGGAAGATAATCTTTAATCGTGATTTTTTCGTGAACATCAACCTAGTTTATCTGTAATTTGATGACTTTACACCACGTTCGCTATTTATCTCGAAGTCTAAAATCTCTAAATGTGAAATGTGAGATCAACAACAATGATTTGGTTTGTGATGCGGAGACCTGGTTTCGTCCCTAGTATTTTTAGTACTCAACAAATGACTTAATGTTTTTAGGAAATTTACCACAAATATTTTCTCAAAAAATCGAATTTGAATATTCCTTTTTAGCTTCTTTGTATATTAGTATTTCCCCGACGAAGGTCTACATCATGTTATTAATTCTAATTAATTTTGTCAACGCATCTTGGCATTGCCTTAAAATTTAGGAATTTCGTATTCGATTTTTAAAACATATAAAATAAAGAATAAACAAATTAACTTTCAACAAGCGCAGATATTTATGTAGGAGAAGAAAAAAAACCCTAAGTAAATTATCTACTTTTCCTAAAGCCCAAACCCCATTAATTGCCAGCTAATTAAATTAGTATTCAGGTCGAACACCATCTTACCAAATTCAAAATAATTTTTTTGGTGTAGACCCACCGGAATCCAAATGCTGTAACGAAATTTATGACCATTACGCAAGTATTTCGTGCTCTAATCAAAATTACTCTTACCACAATAAGAAGCCTGTGCAGTGCAATCATAATTATTTCACCCAAGGTAATTAATTACTGCACAGGTACGTATGCACCAAAAAAGGGTTACATTTATCGGGAAACGGAAATCTCATTGTCCTTTTCATAACCAGAGTAAATAATTAAATTTTTATTAAAGCGAAAAAATTTCTTAAATCTCCTTTAAAAAATTCTCGTTTACGGAAACACCAAATCTAGTCGACAAGTCGCAAGTCACAAGGCACCTTGTTCGCAAGGTAGATTCTTGCCGGGTTCTTGTGAGATTTTCTTGAGGAAAAATTCATGGGTGTCAAGTACCGTCTGCAGGTTATCACCTGGTCTGCTGACTCGTTGAAAGTCATGCAGAGAAATCGCTCTTGTTAGGAAAAGTTTATGGAAATGCTTTTTTTAAAAAAAACGTAAAAATTTTTTAGAGTATTTTTTATAAAATATTTTTTTTTTGTTATATGTATGATTTGAGGATTTATTCGTTTTCGTTGTAATTTAATGTCCTTTGAAGGAAATATTCTGTTTTTTTTCCAAATATTTTATATTTTCTTAAAATGGCATAAAACTTAACTGAAGTTAGTTTCCCTGACATTTTTAACGAACACACCATAATTTTATAAAGAGTCCTCTTCATGCATACTAAAAGTCATCACCACTGCGGCATACTATATCTTTGCAGAATAATCTTCCTTGCGCTTAAGAGTAATGCGGTGAAGTTTCAGTAGTTGACCCACTAAAGATGTTAAATGAGACAAAACGGTTTTGAAATGTTTATTTTTTTAGGCTAATTACAGTTGTGCTGAGAGTTTTTAAGTAGCTGGGAATCTGACACTATAGTAGAAAGCTAATTCAGTCACTTCAGACAGAAGTCGTTATATGGAAGTTCACAATAAAAATTGTACAATTGTTGTAGATTTTATCATCCGAACGTGAGAAAGTTTGAAAGATAAATTATTACATAAGTTTTTTAGGAGTTTACTTAGAATAAAATCTAGAAATACTCAAAAACATTTTTTGCTGCAGTTGTTGTTTTAAAGTGGGGCACAATTAACTCTTTACTTATTTTTTCTTTTATTATTAACACGACTTGTATAAACAATTCGGTGAGTAAGTCATGGACTAGTTAAACAAGCGGAAAAACTCGATCGACTTTATCGGAATTGAATGCGACAATCGCCAGCAATTCAACTATCGTTACATTTCTCATTAGGGTTGTCTATTGCCTGAAGGTGCCAATTTCATAAGTTTGGGCAGCAATCTTTCCTTTACCGTAATAATATTACAATAATGTTATTTTGATGAGTCCGAAAATGAAACTCGTAGTTTTCAACATATTTTGAAATTGCAATATAGTTTGGAGAAGAAGTGCATAAGTGTTTGTTTGCACTTACGTATACTTACGTGCGAACAAAATTGATATCGACTTTGTTGAGGCGCCGATCGATTAATGACAATATGATCTGAAAAAAAGTTCCGTCGAGTCGTTTTTTTGTTTAAACGAAGAGAACTCAAAAAAAGTAAATTTGAAGACTTCTTGAAAAATATATAATACGATCTATCGTGGTTTCAACTCTGAAGACCCCTGAGATCCACACGATCAGCAATCAAAAAAAATATAATTGTGTATTAAAGAGCACAAGACAGAAGTGAAACTTCGCGTATAATAATAAATGAAAACTTGACATCAATATAATATTAACGAAATAAGAAACTTTAATACACAAATCTTAATTTTTAAAATAACCGACTTCTTATTTTTACTTTACCGATGCCTGCGCCATCTATGAACAAATTTAAATAAATTGTAAATATTTTCCTGCTTGTTTGGTAGAATTTATTTATATGGCAACACTTAATTGCTATCATGGCTGTCGCTGTCAGCTACTTTGTTGAAGCAGTGTGGAAAATCTGCCTCTTGACAGTGATCTTCGCTAAATTCATGAGCTTAAGTTATTAAAATCCAAAATGTTAAACGAAATAAAGTGGAAACTAAATTGTTTGTATACTTGTGCATTTATTCAATTGTGAAATTTGCTACAAAACTTGCACATTAAACTGACAGCTGTAAACGAGTGAGAAGGCAACTTCCGTTTCATACAACTTTCCTTGTTATTGTGCCCAATTCTGAATTCACTTCAACTATGCTCAAGTAGAGAAAGAGCTTTTGGCAATAATATTTGCATGTGCCAAATTTCACAAGTTTAGTTACCGGCGAAATTTAACAATCGTGACCGACCACAAACCGCTTTTAGGCCTAGCTGGCAAAGATATTGGGAAGATTCCCTCAGCGCGGTTGCAAAGAATAC
This sequence comes from Thereva nobilitata, assembly GCA_963855945.1. Lineage (NCBI taxonomy): Eukaryota > Metazoa > Arthropoda > Insecta > Diptera > Therevidae > Thereva > Thereva nobilitata. The sequence continues at coordinate 43,842,003 of OY979696.1, read as the reverse complement.
AACTCCGCCTCCTAAAATATAACCTAAACTTTCAATTTTTACCCGGTACGAAAATGTTAATTACTGATCTTCTTTCGAGAAATTTTGTTGAGGATACTGGGGTACCGGGAATAAAAGATTTAAATAAAGTGCATTCGATAAATGCAAGTGAGACAAAAGGGGAATTGTTTAAAAAAGAAACTGCAAGAGACCCGGTGCTCGAAATATCTAGACATTCTACCACTGACCAGAAGTCTTAAGGAAGCTGCAATAAGTATTTTCAACGCATGGTATCCCAAGGCAGATCATTGCGGACAATGTACCACAAGCCCCCGACACCCACAATCAAATGGTTGGGCAGAACGAAATGTTCAAATAGCAAAATCACTAGTACAGAAATCTAGAGATAGTAAAGTAGAATTGTGAAAGGTATTATTAGAACTCGCATTTGCCAGGGAAACTGACTCTATTCCAAAAGCCTTTATACCAAAAAATAACTAAAACCATTGTTGACTCTTGAAAAACTTTGCTTTTGTACCGTTAACAATGATCAATACATATTTATGCTTTTGTATGACCAAATAACTAAGGATTGTTAAGCTCCTTATATGAGAGAGAACGATTTTAGGCTCTACAGCGACGAGATCTACGAGTGCTGTTAGTCGATATAGCTATGTCGGTTTTGGCACAGTAAAGTCATCGGTTTTAGTCTTGGGTGTGAATGTCGGCTTAGCTTGAAGCTTGGGTTTTGGTTTGTTCTTGGCTTGAACCTGGGACAACAACCTTTGCGGTGAGTTTTGGGTGGACTTAAAAGCTTTCGATGAGCTTTAATATTCTAGAGATATCGCCATTAGCTTTGATATTCTGGACTACAACCAATAATGTCACTGCGTCAGAACCGACATAGCTATACAACTAGAAGCAATTCGTTAAAGCTTTCCGTCAAGATGCTGAAGCTTTTCAATATTATTTAAAGAATTTCTAACCTAATTTATTTAAGCTAAATTAAAAGCTGGTATATATTTTTATCGGACCACAAATAAAGAAAATAAAGGCCAGCAATGAATGTTGACAGTTGGTCAACACTCACGAAAGTCAAGCAGGGAACAGCCTCAAAGCAGTGGTTCATGTTTTTCTCGAAAACAACAGAGCTGATAATTACAAACAGCTTATTTCAACTACGCTTGTTAACTTTAAACGCATTTATGTTACAGAATGTCGCAAGAAAAAGGTGACCGTTTTCATCAAAACTTTCATTCTGTCATCTAGAAAAGCAAACTTTTTCAGGTAAAGCTTTATTTTCTTTAATTAGTAATGGTTGAGAAATACAAATCAGATACGCAGAACTCAGACTCAAAGTTTGTTTTGACCGGGGTAATTCCTTGAAATATTTAATTGTGTTGTGTTTGTGTTGTATTTCTTCATTTAAACAATGGCATTTCGTTAAAAATTTATATCGACCAACACTTGTTTTCAAATATTGATACAAATAGAAGAAAAGTGTTTCAGAAGAGCTTAACAAGTAAAGAAAATCTCTAATTAGTATTCTCAAATCTAAGTTTAAAATTAACAATTCAGCAAAGAATTGTAGCCAACATTAAATACAATTACGGCAGCATAAAAAGGAATATATTTTACTTATCTAAAAATGAGATAATCTAATGTTTTAAAACATAACTTGTAAAATATTATTCCTTTATCCAAAAAGGACATTTTTATTCATCATTTATCTCGAGCATCGCTCCCACGTCATTTAACAATTCCACCCCATTAACTTTTTTTGTGCTTCTCTAAAAATGAAAAAAAAGGAAGGAAGTGGTAGGGGAAATTATAAAATTACGCCGAGAGACAAAAACCCCGCAAATATTCGACTTTCTGAATTGTCTCTAATTTGCTCGTAAGGATTAGATTAGCGAAAGGAGAACAACGAAAAAATTACAATTCTAGAAATATTCTTCCATCAATCAAAATGGCGCTTTAGTATATTTCCTTAAGATGCCTTAATAGACACTTTTTGGTCCTTCAGTAAAAGTCCTTTTTTCCCAGTTATTTCCCAAAAGAATGATTACAAATATTTGGGCAATGGCCATAATTGTCCTTATCAAAGATAAAACAGAGTAAGAGAAAAATTAAATAAGAATGCCACGACAAAAATTTATTAAAGCTGTAATAAAGTGGGGGCAAAGTGGTTGGGAATTGATGTGCCGCGCGCGCGACGCGGCAGGGGTGATGAACGGAAGGCGGTTCGAGTCCTTGCAGGCACACAAAAGATGACTTCATTGCTCGCTTGAAAAATCACTCCCGGTGTTAAATATGGGACCCAGAAGTGTTTAATAGAGAATAGCTCGAAGGGTTGAAATGATGGAACTAAAAAGGGAAGAAGAACAAAAAAAAATTGCGCTTCGCGAAAAGGATGTGAGGTGGAAAGGGTACAACGTTCTAGAACTGGGAAGACTCGTCGGAGGTACTTCATTACGGGAAAACCAGAAGCAGCAGCAGTTCAGTAGTGGCTGTTCTCCGTTCAACCCCGTTTCTTTTTTCTAGGGTAAGCGCCCAGGACCCTCAAGGAGCTCTGCTATGTCTGCGTCGTAGTCGTCTGCATTTCGCGCACAATGCCTCGCCTACGGAGCTCTCGACATTTATGCAACTAAGTGGTAATTTACAGTATGAAAGTCGGCTCCACTTTCTTCGCCTTTTTGCGTCATCCTTTAGTCCTTGGTAATGCAGTACAGGAAGATTCTTAGCACGACTGGCAAAAGGGAGCTTAAGCTTCTTGAATGAACTAAATAGCAAAAAAAAAGAAACTTTCAACGAAGAAACACAGTACACATGAAAAAAAAATGTCTACCACACAAAACACCTCCACTTTCTTCAAGCATTATCTTAAGTCATCTTCATGCGTTTTATTGTAAATTTTTGTTATCGCACATACTCATACACGCTTCTAATTTATGTACACGCTACATCCTTTCGGGTCGACATGAAGGATGGATTTAACGCGAAAGAAGGTGTGCACGGGACGAGAGCTTACCGCGATGAGGAACATGCTAAATGGTGTAAGTAGCGGAATGAGCAGCCCTTAAAAACGGGGATGATGTGCTCGCAATTTATCAAGTTAACGACTAGATAGACGCAGCCCGCAGAAAGTCAGGCGAATTTAAATATTTCACTCAAAGGACGACCCATGCTGCTACTGATTAAAAAATTTACCTACCACCCACCCTACGACCCATCCCCACCCCACCCACCCACCCGCCCACTATAAGCGATGAGTTCGGTGCAGGTATAATATTATTCCCTGCGCCAGGATAATCTGTTGTGTGAGAATCCTTTTTCCCTGGCAACGTTGGAACTACACCAAATTTATTACTGGAAAAAATGAGTTTATTTTATGCTATGAAGAATCTCTCTTTTACAAAAATGAAAATGTTTTTTTGTTTAATTTTGTTTTCTCCAAAAAAAAAAGAAATTCATAACTTCGCATATTTTAGGTGAAAGCTTGCTGCAGTTTTTTGATTATGTTGTCTCGAAAGTGCACAGACGACGACGTCCAAGTTTTTTTTTCTGTGCTCCTTTAAAATGTAAATTATCGTCAATTCCTTAAAGCATTTCTTTTTTTCACCAGGTAAAAGGATATTTGTGAATAGTATTTAGAAGTGAAAAAAATCTTATCTTAGAATATGAAAATATTATTTGGAATTCAAAGTGATGCAGTCTCGTTGCTTTTACAATTTGCATAGTTAATGAAATATTTATGCGTTTTTTGTTTGTGTGTGTGTGTAATTTATCTTAAAACTTTTCTTGCGATAATTAATAGTGCCCGTTTTTCACAGCCTTTTTTTTGCTAAAACGCTTTCCAGAAACATTTCTTAAATTAAAATTTATTAATTACAAAGTTTACAAACAAATTTCTGCTAAAAAGTAGAGAAGTTTTTTTAAGGAAATAATAATGGAAGTTTTTTTTTCTGGGTTGGCAAACATAGAAGCCCCATTGCAGAAAACTGGCACACCATTGGAAAGGAAAGTCTCCATGAAGCATAAATCAATAACAACTGACAACGTGTTATCAACTTTGCAATGAGTAAAAATGTGATTGTCAGCTCAACATGCTTCCCTAGAAAGGCCATTCACAAACACACATGGCAATCTCCTAGCGAAAGATACTGCTTTCAAATAGACCATATTCTCATAGGCAGAAGGGCAGCTTCCAGTAACCTTCAAGTAAGATTCTGTAGAGGTGCGAATTATGAATCGGACCTCTTTCTAGTAAAAGCTGCATTTAGATGGCGGATGTCCACTCAAGTAAAAAGAAGCAACAAGCAAAATAAATACGACTTTGATCGCCTCCAAGAACAGTTTGAATTGAAGAGAGACCAGGCAACCCTAGAAAAAAGGATATGTCCAAACATAAATAATGCAGAAACAATCAAACGAAAATGGCTATAACTGACAACGATACTGAAATATGTCATGAAGGAAACCGTTAGACCACGTTGTAATTCCCAAAATCTGCCTTGAAGTTCTAACTATTCCTCACCATTAAAATCATAATCTTAAGCCCGTAAACATCAACGGAGGTTTTCAATATCTCAAATCAAGGATAACATTTTGGATTTTAGCCGTGTTTTTTTAATGAACTATTATAGGTCTTCGATCCAGTTCATTAAAAAAAACGACAAGGGAAATTTCACTAAGCGCCATCTTCAGTGCTTTAAATATATTCAAATTAAACCTAACCCAAATTAAACATTTTTTCGACAGCCGGTAAGTATGCTACATTCCGAAAAGAAAGGGAAATTTTGAAATTTCCCAAAACCTGGATAAAGACCTCGATAAAACATGGGTTTTCAGATTTGTATGGGGAAGAATTATATAGTTCATTAAAAAAACACGGCTTTTGTATCCCATCTTCCAGCAACCTAATTCTATTTGAATGAAAGTTCAATCTTAGCGTGAAACTCACTCCAACATTGAAAACGCTTGCTTGTATGTAAAGTGAATGTTTAAAGCCAAGCACGAATTCATCTTCATACACCTCAAAAAACTTTAGGTGTTATTGTTGCAATTTGACAGAAAAATATCTCAGATTTCACATTCGAAGTATCTCGATTTACAAGATTTTACCCATAGTGACTGCGGTCATCAAATTGACGCCCAAATCTTGAATTTTTTGAGGGATAAACTAGGTTGATGTTTATTAGAAAAATAATGATTTCGATCACTTATGGACTGCCTTTGGTGGATTTTTGTGTGGAAAGTTTGTACTTGAAGCAGGGAGCTATTATCCTGATTGATGCCAAATCAGTAGATAATGGAAGTTCTCCTACAATGAGATTTAAAGTATATTAGCGAGTAATACAGATTTTGAGAGGAGACTGCCTGAGCCCACAGAAAACCCAACTTCTAGTTTATGATCAAGAAACTGAAATACGAGGAATCGAGAAGAATAGCAAAAAACATTTGTAGGAAGAAAAAACACAATTCCTCAGCAATCACATCCTGAGCAAAGTCTAGATATTAACAAGGCTTTCATCTTCATATGGTTAGTGAGTGAAAGCCGAACAGCTATATGCACAAATTTTTCAAATGACGATGTCAGGGTACCAGAGAGAGAATGCAACATTTTTATACACGCTCGAACACAACTAGCCAGCGGACGATTTTATGATTTTATATGGGGATAAACTTGATGTATTGGTGCCTATTTACTATTTATGAAAAAAAAACAGCCGATTCAATTTTCCTTCCTTTTCTGTTCTGCTTACTTTATCGAAGAGAGAGTCCAGCATTGTCTCGCCGAGCTCACGATGTATGCGTTGAGTTGTGCTCAGCAATGATGTTCAATATATGCACGCACACAACTAACGGGGGGAAAATTTTGTATGAAGATGAAAGACTTGTTATATCTAGACTTTGATCCTGAGGGCAGAGGAAAACTTTGCATAAAAAAAAACCCGGAAAGCATACAGGGAAGTAAACTTCTTCAGGAAAGGCTTCAAACCCTCCTCCGGTAATATTTAGAAAAATAGAAGGCACTATAGTCACAGGCAGCGAAGATGTAAAGAAAAAATGGAAGGAATATTTTGGCGAGCAGCTGAACGCAAATGAAAGCATCAGACATGTACCAGAACCTCGTCTACAGCATAACGATGACACCAGAGAAACAAATGTTCTAACCCCGGAAGAAGTACAAAGTGAAATACGATCCTTAAAAAACAAAAAATCGGCAGGAATTGATAACATCTCAGAAGAGTTGATCAAGCAAGGAGGAGAACTGGTGTCGGGAGGCTAACAAGAACTACTATGCGGCATATGGAGGATAGAAAAAATAAATTCATAAATGTAAATTCCCTTTCCGAATCACTGTCATACCTTGAGAAAATATTCACGAAATTAGAAAATGGGAGAAGATTATAGAAATAATTTGAGACAATATTAAGGTTCTAATTTAGGCAATGACAGAAATAAGAATAAGATGTGAGTAATTATTTCAAACACGTTAGTCAATTGAACTAACTGGGTAGTCCGGCAGTTGAGCCTGGGAAAATTTATTTTGGTACGTGTAATCTTGAATGACCTAGAGATGGCACCCTATTTCTTACACACAAATTGTCTTTTTCCCTCACACGTTCTAGCTCGTTCAATGTCATTCAAGATCACACGTGCAAACAAATTTTTCCCAGGCTCAAGTGCGGGATTACCTGCTTAACTTTCTGGGGTCGAGAGCCACTGATGTAGAGAGAAGAAGAAACGCTACAAATAGAATATCACTTCTTCTTTTTTGATGAGGTCTAGAGTACAAAAGTACCGCAGTGTTTCATCTTGCTCCGATCGCCAAGGGCCCCTTTCACCAAACTGGCGGGTGCCTCAATAGCCCTTTTTCGGACCGAAGAATGCCATATAATTGGTCCATAGAAGTCCTATGAGTGAAAGTAAGTTTAGGAAGAAAATTCACCAAAGCGTAAAACGCTCAATTAATGCAAACAAGTAGAGATATTCGTAGAGAATTCATGGATATGCACAAATCGCATTACCTGAACAATGTTTGGTATTATAGTGAAAGAATCTGACGATGCTCTTCCTCTGAATTATCAGGAGGTCGGGTGATCTCTGCTGTTAGCCCAAACCCTTTTAGTAGGTATTCGTGCATGGTGTTAAACGCCGCCACCTAGAACTTGTAATTGAAACTAAGACCAACGAAGAGAGATATCACCATGCATATCTCTCTTCATCACACACAGTAAATTCTGCACATTGTTTCTAGTGTGTCCAGGCGATTGGTCACTTTCTAGTCTGGCCAATTCAGCTGTCTTCACATTAACTAAATGTTACTGTAACTCACTGAAGAGTGTTTCTGTATCTCCTAACCAAAGAAGGAAAACTTCTTTTGACAGGCTCCGATAAGGTTGGAAGTGATAAGGGCTGAATTTAGTACCTTGATAGCCACTAGGCTATCCGATATCATGCTTGCTTTTGGATTGGGATCGTCGGTATTTCAGGGCAAGCTTTAAAGATTGCCACCAGTCCTGCCTGGAAAACTGTGTCAGAATTAGTCCAGCGTCGGTAAGAGTTTCGAAGTTTTAACGTGAGGAAGAAAACTTCTAATCAGAGTCAAGTGTGGGCGCTAACACCTGACTGTTTAAGAACTGTGTATAGAACTACGTCATAGTTCTTTTTACGATTACATTGAGGGCGGGGGGGTCTCGCCTGCTAAATCTGTATTGAAGTTGCATATAGATGACATGTAGTAAGGTGACCCATATCCTATTCCCAGTGGTAGAGACTCTAGTATATTTCTGTGTCCATTTACATATTGTCCACGCAGCAGCTAGCTTTTTATAGCCTCAGGGAGGTGCAACATGCTGCCTGACATCATCTTTCATTGCTGCTGATTTCCCGCTGCTCTGAGACATGCTTTGGATTTTTCCTAGTCCAACTTTATTATATTCTTATATAAGAGCGTAAGACCCTGTCGTTCTCCAACAATTCTATAAGATAAACTACAGCAGCGGCGAGAGGACTCCTCTCTGGCATTAGGGTACTACAACCTTTTCTTTCTTAAACTTCACATTTATAGAAAACTGTTGTTTGGAGTGCTAAGAACACAACAATTTCCTGAAAAGTTCGTCATTTTTAGCTTCAGTTAGAACACAGCGGAAAAAATTCGGAGCGCTATTAAAAGGAACGAATTTGAACGCTGTCAAGATACTCCTAATGGATCAACATTTCAGCTTTAAGAATTTGTATAGGATAAAGAAAACAGGCAATTATCTTAATAATCATAAATGGGTGCCCTTAGCAAACTCAATAGGCCGGTTCTTGTTCGATTACGGAGGTCAAGCAGCATTGGACGTGGTTAGAACTTAGTTGGGGGACCGCTTGTTAAAACGACACTCGCGTTTGGAAAGGTTCACGTTTTGTAGTAGGTATCAGTAGCGCAGTGCAATGTCTTGTATCAAGCTAAGATCGTGAGAAAAATGTAGGCTATAAACAGTCAAAAAGATGCTAAAGAAGGGTTGTAACAACACAGGATTAAATTTCTTAAAGATCTTAACAAATTTCAAGCCAGGCTCTAGCACTAACACAAGCCATTGTAAATGTATTATTAAAGGAAAGACCGCACGTAACTGAGAACGATATTCCAAATTAAAAATACAACTCGCATCTATTGTTTTAATAAAAAACAGATTTTACCATTCCCATCCAAAAAAAAACCAAAAAAAGTAAACATCAATTCAAAATGGATTCAATTGTCGCACGTGGAAATTACACCAACGTTTCATCTGTGATTGCTTAAAACAACAACAACCACAAAAAAATATAACGGTAGAAGATGCAAAATTTGCAAATCTGTCCCGCAATTAAATCACAGCCGAGAACAATCGCTCAATTAATGGGAAACATCACTCAAGGCAACACCACTCTGCAAGCAAAGGGTTGACCACAACGCAAAGTGCTGGGACAAGTGCTGCTGGGTGGGCCAAGGATGTGGAAGCTCTACGGTGTCGGAAATATGCAACAACCAGGTGCTGGGGCTCTCCACCACTGCTGAGGGCATAGCCAGGCAAAGGATTGACCCACTTCCGTCCCCCACCACTACCTGGGACTCCAGTCGGTTCCGTTCCGTTGTTTTCATTGGTATTCATCCCTTGTTCCCACAAGTGCCCTGATCGGAAGGATCATCGTAAAAATGCTATCCAATTGGAAATTAAGCATTATCCTTGGATTTATGGCGATTTAAGGATGGGTACCGGGGATGTGTATACTCTGTTTTGATTTTTTGCTCTAACCATTTTCAACCCTCGTTGGCGGGGATGCCTGCAAGCGTGGTTAATGGCCACAAAGGATTCACATTCGAACAGCACCCGTCGTCGTCGTGAAGCTGCATCCTAAAGGATCTGAAAGAGTGAGGACTGAGTGAGGTAACGCAACGATTTTGGATTCGGGTTTTATAGCTTCAAGATTACATGTGTTTCCACACTAAAAAGCCCTTAATAGAGCCCTCGGGAGTGCTGCCACTCTGGTGTTATAGTAATTTAGCTTTTAATATTTTTTTCTTACCCCCGCTGGGCATTTTGTGGAAAGGAAACGTTCAAGGATCTCTTAAATGACAGGCGACGGTGTGAGAACTGTGGATTTTTTGAAGATAAAACTGAAACTGTTATTATTAAATAGTATAACTGTAAAAATTTAAAGTTAAACCTTCCTTCAAGGGCTAAAACTAAATTATTCAAAGAAGCGACCCTCAAGGAGTCCCAGAGACCCATTAACGAAACTGTAGTCACAAAATTTTTATTTTTATGATTATATCTCTTCAGGATTTCAGAGGACTTTACGATTAAGGATAAAAAAAAGTTCAGATTATACAAGGATTTTCTTAAATTTTTTATGATTACCTTAGTTTTAAAGAAGAGAAAAGAAAATGCCTCAAAATCTCATGGAAATCGACCACACAATTTTCATACAGACAAGCTGCACTGTGGGTATATGCTCTGATAGTGGCCATATCGAAGGAAGAATGGAAAGAGCATCCCATATATGCAGAGATAAAATTAAAAGCGATATCGTGCCTTTACTGAAGCCATACCGAAGTTATCGAATTCGATCCTTTTTGATGCAATTTTGTTTCATCGATATTCATAGGTTAGCAGGTGGTCGGGGACTATACTTTGTACGAAAGAGCTGTTGTGTGTCCTTTTTACCTTTTATGTGTGACAAAAAGCTATCAAAGTTAAGTGCATTTTTATCAGATTCTAACTTTTTATCACTCAATTTTTTTTAACAGCACATTTTTTAATCAGTTTTGCAGCAAATTTTTCTTTGATGTTCACATGGCATTACTGAATTTTGTAATAAGAGGGATTTTATTGTAATTTAATTTTTTTTAGCAACACTATTTCAAAGTATAGGACAAAGAATTTGCAGTTCTATTACTCTGTAAACTAAACTCAATCAGTGCTTCAAACATAAGGCTGCCAACCGTCCCGCATTAGGGGGGACAGTCCCGCATTTGCTTGTATTGTTCCCCTTATTAAAAGCGTCCCACATTGTCCCCCAAACGTCAAATTCGTCCCACAAGTCCCGCATTTAGTTTTTGTGCAAATAGTCAGCTTTTTTATGGTTGTCACTTTCGGTGACAAATGGCGAAGTGAGACAAAAATGCTCTTCAGCCTTATTGTGGTTGTCACCTCACCATAGTGAGAAATGTTACTGTCACTGTCACTTTCCATATTATGGAAAGTAAATTCAACGAGGTCAGATATTTCAGTTAGCATTTTTGTCTCACTTAGCCATTTGTCACCGAAAGTGACAACCATAATAAGGCTGAGTATATGGTGCATCAGGTGGAAATGACTAAGGAGACGGAAAAATATTAATACATATGAACAAACGTTGTGTTTACACATGATTGCATATGTACAATGTAGTAGTAGTAGTAGTCTAGGTAGTACGTTCTCTTCGTATTCCCTTAATAGCCCTTAAAGAGAGAAATTAGACTGTAATTCGGGGGTGCGCAACTAAAGCTCCATGAGTGAATGTAGAAAAGTATAAATGCCATGTTCCGTAGCGTATGGCTCTTATCAGAGCCAATCGTGTATCAATAGTATGTCCGAGGATACAACCGTTGAATATAAGTTCAACGATGATAACGCCGATCACATTTCATTATTTTCTTCTGAGTTGATTGTAGATGAATATGATAATATGAAAGAAGTGGAAATAGAAGAGATAGAGAGAAAATCAACAGAATTTTATCATAACTGTAACCCAACGATTAGGCCTACGGGGGACACCATGTAAAAAACGCCCCTTCCGTTCTGCCGCAGAGGTGGTGCGGAGATTTTCAGCCCTATAATCTCGAAAACTATTGGTTCCACATAAATTCTGTATAAGACATTTTTATGCAGATTTATCTAATAAACAAACTTTACTTAACCAAAATTTACGTAAAGCCGATAATTTACGAGATTTTTGCGAAAAACTCATTTTTGTGACCTTTGATCTCTAATACATATCTCAAGACGCGGACACGATATTATATGAGACTTTTGACGCATCATTTTGAATGCCAAAACAAAGGTTCATACAAATTATCAGCTTATTACCCCTCATTCTGACGTAAAACCCTAATTTGACTGGACTATTAGTCCGGGGAAATTAGCATTTTAAGGAGACAAAATTCTAAAATGGTTAAAAATTGTTCCACAGCTTCCTTGGGACAATTTAAGAAAACAATTTCGGAATCACAAAAAAAACATGGCCGCCGGAGATATCACTTTTTGGCAAAAAAAATCACTCAAAAACTGGTTTTTTCGAAACAAATTTTTGATCAGTCAATACGAAACGTTGTTGCCTACAAAAAAGCCCTGTTGTCATTTTTTCGAAAGCCTAACCGTTTCGAAGTTATTCCAGGTCAAAGTTTCCAAAAATCACTTTTCGGTCAAAAAATATCTTGAATAATTCGGAAAGGCCAAGGTTTTCGAAAAAATTACAAGAGGGGTATTTTGTGGGCAGTAACGTTTTGTATTGTCAGATAAAAACAAAATTTCGAGAAAACCAATTTTTGAGTGATTTTTTGGTCAAAAAGTGATATCTCCGGCGGCCATGTCTTTTTTGTGTTTCCGAAATTATTTTCTTAAAAAGTCTCAAGGAAGCTTTGGACCAATTTTCAGCCATTTTGGAATTTTGTCTCTTTCCGTGCGTTTTTTTTTGCTAATCTAATCTCCCCGACTATATAGGCTTATTTTATTTTTCATGATCGCATAGAAAAACTCGCTCCGTCCCCCATTTCGATTTAGGAAAGTTGGCAGCCTTATTCAAACAACAAAAACCACTATGAGCTTAAAGCTTTCGTTTTCTTGTTACTTAAGTGGGTTATAAAGTGCAAAGCCTGAAGAAAAATACCAGCAGGAAGTGGGCTTGAATAAACCCAGTCAGAATAAACTGACCACTTAGAAAATAGAAATAATTTTAGCACTAATCCTGAGAGGAGCTAGTTCAAATCACGATATCAGTGGTAAACCCACAAGATTTTTCTAAAGAATTTGTTTTTTAGTTAGTAGTTTTGTTAGTTCAAAATGAATTATTTTCCAAGAACTTCAAAATGAAATAGTTCTCGAACTACTTCAAAATGAATTAGTTCTCCAGTTAGTTCAAAATGAGTTAGTTCTCCAAGAACTTCAAAATGAATTAGTTCTCGAAGTACCTCAAAATGAATTAATTCTCCAGTTAGTTCAAAATGAATTAGTTCTCCAGTTAGTTCAAAATGAATTAGTTCTCCAAGAACTTCAAAATGAATTAGTTCTCGAAGTACCTCAAAATGAATTAATTCTCCAGTTAGTTCAAAATGAATTAGTTCTCCAGTTAGTTCAAAATGAATTAGTTCTCCAAGAACTTCAAAACGAATTAGTTCTCGAAGTACCTCAAAATGAATTAATTCTCCAGTTAGTTCAAAATGAATTAGTTCTCCAGTTAGTTCAAAATGAATTAGTTCTCTAGTTAGTTCAAAATTCATTAGTTTTCCACGAATTTCAAAATGGATTAGTTCTCGAAGCACTTCAAAATGAATTAATTCTCCAGTTAGTTCAAAATGAATTAGTTCTCCAGTTAGTTCAAAATGAATTAGTTCTCTAGTTAGTTCAAAATTCATTAGTTCTCCACGAACTTCAAAATGAATTAGTTCTCGAAGCACTTCAAAATGAATTAATTCTCCAGTTAGTTCAAAATGAAATAGTTCTCCAGTTAGTTCAAAATGAATTAGTTCTCTAGTTAGTTCAAAATTCATTAGTTCTCCACGAACTTCAAAATGAATTAGTTCTCGAAGCACTTCAAAATGAATTAATTCTCCAGTTAGTTCGAAATGAATTAGTTCTGAAGTTAGTTCCAAATGAATTAGTTCACTAGTTAGTTCAAAATTCATTAGTTCTCCACGAACTTCAAAATGGATTAGTTCTCGAAGCACTTCAAAATGAATTAAATCTCTAGTTAGTTCAAAATGAATTAGTTCTCCAGTTAGTTCAAAATGAATTAGTTCTCCAGTTAGTTCAAAATGAATTAGTTCTCTAGTTAGTTCAAAATTCATTAGTTCTCCACGAACTTCAAAATGAATTAGTTCTCGAAGCACTTCAAAATGAATTAATTCTCCAGTTAATTCAAAATGAATTAGTTCTCCAGTTAGTTCAAAATGAATTAGTTCTCCCTGAAGTCAAAAATGAATTAGTTCTGGAAGCATTTCGAAGTAATGCAGAGGGGGGGCAATTGACTCCATCGTAGGACAACGGTGTACAAAAGTAGTGAATTGCTTTCATATAAAAGGTATCTAACTGAGAACTAATTCTGCCTACTTAGAAAGTAGTTATTCTACTATTATTAGAACTAGTTCCCTTTCTCCTGGGAAGGTCTTTAGGAGGAGCTCATAGTATTCCAACATCACATGCCAAAGATCGTGGATTTGATTCCCATCTAGAACCATACATCTTTCGTCATTCTACTTTTTTCGGCTAGTTATGTCTTACAATGACGTAATTCAAAACCTTGCTCTATTGTATTTTTCCAGCATGATCCAAAATAACGAACTTATCGAGAACGGCAAGCTTGTCCAAAGAGCAAAGACGGAGACACGATTGACGCCGAAAGGACGCCGTTTTGTGACGCACTCGTGAAAATACAACATTTATCTAACTATATGGTAGTGTGCTTGGGATGACTTGGGTTGATATCTCCTATTTGAAGCATCAAGGCCTCTCCGAAGCGTCACACAAGAAAGTTTCCAAATGTACGGTGTTTGATCCTACCCAAAAACTGCAAAAAAACTGTTCGGCCTTTTCTGGCTCTTTCCTCGTCATCTCTACGACAGTGGGTGTTGTATGTATGTTGTATTTTCAAAATGGTGCTACGTTCGTCAATTGGCCGAGATCACGTGATGATTGATACGATTCTAGCGAAAGAAAGTGCAGGGTGTTATCTTTTCATCACACACAGCAAGTTCAGTGTGTCCACAAGATTTGCTCCTAGTCTGGCCAATTCAACTGCCTGCTCGTTTCCTTCGATATTCCTCGGAGCTGTGACCCAACACCCAGTGAAGAGCTATCGTATATTTCCTAGAGAAGGAATAAAACCTCTTTTGACGTGCCCACTTGAACGTTATTACCCTGGCTTCTGGGCTGGATTTCGTCTGAATTGCTAGATAAACTTTGAAGATTGTCAGCAGTTCCAGACATTTTTGGCCTTAGCCTAATCTAGATTTGTTATATTATTTTGCAAAAGCGGGCCACCACACAACAGAGCCATATGCCAGCAATGGCTCTACCACTGCTGTGTAATTCTTCAAGCTCCAGCTTTTTCCAAAAATTTGAAAGTAATGCTAGCCTTTTTACCCCTGCCTTGGGAATGATCCAAAAGCAAGAAAATTGGGTGCCATACGTGTTAAAGCTGAGGGAAGTCGAATGCCATTTTCCACGTACGACGTGCTGCTCCCACACACAACATAGAAAGGATGCTTTTTTTGCATCGTATTGATGAAAAGTGTATCCATTACGATAATTCAAAAACCTTGCGGCCCCAGGCCATGCATCAATATCGAAGGCCAAACCAAACGTCTATGGCTCAAAGCACATGCTGCGTATTTGGTGGAACTAGCTCGGCGTGGTATATTATGAGCTGCTGCAACTGGGTGAAACCATCACAGGAGCTCGCTACCAAACACAACTAATGGGTTTGAGCCGAAGGTTGAAGGAAAAACGGCCACTATTTGACCAAAGACATGACCAACTGATTTTTCAGTACGACAAAACTTTACAATGTTGGTAGAGTCGATAAAACCTACCTAGAAACACTATATTCGTAGTGGCGTTTTTACCCTAGGGCCATATGGGCCATGTCCCGAGGGGGTAACTTGCCAGGGGCGGCTTGCGTGATCAGCTTTGGACGCCTTTAATAAATCGTTACTTATTACACTGAAAGAAAAATAACTTTTTGGGGTTGCTGCAAAATTTATACGTCTTTTTTTCAGCATCAACGTCCGTACCAAATTACTGCAATCCTTTTGAGCTAAGCCTGAAAATGTAACGGTAGAAAATTTGCAATATACGCGATGGTCAGCTAGGGACGATGGCTCTGCCAGGCTTAACAAAAATTGGAGCGAAATAATAACGGCTCTTGAAGCTATAAAGAGTGACGCGGGCCACCAAAGAGTTCCAAAATTCTTAAAGGTTTCGACACAGACTAGAGTTTGTTTTTAGATCCTACGAGTCACTTATCACTTTTATAGAGAACAAACAGGAATATTTTGAAGCTTTTGAGGAGGCTGGTATGAAAAAATGCACAGAAGAATTCCGAAGCGATCAGAAGAGAAAGAAGAAGAAAATAAACTATTCCATGTGTGTCGTGAGGGAGTATTGGTGATCTTTTGTGACCAAAAGATTAATACCATTTTCCAAATATGGGACCAATTGTGGGACAAGTTCTGGGGGCTCAAATTTTCATATGACGCCATTCTTATGCAAATGAGATACAATTCCTGTTGGGGAAGTTTGAGTTAACGCCATAAAACTACAAAAAGTATACCCGATTGATCTTGCGGATGGTCTACAAAAAGAATGTGTCTTTTAAAACAATTCTTGGCGTCACATTAAAAAAGCGCAAGGATTTGAAGGAAGCATTTCCATATACATATCTCAGTGGGTATGGGATTACTTGAGCTTGGGAAAATTTCTTGTCACCGCAGTGTAGAACTTTCGTTTTCCGTACTAAAAATAATAAAAAATTACCTACGTTCCCGAATTAGGGAAGAACATTTGACGTTTAATTTGACGTTTAAGTTGACGTTTAGTTTATGGGGCGGCAAATCTTATAGGCCCAGGGCGTCAAATTTTAAAATACGCCACTGTATATTGGGAAAGAGGAGCAGTTTTACGCGGAGTCCGTATGCTGCCAGAAAGATGAGAAAAGTTGTGCCTAGCGATGAACAAGTATACTAAACATGTAAGCATTTTTCCACAATAAAGCCCAAAAATTGGCGGCTTCCATTTGTACTCCTACTAGCTAAGGGCTTTCTGGTGGTACTGAGAATCGACACACTGCTCGGGTTGATACATGATATACGTCCTCGTGTGGGTCCCTATTTAAATACGCTACCGTGATGTGAATACCTTAAATTTAAGTTTTATCTGCCCTCTCCTAATTTGCGCACTAGTCCAATTCGTACTTCCTCTTCCACTTCATTACTTCCGTTTGGGCTGCCTTCCTTACCATTAAATTGAAGCATTTTTTTAAACTTTAATGGATCTGTAATGCCATAATTAATATACATATCTCTCCTCTTCTATATACCGTTCTAAGTTCTTGAGTTGTCAACAAATATGTATTCTCTGCCTTTTAGGGCAAACTTTGATTTGTCCACCTATTGCAACCGCTTTGCACCCAAATATGTAAAAGTTTTCTTCTATGACTTAATAAGGTGCATCTCCTTACGCTGTAGTTGGTGACCAGTATCGGTTCACCCACACAATTCTTCGGTTGGCTCCCACAATTCTTTGGTTGGCTTTTACCGCTACTTCGTTCTGTTGTAGTTCGTGCGGAATTGTATTTCTGCGTACTGTTGCCAGACCTTTGAAATAGTGTTGGTTTCGATTTTGATATAGCCACCAGAACAGATGATATGCGTGTACTTCGCTTCTTCATGACTCGTATTTTACGCTTCTATTTTGCTTCTAGAAATTTCGTGACTAATGTTTGACCGAATGAATTTGGTAGACCACCCGAGTAAAAAAAAGACTCTCCAGTTCATAGCCTAAAACAGGTACACCCAGCGTCAAAACGCCTGGATGGTACCCCAAACAGGCACGGTACGCCTGAGAAAGAATTTCCAAATGCAGCCCGCTACAGGCAAGTACCAATAATAATAAAAGACCCACGGAATAGTCCAAGCGAAGAGTGGTACGCTCACACATTTTTAGACTAAAGCCTGAACTATAATAGACGTAGATCGACGTACGTTTTTAACGAATGTAGATGTACATATCTGTCATCGTAAACCGTGAAGTACAATCGACCATATTAATCGCAGTAAACATTGTTTGAATTTGCTACGATTTTGACATAACAACGCCGTCAACTGGGATCCAGGTCCCATAAGACGGCGTAATACTACGTTTAACGAAACATTAACGAAAACAAGTACATGTGATGTACGTTTATTATAGTCAATCATTCATTTTCATCATAGAGCCCTGGCAACGCAGGGATTGACGTACGTTCTTTCACGTCTATTATAGTTCCGGCTTAAAGGAAGCAAAATTGGAGATAGAAAAATTGTATAGGACGAAGGAAAAGGGCAATTACCTTGCTGACCATAAAGGATGCCTTTAACATTCACAATAGACCAGCGTTCGTTCAATTGCGAATGTCAAGCAGCATTCGACGTGGTAAGTACTTAGTTGGGGGACCGCTTGGTAAAACTACACTGGCGTCTGTAATAGTCGATTACGAA
This sequence comes from Thereva nobilitata, assembly GCA_963855945.1. Taxonomy (NCBI): domain Eukaryota; kingdom Metazoa; phylum Arthropoda; class Insecta; order Diptera; family Therevidae; genus Thereva; species Thereva nobilitata. The sequence goes on along the minus strand of OY979696.1, from coordinate 43,824,035 downwards.
TACATTATTTCTGTACCAGAGGCGGACATACATCTGGTGAGCACATTTTTAGATTTTCATGCCTTTAGCGGGAAGGTGCATACCCGTATGGCAGCCGCATTTGTTCGCTATGCATGCTAGTTACGGGCGGGTATATGCTTTTAATAAAATTAGCCAACTAAATTATTTTTACACGAGTGACAAAAAATGATGCAGAGCAGATCTTAAGACTGCATCGTTCTTAAAAGGTGTTCGGTATTGAAACTTCTTGAGTTCAGTTAGCCGGGAAGTAGTCATTGTTTAAAAGCAATATTAAATAGTCCTGTTCCTAATCCTTTCCATTAACTATCACAATATGAGCTTTCATTTACAAGGTAATTAAATTAAATTAAAGAACATCCAATTTATATGATAACAAAAAAATATTCCCAATTAAAACTTGTAAACTATATCATTAAAAAGAATTTCAGATTATATTAAGCTCGTTAAAAGAGGATCAAAAAATTCCTATAACAACGTTATATTCTCTACTAAAATGCTAAAGGCTGCCCATCAATTCACTTTATTTAAATATGGGAGTTTTGCCTTAGCTTGTTAATCCATACCAGATTACGAGTCATAACAAAGGCAAATATAAACTCTCCGGAATATAGTCCCATAGAATATATCCTCTAACACAATTGGTAAAATCCCAGCCAAAAACCTGTAGAAACAAGCCATAATCTCCACACTCCTTTGTTATTACAAATTGCTCCTTTACAGAGACGTCAATTCAAATAAAATTTCATATTTACCTGCCGCAATTCCCTTAGGCTCCCCGACCACCCCGCCCTACCCGGACGTAAAGCTAGAAAAAGGCAGTGCGATGAAACAAGAAGCATATTATTTAACACAAGAGACCGCACCTTGTCCAAAGCAGGTTAAAGGATCTCGGGGCCTGGCATATTAAGCCATGAAAAATTGTTCCCACATAAACAAGAATTTTCATCCCCCCTGGGGAATGTTTTCGGAACACCTCACCGCCCTTGAATCAGGCCGACAGTTCCCACATGCAATGATATGAATTCAGGAGATTTTTAGCCAGAAAAGCAAAAAGTACGGGCCCCAGAAGGCAGCCCCGGCACTCCTGGCCGTGATGGTGTAGTTACGAATTCCGGTCATGAGTTATAAAAATAAATAAATGCAAAAAAGCATAAGAAGTGTAGAAAACTGCTGCCATATTGAGAATAAAGCTGCCGCCGAGTCTGTGTGCTATTTTTTTTTTCATTTTCCGCATATCCCTGCGCTTTCCTTTAAACCAATTCACGGACGACTTCCCGCCACCCCAACCCCGAAGACGCTCGCGACACCCTCCCCTGGTATCAGGGCCTGGATTTTATCAGACTTTTATTGCTGGTGAATCAAGAACGAAGGGAAGATGCCAAAGGCAAGTGTGAAATGTACAAGATGACGCCCTCCACACAGACACATGGCGAAGTTGTTAAAACAAGCTCTTTTACATTTTATCTTGCAATTTTCTTTATATCCTTAACGTTGGAGATGTATCCTTACCCCGAAAACAAGCCTGGTAACTAACTCACACTTACCTTGCTTTAGGGCCATGATAAGATGTCGACAAGATACCCATAAAGCTGTGGTTGCGTTGTATGTGAGAAATGATGACACCTTCTGGTGAGGATAACAAGGAAGAAAGTGAAAAGGATGCTTCTTATAATTGTATTTGCTTTGCCCCACCGCAAAATTGGAGCCGGCTTGTATCCTTTTTGTACTATTACAAGAGAGAGAGTGTATATTTTTTGCAGAGGAAGCGATTGTAGTAATTCGATAAAAATTTCTACCCCTAGTATAAAGAAGGGAGGCACTTTCACAATCGCTTCAAGGGCTTTGAGTGATTTTTTTACTGGAGGTTGTGTTTTTGGTACTTTATTTTCTTATGTGTCACCATTAATGTAATTTTTGTGTTCAAAATGTGAAAAGTTTAAAATTTACAATAGAGAAATGCTTGTGAAAGTGTTTGGTTGGTCCTAGTTGTTTATTGTGCATAAGAACACATTATCTTTACTACTAAAATATATCTCTATAGGGATTTAATGAATATTTCATTTTTAAAAGCACCTCCTCCACTACCAATTAGTCTCGGTGCCACCATGTGTTAAGTTTCCACCGCTTTCTTACAAGGTTTATTAATTAATTCTTAAGGCAGAATCAATTTTGTTGTAAGTTTTTAATATCGACCGATATTTTTCAAGGGTTTTGTCAATAATTGCGTCAGTGGTGAAGAGTTGTAGAAAAAAATCCAAAACCTTAATTAAATTATTTATTTTCCTTTAGTTTTTCATGTAGGTAATATTACATGAAGCAATTGTATAAATGAAAAATTTAAACTAAGAAATGATTGGGCGAAGTATCTAAATATTTGAAATTTAAATGATGGCAATGTCCTCCCCTAATTGATATAAAGGTTTATTTTTTGAGTGACTTCTGTTTTTACTTGAAGCCTATTAACTTATATTAACTCACTAACTGTTCAAGCTGTTTGTGCTATTACATTTGGAATTAATTCAATCCTTTAGCTAGTTTCGATCAATAATTAACGCCATTCGCTTCACCATAGAAACTTTGAGCTACCGTTGGAATGTGCCAGCCGTGACAAAACTTTATCGCTACTATCATAGCGATTGTTTCAGTGAAATAAAGGTTTTCATGCCTCCATGACTACATTTTATCCGCAACAGTAGATTCGCCTGGTCGGTCCCTCTGAATACGGATCCTCTTTTCGTGCACGACACAAACAAGGAGTTCATTCACAAACAGAACAAGAACAACTTAATAGAACAATCTTACGCAGTCAGTATTTTCAAAATCTACAACATTCAATAGTTCAAACGCAGGGTTTTTTAATTGTTCATGAAACTTATTAATTGATCTTGAAGCTTTTCCGCTGATGATCCCATTTGGGCACCGCTGCCACCAATATTTTATTCTAAGACAAAGGGGCGATAAAATTGCTTGAAATATAACTTATTATCTTCTTGAAATATGTAATATAAAAATAAAGCAATAAAAGCTGTATTTTAAATAAATAAATTATTATAAATCAAATAAAAGCTTACGTCGACGTCACATCAGTCACTAAAAATTGAATGAAATGCAATTAATCGAATTGTGTGAACAAAATTGTTTTTCTCGATTTTTCGGATGTTTCTAACGAAGTAGCAATGTGCGCACAAAAAAACAACTATTAGCTCTAGCGGTTACGTCGTCCCAGATAAAAAGTAAAATTTTTTAAGAATATATATTGGGTGATTCATTTAGAGGTACTTTTTACAAAAATAAAAAAATATGATATAATACACTTTTATCGAGTAGTATTTATCATCATTCCAAAGAAATATTCTCTACATTTATTTTTTAAATATTAGACCTTAGACTAGACTTTCGACTGAAGCCCATAGGAGGCGTAATATCACATGATCTAGCAAAAAACGCTGCTTTGTAGGAACCTAATGCCATCGAGATCACGGGCTTCAATTTCAGGCTGCGGCGATAACGGGCGCCATATGTTCCGGCGGGATTAATTTTTCAAGAAATTTGGAACGATGATTCCACTAGCCCATAAACCAAACCGTTGTTTTGCTGCAGCAATTGCTGCTCTTCAGCCCAAAAACGACAATTTTACTTGTTGACGTAGCCATTCAACCGGAAATGAGGCATGTATTAAAAACCATGTACCGAAAGGCATGTATTAAAAACAATACTAAGCAAGTCTTTTCGCCTAAAGGCATATGCAGATGACATAGTCATCATAGGCAGGACAATGGCTGCGGCAAAGGAAGCCTTTGTGGCGCTAGAAAAAGCAGCAACGAGCTTTTCATCAATGAAAATAAGACGAAACATACATGCATCCATAATAAAAATAGTAGAGGAAGAACAGGCCAAAATATAGCAATAGCCAGATATAATATAGAATCCGTAAAGAAGAATACTGCTAGCGAACAAAACATACTACAATGTATTGAAATATGTTGAGTCAAAAAGAATTATCAGAAGTGTAAAAAGTAGGTACTGCAGCAGTTTAGCCTGGGAACCAAACTGTTAGTAAAAGCTAATCAACAGGCGAAGTTACTCAAACCTTTAATAAAACCAGTACGGATCGGAAACGCCTACGCTGGATGGGACATGTAATGGGAATGCCCGAAGAAGCGCTCTCAAATATCCTCATCCTCCAAACGCCACAGGGAAGAAGGTCCACAAGAAGGAAGGAAGACATATAAAGACGACAACTAAAATGGACTTAGCAAGACGTAAGACCGAGAACGTTGAAAGAAGATTCTTGAGGAGACCAAGGCTCACAGAGGGCTGTTAATCAAGAATTGAAAATATTTTTAGCTCTTAGGCATAAACACTATAAATACGCTACGCACTGTAAATTTTTAACGAACGAAAAAATCTATATGTGCAGTTTTCTATTAATTGGTTATTTAACCAACTTTTCTTACACTTACAGCAAAATGTCCGGGTTGCCTGCCCCTACAGCGGAGGCTGTAGCACGACTCTTGGAGAACATTTTAAGCCCAAAATCGTTTCTGTAGGTGCTGATGGCTATGAGATATTCGACAACAAGGATCTTTTTTTCGGTAAAAACCGTATTTTGCAAAAAACGATTTATTACTTAGCCAATTTTCATAAACGCTTCATTATAAAATCGTTTTGTTTAAGATATAAGTATTTAAAAAAAATGATTTTTAGCGGTTTGGTTTGCAATAAATCCTTTATTTGTTTATGGATTGACATCGAACTGGCCTCGTTTTATTAGTACATCTGAAAAGTGCTACAAATTTTATATAAACCTTTTTTTGTACAAAGCCTAGTTTTTTTTAAAACGCAAAAAAATGTTTTTGACACTTTTTTGCCGCCATTTTGAAAACTTTCCCAAAGGCCTACGAGCGCCAAAAGTAGTTCATCAAATTCTACGGAATTTTTCCTATTTTTCCATATTTAACCTTGCGGATCAATTGGCAAAAAACGAGGTTTTTTCAACAATTTGACTGGCCTATAACCTAAAAATTCAATCTTGTAGTAAGGCACCAAATGAAAAACTTCTTTTCAGCATGTCATAATCGTTTTGGTTTAACATGACAAGTGACAGCTGCTTTTGACAATTGAAATTCACTACAGAATCGCTTTGACAACAGTGCACAGTCGCTGGGAATCGAGACCTCAGGAACTTATTTGCACTTTGGGGAAGCAAAAATTTCCCCTCTTTTTCGTGCCTTTTCCGTGTAATAAAACGCAAATTGGGAACTTATTTACACCCGCGGAATTCCGTGTGGAGTAAATAAACAAAGCTAATGATATGGGGAGCCATTTCAGTTAGAGAGCCAGTGAAGCTCAAATTCATCGAGGCAACCCAGACAGGAGTACGGTACCGGGACATGTTAGAAGAGGCTAAGCTGGTGGAGGAAGAAATAATGGAAGGTCAACCATGGATTTTCCAACAAGACCATGCAGCAGTTCACACCGCTTGGGTGGCCAGGGGGTGGTTTAAAGCCAATGACTTTGGGGCACTGGAGTGGCCATCAACATTATAGGAAACCTATGGGGCCAGCTCACGAGCAGAGTCTACCGCTGAAGATTGAACTGAAGACTGCAATATGGAAAGAGTGGGATTAAATTCCACTAGAATTCAAAATTAGTTTAGGAAGTAGAATTTAATCTAATCTAAGACCAAGGAGGCCATACCAAATATATATTAATAAATTAAATTTAAAGTTAAAATTAATATGTCTCTTATTTTTCTTACCTTCCCTTGCTTAATTTTCAATATAATTCCCAAAATTGTAGGTGAGGTCAAACTTCTGTCGCGACACGGTTTTCTCCCATTTTTGACAAATGTTTCCTTATTTCTTAGAACAATTAGTAAAAGTTGGTAACCAAATCATCAATTTATATTAGTAAAAGAAAATGTCTGTCTACTTGTGCGTACCGTTACGCGTTGGAGCCAAACAAGAAGAGATTGAAATCTGATTTTTTTGTAAATGCATGGATACTCCCAAACAGGTGACTAAAAATTTCGGTTTTTTGGAAATTTTAATCATTTTGTTTTAATTAATGAATTAGTACGATTTTTCACCATTTTTTACGTTCTACACCTGATATCTCGGCTAATGTACATCGTAGAAAAATATTAATGCTACGATTTGAAACCGATCACCTTCAATTTTTTCTCATATGCATAGTTTGCTTGACAATGCAATGTCACCATTTTGTAAAAAATAAAGATGGCGGCCGATTTTTGCATTTGTGTTCCCCGACCCCCCTCCAAGCGAAATTGTTATCAAATGAAACGGTATGACAGGTAAAATACAATTAGCAGTTTAGCGTCATTCCAAATTTAAAATGGCGGCCAACACAAAATGGCGGAAGACATACATATAATAACTAAAAAGTAGAAAATATAACCGATCAACTTCAAATTTTGCACATATGCATGGTTTGCTTGACAATGCAAGGTGACCATTTTGTAAAAGAAAAGATAAAGACGGCGGAAACATTGTTAAACTTACTACCATTGAGTTTGAGCTAGCGAGATCGACCAATCTACTACCATTATCATAGCATAGCGTTGTGTAGGCTATGCTTTCCTTGACTTCTTGGAACTCCTCTTCTTTTTTCTATTTTGGCGTTCACATCTTCCAATCACCATTTTAATATCGTTTGACGGCGTTTGTTAATTCGGTAGAATTCTTCTTTCTCTTTATCCGACTTGTCTTCTGTGGCAACATGGACGTTTATGAGACGACAAATCTTATGTAGTCTTGTTTTGAAGGAAACCGTGCATATTCTGTTACTACTAGCTGGAATTAGTGATTCCATTTGCTTCTTCACGATAAATGCTACTCGGAACTCTCTTCATTCCATGATCCCCTGGAGAGTACCATGTGGGTTTTAAGATAATTATCTGCGGAAATAGCTTGGTGGTAACATAAAAGTTCTATCCATTTGTTAGATATTTACTACTGATTGGCCTTGGAGATCTTTAATAAGCCTTATATATTTTTCAGAATTTCGTCCACATTCTTTATGTTTAGTTAACGTCTCAACGTCCCAATATAGAATAGTTCTGTATTTTTTTGCTATACATTTACTATATGTATACGATCAAAATTCCCTAATCATCAGGTTCCTACGTAAAAACTCCACCACTCTAAAGTACAGCAACAGCACAGCCAACGTCATATGTGTTCTCTTATAATACCCTGAACCATCAACAACCTTTTATTAAAATAACAAGTAGCAGAAACACAATATTACTTCTTTCTATCTCTCGGTTTTTTTTATTAAGAAATAGAATTCTTTATTTGTTCAATATTTTCACAAAAAATAAATTTCACTCCCTTATAATTTTCCAGAATACGTGTGTATGTATGTATCTCTTCTAGCCAACGCCACCATACTAACATCCTTACCCATGTATAGAATCGTCTTTCTTCTCGAGGATCCTTTTATTTTTCGCTTCCTTTTCCATTTGTATTTTTGTTTTGTTTTGTGTTTTTTTTTGTATTTTTTTATTTTTCAATAAACCGGGATTCTTCCCTCCTGAAGGCATCAATGTCTATTATTTGTGAATTGCTCTGCTTCTGTATCTGATTGAAAATGTCTAATTGAAATTTAGTTAGTTGGGGATTTGCTGGATTCTTCTATTTGTCAATATCAATATAAAAACGAAGAAGACGCCTCGAAAAGGTATTGATGTAACAGTATAAATTATTTAAAGCTTTCTCTGTTATCGCACACACAGAGATGTGCTGAAATGCATCAATTTTAATTAACTCCTTTTGGTTTCATTCTTATCTAGTCGTATTCAGTTAAATTCTCGTATTTGGTAATAACGTTTCAATAGTCTTTCGTAACATGAACATACTTAGTATATGTCAAATTAACTAAAAGGAATTATTGTGCAGCTTTATTAGGAATGCAAAGACGATTTTGTGTTTTTTTTCAGGAATGGCTACTTAACAACCTTGTATTAAGGAAAGTTGTGCATCAAATGTTTTTCTATAGTTATATAAAAACCCAAGTGAATCATTAAAAATTCTAAAAAGGACTAATTATATTTAATATTTTAAAACAGAGCTAGATACGTAACAAGTGAATAAATGTACGTTCCTGGGGACTACACTGGAAACTTAACTAATTATAACTTCAATAAAACAGAGAGTATAATTTTAAAACAAACGAGAACTATGCACTTTTGTTCGTTTTATTAAGATAATTTACAATACTATGAATTTCTAAAGCAAAAAGTTTACAACTAGAAGATGTCATTTATTCAAGAACAATGCTTGATTAAAACACCAGTGTTATTTTTATATAAAATCTTTCTCAATAAAAGAATGGGCTTTTATATCAAACAATGTTAAATAAATGTTCATCGTTCTTCTCGATAATTAAATAACTTTCAACAAGCAAATTTACTAAAAGGTAATTTTCTAGGTAAAGTACAACTTACATACATATATGTATATAGTAGATCTAACTAATTAAGTAGTCTAAGTAATTTAATAAATACTTTAAGATATAATTTTTTTTGTAGTCATGTCATGCTATAGCGACATTATCAATAAAATATTATAAAAGAAATTGCATATTGTACTGGAAAAAATAAAAAAATCAGTAATTATTATTGCACACTGCTTTCTAGATTACGCAGTTCTGTCTAATTCACTGGGAAAATTTATTGTTCTATCATACTTTCTATCAAACTCTTGAAAATGTTTATCCAATACAGATAAATGGTAGTTCCAACTAGGGATATGGAATCGGTACCCGATTCTTTACTCAAATAGTGCCCGACAAAAGTTTGACCTCAGGTAGAAAAATAGGAAGTAGGTAAAGTGGGTGTACTGATAGCAATGTAATTAATTTTGTAGAATTCCGGGTTGATTTTATGAGGTACTAGCAAAAACCCGCGTGCGTTGCACTTGCAACGCCTTTAAATAAAAAAGATTATGTATGCACAGTCCGCGATAGAAAAAAGGTATAATGAAAAAAAGAACAAATCTGCAAAAAATGATTTTGGATGCATATAAAAATTTAGAGTTACCTATAAAAAAAGAAAGTACGTGTCAGTTCCGACGCGTGACTGGAGTTTATTCCTGAAAAACGATTGTCTTAAATAAAATATGAACAATAGGCAAAGGAAGTAAATGAACCCATATTATTTACATACATATGTATATTGATTTGATAAAATATATTACATAAATTACATTTTCTACTCTTTAGTTTATTATGACTTCTGCCATTTTGTGGTGGCAGCCATATTAAATTTAAAATGACGTCACACAGATAATTGAGGGGGTTGTGAACAAAAAAGTAATCCGCCATTTAGAATTTGGAATTTCGGCACACAGCTAATTGTATTCTACCTGTCATACCCTTTCGTTTGATACCCATGTCGGGGGTCGGGGAACACAATTGCAAAAATGGGCCGTCATTTTGGAACCGCCATCCTGATTTTTTTTATAAATTGGTCGGATTGCATTTTCAGGCGAACTATATTTTAGTCTATTATAAGGTTTCCGCTATTTTGTGTTGGGCGCCATTTAGAATTTGGAACGACGGCACACAGCTAATTGTATTCTACCTGTCATACCCTTTCGCTTGATACCCATGTCGGGGCCGGGGAACACAAATTCAAAAATCCACCGCCATCTTGGAACCGCCCTAAAATATTCATAAGATGGCATGGCAGTCACCAGACGGGCTAACAAATAATCAAATTGACCACCTCCTAATTGAGAGAAGAAGGGCCACGAGTATTCTGTATGTAGGAACAATGAGAAGAGCGTGCTGTGGTTCGGATCACCATCAAGTCAAAGTGAAATTTAGAACCCGGGTAACGAACAAAACACAGTATTTTAACGAGGCTAAAGAATTTTTGGGACGAAGTACAAAGAATGTCAGGACACTGTGGCTAGACATGTTGGCTTGATGTTAGGATACTTGTTGGGTTGATTTATCGAACACTGCGCCCTGAGTTTACACTTATGGAGGATTGAACGGGCGGAGGAGGACAAGGAGGAGTGAGTATGCCATTCAAGTTCTGTGAGTTACAGGCGATAGCTCCAATAGTCAACTTTAAGCGACAAGCCACTAGGCAGACTACAGAACCTGTTCAAGCGGTCTGGCCTACAAATACGAGGTATAGGGCTTTAGTGTAATAGGCCAAGTAAAGTGGCCACGGTACTTTTGAATCCAATACCTCACAAAAGAAGAAGAAGAAGAATACGAAGAAAAAAGGTGAAAATTTGTCGTTCTTGGAAGTTGAAGTTCTTTTTGATCGAAGATATTTATAACCGCAAATGTTTACGGACAGCAGTGGTATTCTTGGTTTTACCTCATCGAATAATGGCTTGACTGTCCTAACATGACTGTCTAACATGAGTTTCTCAACTGAAGTGACTAAGCCAAACAACGCCTGTACTCTCTATAAGGAGGTGATGTCTTATCACAACAACTCCACGTCCTCATAACACACATATGGGAATCGCATCGTGTCCCGTCGGCGTGGAAGAAAGCGATCGTTGTGCCAATTTTGAGGAAAGGCGACAGTCGTGAAAGCAAGAATTATCGTGGTATTAGCCTCCTTTCGATCGTCGGCAAAGTTTGTACGAAAATCATACAATCGAGGCTACAGAAACCTCGAGAGCAAACGAGCCGGAAAGAACAAGCGAGATTTAGACCACATCGAGGATGCATTGGTCAAATATTCGCCCTCCGTCAGCTAATGGAGCAAAGAATTCGTTGCGGCAAACGAACTGTCGTCGTTTTCATCGATTTCAAATCTGCTTTTGATTGCAGCGATTGGAACAGCTTGTAGAGACCCTTGGAAACCGAACACGTGCCATTGAAAATGATCCAACTTCTCCAAGCGTCGTTCGATGGCTCAACCAGCAGCGTTCGTATTCGAAGCGAATTATCCAAGGAATTCCCGATCCAAACAGTTGTCCGACAAGGAGACGTCGCTTCGCCACTTCTTTTCAACGTTGTGATCGACGCGATTATGCGTGAAGCATACGATGGACGGCGCGGAGTTTGATACGACGACAACAACTCCGTAACCGACTTGATGTTCGCCGACACGGATACTGAAGCAACGGACCGTTCACCTCGATGGAACCCAAATCAGACAGGTTCCGATGTTCAAATATTTGGAATCGTTGGTTGAGGAAAAGAAAGTGGCATCGACGGCCGACGGACGTTCACAGCCGCATCGGCCAGGCAACATTCACCTCGCTCAAGTGGTGCATATGGAAACGAATAAATATTACCATCAAATGGTTTGGACATGTTTGGCGAATGGATGGTAACCGCTTGCCACGTAAACTGGCGAGACCGTCCGGCAGGCTGGAGAATAGACCGATCGGCACCGAAGAAAACCTGGCTTAAGAATATCGAGGGCGACTTAAAGAATCAACTATTATCAGTTATCGAGGCTCGAGACGTCGCCAAAAGTCGTCAAGAATGGAAACGAATCGGGAATGGAGTTCGAGACCCAGCGGCACCGACAGCAGCGTATCCGTTGCGGGGACGTACCGCTCGGACCGCCAGCTAACGGATCAAAGGGAAGGAGAGACTCTCTATAAGCGGTTTTCTTGACATATTTTCCTGATTGAACCATCCATGTGTCTTTGGCTTTGTCGATTTGGTAGAATAGGCAGTGAGAAAACAAATTCCCACTGCCACCGTTTTGGCAGTGCAGGCGGCGGTAAAGGTAACGTTACGGTCGGTAACATAAAAGAAAGGAATCTCAAAATCGAGGTTTCCTAGGCAGTGAGAGTCTCTACTCCACACAAGCTTTTATGGTGCGGAGTCTACCATTCCGGGAAAACAGTGCCTAGTCAGGAGGTTGAAAAAAAACCAATAAGCTCCAGGCAGTTGGCTTTGTAACTAATGCCTGACAGTTTTTATAAAATTGGGCCTCAGTTGAAGTAGAAGATTGGTAAGAGAAATTCGCACTGACTAGCAGTGGTCTGAGTTGCCGAGAGGAGAATCAACTTCAACGTAATACCGCAATGGGTGAGAGGTAAGGAAGAGATCAATGAAGGGAGCCGCTTGGTCTGTAATGTCAGGAACTCAACGTCACCGTCAACAACTTAAGGTGAACGAACATAGAGTATTCGGGTATGTGAATAAGATCGATGGAAAAGGTTAAAAGATGGTTATTTTTAGGACTCCGTATATTTTTATCCGCTTTTGTGGTCTCTTTTCTCTTCCATCTCACTACTGTATACCGTAATGTAATTTGTGGGCCATTTGTTGGTTTGTTTTTGAAATCGTTATTAAAACTACACCATTCAATATTTTCCAATGAATTTTGCTTTATTGAAGAGAGTAAACCTTCCGAATATTTATGGAAAGCAATTTTAGTGTTTCCGGCACACAGAGGGGGCTGGGGAGGCTGGGTTGTCAGTAGTCCATCCTGTTAACAAAATTTTGTAGTACATTGTCGATTGTGTGTGGACCTATTTCGCGAATAGCTCGACGGATGTTTTCCTAAAGTACGTCAATTGTTTGTGGATCGTTAGAGTAACAAAGCCTGGGGAAGTATTTTTATTATAGAGACCATAAAAACATTTATAACATCACTATTTAAACGAGTTACGATTATTTTTAGATAAAATCAAGCAACAACCTCAAACTTTTATGATATAACTTATGAAATAGAGGAGTTTTATTCCTCAAAACAGAATGATATGGAAAAAGTTAAAGATTAAAACAGCACCAGGGGAAAATTAACAAAATTTCATATCAATATCAAACTTTAAAACTCAGCTAGAGCAATATCGGGTAGCAGCCAGGATAAGGCCAATAATTGATAACCTCAATTACAGAGACGAATGTGCACTGCAACCCCACTAACCTCCACAGTTCACATTTAGAACTTTTATCAGCGACAATGTCTGCATTGTTAGTGGTCTAAGCCGGGCGCTCTCCATTTTCCCATTTTAAGCTTTAAAAGTTTTGATTTATGGGCGAAATTCTGTTCTGATGTCCGCTTTTCGAAAATTTCGGTTGCAGAGTCATCCAAAAACCTACACTTGAGTAACATGAGCTCCGGGGATAACGTACGGGCTAGTAGATGGTGCCCATATATATAACCAACCAAACCAACCATCCACGGAAAGTATAACGCTAGACTAGGGTATATGTTAGCTCGTAAATGTCCACCTCAGTGACAGTCTTTTCCAATATCTGTTAGAGGATATCGAAGGAGTTTTCACTTCATTCGCCGTTCGTATTTCATCCTGTGCGAGTTACGCCATTAAATCCAAAAAGGATTACGCTCCCACAACTAGGACTGTTTGGCAACTGGCTGCTGGTCTTTTACACACTGATCCGGAAAAGGATTTTTTTTACGGCTTACAAAATTCAATTGCATTCACCAGGATGCGTGGCCACAGTCGGGGCTTTTCTGAAATTGCTTCACTAATGGGAGAGGCACATTTTCAGGAAACGCAATCACAGAGCCCTTCGTTTTCTGTAAAAGCCTTTCGGAGCCGGGTTGGGGATTGATGGATTGATTTTACAAAAAAAAAATAGTGTGCTTGGGGCTGGGATTTAAAAATTATTGAAAATTTCAAAAGTGGACATATAACGCTCTTTGATGGACAAAAATACACGCGTATGCATATTGTAAATTAGGCAGCTGAGAGGGGTAGAAGACATCAGCCTAAAGGCAGAAAATCCTAGGCTTATATCTTCCGCGGTGATGCAAGCTGTTTTTTGCAAAATTACAATTCTTTCTTATCAGTTTTTGGCTGACAACCAATTTGTATTAATGGCGGCAAACAAATAGTCCAGGAGAGTTAGCGGAAAAGTATTCAAAAGTTGAAATAAATCTACCCTGCGATTTTTGGACGTTCTAATTAAGAGAAAAATCGTAGAAATTCAATGAATTTGTTTTGGATAAAACCGGTCCAGGAGAACAGGTGGAAAGAAGTTAACAATGGTAGCACACGTTTTTCAATGTTTTAGGTGCGAAAAAACATTTGTTTTTGGAAAACAAAAAATAGTACGTAATAGCGCTTAAAAAAACGAAAAATATGAGTGCACTATTGAAATCGGTCAACAGGTTTTTGCAAAAAAAAACCGCGAAATATGGCAATTTTTTAACATTTAATTACAAGGACTGTAATTATCGTAGAACCTTGTTTCAAGGCTTAAATTGTGGCTTCTGTTAGTGCCTACCTACAATAAAAATTTCATGCAAAAACAATTATAACTTTTCGCGTAAATCTCCAAAATGTAAAAACAGCCGTTTCAGGAAAAAAGTTTGAACAAGGCCCACAGTGGTGCTAAGAGTTATTTTGAAAAGCCTTATTTATTCTCGAAGAGCTGCTCTACCAACCCATTTTCATGAAAAATTGGTGAGGTTTGATTTAATACCTCGTTGATTTAATAACACGTTTGAAAACAGGCACTTTTCTTGATTTTCAGAAAAAACATCTTTCGGCGAAGGGAAGTGAAATATGGCGTGGGAAAGCTTTCTGCCGGCCGAGCTTCCTGCGATGGAAATTTTCGAGCTTTTTCACATATGCCTGACAGGAAATAATTTTGATATCTCGAAATCTACTGAATAGAAATCCACGAGAGTGCCGTTGGGCTAATCCTCACCAAGGAAGCCAGGTCCAGCCCCATTAGCTGGTCACCAGTTTCTGAGAGGATTATTACCGTGATCCTGCGCATAAGACTAAAAGTAGTACTACGGAAGTTCAATGCGACGCCCCAACTGAAGACGCATACGGTGACATCAAGGACGAGTTTTATATGCAACTGAATGAGGTTTTTCGCTCTATTACAAGAGGAGACATCATTGTTTTGATGGGTGACTTCAGGGGCGGTTTCAGAGGGGGGTAATTGGGTAATTACCCCCCCTAAGAATTTTCGTTCGCTTATTTATTTTTATTCTTAAAAATTACCACAATTTCAAACAAACAAGATAAGTTATGGTGAATCTAGTCGGCGATATATGACGGTGAATTTTTCCAAAACTGCTGGAGAGTCGTGGAAGGGACCGATACCCGAGACTCCCGCTAATATGGCACGCTATGGCTGATTCCACACGAGCGTACACAGGACACGACAAGAGTCGGCTGCAAAGTGGTTTATGAAGAAGAGGGTGAGAGAGGACGATGGGGAGGGCACACAAATTTGAACCATCTTTTCAGCAGATTTTTGATCTGTGTTTGCTTCAATATCTGACCATTTTGTAAAAAATCCAGATAGCGGTTCCAAAATGGCGCCCGATTTTTGCAATTGTGTTCCCCGACCCACCGAAATGGGCATCAAATGGAAGAGCATGACAGATAGAATACAATTAGTTGTGTCGCGTCATTCCAAATTCAAAATGGCGGATTACTTTTTCCTCACAACCCCCTCAGAATGGGTATCAAATGAAAGGGTATGACGATTGTAATGCAGTAATCTGTCTGACGTCATTTTGATTCTAATATGGCGGCCACCGCAAAATGGAGAAAAACATATAATAGACTAAAAAGTAGGAAAGAAAATTTATGTAATATGTTTTATCAAATCAATATAAATAAATATATGGGTTCATATTTGCTTCCTTTGCCTATCTATACTATTATATAAAGAGAAAAGATTTGATTGTTTGTTTGTTCCGGATAAACTCAAAAACTACCGAACCGATTTTAAAAATTCTGTCGCCAATAGAAAGCTCTATTATCAGCGAGTAACATGGGGTATACTCGTATATGACCGAAATTCAAAATGGAAGCAGAAATATGGTTGAATTTGCCAATTTTATTCCGATTCCAATGAAAGTGGGTACCTAGAGGTTTTTAAGGTCGCAAATAACGAATTTGCAGTCAAAAATTATAAATTCAAGATGGCCGACGAATTTGCAAATTGTGTTCCGATTCCAATGAAAATCGGTATCTGAAATTTTTTAAGGTAACAAATAATGAATTTATTATGATCAGAAATTATAAATTTAAAATGGCCGTGCCAATATGGCGGACGAATTTTGTTAAATTTGTTCCGATTCCAATTAAAGTGGATATCTAGGGGTTTATAACGTCGTAAATAACGAATTTTTGGTCAAAACTTATAAATTCAAAATGGCCGACGAATTTTCAAATTGTGTTCCGATCCCAATGAAAATCGGTGACTGGGGTTTTTTAAGGTAGCAAATAACGAATTTATGATCAAAACTTATAAATTCAAAATTGTGGAACCAATATACCGGACGAATTTTGCCAACTAAGAGTCATTTCCCGGTTAACTGTATGTAGGTTGTTCAAGAGTTAGAAAATCGGAAAATCTTGACATTCTAGCTACAAATGGAAAAACATTGAACATAGTGTATCCTGAAGCTCTCTAAGCAATCTGTTCAGAATGGATCAACAAGGTTTTTTTGGTGAGATGGTAAGGAGAAGCGGAAATGTGGGGTTTATATGGGTTCCAGCTAGTTGTATATAATTTAAGACAATCGTCGGAGCTGACACGCACTTTTAATTTTTTTTGATGTTGATTGTTTTGTATTTATGGAATAAAAAAATATTTAAGTTTTTTCTTTTTTTAAAATTACCCCCCCCCTAAGCCAGTTGGCTGGAAACGCCCCTGGGTGACTTAAACGCACAGATCGGCCCTAGCAACACCGGCCTTGAACACAATCACAATTGAAAATCGAGCAATAGTGAGCTTTTCGTTGACTTCTGTAGTTCCCACCAACTAATGGTAGGTTGAACTTACTTTTGTCACACAAGGAGACTTAGGTATCGCCGTCCGGTAACTTCTATGACACGCTTCCGCTACCGGTACAAAAATTGAAAAATGCTTCCGCTATAGAGGTATGCACGCCTCTGTTACAGATATACTGATATTCATAGTATTCATAATCGACCATTCCAAATACGAGTATCATTTTACCAAGTGGTCCCCCAACTAAGTACTAACCACGTCCAATGCTGCTTGACATACGCAAACGAACGAAACCCGGTCGATTGGAGTATACTAATGGCACCCTTTATGGTCACTAAGATAATTGCCCGTTTTCTTTCTCCTATACAATTTCTTAAAGCTGCAACTTTGCTCCCTTTAGCCTAGAAAAAGTGTGAGCGTTTCGTGCTTCGTTTGGACTATTCCGTGCGTTTTTTATTGATACGTGCTTGTAGCGGGCTGGATTTGGAAAGAGAGAATTTTTGCTCAGGCGTAGCGTGCCTCATTTGCATGCCTGTTTCAGGCTACGAACGGGTGAGTTTTGTTTTTACTCGGGATGGTAGAACGAGAAATCGAATAGATCACGTGGCCGTCAGTCGCAGATGGGGAACTATTGTAGAGGATGTCAGGAGCTTTAAGGCAGCAAACACGGGAAGTGAACACCATTTGGTAGTATCAAAATCGCAGCAATTAGAAAAGGTCAGTGCGATACCATAAACCATAGACGGTTTAACGTAGATCTTCTCTGCGACAGCATTAAAAGGCCAGAATTGCTAGAAATCTGCAGTAAACCTTAAACCAGCAAACAGTTTCTAACGAAACAAATATTGAAGTGCTGTGGAGCACAACAAAGGGCGCTATATTGACAGCAGCGGACACGAGCATCGGTTATGTTCAAAGAACCTGGCAACACTGGATATCGGACACAGTCAGGCAAAAAAAGGACGTAGGAGGAACTTAAAAAATAATGTGAACTATACCAACGACCATCCAAGGTGGAACTAATAACCGTGCAAAGGCCAATGGTAAGGCTGCTGGAAAAAATTACAACCCGCCAGAATTAGAAAGTCGACTCAAGCCTCAGATGCGGAGATGCGCTACATCCAATCCTGGAAATAGCATGCAACACCAGAGGATTGGACTGAAGGTATCATTTTTCTGTAATGGGGTATTAGGTCCAAAAGTAGGCCACTCGTTTGGCCTATTGTTCTACACCCGTTTACTTCATATTTGCAGGCCTGGCCGCTAAAACAGGTTCAGAAGTCTGCCTAGTGGCTTGTCGCTTACACTGTCGACCACACTGTTCGAGCTTTCCGGCTTCCTGGCCGCAGTCCTGCCTTCGGTCTGTTCGAAAGAGTACACGAAAGCGGGTCTCGGGAGTGTTCCGTGGGGGTCCCCAATTCCACTCCGCCACTTCCTGCTGTCTGGATAAGAATGTCCTTACGGCTCCCAATTTTCTTCTTCCCTACTCTACTGGATGATGTTAGTGTTCTCCCTACATGATTTGGGAGTTGGTGCTGTAAATTTTCTTGTGGGTCCAGAAACTTAGGACAGAGCAGCGGCTGCCTGGGGCTGCTTCTGGGCTTCCGGGTTCTTGACCGCCGCCTTGCCGAGGGTCTGTTGGAAAGAAGTTTGCGTAAGCGGGGCTCGGATGTGCTCCATGGGGCTCCCCAATTCCACTCCGGTCCTCCTTTCTTTGCCCCTTTCCAGCTTAATTGGTCTATGAAAGTCCCAGGAGTATGATGGGAAAGAGAAGGTCCATCCTGACAGAGCCTCCGTATCAGAATAATGCATTATGCAATTGGGAGCGCCCGGTGCCCAGAGGAGATCGTTAAATGGCAGTGCCATCACCAACCACTGCCGTATGTGCACACACTACATGTTAGTCCCCTTTATTGACCACCAAAAAGGGGGGACCACCTAACCATATGCGAAACTGAAGAGGCATCTGTCTATTATATACTCTGGGTTTAGTCTTATCCCACCTTTTATTATCTTGTAACTAACCACGATTCGTTACTAGAATCCTTCTCCAAAAAACTTTAGGCAGCAAATATTAAAGCTCCAGGCCTAAAAGAGGGTTTTCTCTCTTTTAAAACTGCACGTCCCTAAAGCTCCCTGCCCAGAAAAGCTTTCCGGCACGGTTATAAAATAAGCGGTCCTTCAGTCTAAGTTCAGTTTTTTCCCGTACTCGTTCCGGTCCTGGTAAACCATGTCGAGATGTAGGCCTGTCTCACATAGAGAGATCAAGGGAGATCTCAACTACAACCAAATTGAGGCTGTTCATCTCCAACGTTAATGCCCCAGTTACACGAATGACAAAAAATGACAATTGTCATAATCTCTGGTCATAATTAATGGCATTGTTGTTGTTTATTTTTTATGACAGAAATAATGACACAAATTATGACCGTGTATGATGATAATGACAAATTATGACAGAAAAATTGACAAGTATGTCATTCGTGTAACTGGGGCATAAGGTACGATTCCACCAAGGCACACGAAACTTTCCTCGCGGGCAAATGACGTGATAATGACGTAAAAAGATAATGTTTCAGATGTGCATAGCTGCGATGTACACTTTCTTGGTGACGTCATTTTGCCCGCGAGCAAATGTTCGTTTGCCTTGGTGGAATCGTACCTTTAGGTAGTTCTTTTGTATGGTCGCGAAACATGGAACGTCACCCAACTTTGGCGACGTGCCGGACAAGAAAGGATAAACGACGAAATTAGGCGAGGGAAAGGGAATTGGATTGCCCACACCTTACGACGCGAAAACGAAAATCTAACCACACAGGCCCTAGACTAGAATCCGCAAGGAACCTGTAGAGTTGGAGGAGCTAGAACAAGGTGGAGCAAAACCTTATTAGCAGAGGTGAAAACAACTGGGAGATCTAAGACGGAGCTGAGAGCTGTCGCACAAAACAGAGTCCGCTGGACGGCAACTGTTTCCGCTCTATGCCCCTCGAGGGTTGAAAGGAGTAAGGAGCGGAAGAAGAAGAAGAAGAACGGGAAGCAAACTTAATTCTGGCCCTCCTTCAATTTTGAAAACTACTTCCAAATACCAAAACAAAAATCAAACTTCCTTGATACTTCCCCATCACGTCAGAACGAAATCCCCTTGAGTCCCAGTAAGAAGTTTAGTTAAATTAAGCATGAAAGCAAGTTGGGTGTGCTGCTGATTATTTTGGACAGTTTAACTCGCACACATCCTTCCAGTTGGTTAATTCGTGAAATACGACTTGAACATAAACTGTTTCCATTGACCACAAGCCAAAAAAAAACTTGAAGCAAAACCGTCAAGGGAAACTCTTCAAATGGAAAATTTTCTTAATCGGGAAATTTCAATTGATAAAAAGCTTTTCTTTTACCTTCTCCCATTTCTTTCTATTTTTTTTTTTATATTTTTATATTTTTTTCCCTCGTCCTTTCAATTTAATTTTTAAAAAGCGAATGAAACTTCCATCGTTCATAAACTAAATTAATTATAATAAAACCTCGGTAACTTGTAAAGGTGCTGCTCTTTGGACGTTTGGCACTTGTTTTATACATTTACAAAGTTAGAGAGAAGAGAACAGGGAAAACAAAAAAAAAATTATAAATAAACATTTTTTTTATGATCGTAAATGGAAATGGAAATAGAAAAGAAAAAAGTCCTTCAAGTCAAAGAAAAACTGAAAGAAACTTTTCAAACAATTATTTTCTTTTTTTATTTATGATGAAGGAGACATAAAAATCTGCTAACGGGAAAAATATGGTAATTTTTAGCTTTGAATGTTTTTTTAAAGTGGTTTTTTCTTTGCTGCTTTGTAAGATTTTTTTGTTGTTGTTGTTGTATTTGGTTAATGTTGTTTGATTTCGAATTAAAATTCTCTTTAGTTTGTGTTTCATCAAAATTGAAGAATTGAAAATTCAAAAAAATCTTCGGGACATTTTTTATAAAAAAAAGCTGTACAACTAAAACTTGTAAATAATATCTAAAACCTTAATTCATTAAAAATATTGGAACTGCCAGTGAAACTTACATCTTTCTATTGCCTCCATCAATCCTCTCCTTACCACCATCAATTTCTCAACCCCAATTAAAGTAATGGTCTTTCAAATGTGACGCTTAGATGTCAGCAGTGTATAATTTTTATACGTGACGTCTTTCCAAATGACATAAGCCATTTTGTTTTAGTAGAAGGTAGACATTGCTACAACGCGTTTACATTATTCAAACTTATCAAGAAAATGGACAGTTTCAGGTCATGTGATCTCACACCATTAGAATTTTTTTAAGGTTTTTTTAAAAGTCGAGTTTATGCAAACAAGCCACAAACAATTAATGATTTAAAGAACAACATTGAAGTTGCAATTCGTGAAATAACTCCAGCAAGATGTCGAAAAGTCATTGAAAATTTCAATATTCGAATTGATGCCTGCAGACATTTGAATGATATTCTGTTCACGTATAATTGTAATGGATCATACTTTCAATAAAAAAACAGCTTGAAAAAATTGGAGTAAGTTTGTGTTTCATCAAAAAAAAATATTTGGGCGCGTTTTTTGGATGACCCTTTAATGGTAAAAGCAAAAACACATTTTTTAAATAAATCAAAATGACTAACGGGGAACGAGAAGTTTTGTTTCTGATTATTCTGATTACCTGCAATATTTTGTAGTTTCCTCTTTCTTTTTTTGAGTAAAGTATTAAATGAAGGAGAGTAGCTCTACCAAATTTCGGATCCTCAGATACAACCAGCCATGACAACTTTCACATGGTGGCGCTGTTAACTCCAAATGAAAGCTAATCCAAGCCCAGTGGAAGGAAAGAGAAGGAATGTAGTAGAAGAGACACAAGAAGATTATCCTTCAAAGTCTACTATGCCAAGATGTAAATGTCATCGTGTCGAGAGCTGCTTGGCAGTGGGTAATTTTGTACTGTCGCTAACGATCTGCTCTGGGCACCAGGCCCTTAAGGAGGCTCAAGGGACTCGGAGATTTGTCGGTGCTCTACTGTCACCCACTCGTCCTTTACAGAAAAGGCGCGACGGTAGATATAAATAAAAGAAACACCAGATCTGATGTCTCGCCACTCAAGCTTTCTGTGCTAACCAAAAGAGCGCGACAGCAACTTCCACACTACTGTGTCGAGTCCATTTGGTGTGCTGCCAAAACTACCCAACGGGAAATTGAATGCTCTAAAGACAATGAAAGAGCACTCCCATGGAAGCATGGAGTGCTCCCTTTTCGCTCCCTCTTCATATATTTTCTAACATTAGATGCCCGCCTAGGCTAGCACTCCATTTGACCTCCCATAGGAGCACTGCTGCAACGATTTGGTTGGATACAAAAAGGAGCATTATAGAGCTTTTTGAAATATCTGCAGTAGAGCTATTCATGGAGGCCTATGGATATTCCATTGCCGAAAAGCTTTTATGTTTGTTCATCTTTTGGAATTGCCTTTTCCTTTCCAAGCGCAAGTGTGGTTTTACCAAAGCGGTCCCCCAACTAAGTATACTAACCACGTCGAAAACTGCTTGTCCTCCGTATCGAACGAGAACCGGTCTATTAAGTATGGTAAAGTCACCCAAGTCACAAGAATATCGCCCCTTTTCTTCCATCTATAAAATGAGGCCCCTGCCTCTCTTATTACGCTTAAAGACGATGGCAGCAAAAATCCCTAGGAATTGTTGCAAAGAGAGAAGGCAATAAGAAATGAACGTTATCTAGCTGATACAAGTGGAAAGACAAAGGACCATTCCGCTGCTTGACCTACGCAATCGTACGAGAACCGGTCTACTGTGTATCCTATGGCACCCTATATGGTCATCCAATTTCCCGTTTTCTTCGTCCTATAAAATTTTTAAAGCTCCAATTTTGCTCCCTTTAGTCTAGATAAAGTGTAAGCATACCGTGATTTATTTGGAATATTCCGTGGGTTTTTTATTGGTATGTGCCTGTAGCGGGCTGCATTTTGGAAAAGTAGAGTTTTTACTTGGGCATACCGTGCCTGTTTTGGGTGTACTGCAGGCTTTTTGACGCCATGCGTGCCTGTTGCATGCTGGGAGCTGGCGAGTTATTTTACTCGGGTTGCTCTTAAGCTGGAGAATCCCGGGGCTAGATCTCAAAACTCTACGATCATAGCAACATCTTGGACATGCTACCCGAAAGTATGGTGGCTAAAACCAGATACTATCTTCCTCGTATATTGACATTCAGGAAGAACTCCGTCGAAATACCCTCAAAGTCGAGAAGTTCTGACGAAATTCGATCTGCGAATATTCACTGACGGCTATAAGTGATCAGAGGGCGCCGGGCAGGGGTTTATCTAGAGACCACTAAGAGTTCATAGTCCTGGCACCACAGTATCTTTCAAGCGAAAGTTCTGGCGGCCCTTAAGGCCTACCAGAGAATGAACTTGGAACCTACACAAGAATGAAGCATTGGAATCGGAATTGGATAACCTAGCCTCTATAAAAGCCCTGGATTCAATTACGATGCGCTCAAAGTTAGTAGAGCGATGCTGAGCTGAGGTAGATAGGCTCGGTAGAAAGCATAACGTAACCCTCGACTGGGTTCACGAACATAAGAATATAGATAGGAGAGCCGACTACCTAGCCAAGCGGGGTATGTATCTCCGGAGCTCGGAGACCAAGATGAGCGGCAGCTCAATAGGTGTGGTTATAATCGCCATTTTTACTACCGACTGCTCTAAGCCAGCCAAAGTTGGACAGCGGAGAACAGTAGAGGTAGTACGACTTGGCTTGTAACAAAGAAAAAAAAGCCTCCTAAACGACTTTAGCTAAATCCAAAACCATTTTTAGTAGAGCAAGGCGAGGTATGGAAGGGCGGAACAAAAAAAATGCAGCGACACTTCGAAGTGAAGTAGGTTCGACGTATCGACTAGCAAGAAATACGCCGAAAGTCTGCCGTAATCTTCTCTACACAAGAAAGGTTTTGGTTCTTTTGACGCAAATATATAAAGCTACACATCAACACCGTACATATGAATCTTATGCCCCGGCTTCATCGACCTCAGTTCAATAATGTTCAATTCAATCCAAATGACCCAAATTACACGGCCCATCATTTCTTCCATCAACACTTCCAATAATTCCAATAAACCAGTTTTATAGGCAAGGGGTGGCAGGTGGCAAGGAAGTCTCTCACTTGTGCATCCCAAAAAATTGTCGACTGGACTGAGCAGCACACTAACACAACCATAACTTCGTTCTCGGGAGCTGCGAAAATCATGAGAATTTTTGTTGTTTTGTACACAACTACAGAGACAATAGAATCGTTAGGCGCATTAAGTGGCTTCACCGGCTAAAGTCCAGTTCATGTTCAGCTCGTGCTTGAAATTGTTGTTGCTTTTTCGCCAGAAGTCAGAAATGCAAAAGCACACTGGAATGGCATTCCACTATTCCAGTTGATTAGTCTCTTTTGATCGGGTTTTCACGTTTAACTTCAGTTCCAGTTCAGTTAGGCGAACTGAGGTCTGTTTTATCCTCAGTTGAATATGTGGAAATTGTATGCGAACTGAGGTTATTTTTCAGTTCAGTTCACCAATTTGCTCGAACTTGCGCAGCTCGGCCGGTAACTAATTTTACCGGATCATTTATAAAAATGCTGAATAGAAGTGGTTCGAGAATGGAATCTCGAGGGACACCCGAGGTGAATAGGGCAATCGAGGAATTACAGGCACCTAGTTTAAATAGTTGAGAGCGGTAAGTTAAGAACATATACAGAAGTTTAAGAGCAGTTAGTGAAAAATGGAGTTTTGAGGGGAGTTTTTGCAGAAGCAAAGGGTGATTAACACTATCGAAATTTTTGGGGAGGTCGACCATAGAAAACGCGCTGCTCATCAAGGAAGGTGCGAATATCTATCATTCGTTTAGAGCAGTTTCGCAGCTACACTACTTTTACAATTTCAAGTTGTTCATTATATTCAAGAGTTTGAGTTGATAATAGCTTTTACAGATTTTTTGCTTATAATGGAAGTATACTAATAGATCGACAGTCAGACTAACAGGAGAAGAACACTTGGGAATAGGTGTAATAAGGACGTGTTTCCTTAAATGTTGGACTGATAACGTAATGCAGGAGTTTAATAGCTGAGTTAGAATAGGCAGCAAACAAGGTATGTATTAACATTTTTGGAAATCGGTGAAATAATATCGCCACCAGTCGCTTTGGATTTGATCGAGTTTAGGGCAGTGACAATTTCAATGGCATCAACACAACGAAAGCTGAAGTCACCAGATTAAGCTTTAACAGGGATATTTGTATGTTCCGCCGCAATCCTTTAAACCCGGCACGGTCGTGTTCTTCGATTATCTATAAATATTCCATAGAATTTAAATTTCTATAAAAAAACCGTATGCAACTTTCCGAGCTGGATTTGTTCTATTCCTCCCTCAATTCAGTCTTAACAGCCCTAAACTAAAAAAAAGTTATTGTTTTTTCCCATTTCAAATATGATTGCTTATCTAAAAATCGATTTCCACAAATGCATATTTTATTGTAAAAACTGATGACTGAAATTTGTTATTCATTTTCTTTTATCAACGTGCTTTTCTTCTTCTATTTTTTTTTTCTTTTTTTTTTGTTGAAAAAGTCGCATTTTCTCTTCACATAAAAACGCAGTAAAAATTCTTTCCCGATATCTCCAGTAACAATATCGCAGCTAGAGACAATAGCAGTAACCTCTTTCGATGTTTTTATTTCCAACAAGTGAACTTCTCTATATCTGCCCCGGGGTTATACGGATCGCCTGATGCTGCATTGTTTCACTAGAAACTCAATCTCGAATATATTTCCAATGATAACTTACACTTGCTCCGGCAACTTTCTCCATGATACTATTCCCCATCAGTATCCTTTTACACTATACGTAGATGGAGCCAGTGCGCCAGCCAATATCCACATCCATATATAGAATATAGAAGGCACCTCGCAAACGAACGGTGCGGACTGGCATGGCGGCTGCTTGGAAAAACATAAACAGAAAACTCTAATATCTCTATCAATAGACGAGTATCTACGGATAACGATTCCAATCAGCGATATTGATATAAATTTTTCCTTTTATATCCTTTTTTATGTTCTGTTAGAGCACAATATGAACGATGAGGAAAATACTTTAAGCGCACTCCTGAACTAAACTTTGGTCCTTAGGAAAAGTTGCGATTTTTTTTCCCGTTCCTTTTTTTAGTCCTTTTTCCTTTCTTTATTTCCCCATATTTTTTTTTTTTGCTTTCTGTGTTGAACGTTTGCAAAGTTGCAATCGTCCTCGAGGAGAGGTGTTGGGCATTTTTTTTTCCTTGTGGTGTGGCAATAAAATCCTGAAAAGGGCGGAATTCAATGAAATTTTCCAATCACGTGGAAAATAGGAAAAAAACGAGGAAATTTCGTTTCTTTGAAATGAGATTAGCGTGTGGCTTGACTTGATGCTATTTTTGGTTACATGTTCCTTTGCATGTGCTTTGGGTGTAGTTTCTTTTGTATCAAAGGAATCGATTTGCGATAAAAGGTTCAATATAAAGGTTAATTAGGTATATGAAAATATTATGTAGAAATGTGTTTGTATTTGGAATAAGGCAATCGATTTCACCCAACAATCAACTACGACATATTTTTTACCAACCAGACTCTACACAAGAAGAAAAATCCCTGATTTGAGTCTGGTTGGTGTACACAGTCTATCTGGATCACCTTTGTAAATAGAACTTCAGCAAGAGGTGTCATTTGAAATTTCGCGCCATTTTTGAACTTTGAACATGCTAGTGTTGGGTAGGACACGATTATAAAATGAGTTTGTGAGAGGTGCCTCTTTTTTCTTTTGAGCCAGTACAATGTCATACTTCAAATGAGGCTAGGTTCTATTGTAATGCCAAAATGACAAAAACAAGCAGATTAAAAAAAAGAAAGAAAATAAATACCAATGAAGTGCATTTTTACAAGCTTAATTCTAATATTCATTAACCTGCCTTAGAGTAAGTAAGAAATCTATGCCTCCACAATGTGCAGCCACGGACAACTAATTAGAAACAGTTTCATAAAAATTGCATTTATACATTTTTTATATTTTTATGTAGCAATCCTATTAGGAATTCATTACGATATTGTTATTGATTTCCTTCAATCATTATATATTTAAAAAAAATTAAGAGGAGGTGGTGGGAATTCTTTAATTTGATTCCTACATAAAAACTGTATAAATGCAATTTTTATGAAACTGTTTCTAATTAGTTGTCCGTGGCCATATATTTATATTTTGCAATCCCACCTTGCCTAATTTCAAGTTGGAAATTCTGCTACTGCAAAAAAAGTAAGAAATGTCTCTCCAGCACAAAATTTCACTCCCTCAAAAAATGTAAGAATTGTCCCTTTAGGACAAAACCTCACTCCCTCGAAAAATGTAAGAATTGTCTCTTCAGGACAAAACCTCACTCCCTCGAAAAATGTAAGAAATGTCTCTTCATGACAAAACCTCACTCCCTCGAAAAATGTAAGAATTGTCTCTTTAGGACAAAACCTCACTCTCTCGAAAAATGTAAGAAATGTCTCTCTCCATCCAATTCGTATTTACAATATCACCACGGCTCAGCTTAAAGTGGATATTTTACTATCGCAAAAGAAGTGAGAAATGTCTCTCCAGTTCGTGCTTACAATCTCACCTCGCCGCGATTCACATTGGAAATTTTACTGTGGCAAAAGAAGGAAGAAATGTCTTTCCACTAAGTAATTTACAATCACACCTCGCTTCATTTATCTTGATACACGCTCATATACCAGCAGGACATTATTTTTGAACCGGGACATTTAAAAAAACTGAGGCCTCAGTACAATTTACATCATGTAAGAGACAAATGTACTGCCTCGTGTAAGTCCGGCCCAACACTACAACATGCACCTGTCATTACGATTACTTTTGACAAGTTTAGGAGATTTTCATAGATGAATCGATGCATACTCGGAAAACGAACTGAAATAGTGAAAATACAGGTGCCAATTTTTCGGAAACGGTTCGTAAAATTCCGACTACTTACTTGTTGTCATCACCAAAGGCATATAGCGAATTTAATCAATAAAAACGCTTTGAACGGGTTAGTGATGTAAAAACTCCAACTCGTGCTCATCTGGCCAGGTCAGCTGAAAATATCGCCACGGTAGCTGAGAGTGTGACTGAAAATCGAGGGGTGTTCATTTCGAAACGATGACAGGAATTGCGGACAGGAATTTGGCTCCAAAAACCCAAGAGAAATAGTCGAGCCACAACGATCGACAGTTTGGTGCTGGTGGTGGTGAATACCACCATGCTTTTTTCAAAATGCTGCTGTTATGCCCCGCTTCACGGCCCTCAGTTTAATCCACATAAGTTGCTTCACCGGCTAAAGCCCAGCTTATGTTCAGTTCGTACTTTGAATTGGAGTTGCTTTTTCGCCAGAAGTTGGAAATGCAAAAGCTCACTGGAATGGCATTCCATACACTGTAAATCTCAACTTTTGAAAGTGTTTTATTTCAAAACACTTAAAACGTTTTATTTTGACGTCACTCATTTGAATAGCATTGTAGACATTTTTAAACTCTTTTAAGTGTTTTAAAAGTGTCGACAATGTTAATCTAATGGGTGACGTCAATATAAAACTTTTTAAGCGTTTTGAAATAAAACACTTTTAAAAGCTCACATTTTCAGTGTAATTTCACTTGATTACCTCTCTTTTAAGCGAGCTTTTACGTTCAACCTCAGTTCGATGTTCTGTTGGGCGAACTGAGGTTTGATTTATCCTGTGTTCATTATGTGAAAATGTATGGGAACTGAGGTCTGAACTGAAGTTCAATACACCAATTTGCTCGAACTTGCGCAGTTCGGCCGATGAAGCCGCTTCATTACCGAAAGATGTTGTCTAACCTTTTTTGGCCTGAAATTGATGCTATGGATGTAGACGACGTTTAATTTTAGCAGGAGGGCACCAGCTGCCACACAGCTCATGAAACCATGGCTCCATTGCGTGAAAATTTACCTGGCTACTGATTTCTCGAAATGAAGACTTCAATCGGCTGCCGTGATTATGTGAAATACAGCTGCCATTACGCAAAAACGTGATGGAAAATTTCATCAAAAGAAAATCCGTTTGTAAGAAGGGTCGAGACGGATATTTGGCAGATATTGTATTTCATTATTAATCTCAGAGTTTGTACATTAGCTATAACTAGTTGGGTTGTGGGTTTGGCCCTTTCGGTCCACACGATCAACTTCCCAGTATGGAGAACGCTGAACAAATGCGCTCTACCGAATGTTATGAAATTTTTTTCAGAGCATGTTTTCGTTAATTTGCTTCGATCGGCACCTCAAAGAAGACGATATCATTTTTGATTTGCGCGATATCGTGCAGGTACAAAAATCACATACGCCGATAAACTGGGAAGTTAAAAATATCATCACTTTTTACGAAAACGTTGCCTTTTCTGCTGATTTCAAATGACACCTCTTGTTGGAAGACTGTACTTGAACTTTACTCTGGATTCAAATCTGAATTGGAGGTTAAAAATGCAGAAACGGCAAAGAACTGCCAGTGCCAGTGTGCAAGTGAAGTGACATGATGCCCTGGCTCTTCACAACAGTTATTAGATCAGTGCTACCATACGGTCTACTGACTAGGTCAAGTCCAAATAATGGTATGTTCCGAAGTTATGGGGCTCTGTGTAAAACCCGGCGCTGAGGCTACGTGAAGCGGGCTGATGAGTGGAAAAGGCGTATAGACACAGCAATATACTACGCTCTCTACCACTGGTAATGCTAGACTGGCCATGTTGTCGAAACTGAATTCAACCTGGGTTGCGAAGTTCAGATCCCCACCAGAGGGGTATGGGAAAACTTCCAGCCTGACAGAAGCTATGATGTAGCTTTGTACACAGATGGCTGGAGTTTTCTCCCCTCGTAAAACCTCCAAAAATACCACCTCTTGCCTAGTTCTACCACTGTCTCTCAAGCGGAACCGCACGCAATCTTCAAAGAATACCTACCAGTACAGACAAACCCAAGAACGGCAGCCAGAGTTATACTGTTACAAGATATCCAAGCCGCTATGAAGACAGTAGGCGCGGTCTATATAGCGTCCAGGCTGATCGAAATCTGCCAAAAGGAGCTCTCTTCCTTGGCTAGGAGGTATAGGGTCACTCTTAAGTCGGCATCGGGGCACAGGAATATTGGGGGTAACGAAAAGGCCAGATGACTTGGCCATACAGGAGCAGATCGTGTTGACACACCAGTATAGAACCCGGTGTGCGACGAAGACAGATATCACCATGTGCTTCCCTTCAATGACAGGCTCGAGGTGGAGGAGTTTAGCATCATGCGCCAGAATAAAGGACTTCCCTAGATTCGGCTCAATCATAGCAGGTTACTGGCCGAATGGGGCACATGCTGCCAGATTGAGAATTCCATGCAACACCTACTATTGTAGCTTGGGAAGGAACAAGCTAGATACATATACAATCGGAAATTTTCTTTTCAGTTGTCTAGTTTTGGCTACGATCATACACCGTACTCGTACATTTGGGAGCAATTTCATAAATCACTTGGGAAAAGGTTCGTAGCTTGAAATGAAAGCTTTGATCGGATATCTAAATATGGCAATCTGGATTTAAAGTCACTCCAAGTTTTTCACGAGTGCGGTTAAAACTGCTGCCGCCTTTACCTATCTACCTAACAAGAACTTTCTTGATCTCTGTACATTTCCTGATCGACACTGATCCCGCCTATTTAACCCAGGGTTTCAGGCGCCCGACTACCATCCTAGAGGTCCGTGGTTTGGATCCACTCCACGGATTTGTCCTTCATGTTTACATTTTTTCGGCCTGTCTCTCTAAAAATGAACCACTCAAAATTTCATGGGTTCATCCAGTAAACAATAATTTCACTGGAAAATCGGTTAATTCGGGTCGGTTTACTGATTGAACCAGTGAAAAGTTCTTTCTAAAAGAGAGAGAAATACATTAAAATACAATTACTGCTAGAGTATAAATATAAGTGTAATGGTCAGTAATATTTTATGAGGTTATGCGGGCACCTCAAACCAGTGAATTATAATTTCACTGGTTCAACCAGCGAAAATATATACATATGTATGTGACTCATATTCTAGGCTATTATTTTCATGACTGTGAAGGGTTCCATTTAGCATACTCAATAAATCGATTCTCATTTGATCACGAAGGGCAAGCAGCATTTCAATGCTTTGATGGGGGCCTAGGGGCGGCGCTTTCATACGTGCGAATGGTGGACTTGCACCGAGCGCTATTGGACGGGGGCGCCATTTCAGATATTCAGATTTTTAAAAAAAATTTCAAACTTAGAAAAAAAATTTGAATAGTGTTTTTCTTACATCCCTTTCATATATTAAAGGATTTCATTTTTATTAACACGATTTAATTTTCCAGTTTATTTTCCCAATAAAATATTCTATATTTCAACTCATGTAACAAAAGAACACAAATTCCATGTAAAAAAAACCTCGAAATTTTACTACCTCTCCTACTCTCGAGACTTTTCCTACTTCGTCTCGAGACTTTTGCTTCGAGATTTTCATATAATTTCTGTCCAGAGAATCAGCAGAAGTAAAAATTCAGGAGAAATATCCTCCAAGTGAGAGAAAAATCTCTCATTCAACTGATGTTCTCAAATTTGAACGTGAGATGTAAATACAGAATTAACCAGTGGAATGAAGGAGACGAAACACAAAATAATTTCATTTTTACTACGCTGGAGCACTTTTTGAAATGTTTGTAAAATGCACCATATCAACTCACACAAAGGAAAAAATTGTTCCGATGGCTCTGTATTGTGTATTGCTGTTTACTGTGATTGATATAAACTTCGGGGCGCTGTTGGTGCACTTTTAAATTTTTTTTCCAAGATTTGTTAAAAGAGGGAAATAAACGAAATGAGAACAAAATATCTTGCGATTTTCTTAATAACATATTAGATTTTTTTATGTTATACGAGTTATTGATGGTGCAATTTTAAGTTTTGTGCCTGTTTCTCTGGAAGAATTTATAAAGTGAAAATTGAGTGAAATATTTTTATTAGATTTAAAATGTTGAGTTATAAAAGAAATATTTTAGATTTAATAATAATTATTAAAATACTAATTTTAGGTAATACATTTTTAAATTATATTATTTACATTTATATTTTATTGGAATTAATTTGTTTATTGTTTTTATGTTTACGAAAATTTAAATATTTTACTGTGCCTCGAATTAATGGTACCGGGCAAACATAAATAGTACATACAATTTTCCATTAACTACCTCTTCAACTCAGACTTCATTGAAGCATGGTTTGATAAGGTGTGAATTTCGAAAAAACGTATGTTTCTTAAGGCAATTTCTTGTTTTGATACTATTCAAAATTGATATGCTTATTTCTCCAGTTTGGTTAAAAGATTATTATTTTGAAAAAGAAGACACTAAAAAGCTTAGTAAGACCAGTAGTGAAAGTAGCATAGACGCGTTAAAGCGATTAGTTCGTCAATTAGATGGTGTCTACGAGGCGTTGGTAGAACTCGTTCAGGTAGGGAACCCGTATCGAAACATCCAGCAGAATTACGAAATAAAATGACTGAGTTAAATTTAATTTGTTCCATAATAATCTAGTGTGATATTTTAGAAAAATCAATATACTTACAAACCCCAAATGTCTGCTGCAGTTGATACTTTAAATTCCACAAAAGGTTTTTTGAAAGATTTACGATCAGAGCAAAATATCATGAAGTTATTGAAAAAGCCAAGCAAATTACTACCAAGTTGGAAGTGCCTTGTGTATTTTCGGCTTCTTCGTCCTTGCGATCCGGACGAAAAAAGCTTTTTTCATATGATCAGCTGATGGGGCATAATGCACCGGGCGCAAAAAAACCACGCGCCGCCCCTGGAGGGCCCGCTTGGGAAAACGCACTCCCGTAAGAAAAAAGCTTTTTTTCTTTTTTACGAGAATTTCACAGGTTGAACCAGTGAAATTTCAGTTTTTTCATTGGTCGACTAAGGAATGGTTCAACCAGTGATTTTTTACTGGAAACCAATGAATAGTACTGATTCGTTTTTAGAGAGTTCATTCTTCACTTCACCCTTTACAACAAAAAAATATTCAGTATGAGATGGGGAGCTGGTGGAATAAAATCTCTTGTTGGCGTTCTTTCACTCTTCTCTACACTAACTATCCGAATGGAGCTCACTGTCCGACGTTGTCCTCAATGGGCAGTCGTACATGGATCAACTGTCAACACTCGATAAACCAGTTTTCTTAGGAGAGAGCAGAGAGAGGCCAAAGAAAAAGAGAGAAGTGTTGTAAATTGCTAAAAAAGAATTTTTTGGCGTGAAAACTAACACATACACAATTCCTTCTTCTTACTCTAACAAAAAAAACATTACCCGTGTAAGGATAATAAGTAACTCTTGGTGAAGCAATACCCATGTACACCGAGGTATCATAAAAAACTGGTTTTTGAGTGTTGACTTGAGGATCGATGTATGCCAGCCCAACGATAAAACCATTGACAGTACAAGGAGGCATTACCTCTGAGCGCCAGTTTCTCATCTAAAAAAATCGTAGCTAATTCTGTTGATCAAACTTAAAAACTGCTAAGAGCTAGACATTAACCATTTTTTGAATAAAACCTTGCATGTTGTTCGTAGTTCGATGCAATTTATATCCGTAACAATTTCTCGATTTTGGTTTTTTAACTAAAATTTCAGCTAAAACTACCTTTTCTTCCATGTACAAAAAAATTAATAATCGCCACTACCAGAAAACTTCACTATTAGACATAAATTCCTAGTGACGCAATCAAGGTGAATGTCCTGTGCTTAAATGAAAAATCTCATTCATAATATTCATTACTCGCAAAACTTTTAGGTTGCACGATTCTACTTCAAGAATTTTCTTCTACGATCTGTATATCGTTGACTGACTCTAGATCAACTTTTTATACCCTAAATAAACTTGGAAATATGTTCTAAATTTATCCTTCACCATAATGGCCCTTGGCACAAAACATACCATTTATTATCTTTAAGAATAATCTGTAGTCATTTTCCACAATTTTATCAAAATAATTTTAACCGCTTTTTAAAAATAAAAACAAGCCTTCTTCATTTAATAACCACACAAAAATTTATGCAGCAAAACAGACATTCATCAAAAAAAAAATTTGTTATCACGAAAAATGTCACAGTCAACCATAAGTATTTATATATATTCTACACAAATAAATTTCCCTTCTTACATCGTAAATAAGTCGATTTGCATAATTTCCATAGACAAGACCCTCCAAAAACTACTTAAGACACCAACTACAACCTCTTACGTCTGCTACAAGACAACTCTAAGCCCAGCAACAGTAGACAAAATGCAATTTTAAAAGCGGAGCAAGAAAAGTTAAAAACTGCGAAGCTGTCGTCCTTTTGCCCCAAGGAAATAACACAAAAAAATAAGAAATAATAGTAATAAGAGAATCAAAAAAGTAAAGGAAAATGGGAAATTTTTCAACTTCCGGTATGTGTAGTCGCACATGCATAGTAGTACCACTCTCACCTGGCGTTGAACCAGCAACTTGCAAGGAACTCCTGCATCTGAATAACTAAATTTTTTTGGGGTGGGGAGAGCGAGAGAGAAAGAGATAGGGAACAGACTTTCCTTGAGGAATGTCATAAATATTAAAGAAATCTACAAAAGAGCCAAATGCATGCATAAGTGACGATAAATTTACTTAAATGGTTATGAAGTTGAGAAAGTAGAAACAAAGGGAGACCCTCTATGCACCATTTAGGCAAATTTTCTAGCTTTGTGTAGTTATCTTAAGGGCAGGGACAGAATGAAAGTAGCGTCTGATGATAAACTTTAAAAGAACACTTTATGATATTGCATATAGCTTTGCGTAGCTATAATAGGTGAATGATCCCGATGCCATGACAACGTAAGCAAAGTTCAAGAAGTTGATGAGCACCCACTGATGTCCAAAAGAAATTGCTTGAAAACCACTCCTTAATCTTCAAAACTTTTTTTGTGCGAACATTCGTCCAAGAATATGGTAATATACTTTGTAAGCTTTCCTTACCTTCTTTTCCTTACCGTTCACCCATCGCGGTATTCCTAAGCAACTCGCACCACTACCTTCTCAGCACTAGTTGTCCATATCTACTAATATTCTACGCCAACCGACCTAGCTCCTAGGAGCACTGTGTGGTATTGTAGAAAAGCGAACTGGTTGGGGTTAATTGGTTTCATTCAACCTGCTCACTGGGCTCTGTGTTTTCGGAGTAGTAACGTTAACTTTGCCACTCTCTGCATCACTAAAATTACACAAGTGGAGAAGCGTTTGTGCATTCTTCCAAACCGATAACCAAGGCCGCATGGTTCGTTTCAACGAAACTAATGCTATGGAACACCCTCCAATTTTTGACGCTTGATGGTAGGACGCATCGTGTGGCCAATGCTCAAACTACGAATGTCTAATTCCATGTGTCTAATAGTTGGAAGTCAATATTTTAATGAAACGTTCATCGCATCCTGTACAGCCGGCTTTATTCGCACAGTTTGTAGCCCTTACTTTCGCTCACACTACGGTCTTAGAGTACGTTTATAGGCAAGACAACTTGACTGTGGAACAACCTTATTAGTGCTGCACACGAGACGAGACTTGTCTCGAAATCGTCTCGTCTCGTCTCGATTTTCGAGACAAGATCGAGACGAGACCTCCAGATTAAAAATCGATACTAGACCGAGACTACCATTCGAGATCTCGCGAGACATCTCGAGGTCTCGAAATCAAATCATTACTTTGAAATCGTATCGACACCAACTATTTCAATATCTTCGCTCTGCGCTCTTTGACAAGCACCACATTCGGCACCAATACATGACTTAAGCAGGCTGCGGAGACAAGGCGAAGAGTACGCATTCCATAAGCATTTAAATGCAGAGTCCATTCCAAACACAAGAGGTATTTTAGTGTCACTTCATTTCATTTCAACGCATTTAAAATGAAATGCGTTGAAATGAAATGAAATGATTGTAAAATACCTCTTTTCTTTTGAAACGGACTCTACGTAAATGTAACTCTACACAAATTAGAAATTAACTTTCGATTAATTGATCCCCTCTACCCCGCCCTGGTGCCACTGCAAAAGGTAGATTTACGTGTCTACGTCTGGGAAGTGACTAGCATGGAAATATAAGGAATATTTGTATACAATTTCATTAATATGGCACATATTGATATTTCTCGAAATACAGAAGACTGAGCAATTTGTATTATTGAGAGTGAAATTACAGACTTTTCGAGACGAGACGAGACTTTTTGAGTCGAGACGAGACGAGACCTCCAAATACCCATTTTTTCGAGACCGAGACGAGACTAGGCTCGTCTCGTGTGCAGCACTAAACCTTATACAGTCAGTATTCTCCCTTCTCATACCTACAACATCCAAGAGTGCAAGGGCAGAGCTCATCACCTCCTCCTCATGCATCTCTCAGAATCCTTTTACCCTATTAAATCCTTCATCAATCCTTCAAGCTTTACGAACTACTCTCTAAAAACGAACCAATAACTATTCACTGGTTTCCAGTGAAAATTCACTGGTTGAACCATTGCTTAGTCAACCAATAGTAAACTGGTTGAACCAGTGAAGTTCACGTTAAAAAGAGAAAAAAGTTTTTTTGAAGCGCGAGTTCCCAAGCGGGCCCCTTACAAGCACTGAAATGCTGCTTGCCCTCCGTGAACAAACGAGAGTCGGCTTATGGCGTGTGCTAAATGGAACCCTTTACAGTCATGAACATAATTGCCTAGAATTTGAGTCACATGTATTTTTTTCACTGGTTGAACCAGTGAAATTATAATTAACTGGTTGAACCAGTGAAATTTTTAAGAATTAATTTTTAAAGAGAACTTTTTACTGGTTCAATCAGCAAACAGACGCGTTTTCCAGTGAAACTATTGTCTACTGGATGAACCAGGGAAATTTTCACTGGTTCATTTTTAGAGTGTACTAAATATTGCACCATTAGGTATGTGAAGGGCATGCCGGACTGCTAGTATATAGGGTAACTCTTAACACTTTGACTTTCACAAAAAAATTAATAAAACCAATGCCTGTGTCACATAATGCAAATTCATCGACCTAAGATCGAAATCCAGTACCCAACAAAACCTGCATGACGCCAAGTTGAGTGACCGGCAGGCCATGAATAAGAATTTTAGCAAAATTGAATGGCCGTAGTTTTGGGCTAGAAAGAAAAAGGTGGAGATATCTTAAAGCTATGGCGTGTAATAAAAAAGCGTTGAAAGCATCATATGTAGTGGACAACTTGAGCCCCAACTCCCTTTAGAGTGACAAAGACAGAACGAGATACTCGAATATCGTTGAATTATTTACAAAAGTCCTGAATAAACAAAACCTATCCAAAGTAGTTTCAATTTTTTTTCTGCTCTTCTTCTCCTATTTTTTTTTATTCTGTATTTGTTTCCTTTCAAAAGTTTCTCTCATATAATCCAAAGGGATCCTGTCATCAATGTTGAACAAGAATAAGGACAACAATCAACAAATTATTTACCAATAAAACTCCTCACAAGATAAAATGTTCCACAGCTTCACAATTCCACTAAGAACCAATATCTTTAGAATCTAAAGACGATTACACGGGACAGAAAGAAAAACACGTTTTAAACAAATCAAATAAAGGAACACGCATCCTTTTTATATAAGGGGACAGGATCTTGATAGAAAAAAAAATGAAGTAGAAGGAAGAAGAAAAAAATACAAGAATTTGAGGCCGATTGAGGGCCACTAAATGGAATTAAGGGTAGGGCTTTCTTCCAATATATACGAGTATATATAAAAAAAGAAGTCAACTTTATCCTCAAGTTGTTCGTCCTTGATTGACAACCAGAATGGCATGATGTTGGGAGTGAACTACTTCTTTTTCCAGTAACGAAATTGAACAAACAGAAAAGGAAAAGACAAAAAAAATAAATCAACACAAGAAGAAGGAAAAAATATATATGAATGTATGTGTTTATTACATACATGTTTCTGGAAGGGAAAAGAAACACATTCCTTGGGGTAGATTCTTCGGTTCTTGGACGATATCCCTTTTCCTCCCACGGAGACTTAATTGATAATTTTCTACTTTGAAAGACTTATTGGTCAATTTTCCAGTGGATATCTAAAACGAAAGTTGATTTTGTATGGACGTGTTCGATGAAATCCAGTTAAGCCGAAAAGGATGTGCGTTTTTCCTTTTAAAACTGTAATAGTCTTTTTTGAGAACTTTAGTATGGTTGTAGTTTTAGGTGTGAAGATAGTTTTTTTTATACAGAAAAGGAAGAACAATTAATTTAGTAGTTTTGACTTTAATAGGCCAATTCTTAGTTGTGACGAGTCACAAGTCATAATCAAATGTGACAAGATTATTCTTGTGACGAATCTTGTGACAAGATCAGCCTTTTCAGATTCTGAGTGAAAAATAACAACATTCATCACAAGAATTCCACCACAATGGTGAAATGTCAACTGTGAAATGTCAAATGTTTTGAAATTTTGTTCAACTTGTCAATTGCAATGTCAATCATTAAACGCGCCCCAAAATTGAGACAGGTACATTTTTCTGTAAATAGTAAGAAATTTTATTGCTTACATTGTTTTCGGAATTTTCGCTTCCCCTCTCGCAAATAAGTTCCCGAGGTCTCGAGTCCTGGCGACTGTGGCCTGCTGTCAAAGCGATTCTGTAGTGAAATTTGAATTGTCAAAAGCAATTGTCACTTGTCATGTCAAACCAAAACGATTACCACTTGCTGAAAATAAATTCTTGATTTGGTGCCATATTACAAGATTTTGAATAATTTTATAAATAATTTATTAATTTCAATAGTATTGTGTCATTATTTTTAAGACACAAGTGATTTTTAGGTTATGGTCTTCTTGATTTGCACGAAACATCCCAGAAAGCGTTTTCTCAATTTCCCAATTTTATCCCCACTATTCAACTTTACTGTCAAAGATCTCGGGATCCCGTATGGAGTAAACAAACAAATCTAGTTATTTAACTAAATTGCTCGTGTATGAAAGTGTTTCTTGGAGTTCATCCTTATCGCTCAGAATTATTGTTGCAAAACAATTTTCCAAATTGATGCTGTTGCCGTTGCCGTTAATTGATTTAATTGCTCCAGATTGGTCCATTACTGTTGCCCGGCAATTAATGCTCAAAAATTGCCCGTGTAAGCCCACCTTTACCTATTTACTTAATCCCTTGCTTCTTTTGTTTATAATTCAAGAAGAAAAAAATTAATAAAAATTCTTCCATTATTATTATTTTACATTAGGTATAAACCGCTTGTGACCAGCTATGCCATCACAAGTTGCGACCAGATATGCCATCACAAGTTTGTGATTGTCACAACTTAAGACTGAAGCACGAGAATACGAAAGTCACAATTGTGACTCGCCAAGCCTCTATGATTTTGTTGTGATTTGTGATAATGTCACTGACGATTTGAGAATTGGCCTATAAGTGTGCCCTTTTGAGATATAAAAATCATAAGGCCCGGGTCCTACAAGGACTACAGCGCCGATTAAGAAGAAGTCAAGACTTAAAAATGCACGCATGACACTGTCCGGAATATAGACACTGTTTTAGCGCACCAACAGATTGCATGGAAACACACATGGGAAACACGCAATCGGTTCGATCGATTATTTGACCGAATACGGCACTCCCTGGATCTAGATCTACTCCGCCGGTGCTCCCTGGATCTTGACCGATGACGACGTCTTTCACGATCATCTGTTCCCATTTTCCCAAATATTGGCAAAAACACAAAATAATTCAATTGACAAAAATGACGATGAAGGGTTCGTAAACCTAGATCACTGATATGTGATGTAGCAGGGAGTGGTCTTTCGTGTTCATATGAGAGTTTGATTATTGTGGCTTTGCGTAAACTTGTAAATTATGTTGTACGCAGTCACCACACATATTTACCCAACGTTCCGGGTAAGAATATCCACAAAGCCACACAAAGATATTCCGTAATTGATTCATTCACAATCAAATACGTCACGTGCTTAATGACAGTACAAACGTACTGGGGTGCTAACTTCTACTTGGATCACTATCTAATTGGTGGTGTTCCGAAAGGGTGTTAAAACACAGAAAAGCTTTGTACCCCGAATCGTGCACTCATTTTAAAACCACCCTTTTTTCCAGTTTTTTGCATTGAAAGCTTTTCTTTTGAGTTTTTTCGTGATCTTTTTGAGCGTTTTCTTAAAAACAAAAAAAAACTGCGATTTTTCAACGAGAAAACGTCAAAAACCGGTTTTCAAGAAAAAAAGCTTTTCATGCAAAAAAATTCGCATCTGGAAAAAAGGTTGGTTTTCAACTCTAGGACCATTTTTCCGGAAACAAATGATTTTAAATTTTTGTTATTATTATTATTTTTTCATGAATTTTTTTATTGTAGGTAGACACCAACACAATTTAAGCCCTGAAATAGAACCTTGTTTGTTGATAATTACAGTCCCTATAATTAAATGTCAAAAAATTGCCATATTTTGCGGTTTTCATTTATTTTTTTTTTTGTAAAAACCTGTTGACCGATTTCAATTGCCTAAAACTCATATTTTTCGCCTTTTTAAGCGCTATTACGCACTATTTTTTGTTTGCCAAAAAAATTGTTGTTTCGCTACTATTTTTAACTTCTTTCCACCTGTTCCCCTGGACCGATTTTATCAAAAAATCGCAGTGCAGATTTATTTCAACTTTTCAGCTATCCCAAAGTCAGATCTGTTTGGCCCTCCTTCAATTTTGTATCCATCTATTTAACCCAGTTACGACCCTCTCTGCGGGTTAAATGCATCAGCGTATCGCTTTGGCAGTCCTCGGTTGAGATCTTGAATTGGCAATTGTAGTTATACAGGGTGTATACGTTAAGTTTACAGAGCGGTCGGCTCTTGATAGGTTTTGGTTGAACTAACAAAAAATCGAGGGGGGGGGAATCGTAACGGTTTAGTCGCTAGGTGGTTTTGAAGTTTTTTTTAGAGTTTTTCATCACCTTTTATTTTTGTAACCCTATGACCTTTTTCCATAAATGAGGCTATCAGTGCAAAAGTGGTGTAACCAAAGACGATGTAAACCACCGGTGTACTCAGCTTACACCCTTTTTGCTCTATTACTTCGCTATATTTGTTCTGTCCAACAGTTATGTTGTGTACAGTTATGTTTTTGGAAGGCAAAAAGTTGCTTACTCCGCTATTGTATTGAAAGTTCATAATGTAAGGAATGTGTATTACACCAAAGCCGCAACCAGATTAAATTGTGGGTTACACCACTTTTGCGCTGATAGCCTCAAATGATGTAGCAATGTACGCAGAATACTCCCACCTATCTAAAACTGTAAAAGCGAAGGCTCTACCCTACCAACTTTCAGAGTGATGAGTCATCAAAGTCAAAATTTCGGTTTCTTTTAACTAAAATTTCAACTAAAACCGCATTTTTTTCCAAAAAATAGGTAATTAACTAATATTTTTTTTTCCAAAATTTGAAAACTTGGACAATTTCCTATGAATAATGTCCGGACCATTTTTATGTTAACGACCTTTATTTTTGGAGCTATAAGCAATTTTAATGCTAAAATTGGCTGCACTTCGTACTTTTTTAGTACTTTTTCACCTAAGTTTATGTCCAAAAGTATCAAAAAAGGCCAATTTTAGGTGGGAGTATTTTTCGTACACTGCTATATACATTATTCATGAAAACAGGTCATGGGGTAACAAAAATACAGAGTGATATGTAAAACTCCAAGAAAAAAGCTTTAGCACTCATCGCTTTTTTAATCAAAATGCAATTTTTATTGATAGTTTTAAGTAGAGAAATATATTTGTGCCGGGTTGCCTATAAAAATATGGCCGCAAGCATTTTGAGCCAGGTCTAAGCTCTGTTAAATATATACGTTCATAACGTATCCTCTTAAGTTATATATCAAATTAAAGCTAATTTTTTTCTTTACACGATAGAATAGGGTTGCCTCTGTCAGAGTGGCCGCAAATAGGGCTTGCCAGCTGGTATTTGGAAAGATATTTTTTTTTAATTTTTTTTCGGGCTGACAACCCCTATTTGCAGCGACTTTGACAGAGGCAGACCTATTCTATATTTTGGCAGTGATAATAAAATTAGAAGAGAGATCTTTGTAGGAGACCTGATACAGTCGTGTCGTCCTTACCTCTTCTTTATTTTGATGAAGAAATCATCAGTGTATCTCAGTACATCAAAGGCATGGGTTGATAGTCTTGTGAAAAGCTCGTCAACAAGAAGTGATCATGGAAGGAGTGATAGTGCGTTCATGGGGGTGTCATTCGAAATTGTCAATGTTATAAAACAATTCTCCGAGTTCAGTTGTACCTCTCAGGTCTGCCTCTCAGCATAGAGACAATCCACTTTGCCACAAACGGGTTTCTTCACTTTCTGTTGGCCTCACTTTGTTTGGGTTCGTAACAGGTGCTGTCAGAAGCACTTACTATATCTATGATGAACGTTCATAGAACCAACCCATTTGCCTCTAGAGACGTCTCAATTTTACTGGTGAGGTTAGGTACGGCTGTTTCGGTGGATTTTCCTTTTTGATAGGGAACTTGGTAAATATAGGGAAGTGATTTATTTTCTATTTCTCTTCTCGTATATAAAACTCGATTGCTTACTTCATAATTTTCAAGAGAAGGTAGGTGAGGCTTTTGGGTCTAAAAGATTAGGTGTAAAAATTTTACATTTATAAAAGGTAAACTAGTATCGTCTGTCAAATGTGGTTAAGAAATTTGTTAAATATTTCAAAAAAGTAAGGACCCACAACATCTCACTATGTATGGATTATGGATTTGTATTTAAAAATGAGACAACGGCACTCGGTAAACATTATAATAGGAAGACATGTCACACCCACGATTTACACCATGATGAGTTTCCTTACAAATTTATTACTAAACATCCCGGTTTCAGCTTTTGTAAACTCACTACACCAACCCCAAATCCTGTCATGTTAAAGCACCCCTAATTAGTTAAATAAGTAAGAATTTGGCATTTGTTTTCATTCTATCATCTTAGCACCATTAAAAAAATAACTACCGAGAGAAAACATAGTAAAGGAAAATTTGTCACCCGCAACGGTAACCGAAAATTATGAAAATGTAAATAGAAGAGCGCCCGCTTTCTCGCAGCTAAAGTGTTATCCTTCAGAAGGAGCCCCCAAATAAGATAATTGTTGAGCAAACAATTTTCCCTGGCAGGCGGCGGCGGGCGGCTCGCTTTTACCTGAGGCGTTGAGAAAATGTAAACTACGACAAGAGGTAAAAAGCTGTGGAAAATGTGGCAAATAAAAACACCGCCAAGAAGATAAAGTAATCAATTGGGGAGAAAATGTAACGGAAAAGGTAAATAAATAAAAACAAATGAGTGCGCCCTGTCGAGCCTCTGGAACTCCTGGGAGTAGAGAGAACTCTGTGCTTGATGTGGTGGTGGGGATGAGGTGTGCTATAGCTCCGCCAGTATAATTCCATTACGGTTATAGAAGGTAGTGGCGCGGCGCCTTTTCCAAGAGTAGCGGAGGGTCCTCAAATACTCCACTCAATTCGAATAAATCAATTTACGCTAAGGTTGGGGAATACACCTAAAATGGCGAGGACTTTGCCCGATTGTCCTTAATAAGGCAATGAAGGGCATGGGGAGTGAACTTTACGCCTTAGGGACAAGGATAGTCACCAGCACCGACCGACCGACCGGGCATAAGCAAGGCTGTGAATCTGCTTGAACCACGTGCTTTGAATTCCTCTATAGCCTGGGATAAAGGGCGTGACTTGGATCGTCAACAGCATTCCTTTGTCTTACCATCCCCAGCCTTCGTCCTTCATCCTGCCGCGCTGCTGTTGATGTCTGCAATTGCTTTTAGACGCCGGCGACGTTGCTGCTTCATAGTTTTCCCATTCACAGAAAGAAAAATTTCACATCATTGTACGAGAACATTTTCACAATTTCCCAAGCTTGTTTCCCTTCGTTGTTGGCTGGGTTCGCTTGTCAGGTTGCGTCTTTGCATTTTACCAAAACTCCTTTCGGTTTTCCTCAGAAGGCCTTTTTGGGAGGCTTGTTGATGTTTTATTACTCCACATACAATATATAATATTTAACTCACTTTTTGGTTACTCCTCAAGGGTAAACATGTTAAAGTCTATGCATTCATTCCGCCTAGAAACTCGTGAACTAGTTATGATGAAATTTTCCCTTCTTTCCGATATTTTCATGTTTTCTTTTTTCATAATTTCTCCTAGATTTTTCCCATTCACCAATGTACGAAAAAGTTTTTCCATTTGTGAAAGTAAAGCGAATAGATGAAAGCGATTTCGTGTTATTTATGGAGAAACTTTTATCATAAATAGATTGCACTGATTCAAATTTGAAATATTCACCAAATTATCGATTTTATTATGGCCTAATATTCATAAAAAAGTAACAAAAATAGAATAAATTATTTTTAGTGGCCCTATCACAACTTGTAATGGCGTTAAAAGAAAGGAAAATTGGTTTTTATTGATCTTATTCACTCGTCTTTGAATGACTTATCAGTTTCTTTTTTATTGGTTAAATGATAAAATATTTTAATTTTTCCCTTTTTTTGTGATTTTTATGAAACGTACCAGTTTGACTCCGATTTTATTGACTTAACGTGGTGGTAGCCAAGATCCAGGAAATGTTATAGTATAACACGCAATATAGAAAAATGTTGTTGGCTTAAAATTTAACTGCGTATGCAAATTGCAGGAGGAGGAAGGATGAAAGAGCATAAAGCATAACTTTATTTAAGCTGACATTTTTTCTTTGATTAATATTGTGAGACATACCATAAATTTTTTAACAGAAATTTACTCTTTCGT
Organism: Thereva nobilitata; assembly: GCA_963855945.1. Taxonomy (NCBI): domain Eukaryota; kingdom Metazoa; phylum Arthropoda; class Insecta; order Diptera; family Therevidae; genus Thereva; species Thereva nobilitata. Next base: position 43,779,344 of record OY979696.1, on the reverse strand, counting down.
GCGACTCAGCTGACTGGGACGAAAATAAAGCCATAAACAAGAAATAAATAGAAATGTACGACAACGAAAAAAAGTAGTGGAATAACTTCTGCTCGAGCATATCGCCAGCACACTCAAGAAAATGATATCCAAAGAACCAATCTCCATAGACTCGTTCGTGATGTGAGCGGATGAATGGCGGAGAACCTGGAAGAAACTAACAAGATCCAGGTTGAAAGCCCACTGTCCAGGCAGCTACGTCTCGGATGGGTCTTGGATTAATCGAAATCGAATGGCAATGAGGCTGAATCGAGATTAGGTTGAAAGGACTGAGACAAAAGGGGGTAAAATTCAATAGACACCCAAATTGCTCAAACAGGACTTAAAAATGATTTCCCTTTGGCTTCGAAGAAAATAAGGTAACCGTTAAGCAACATATTCCAACGTTGTGAAGATAAGTTGGTACCAAGGTGCCTCCCCAAGACAGGTAAGAAGGACTATCAAAAAGCAAAGTCCTTCAAACCAGTCAGTCTAACCGCTTTTCTGTCGAAAACAATTCAGAAAGTGTCGGCAGACTATCTGGATAGAACTATACTGCAGAGATATCCTTTAGGTAGAAGGCCTGGAGGTTTGCAATGGGTGGTCCCTGGAACCAGTGTCGGTGGATCGTGTTGGTGCCCATCTGGGTAGTCAGACAAACACGCCCCTTCCTTCGAAACCGTTATTTGGTAACAACCTTTCCTAAAGAGGAAAGAAGGTAAGTCACTTCATTGTGTATCGGAAGATGGGCCGACGGTGTACAGAACAATATGTGGTGCCCTGGGACCTCTCTTGTTGATCACAATCTATAATGATGTGTTGACGCTACGCCTCGATGAGATCGAATTTGGCGCGAACGAAGCTATCTGAGATATTAAAGCGTGGCCTGAAAGCGCTGGTCTGCCGTTTGCTAATCAGCAACCTAGAAAAACAAGTACCCGTAGCAATCAAGTTGGGAACAGATCATTCACTAACAGCCCACCTTAAGGTACCTGGGAGTGATGATCGACGAGAGCCTTAATTTTAAAACACACTTTGAGGGCATGGCGGATAAAGCTTCCGCTATTTGTGCAGCATTTCCAAGAATGCTGCCCAACGTGCGGCCCAAACCGATCCGTCGCCTCCTGATGGCGAGGGTGGTTAGCTCAGTCTGGCTTTACGCAGTGCGAATGTGGGCAGCAGCTTGAAAAGGAGGGCTAACATGCAAACTGAAATTGCTGCTGGCTGGCATACAAATTAAAGTTGTAAACAGATACATGCGTGCGTACACTGCGTGCGGTGTATGCGGCGAATTTTCTCTGACAGCGCTTGGGTGTGTGCTTGTGTTTGGGTATTTGAAACTAAGGCGAATGCAGCAATGCGGAAAAGTTGGAAGTAGACCAACTTTTGCGTTGCGTGCATTCCCTTTACGTAACTATATGTCAGTTTGCATTTAAATGCACGCATTTCTATTATATCAATCACCACACGCACTAACGTAAGCATATATCTCTCTCCAGCTTAAGCGTCCTTCGTCCGCGCTGCGCATACCGGACCATATCCAACGATGCGGCGTGCGTGATAGCGGGAATTATACCCGTAGAGATTCTGGCGAGAGAAGGTATGCGTCTCTATGATCCAGAATATGTTAGAGGGGAGACAATTTCAGTGCGGCAGATGACGTACTGCAAATCCGTAACGTAATGGCAAGGCAAGTGAGACGAGTCTGTTAAGAGTCGGTGGACCCTCAGACTTATCCCAAACCTGGATAGAGGGGTTGCGAGGGAGTGTGGAGAAGTGTGTTACGATCTCACGCAGTTTATGAGTGGAAATGGAGGATAAAGAAAATACCTCCATCGATTAGAGCACGATGGCTCAGCGCTGTGACTGGTATGACTAGGTAACCAGGATAACGCAGAGAGCGTCTTCTTTTATTGTGTGAGATTCGGCGAATATGGATCGGAACCAGAAGGATTCTTCATGTCACACGCTCAGTTGCTCTCAAATTCAGGATGGATATTTTAACCAGGCGTGTAGTAGATAGCAACAACATATTTTGAGGTCGTTTGCTTAAAAAAGTTGCGAGATATTCTCTAATTTTTCGGACAAGTCGGAGCTGAAAATGTTAAACAGTAGAGGAACATCGGAGGTTATTTCATTTGAAAGCAATCCTTAGACTCTTTGTGTTCTTCCATTAATTTTTTTATGTGAAATTTTCAGCTCACATTTCACCCTTAATACTACCAATCCGTCATGTCGTTCACGTCAAGGTGCAATGTCCAGTAGTAAGCTTAGCTCGAAGGCTAGGAGAGGGTAAAAGAAGCCTGGAGGATGCATGAAGAGGTGAGCCTCACGTTTGAACCACTAGGTGAAGGAAGAGGATCCATTTTATATCGTAAAAAACTTATCTAGCGATAGTGATTTGGTAAGGATAAGATGGAGATTGGGAATATGACTTTTTTTAGTATCAAGGTTCTTTAAACCGGCCATTATTTCCCCAACGGGCAGGGAGAATTTATGTAAAGGAAAGTATGTACGTTTTGTAATATACTGGGAAAAAAATCGCCTGACCTATCAGTAAACATGGTACAAACTTGTGTGGCACGAGGAGGAGTGTTTTCTGTCATCTGTTATTACTTTCGTGGATAGCCCGAGGTTTTTTGTTTTATATTAACGAAGTCGAACATTTTTTTGGGATCCTTTATCTAATTAACCAGGTAGGAGTCCTCATGCCGCCCAATAACAACAGGAAGAAGGTGGTAGCCACTGCAGACTCTGTGATCTTACCATTATCTTGGAAAGATCAATTAGTGGTTCAAGCGTTGTGGGCTATCCGTCAATCCGGAAAACACGGAACTAATGATTTTCCCCAAAAGAATAAAAGTTCCTGAAGTTAGTCTACCTACACTTAATGGTTGCATACTGAGCCTATCTCCATCAGCAAACTACTTGGACCTTATTCTGGAACCAAACCTGAATTAGAGGCTCAACATAGAAGAATAGGAATTCAAGATGGATAACATGACGTCCAAACTGAATTTGAACCCAGGTTCCGATTTCCAGATCCCCACTAGAGAGGTATGGGAGAGCTACCAACCTAAAAAGAGCTGTGGTTTTATACACGAGGTTTGCTCTACTTTATTAAACCTCCAAAAAAGCAATCGCCGCTGTATCCCAGGCAGCACTGCCGTTAATCTTTAAAGCATACCTAGCTATCCAAGTGTCTATCAAGACACAAGGCGCGGTGTATATAACGTCCAAGCTGATCAAAATCTGTCAAAATGATAACTTTTCCTTGGGTAGTAAGTACAGCATCACTCTTCATTGGGTACCGGGGCACAGGAGCATTGAAGGTCACGAATACGACAGGCTCCCAAAAACACTGAAATGCTTACGTCAGAAGCTTTTCACAAGTGCGGTTACAAAACGGTTCCTTTTCACCGGCAATTGAGCCCCTGCCCTCGGTTTTTGGACAGGGCCGCTGACCTACATTATGTAGGACTAAATAAATTAATATATCATATTTTATTTTCCGCTTGGCATTCCCCAAATTTTTTTATAAAACACTAAAACCAAAATATCAAAAATCTCCTCTAACGAGTGTATCTCCCACTTTAAATAATGAATACACATTTCAAAACTTAAAATTAAATATTCTTTTCGCTATAAAATGTGAATAATTAATTAATTTAAAAATTAAACAATTTATGCAACTCATTATGAGCACATGAATGAAGAATACTCAGAACTTTTCGGGGGCAGCAATTCAGTATCTGTTAAAACATATTTAATAAAATATTTTCTTAATTTAAATTGGACATTATAATTTGGAAAGTTGAAACTATTTTCATCAGGCACTCAAAAACAAACACATTCAATCCCACCGCTGCCACCAACCGAAAAACACTTGGGGATCCACCGCCCCTTCCAAAATGTACTTAATAAACGTTGGGGGTGAAAAGTTGGCATCACCAAAGCACCGAACTTAAGCAAATGTTTCCGGTACAAAAGTTCATGAAATTAAAAGTTGCGGAGCACATGGTAGCACCGTCTTCATAATGAAGAGAAGCGGCACAAAGCCATGCCAATAGCAATTTTGGCAAAATTACACCTGGAATTCTGCACCTCCCCGAAACATCGGCCGTCAGGCCTTTCTTACCTGGGGCACATTCGCACATGTATATATGGTGGTGCACATCCCGCCGCACACACACACACACTCAAGGACATGCTCCTGTGTGTATCTTATAAACAATGTTAATTACTTCTTAATAGTCTTACAGAGCTTTTCATATTCGAAAAGGAAAAGTCTGAAATGAGTGCCTTTTGTTTACTTAGGCCATGCGAGCTCACAGAGTATGGGGTTGCAAGGGTGCTTCGGAGACGTGCTCGAAACGGGCGAGATAGAAGTGCAGCGAGAGAGGGATGATAAGACCCAACCTGGGGTAGGGGAAGTGATGCAGATTTTCACGTACTCTCGGATATTTATGCATGTGAGTTCAAATGTAATTTAGAGAGTTTTAAGCAACTTTCAAGTTCTGTATTCCGCCAAATGTGATTATCTCGAAAAAGGAAAGTCAGAAGGATCCTCGTCCTTGGGGGATGCCTTTGCAACAGTGGTGCGTGCACGTAACCATCTAAAAACTAATTTTATTAATAAAGTCGTTAGGGAGTTTGAGATAATTTGTACCTAGCTTGATTTAATTCCCTTTTTAGGGTTGACAACTTTATGAATTGTCTGCGTGTTACTTGGGATTATATTCTGAAAAGGAAGCGAAATTAGCTAAGATTGTCCTTAAGCAGGAATTAATTTGTGACTGTTTGTTCAATTACACGCCCATTACGTTTGTGCTTTAGCATAGGAATATCACTGTATGTTTCTTTTATATTTTTCTTTTATAATTTTGCGTTACCGAAGAAACTGGTTACGACATCTTCGGAAAATCCATAAAAGAAATTCAAGGGGAAAAATTGAAAAATCCCCCCCCCCCAAATGACAGAAGGACAAGGATTCTTGAATGCAGAATAAAAAAAACAAAGGTTTAATATACATATATAAAAACTGTATATATTTTTGGATTATTTCCTATCCTTCTACATCTTGAAATTTGTCCTTTTTTCGTGCTCTGTGTTTTCTCGACGAAAAATTTCACCCCCAGTCAGGGGTAGTTCAAAGCAATAATTTTAAAAGCTGCTAGAAGCATACGATTTTATGGGTATAATTAAAAAACTATTTGGAGCATACGAAAAGGTTTATGGATGAGAATTCCTTCTTCTACACACATCTATGCATATATATATGTAAGTGAACAGAACGAAAGAGACAGGGAATGGAAAGGAGCGACAGGCAGCATGGTCTGTCTGGTAGCTACTAGATAAATTTATATGAGTTTTGTAATATATACTGTCATTAAAGAACAGTTTTAGAGAAGGAATCTGTGGTAGAAGACGAACAGATGGTCTAACTAACTTCCGGGAAGGATGTTCTTCCATATTCAAAAGGATAGTAGAAGAGTAGTAGTAGTCGTCGTCTTTGTTTTATTACAAGGAAGGATTTTTGGGATGTTAACATGGCAAAGTAAATATTAAAACGTATATTTATTTAGAAGTTAAGTAGTCATTAAAGTGGTTTTTTATTGCAAATCGCAGAGTGAAACAGATTTTTTGGTTATATAATCGGAGAAAAGTAACCCACTTATTTGGTAATTGGGTGTAATTTCAGGGGAAAATATATTTTTATGTTAAAATTCGATGTATTTCTTTACATATCAAGTCTGGAAAAAAGTTTGTGGTATTTTCCCGATAGATGGCATCAATTGCAAATAACTCACGAACCACTGATCGCAGCGACACCACTAATTGGTGCAGTGGCTGGAAATTTGTTTGCGTTGGAGAAAAGTAATGAGACGACGTAATGAACATATCGCGAAGAAAACCTTGGAAAATCACCTGACTCACCTCGAATTATCTGACCGAAATATTTGATTGTTGGCATCGGATATATGTACCTTCTCAACTGGTCATATGTCCAAAAAGATAAAGAGTTTAACTCACTAATAGAATGTCAGGCCGCATACCACAACGTTAAGAGGTTTAAAGGCCCCCATTCACTTACAGGTCTCCGGCAGGCCATGGCCCCTCAGGCCAGGTCCGCAGGCACGGCCCGATGAAGCCCACACATCACTCAGTCTGACTGAAGGATGAGGACTTGAGGCAACCGCCTGACAGGCCGTGGACTGCCACTGCAAGTCACCTCATGATTCCCCACAGACACACAGGCGAAGACAACAAATTAGCGCTGTTAATTCAAGTTTAAACATGTTCCCGGCCTGAACGAAACTTCAGACCGAACAGAAGTTCAGATCTTAAGGCCCGGACTGACGATAAATGCCGACACACGTAAAAAATTTTGTCAGTTTTCCTGGACTGCAGGCCACGGCCTTCCGCGGCCCGTGGGTGTGTGGTGATACTTAGCCTCAAGGTGAGAAACCTTCAGGCCATGGCGTCAGTCCGCGGCCTGTGTATAAATGAGAGCCTTAACGAGGGGAAGAAAACGCCAGCGCCGACATCGACGTCATGTAGTTAAATAGCCTATGAGGAGGAAGAGGCCTTGCGACCCAACAAATTTGTAACATGTTTGCTGATAGGTCCAACCAAATTGTTTCCCCAAGTGTAGTACAATGCACAACTTTTCATTTTTCATCTTCATCTTTCAGTGAGGTATCAGGTGTTAGAAGTAGCATGGTTACGACGTGTGCCTATGTACCATTGCACTTCAGTTTTTTTTTAAATTTCTCTTTTGTCGGTTGGCGATAACTGGTTTAAATAACCTTGACACTTAGAAAAGGCTGCGGTTCTGACCTCCATTTTACCTTTAACAAATCAATAATGTTAGAAAAGTTTCCAGCGATATGGAGGAAGTCCTTCTACATACCAATCAATATGGCATGCGATAAGCACTCGATGGACAACTGCAGAGCCATTTCCCCTCTAATCGATTCTCATCTTCAAGAACAACAATATGAATTCAGGAAAGAGTAGATCACCATATATCATAATTGTAAACATATTGAAATTTCGAATATTAGGTCCTGTTTTCCATCAGCTCACATAAGCTTAAACTCACAGTTATTGGTGCTTCGAGCTCAATGAAAAAGACAAAGCCCTAGCCCGACAGTTGGGGCACCCACCTTGAAGATCGAAATCTAATAAAACATGCAAATATGAGAGGACTTCGACTAGGAAGTTTCATCCTGTACCATGTGAGTGATTAAAAAAAACTGCGCCCTAAATTGCCATCTATGGATTATGAAAAGGGCAGAGGACCATTCCTGTATGCTTTGCTTCAAGAAGGATGAGTTTTGTCTGTCATAGTTAATTTTATCTTTCACGGATCTGCGAAAGAGAAAACCGAGATCAGGTTTTGCGAACGCGATGTATCTGCAATTGTCAAGTTTGATGACGTATCACCCGACTAGCATTAAAAAGGGCATGCCTTATGCAGCGTGTGGGCCCCATGTGGGAAATTAAGGGCAAGCCGAAAGAGGGATTTCCCGGTAAGTTCTGTATAAGTGGACCCCATGTGCAAATAAGTGGCATGCCGAAAAAAGGCTTTCTCCTTAGATTCCTAATGAGCACCACCCAAAGAAAAATCAGCGATACTGAAGTGAGGTATGCCCTATGAGGCAAACTTCATTAGAAACGAAACGGGTCAAACCCAACAATTACCTTACGTATTCGGACATCTTCTTAAAAAGCTTTAAAGTAAGCTTTAATTTTACTCATACAAAGCTTTAGTCTTTTGTTGTTGCTTGCTTCATATTACAGGCAATTATGTTGCTGACCCTAAAGTTGTCGTTTAGCGTACTCAATAAACAGGTTATCGTTCGATTGCGGAGGTCAAGCAGAATTGGACATAATCGTTACTCAGTTGGGGACCCCTTTGGAAGGCACTCGCGTTTAAAAATTCATATAAAGCTTACGACGAATTTGATATGGAAATGGAACATTTAGGCTGTGTGCGAAACCGGCTTGCTGAACTTCCAGATTTTTTGGAAGCTTCTCAGTCTAATTCCAGTGCTGTGCGAAACCAAAACTGGAATTGCTTGCTAAAATTTTACCGGTTGACGTGTGCTTGACGTTTAATTGTAAAAGTAGTATTTGAAATATTATTTATTTAAGATTTTTTAAAAGGGGGGAAAGCGGTGGACAATGAAAGAATGATGAAATTATGGCAGTCATATTGTTTTGCAAAATTGTTGTTCATGTACCGCAAAATGTTACGTTATTATTAAAACTGTTACCAGTAGCAACCAATGTAAATATTTCAAATATTAAGCAAGAGAAGAAGAAGAATTAGCAAGCTCGAAAATTTATTAAATGAAAAAGTACTAGAGTTAGCAAGCAATTAGCCGGTTTCACACACAGCCTTAATTGCTTTATTCCTTGCCAAACAAGAGGAAATAAATCTGGGTCTGAGGCAAATTAAAAATTTGGAACGAAAACGAAAAAAATGATGAGATATGTTGTTATAAAAATATATATTTACACGTTTTTGCTCGATTTTCGAACACAGGTGGCGCTGTGCGCAGTGCAAAGATCTTATACCTACTCTATACCCACAACATTTTCGTGGTATCAATACCCAGTTCATAACCACTTGTTTTCCTGGGTATAAACTGGGTATAAGGTGACAGACCACAGACATGTGGTATAAGTTGGGTATACGCAATACCGTGGTATCGATACCCCATGTGTGTCATAAGCATAAGCTTATGATATGGAAGACCCGGTGGTTTAAGTGAATTTCAAAATTCTACCGGATAGTTAACGGCTTCATCTGAGTTGCAGACAGTGTCCATCGACTTATAGATCTTTTCTACCCCATCAAAGGACTTTAGCAAAATGTCATTAATGAAAGCAGGTTGATCGTTTCTTGGAGTCAAAATGGCCCGTTCACAAAACCATTCTATAGGCTTGGCTTATTCTGTATTTGAGCAATGCCTGAATAAATGTGATATATCAGTTCCTGCACGGTAGTAATTAATGTGCACTGTTGTGACGCGGTGCTACAATTTTGAGTTTCACAAATTTTGAACGCCCATTCCATTCCCCTAGGGGTTGAATTTCGAGAAATGCTGAAACATGAGTTTCATTATTTATACTGTATAGTAGGGAAGGGGTAGTAAGACGCGGTACCGGGCAAGACGGGGCAGAGGGTCTCACGTGTCGTACGAACGTCCAATCATAGCCGCTCTGGCTTGTAACGACGCGACGTTGTATTGTTTCTCAGTCAGCACTGTCACCGGTTTGTGAGTTTACGCGTTTGTAACCTAGCGCCAAAAACTCTGTTTTTGTCAAATTGCTTTTTATTTTCACGTTGTGCATAACATGTGTTTTTCACCTCAATATAAACTATCAAGAACTCACTGAAAGTTATTTTTGTTTACAAAGGCGGATCCACGGGGGGGTCATGGGGGCCATGGCCCCCTTCGAAGATATTTTTTCAACTTAAAAAACAAGACAGATGAAATAAAAATTAACACTTTTTATTTTGCGATTATGATTTAATTTGCTAAAATCTGTTTTCGTTTTGAGATCAACAAATCTTTGGATTTCGTTTCTTCACATTTACAAATCACAATAAAAATTTACCGACAAATACTTCAAAGTATGATGTTCAACCGTCGATTTTTTTTCGAAGCAAAACGGTCAATGACTTTTGTATATCTTTTTTTTTTTTTATGTGGAAGACTAGAGCTCAGGGAAAGCCCTTTGTACTGTCGACAATCTATTTTCTTCGTATAGGGTGCAATGTCAAACAGCAAGCTCTAGCCGATAGATAATGGAGGGGAAGAGAGAAGTAGGAAGGAACTGCCACAACCACCTAACCCCAACGATTTCTATCGCGACTCTGGCATCGGGGCAATGAGAAACAACTCGCTGGAGTGTTATGCCTCCTGAAATGAGTTGAATCCCATCAACCAACCGATGACATGCGCTGCGTGCGGAGCGGGGCAGTGCTAGCGGAAGGCTATGACAGGGGGAATGAGGAACGTAAGGAGGAAGGTGGGAAAGGCGAAGGACCGTGGGGCTCTGCCGGGATTCGAACCCGGGACCTCTGGGGTAGTAGCCAGGCGCCTTACTCCCTAGACTACCGAGGCCTATATCGCGATGAATGTGCAAAAGAGCTAAACCTAACAGACGATCTTCAGTCATCGTACTGCGCAGCCAAGTTTTGAGACGTCTCAAAGTTGAAAAACTTCTTTCCGAGGTAGCGTTGCTCGAGGCAAACGATAATAAAATTAGGGATAATACTGAACTAGTGTCATTTAGAACCCAGCGGGAAAAGAAGCGATTCAGAAAAGGTACTGAATCGCCTCCTTTGAAGTAGAGGAGTGCTTCTCTTAGCCTTGCCTTACATTTCTTTTTTAACATTGCATGTCCTAGCGGAGAAGCGATTCAATTAAGTTCATTTGTACCGATTCGAAAGCGATTCATAGGAATGCAGAAGGAAGCACAATTGGCTCGGTTCCCTTATGCCAGTTGGGAAAAAGCTTTTTTTAGATTTGATTTCCTACTGCTATAGTTAAAAGTCTTTATAAATTTTATTTTGCGTTGAGGTTCATCCCAGTTCATGGATGAAATGACTCAAAAAAATATTGATTCTCTCTCTCTGGGACAACATTCAGGGGAAGGAGATTCCTTTGGCAGTGACATAAAAGCGATCCTTTTGTGCTTCGGTAGGAAGCACGTCTAATATTTCCCGCTGGGAATGGCGCGTTACGTCATTATCATTCAGTGAAAACACTACATTCGTGTAAGAAATAAATGAAAAAGTCATTAAATAATTTAATAAAATTTATTACGGTAAAAAAATTGGTTGGGGGGGGGGGTAAAAATATGAATGGCCCCCCCTGTGAAAAGTTTCTAGATCCGCCCTTGTTTGTTTATCAATACTTATACTAGCAGGTAAGAATATGTTTGTTTCAATATTTTGATTTGTTTTTTTTATGGTATACGTTATTTTATTCAAAAAAGCATGAAAGGGCAAGATGGGGTACCTCACCCCATCTTGCCCTTCGAAAATAAAATATGACTTTATAATGACATAGGTATGTTTTTGATTAACTTTTAATAACTGTAGTAGTAGTTGTGCTGGGATAGGTGACGAGGACGACGAGGCAGTATTTATTTGCGAGTATTGTAATCAAAATTAAAAATGTCTACCCATACCCCATCTTGCCCCATAGGGTACCCCGTCTTACCTACCTTATGTCAAAATCGGGTGTTGGATGTCTTTGACAAAATTATTTTTTTTCTTTTTCTGGCATAAGTAAAGTCCCTTAAGTTCCTAATTCCCAAAGATTAATAATGTAAGAGTTATTCTAAATAAATAATCATTCAAAATAATTTAAATTGAGCGTTTTAATGTCCTTCAAACGTTAAGGTGCCCGTCATGCTCCCCTTCCCCTATTTATACCAAGTTCGAAGAAAATATGATGAAATATAAATAACTTCCCATACAACTGTTTCCACCCTGCTTCACCCCCTTAGGGGTTGAATTTTGAAAATTCCTGAAACACGTGTTTCATTATTTATGGTGTGGAGTATTTATACGAAGTTTGAAGAAAATTTGACTAAAGAAAAAAAATTACCCATACAACCTATTCAACCCCATTTCACCACTTTAGGGGATGAATTTCGAAAAATCGCTTCATAGTGAATTTCCAAGTTATTATAGGGATGCACTGTCAAAATTTCAGCCCCTTAGGTCCAGCGGTTTGTGCTAGTCCCATTTGACCCCCTTAGGGGATAGATTTCGAAATGATGCCCACATCATTATAGGGATGCACTGTGAAATTCCAGCCCTTTAGGTCCAGCGGTTTGGGGTGTGCGTTGTCTGTTGCTGTTTTATATATAGAGATGATAACATAGGAGGTTTTCTCAAAAACTGGATTTGCACTAGAAAAAAATTCGTATACTCGTACATATATAAACTAAACAACAATGGTAAAAACTGGTAGTCATATAGTACGTGCTCATCTAATATACGTGCTATCTTTTAAATTTTTTTGCTAAAACTGCTCTGCTGAAAATGGAAAAATATTATCTCTAGTGAATCGAGGGAGCCTGCATATTTCTTATGAAACTCATCTGCTTTTTTCTTGGTCTCAGTTGGCTCAGCCTCAGCGGTAGCTAGGGTATGCCAACAGCCAATGAATTAATTTGCATCTGGCTACTGTAGATACTAAATCCACTTAGATATGGTCTGTTGTTTTTAACCCAATCTTCATAAATCACTAGGATCGTTGCTGATCCCTCAAGGGATAACAAAAACTAAAAAAAATTGCTTCCATGAAAGTTTAAAAAGCATTTCAACATTAAATTAAAAACTACAATTTAAACTTAATTACTCATAGGAAAAGAGGAAGTGGAAAGGGAGTTTTATGTGAAATTAAAAACGAAAAAAAAAGTGTTTCACTTGTTATAATAAATCCTTGGATATTAAAGCCAAATAATATTCGCCACTTACCTGGAGAAAAAAGGCACAACGCAAAAAGGACACAAAGGACCCTGTAACGAAACAAAAAAAACAAAGTCCAGTTAGAAATGAGTTCATCTGTCCATAAGGGAAAGTTAAACACGTATCCTAAAGAGAAGAAGGACTAACTCCGAATATGTTTCTGTATTTTCTGTTCTGTTCGTGTATGGTCTACACCCCCGTGTGTCCACCCCCGTATGTGCCCCTGGTCGAGAGCCGGCAGTGCTTAGTAGAGAGTATCTATTCTGGTGGATAGCAACCATCCACTTGGAACAAAAAGGAACACCATGGGGAGCAATGGATAACGGACAAAAAGCTTCTGGAAGTTAAGGAACAAAAGCATGTGGCAACGTGGTGCTGTACACGCTTTGGGAGGATTCCGTTTGATGAAAGTAAATTCCTTTATTAATTTCGTTGTTAGCTTCATCGCCCCCTGGTTTTTGCCCGCTTTAAGCATAGTATTCAAGTGTTTTTAAGCATTTCTAAAATAATTGTTCTTAAGAAAAGAGAAAAAAAAGGATATAACGATTACGCTTTCACTTATAACTGACACTTTTCTTTTGTAGCTAATGTAAGAAAGTTGTCGAAGTAGAAGGGTGGATCCTCCCCTTTTGGGCGACGACGTAAAAATTTAAAAAGTGACGCGGAAAATCTATCAAATCGTATATGGAACGGCTTGGAGCCACGTAAAAAGATGGCAATTCATCTGAGCGACAGGCGTCAAAAGTTTACAAAAACCCGCTTGCTACCCCCGCGCCGGCAGCCATTAATTTTCCTGTCACTTGTTCGAACAGTTTCCTTCAAAAAGTTCATTCATATAATTACATTGATACATATCCACTTTGATGTAATTCACTCAAGTGCGAACAGTTCGGGAGTTGGTGAAGCTCTGGTGATACGGTGAAAATTACGTTAAATCTTCCATAAGCCTCGAGAGTAGTATCCTGGGCCTCCACCGGAATCCGTGAGTGCCACACGCGGAGGGCATCGGGGGCGACGATCCAGGGATTTTGGCTGGTGGATATGACTCTATTATAAAATGTGCGCTAAACCGCTCTTATACAAATATGTTGCCAAAATGTGAACAATCCTGGCAGAGCCACCATTTACCAACACCCATTCGCCATACGGCAACGATGTCACCGCCGCCGCCACCTATAGACGAAAAAGCGAACATTGAGGCACTTCGCAGGCCCCGCAGAGAATATTGATTAGCCATACACTTAACTACGAGCTATGGGAGAGGACACACAGCCGTTCAAAGGGTTTGGGGATGCGGTGATAGGTTGCTTGTTCGGGGGTGGCATGGGCTAACCTATATCCTTACACATCCACGGATGAGCGTGTAAGCTAAAATCTACATGCACATCGCTAAAGAAAGGAGCTTTGCCAAAATCAATAGACTTGAAGGGAGGGTGGCCAAGGTGCCGTATCGTAGCGAATGCAAACTGTAGGGAAGTTCCTTTCTGCATGAGAATGAAAATTTTTTGCGTTTTCTTTTTCTTTATTTTTTTTTTTTTGCTTCCTTGCTTGCTATATGTGTGTATATCCTTAGTCCTGAAGTAGTTCTGAGTCGTGAGTACCAACTCCTATCAGCTCCAGGCTCTTCCCTATCTCGGCAGGTAATTTATCATTTAATACGAGCTCTTGTGACTTTAAGGTTCCACCGTACATCAAAAACAGGAATTATATTCCTCCTTCCTGATGGCATCCTAGATGGGGACAACGGGCGCATTCCCTTTTCTATTCAGGCCTAATATTTGTGCCATATTATTCCCATAAATTTTATCCACAATCACTTCCTTGCTTGTAGCAGGTTAATAGCGCCCTCCGGGGGATTCTACGGCATGCCTCGACTTTTCAACTTTTTCTCGTTTCGTATGCAGAAAATGGGAGAGAAGCCCCAATGGCAGCAGCAGCGTTGGTAGCGCTTAGATTTTTCCCGAACTTTTTCTCCCCTCTCCCCAGACTAAGAGAGAATATATATATAATATATTTCGGCGGCACTGATTCAGATTTCGGATTCGGGAATTGTTGTGCAAATCCAGTTATTAAAGGGAAAAATGTATGAGGCGCCACCAGTCCGGATGGGCTTTACCTGCAGATGCCTATAAAAATATTGAAAGCCTCTGAATACTGAGGAATGTTTAAATAAAGGCAAGGTAAAGGGGGCATTACAGAGGAGTTCAGATTTTGGTAAGCGAAAGCGCCCTTTGTGTGTTCTTTTGTGTGGCTGCGGAACTTTTAGGAATAATGAAAAGGTTTTTTTTATTCTGTAGTTAAAATAAACAAACAAACACAACAAAACAAATGTAAAGAGCTTCTGTTGTGCTTAGTGAAGTTGGAGATATGTTTTTATTGTAGGCCCATCAAGGACTTTCTTTTATATTACATAATATTTTGAATTTTCTATCTTTAAATACTTTCTTGTAAGATTGTTATTAAAATGTAAATTGAAGCTCTACACAAAATGAATCCCCCCCCCCCATTCATATTTTTCTTATACTTTTGATATGCATAGTTGCCCACCCACAACTATGATTCAGAACCACATATGAAATTCAGACAAAACTCAAATTTGAAAAAAAATTCCACTCCATTTAAAACCCACTCTACATTACTATAAACTCATTAGTCAAGGTTTTTGCACCACCACGCATCTCCTAGTAATATAATCTAAACCTGCTGCTCATAATAATTCAACCAAAAACATGCGTCTATTTGTATAAGTCTTGTAAAGTCAAATAAATGGATAATCTCATTGAACGGACGATGCGCATCCCTATACCAATTTCAAAGACGAAGAACAATACACATACCTACTACACGAATGAAACGATAGAGCACTACAGAAGCCGAATGCTGGCCAGACCTAAAACCCTTGTAAACAAAAATTAACAAAATTTTTCCGATTATATTTTTCCTAATGGGCCGTCTACCCGACACGAAAATTTTTGAGCAAAACTTTCTTTTTTATGGGTTTTTTACGAAATAAATCAGTTCTACGACTGCTTTTGGTGACGCCATTATGCTTGCGCCCCTTAAAAATTACATAAAATTCATATGGGAACAAGTTTTGTGCAAAAATTTTAGTGTCGTGTGAGCGGCCCATAACGGAATCAAAACAATTCCTTTCATACAAATTCCTAACGACTTTCGTTATCCTGATGGAGTCTGGTTTCAGCATTTATCATCTAAAACAAATTTCAAGCGAAAATCCGTGAGAAATGCAACCTAAGCATTTTTCTGAGCTTGCAATCCCAAGTCGGCGAGTTGAACTTGTACCAAAAAAACAGGTGTCTTCACCGTGATTCTTCTTTCTAGATCGATTCTGACTCAAGGACCTGGTTCGAAAGGTTGTTCAGAAACACGTAATCTGCATCAGGCATCGAGTAATCGGACATCAACAGAAAATGGGAGATCTTCCCGCATCCCGACTCTACATTGGGAAACCCTTTACTGGCGTGGACTACGCTGGTCCATTTTCGTTACGTACCTGGAAGGGCAGAGGAGGCAAACAAGTTAAGGCTTGGATCGCTCTTTTCATCTGCATGACGACCATGGGTCTGCACCTCGAGTTTGTCGACGATGTCTCGACAGAAAGCTTCATAGCTACATTCAAGCGATTTTTATCGAGACGCGGAACAGCAACCGTCATGTATAGTGATTACGCAACAAGAAAAACATCAGCGTGAAAAAATATTTCTAGCGGAAAATCAGATTCAATTGGAAGTTCATTCCTCTGCGACACCCCACTTTGGAGGCCTGAGGAAGGCCGGCGTACGCAGTGTTAAATTTCACATGAAACGCATCATTGGGCATTTTCATCTAACCTAAGAAAAAAATAATAATAGCTGCGTTCCTTTTCTGCTAATTTTTACTATTTTTTACTCGTGAGTACTCGCAGCTACACTTGCTCTAACATCCGAGAGATAACACTTTTAGTTACGCAATTAAAGTCCGCTAGAGGAAAGCTCCCGAATGAGTTATGACAAAGAGAAAGGGTTCCGTTCAAATTTTTTTTTAAAAAAAAAATGATCAATTAAACTAATACCACTTCCACCCAAATTGAAATTTATCATGTTCCAGCGATCAGTTTGAGCGATATTCAGGGTGTATTTTTCGAAATGGGTACGATCAAAATGAAAAGGGGATTTTTCGAATTTTACAGATTTCTGCGTTTATTTCAAAAAAACTCAAAAACTATTGAAGATACGTTAAAAACTGTTGAGTAACAAAATTTAGATTTTTCTTCAACAATAATTTTGGTTTTTTATGTTGTTTGGTTCTTTTATGACGGAGATATAGCGGATTGAAGTTTGCTTTATAGTGTAAGTACCACCTTTGCTTAGCCCTTTGACCCTTCACGTTTTGAAAATTAAGGGTTCTAATATAATACATTTAACACAGGTTTATAGCCAGTGAAATTACCTACAAAATGGTTTTTGAATGGACACTGCAGCTTGAAAATTGACCCCGCTACAGTAAAAAAAACCGAACAACTTTTTTTTTAATTTTCGGAGCTCTTGTGAGCACATTACGGTGTTTCACGTATTCATACATGCTACATTTGGTATACAGGTTTAATATACATTCTACAGTACCTCCAAAATAGAAGATATTCTAGAAGCTGGAAGGTATTGCGCAATTCTTTTGTACCCAGCTGCTAAAGATGTGCAATTAAATAAAATGAAAAAAATTGACGGTTTGCAATCTTTTTCAGAGCATAGGTGAATTGAGGGTTCGGGGTCGGTACCCCGCCAGTACATATACATCCAAGCACACGCACGCATACACACACACTAAAAAATTTACTAAAATACTTTCTGAACTTATAACTAAATTTGTGTGTCTCAAAAAGGGTAGACTTTGAAAAGGGTGGAAAGTAGAGCCTAAATCCAAAATTTCATCAAAATTGGTGGCCTCCGAAAAAAAGTAGAGGTAATACCCCATTTTTATAGAGGGAGAGCCAGCGACGTATTTTGTGTTGTCATTTCATCCCTCATGAAAACTTCCACACTAAACCTTATATGCCTGCTGAACAATAAAAGTTACTTCTGGCAGCCCCCTGTGGCCGGGATGAACTACCCCAAAATTACAAAGAGAGTAAAAAATAAAGTTCAATTTTGTTATAGTATTACTCATGAATTTTCTGGAGAATATTTTCGAAAGTATTCTCTACTTATAAAAATTAATGCCAGAACATTTACCCTTCACCTAATGCTTGCCAGAACGCTCTAAATATTTATTTAAAGGGGTTTATTGCATAAATAGTCCATTCAAGATGCGAAGGGGGATGCTCCAACATAACACCATTAAGAAAATCGAACCCTACATGTATTATGGGTCGCTGATTACGAAAATCGGGGTCCTGCGGTCCTAAAATATGGGCGTCACCCTTAAAAACGAAAAAAACCCATTTTTAAGGGTTTTTCGCAATAATTTCAATAATAATGAAAAATAATCCAAAATAATACACTTTTCTCAATATTTATTTGCGAAGGTGGTTGATTTATACTAAATCAAGTCAAACTTTAAAACAAGGGATAATCCTAAAGGGTTAAAACCACCCCTAAATCAACTGAAAATAAAAAAATTTGTAAATTTTTTCTTCTAGTTTATGTTTCAAATTCGATTGTATGCGTATTGTAAGCCAAAAATTATTTATTTTCACCACTTAAGGGGTAAAACTACCCCTACATAAAAGTTGAATTTGAAAAAAATTGAATTTTTATTTTATATTAAGATTTTATTTTTGATGAAATATTATTAAAACATTTATTTTATCCCCTTTTAAAGGGATTAAAGCACCCCTAAATCGAAACAAAAAAATACATTGAAAAAATGTTCTTTTCGTAGGTTCCAATTTAAATTTTAAATAAATTTTCCAAATGTTTTAATAATTATTTCATCAAAAATAAAATTTTTGGCTGACTTAAGGGGATCAAGTGTTGAAAATAATTGAGCATAAAAAAAAATGTTTGCTTATTTTTTTGTTTAAAGTTGATTTTTAAAATTGTGGTGGTAGTTTAACCCCTTAAGGGTTGAAAATAATTTGAATAAAATCGAATTTGGAGCATAAACTAGAAAAAAAAATTTTACAAATTTTTTTATTTTCAGTTGATTTAGGGGTGGTTTTTACCCTTTAGGATTATCCCTTGTTATAAAGTTTGGCTTGATTTAGTATAAATCAACCACCTTTTTTTTTATGTGATAGTCTAAGCTCAGGTGTCAACCTTTGTACTACCAGTTCGTCATGTCGTACAAGTCATGGTGCAATGTCTGGTAGTAAGCTTAGCACGAAGAAGAGAGAGAAGGATAGGATAGGTTAGGGGGAATCAAGGGGGTGTTGGAGGAGATGGCGATGAACCTTGCGTTTAAACTCTTGGGTATTGTATAAGTTCGGAATTACTGACTTTGGAAGGCTGTTCCACAAATAAATATTGAGAAAAGTATATTTCGTTGGATTATTTTTATTATTATTGAAATTATCGCGAAAAACCCTTAAAAAGGGGTATTTTTTTTCTTTTTTAAGGGTGGCGCCCATATTTTAGGACCGCAGGACCCCGATTTTCGTAATCAGCGACCCAAAATACATGTAGGGTTCGATTGTGTTATGTTGGAACATCCCCCTTCGCATCTTGAATGGACTATTTATGCAATAAACCCCTTTAAATAAATATTTAGAGCGTTCTGGCAAGCATTAGGTGAAGGGTAAATGTTCTGGCATTAATTTTTATAAGTAGAGAATACTATCGAAAATATTCTCCAGAAAATTCATGAGTAATACTATAACAAAATTGAACTTTATTTTTTACTCTCTTTGTAATTTTGGGGTAGTTCATCCCGGCCACTGTTCAGCAGGCATATAAGATTTAGTGTGGAAATTTTCATGAGGGATGAAATGACAACACAAAATACATATGTCGCTGGCTCTTGGTCTATTACGGTTGGGGACTGGACTATTTCTCTAAGCCAGTGTTTCCCAAAAGGTGTGTCCCGACACTGCTGTTCGATATCCTCCGACACTTCTCCCAAATATGTCGCAAAATTATTAAAAAACGGTTTAAATATTTGAAATGAAAAAAGTTTGAAACATCTAAATTTTGAAAGGTAAATAAAAATAATCTAGTAGTCTGGAATTGTTTTTTCCCACCAATTTTGCCTTTAGTGGTATAATTATATGGATATCCATTCTTATTATAAAGTTTCCAATCACAAGTCGCAAAAAACAATTGAGATTATTATTCAAAGTTTTTGTTAGTGTCTAGCGATAGTTCGATTTATAATTGGGTGAGTTATTTTGTATAATATAATTATTGTGTTATTAAATTTTAATTGCTAGTTTTTATCAATTCAACTCGTTCAATTTAGAATTATGTATAGCTGCAAAATGGATAAGTTTATTACTCGAAAAAAATTAGCAAATGAAGAAGAAGCTCATACAAGAAATTCAAATACTTCGGGAAATTCTGAAAATTCTGCAGCTACTGTAACATTTTCAAAACATTCCTTAAACTCTGCAAATGATGCAGAAAATGTTGCAAAGAAAACCAAAGTAGCTTGCCGTAAATATAATACAATCTATTTAAATATGTGATTTTCATGGGTGGGTAATGATACATATCCAATTCCAATTTGTATTGTTTGTGATGAAAAGCTCGCAAATGAGTCAGTGGTACCAAATAAACTCGAGCGACATTTCAAATTAAAACATCCAAGTCTATTCACCAAAAAAGCAGATTATTTCCAAAGGCTTTTGAGTTCAAAAAAAACTGCAGAGAAATACATTTTTAAAATTGGTTAAGGTATCAGAAAAGGCTCAAGAAACTAGCTATCTTGTTGCCGAAATGATTGCAAAGAGAAAAAAATCACACCTTATAGCCGAAACTCTTATTTTACCCGCTTGTTAGTTAATAGTGAAAACTATGATAGGAGAGGAGGCTGAGAAAGGAATTATGAAAATACCGCTTTCTAATAACACTATTGGTAGAAGAACATTAAGTATGTCGGAGGATATCGAACAGCAGGTAATTGAACACATTAAAACCGGGGAAATGGTTGCATTACAAGCAGATGAATCAACAGATATAAGTCAAAGAGCTCAACTGTTAGCATTCATAAGATTTATTTGGAATGGAAATATTGTGAATCAATTTTTTTGCTGTAAAGAAACTACAACTGGTCGAGACGTATTTCGTGGGAGTCTTGCAGTAGTATTTGTACTGATGGAGCTCCGTCAATGACAGGCTCAATAAAGGGATTTGTAACGCTGGCTAAGGAACAAAACCCCGGTATTATGACTACTCATTGCTTTTTACATCGAGAAGCGTTAGTTGCAAAATCTATTGTTGGTGATTTGAAAATTGTACTAGATCAAGTAGCAAAAATGGTAAATTATATTAAAAGTAAGCCAAAAAACATACGTTTATTTTCAAAATTGTGTGAATCCATGGAAGCCGATCCTTTGACTTTGATCATCCACACAGAGGTACGATGGCTCTCAAAGGGAAAGGTTCTGTCACGATTTTATGAATTGCGTAATGAGCTTCTGATATATTTCACAATGGAAAACAATGAATATTCTGATTTTTTAAGTGATTACATTTGGTGCTCAAAACTTGCTTTTCTGGCCGATATTTTCGCACATCTTAATGATTTAAATTCAAGCATGCAAGGGGAAAAGGAGAGTATCCTCAGTTCCACGGATAAACTTAGTGCTTTCAAGGATAAACTAAATATGTGGAAACGCCAAGTGTTGCAAAAAATCTAGAAATGTTTCCTTTAACAGCCAAGACTTCGTTTAACATCGAAGTTTTAACGCTTATTGCTGATACATTAAGTAGGCTTGATAAGAAAATTGATCTTTACTTTCCATCACTCGACATTACCAGTTTTGATTGGATGCGAGATCCGTTTGGAAGCAACTTAGACACAACACAGCTGACATTAATAGAGGAAGAAGAATTTTTAGAAATCCAAAACGATCGAACACTTCGAATTAAATTCAATAGCGATGAATTAAGTAGTTTTTGGATAGGTGTATCAAAAGAATTTCCAGTGTTGTTCAAAAAAGCTATGCTTGTCATATTGCCATTTCCACTTCTTATTTGTGTGAGTTAGCTTTTTCAGCTCTCAATGAAATAAGGTGCAAAAAGCGAGAGAGACTTCTATCTGTTGAAAATGAATTAAGGGTGTCCTTATCGAAGATTCGGCCACGTATAAAAAAATTGTGTTTCGAACATAAACCGCATACCTCCCATTAAATATTTTATTTTTTTATTGTATTTAATTTATTTTCTTCAATGTGTATTTTTTTAATTAGAAATTTTGTGGTTTATTATGATTTTAATAAATAAAACTAATTAGTAATGAGTTGAACTGGAAATATATCTTTTTCTTAATATATAGCAATTCACTTTATCTGTGGGTCGCATAATTTCGTTAACATGAATATTGTGTCACCTGAAAATAAAAGTGGGAAACACTGCTCTAAGGGTTGGGTTTTTACGGGTTGAAAAATTTCTTTAAAAAATTATATCAATAGTACATAGGTCTAAGAGGTCATATGTAGGCCTACTAAGCGTTTTTATTACCCATTTATTGAGTTTAATTAATTTTTTACGATAGGGGTAGTTTTCACCCCTAAAAATAAAAAGCGCACCTCGGGTAGACTTTAAAAAGGGTGGTAAGTAGAGCCTTAATCCAAATTTTCATCAAAATCGGTGGCCGCCGAAAAAAAGTAGAGGTAATACCCCATTTTTACGCTTGGGGACTGGACTATTTCTCTAAGGGTAGTTTTTAGGGGTTGAAAATTTTCTTTAAAAAATTATTTCAATAGTACATAGGTCTAAGAGGTGATAAATAGGCCTACTAAGCGTTTTTATTACCCATTTATTGAGTTTTATTAATTTTTTACGATAAGGGGTAGTTTTCACCCCTAAAAATAAAAAGCGGCACAGGGTAGACTTTGAAGATGTTGGGCAAAGAGTTCAACTTTCTCATTGTCTTGTCGAACCCATCTGCCTTGAGCATTTCTTAGCGGTGGTACTCGGGTTACGAGTCGTGTAAATTTTGTTGTTGCTTTCCAAAACGAGTATGAGTATTTATCCGTTTCTGGAACCAGTCCGCTCAGGTAGTTGTCAAAGTATTCCTGCTTGTAACTTTTAATTAGTTTATTGACATTGTTACTTACTCTATTGACCGCTGTCTTATCAGCATGATTTCTGGATTAGTTTCAGTAAAATTTATTACAGTTAACAAATATTTAAAACAAAGTGTTTTTATTATTTAATCCAATTAAAATTCCCATCAAAATGTATCTCTTTGAATACCTGGTTTTTTTGATTAACTTTTCCAAAATTAGCAAATTTTACAAATTTTACCAAAGTATTTGCGGAATTAAATTAAAAAAGTGCAAAAACACTTTTAACTGAAAAATGCTAATTGCGTAGACCGCAAAATCACAGCAGTATCATGCATAACGTTTATGTTGTTACAATTATGTCGAATATTCAGATGTAAACAGGGCGCTCTCTCGCCATATAAACCAAGCAAACAGATCAGAACAAATCAACAAAACCCAAACTAAATGCGACCAACGAAATGTAGAAGTTTAATTGATTGCCAAATGCTGGGGGCCTTTGCTGTGGTCGCCGTTTGGTATAGGTTGGCTACCATTGAAATCGGTTGATGTCCAACTGATTATTATAGCAAATAATTAAAATGTCGTAGACTAATCAGCGCCCTACGCCCCTGGCCGCGGGCAAAATAATCCCAGTATACATGTAGGATAGCTCACGCTGCCATAATGAGCTACCGTTAAATCCACTTTTACCTATGCAGAATCCTGCGAACAACTGTGAAAGGACAAAACCACGGCACGAGTAGACTAGCAACAGCAAAAATACACAATAATAACGAGAACAACAACAACAAAAACAACAGCCATGATACACAGGATTATGAAAAGCTTCACGTGATGGCCTTGCATCCAGGCATAACGTGACCAAAATTTGACCTACACGGGGCAAAATCCTTCCGGTATCCTAGCGCCGACACTAATTATTCCGAAAGTCGTCCCGTACCCGGGAGACGTGGCCATAATTTTTAGTCCAATTATTTTTAATGACGATTAAAATTTCGCTTTTAATTGATTATGCCGTCAGGTAATCCAATTTAACGAAAGGATTTACGAGCTTTTGTCGTTTAAAGCTCTCCTCCATTCATTGATGTTCTTCTGTTTGCATATATCCGTGTGCCCTGACACTCCTGAGTCCTTGCAGAGCGTGCATTATCTCAAAGATCCTAATTCCTATAGTATTTACCATGTTGTTGATATGACGAGAGACTAGCATTGGGGATTCGTTTGTGAATTGTTGGTTTACGCCTGTTTGTCTAGTTTTAAGCCAGGGACAAGAAGGAAACGACCAAAATGGATTGGATACTGTGCATATGTTGACATTAACCAAAGGATATCATTTGCTTTACAGACCGTACACACATATCCACGTAGCCCCCTTAAAAGGAACTGGCACAGGCATTACTGCAACAATGCTGACTGATTTTGTAGAAAGGATATGGGAAAGGATGAACAAGATAATATTAAAATTTAATCTACCCCAATGAATAAAGATTTATGGATGTTAAGGATAAATGTAGATACAGACAAATGGATAAGCCCGGAGAGGAGATCCTTTTGTTTTCTGTTTGGAAGAGGAAAAAAACTTATTCTACGACATTTTGGCATAGATAAACCCTTTTAAGGGATGTTATAAAGTTAGTCAGATGGCGAAGGAATTGGGAAATTGGAATATTTTTGTTTCACATAGCATCCAAGATTGACGAGCTTTCCTTATGGACGGATTTTATTTATGGCTATATATACACGGAGCATGTGTATCAGTGTGAGGTGTCATTTGTTTTGTAAGATATGCAAATAGGGTTCACAGAATATTAATAAAGTATTTTTTTCTTCCAGGGGATTTTGCTGTTGCTGCTACATAAAGGATTTCAAATTCAATCGGTTTTTACCATTTTAGTAAAATTTTTGCGTAAATTATAATTTTTTTAGATGCTATCCTATATTATTGACGAATACCTTGAAAGCACAAGCACTAGAAAGTTACGTCATCGAAGATAATATAATGTAGTCATATTCAAAACTACAATAAAGATTGTTGCTCAAGATTGAGTCTAGTCGCTCTAGAGGACAATAATGAAGTCCTAACAAATCCTCCAGTCCCTAGTACGGAGTATTGGTGGGGGATGCATCCAAAGTGCGATTTTCGTGATGATCCTCCGGTGATCGGGAGTTTCCTTGCTTTCATCTATGAATATAATTTTTGTTGCATAAGCATTGTGATCCAGATCTACCCTCAATCAATTTATTTTGGATCTCGGTGTATGAATACTTCGCGTGGAAAGCTTTCTGGATAATAAGTTTATCGCTTGCGGTCGATCTAGCAACATACGTTCAAATCAACTGCTGCCGACTTTGGTAGCTAAGGGTTTAATACACCTGGCTTGGCTATCACTGCAAATGTAAAGTGGGTTGAAAGAACGACACAACAGCGTATGATTTTCTTGTAGTCATTTTTAATCCACTTTAAAGTGTGTTATTTTCTAAACAGTGTTATTTTCTAAAGGGTACAGTTTTTCCTTCAGAACGAGATCAAAATTCTTGCTTATTCCCATGGTAGACGGCATAATTGCTCATAATTATTATCTTTATCTTCTATTTATGGACATAATCAATACCGTCTTTCCCATAAGGGCACTCGGGGCCCGTGCCCAGGGCCCCCATCCTCACGGGGGCCCGAAAGGCCGATATATTCGTTTACTATACACAATTCTATTCTATTGTAGGTAGATATAACCCGAAAAAAAGGTTTTGAGAGTATATGAAGGCATTGTTAGCGACTTTCTGGCAACGCTGAGCAGTAACAAACTAATGACATTGCCTAGTTTGACAAAGAACGTGGCATTGCCTTGTAGGAAATATGTAATTCCGCATTTCGCCACCGTCTAAACTTTTTGTCAGGTTGAACTAAAGGGGGTTCTACACGATATAACGGTGGGTGCGATATCGGCTCAATATGATGGCCGCATGCGACGATTGTCTCGTATGTTTGCGCTGAAGCAACGGTTGGGCCGATATTGTTCAGTTGGTAGATGCCATCCAAAAACCGGCGTCGTACGTATAACAGTTGCATCGGGTGCGTGGAATTTCCCAACAGTTGCATTAATTTCGATGTCAATGCTTCTCCGCAAATTATTAATAGTTGAAATGTTAAGTACAAAATACGACTGAAAATAATTTCAGTCGCAGACGAAATTGGTACGTGCGTGTGCGGTTGGAGCGATAAAGTGACAACGCAAGTTGGTCCAACCATTGTATCCTGTAAAAGCCCCTTAATAATTACATTCAGCATTTCTAAATAAAAATCAGGCACCACATCACTTTTTTTTATTTTTTTTTCTAAACAGCGAACATTTTAAAAACAATAAAAAAAAACCTTTTGCACGAATAAAATTTTTAATTTTTATTTTAATTTAAATTTAACATCTATGTACATATATATAGTTTTTAAAATTTAAATTTCGGGAATTTTTCTTTAGCTAGAGCGAATGCACTACACCATCTAGCGATCACCACTCCCATTCCAAAGTCGAGCTTGCACAGTCTATACATAGATGTTAGATGTCAACATTCTAGGGTTGGGGGAATCCTCGAACGTGTTAATCTTCAAGACGGACAATAAGTGGCGTGATTTAGTTTTGTTTAATAGAAATTCTGACCTGTTGGTTTATAGATCATTTCATTATGTCGAAAAGGACATATTTAAATGGTTCACAAAGAAGAAAAAAAGTTGTAGCTCAAAAGAAATAATCGAAAAACTTCCTAAGCTTGCCTCGTTTTTTACGGTTGAAGAAACAGACAGGCGCCAGATTCACCTCAAGATTAAAATAGGCCTTGGTCATAAACGCAGAACTGCGGTCACTATGCAATATTCAGCTACAGACTTTCAATTGCTGAGTACTGCAGAATTACCGCAGTTCTACGTTTTTGACCAAGTCCATACTTCTGTATATCAACAGGAAAAAGAGCGACACACATCAGATGTTGAACCGTCCAATTCAGGCTACTGCAAGCTGGGGAATGTATATTCAGATCCTGGTACGTACTGTGATGAAATTTTAACAGAAGAAGTACGCGATATTTGGATTCGAAAAGAACCACAGTTTTTCCAAAATAAAAATAAGGCAGTATTTAAAAAACATAGCAAAGGAATCAGCGGATCTCAACCTTACATAAGCTAATAAAGTCTGACAAATTAGAAGAAACTTTTCCGAATGTTGAAGTTGCCACAAGAATATTCCTTTGCTTAATGGTTACCAATTGTAGAGAATAAAAAACGAATTGCGAACAACAATGTTACAAGAACGACTAACCAATTTTTCAATTATGTGCATAGAAAGTGCCTTATTTACCCGAGAAAACCCCAATTTGTTGACGTATGGCCAAGAGCAATTTGCTGGTCTCGATATTATTAAGCCGTGTTTCTCCCATGGTCAGCTGTATGTAGGTTGTTCAAGAGTTGGAAAATCTGTAAATATTAACATCCTCCAAATGGAAGAACATTGAACATAGTGTATCCTGAACCTCGCTAAGCAATCGGTCTGCTCGCCTCTCCCAAAATTTTTTGATTTTGTATTTAGAGGTTTTTGGGTACGAGAAAGCGATTATGGAAATTTTTGAAATTAAGATAGCAGAAAATGAAAACAAACTAAAGGAGATTTTGCTATTCCATGTTAAAGCAGATTAATAAAGTAAATGCCTTTCATTCATATGAAGACAATAAAATTATAGCCGGGCTAGAAATTTTTATCAACGAAGACCTCATCCAAGGGCGGATCCAGGGGGGGGCCATGGGGGCCATGGCCCCCCTCGAAGATATTTTTTCAACTTAAAAAACAAGACAGAAGAAATAAAAATTAACACTTTATTTTGCGATTATGATTTATTTTTTCAACTTAAAAAACAAGACAGAAGAAATAAAAATTAACACTTTTTATTTTGCGATTATGATTTAATTTGCTAAAATCTGTTTTCGTTTTGAGCTCAACAAATCTTTGGATTTCGTTTCTTCACATTTACAAATCACAATAAAAATTTACCGACAAATACTTCAAAGTATGATGTTCAACCGTCGATTTTTTTTCGAAGCAAAACGGTCAATGACTTTTCTATATCTACATTTATATCGCGATGAATGTGCAAAAGAGCTAAACCTAACAGACGATCTTCAGTCATCGTACTGCGCAGCCAAGTTTTGAGACGTCTCAAAGTTGAAAAACTTCTTTCCGAGGTAGCGTTGCTCGAAGCAAACGATAAAATAATTCTCTCTCCTTTTCTGAATCGCTTCATTTCCTGCTGGGATAATACTGAACTAGTGTCATTTAGAATGGCGCGTTTTTTGAAACACCATAATATTGATGCAAAAGTTATCATTCAGTGAAAACACTACATTCGTGTAAGAAATTAATGAAAAAAGTCATTAAATAATTTAATAAAATTTATTACGGTAAAAAAATTGGTTGGGGAGGGGGGGGGTAAAAATATGAATGGCCCCCCTTTAAAAAGTTTCTAGATCTGCCCTTGACCTCATCATCGCCAAAGACATTAATTTTATAAAACAGAAATATAAGTGGAGCTATTTTTAGAAACTTAACCCACCTCCTAACCTTGACTGAAGATATTTATAATGTAGGTCAATGAACCTACTTAAGTATCGCATTATACAAAATCGTTTGATGAAAATTTCGAAAACTTTTCTCCATGTCAAAATTTTAAATCCCCCAAGGGTACAGCATGATTTTTGGCACCCTTATGAACCTACAAATCATTATCCAAAAACTCGATAACAGTATGCCTTAGTCGTGTTGAAGATATTTATGTCATTAGGTATACCATAAATAACATCCACTAACCATACAGCCTCTATGTAGATCTCTATAGATAAAGAAATATAATCCATTAAATTTTCAACTCATCCTAACCAAACCCTCATCAATGTCTAGTTGTCTTTCCCCACTTTAAATTATGTTACAGCATATAACCCAGACAGTAGAGTGTTGCCACAAATTGAGGTGAGAACTTTTCACACGTCTAGAGTTATTCAATACTTTTGAAAGATTTTAAACTTTTTATTCTGCACTAAAGGACCTTTTCCTTCTAGATGACTACCACTACACTTTAAGTCTCTTGACGCCTTCGCAATTCTCTACCATCGCCGCCCTGTAATGGACGTAAAACCTTCAAATATAAATTCTAATGAACTAAATCATGGAGAAAATAAATTTTCCTTGCAAAAGAGGTTGGAAAATTTTCAAAAACCCAGAATTTCGTGCATTTACCAGATGTATAGCCCACCCATCGCCTCCCTTCATACCTACCCATCCGCTTCACAACTTAACCGCCATATTCACTATCATCTCTCCGACACTAGTTCCATTGAAGGCTTCCAGGACTCTGCAGAAAATATGGAGGAAGGCGATGCAACCGAATGACTTAGATACCCATGAGTCTTGGGGTTCGGGGTTGTCGGAGCAACGCCTTATATATACACAGAGAGACAGGGCCACATCGCCTCGAGCGCAATTTTCAGCAAAGCTTAACACTTCAGCACTTCGTTTTGTAATCAGAATGAATGGATTTCGTCTGTTCATTTTCACCTAATCCTGCACAAATACTATAAAGAAAAAGAACGGAGAGAAAAAAGAAGAGTGAAGGAACTTCACAAGGATATGAACGGTGTAAATTCTACAAGGATCAAGAAAAGGAACAGGGAAGATCCCATCCATTCCACTAAATTGGGTGCTCGCTAGCCGTAACAATCGCTCGAGTTACAACAAAGTTAAATTTTTGGGGAATAATATGCTAATAACACAATTCGCTCTCGCAGGAAAAGCCTTCCGCGAATTCTATTCGAGCAACGAACTCAGCTCTGTTGTTGTTATGGCGGAAGCGATATCCTGGGTTAGGATTTGCTGCCTAACCCGCCCCCCACCAACTTGACTCACTCTACGCGAAAAGAACATGGAATAGGAAAACGGAAGTCTTTCTACAATTACTGCGAGCATAAAATTAAAAATTCACTTCCCATCTTCTGTCTACTTCTTCTGCTAAGGATTCTCTGAGGGAAAATTTCAAATTATTTTAATTCTTTTACAGTTTTACACAATTCCGTTTTTATTGTGTTAAAAGTGCAATAAAACTGAAATGAAAAACTGGAAATATGCTAATAGTGAATTTAATTCTGCAATTGACGTTTAGTCTTTTTTGTGGAAGACTAGAGACCAGAGGGACTTCTGTACAGCCGACGATTCTATCATATCCGATGTAGACCAGCAAGCTGTAGTCAGAAAGGAATGCAGGAATGGCAATATGCTAATAGCGGCAGCATGCGGTTTAACCATACCCATCCAACACTACAAGGAAAGAACGCTGACTTTGGCCAAATAACATGGCTTTCTCGATAATACTTACAGCTCACGCAGAAGAGTGGGTAGACAGTTGTTGTAAGGAGCGAAGACAAATAAGAAGGAATGAAATTTAGGTCGAAGACATGGAAAGACCATGAATCGAACTCCAACCTCTGTGATGGTATACTGACGTATTTACCACTAAGCTAGCGATTTTGAACAGCATTAAAGTTTTCTTCAGTCATAATTAAAGTTTTGCAAAACTTACATTTTATTTGGGAAAAAATATTTGCTACCATCAGCAGCGAAAACATATTGGTGACACAACGAAATAAGGTTTGACATATTGAAGAATTACTAATTGACTTTTGCAACCTAGAACCGGTCCTGGCCTCTAGCAATTATTGCTCTCTACACTGATTCCGATTACAGCCCGATGTCATCTAGAATCCTAATCTCCGACTCCGGTCGTCCTAGGCTTCGCCATTCTTCCAGCGATAGTTTGGACTGACACAATGTGACATTTTGAAATTTCGAAATTTACGTTTCTTTATAATAGATCTTGTAGATAGATCTTGTAACCATCTATAATAATGCGATTAAACGAGCAAAAAGGACACCGAACAGTCACCGAACGGACAAAAGGAACTGTGTTTGTGGGGAAGAGTATGAGAGAGGACGATGCGGAGTGCGGACAACTTGAATGGACATTTTCAGCGGACAGCGGAACGATCATTTTGACAGTTCCTGCGTTGTTATTGTAGCGAGGACAAGAAAGCAAAAGAAAATTCCAAAAAGCAACAACAAAAAGCCAATTGCTTTTACAAGCTCGTTCGTGTGTTCGTTCATTGGAGTTGCGCCAGTGAAAAGGCTCATGTGACTTTTCATCGGACTTCAAAAGAGAATTAACGATGACAGCTAAGTTATGTCTGTTCAGTGTCCGGTCGTGTAAATCCAGCCCAACTAACAGCCCCACTTACTAGTGTGACCAAAGCTGCCTGGGCAAAAGCGAGCATCATGTTCAATCGCGAAGCTTTTAAGGAGGCAATTAAGCCCGCTACACACCATCGTCGTTTTACTCCGCGTTCGTCGAACAGCGTTGTCCGAACGACGAACACCGATAGAAAATTGCAGTGTGGATGACAACGCCGCCGCGTTTTTCGCCACAGCGAAAAATCAAATCCATTTTGATTTTTCTCCGTTCGCTGTATGCTGTACGACGATAGTGTGGATGAAAACTGTGTGCCGTCTTACGTCGTTAACCAGTGAAGTGTGTACCTTTTGTTCACAAATATTTAAAAAAAGATTGCCGAACTCAGATATTGTTCCCCAGATTTGCAGCAAGAACCGCCGCTCCTGTCAACGAAGTATCTTCGTCCATGGTACCATGCGCACAAAACGATGGCTAATGTGTATAGAATAGAGGCGTACGTCGTTCGTCGTTCGGACGGACACCTCTAGTTCGGAGTTAAACGACGATAGTGTGTAGCGGGCTTTAGATCCTCTTCAAAAGTAATTCTTCTTTCTAAATCCATTCTGATTGGATTAATATTGTAAAGAATTTCAAACAATTATTTCTTCCTTTTTTGTGCATCACGGGATTGGTTTATTTCTGAAGTCGGTTTTTTAAAAAAATTATTTTATTTCATACTTTTTAGTCCGTTCATTTTTTTTCGGGGGCAATTTAAAAAAAAATTATTTATTACTATAAAGGTGCTCATACACGAGCAATTTTTTGAACAATAATCGCCGGGCAACAGTAATGGAGCAATCTCGAGCAATTCAAGCAATTTACGGCAACGGCAACAAGCATTAATTTGAAAAAATATTTGGCTACAACAATATTGAGCGATATGGATCAACTCCGAGAAACTAGGCAATACTTTCATACACGAGCAGTTCGTTGAATAACTATCCCTCGCTATATAAGGCTGCGGTTACTGGACACGCTAGTAATGCTAGCGTTAGCAAGCGCTAGTATAGCAGGCGCGAGCTCGCTCTAGTTGTGTGGTTATTATTAAAGCGAGCTGAAGCTAGCTCGTTGTTCAGTAGTTGTGTTATGTGACTTGTGAATATCATCATGGCTTTATCTTTTACAGAGGAAAGTTTAATAGTAAAATATAGACATCTTTTTAAACGAAAAGTGAAAACACCTGCAATAAATACAGTGCGAGAAAAATTCGGAGAGTTCCATCATTTGCATAAAATGCTTATAGATAAACAGCGTTTCTTTGAGTATTACAGGATGTCTTCGGATACTTTTGATTATATATTAAATAATATTAAAAATTACAACTGCAAGCTACTTCTCAAACACTCGCGCTAGTATCAATGTTTCAATTCATTGCAGAATATGACTAGCGCGAGTAAGTGCTAGCTAGCGCTAGATCAGGAGTGCGTTCATAACCAGCACGCACTGTTTACATGAATTATATTTGCTAGCGCTAGCTGGTACTTGCTAGTGCTAGCATTACTAGCGTGTTCAGTAACCGCAGCCTAAGACGTTTTTCTTGCACCGGCGGCTTGTAGCGCTTTTATTATCATCAGTCAAATGCAAAAAAAAAAGAAAAAGAATAGACGTATCTGGGTGCGACCTTTTTTAGCAAGAAGGAAGCAGACTTTATGTGAATTGGATGATATTTTATTCAAAAACTTTACTCGAATTCCCCGAAGTGATTTTGAGATTCTTTTGAATAAAGTTGGTCCATTAATTACGAGCAGAAGACCAATATGAGAGAACCAATTTCTGCATCGACGAAACTTGCCTTAACCCTTCGATTTCTGGCTACTGGGGATTCATAAAAAAGTATAATGCATCTGTTTAGAATTTCCGATAGTTGTATTGCGAGATAGAAAAGTAAATTGACTTAAATTTCCATACCTACTGGATATTCGACAATTTGTGTCGACAACATTGAGCAATATCGAATATATGATGGAGCAATTAGAAACAAAATTGCCGAACAATTGCCGCATTTTATTGAAATTGCTCCAGAATCCTCCACTAATTGCTCCAGATTGCTCCATTACCGTTGCCGGCGATTATTGCTCAAAAAATTGCTCGTGTAAGCGCACCTTAAGTATGACACGCCACCGTCGATAAGAATCGAGGCAGTAGCTAAATAGTTTTTGCAGTAATGTATTTGCGTATTTTCGGAGTAATTTAAAAAAATCTAATTTAATATGAAACAAAATTTCCCGAAGGAAATTAAAAAAAAAATTTATGGTGAAAATATAAAGTCGATTAAAAAAAAGTGCCACGGGCCGAAGAACCGAACTCGCAACCCCACGGAAAGGAAGCAAGCCTTTAAGCCCTGCGCTACGAAAGACAGTTGCAGTGGGTTGACTAAATACGTAAATAAATCTTTTCAGAAAGTCGGTTAAATAGCTTTTCAATTCAAAGGATAATACTCATGCACATTGTAAGAATGCATGAGTACCAATGCATGAAATTTCTCATCGAAGAGTTTGTATTCTTTACAACATTAATCCAATCAGAATGGATTTATAGAAAGAAGAGAAAAAAAGTCGAATCCCCCGATCCGGGGTTTGAACCCGCAATGCTTACTTCGGTAGGCTTTTACCTAGACGCTAGACTAACCGCTTTTTACCAATTTGGCGACAATAAAGTAATTTTTTCGCGGTCTTTGATAATATCTATACATTCCAGGTGTACTAATTTTACCAGTTTTTTATGTCCACCTTCGAATTCCTTTAACAGAATTTAAAAAAAAATGCACGAGACCACCACGCACAGTGGGGCCAACTCGAAAAAACCTGGACAAAAGTCCAAAAAATGAAAGTGTCTGATGGGGATTTTTGAACATAGAATTGACTAAAACAGTCCCTAGTGACTTTAAATTCACTCATAATAGGACCGCAACTCTACTACAGCCGCGTAGATGTCAATTGAAACATAGCGATCATGAGAGCAGTCAGTTGTACGTTTAAAACAGAGATAAGCAGACGCGTGATTGAATACACGAGAATCTTTGAGCATACCATCAATTCCATTGAAATAAAATGGAATCAACTGCTACAAGTTAATAAAATATTATAACCATTTATTGAATAATATTGTCTTAAGGAAAAAATTTGGTGAAGGACAGTAGTGCATGTGATTTTCAAACTAAAAAATTAAAAAATGAGCTTTCGAAGTAAAAAAGTAAAATGTTCCACATTGTTCCGCCTTAAAACCTATTACACGTTGTAGAATTGTAGATTAACGTATTACAAATGAAATATCCAATATTCAGCTGTTCATATTTGCCCGCCTAATTTTAATCGAACTTTTCGTGGAAATGTATGCGTCTCTGTGGTATACTAGACTGGCAAAAGACCTTTAAATACAAACATTTGCCACTCTCTCTCTCTTTCTCTCTGTCTTTCTTTCCCTCTCTTCCACTTCCCTCTATCTGTTTCTCTCTCTCTCTGTTTCTCTCTCTCTCTCTGCACCTCTCTCTCTTCTTCTATCACACTTCACTCTCTCTTAAAATTGTCCTTAAGATTTCGATGAGCCAAATATAAATGGATTAACTAGAAAACAAATATTTGAAGAACTAAAAAATAATTTGGATGCACCCGTTGCAGAAATTTATCGTAATATCATAACAGATAAATATAAAGGAATTTTAAGGGCATTGCTCACTAAAATCAGACTTAAATGGAATGAGTGGCATCGTACAGAAAGAAGATTTTATGAGACCAATGATGAATGGTTGAAGGTATTTATCAACAAAAATAATTATAATAATAATTTTCATAATTAATTAATTAATAATTTCATAATATTTTTTTATACTGAATTGCGAATCGTAACGATAGGTAAATATATTCATTTTGATGGTCAAATTTAAATAATTTTTATTTGTTGTGTTAACTAAAAACTTGTTAATTGGAAAAAAAACACTACAAAACTATTTCAATAAACTACTTTTAACTGTTTTTGGGTTTGAAAGAAAAAATTAATTTGACATTCTTACCAATAAAGCTGAAAACAGCAATATACCATTTTAAAGACCTTGTCCGCCATATTGGATCCGCCATCTTGAATTTTGGAATTTTGAGTTCAGATTCGTAATCAGCGACCCCAAAAATCCCCATATACCAATTTTGGACAGAATCTACATACATTTTAAAAACCTTGTCCGCCATATTGGATTTGCCATCTTGAATTTTGGAATTCTGAGTTTAGATTCGTAATCAGCGACCCCAAAAACCTCCGAGCGATCAACTTGAAGACGATTCAATTTGGAATTTGTCCGGGTTTTTTCGATTTGGCCCCACTGTGCCACGGGACAAAAAAAAATACCTACGCGTCGAATTAATAACCTCCTCCTTTTTTGAAGTCGGTTAAAAAAGGCTGCGGTTTAAATATATTGTTCAGGCTGCACACAATTCCTTTTCCAACGAACGAAAATGTAAATATATCTGATACTTCATAATACTGAAGTGATTATCTTCAAATTTGATAAATGTATACAAATGATAAGCTTCAGGCTAATTGGCTAGCTTCTTCCAATTAGTCCGCTAGAAGGCTTCGTCTATCTAATATCTTACTTGGATCTGCGGGTACTCAGGAAGGCGGTGACAGCAGCTATCAGGCGTTCCCACAAAGTAAGGTATTTAAGTAGGCCGAGAATATTTTCCTGCTTGCTTCAATTAGTCTGGGGAATATTTCCAGCATATAAAAACCGTGTAAGCGAGAAAGCCGACTACCTGGGGTTAAAAACGCTTTTTTGACTACCACCTGTTGGCTCAACTAAATGTGGAGCGCAGCGCATTGGAGAAATGCATTATCTTTAGGACGACTTGGCCTACTTAAAACAAAGGAAGAGCAATGGGCCTCCTAACATACCCTGAAGAGAATTAGGCAAGGCGCAAATTGAGCGTGTGAGGTAGCACAGCACAGCGCGTTTTTTTGTAAACTGTGAAAACGAATAGAACCGCGCAAATTGGCAAGGGGACGCGAGGTGGCGCGACTCGCATCGTCTACTACACGCGTGGTGTTGTAGTGGAGCCACAGTTTCTCGTGCCGGTCGTGTCAACACGTGTCAAAAATTTCTTATAATACATATTATTTTGTTGTTTTTTCTCTTCCACCTTTTTAGTTTGTTTCTCTTTCGTGTCCTTTAAATACCTACCTATGGCAAAAGAAAGATTAATTGGAGACAAAATTGGAAAATGGGATTTGGGTAGACCTTGCAAGTTTTTCCTTGGTTGGGATCGGTTTTTGGGCATTTCAGCCAAAGGCTTGTTCGTTCATCCCGTGCACTTCAGCGAATTGGCTTCGGCTCATTCGGAAGTAATTGGTAAAATCAGCATTACTCATCTTCATAAATTGTCCACATTTTTCTCTTTCCAACAGAATATACTTATTGGGTGATTTTAGTTTTGTAGTCACTAAATAAAGCAAAAGTTCGTCTTCAACATTATTATCTGATTCTAAACTTAAGTTAAATAATAACAATTTTTTCTTCCGTAAGTCAGTCATAGTGGTAAGCTAGCCACATCGAAACTGCGTCGCAATATGCGGATCACCCACTACGCGAGTGACACGTGCGTGTCATGTTGCCCTCGTCATGTCAGCTCACACGCTCTATAAGCGTCTCAATTTGCGTCTTGCCTTAAGGGGGTAGACCCAGTTAGAATTTTCGACGCTCGACGAAGGGACATTAGATGGTCCTGGAATAGACGATTCAGTGTAAGTTCCAAATTAAATTTTTTATCTGCATGCAAATCGTTCTCCAAACTTTAAACGCGTTTTTCTCGAAACCATGTTTTCGAAGTCGGTGATCACTGTAACCTGAGAACGGCTTTACCGATCAGTTTGAAATTTTTCTCACTTGTTCTATAATATAATTGTCCTCCGGATGGACCAAGGATTTTTTTTTGGACGATTATTTTTTTATAGCCTATAATGTGAGTGAAATTTTGGTCGAACTTTGAATTTCAACATGCGCCTTTTTTCGAAAAATCAAAATTTTTCAAATCCTTTCGTCCATCCGGTGCATTATGTCATTATCTAATGATCCCTTTTTTTGGTTTAAGATGATCCAGTGACGAGCTGCAGTGATCACAGCAAACCCCTTTTTTTGGGCCCCTCGCAAATTTGCTGCGCCGATATTTTTCAATATTTAGTCATATAAAAATTTATAATATCTTTTTGAAATACATATCTTTCATGTGGAAAAACATTTGTTATTAATTATTTTAATGTGTGGCCAAAAAAATTTTTTGGACGTCCCAACTAGGTCTGCCCCTTAAGACAATCATTACGTTACATCGGCCCATATCAAACCACACTGCCAAGTCGAGTATCCAGGATGGTGTTAAACATCAGTAGATTAAACAACCACCAACGCTAACGCTAAGGTACATGGATTTGCATCATTAAAACAGCGCACCAAAGCTCCATGTGGCTATCCGGTTGCACTGAAGGCAACCCTGGACCTAACCTAACGTAAATGCCATTGCTTAGTCCAAAATACATTTCTCAAATCCTCTATTCTTTCTAAACTTTATTATTGATCCTAGTAAGAGCAATATTAGAACTACCAAGCATAAGGATTTATTACAGTCAAAATATCTCAAAAATTCAAATACTCATGTTTCCTTTGAAAACTTCAATATTGAACCAAAGTTTCTGTTGGTTCAATATCTTTTAACATATTGCTCTAATATATGTATGAACTCTGTACTTCAAACAGTAAAACTGGAAAGTTATATCCGATGTTGTTATACGGAGCATGTGAGTCAATACAGTTTACATAATATTCTTTCTGCAGACACTCCTGCTTCGCCATTTTATAGTCTCACAGTAAAACATTTTACAACCGAAATTAACTCAATAACAACATTGATTGCATGATTAAATAATATGTACAAAAATGACATATATTTTGCATTAAGTTGAACAGTGGCATTCAATTCCCACTACAGCACGTTTTTGCATATCATTTAGTGTCGCAATCAATAAACTCGTTTATATTACATTAAATCGCCACCTCCTACCCCACACACAACTATTAAAAAGGGCATAACAGTTTACACTTGGTATTGTTAAGCCATTAAAAACAAGTTTCCTGAATGCAAACTTTTCTCTCATATCAACACGAAGCAGTCGCGGAATCTGCCATAGAAACACTCAATTAGAAGGGGAAGAACAACACGAACGTTAAACACTTCCATCAAATATTTAACGATAAACAAATTTGCACTCAATTTTCCGGGATATATTGCATACCACTAAGAATATAGCCATAGACAGAGTATACACATCCATAACTGGGAAATTTGTTTGCCAACCTCTACCTCACCTATGCAGATTGCCATGTTGTAATCTATGGAGCTTGAGCATATACTTTGTGTGGCCAAGGCCTGTGTCTATCTCTTTCTGGGCCCCGCTGCCACCATACTGGCACAATACCTATGACATAGTTACACATCTCCCTAGATTCTGCTAATATGGTGGGGAGAGAAACATGAATAAATTTGAAGTTTTAATATTATTAAGCTCTGCCAGTTACAGTAGTTTTCGCCACTAAATGTTCAGCTACCACCCATAGGAGTGCTCTGCGTCATCAAGGTTCAGCAGCCCAGCAGAGAAACTAAAATCCCCGGAACCATAGAGCTTGAGCCATGGCTCCCCCGGATTCATAACTTCATTCATCAATGGCAGCGAGAGGTGGGTTAAATTGCAATTATAGTGTCGAGTTCATATATAATTTACGTGTACAGTAGAGGGTAGCATGTATCCCTGCGGAACATGTTAATAGTCGTGCGATTTGACGTCGAAGAGGTAAAGCTATTCACAAATGATGTGTATTCCATGGCATCGTGGAGCGAAAGGTTCAGCGAAGGTGAAATTCCGAGTCATCACTTTGCTTAGACCCTCATTTTCTGTATATCCAACGCCGCCGCCCCCAAAAGGTGAACGGGGGCAAGTATACCGGTCGCTGGTATAACAGGAATTGAACACAATCAACTTTGTTTGCTGTGTCGAGAGAAAGGTGTTTTCTCTTTCAGGTGCTCAATGGTAAATGGGAACGTACACTATTCAGTGTCCAGGTACGTGCCTTTCTAAATATATACCTACGAGTATAGATAACATGCGTCTATCAAATTCCACAATTCAACATTCTGGCATTGTT
Organism: Thereva nobilitata; assembly: GCA_963855945.1. Taxonomy (NCBI): domain Eukaryota; kingdom Metazoa; phylum Arthropoda; class Insecta; order Diptera; family Therevidae; genus Thereva; species Thereva nobilitata. Next base: position 43,740,164 of record OY979696.1, on the reverse strand, counting down.
GTTACGTGCTAGCGCGGTTTAACGATAAAAGCGTATTATCTAAATGCAAATTAACGATACCTAATAATTAACCGATTTTCTACAATTGAGTGGATAATGTATGACGACGTGTTAACAATGTTACGGCGTTTTCTATTACTGGAAGCATTTATAAATTATGCGTAAGGTAAAGTTTTGTCGTTTTTGTTTTCATAAAAAAACGAATATATTTAGTTTTTTCCCTTTTTATTAAAAGTTCAGAACATGATTGCTTTCGTTAGTTAAAACTATTTTCTGCCGTGCTGTCTGGAGGAGCAGTAGTCTTCCCAAACTCAACTTTTTGGCTGATTTTCCTTGCAACAAGCGGCCTACCTTAGTCGTGATAAAGAATTACACCCTTTCTGTTGGCGAAAGATGGGCGCTGAATTTCAGTTTTCAAAACATCAACTTGCGAAAAATAACGATCAAAAATCACCGTTTCATTTTCCTTTAGCAACTCATAGTTCAGCTGCACCCTTGAGATCCCCCAGCAACAAACACAGTAACCTATTTCTATTGCATACCTACTTTTGACCAATAAAGCGGAGTTTCCATACTTTAACGTGGGCTCTTTTTCTAACCGCGTTTTTATAGATTATCCAATTCTCATTTTCAGTCAACAAGCGGTCCAAAAAAGGCTGTTTAAAAATTAATGGCCCTAAAATCTGCCTCCTTTCTCTTGCAGTGCTCTTCCAACCATATATTATTTCCGCTTCATCTAAAGTTGGTCACAACACGATCGCCCCTCTGGTGTAGCAGCATCTACTCCGATGTGCGCCCAATCAGGGTTACCAACTTGTAAAATTGTTTACCCCTAATGACAGGCCGAAATACCTCTAAAATCCTTTAAAATACTGATAAAAAATTTATATGTAAGAAGGGTAGTTTAACTTTACCAATCCCAATGGATTGCAGCTATTGTGATAATGATGACTAAATTAATAATATAATCTGCTTTAACCCAAAATAACAAATGTTCCTTTTGGATATTTTCATTTTTCGCCATCTTGACTTAACAAATTGTTCAACTCATTACCTAGGCCAAGGGTGGCGAGCCTTTTCCAGTATGATTGACAAAAAATATACTATCTATTTTTATAAAATTACTGACGTGACAAGCTAATGGTAATATTAAAATACTGAATAAGGGTGCAGCGGTGTGTTTTGCGAATGAGAGGAGTTTTAAAGGAGGAAGGAATACTTTATTGTTATCAAGTGAGGTTATAAGGGCTTGTTTTTTAATTTTATTCCGTTTTTCACGCCCCTATTCTCCTCTCGAAACAATAATAGTCTCACCTTCATATTAAGTTGTTTTTCGCGAAATACGCTGGCGTGCATCTACTAACCTAAACCCTGCATCAACGAATTTTCGCATGCCAACGAATTTTTCATAGAAAATGGTGCGGCGTCTCCACGGTCATAACGGGCAATAATTTCCATTTCTATGGCCGAAAAAGTTGCTCGTGCAAAACCGGGGTCATGTTCGAATCACGTTACGTCTCTTACTACGTATATATGATAAATGTTCAAATATATGTAGATGCGAGTCGAGTTCAGTTATGCCGGGTTTTCACTAGTAGAATTAGTGGTAGAGTAACTGGCCTACTTTTAAGCGGTAAAGTAACTTTACCACAGTGCTATCCCACTCTACTCTATTATAACCGAGTTTTCATTAGGTGAGTTCACAGGATAGTTAGTACTCGACCAGTAGACTCTACCACTAATTCTACTAGTGAAAACCCGGCATTAGGGTGGAATGAACTCGATTCAGCTCTGCTACCTGGGTCGAGTTTAATTTGTTCATATAGAAGTGAATTCAACAGTTCAGTAGTTGTATTTAGTTTTACAGGGCTTGTCATTAGCGATTTTGTGTTTAGGTTAGTTTTTATTTCGTCTTTTTTTGTTAAAATTGAATGTAAAAAACATTTGAGATTATGAAAAAAACAAAAACAAAACTCTTTTTACGTCACAGCTGAAAGATTAATGCTGTCAGTTAGACCCTATTTCTACTCGTCTCTTCAACCTAGTTCCTCATATACGCGAGTAGAAAGTTCAAATCAACTATTCAACTTGCCATGTATCATACAATATTTTTGGTTCAGGCTATTCAAATTACCGTCAACGAATTCAACAACCAATCACAATTCGAAAAAAAACTAAGAAAAATGACGTATTTTAAATTATTGTATAGTATACCATTTCAAATATTTCGGAGCATTGTTACAATCCCCCTAAAATTACCACTAAAAATTTGAAGCCCCTAAAAAACCCATTCAGCATATTTTCCCCCAAATTTAGGGGGAGACCCCCTAAGTTGGCATCCCTGGCCCAACTGCGTTGGCGTACGTACTTCAATGAAAATGAAACGCACCTTATGTCTCCTGCAGCGAAATCTCTACTACGAAGAAAATCATGTGGAGGTTTAAAAGGTTGTCGTACTAATTGTAGTTGCAGAAAGTTTGGTATCAAATGGTCCATAATTTCCAAGGAATGTGCACGCACTGATTGCGAAAATACAATTATGCCTGAAATGCCCTAAGAAGATGTCGATAAGGATATTGATACTGAAGTTGGTATTGCCATCGATAGAATGACTTCTTTACTTTTTTCTACCTCACGAATAAAAATAGTTCTTTTTTGTAAATTACCTTGCACAAAACAAATTAAAAAAAAATGCTTGAGGGCAAAAACGCTAAAAAAATTCTAAAAATGGTCTACTTCGATTGGCGATATCTCGGTTACCATTGATCGTACGGAGATTTAAAAAAAGCAATTTCTTCGTTTTTTCAAGACTTTTCTCTGAACATTTATATAGACTGAGGATGCTGCAAAAAAATTTGTGAACGAATCAATAATGGACCGCCCTCCCCCAGGGGCGTTTCCAGCCAACTGGCTTAGGGGGGGTAATTTTAAAAAAAGAAAAAACTTAAATATTTTTTTATTCCATAAATACAAAACAATCAACATCAAAAAAAAATTAAAAGTGCGTGTCAGCTCCGACGATTGTCTTAAATTATATACAACTAGCTGGAACCCATATAAATCCCACATTTCCGCTTCTCCTTACCATCTCACCAAAAAAAACCTTGTTGATCCATTCTGAACCGATTGCTTAGAGAGCTTCAGGATACACTATGTTCAATGTTTTTCCATTTGTGGCTAGAATGTCAAGATTTTCCGATTTTCCAACTCTTGAACAACCTACACACAGTTAACCGGGAAATGACACTTAGATGGCAAAATTCGTCCGGTATATTGGTCCCACAATTTTGAATTTATAAATTTTGATCATAAATTCGTTATTTGCTACCTTAAAAAACCCCAGTCACCGATTTTCATTGAGATCGGAACACAATTTGAAAATTCGTCGGCCATTTTGAATTTATAAGTTTAGACCAAAAATTCGTTATTTGCGACGTTATAAACCCCTAGATATCCACTTTAATTGGAATCGGAACAAATTTAACAAAATTCGTCCGCCATATTGGCACGGCCATTTTGAATTTATAATTTCTGATCATAAATTCATTATTTGTTACCTTAAAAAAATTCAGATACCGATTTTCATTGGAATCGGAACACAATTTTCAAATTCGTCGACCATCTTGATTTTATAATTTTTGACTGCATATTCGTTATTTGCGACCTTAAAAAACTCTAGATACCCACTTTCATTGGAATCGGAATAAATTTGGCAAATTCAACCATATTTCTGCTTCCATTCGGTCATATACGAGTATACCCCATGTTACTCGCTGATAATAGAGCTTTATATTGGCGACAGAATTTTTAAAATCGGTTCGGTAGTTTTTGAGTTTATCCGGAACAAACAAACAATCAAATCTTTTCTCTTTAATAGTATAGATAGGCAAAGGATGCAAATGAACTCATATATTTATTTAATTGATTTGATAAAACATATTACATAAATTTTCTTTCCTACTTTTTAGTCTATTATATGTTTTTCGCCATTTTGTGGTGGCCGCCATATTAGAATCAAAATGACGTCAGACAGATTACTGCATTACAATCGTCATACCCTTTCATTTGATACCCATTCTGAGGGGGTTGTGAGGAAAAAGGTAATCCGCCATTTTGAATTTGGAATGACGCGACACAACTAATTGTATTCTATCTGTCATGCCCTTCCATTTGATGCCCATGTCGTTGGGTCGGGGAACACAATTGCAAAAATCGGGCGCCATTTTGGAACCGCTTCTTGATTTTTTTACAAAATGGTCAGATATTCAAGCAAGCACAGATCAAAAATCTGCTGAAAAGATCATTCAAATTTGTGTGCCCTCCCCATCGTCCTCTCTCACCCTCTTCTTCATATACCACTTTGCAGCGGACTCTTGTCGTGTCGTGTGTACGCTCGTGTGGAATCAGCCATAGCGTGCCATATTAGCGGGAGTCTCGGGTATCGGTCCTTTCCACGACTCTCCAGCAGTTTTGGAAAAATTCACCGTCATATATCACCGACTAGATTCACCATAACTTATCTTGTTTGTTTGAAATTGTGGTAATTTTTAAGAATAAAAATAAATAAGCGAACGAAAATTCTTAGGGGGGGTAATTACCCAATTACCCCCCTCTGAAACCGCCCCTGCCCTCCCCCGCGGTTCGAAAATTTTTATTTTTGTTTTTCAATAATTTTTTGTATTAAAAATGTTAAAAAAATTTAAAAACGTTAGTCCAGTGGATAGCCGTAAAAATAGAGTATTACCTCCGAATTCTTTTGGACCTCACTAATTACTATGGAATTTGGTAATTTCAAGTTAGTTTATTTTACTCTCTTCTCTTCAAATGTTATATGTTCTTGATGTGAGCATTTTGTTTTTAGGGGGTGAAAACTACTCTTTTTGGCAAAAAAAATTAACGATATATTTAAGAAATATTTCGATTAAATCATATTTAAATAGGTAAAAAAAACTTTCTTTCATATACTGGAATGTAATTTATGATTAAATTAAATGTTTCAACCCTTATAAACCACACCATATGACGAAATTCACTATAAAATTAGTTTTTAACAGATTAAATTTTTTTAATGGTGCATTTATAATAAAATAAAATCCCCTCTTTGTTTATACTATTATTTCTAATTCATTGCAACGTCTGAGCCTGTAAAAACTACCCCTTAATTACAAAATTTATAAAAAAAATTATTTTAACAATTTGAAATTTTGGAATGATCATTTATATTGAATTAAATTTCCGGTAAATGTTTAGAATTGGGGCCTTAGAGTGAAATCACTCCAAAACAATTTTCAGGGATTTAGGGTGATTTTTGAGTGATTTTTGAGTGGGCACACAATTTTCTTATCACAACTTATGGCGAGGGGAATTGGGGCTCCAAACCAAAAGTGAGAGCCACCCAATTTTATACATATATATCTGCATATGTTTTGTACATACGTTTATACATGCTTAGTCATATATACATGCGGGCATTTCTGTTTAGAAGTGTTTCTGAATGCTGTAAAATTATCGAGATTAATACAATTTACATGATTCGATAATTTCATTGAATAATGCGACTATAAACTTTGAAGATATCTAATTGCTACAAAATTCAATTAGCAGGGAATTTCAAGGGCTACAAGGCCTGCAAAGTTGAACTGTCTTGAACACTTACTTTTTAAGATTTTAAAATTTAAATGGCTCGGGAAAGGTGGTCCTCGCACGCACATGCGAACTTACAACGAAGATATCTCAATTACTTTTCATCGTACAGAATCAAAACAAAAACCAAAACTTTCTTCAAGAAAAGCCCTTCATTTTTGTACCTTTGCATTTTTTTCGTATTTCACTTATTTTTTTAGTTATTGCGGAAAAAGGGAATTTTTTTCAAAAATTTCAAAATTTATTACTAACGTAAATTTAACTTTTTTTCAAATATAGACATTCTAAACCGTTTAAACTTTTAGAGCTATTGTTAATACCCAAAAAAAGTTAATTTTACATGGGTTGCGTTTATGTACTTTCAATTCTTGCCGTGAAGCCATTCGTTTCATTGTTGCTTTTTTGCCGAAAAATGAAGACAACCATATTATTTTCATCATAACTCGGTAACTTTTGATCCTAATGAACTTTACCAAAGCTCATTTTAAAGGTCTTTTCAAGTACTTTAAGTAAGGTCTAATAAGTTTTTCTCCCAAAATTCGTCGTTTTCCCTTTATTTAACGTGGAATGGTGCGAGTTCAGTTTCCGGCGAGCAAATGGTCATCTTTAACGACTCCTAACTCGAGTTGTGTTTCATCTACACAAATAAATAAAACACCATTCGTTTCGTTATTCTTAAAGCTTCATTTTTGCTGTTTTTTGAAAAAACGTAAGGTTTTTAAGTTATTCGTGAAAAACCACGCTCTAAAACATGAATTTTTTAGATGAAAAATCAGCAATTTTAATCGGAATTCAATCGGACTCGAAAATTAGTATTAATGTTGAAAAAATGTAACAAAGGTATTTCGACGGGAAATTTGATTTTCTACAAAAAAAAGTATTCTTGTAAAAATTTCGAATTTCGAGTTTTTGTTATTACTTTGAAAAAAAAAATTAAAAAAGGTTACGGTTGGCTCCTAAAAACGCACCAGTCAAAAAGGAAGCATTTTGTAATTTTATCCTATTTAGGTTCCAAATTAACATATTAAACCATAAATACTCTTGAACGCAATTGTTGCTTAAACAAAGGCATTTTCAATAGCCTGTCTTTATTATACGATAAAGCATGGTCACATACTACGAGTATTAGAGTAGAAAAAATATTATTCAAAACGCACTTTGATTCAAGTTGATGATACATGACCTTGTAGCCGAGTAGAGGAATCGAACCACAGACCTCTGAGATGGTACTCAAGCACCTTAACCCCTAGGCTACCGAGGCCAAATACTCCAAAGATTGTTACCTGTTTACAAAAAAAAACAGCTAGAAAATGTACGAAAACTTCTCAAAAACAATTACAGAGAATTAGCAAAACCTAAATACATTTGGAAGAAGAGACTTCAAGGAGCACGAGTCCTTCAATGACTGAAACGCCATTTAAGAAGAAGAAGTTGAGTTTTTTTTGTATTGGAAATTTAATAAAAGTTAATTGGTTGAGAAAGTTACCTGTAGCCCACCTGCTGTTCATTTCTGTAACAGACAATCTTAAAAACATTAATTGAAGTAATGTTTCCCTAATTGACCAAAATTACGTTCAATAAATACTAATAACTAAAAATACCACCAAACTACAGCTACCAACTGTTGAAATTACTTATATAATCTAAATATATTTACAAGGACCTTCCCAAACCTTTTTTCATTAAAATTTCAAATGTAAACAACTTTCAACATATTAGGGACGAAATTTTTATTTATTGCTTTATTTTTTCGTTTCTTTTTTAGAAAATTCATTCATTTATTGATCACAATTACAGGAACTTATTTGGCGTTTTTTTCCCCTATAGTTATTACATGGCAACAAAAGACGAATGGATGTTCCTCGGAAAATATATCTATCAAAAGGAAATTTTTTTATAACTATTCATTCTTGCATGGATCCCAGCACCCATCCCCCAATTCGGGCCGGCAGCGTATCCTGGCAGCCAAGAGTCATCCATAAAAGCACGCTTTCTTTCTAGTCACGCAAACTGAACTTTGAAAATTGGATTGTTGAAGCGATTGAATTCTTAATTAGTCTCGTAAATATTTAATTCCCTAGGATACGGTCCCTGACTTTTCCTTTTTTTATCCATCAAAGTTTTTCCTCTTCCACGGGTTTTCCACACTCCTTTTACAGTAGCGCAACGTATTTTATTTTCTCTTTTCATGTGATGTTCGTGCGTATGTCAAAAATTGATTCACGTAAAACATCATCCCTTATCTACATTGGTGTATTCAGCAGGGAGTGTAACCAGCCGGGGCGGACGCATGGGGAGTCCTGAGCGGCAGTGGGAGGGTGGCGACCCAAAAAAAGGAAAAAAAAACTTAGCTTTCGATACTTCTCTCTCTGTCGTAAGGATATTAAAAATTGATGCCCTCCGGAGCGTGAAGTTACGCTTCGCACGTAATATAATCATGTAGGAGCGCATAACACCAACTAAAAACACTTTGTTGCCACTAATGATACAAGGAATCCTGATGTTTTACTTTTCGGCAACTTTCCTCCCAAGGACCTCACACACTGATGGTGTATACAGAGGCGCCGCCGGGCCAGCAGCTACGGGTGTTGCTGGCTGTCAGGACTCTGCTGTTGGGGGCATATTTTATTTTAGGCAATCTGATGAATTTTTAAGAGACGGGTTGAGATTTATTGGGGACTGTAATGTTCCGGGAAGGCCTTTAAGTAAGGCCCATTATGCTTGTAGGTAACTCACCTAGGACCCCGTAATTTAATTTGCTCCACACTTTGTAAGGGAAATTGATCGCTCGACCTATTGACGTTATGGGGAATCGGAGGGGCTGACAGAGTTGAAAGCAGCATTTATGCTTTTGAAAAATGCTTACTTGTTGGTTTTTTTCGGGGTTTTGATTATGCCATCAAAGGATTTGTGTAATTCGAAGGAAATATATATTTTTTTTCTTCACTTTTTTATAGGGGTGGTGGCGTATGGTAAGAAAAAAAAACATATTCAATAAAATCTTCAGGTTAGTTCCAGGAATTTTTTATGTGAATGAACATAGCTTAATTTGAGTTTTATGGATATATACAAAAAAAATACACTTCAAGTGATTTTTTGACATCAAAGTCACGATTAGGAATGAAAATGTGCTACGGGAAATGTTAGATTATAAATATAACGATGGAGGAAGCATGTTCACAATCACAAGAGCTGAAATCTTGTTTGTTATTTATTTGTGCATTATTGGCGAGTTTGAGCAAAAAATAAGTGTCGAAATTCAGAATTATACGGGAATAGATACGGATTTCTTCGTATTTATTTATTATATTTCTTTTATTATCGTTAAAAATTACGCTACAGTCCTTATAGGGTGTCTCTTGAAGTCTCTTCTTCAACCCGTTTCTACGTTATTCTAGTTCTCCTCAATTTCATATATCTTCTTAAAGATCATCGACCCATCTATTTCTTGGTCATCCTACCATTCTTTTTCTTGTTGATCTACAATTGAAAATTCAGGCTAGCATTCCTTCTTCAGCAATTTTTACAACATGCCCAAGTCATCCTATACCCAGTTTTATGTGTGCAACAATATTTAATTCATGTACTTGAAGAAATGTGTTCTTCGTTTGTCCTAATGCACCATTTGTTTTGGTATACCCATACAGGACCAAATATTGTTTTAACAATTTTTCTTTTCAATATTTCGAGCTAAGATCTCAAGAAATGTTAATTCAGTGAATGGAGAAGGAAAAATACGCGTTAATCAATGCCAACTAGTCGCGTCAGGAAATTCCGAGTCAGAAACTATAGCTTACAAAATGAGCCTCGTCCTGTGTGTGAAGTGTGAAGCTTGAAGAGGAGGTCCTGTGAGCCCTAGTGGAAAAAAACGTCGTCGTAATCAGGGGGGCCTCGGTAGCCTAGGGAGTAAGGCACCTGGCTACTATCCCAGAGGTCCCGGGTTCGAGTCCCGGCAGAGCCCCACGGTCCTTCGCCTTTCCCACCTTCCCTCCTGTCATAGCCTTCCGCTAGCACTGCCCCGCTCCACCAAGCGCATGTCATCGGTTGGTTGATGGGATTTAACTTGTTTCAGGAGGCATAACACTCCAGCGAGTTGTTTCTCATTGCCCCGATGCCAGAGTCGCGATAGAAATAGTTGGGGTTAGGTGGTTGTATCAGTTCCTTCCTACTTCTCTCTTCCCCTTCACTATCTATCGACTAGAGCTTGCTGTTCGACATTGCACTCTATACGAAGAAAATAGATTGTCGACAGTACAAAGGGCTTTCCCTGAGCTCTAGTCTTCCACATAAAAAAAAAAAAAAAAAAAAAAAAAAAAAACCTTCATGCACCTTCATGCCATCGCGAAAGTCTGCAAGCTGGGTCAATTGATTCCTTACCAACTTTCGGAGTCTAATCGCACGAAGAGAGTGAGCTTTTTCGGGCTATGTGAGAGCTTTTTCGGGCTATGACGTATCTGGATTGAATCTTTTTTGTAACTGGCGAGGTCGTCACCAATCTTAGGTGATACTATGTGCTTGCTGGGATATGAAGGGTTTCCTCCACTATCAGCGTTTAAAACCTCACCACACCATAACCAAGTATGGAGGGCGGCATACCAAGCCTGATGGAGAGGTTAGAGTTAACTCCATAAAACTCCAAAAATTATACCCTTGATCTTGTAAAAAAAATTCTTGGTGTCACATTAAAAAAAAGGCTTAAGGAAACTCAACCTATTTTTTAAGCACGAGGAATTGAAGGAAGCATTTCCATATACAGAAATAGCATTACGTATCTCAGTAGGTATTGGGTAACTTGAGCCTGGGAAAATTCCTGGTCACCGCAGTGTAGAACTTTCGTTTTCCGTATAAAAAAGAATAAAAAATTGCCAACGTTCCCGGATTAGCGAAGAACATATGATGTTTAAAAACTCAGCATTTAATAAATGGTGATTATTTTTTTGTATGACCTAATTTTCGTGGCGGCAAATCTGATACCCCCAGGGCGCCAAATCTTAAAATACGCCGCTGGATTGAGGGAAGAAAATTCATAAAAATTGCAAAAAGACCGCGGGGAAACACACCAGCATAATGGGGTGTAGATAGCAACCCATCCAATACTGCCTTAATCAAATAGCCAGATATAAAACTCACCCTAGACTTTTTGAACTGAGTCGAAACTAAAAAGTTGGATTTTGGTCGACAAAGCGACTTACTGGAAACCTGTAATTATGATACTCATTTTCAGGTTCATCATAGAATGTACCCACATTTTCACGATAACACATTTAGCATGGTCAGTCAGTAGGTGAACTCAAGTTTAATTTTTTTCTGGTGTCACTTACAAGATCAATAAAACCAGTCCCTTCCAGCACATAATACCCTAACACAAAATTTATTACAATATTTTTTTTTCTGCTGTTTGGAACGTCAATGATAGTACATGTGTTCACTCTCGTGATCCCTCAAAATCACTACTCCATCTTCTAAATGTGACAGGTCACTGATACTAACATACTTTCACTAAAAAGTGGCTTACGATAGGCCATTATGGCTTTCTCCATGGCTTCTCTTTGTATTGTCATCTGTTTTATCTAAAGCAACACTGGGTAATAGCAGATCTTGGCACACCGTGAGTTTCCGGTAGTTAACAAAAGCTCTTCTGCTGTTCTGGAAATTATTGCCCAGCACTGATCTAGAGTGATAAACAGCAACCTCTAGTAGGGAGTATGATAGAGAGAAGAATGAAATAACTGCTAACAGCTTTTATTACTCCACCCGCTCTCATCTAATACTTTCCTGACAGAGCGCTGACTTTAGTAATCTTAAAGAAGAAACTCTTCGCTTATTGCGCTTACTCACGAAGGGGAGAAGGAATGTTAACTAAAGGCCACCATTCACACACAGGCCGCCGGCAGGCTGTGGCCTTTGAGGCCAGGTCGGCAGGCACGACGCGATAAAGGCCAAACATTACTCAGTCTAAACGGGGGATTGGGACTTAAGGCAACTTCCCGACAGGCCGTGACCTGCAAGCCATCTCATGATTTCCCACAAACACACAGCCGAACAGGAATTATTTGTATGCACATCTGTCAAACCAGAAATAAGTTCTGGTTGATTGCACTTTTTTCATCCCTGGCCTCAAAGAAAACTTCAGACTGAATAGAAATTCAGAGCTTAAGGCACGGACTGACGATAAATGCCCACATACTTACAGATTTTTGTCAGTTTGCCTAGACTGCAGACCACGGTCTGCGGGCGGCCGGTGATTGTGGGGTGATACTTGGCCTCAAGGCGAGAAACCTTCAGGTTATGGCCTGCCGGCGGCCTGTGTGTGAATGGGAGCCTTAAGGAGTAACAAAACTGTAAAGGTGCGAAAAAAGGCCAAACTTAGGGAATTAATTAAAAAAGTATGGAAAAAGGGATCGAAATTCTTTTCAGGCAATTGATCAAACATGTATGCAGAAAATTTTTTTATTGACTTTTTGTTACATAATGGTGGCGCCACAGTCGTTTTTCGAAATCGCCTTTTTGTTAAGGGCCTCCACGGACGGACGGATTCCTCCGAAAGTTGAAGACCTGGAACAAAAAGCCAAAAAATTTCCTAACCTATTTGACCTTTCCCATAAAAGTACGTAGGATTTTTTTTAAACTGATTTTTTGCAAAAATGGCGCACGGAAAAAATGGCGTGCATGAACAAAAAAGTGATATTCGGCAAAAAAATGAGCAGTAAATTGTTTATAAAAAAAAATTCGCAACGAACCAAAAAACGGTTACGTACTTTTGTAAAGAATGAAATTGTGGAGCTACTGTCAAAATTTCAAACCAATCCATGCCATAGTCTCTGAGTAATCCGTCCACCCAATTCGAAAAACATGGTTTCCAGATAATCGCGCTTAAAGTTTTGAAAGTACTCTAGTCTTTGAAAATTTTATTTTACCTTCACTGTGCGATGTATTGTAAAACACGTTTATTATTGTGTAGCGCACCCTGGTGGACACCTGGGGGCGTCCTGGGTGTACTGGACCCAAATAATCGTTTTGCTATAGCGGCACTTATTATTTCGACAGGTAAAAGCAATATAAAAGCAATAATGAATCCTTTTAAACTATTTTTCTGTTATAGGACCAACTGTACATTGTTTTTGTGACCCTGAAGTATATTCCAAGCCACAAACAAGAGGTGTTACCCCTTGTGAGAGAAGACGAAAGACAAGGTACCATGGATGGCGCATCGTGAATTTTCACCACGGCCCTCTTGTATGTTAGTCGGGTGTCTTAAAAACTACCCGTTTTCAAATACCCTCTTTTTTTGCAAGTTAGCTATGAAAAAAATTACGCCGTTTGCACGATTTCGCACATATCATTCAATTGAGCGAAAACAGCAGCTTGGACTAATCGACACAGTTCCGCTTCTTGCTGTAAAAATAATTAGGGCGACCGACGCAACTACTTTCGCAAAAACTGTCAAAAACGAATAAAATATACGTCTGTATATGAGGGTGCACATAAATTCGACCACGGCTACAGCTACGTCGCTGACCACGGCGGCTCAATCAATCTAATTTCTATTTTGTAGCTATCGCCTGTCAAAGATGTTTTACAATTGAGGTTATGTTTTCATAATTTGTGGGTATTTTTTATTTTGAGGTTTGGTTAAACAAAGCTATGGTGATATAATCGATTCAATATTTTTTATATTGCTTTTTTTCATTTTGCTCATGATTATATCAAAAAATATTTCTTCACAGATAAAAATAAAAAACAAAAATTAAGTCGCCGTTGCTCCAATTATGTTCACAGAACGAATTTCAGCCTGGAAATCGCCGTTGCCGTCGTGGCCGTGGTTCCAATTATGTTTACAGCATCCCTTTTATATATCGTCATCTGCAAATATAAATGTTGCTGCCAGACTTTTGGTCGCAGAGACCTGTCTATAGAATTTTATCTGTAAAACAAGGGAAAGGAGCTGCTAAGTCGCTAGAAAAAGTCCGTAGAGACATTTCGTCGTCATGTCCGTGAAGACATTCCGTCTGCCGTTTCATTGAAACTTCACAGTCTATACAGAAGCCGCATAGAAAGTCGGGTGGGCAAATGTCCTGGTCTTGTGGACCTACCTATACCATAAAGTGAATCAATAAGAACATTCAGTTTCTTCGTCCTATTTACAGATCAATGGAGTTCATTTAATGTTTAACATTAAATAGTAAACAAACTAGTTCAACTAAAAAATCATTTTAAAAATCGTCTTTTGTTAGTAAAGTTATGTAAGTGATAGCAGTAAAAATATTTTTAGTTAAAATAATCGCCACCAAATATTTTTTAAGAGTAGAGGTAAAAGAATTTGTTTAGCCAAGACAATTTTCTCCATTTGACTTTTATGAGAGGTTGGCGCCTAGACTTAATTTTGTTCAATTAAATGTGATGAAAACTTTTTTACTTCTTTATAATGGCTAAAGTTTCCGATAAATCGAAGTCTCTGAAAAAGTATATTTTAATATGTTTTTTGTACATACTTTAAGAATTGTAAATCCCACTTTTTTAAGTAAGAAAAAACTTAAAAAATTAAATAAAATTTGGACTATTGATTCACAGCTGGTTCAGGGCGAGTCAAATTTTTGATATCAATGAAGTAAAATATGTAGTAGATATAGAAACTATGGAGCCAATTGATGAAATTACATTAAATAAGGCGCACTGGTAAATTTTCTTAGACTATGCTGAAGAAATATTAACTCCACTGAAGATATTTATAAGAAAAAACCTAATCAATAAGGGCTTACATCATGTGACGTGCTCAAAGCTTTGACATTTTTGAGACTTCATTGACAATTAATTTTGCTTCGATGGCGTATAATAAAAGAGTCGTTTTTATTCACATTTTTACATTTTTCATAGAAATACTGAGGGCTTAAAGAGTGGGTTTTTTTACAAAGCTATTTAAAGAGCAGCCTAGAAATAATACCTTCATGTTTACACTTATCAGAAAAAATAACAGTTGTTATTATTCGTTAGAAATAAAAAAGTTAATAAGACAAAAACGAAAAGCCTGACAAAGGTGGCAAAGAAGAAGAGATCTTACAAAAACATCTGGAATAATTTGATTCAACGGTTGAAAAGGAAGGTGTCGAAACGCGTGTTTTTTTCACACTAACACGGTAAAAGTAATTCTGGGAAAAGATACCAATTATTTGGTGTGCAAAAGTACAAGGAAAAATAACAATTAGAGAAAAGTGTAATTACTGAGCTAATACATCTTGAAAAAGCTCAATTATTCCTGAAACGTATTATTCCAGATTGTCAAATTGGTTGCAGACAGAGTCTATTGAAGATTAAATTAGAAATAAGGGAAGTGCATTCAGTAATTTTCTTAGACATTATATACAAAGTTATACTTGAGCAACAGGTAGAGCTGATATATTCACACCGAACTAACAGACTACTCAGAGTGAAATAAGGCGAAAGATAGCCAAAACCAAATAAAGACCGAAGTACCTCAAGGGAATATGTTGAGGCCACTTTTAGTTGTTCTATACACAATTAATTTCGTGTCATAAGCAAAATACTGGACCCAATGATGGGAAAATTGATTTCTGTTTAAAACATAATGTTAATATACAATCAAGCCACACGGAATAGTTACAAATTTAGAGCTATGCCAAATAAAGCAATTTAAGTGTAGTGTACAGAGTAGGTATGGGGTCGGTTGCGCTTGTGAACCTAAACCAGTTGGTCAAAATAAAATACTGAGAAATTAAGTTAGGGTACTTTAGTGTTTCCATAACGACGTCTTCACCAGGATATAAGGATCCCACCCATAAAGGATGAAATAAAAGCAATTGCAACCAAGTACGAGAATCGCCCTCAAAATCATCGAAATGGCGATGCCTCTAAAATGACAGACGATCGATAGCCAGACTGAAACTAATAAAACCTCACGAGTTCTACTTAAAATAATATCAGTCATAGTAATATTACAGACTAAGCCTGTGCTACCTCAAAGTTGCGGAGAGTTAGCATGACATAAATAAAAGGCTAGAAAAAATGTATGATCAGCCTGGTTAATAATACTAGCTTCAATATGACTGTTTTTGTTTGTTTTATATGACAAAACCAAGCTTAGGAGGACAAAACCAATCTTTATACTACCAGCCCGCCATGTCATTCGCTTCATGGTACAATGTCTAGTAGTAAGCTTGGTCTGAAAAGGTTAGAGGGGTTCTGAAGAGTGTTCAAGGAAACGTCGATGAACCTTACGTTTTAACTCTAAGATGTTGTACGAGTTCGGAAATACTGACTGCGGGAGATTATTCCACAGCCGAGTTGTTCTACTCATAAGCAAACTTCTAAACCGTATTGTGCACGAAAGGGGGGATGGTCCTTAACTAGGTATCCTTTCAAGTGCGGACTGTTTACAGTATCATACCAAAATTTTTAACGTTAATCGAAAAAAGTAGCAAATAACTTAATATTAATCTAATTTAAAATAGTACACTTTGTAAGGTATTATTAAATCCAATAAGTATGATAGGATTTTAAATATAAATTAAAGAACTGAAATTCATGCTTTCAGCTTCCTTTTCTCTAGCTCTTTCCCATTAGTAACGAAAAATTACTTCATTCAAAAACAGTTTTGCTTCACAACGTGCTTTTCTTTGTAAAAACACATATCGTAATATTCATATTCTCAATAATTTTAATCTGCCTTTCCATTTCTGCTGGAGATTCAGTGCATCAAAAAAACAGGAAAAATATGCAAATATATTATGAAAACGCGTTGAATGTTAAAAGATGCTAATTCAGCAAATTTGCTGCTAGTAATTACGGTCTGCCTACCTTCGAGGAGAGCGATACTTTAGAAAGATAGGGGAAGATTGACTCTAAAGAAAATATTTAACATAAATAATTGATTTCTTATCGGTATATCTAACAGAAGAGTAAATTTTTTCCCTCGTGGTAGGTCCACTAAAGAGAAATCTCAAGTCTTTATAGTATTATTTATTACAAAATAGATTATCCCACCGCTGCCACCAATATTTTAGCAAAAACAGAATATCAACTCATCATTTTTCCTTCTCCCTCTCACTGTTGCAGCCAACATTTGGCCACCTGTTTTACCACCTATCAGACTCCTCCTAACTCATTTATTTACTACAGTTACTACCAGACATTGCAACATGACATGAGTGAGCAGTCTCCAGTTCAAAAAAACTTAGTCGACCAAAGAAGTTGTGGAACAGCCTGCTACAATTAGTATTTCTGAACATAAACGAATACTTTCAATCTGCATAACATTCTTATTTCGACCCAAACATAACTCATTAACATGACCAACAACTTAAAATCTTGTAGTTTAATAAACGAGTATGCCCTGATGAACATAAAGGTTTTAACATAACAAACAAAATCAATGCAGGCTATTTTCAAATGGGTTACGACCATCTTCCCAGTATGATAAATGTTGAATGTTATGAATAGATATTTTAATATATGAACAATAATAATAACAAAGAAAAGGAACAATTTAAATTATTTAACCAAAAACTGCTGATTAGACTAGTAAAATTAAGGGAAAATCAAAGGTAGTAAGGAACAATTGCGTTCAAGCATTTTTATTGTTTTATATGGTAGCTGAGCACCTAAATATGATAAAATCACAAAGTGCCCCTTTTTTTAGGGGTGCGTTTTTGAGCGCCGCCCCTAAATACCCCTTTTTCAGGTTTTTCAAAATAACTCGAAAACGAAGCGAAATTCGAGATTTTTACTAAAATACTTTTTTGTAGAAAATTAAATTTACCATCGAAATGTGTCTTTTAAATTTTTTTTTACCATTTGTAATTCAAAAAATAATCGAAAAACTAAACTAATTTTTTTCGAAAAATCACGTTTTTTTTTATTTTTTATTAATGCGGTTATAACTTTTTTTACGGCATCCTGGGTATACATAAATGTTCAGAGAAAACAAAGGTTATGAAAAAATGAAGAAATTTCTTTTTTTAGAATCTCCATACGACCAAAGGTGACCGAGGAATCGCCATTCAAAGTTGAGCATTTTTAGCCATTTTTTATAAATTATTTATTCTTAACATTTTTTCTTTTTGAAGATTGCGGAATCCCCCCTTGTTCAGCAGAATTACAATTTCGTTCAGTTAAAGTAGCTAAAGATGGAAACGTGTTTTTTTTGTACGCAAGCCTGTAACATTTTGAAAAAACCTTCTTCCCTATAAAACGGTAACTGACTGACAGAGAACGGGACAGCCCAAACCCCTCGACCTAAAGGACTGAAATTTTGACAGTGCATCGCTATAATGACGTGGACATCCACTAAAAAGCGATTTTTCGAAATCCATCCCCTAAGGGGGTTAAAAGAGGTTGAATAGGTTGTAAGTGGAATTTTTTTTCTTTAGTCAGATTTTCTTCGAACTTGGTATAAGTACTATACATAATGAACCACCAAGAAAATGGCGTCCCGTAGAGTTCTGTAGGACCTAAGGCTACGTGTCGCTTTCAATTATTTAAAAAACTATCAAAAAATACGACGTTTTCTCTAAATCAGTTACCTCCAACAGCAGACGCCGCAAGATTGCATGGACAAAGAACGTATTTACAACTGCAACAGTGGAAGGGAAATCTGTTGAATGGGGTTGGAGGGATACCAAGAATGGATTGATGCCAATTCAAACAACCCTACCTGCTGCACCGCAATCCTTACTTGAACAAATAGCATGTGGATGTTTAAAGGGCTGTCATGGAAATTGTGGTTGCAGAAAAATTGGCATCAAATGCTCTATGTTTTGTAAAGAATGTGCAGGAATAAACTGCGAAAACGCTGATGTCTTAGAAGTATCTGAAGAGGGTATCGATCAAGACATCGATGACGATATTGACATTATCACTGAAAAAATTCGTGTAGAATAATTGAAAACTTTTTAATTAAAATTTTGTACATTCTTGTTATTTTTAATACTTCCCCGATATATTTATTTTCATTTTGGTAATATAAAATAAACTTACAGTTGCTTTTGAATCATAAAAAAATAAGTATGTCCACTGGAAATCGATGTGAATAACATTTTAAGTTCGGGTGCAGCGAAAAATGATAAAAACGGTCAACTTCAAATGGCCATATCTCAGTCACCTTAGGTCGTACAGAAATCTATCGGACACCATTCTCTTTTTTTTTTAAGTACTTTATTTTCTCTGAAGGTTCATATATACCTAAAAGGCTTTTTCAAAAAGTTACAAGCGATTTAGTGAAAAAAAAAAAAACGCGATTTTTCGAAAATTTTCGGCTTCGTTTTTTAAACATTTGGGGTTCTAAAAATGGTAAAAAAAAATTTAAAAGGCGCATTTCGATGGGAAATTTAATTTTCTACAAAAAAGTATTTTAGTAAAATCTCGAATTTCGCTTTGTTTTCGAGTTATTTTGAAAAAACTGAAAAGGGGGTATTTAGGGTCGGCGCTCAAAAACGCACCCCTAAAAAAAGGGGCACTTTGTGATTTTATCATATTTAGGTACTCAGCTACCATATAAAACAATAAAAATGCTTGAACGCAATTGTTCCTTACTAAAAGTTAATTTTACCAGCCTATGATCTAAAGTTTGAAAATTTCGTGATGTTTACAAAGATTAATGTATTTTACACGATTTTTAAAGAGTGCTGGGATTTGAACGACTGATATCTCGTTGCGAAACTATCACTCTCCTGAATCCAGAAAAATTAATTTCATTTGGAATGGGTTTCATATTAGCAAAATTAATCAATTTAAGGTATTCGCCAACCTTGGCCGAAGTCTTTTCATTTAAATTGAAACAAAAAAACGGCTTGACCGAATGTTATGAAAATAAATTTTTCAGATCATATTTTGGTAAATACGATTCAATCAGCACCTGAACGAAGGTCGATATCATGTTTAGTTTACATGGTCCCTCTTAAAATTATGTTTAAAATGCTATTGGGACTTTCAAGTGTGAAAATATGGTGAAAATTGTGATTTTTATATTTGGATCCATTACAGCAACTTTCCTATAAACTGGGAAGTTAATAATAGCCTTCTAAAAGTTTTGAACATGTAATGGCCTTGTTCAATGTCTTGCAACAGTATTGAAAAAATCTTATTATACAATTTTAGTTCATAGACAGACTTTTAATAAATTGCAGCTCATTTAATAATGATCAATCTGATCAAAAATGTACTATACAAAAGCGTTTAAGGAGATTTCTGAAATTATACTGTCTTCTTCTTTTGACGGAAGAAGACATAGTGGATTTTATACGACTCTTCCAATAATTTAAAAGGTATTTCCTAATAAATTCAGCTTTTAACCACATTCACTCAATTTCAAGTAATTTCGCCATACCAAGGATATATATTTGTAAATATTTTGTAGAAAACCGATCTAATGATTTTCACCAAAATTTGTATTTAAAAGTTCTCTTACCCAAGTAAGTAGTCCACGTTGGGCTTAGTAAAAATCTGTTTCTGCAAGTTTTCCTACATTTTTAAAGAGTACAGTAGAGCGTCGATAATCCGGATTAATTGTGACCGGACCCGGTCCGGATTATCAAAATGTCCGGATTTTCGAAAAGAACCAAAAGGTCGGTTTTTTGAAAGAAAAATATTTATGTAGTGCGTCACTATAAACAAACACACAACCACAACAACGACCGGCTATAGAAACAAAAATTTTGAGTACGCACAGAGAATAATAGAATACAGGCTGTAGTAACAGCGTGTAGGACGCGACTAACAGTGACGTATGAATTCACTTGAACTTTTTTTTCTTCACCGGAATTGAATCCGGATTATCGACGGTCCGGATTTTTGACGTCCGGATTATTGACGCTTTACTGTATTGAAAAGGATAAATTTTTTTCAGTAAGTAAACTTTATAACCCTTCTATGGTGATTTACAAAAACGCACTGGAAGTTTTATTCACAAGCAGTTTTGTAAATTTACAATATATATTATTAGGAATATTCCTAATTATGGTCAAATTCTTCATGTGAAGTTACAAAATATTCTATTTGCGAGTTGTAATTGTTACGTTTGCACTGTGAATTTTCATTTTTTTTCCAATGTGCTGCAATATTTTCACTTTTGGAAAATGCAACTTAACTTTTTATAATCGACAATGGATTTATGGATTACGAGAATTAACGAGAATTGTTGAAAATGCCAAGAGCAATGAGGACTTTTTTCACACAAATCCGCATTTTTGGAGCTCGTGAAAATCCGAAAAACTTTTGGGATATTTTTAAGAGAGATTTAGCCGAGGATTTCATTCGAGAAACCACAAGAAATAGTACTTCAGTTGAAGAAACTATTAAAAGGGCTTATCGAATTTTCGATCATAAAAATATGGACTTGAAGTATCCTTAAATGCTGAATCTGTTTCCAACATAAAACCTGGGTCAGCTACAGCCCGAGAGCTTGGACAATTTTGTATTTTTCTAATGTATGAAGCTCCTAGGCTTCCTAAATATGCACTCTGTTGCTTCGAAATTTAGCTAATCAAAATTTCCCATTTGGTGGAAAGCTTATTGTTCTTGGAAGAGATTTGCGGTGGCTGTTTTTCATTCGTCCTGTCAAAATTACCTAACAGCACAACACGGAATGTTGTATAACTCTTTATTCCGTTCCAACGTGAACGGAAAAAAGCCTCCAATTCCCTGCAAGCCACCTGTTAGATAGTTGCAAAGCTATATATTACCAATAGTTTTCCACTCGAACTGCGTAGGTACCTACTCATAAAACAAAAAGGACACGGAAAAATTGAGTGAACGGAATTCCGGGCATCTTTTTACGTGTATTTTATATGAGGAACGGAATTCCGTTCGAACTCCATACTAGGATTAAATAGCTATCATGTTCGACTAAATTCATACTGGCAAGTGATTGTCATTTTTTTTACTGATATAATAGTATATTCTGTAACAAGTTTGGAATGATGCATATTCCGCACAAGTGGAAGTTTGGCGGTGGCGGTCCACGAGTGCGGAATATGCCATTCAACACGTGTTGCAGACTATACTTTTTCTACGCCTCTAATTAATTTTTATTAATATTTTGTAAAGAAAAACATACCTAATATAAAGCTACTGTCAAAAATATAATGTATAAGGCACAGCAACACTAAATAACATATTAGTAGGGAGTGTTCATTCATAACAATTTTGTAATTTAATAATTTGTTAATAGATGGCCGCCGCAAAATTTAATCAAAAAAATGCTATTATTTTCTGCAATTTAATAATTGAATAGTTTATTTAAAGCAAAAATATTCTAGCAGAACATCATTGATTGTTTATTTATTGAAACAATCCTTTTTTCTTTAATTAATACATCTTTTTTTTCTTTAATTAATAAATCATATTCTTGGATTACGAGGAACAGATGTCGCCACTAGTAGTCATTCCATAACAAGTGATGGAATGAATATTCCACACGGGTGTGAAATGCTGCTAATTCCGTTACTAAAAGTAATATCAGAATGGCTGTATTCTAACAGAGGCGTAGAAAAAAGGTATCACAGCCAAGTCCAAACACAATGTCAAATACACAGACTTCTCGTCAGCCACCAGGCCAATCTCACATAGAGCCTAATTGTCTGTGCCTATTCAAGATAATAAAAGTTAGGAGCGCGCAACTTACGAACCAATTACTTCAAAAGAACCAAGCTTATTGACACAAGGTGACTTAAATGATTGCAGTAATATACCTATTAAATTAGGAATATGATTGAAGTCCCTGGCGGTTGTTCATTGACTCCTCAAAAACTCTGTTTTGAAAGCAGTGTTGCTATAAAACAGAAATAACCGTCCTTCAGTACCTGCAGCTCATGGTTCCAATACGAAAAAGACCTACGAAAATATTGAATTCCTTCTCGAAACAATTAAATACAGTGAATACACCTCGAAAATTTGGAGAGATTTTAAAATCATTGCTCTTCTGCTTGAACTGCAGCTTGGTTACGCAAAATACGGTTTTATTTGTGAATGTGAAAGTAGAGACCAGAGAAAACACTATACAAAGAAAACATGGTCCAAAAGTAAATCACTTACTCCAGGACCATATGGCGAAAAATTACAAAGATTTAATTAGTGAACCTATAATTGATCTCTCAGAGATGCGATGTAACATGTCCTTTAAAATATAGATCCTGAATTTGCATTTGGATTTCTTTCCTAAAAACCTCGGTGCGGTGAGTGACGAGCGAGGCGAGAGATTTCATCAGGACATTTTCGTAATATTGAAGCGTTATCAAGGGAAATGGAATCCAGGCTGATTAGTGCTGGAAACTTATAAGGGACCAACCAGAAGCCAAGTATTTACTCAAGAAAATCATAAATATTTATTGTGCACTAAGCAACTCTTACTTGTAATATAATTATAATTGTAAAGGTGTACGTGATTTTCGCACATTTCATAAAAATATATATTTTAATGTCACGAAGAAACCTGAGGTATCAAATTTTTTTAAATAATTATATCCTTGTTAGGTGGTCATAGTACAATCAAAATTAGATATAAAATTTCGTGTGACAAACAAAAAGTTTGAATTTTGAAGGGCAGTGTTACAGATCACAAACTAGTTGGGATGTGGCTTTTGACCCTTTCGGTCCACAAGATTAACTTCCCAGTATTCGTTCAAACAAAAAAACGACTCGAACGATTTTTATGAAAATCTTTTCAGATCATACTTCCTTTAACACGCTTTTAACGGCAACGAAGTCGATATCTTTTTTGGTTCGCGCGAAATCGTGCTGGTACAAAAATCACTTACGTCGTTCAAACAAAAAAAACGGTTCGACCGATTTTTATGAAAATCTTTTCAGATCATATGTCCTTTAACATGCTTCGAACGGCACCTTAACGAAGTCGAAATCTTTTTTGGTTCTCGCGAAATCGTGCCGGTACAAAAATCACTTAAGTCGCTCAAACAAAAAAACGGCTCGACCGATTTTTATGAAAACCTTTTCAATTCATATGTCCTTTAATACGCTTCGAACGGTACCTTAACGAAGTCGATATCTTTTTTGGTTCGCGCGAAATCGTGCTGGTACAAAAATCACTTAAGTCGTTCAAACAAAAAAACGGCTCGACCAATTTTTATGAAAATCTTTTCAGATCATATTTCCTTGAACACGCTTCGAACGGCACCTGAACGAAGTCGAAATCTTTTTCGGTTCGCGCGAAATCGTGCAGGAAAAAATGACCACATACGTACGCACACACACACATATTTCTTTTCAAATTTTTGCTTAAAATGCTATTGGGACCTTGAAACGTGTAAATACATTGAAAATTTCGAATCCGATTTTCGGACCGATTACAATAACTTCCTACTGGGAAGTTAATAATGATCAATACGATCAATAATGTATTATACATAAACGTTTAAGGAGATTTCTGAATTTATTCTATATTCTTATTTTGAAGGAAGAAGAATTAGTGGATTTTATAAGAATTTGCAATAATTTAAAAGGTATTTCCAAATAAATTCAGCTTTTAACCATATTCATTCAATTTCACCATACCAAGGATATACATCGTATGGTAATTCGTAATTCCTTTGAAAAATTAAAGTATGGAAATTTTTGAATTTGTAAGATACATCCTAAATACTGCTGTATCATTATATTACATTTATATGCCAGTAACACCATTTAAATAATATAATACAAAATCAGAAAGAGTCAGAAATCGTTAGAGATCATCTAATTTAAAATTGAAACGTTTAGGGACTAAAATTTTTATAATTCTATTTTCCGATGTCCTTATGATATATATAACATAAACGAAACTAAACTATTTAAATAACACACCAAAATAGCAGAATAGCTTTTATAGCCCCCTCTTAAAATTTTAATTAATAAATCAATAAATATCAGTTAAATAAAAGTTTTTAGTATGCCTATTTGCAAATGTTGTAATTTTTTATTTTGAATGTTCGTATAAAATTTACTCCCATTAAGAATCTATCATTAAAAATCACACTTAATTCCACTGAAATTTAAATTTTTCCCCCATTAATAATTTTTTCTGTTACATAATATTCAAAACAACAAAATTAAATGACTAAACCCTCTCCACAAAATCCCCAGGACTTCACACTAAATATAAAAAAAACATAACATCGAGAATCCTATTAAAAATTTTAATTTTACATAATAATTCATAAATATGCAAAAATCATGTTAAATTTGAGGTTAACACTCAATAAATTATTCCAGCAAGCTAAAAGGTGATGAGAGGCTGAGAGAAAAACAACAAAATATCAAAAAAAAAATTTGTGACAAATATTTGAATAAAACATTTTCGAAAACAAAAAAATATTGGAATGAGAAAACATAAAGTTAAAAATAAAATTCCCAT
This sequence comes from Thereva nobilitata, assembly GCA_963855945.1. Taxonomy (NCBI): domain Eukaryota; kingdom Metazoa; phylum Arthropoda; class Insecta; order Diptera; family Therevidae; genus Thereva; species Thereva nobilitata. The sequence goes on along the minus strand of OY979696.1, from coordinate 43,715,164 downwards.
CTTCTAATAAGATTCCTTCGATAAACACTCGACAATATCAAATTAAGTATCTATGGAAAATCCCTCATTAAAATGATAAGAAACCCAAGAGTAAGAAAAAAACATTTTTTCATGGAAAATTTATTTAAATGAATTTAAAAAAATTTAGTTTAAAGTGTAATATATTTTTATAAAATAATTTAAATTGTTTCTTACCAATTTTTTTTTAATTAAAAAATATCTTTAAAGAACTTCATTCACTATTTTTCATTTTTATTTAAAAACACTTTTATCCATAACTAATTTAACAAACCGAAGAAAAAAAAACAATTGAACAACTTTGTTAAAACCAAATAAAAAAACAACTTCACCCAACATACGGAATGATACAAAAATTCCGTAGCCCGCTTTAAAAGTATTTTTTTTTCTTTGAAAGCAACACTTTGACTCTCCTTCTTCAACAATTATATTTTAGAAGAAAACTTTTCTTTAAAACAACGAAAAAAATATTCTAAGAACGAGCCCGGTCCTTGTGTGTGTTTGAAACTGTAAATCCAAATTGGAGAAAATCTTCAACAACAATAACAACAACAATCAAAAAAAAATAATTTTCCAAGCAGCCTCTTTCAACAATCAGTTGGTGTACACTAAACACTGTGTTTTTTTTATCAAATAAAAAACTAATAGTGTAAAGACAGCCACTAATAATATATATCAGAGCAAAAGGATAACAGAAAACTCAGAAGGATGTTATTACCTTTTAAGGAAACACGACCACTCGAGACGAGGCGCTCTGTTCAACTGAATTTGACCATTTTCACGAGAGCTCCCTTAACAGTTGTACAAGGCGACACCATACCGAACATGAAGCAGCAAAAACCCTGTGTATCCCGATTCCCTATTCCCGAACCAGAAATACACAGTCTCCAGCACACCAACAACAATAACAAGGACACAAATGCGAAAATATCACTTGATCCAATCCGCTACCCGCACCATCGGTACTACTCTCATGTGTGACAGTAGCACTATATTTCTGGAGTCTCCGCCATGAAGGGCGGCAGTAAAGCTATTAGGATCTCCGATCCCGAATCCTGTTCGTGTACATACCGATGATGGCTAGTGTGCTGTTGTAGGTGCAGTTTCATTGCCTCGAGCGAAATTTAAATAGAATTGAGAAAAATTAGCACCAATACCACTTTCAGTCCCAGACACCGACAGGAACATTGTCGATAAGTTTTTTCCCCATTTCGCCCCCCCCCCTCCACCCATATATAGCACGGCAGTGCAGGATAACGAAATGATCCTGGGGAGCAGCAGCAGCGCCATGCGAAAGAGGGGCTCAACCATTGCTGTTATAACTGTTATAAAAGCTCACAACCACCAGTTAGAAAAAGGGACACCAAAAAGTGGGGAGTTGTCATGGCAATTAGCTTTGAATCCTATCTTGCATGCGTCCTGAAAGTCGGGTAAGCCACCCTTTAGTATCCTTGGCTTTTCACCATCAGCACCGCACTCTTTGTAACTCGCAACTTTTTGAACATCGTCAAAAGGACGAAAGCTTTTATCCATTTCTAATCCAATTTACTTTTCTTTTTCTACTACAAAATAAAGTTTTTTATCTTATCTTCAAGGATACGAAACCAAACCCTTTTCAACAACCTTTGTTACACCGACTCCCCCCTTTCCACCCCCCATCCTCCACCAACCCAACAACTTATAAACTATAGTTGGCTACAATCAAACGTTTGTAATACAAACAATAAAATCAAGAATCAAGAATCATGAAGCAAAAAGGACACTAGCAAGGACGAAGTGTCTCGTGTTTATCTTTTAAGAGTAAACTTCCGATTCTTCAGGGATCTGGATAATTGCTTCCGCTAATACCGGTATCATGTTGGGTGCTCCTCCAGTATATGTATGGATATATGGGTCCTTACCAATTTCTCGGGAATTGTGCGCGGCTTTCTTTTTTGATGCATTCAGAACTTCCACCATCGCTCCTCTTAAATGTTTCCGGTTTTCCATTCTCTCAATGTTTTCTTTATATTTCAGTATATTCTGAATTTTCATGATGATCCTTCAGCCATCATCTATCTTCCATCGCTTTTGTTTCGATAAAATTCCACAAGATTTCAATTTTAAAGTTTATTCAAACAATCTTGAACTTTACTTTTAATTCTCGTGGAATAATATTGAAGATGAATTGAGGGAGGAAGGAGTTTTTTTTTTACAAAATGTATAGTAGTAAAATATTCGCCATTTTTTTCATCCTTTTATGTAAGAATATCCGAATTTTTATTTCACTGTTAAAAGAAATTTTTGTTTTAGAACTTAAAATTTTTCTAATGGATATTTCAAATGGGGTTTCAACCTGGATATAAAATACAAACTCCAAAGAAGGTAGCGAATATGCTGTACTCATATTTCCAAAGTTTTTTGAAATAATGTAAAAAGTTACACAATACTACGTTCATTATCATCGGAATACATATTAATTTTATAAGTACATTCATATTACAATACATATTAATTTAGCGTACTAAACTGATATTTCTACAAAAGGTAGGGTTATTCAGAGTTGGTCTTAGTTGCGTCTGTGATTGATATATAAATTCAGAAACTTTGTTGAGATCCGTCATGTCGTTGTTGATTTGCTTCATAGTTGGCCCTATTAACGCAGAATTACAAATGTTGACCGAGCATTGATGCTATAACTAATTAAAGTCGAGGCCCAACAAAGTTAAGTAAAACCATTACAAAAAAAGTTGTTTTGATTTTTGAAATATTCGAGGCCTTTCTGCGAATTTCTTCTGCGTTATTTGCAATTTGCTCCTCCATGCCCTCCTCCTATTCTTTCACTACCCTGACCTGAAGACTGATTTAGACGGCTATCAGGTGTCTGGATATACCTCAATGCACAACTTCTCTGACCATAGCGAAATAACTATTTACTTTAGGAATGACATGGCCTCCCACGTAGGAAGGGCAGAATTTACGACTAGTCCTTGCTTTGTCCAAGGCCAACTCTGGTCAGACTCCGTCCAAATATGCTAACCAACTTTTTGAAGCATCATTGCGGTAAAGCGAGAAAAAACCTGGTAGTGGAACTAATTTTCGGTGAAAATAACATTTTACATATATTAAAAGTTATGTGAAGAATGTATGAATGAATGTATTTTATATACATATTTCCGAAACCTAATTCTGGCAACACTATTGATGCTGAAATCACAAATTAACCCGAGATGTGAGAATACAGGTCATACAATGATTAGGCCAGGCAACGAATACTCAAAAAAAGGAAAATAGGTAAAATAGTAAAGTAATACATTTATATTATTGAAGGTAATTTAATGCCCTACAACCCATATGCCGGCATTTATTTTTTGGGTACATCGTTGAAGAGTTATTGGGTCAAAAAGAAGAAAAAATGTGAGCAAAAATGTTTTTTTTCCAAAATTACAGACTTTCAAGAGCAGATATCTCGAAAACTATTCAACATATTAAAAAACTTGACTGAGTAAAACTTGTAGCAAATTTCATCAGCTTTCATTTTGTGGTCATGGTCATATTGCTAGGACGCATAGTTTCCGAGATATAAGCCGAGAAAAATGGGACTATCAAAGGCTCAAGGGCTACGGGCGGGGACTTTTGATATGTTCACCTCCTAACTAGTCAAAAATTGTGTTCCAAACATTTCCCTCTATACCTCTTCGTTGCCTGGCCTAGATGATGAGCAACGCGATTAAAATTTGTGAATGCTTTGAGCCTGTTTGCGCGAACTATAAACCCCGTTTATTTCTATATTTTCCCATCATACAAGATTAATTTTATTAATGAAATAAGAGCTGCATTCCTTACGATAACAAAGAACAAAGATAAACGGTTGTACAACTTGTGACAGAACACCCTGTACCACGGTATACATATAATAAGGTAATGTAATCCGAATGCAAACATTGAGCTGTCATTTCGATCGTGACGTCACTGAAATCGTTCGGGTCTAAACAAATTGAAAAATAATTTTTGTGAGTTTTGTAAAAGTGAAAAGTTGTGATTATTAAATAAAGGAAGTAATAAAATAGGAAAAAACTGGTTAAATGTGTTGTTGTTAATTGTAAGAACGATGAAAACAAAAAATATTGTGTAGTGAAGATGAAAAATTTAACTTTTCCGAAGGATGAAAATTTGTGTGATATGTGGATACGAGCTAGTGGAAATAAAACTGTTTTCAATGTTAATACCGCAAAAATGTGCGTTGACCAGTTTTTAGAGCAGGACTATAGATTAGAAAACATTCTTTTAAAGACACCAAGAGTGTAAAAAAACCCGAATAAAGGAGCTATTCCTAGTCGAAATTTGCCAGTTTCTCATGCTGAAATTTCCGGACAAGAATAAAGGATTAATAAAACAGAACAAAGGCAAATTTTGCAGGAAGTAATTTCAGAATATGAGCAGTAACATATTTTTCTGTTAAATATCGTATAACTTTTTTTATTTGAGTGTTTTCCTTTTTAGAAATCAAAGAGATCAGGTGGAGTTGGAAGGTAGCGGCATAGAAAATTTAGTAATAAGCACAGTTACTAGTGTTGCTGTTCAGACAGAGTCAATTTACAATGGAATTCTATATTAAATTTGTGGTAAACTTATTATGCATTATATTTTTTAGAAGAAATTTGGAAAGTTGTCTCGAAAGGGAAATTGTTATTCTAAAAAGACAATTGAAAAAGGAGACTGTGCTTATTACTAAATTTTCTATGCCGCTACCTTACAACTCCACCTGATCTCTTTGATTTCTAAAAAGGAAAACACTCAAACAAAAAAAGTTATGCGATATTTAACAGAAACATATGTTACCGCTCATATTCTGAAATTACTTCCTACAAAATTTGCCTTTGTTCTGTTTTATTAATCCTTTATTCTCGTCCGGAAATTTCAGCATGAGAAACTGGTAAATTTCGACTAGGAATAGCTCCTCTATTCGGTTTTTTTACACTCTTGGTGTCTTTAAAAGAATGTTTTCTAATCTATAGTCCTGCTCTAAAAACTGGTCAACGCACATTTTTGCGGTATTAACATTGAAAACAGTTTTATTTCCACTAGCTCGTATCCACATATCACACAAATTTTCATCCTTCGGAAAAGTTAAATTTTTCATCTTCACTACACAATATTTTTTGTTTTCATAGTTCTTAGAATTAACAACAACACATTTAACCAGTTTTTTCCTATTTTATTACTTCCTTTATTTAATAATCACAACTTTTCACTTTAACAAAACTCACAAAAATTATTTTTCAATTTGTTTAGACCCGAACGATTTCAGTGACGTCACATAAAATTGACATTTCGGGAATACATTACCTTGTATATGTATACCGTGACCCTGTACATTTTTATTTCTTTTCTGCGTGAAGGCAAATTTTTTTAAAAGTCTTGGACCGGTTCTACACGTTTAATTTTCTGTTCAATTTTGCGATGTTCAATACCTTTTTTTAGCTAGAAAGTTGGCCTTGAATTGAACAACTGGTGTAGACACTAGAGTTGAAGCGAAGTTGTGTCTACACTAATGTCAAATTAATATAAAATGTGCTTGATGTGAATTTTATGCATTTATGTCAAATTTACATCAAATGTGATTGATGTGAAGAAGAAGATATTGTTTGGCTGTCACAGCTATGCGTTTATACCTTTACTCCTACGAATATACCCACACTCATAAAAAAGTTGAAGGCAAGATCAAAAGTTGAATAGAAATTTCTTTTCAACTTTTTCTTGCTTAGCATTCTATGTTCAAGAAAATGGCTCCTCTAATTTTGCATACGAGTGAAAGAGAAGGAAGTGTTGAACATCGCAAACTTGAACAGAAAATTGAACGTGTAGAACCGGTCTTGGAAATACCCCAAAAAGGACACAGGAAATCGGCAAGTCCTGAATGGTATTCATTAATTAATGAGTTTACCGCAAAACGCCATATTTATACCTGAACCTATGCTATTGTCGCGCAGTGCATATATATTCTTAAGACCGGTTCTACACGTTCAATTTTCTGTTCAATTTTGCGATGTTCAATACTTTTTTTAACTAGAAATTTGGTCTTCAATTGAACAGCTGGTGTAGACACTAGAGTTGAAGCTAAGTTGTGTCTACACTAATTTCAAATTTATATAAAGTGTGCTATGCATTTATGTCAAATTTATATGAAATGTGATTGATGTGAAAAAAAGATATTGTTTGGCTGCCACAGCAATGCATTTATACCTATAATCCTACGCATACACCCACCCTAATCAAGTTGAAGGCAAGATCAAAAGTTGAATAGAAATTTCTGTTCAACTTTTTCTTGCTTTCCATTCTATGTTCAAGAAAATGACTCTTCTAATTTTGCATACGAGCGAAAAAGAAGGAAGTGTTGAACATCGCAAACTTGAATGGAAAATTGAACGTGTAGAACCGGTCTAAGGGGCGGCAATTTGTCGTTTTGTCCGGGGCGGCGAAATCGCTAGAGCGGGCGCTGCTGGCTCGAGGCTCGATTGTAAAGCTAGTAACAGACACACGGGCTTGTGGTGCCGGCAATGACAGATAGAATAGAAGTTGCGTATTCAAATTCGAATCGACAGAATGTTGCTTGAATGCACACACTGCCAAAGTTGCTCTCCTCTCAAATTTTTCAGCGTTGCCGCGTGCGAATATCAAAAAGTTGTTTGTGATTTGAGTTGTGTGTTAGTGGCGATGGTGAATTAGTTGAAGTCAAAATCAAAGTCGGAACGCGTCAGTGAATAGTCGACACATACCATGAAGCCAATGCCCGCACCCCAAGCCCGCTTGTATCTGTCAGAATCTTGAGAGATCCCTTAAGTTTGTACTCGAGCCAAATAGATACATTTTTTCGGCACCTTTGGTAGCCTAGGAGTTGGGACGTCAGACTATCATCCCAAAGTTCTCCACTCCGCGACATGCTCCTTGCGTCTTTCCATTTCTCCCACCTAGATAACTTTACTTCTTTCTTATCTTCGCTCTTTGCAAAATTCCTCTGTTCTGTATGCTGGTAATAAGGGAGAAAGACATCTGATGTTCGATCACCGAAGTCAGTGTCCTGTCACGGTAGGTTTGGATGAGGTCGGTGGAATAAAACCGCGTGTTGGCGTTGTCAGTTATTTCACTCTTCTCTGTACTATCTTTTTAACAAGAGATCGCTGTCCGACATTGCACTCAATGATAGAGTCATCGTCAGGAAAAGTCATTCTTCTCGCCAGCGTCGGACAATGTCACAGAATATCCGTGGCCATCTCGGTCTCCTCCAGTTACCATCGACAACTGTCATCTTCATGAGTACTCCTCTTGCTGATGCAATTGGCAGCCCAATCACCTACTTAACCTTAATACACATGGTGGTAGCATTCTAACATTTCTGGTCTTCCTCGGTTCCTTACTCCAGCTTTTTACCAGTAGGATACTATGGTTCCTGACTCTAGAGCTCCAAAATCAGCCTTCTTATTCTCATCGATACCTGTGTGTCCTCTGAGACAGACTAGCGTCACATTGTTTTGATTCGCACACCTGTTTTGCTTGCGAACAAACTCAATTACAGTGTTATAAATTTGAGCATATTTAGGGACAGGAAAAATCGTACGATAAGAGAATTTCTTCACAAAAAACATCCAAAACAGCACAAAATTGTTTTTCTACACCATAAAATTAGATAGCCTCCAATTTATTTTATAACTGCACTTCACGTTGCTTATATCTCCATACTATTTGCGAAGCTATTACCATAAACCTTGTCAACTCGGTCCCTTAAATAATATAGAATAGATTTTGAATTTGGTGTTTCGTATTTTTTCATGTTCTTCTCCCATTGACGTAAAATGTAAATAAAAATTCAATTTCAAAAGTTATAACACTGCCGATGTTCCCCGAAAATATGAACAATCCTCTTCCTTTGCAGATGACAAAGAGCTACTAAAGCTCCTTTGTGTAAGTGAAAGTCCTGGAGCATTTTTTAAGGCACTCGGAATTTTTTTTCCCAGTATTTTTTTGCTGTTTTTTTTACAAATTTCATGGCGCTTTTATTCATATTTTATGGGTGGCTAGGGTGGGCCTGTACCCGGATACGTTAAATAGCATAAGCGCAGGGGACAGCAAAGCGCATATTTTTATCATTACTACGTTAATAGCTCATACTCATATGTCCCTTTTATAAATGCTTCATTAATTTCCTTTAGGTTATTGCTTTTCTTTTGGGGCCGGGCCGTAATGCCACACACTCATGCCGTAAAATTGCTGAAATTTCCCTCCATATGCCGAATATATTCCGAGTATAAAACTAGGTCTAGGTAATAAAATTTGGCCAGCAAGGACTTCCCCCCGCCCCCCACCACCGCTAAGTTTATGGTGGTCATTTGTTGTGCGGACCAGAACGGACTCAGCCAAGTTTGACAAAAAGTTTCCGAGAATGATTTTCCGCTATTTCGGGAATAAGTTCACTTTATCTAGAGTCTTCCCTCATTTATTTCCCATCAACATGGTCGTCGTCGGAACAGTGAAGTTTTAGGGAACTAGCATCCCCCTTGGTTCTAGAATCAGGACGAGAAAAGAAGATACATTCAAATGGGGAACGATGGACAGAAATATCGAAATAAAATCCAGAACAAAAAACGCTGCTGCAGTTGAGTATGCTTCTGTGAATTTTACAATATTAATAAAATTTTTTTTTAAGAGACCGAAGTCCTGGGAGCTGGAGGAGATCTCCTTTCACTTCGCCGCAGGCCTTCCTAACTCCTGGTTTTTATTATTCCTTGGCTGTAGTGACCCTTTTATTGTGCTCCTTCACTGTATTGTTTTTGTAGATTAAACCTTTTGTCTTTTACTACATGACCTGGCCAGAATGGAAGACAGTCTCGTAGCTGTTGATGGTGCGCTGTAGTGTGTGTGCTCCCCATATACACTAGACAAAGCACAAAAGAGATGCGCCCCCACAGTCAACATTAGAACAATGTGTCTCTCCACAAAAGTAGGATTTTAATAATTATGTCACCTTCAGGATAGTAATCCTTAAATGACGTTTCAGTTATTTTTACCCTATGTAAGCCATCCACTCTCTGACTGAACTGGTATAGCTATCATTGATTTCTGGGCGGTTGCTATTGTGATGGGTGGTGAAGTTCCAGGGCTCGAGTTAATACGCCGAGATGTTCTACTATATACAGAAATATGCCTATGCTCGAGAGGATACCTCAAGGGCCTTATAGCTTTGAAGTAATGTTTATAACAACAATAAATAATGATCAGGGGTATGCTCGTTGTCGCACTCGAGATTCGAAATTCTTTTATCCGGATTCCGTGTGTGTTATGTTAAGGGACCCATATTTTCAAAACATCTTTAAAAAACGCTTTAAAATTTGTTTTTATTTCGAGAAGAGGTTGAAATTGGAATTTCATGTCGTTGGCATTCTATTAAATGAAATGACAACCAAATTGGATCATGTGTGGGAGAAAAGTATTGTGATTTTGTGTTACAGAGTTTTTCTATAAATCAAACCAAATTTATTATTAAATCTTATTGCAAAAATGGTGAAATTTAAACGGTAATGATACTTGAAAAAGTTTTTTCGTATTTTAAAGTAAGACTGTTCTTATTAAATGATCTTATAGGACTCGGGTCTATTGAAGTTCTTCTTAAAGTCATCATTACATCTTGCTAGTTCTCTCCAGTTTCTTATATGAAGTTTGCGTTTATTTTCTAAAATCTTACAGTGTCTTTCAATAAGAGGTGTCATTTTTAACCGACTTCAAAAAAGGAAGGTTATCAGTTCGACGCGTAGGTATTTTTTTTGGTCCTACTCACGCATAACTTTGTAACGCAATAACTTTTTTGTAGTTTCCCTCAGTGGTCCCGTGCAATTTTTTTTAATTCTGATAGGAGTTCGAAGGTAGGCATAAAAAATTGGTAAAATTAGTACACCTTGAACGGATAGAAGTATTTTCAAAGGCAGCGAAAAAATTACTTTACCGTCGCCAAATTGCTAAAAAGCACTTAGTCTAATGTCTAGGTAAAAGTCTACCGAAGTAAGCATTGCGGGTTCAAATCCCGTAACGGACAATGCGATTTTTTTCTTTTTTTCTCTTCTTTCTAATGCATTCTGATTGCATTAATATTGTAAAGAATTACAAACTCTTCGGTGAGAAATTTCATGCATACTCCCAGTAGGGAATGGAAACCTTCCAGAGTCGATTCTGTACATGTTCCTTCGAATGCATAATGTCTACTTTCTAGATCGAAACATCGCTTCGATTAATATTGCGATGTCCTAGGGTCGAAGGCGTAACGGCCACCTTTTGCATTACCATACATTCCAATATAAAGGCATAACGGCTTTCTTTTGCATTACAATTACTTATGCATGACACTTTACATTACCATTTCTTCCAATAGCCATCGATTCACTTTGCTTCCAATTTCTACAAAGATTTACTGCATTCCAATTTCATGAATTCGTAAATTCCCTATACTGGGCTCAAACACACTGTAAGAGTATTCCTTTGAATTGCAAAGCTATTTAACCTGCTTCTGAAAAGATTTATTTAATCAACCTACAACCCGTGATTAGGGATGGTCAATATTCATCGATGTTATCGAAACACCGACGTTGAGCGTGAAAACATCGATGTTTTAACATCGATATTAGGTCCTCTAAAACATCGATCCATCGATGATGGGAACAAGAACATCGAAAATCGATGTTTCCACATTTGTTTGTTGTAAAAATTAAATTGAGCTTATGCAAGCCTTCATTAAAGTAAAATTTCCAAACAACTTTTAAAATGTTAAAGCTTAGTACGGTGATCAGGCAAAATTTTGCCATCCCTTTAAAATGCATGTAAAAAACCTTGGCAAAATTTTGCCTCAAGCACGGCAAAATTTTGACAGCGCAGCCGTACGCCGTTCGGGCACAAATTTTGCCACAATAAGGATACTTTCAAGATTTTCTAGTAGATGGATTTTCTAATTGTGGAGACTTTTACTTGTCAAATTTTGCCTCCAGAAATGATCTGGTCATTTTTTGTTGGCAAAAAGTTGGACAGTTGGATTAAAAAGTCGAATGCAGCAGTTAAAATTTGTTTAAAATGGAAAAGGAATATTTATTTGTTTTATAATGAGAAGACAAATTAGGTAAAGAAAAAACTTTCCACTATTCTCCACCACTCTACACTTGTGCAAAATTTTGCCTGAAAAATGATAAAAATGACGAGGCAAAATTTTCCCGATCACCGTACTAGGCTTAACCTATCAATGCACATTTCGAACTTGGCGAAGTAGTTCTTAATTTTTATGCCAGATGTCACTAATATATATTTTTTATTCAAGGTTATAAAAGAAAACAAACTTACTACCGTTCTGTTTATCTGTAGTCTATGGTTAAATACGTTTTTTTTGTTCATACTTATCCCGTTTATGACTAGGTCCAACCCAGGTTCATCCCAGTAATAAACGGGGTCGAGTTGAAACTGGTCCACTCCATAGAGAATTTTAAAAATGTTTGATTTTAGCACCAAAACTTCGATGATTTCAAACATCGATGTTTTTTTATTGATGTTTATCGGACATCGATGTTTACTTACCGATGTTGACATCGATTTCAATATCGATGTTTTTCTAATATCGCCCATCCCTACCCGTGATGCAAAAAAATGGATGATATAATTGTTTGTAATTCTTTACAAGATTAATCCAATTAGGATGGATCTAGAAATAAGACTCACGTTTGAAGTCTAAACTATCCATAGGGCGAATTTTATATCGTAGCTCTTAAATTATTAGTTATGTGACGTTGTTGAAATCATAGCCATAATTCCTGACTATTCCGACGCTGATTTCTCGATTTCATTATACGAATTGGTTTCCAATGAATTGGTTTCCGACCTTCCAGCAGGAGGACCGGTTCCCGAATATTTATCTGCTCTTCGGCATGAATGGCCTAGTTATACCTCTAGACACCAGGTTTGGACACTTTACTACAGATTGATGTATTCACCATTGCCCTAAACCATCCTCCTTTATCCAGACATGGGATCGACAGGATGTCCTGACGGAATTTTTTAAAGTAAAACTGGAATAACTTTTTTCATAATTTGCACTGCAAATTTCAGCTTTCGAAAGTGTTTTATTTCAAAACGCGTGAAGTAATTAATAGTGACGTCACACATTCGATTAAAACTGTAGTCACTATTTAAGCACCTTAAGGTGCTTATCCCAAATTGTTGTTCGTAATTTCGCGTTGGAGTCATGTGTGCTTTATACGAGTTCAACCTTAATGTATCTTAGTAGAAATCCAGGATAGCCCATATGCAGATGGGCTAGAAGCTTAGTTCTATATCTTTATACGTCTGAAAAACGATACCATCATCAACAGCTCTAAAAGTCCGTGCTTTAAACCCTCGCCTAGGTGACCATTCCATTCAAAACCCAGGCAGGCCATTTTTTAAATCTTGCTTAATTTCGTTATGAAACTTTTAAGCATTGTTCTATAACACTCAGACCCCAATAAGCTACCATGGACCATATGCAATACGCGACTTTCAGTTATACATCTCATATTGATTTCTATAGATTCTGGGGCAGGCCTACAGAGATCTGTATGTCCTGCTCAGGGGCGGAGCTTTCATAGGTGCGAATGGTGCACTTGCACCGGGCGCTATTGGACGGGGGCGCCATTTCAGATATTCAGATTTAAAAAAAATTTAAAACTGAAAAAAAAATTGAAAAAGTGTCTTTGTGACATCCTTTTCATATATTAAAGGACTTCATTTTTATTAACACGATTTAGTTTTCCAGTTTATTTTCCCAATAAAATATTCTATATTTCAACTCATGTAACAACACAACACAAATTCAATGCAAAAAAAACGTGGAAATTTTACTTCCTCTCGTACTCTCGAGACTTTTTCTACTACCTCTCGAGACTTTTGCTTCGAGATTTTCATATAATTTCTGTCCAGAGAATCAGTAAAGTAAAAATATCACCAAGTGAGAGAAATATCCACCAAGTGAGAGAAAAATTTCTCATTCAACTGATTTGAACGTAAGATGTAAATACAGAATTAAGCAGTGGAATGAGCGAGACCAAACACAAAATAATTTCGTTTTCACTACGCTGGAGCACTTTTTGAAATGTTTGTAAAATGCACTACAAAGGAAAAAAATTGTTCCGATGGCTCTGTATTGTGTATTGCTGTTTACTCCCAGCGGAAAATGAAGTGCTCCAATAGCGCTGTTTGAGCACTCCTTAAAAAGCTTACAGCGCTCCCGTGATTTATATAAAGTTCAGGGCGCTGTTGGTGCACTTTTAAATTTTGTTCCAAGATTTGTTAAAAGAGGTAAATAAACGAAATAAGAACAAAATATCTTGCGATTTTTTGTGCGTTCCCTTACTGTCTAACCAATTGTTATGTTATACGAGTTATTTATGGTGCAATTTTAAGTTTTGTGCCTGTTTCTCTGGACGAATTTATGAAGAGCAAATGGAGTGAAATATTTTTATTAGATTTAAAATTTTGAGTGATAAAAGTAATATTTTAGATTTAATAATAATTATTAAATTTTAGGTAATACATTTTTAAATTATATTATTTATATTTTATTAGAATTAATTTGTTAATTGTTTTTATGTATGTTTACGAGAATTAAAATATTTTACTGTTCCGCGAATATAATAATACAAAGATAAATAGTACAAATACAATTTTCTATTAACTACCTATTCATCTCAGACTTCATTGATGCATCGTTTGATAATAGGTCATAGGTGTGAATTTGGAAAAAACCTATGTTTCTAAAGGCAATTTCTTGTTTTGATACTATTCAAAATTTATATGCTTACATATTTCCCCAGTTCGGCTAAAAGATTATTATTTTGAAAAAGAAGACACTAAAAAGCTTAGTAAGACTAGACGCGTTAAAACGATTAGTTCGTCAATTAGATGATGTCTACGAGGCGTTGGTAGAACTCGTTCAGGTAGGGAACCTGTATCGAAACATACAGCAGAATTACGAAATAAAATTGCTGATTTAAATTTACTTTGTTCCATAGTAATCTAGTGTGATATTTTAGAAAAATAAATACAACCAATATATACTTACAAAGCCCAAATGTCTGCTGCAGTTGATATTTTAAATTCCACAAAAGGTTTTTTGATAGATTTACGATCAGAGCAAAATTTCAAGAAGTTATTGAAAAAGCCAAGCAAATTGCTACCAAGTTAGAAGTGCCTTGTGTATTTTCCGCTTCTTCGTCCTTGCGATCCAGACAGAAAAAGCTTTTTTCGTATGATCAGCTGATTGGGCGCAATATAGCATAATACACCGGGCGCAAAAAAAACACGCGCCGCCCCTGGTCCTGCTCATCTATTTAAGGATGATTTCAGAAGATTTTGGTCCGGGGAAATTAGGATTTTAAGGAGACAAAATTCCAAAATGGCTGAAAATTGGTCCACAGTTTCTAAAGGGTTAAGTTTTCGAAAAAAATGGCGTGAGGGGTATTTTGTAGGCAATAAGTTCTCGTATTGACTAATCAAAATTTTTTTCGAAAATACCAGTTTTTGAGTGATTTTTTGGCAATAAAGTGATTTTTGATAACTTGGACCTTGAATAACTTTAAAAGCTTTAGTCAGGTCAACATTTTTGTAAGAACTAAAGTTGTAGAGAATATCATTGTCAACATTTTGGCCCTCGCACGGTGTTGTACAACTTATAGAAACCGAGAAACAAGGAAAACACAGGAAAAACGCGATATCTCCGGCGGCCATGTTTTTTTTGTGATTCCGTAATTGTTTTCTTAAAAAGTTCCAAGAAAGCTGTGGACCAATTTTCAGCCATTTTGGAATTTAATCTCCTTAAAATCCTAATTTCCCCGGTAGTCCAGTAAAATAAGGCAAAAAACGGGCTTAACTTCGGAATTCCGTAAAAGGTCGTATCGTCTTCGAACTTTTTTTAAATTGTTGTAAAAGCTCTACGTATAAAATTCCACTCATTCCGCTACTTCCTTATTGTTGCAATTAATATAAACAATTATTGCAAAATTAAATGCGAAATTGTATTGTGGGTTAAATTCAAAAGATTGAAACCGGAAAAAATGCTAGTAGGGGGTTTTCAAGGTCGCTGATTACGAATATGATATTTAAAATTCAAAATGGCGGATCCAAAGTTGTAAGATGCTAGTTTGAAAAAAAATTTTGGTTAAAAATTGACCGAAATATGGCCACTCGAACATAGCATTTTTCGATTTTTCTAACTTTTATACAGAAAATTACAAATTACTTGTTCCATATTTTGCAAAGAATGTATCGGGATCAATTGTGATAATGTGCAAGTAGTCGATATTGCAGAAGATGATATTATTGAAGATATACAGGGTGTTCCAAACCACCCGTGTGCCACCCAATTATCTCGGAAAGTTTCGATTAAAAAAAAAACATGTGTTCAATATTTTTTGAAAATCTATCTGAACTTACCCTTTTTTCACAGATTCTGATTCTCTGAAGAGATATATCAAACTTGACCAGACCATTAATAACGTAGAATGTACAGTACATATATATTTTTCTGTAAACACAAACATTTGGACGACTAATGCTTCGAAAATAATTAAAAGTTAATGTGCAAAATTTGCCAAACTTCCTGAAACAATTTGGGTATTTAATCCTTAGAATGCTTAATCCCTTGTGTCCTTTTCCGATATCTCTTTTCCACAGTGCTCAACTAAATATATTACCAATCTCCTATCCGTTTTTTAATTACCCTTTTAAAAATTATGATTAATTTCGCAATTTTTCACAAAAATGATTAATTTCTGTAATATATTAAAATTATCGTTCCACTTTTTCATACTATCATTAAATTGCATTTTAAAGTTTAAAGTTTAACTACCTCCTTCAAAACTCCAACTACATTCCCATATAGATAATAGCCCTATTATCAAATGACTCCCTCCAAAGGATCCAAATCATCATAATAAAAAAAAATTAATTCCTCGAATGCGGCACAATTCAACTCGTCTGTCCTTCCGTCAAGAAAATTTAACAAGCTTTCAATTTGCTTTCATCAAAAAAAAATCAAAATTGAAAAACAAAAAAAATTAAAAACTCCTTTGGCTGCTCTCTTTTTTCTATGATAAAAATCAAAAAGCTCAGGGTGTGCTCGAGTAGACAACAACAGCTTTATAAAGGACATCAACCCTTGACAGCTTTGTTCTGTGTAGGCCTACACGGTAACAAATATCCTTTTCTGTTATACGCAAAGAGTCCTTTCGAAATAAATTTTGGACAAATTGTGCGCATGCCGTTATAATAGTTACAACATCAGACATCCCCACTACCCTATCAAGTTTTAGGCGTATAAGAACTTTGAAAAGCTTGCAAAATAGGGGTGCGAAAAGTTTGTTTTGCGAAAAGGATAGATAGAGAGCCTCACACCATCCGAGGGACAAGCATGCATGGTGTCAAAAGTTGTTTATGGGTGAGAAGCCCATTGAAGATGGCATCAGACGTATGTAGCCAAAAACACCTAAAAACTACAATTCCTTGAGTGGAGTTTTGATAATGAATTCCCTGATATGAAACGTGTGTAATTTAGGCGTAATGACGTCAAGGGTAACTCGAGCTGCGCATGGAATTCTATGACGGTCTTGTCTGTCGCTAAAATCTTTGTCCCATTCCTCATTGTTTTGCTGCTTAATTTGGACACAGCTTTACCCTATATCTGCCACCCTTCCACCCACCTGCCGCCACAACCGCCCTACGGCCAAGGAATGTGCTATAATTCTCTCATGATACAACAACAACAACAACAAACCGCATATGCATCTGTGTGTGTTTGTAAGAAAGATGTAGATAACAACACTCTTCCAGCACACCCCCGTACTAGGGAAAGGAAACGGCTTCTTATGGGAACCTATGGCAACCATGAAAGGAGATCAAAGCCTGCCGATATAAAGTTACATGCACGCAAGGCACAAGTGTGATAAGGATATAGTTTGCGTGTGGTGTGTAATATCTGATGGAACATCTGTTACACTTTTAGTGGTTGTTTATTACACAGCCGATCGCAGAGCAAGTGTACAAGAGAGGCACAGATGCGAGTTCGTATTCTTATAGTAGTTTTGCCAGTTTCTTGTTTTTTGGAAGGATATTTTATAGTTGGTAAAAGTAAGTTTAGAAAAAAAAATACCATCCCCAAAAGTTAAGGATTATTTTTAATGGTATTTTTTTCTTAGTGTACGTAAATACAATTAAAAGCCTTCTCAATGGATTTTTGAGATAAAAACAAAAATACTTCTACGTAATACTACAGTTATCTTGAAAATATTATTTTTTATGAATTCATGTTTTGAACCATTTTTAAAATACAAAAAGGGATGAAAAACAAGCACATATTGTAAAACAAACCAACTTTGTTTTCTACCACATGTATGTAGTAGTTCTATGCTCAGGAATCACCCTTTGTACCACCCTCATGTCTTTGGTGGGTGGAATAACACTATTCGAGTTGAGTTGTTTTATTTAAAAACGAACTCTAAGTTTGTACAGTGCACGAAATAAGGGACTGATTCCCTAGTTGGTTAATTGTCTTAACAGCATATACGCGCCCACAACTAGCGGGCATAGCGAACAAATGCACATACCACACGAGTATGCACACTCCCGCCAGAGGTATGCAAGCTTCCGCTACAGGCATGAACATCTATCAATGCACACTCGCATCGGCATAGACCATTACAAACATGAGTTTCGTTTTACCAAATGGTTCCCCAACTAAGTATTAACCGCGTCCAATGCTGCTTGACTTACGCAATCGAACGATTACTGGTCTACTGAGTATGCCAATGCCACCCTTTATGGTCACCAAGATAATTGCCAGTTTTCTTCGTCCTGTACCATTTTTTTAAGCTCCAATTTGCTTCCTTCAGTCGAACAAAGTGTGAGCGTACCGTGCTTCTTTTGGGCTATTCCCTGCGTAGGCACGCAGCTACTCCGGCGTACGGTACGGTTTTTTTAGAGTGTTACACATCACCCTGTATTTTTGTAACCCTATGACTTATTTTCATGAATAATGTTGCAGAATACGCAGAATACTCCCGGCTATCTAAAACTGGAAAAGCGAAGGTTCTACCCAACCAACTTTCAGAGTTTTGAGTCATCAAAATCAAAATTTCGGTTTTTATACGCTTTATATTAGCTTGACCTGTATGTTGTATGTTGTACGCTGTATGTTGTATGTTTCATGTAAACAAATCTTGCAACTTGATTTTGACCCACTTTCATGTAACTGAAAAACTTGAAATTTTGCACACATGTATAGTTCTCGTGACAATGCAATCTGACCATTTTGTAAAAAAAACAAGAAGGCGGTTCCAAGATGGCCGAATTTCGCAATTGTGCTTCCCGACCCCCGAGATGGGTATCAAATGAAAGGGTATGACAAGTAGAATACAATTAGAAATGTGGCGTCATTCAAAATACTAAATGGCGGCCAACACAATATGGCGGACCAAACAAATCCTGCAACTTGATTTTGACCCACTTCCATATAACCGATCAACTTCAAATTTTGCACATATGTATAGTTCGCGTGACAATGCAATCTGACCATTTTTTAAGAAAATCAAGATGCCAAGATGGCGGGTGAATTTTGCAATTGGGTTCTCCAACATGGGTATCAAATGAAAGGGTATGATAAGTGCAATAGAGTTAGCTATGTGGCGTTATTCAAAATGGCGGCCAACACAAAATGGCGGATTACCGTTTTTCTTTTACAACGCACTCGATATAGGTACCAAATAAAAGGGTATGACAAGTAAGATACTATTAGCTATGTGATGTCACTGTAAATTCAAAATGGCGGCCAACACAAAATGGCGGATTACCTTTTTCTGTACAACCCACTTGGTATGGGTATCAAATGAAAGGGTGTGACATTAGGAATATTAGGGGTAATCATGATCTGTGTTATTTGTGTTATTTGTGTTAAATCGAGAAAAAAGTTTAACAAATCGAGAAACTTTCCTTAGTAACTGACATTTGTTTCGATTTTAACAAATAACATCTGAAAAGGCAAGTTAATTCAACAACTCGAGATCGAGTTCGAAAATAGCACGTCATTTTTTTTCTTTTACTGTCGACAGCTGTTGAAAATTTATTTTGATTGATAGCTTTATTTGAAAGGTGCAAATTAATATAAAAAATAACACTTTAACATGGAAATTTAAAAGAGTGGCTCACGATCTTGTCTATTTCGAAGATAACATTTTACGATTTCTCGACGTTTAACACAGATCATGAATACCCCTACTATGAATTGTGTGGCGTCATTCCAAATTCAAAATTTCGGCCAACCCAAAATGGCGGTCTATCTTTTTCTTTACAACACCCTCGGTATGAGTATTAAATGAAAGTGTATGACGAGTATAGTACAGTAAGCTGTGTGACGTCATTTTAAATCTAATATGGCTGTCATTACAAAATGGCGGAAGGCATATAATAGACTAAAAAGTAGAAAATAAAAAATATAGTTTAAAAAAACTAAAAAAATACGCTTCTATTTTAAAATTAACTAAAAAGTTAAAAATAATTTTGAATGTAAAGTTTTTATTGCTCTAGCCAGTATATGGAAACTACCTACCTTTCGAAATGTAAAAAAGCTTGGGACTCTTTACCTATATTATTAGCGCTCACGCTTGATGTCAAAAATTAAGATGCGGTGCGGTGCATGTCAAAAATTAAGATGAAGATCCCGAAAAGGTATGAAGAGTTCATAATTTTTCTGGCACTTTTCGAGTTAGCTGAACTTTTTCGCGTAGATAAGGGTAGATTGCTGTTATGACACTTACTTTTTTCAGACGAATCTTACACTTTTAAGCAAGTTTAGAAAGGGACAAAAATTCTATGCGGAGATTTGGCATAAGTGCGAAAGATTAGCAATATGCTGAAATTGAAGCTAATCTACGCGTAAACGTTCAGCTAAACTGGAAAAGTGCCAGAAAAAGTATGAACTTTTCCTACTTTTTCGGGATCTTAATCTTAGTTTTTGACATTTCAGATTTCATTGTTGATAGCATTGAAAGTTCGTGATTAATTATGGTGTAAGTACATTCAGTGAAATTGAAAAGAAACTAGCAAATATAATGCGAATTTGATAATATTATGTTGTTTTTGGATACGAAAAAGTACTTATTGTTTGAAACAAAAATGCAAAGCCACCTTCTCGCTCACATCAAGATGTCCTTGTCTTTTCATACTTAAAAATTCGACGCTAAAAAAAGTGTCATTACCAGCAGTTTTTTTAGCACATTTCTGAAATTTTTGAATAAAAACCACTTATTCATAAAAATATATATTTTCTCGCCTTCAAAGTAGGTCCCATTGTAGGCAATACACCTTCTCGCCTACAACGCGTAGACTAATCCTCCATTCATTTTTCGTAGGTTGACTAATGTATGGCCTTCAACTCCTCCAGTGTGTTTGTCTCAATTGTCTTGAAGCTCCTTCGTGGAAATGGTAAATTTAGTTTGGAGAGAAAGAAAAACCCACAAAGGCATTTTAGGCGATTGTTGATGACAATGAGTTTTAACAAATGTCTCATATTCTAGTGGCAAAACTCAATGACGCCCAAATGGTACTCCTTATTTACCGTTACCCGTGAAAAAAATGCACAATGTAGTCAAAAACATCCTTATTTGCAACCGAATTTTATGCGTTTTTTTGTTTGATTCACCGTAGGTTTTCTAGAGAATTTTCAGCGATTCGGCACACAAAATATCGTTTCACACACAAAAGGAGGCAAACTCTTTTTTTCAATTTTCCATTGTAAAAAAACAAGCTTAAATAAATCATTAACTTAAAAAACTGCTATGAGCACACTGAGTGACAGTTGGGGCTCAAATTACCCGTTTTAGCTCAGTAAAACATTACCAGCTTAACTTTTTTTTATTTGCTAGAAAAATCAATTCGTTTGATCATTTCCATAGAGTGAAATATATTTTTTGTGTCATTTAACAAATTAACAAAAAAAATAGCATTGTATTTTCTGTATAAACTTCAATATATATGTAAATAGGTATATGAGTTTTTTTGTCTGACATTTAAAACAAATCCCACTTTAATAGCAAAATTAAAGACAACATCGTCTCTCTTTAGGATAACAAAGTCAGTCCTAACTGAAATATTGAAGTCCACTTATGAATGCAAGAGAAACAAAAGAAAACCACTTGGAATAAGAAAAGAAAATCACAATTGCAAATAGACAACATCTTCATTCCCACTGCAGGGGCAGCAGCATCCAGGAAATCTTCTTGCAATAATAATTATTGAATGATTCAAAAAATTCGGTTTGATACCATCCCATCTCTCTACCAGAAGGCAAATCTGTTTTGGCTTCGGTCCAATTCATTAAAAAGTTGGGAATTCATCAGCAGACGGAGCAGTTCATTCGCTGTACCGTCATCGTCGTCATCCTGGGTCGTCGACAGCGATGGAGTTTCCATTTAATTTAATGATGATTCCGGAATCCGTAGCTGCATTAAAGTCGAACGTGTCCTGAACGCGAGAAGGACTACTCAGCAGTTTATTGAAGTAGTATTGGGTATACACAGGCAGCAATCAACTATTTTTGATAATGAACAATTTTGGAACGAAGTCCTTGAAAACATGAAACCAGCATGAAGAAGCCACATTGTCTTAAGACAAACTATGCATTCGCTCCTTGTAAGTTCGTATTCACTATGTTTCGCTTGTTTGTAATTATTTATTCGCTCTCCGCGCTCCTCTTCTGGATTTGTCCCGGTACTCCTCCGCTGGGTTTATTGTATTCTTGTTAAAATCATACAGTCAACAACGAAATTATTTTACAATAGAGATTGGGGGAGCGACGTTATAGTAGCACAAGAACCTAATTTGCATCGTCAGCGAACAAGATGGGTGCTGGAAACTTTTGACGCGACCATAAACTTTGAGGTGTGAAATCAAACAAGTCATTGGGTTAATAGAATCTCCCCTCTGTTCCCTCTTTGTAAGGAATCCAGAGATTCGCTTAGACAGTGAATGCATATTAGGAGGCCATTGAATATAGTATAGAAGCTCTTGAGCTGGGGATGATGTGGTGAAAAGTGAAAGTCATTTTATGTTGCGACAAAATTTTGATAACAATTAGTGCTGTCATCGCTTTTGTGACATGGCAATTTGTTTAGTTTAAGGACATTTATTACAAGAACATTTCTCATATGGAAATGTCCTTTTGGGCTAGGATTCTTTCTTCAGAGGTTGGTACGGCATGTCCGAGACATCTTAGTCTACACTGTAAAAAAATTCTGTGGTAATTTTGCAAAAAAAATACTGGAAGTTTTATTCACAAGCAGTTTTGTAAATTTGCAATATATATTATTAGGAATATTCCAATTCCACTACACCAACTGTGTAGTAAATATACATATGTGGGATGTAAAAATACAATCAGTATCGGAGCTTTCACTTCATAGTATTGTAAATTTCCAAAACTTTTGTTTATGCCCTCTCCCTATAGATAAAAATAGCGTTTTGCTCACCATGCAAGCGTCAAGCTGCAAGCGTCAAGCTGCAGGCTTCAGCTGAGTTTTGCTTTATTTGAGCACTGCAGCTTGAAGCTGTGAATGTGAATCATTGTACAAACCCTTTTATCCTAATTTTTGAAGCTTGAAGCTTGCAGCTTGAAGCCTTAATTGTGAATCGGCCCTAAGTATCAAAAATTATCAAAAATTTCTCACTGCCCAGACCCTGAAAAAAGTCAAAGGTCTGACCTTAACTTAAGAACAATCGGATATATATGCTTAGTATTCCATTGTTACCTGTAAATTATATGCATAAGAGGAAAAATTTAAACTTTACATTCCAATGAACAATTTGTAATTTTACTGAAAAAATATGTTCTAAAATTACGCCTCTTACTGTAAAATTACTGTACAAAGTTCAGTACATAACATTGATAAATAATACTAAGAAAAATTGTAATTTTCCTACATAAACGATTTAGAAAAATACACAACATTGTGTAAAATATACGTCACATTCATGTAATCAACATTTACGTTTACATTTATTGGAGATTCTCAATTTCTTTATGTGAAATTACAAAATTTATAGTAAAATTACAATAATTGTGTAGTAAATTAGTATTTCATACCGCGATTTGTAATTTAACTATAGATTTGGACTGTGAATTTACATATTTTTTTTACAGTGTATCCAATTTTACGGGTTTAACTTTATTTAATTCATCATAGATTTTTTCAATGGCTTCGTTTGGTCTAATACGCTATTCAGATCATAATCCATATTTCTTCTAATCGGTATCACTTCAAAAAGCTCGATTTCTATCGAAACACAACAACATCTCCTTTGGCGTTAAT
Source organism: Thereva nobilitata (assembly GCA_963855945.1). Taxonomy (NCBI): domain Eukaryota; kingdom Metazoa; phylum Arthropoda; class Insecta; order Diptera; family Therevidae; genus Thereva; species Thereva nobilitata. The sequence goes on along the minus strand of OY979696.1, from coordinate 43,691,750 downwards.
CTATTCTTTAATACCAACTGCGCACTTTACTTTCTGCTTTTTTTTAGTTTTAGTAGATCTCGATTTCGTTCAGTTTCAGTAGATTATCACATATGAGAATTTGCTCCATTATATTTTTTTGAATTAATGCAGCATTCAAAAACATCATTTTGTATTTAGTTTTAAGAAATGATTAAAAGTTTAAGTATTATAGTAGAGGGAAATTGTCATTATGATAGTGATCTAGTTGGAAAGTTGGATTTTTTCTTTACATATCGAAGGCTTCATAATATAGGGGCGTATCCCCAATTTTTAGCATTTTTGGTTTATGGGGCCTATCGATGCAGGTACATGTTCTGCACATCATAACAAAGCGACATATGCCTGATGCAACCAAAATTCTAAATATAAGGGTTATTTGAAAGGGATATCTTCAATTTTCCGTTCAACTGATCTAACACACAGGTATGTTTGTTAATACGCCCATAAGTTATGAAGCCCTCGATATGCTAAGATAAAGCGAAAAAAAAATTCTGCAAAATCGGTCCTGTGCTGCACGAGAAAATTGCATAAATGTCCATTTTTGATGCATTTTGGGTGCATTGCTACACTATTTTTTTAATTTCTCCAGTTCTGTTGGTCGTAGAAAAATGAAAAAAAATTGAAAAATACTAGTACATAGTTGGCAAGTAGCTTTTCATAGTTGGCAAAAGGCAAAAAATTGAAAATTAAATTTTTTTAGTTTTTTCAAAGTCTGTTTTTTCGCTTTTTCTTAAATATGTAAAGAAAAACAAGCAAAAAAATCCAACTTCCCAACTACATCATAACCACTTTTTTTTGTTTAATTTCCCTCTACTATTAGGACTGTTTAAGTATTAGGCAGTTTTTCAATAGATGGCGCCAGCAGTAAAATTCTTTGCAAAAATGCCAGATCAGAAACGTCAAATGAGAAGCTTGGCATCAGTCAACAACTCCTTATCATCACATTTGTGCTTTTTTATGGTCGTAATATCGCACCCCCGCGAGAAAAGTGATCTTAACCTCACCAGGGTGGGGTGAGGTATATTTTCAACCCTATTTCGAGTTGTGTCATTTTGAGCACAAAACGACACAAACGCCCCCAGTTGTGCAATATTGGAGATTGATTTGTGAAACTTTTTCTGACGAAAGCAAACAAATTCTCACGATCAGTATTGTTATTAAATCAAAATGACGTATTTTGTACTTATGTCACTTTCTCGCGGGGGTGCGATATATTTTGTTGTGCCTGAAATATCAAACTTTGAGCTAAATAAGCGTCATTTGCGGGAAGTTTTGCTTTTTGCCTTCAATTTGAAAAAAACTGTGGCTGGGGCGAGGCGAATGATTGGAAAAACTTATGGTGAAGCTTCTATTAGTGAAGGAATGTGTCAAGAATGGTTTCAAAGCTACAGAAGAAGTGATTTTGAAGTGGAAGATAAGGGACGCACAGTGGTCACTTTTGCCAAACTGAGTGAGCAAAAGTAAAAAATCCGATTGGACATTTTGAAGCTTTTTATTACATGAAAATAAGCCTGAATATCTGGGAGTAATAAATCTAAAAATTAAAACATTTTAAAATCGAACGGGGAGTCAGGTAAGGCTGCAATAAACGTGAGTCATAACACGCTCGCACATAACACTCTCGCACATACCATCTTCACTTTAACAATTGATTGTACGCTGAATAAAGCCTTTTTTTGTTTTCGCTATGGATCCTATAAAAATAAGTAAGTAAGCAATTTTTAGTATAAAAATAATAAGAATTTGTTGACTATTAGTAAAGATCTATAGCTTTAAAAACTGCTTTTACAAATTACTTATTTTTTTTAATATTTGATAAAGTAAAACTTTTCGGATTGGCGTGTATTGGTCGAGTTACTTAGATAAAGTTGTCAAATGACTTTTTAATAATTGGTTTAGATTAAAATTAGCTGCAACTTTTCGCAACTTTAGATGTTATGTACGTTTTTAGATTTGAAGTACGGAGTACAACGAGAAGCCTTATTTAACGTTTTGCACAATGAAAAAAAGGGGGTAATAAAACTAACTCAGTAGTAAGTGTTTTCAGCAATATATCCTTCAATATTTACAAACTATTCACTTAAATTAGTCTTCTATCTTTTCGTAAAGTTTCCCAAGCGTTAATTATATGTTTTATCAGATAAAATAATTTCGCTCACTCAGATCGACAAAAGTGACCACTGTGGGACGTCTCGAACCGGTGAAAAAGTTTGAAGACGGAGAATTGGAGTTGGATTCATTGCGCGTGACTCATTATTTAGTAAGCCAGCTTGGATCTTAGAAAAATCCAAGTATATGCAGATCGAATTCAAATAGGATCGAACGGAATTCAACGAAAAAGCGAAATAGCAGTAAAACGATACGAAAACTACAAATTGTAGGTTATGTTCATTGCTTTTCCATTACGTTTGAATCCATTTAAACTTCAATTACTCGAACCGACGATGTCAAATACGCAGATTCTCACTTTCAATCTTTTGATCTCTGGATCGTTCGATTTGGTCATGTATACGTGGTAAATAAACTATTTCCGATCGTTTAAAAGCCTTGAAATTGTTCCAAAAGCAATGAACTTGGCTGCTATACGGCTTGAAGACGAGAAGTCCAACGTCGTTTTTTCACGTGAGACTCGAAGGCTCGAAGCATGTGTTGTTTATTTGGTTGGGCTAGCTCGGCGTAGTATATTATGAGCTAGCTACAGAGCTAAATAATAAGTGTGAGCCGAGCATTGAATGAACAGCGGGCACAATTCGAGAAAGTGATTTTGTAACACGATAATGTCGTTGACCTGCCTTAAAACACTGAATTAGGACCTCCTCCCCCACCATAGTAATATCGCTCTTTCGTGTGAGGGACAAATGTACTGCCCTGTGTAAGTCCGGCTCAACTCTACAACCAATATTATAGTGAGGGGGTCGCAAGATTTTTACCTACTTAATTTTTTGACTTTTCAGGGGGTCGCGAAAATAAAAAGTTTGAGACACGATGACGTGCAGAATATCCTATATCGAGCAACAATTAGGAACTCAAAAATGTATTCTTTAAGGTTCGAATTTATACACATTCTTTTCCAAATTCAAACAAAGTTCAGAAATATACAACTTGCACAAAGGAAAACATTTGCGTAATGTCTAGTCTTAGATGAGAACATTAAAGTAAACTTCTGAGGATCTAATCCAATTGTTAGGCGAAAATCTCCCCTCAAAATTTCAATTTAATTCATTCATACACATTCTGTCACTGTAAAGAATCTTACATTTCCTAAAGCTAAGCGCACAAAAAGTATAGTATTACAAAATTCAGTACCCTTCACCAAAGTGGAACTACAACATTAAAAGATCTTTAACAATGTCTAGCATACATCAGTATTTCCCCCCTTCTAAACCGAATAAGTGGTGGACCAAAGTAAGGCATTACATATTTACTTCACAATATTCAACGTAAACAACAAATGCCGAACAAACACTTGAGAACCAAACCATATACGAAATTCTGAAATGTCGTCTTATGATTCGTCTACGGAATTTCTGCTCTTTAGCCACAGTAAGTAAACAAGGATTGCCCCGGGAACCCCAAAAGCAGTTCAAATCTCAAATTACTCGGCCCATCAATTTTCTGTTAAAATCGTAGGACAAACATTTGCCATCAGTTAATTGTTGTCTGGTGTGCAGCCACTTTGGAGGTCCTGGCCACAGTACCGAAGGGATTTTGTGTCCAAGAATGTACGTCGTTGACCGTATCCTTGCTAAAATCGGAACGCAAGCATTAAGGGCCACCATATTACGAATAGAACAATTCCTGGAACATGAGATTTCTAGATGGAGTGGGAGGGTTAGAATTCGACATTGGTCAATCATGGATTAGTTTGGAGGAAAAACAAATGAAAATTCCTTTTTTAATATTTTGTTGCAATTTTCAGGATTTCATAGTCTTTTTTTTTTAAGTTTGGCATTGGTTTTATATTATATTTGCAATTAAAACTAATTGCACGAATTTCGTACGTGTTTAGTATTTTTTTGTAATAATACTTATAGTCGGGGAGCTGAGCGGCCAAAAAATGCAACTGTTTTAGAAAAGCTGAAATTTTGGTATTATGTAGTAATAAGGGTGTACAGCAATAGCCCGCCGTCAGTCAGCTGGTTTCCCTAACATTTGGCGTGGGCGTGGCTTTAAAGTTGTCAAAGAAGCAAGAATGCTTTATAATATCAGGAAATTGGTTTGTGAATACTAAAATAACTGAAAAACGACATGGATATGGTCAGTCTTCAAAATTTGTTACGGGATGCGACAGCGGCGCGTCGGCAGCGTAACTTCATTTTAGAGGCATAAATACGAGATGATTCTTACATCCCCAATCGAGAATGAGTTCAATGCCCCTGTTGATTTGGTTGACCTAAATCCACGATCATCGAAAAATGGTCTGGGACATGCTTATCTTGCATTATCGAAAGCGTCGGAGTATCACAGAGTATCGTCATCAGCGAAGATAGCAGATCATTAATAATGATCGCGAAAAGAGTGGGTGATGAAATTAAGCCCGGGCGCAGTAGGCGGGTAGATTCTGTGCTGTTTAAATTTGATGCCACCCAATACTGCCTAGATTGGTCGGCCAGAAAGAAAAACCCCGATCCATTTTTTCAGAACAGTGAATCAGGTTCGGGTCTTCGCTAGGGTGAAAGCTTTTTTGTAAGGTTGTATTTTGATTGGGGAAACTTTGTTATCGTTTACGATGGCTCATGTGATTTGCTTTTGCAGCTTTTTTTGGTCAGTTTAATATGTTTATATAAATAAAAAGATTTGGTTGAAAATTTGACTCACTATCAAACTTCCTTGAGGGGTCCCCCTCACCTTTTAGGTTAGTGTTTTTGTTAAGCTTTTTCACACATTTGCCTATATTTCGTCATTTGTCTTTATTTTGATATAGTTTTTGTTTAGTTAGACACAGGCCCGGCTCGAGGATATTTGGCGCCCTGGGCAAACAAGTGTTTGGCGCCCCCCTAAAGACATGGTACCATTGGTATATTCAATATTGGTAAAATAATTACTACAACGTAATAATAAACTGTTTTTTTATTGGTCACATCACAAATACTAAGATTACATAAGAAACTATAACAATGTATCGAGAAAACGATAGTCTAGTTAGAAATGGATTTTGCAAGCTTTTTTTCTGCAAAACTTTTGGTCAAGTTTTGCTGATCTAATTTTTTCGCTAACTCGCTTTCTATCGAAAGTAACGCAAGGCCGGTTAATCTATTTTCGGACATTGTTGAACGAAGATTGTTCTTAATCAATTTGAGTTTAGAGAAACTCCTTTCTCCGCTTGCTACCGTTACTGGCAGGGTGAGTAATATTCGAAGAGTGATAGCGACATTAAGAGTAAAAAAATTATTTCGCGCAATAAACCTCAGAACATTTACAGTTGTTGTACATGGTTTTATCAAATTTGTCAGAGCCAACAATTCCTCGCATAACTCGTCCGCATCTACATAAGATTCATCATTACTTGATAATGATGCAGCCAAATCTTTGCAATGTTTCAACAGATCATTTTTCTTCTCCGCGAATTTTTCTTTAACTCCACCAATATCGTATAAAAACCCGAAAAGCGAGGCATGGTTCTTTAACTGAACAAATCTAGATATCTTGAAGAGAAGTGATTGAAGCATCCAAGATGGCGAAAAAACATTCAACTTTATATTTTTGCTTTGGATTTTCAATTGGTTCGTCTTGTGCTTCGTAAGAAAACATTTGCTTTTTTTTTCTTTTCCGTATACCTTCTGATTGAGTGAATGTTTTTTCAGCATCAAGATCATTTGCCAGCAAACTAGCTTCTACACAAACATTTTCAAAACTCTCATCTGATATAAATTTCCTCAAAAAATCTAACGTTTTGTCAAGGGTTTGAATAGCCTCCGATACTGCGAATTCAGTTCCTTGCAATGATTTGCTAACTAAATTGATTTGATACAAAATTTTGTACCAAAAAACCGTCTAATCACGACCATAAATATCTTCTCCAGGGTGGAGCAAAAAAAGCAACATTTAAAATTTTTATTTCAGTTTATTTAAAGTAGTTTTTTTAATGTTTTGCTTCTGAAAAACATTAAAAAAACTACTTTGACACTATTTCCACCACGATTTTGTATATATGTACCTATTCCGACCAAAGGTGTCTTTTGACACCTTTGCGCTTGAATGCAAAAAAAACTGTGGAAATAATTATTAATGATCTGGAACAAAATATGTACCGCTAAATTAATTTAACCGTTATTATACGAAAAGTGAAAAAAAATTTGAGAAATAATTATTAAACAATCTCAAGTTAAAACTTTTAAAGATGCCTTTTGAAAAAGTGTTAAATTTAAAGTAAATTTTGATTGCATATAACTTGTAAACTATTGAATATAGCGAAATTATTATAAGGATTTTTTTGTAGAGCATACGATTCGATACAAAACTGTTATGAAGACATATTCGTGAAACGTTTTTTAGAAGAGCTATGTAAACAACTAACATCACGCGGAGTTTTCTCTATATGATTCTTATGAAAACTCTAAAAGCTCCTTAAATCCCATTTGCCAGGGTTCTCCTTGCAAGAAAATTTGTTGTTACTCCCATTTTAACAATTTTTCGTGTATCACTTAAAAAAAATATTGCTTTTTTTGGTCCACCCTAGTTTCTGGTTCTGTTTGTTCCACCTGTCTTAAAAGCGAACTGGACTCGAAGCGAAGTGTAAACGTGGAAAAAGCGGGATTAGAAAGGTTACACAGATATAAGACGGATTCAGGGACCCCAATAGGAAAAACCTGGGTATCCAAAATTTGTCAACAAACAAAAAAAAAAGAATAACTACAAATGCCAGGTAAACAATTGAATTCGAATTTCCTTCCTGAATGACTACTTGCTTTTACTTAGGAATAAATTTAAACTCGTCAGTGCCGCCCCTCTTTCGACAGCGCCCTGGGCAGCTGCCCAGCTTGCCCGTGCCTTAAGCCGGGCCTGGTTAGACATATCCTTGTTGAGAAAACTAGGTATTGCACAATTAGCGAAATCTATATTATATCTTCTATATATATAAAAATGAATGTGTGTATGTATGATCGCTATTTTAACCATGTGCTATTTGCATTCAAACTTAGAACATAGGCTATTTTATTACTTTCTAAAGCCACTCCTAGATGGCGCTGTCATGGAGAGCTTCGTTGAAAATCATCGCAGAGCTTTGAATTTTTGCATGAAGTTCCGTGGAGGTCTCCTATGATACACCTTGGAAATTCAAAATGGCCGCTGAAATATGACCGAAATTTAAAATTGCCGCAGAAATATGGTTGAATTTGCCAATTTTATTCCGATTCCAATGAAAGTGGGTATCTAGGAGTTTTTAAGGTCGCAAATAACGAATTTGTGGTCAAAACTTATAAATTCAAAATGGCCGACGACCGATTTTAAGGTAGTAAATAACGAATGAAATTTTAACCATGTGCTATTTACATTCAAACTTAGAACATAGGCTATTTTATTACTTTCTAAAGCCACTCATAGAGGGCGCTGCCATGGAGAGGTCTCCTACGATGCAGCCCGATTTGTGGTCAAAACTTATAAATCCAAAATGGCCGACGAATTTGCAAATTGTGTTCCGATTCCAATGAAAATCTGTATATGAGGTTTTTTAAGGTAGCAAATAACGACTTTATGATTAAAACTTATTCAAAATGGTGGGGTCAATATGGCGGAAGAATTTGCCAAATAAGTGTCATTTCCCGGTTAGCTGTATGTAGGGTGTTCAAGAGTTGGAAAGTCGGAAAATCTTGACATTCTAGCTACAAATGGAAAAACATTGAATATAGTGTATCCTGAAGCTCTCTAAGCAATCGGTTCAGAATTGATCAACAAGGTTTTTTTGGAAAGATGGTAAGGGGAAACGGAAATGCGGGATGATTAATGTATAATGGATAAGAGGGAAAGAAACCCACCACGTCTGAATTTTTAGGTATAAGTAGAGGATTCTGCAATACTGGAAGAAGCTGGCATCTGGGTAAACAAATAAAACCTGAGTCAGTGACATTGCAGATGAGAGATTGCCTTTTTCAAACTCTCCTACTGTATATAAAAATTCATATCACCTGATTACTACTACATATTGGCTTATGGGAGCAGCATAGGCGCACCGGGTCCCAGCTAGTTGTTTATTAAAATCTCTATTGTTTATGTAACCAATCCAAGCAACGAAACACGTTTAGACATGTCAGCTCGAGTCAACTAAACCCCCTCCCCTTTAGTGTTTAGGTTTTCATGAGTCATTAATCCTCACTTTTGGAATTTCGCAATTTTGAAAGCAGAACAAGGCCAACTGTTTTTTTAGGTAACATATTAAACTGACCGGAAATAGGTACAAAAGCAAGTACAAGCAAGAATTGAATCGGCCATATAAACAAATTTGCTGGTCATTTGACGATGACCCATTAATACATGCACGCTGGTTTTTTTTATATGATGTCTAAGCTCAGATACTACCAGCTCGTCATGTCGTACAAGTCATGGTGCAATGTCTGGTAGTAAGCTTGGCTTGAAAGAAAGAGAGAATTATAAGATAGGTTAGAGGGAGTCGGGGGGTGTTGGAGAAGAAGGTGATGCACCTTGCATTTGAACTCTTGAGTGTTGTATGAGTTCGGGAATACTGACTGAATTGTTCTCGCAATAAACCCATGGTTTCACGGGCTGTGTGGCATCACGGGCTTCAAGTTCAAGCAAGAAATAGTCCAATATTCCCAGTTACGTTCCAGCCAGCATCATTTTTGAAGAAATATAAACCAATGATTCCACCAGCCCATAAACCACACCAAACCGGTGTTTTGTCCATCCAGATCTTATGGCATTTCACGAAACTCTACGGGTTGCTCTTCAGCCCAAATACGACAATTTTTCTTATTGACATAGCCATTAAGCCAGAAATGGGCGTCTTCGCTGAACAAAATTTTGGTCTAAAAGAGTGGATCTTCTTCTTCACCTTCTGAATTCGTCTTTCCATGATTAAATGTCAAATAATACAAAACGAATATACCATAACAGTTTGACCCAACTGAAAAAAGTACCAATAAATGGATCACCCGTTATAACCTTTACGCAATGTCCGACTATGTATACGTTATTAACGCTCAACTTGTATTTCCCTATCGGAATGGGGAAATCCCTAAGGCCCTCCCCGCACACGAGGCAATCGCAGTTGCGTACGCAACTGTTTAGTGACCTTGCCTGTGTACAGAAAGAAAAAGAAACGAGACCGATTAGAAACTAGTTTGCAACTCGTCGCGTACGTCTGTTCTTGCCGGTCGCCAGCGATTTCAGTTGCGTGGTTGCACTATATCTGATCTACTTGACATATTGCCAAATGTTCGTAACTAAAAACTTTGTGGGCACAGAGCACCGATTGATCATAAATCAGTTGCACTCTTGTGTGGACAAGGGTCTTTTTTTGGTTGCAAACTGGTTGCGAATGTCATTATTGTGAAACCAGTTGCAAACTTGGATTGCAAAACAGTCGACTCGTGTGCGGAGGGCCTAATGGGACATTTTTAGAATGATCTCCTTTAAACTGGTTTAGAACAAAGTAGTCATAGATATGATTAAAGTGATCTTTCTACAATTGCACTACACACAAAGATATCGACTTATGGAAATGTGAATGGTACTGGTATCCTTTTCCTAGGTAATATTGGGACTTTTGAATCATATTTGGTTATACATCAATGATAATGGATAAATGCTTTAGTGGTTAAAATATAGACCAACTATTTTTCTAAAATGATTTATGTTATATTATCTCAAAGACGACATAACTAAACGCAAACTCAAAATACCCAAATCCAAATCAATTGCTATAATAACGTCTATACAAAAAAATGTCTTCCACTTTCTAGGCCCACCCCATCGCCTCAAATTATCTTACTAAATCAGGTTTAAATGAAAAACCAGCAAAACAATTTCCTATCCCTTTACCATTGCGGCATCTTTTTCATTATAAGGATCAACAAAATAATTTCTGATAAGCCCATTTAACCAGGAGAGTCCTATTATATGAAGAATTCCGCAGTCATTCCAAACACAACACACAAAAAAAACAACATACGCCAACAGATATGAAAACAACCTCCAACCGAGCTACATTACAAGTGGAAGAATGAAACACACTCGTATTTCTTTAAGCATCGGATACGGTTATGGCAAGGACCAAAACAGGATCCCTTCGAAAGGAAAAAGGAAGAAGCATTTTACAGTCATCAAAGTAGAAGTCACGACACGATGACTAAATAGAAATATCAGGATTCAAAAGCTGATGGGTCTTCTCGATGGGTAGAGGATGAGCGGAGAGCACATACACAAATAGAAAAAATGTTAAAATGCGAAAAGGATCCTACGAACCTAAGTAAAACACGATGGAGGTTCTATACGATTCGCTTGAAATGACGGAGGAATAGACTGCAAACATCCTCAGCTGGAGGCTTAAGTAGAAGAAAACAACAGCAGGAAGAAGTAGTTGAAGGATCCTGGGGCCTGCAAGCTGCGGGATATAATGGAACAGAGAAAAAAATATAGAAAGAACGAACGAACCTTATTTACACATGCACGAAAAAAGTCTTTCGTTGGAGCTTCCAAACGTTAAGCTAATTTATTCTTTGACAAATCCGATCAGATCTTCGATTCTGGGCACGTCCTGAAATCGAATGTTGGAAATGTAGTATAAAAGTTAAGAAAGAATCTACAACTGTTGGAGGAGGCACACACAGTAAATGCATGTGGGAGGCCCCAGAGCAAAAGGATCACGTACACACACAGATTGTAGTAGTTGCATAGGGAAATTTGCTCTTTCCTTAGAAGTAGAAAATTCCCTTCTGTGAAATAAACACCTTGGCGTGTGCTTTCCTTTAAAATTATGTTGATACCTTGGAAGCCCTCCTTCGGTTGCATGCAGATTCCTAGGAAAATATTTTAAAAACGAATTTTTATTAAAATGGCGAAGGCTACTTTTTTTTGAAGTCAAACATGTGTGGAATATAAGGTGTGCTTTGAAGTTTTCCAAGTTCAAACATGAATTTCATTTGTGAGATGGGCAGCCGTAATGAAGACTTCTGGGGGATAAATGTGGATTGTTGAAACCAAGATCACTAGTTTTTTGTGGAGCTGGAGGATATTTTTGAATCTTCTCTCTGTAGGATGAATTCTTTGCAGTTTGACATACGAGTGTATCAAAAGAGCGCTTCTTGTAGTACCTAATATCTGAAACTAAGCCAATATTTTCGCATAAAACACTTTGGTAGATAAACTTAGACTAGCACTTTGAAAAGCCCTAAAAAATTAAAAAGCTTCAGATTTTGAAATGTTAGGTGGTAATCACTGAGTATAAAATAGCTTCATATAAATTAGCTTCTAAATTCATATTTTAATGTTCAGAGATTTCATATTTTTGAATAGTCGCTTTGAGAAGGTTTTTTGTGTAAGAGTATTTTCACACACCAGAAGTCATGGTTAGAAGCAATATCGCATTTCTAACATATTTTCAGCCGACCTGCACCAAGTTCGCTTGTACAGGACGAATTTTTCAGGCAGTATTCTATTATATTAGTTGAAGCGACTTTCGTCTACTTCTATGGAGAATAGATAAATACATAGCCTCTATAAGGAAACTATAAAAATAAATTAAAGCCCTTAAATAAGCTCCAACTTACCACGAATAAATTCCTGAGCGGACTTTTATTCACTTGTACAAGATAAAGTAATAATAGCTGTTTTCGATTTGCCACATTTATCTGATATGCCTCACATTTTCCTCAGTTTCACTGAAAATGGCTGTTCGATTTGGCGGTTCAGTTCCTATTTCACAACAGATGGCGACAGCTTCCAACTGATACAAAACCAAGTGATGTGATAAAAATATTTTTTCATCACATCAGTTGAGTAAGTGATTTTGAAGTTATGCACTGATGTATTAATTGTGGTTGAATATCTTATTTTGTAATAATTTCATATTCAGCAGCGGAAGTATTACGAAGAGACAATTTCTTTGATCTCGGTGTGTGGAAAATGAATTTATAAATTTTTTATTATTTATCACAAAAGTGACTGTTCGATTTACTTTTTGCAATCAGTTACAATTTGACAGAACAAAAGTGAGTACGAGATTTGACATGTGAGGAATATGTGATGAATATCAGATAAATGTGGCAAATCGAAAACAGCTAATATAGCTACACCGGTATCAGATCAGTGACCTCGATTATGGGTGTAGTCTGGGTTGCGAGTGAGCGCCACCTGCGGGAAAATAGATAAACCTCGCTGGGGTGGGTTTGTGTCTTCAATGAGCTTTTGCTCCGGTGATCGAATCTATATTTGAACTTTGTTGTGTCTTTAGTGGGGTCTTGTGGGAGTTGAACTGCGTGGACGGAAACTTGTGGGGAATCTGATCCGGGGTTCCAAGAATTTGGTCTGTGGGAGCCGGTAGAGGCGGGTTCGATTTGAAGTTAATATTCGATTTTGGCAAATGTATGATGATTGCTTTTCGAATTCCTGCAAACAAAAGCGGTAGTTAAAGCAAATAGGAAGATTTCCGAAGCTCTAACTATGCTGAAGAGACAACCAAAAAAATTTGATGTAATGTTTCGTGAGCTCTTGGGTAGACCAATATATTTATTTCAAAAGTAGTATAAGCGTAGCTGTTGCAAAAGCTAAAAAGGCCTCCCAAGTGAGAAAATAGTATTTTAGTAATCCAAACCTAGATTCGCAGATCAATGCGATTGATTTGTTATCAGTGTTTAGAATGACTGATGTAGATCTACGTTGGTTTGAATGGTTCACGTACTTAAGAAGCGTGGCGAAAAGTGGGAACCACTAATTCAAGGGACTTTTTGGTCTAACACAGGACTGAAAAATGTTGTATCGACGCAGTTGTATCGAATGGGGGCAGGTTTTTTATTTAGAAAAATTAAGGTTAGGATTCACTCTTTGTACTAACAGTCATGTCATGTCGTTCAGGCCTTGGTGCAAAGTCTAATAACAAGCTTAGTTTGAAGGATAGAAAAGAATAGGATAGTTACACTGCAAACTCAGGTATTTAGTTTCTAAACATTTACAGTGTTTAAACCGTCGTAGTCGACTTTTAAACTTTTGGCGGCGTTTAATGAAAGTAAGTACTTAAAGTATTTCACTAGTAAACGTTTGTAGCTTATTTTAGGTATAAAAAAGCTTTCTAAACCCTCCAATGCCTGTAGATATGTGAATAAAAATTGCGGTGTCGAAGGCCTTTTTATTTTTGTTCACCTTTTCGTCCTCCAAGCGGGAGTGTCGTTTTTTCAAGCGACCCCCCACTAAGTACCAACTCCGTCTAATGCTGCTTGACCTCCGTGATCGAACGAGAACCGGTCTATTGAGTATGCTAAATGGCACCATTTGCAGTCGCCAACAAAATTGCCTGTTTATTTCTGCATAAGTTTTTACCAACCCAAATATTTAATGGATGTATGGAATGGAAACATTTCTATCGTTTTATATTTATGTTAAAATTATTAAGGTAAGCACCTTAAGTCGTCGATTTCTGTTAAACACTTTAAGTGTTGAAGAATAAAACACTTTATGATTAGATTTTGTGTATTAATCACTTCTTCTGTTTAAAAAAAACACTTTCCACCTATTAAACACTTAATTAATTGTAGAAACTACCACGCATATTTTCAATTACTGCCTGACAACTTCCCAAGTACCGCTGCTTTGGAAAAAGTCGGTTGTGATTCCGTTATCAAAGAAATCCTCACCCGTAGATTTGAAAGATTATCGAAGTGTAGGCTTTTTTATGAACTTTATGATGGTGAAAGAAAAATTTTTCTAAACTTGAAAAAAGTGAAAAAAATCGAAATAAAATCGTGAATTTTTATATTTTTTCGTCAATTTTCTCGAAAAATTCCACTTTTTTTTGATAAAACTCCTTTTTTTGTATTAATAATTCATTTTTGACATAAGCCAAGAAATAATTTAGTTTTATCAAAAAAAAAAGTGGAATTTTTCAAGAAAATTGACGAAAAAATATAAAAATTCACGATTTTCTATTAGATTTTTTCACTTTTTTCAAGTTTAGAAAAAAATTTTCTTTCACCATCATAAAGTTCATAAAAAAGCCTACACTTAAAATAAAAACGAACCTCATACGTTGCGATGTACAAAAGTTATTGGCCAATCAATTTTCAAATTTGAGGTTAATTTTTGAGAATTGTATTAGAAATTTCGACTTGAAATTTTAACCAGTAATTGTTCACATTATGAAGTATAATTTCATCAAATTTTACTTAAAACATCCGAAGCTGTAACCAAAAAACCAAAATTTAGCAGTTTCTTCAGTTTTTAATTTTTTTTGAGGTTATGTGTGCAGATTAAAACTTAATTTTGTAACCGCTGAGAGTTAATATCATAATGAACAGCCTCAATTTTTTTCGCTTTCCTTGGACTTACACATACCGAGAAATTCTCATCATATTTAGAAAGCACGACCAAAATGGTAGATTTTCCACAAAATGGCCCATAACTTACGTAGCGGCGGTTGCCAGTGGTAGAAAATGTCCATTTCGTGTAGTATTCGATGTAACTAACATATTAAAGAAAAAAAATTTGAGACTGGAAACAATTCATTTTTCACTCAAATTTGATGCTTGTCCGACTCCACTAGAAACCCTGCAAACAATTTCTCGGAGGCTCGCTTTCTCGGACCATTCTCGATTCGAAAAATGCTTGCGAAGGGTACGAGAAAAAGATTCAAAACGCAAAATGAAAGCTTTCCTGGTTGATTTGTTTCTCCCAAAGCCTTCATGCTGTAGAAAAATATTGAGAGCCGATTTCCCCTGAATGGGACTTCAAATCTCCAAATTACACTAACAAAATAACGTCATTTCACCGATTTGAAGTCCTATTGAGAGGAAATTTTGAGAGCCTTTGGTTTCTCTTCAACGATTTGTTTGGAAAGTTTGAGCTTTTGACTGGTTTTGCTCGGCGGAATGATTTTCGGCGCAGAAGCGATTTGCTATCGATATGAGTATGCGATTCGTTATCAACACGAGAAAGCAATTCGATCTCTTGCTCCGCTTTTATTGCCTTCGAATTCGTTTACGAGTCGTTAACGAGTCCGAGATGGAAGCAAGCTTTCGCTTTTGGGAAATCGTTTTCGAATCGTTTCCGAATCGAAATGTTTGCAGGGAAGCGACTGGTAATGCATGAGCGTTGGTGTTTATGGCTGTTTTGTTGCATTTGTGTTGATTTGAACCTACAATGTTTTGATACAATGCTTTTAAGCCTTGTTAGGTTCTCTCGAAACACCATACCAACAACATAGTGATCTGAGCCGTAGTAAATCCCACCGAGAACAAAACAAGTTCCCAACGCGCAACCATAAATTGTAGGATGATTGAGGTATGACCTTCAGCTGGTTCAGTAAGTTTTCTAGGCGAAGATTGAATGAAAAAGAAAATGATACTGGCGAACATAAGAACACACAAATCCGTTCTACTTTCAAGCCATGAAAAGATTTAAGGAGAAACGTCAATTCACTAGACATGGCTTTTACTTACTATACTGTTTTACCCTTCTTTGAACTCTTTAATGAAAAAAAAACATGAAGCCAAAGTAGTTTTCATCTCGATCTATGAAAATGTCAATAACACTAGTTTTGCCTGCTTACACTTTTCAAATCTGGGAATTGTACTTTGATCCAATCAAAATTCACTACAATTTTTCCCTTTTCCCCATTAAATTCCCTTTCGCTGCATTCATCACGAGAGATTTCGCAAAGTTCCTGAAAAGACTTCTGCACGATTTCACTCCCTTTAAAAGTTGTCAAAGTTCAGAAGTCAATTCTAGTTTGTTAGCCTGCTCCTGGGGAAATTAATAACAACTACCCAAGTCCTGATTTAAATTATTATTATTATTCGCAAAGTTTTAGCCTTTGATAAGTTATCAAAGCCATCAGGACGATGACTATGGTCCGAAAGAGGAGCCTCGGCCCCCGAAAATCAGAAAAATCTCATAGAAACATTCTTTTTCGTCGTAAGTAAATTTCTCGCCCTATTGACAGCGTGTGTGAAAGTGCAAAAGCCAGGAGTTTGGGGAGGGGGAGGATGGGAAAAAGTCAAATCACAAATTCAAAGCACACACTTCAATATTTTGCCAAAAACTTTATGAATAATGCAATAAAGCTGTTCCCCGACAAATGCCTCAAGTATTTTGCGAAGGTTCGTAATAAGATCGAAGAATCGATATTGGCGAACTCGATTCACGGCGCGAATGGCTGATGGCAGACACATCTTCCGTCGATTTTAAAACTTTTCCGAAGCAACAACTGTCGCTGTCGACAATAGAGGGCACCGCCAGCCAATATTGAGGGCTGCTCCCCACTAGTGCTAGTGCTTGTGAGTAGTTGATGACGACCGGGTTGGTCGGCTGCCGGTGAGATGGGCCAACGGGACGATCCGAGGGGTAATCATCTCGCAAGTTTACGTATATTAGGAGTGAAGAACTCGAAACAATTTTTCGCTGTTGTCAAAGTTGAAGTTAGCTAACAAAATGACCTCCAGCAGGTTCCAATGGTGGAAACTTTTCCTTCACGACTCCCCCTGAACTGTGTGTTGTCGGAGGTGTGCGAATGTACAAAAGTTTTTTAGGGGCTGCACAGCGATGCTGTACGATACGGTATAGGGTTGGCAAGTGGCTGAAGTAATGGTTTAGAAACAGAAGTTTGCTGCCTTTCCACGTTTTCCCTGGTTATTTTCTGTTAATGCACGTTGCACTCCAGTTAACTTGTTTACTCTTATGAGCAAATTGATGTTTGCGGTCTAATGGGGTTTTGTTTTTCTGCAATTACGTGCTCGTAAATGAGGATTAAGTGGAGGTACAGAGCGCAACAACAACACCAAAACACAACAACACACACACACGGGGCTAGCTTTTAATTATTGTTTCAAAAAGATTTACTGTTCCATACCGTATTTACTTTTTGGTGTAATTTATTAATTTATTCTTTATGACGAATGTTTACCATATGCTTATGAAAAATTATGAAATTCTGGAAAAAATAATTGCTGTTTTAAAATCGGCAACCTCTGTGCAGGGAATTATTGCTGGTAAAATCCTCTTATTTTGAGTTGTTTGTTGCTGGTTAATATAACAGCTAAAATAATAATGGGAATACTCTATTCGTGTAATCCTATGTTAAATATGTTCATAATTGGAATATTGTCATTTATCTCATATTGGATTTTGCTTAGGAGAGTTCAGGCCAAATTATTGTATTGTGGTCAGAAATCCACAAAAATAATAAGTAAAATTCGCAGTAAGCAAGATTAAAGGGTTCCATACACGATCCAATTAGATGCACACTAACACCTATCCCTATTTGATTTTCGTCAGCTTGTTTTCTGTCATATGCTAAGGAATAAGTGTTCATTGACACAGATAACAATTTTTTTATTGGAACAATAATATTGGGTATATGTATAATGAGATCTGGAAAGCAATTCGATCTTTAGTTTTTTTGTCAAAGCTTGTGGAGCTTGTTGAAATTAAGCCACCATTTACCCTGCTATTAAGCTACTCGGGGCACCAAACTAACAAGAGCCAAAAGTGTGGTAAATGTATTAAAGTTGACTTATAGGAACAAACTAAGCTTTTTTAATTTTTATAATAGGCCTGGTGAACTAATCCATCGACAATTTTACTACAAATTTTTGGTGGCAGCGGTGGGACTTGCATAGGCAACCAGTATCTTGCATAATAAGGCTAGGTGAACTACTGTTGAGCCCCAACCCCTAAAAATACAAATATAATTAATATTCAAAATAAATAAAAAATGTGGTTATACTTCAGGTAGGCAGTATACCTACAAATGAAACTAGTTGGGATGTGACTTTTGACCCTTTCGGTCCACAAGATTAACTTCTCAGTATTCGTTCAAACAAAAAAACGACTCGAACGATTTTTATGAAAATCTTTTTAGATCATACTTCCTTTAACACGCATTGAACGGCATCTTAACGAAGTCGGTATCTTTTTTGGTTCGCGCGAAATCGTGCTGGTACAAAAATCACTTAAGTCGTTCAAACAAAAAAACGGCTCGACCGATTTTTATGAAAATCTTTTCAATTCATATGTCCTTTAATACGCTTCGAACGGCACCTTAACGAAGTCGTTATCTTTTTTGGTTTGCGCGAAATCGTGCTGGTACAAAAATCACTTAAGTCGTTCAAACAAAAAAACGGCTCGACCAATTTTTATGAAAATCTTTTCAGATCATATTTCCTTGAACACGCTTCGAACGGCACCCGAACGAAGTCGATATCTTTTTCGGTTCGCGCGAAATCGTGCAGGAAAAAATGACC
Organism: Thereva nobilitata; assembly: GCA_963855945.1. Classification (NCBI taxonomy): domain Eukaryota; kingdom Metazoa; phylum Arthropoda; class Insecta; order Diptera; family Therevidae; genus Thereva; species Thereva nobilitata. The sequence continues at coordinate 43,673,322 of OY979696.1, read as the reverse complement.
ACATTCGTACGCACACACACACACATATTTCTTCTCAAATTTTTGCTTAAAATGCTATTGGGACCTTGAAACGTGTAAATACATTGAAAATTTCGAATACGATTTTCGGACCGATTACAATAACTTCCTACTGGGAAGTTAATAACTGAATTACTAAATCGAATAAAATAAATGAATTAAATAAGTAAACACAAAGTTAGGCCCGGTACACACGTTACGATAAACCTGTCAGGTGAACCTGCACAGGTAAACCGTAAAGTTATACCTGTGAAGCTATAGCATACACATGCTATGGTAAACCGGAAGATTTTAGCTCAGTCGGGAGATGGCGAGCAAGCAACTAATTTACAACTACTAGTACAGGATCCGTAGAAGAGCGACCTTCACCGATCGAGTAACCGAATGAAATTTTTTTTCATGATAGATAATATGCTAGCAAAGGTTACGGTGATGGGTTGCCTAACGAAATATGTTCAAGGCTATATTTAATAGGCGTTTTTTCGCCATTTTCCGCCTTTTTCTCTATTTTGAGGAGAAAGTATGCATTTTGGTGAAAATATCAAAAGAGCAAAGTTGTAGAGCATAACAAATTTTGTCTTCACTTCCTACAAATTTTGTCTTCACTGTTTTTTCGAATTCCGCATAGTTTCGGCGCTAGCGGCCGTTTTTCGCCTTTTTCAGATTCTGTTGATAAATCAAAGCGTCCAAAGAAAAGCCGTTGAAAAACTGCAACTACTATTTTGATCTCATTTAATTTTTCATACAAATGCATAATTTTAGCTCAAAATCTAAAAAAGGTGCAAAACGGCCGCTAGCGGCGAAACTATGCGGAATTCGAAAAAACAGTGAAGACAAAATTTGTAGGAAATTTTATGCTCTACAAATTTTCACCAAAATGCATAGTTTCTCCTCAAAATAGAGAAAAAGGCGGAAAATGGCGAAAAAAGGCCTATTAAATATAGCCTTGAACTTATTTCGTTAGGCAACCCATCACCGTTACCTTTGTTAGCATATTATCTATCATGAAAAAAAATTTCATTCGGTTACTCGATCGGTGAAGGTCGCTCTTCTACGTATCTTAGACTATACCGCATTTCTAGAGCAAAACACTTTGTCGAAAATAGTTTTGGAATTCTGGCATCCAGATTTCGTATATTTCCATACTCAAATCAGTATTTACTTACTCCATCGATCTCATTTCAATCCTCGTCATCCAAGTTCGACACAGACGCACCATGAGTATCTTGATCTCCAAGATAATCGAATATTCTAAGTACCTACCAAAATTTTGATGTGTAAGTAGACTTCAACAGACCTCTGGATTTCATTGACAAGTCACATTTCTTCTTCTCTTTACGTACATTACTTCTTAAATTATTTTTTTACCCTTTATATTAGCTTCACCTGTATGTAAATATGTATGTTTTATATGTAAACAAATCTTGCAACTTGATTTTGACCCACTTCCATATAATCGATTAACTTCAAATTGTGCAAATATGCAAAGTTTGCGTGACAATGCCATCCGACCATTTTGTCAGAAAATCAAGATGGCGGTTCCAAGATGGCGGCCGCTTTTTGCAATTGTGTTCCCCGACCAGCTAACAAAAAGTTCCAGTGTTAATAAAATAAGAATACAATATAGGTAAAGAGTCCCACGCTTTTTACATTTCGAAAGGTAGGTTGTCTCCATATTCTGTCTGGAGTAATAAAAACTTTACATTCAAAATTATTTTTTACTTTTTAGTTCCTTTTATTTTTTTTAGTTTTTTTAAACTAAATATTTTTAAATACAGATTTCTTTGTAGCATAGGGTTCTAACTTCTTTAATTTAATCATAAGTCTTGCATAGCCTGCACTTCTCTTTTTACGGTCGTGGTGCTTTTTACTTGTTACCCGCCACAGACAAGGTTCCAATCTATATATATTTCGATGAACTCTTCTATCACTTGGTTCCGTTTTCGGCTTGACATGATGATCACAAAAGTCACTAAAAAAAAGTCACTAGTCCTATCGTACGGGTAGTCACTAGTTAACACTATTGTACACGTAAATACAAAAGCGACCGACGCTCTCTACTCAAGGAATTAGCCACAACTAACCTAAAAACTGTACAGGCGTGCCGGAATGACTCATACACACGCTCAGACCTACACGCCTGCGCAGGTAGAAAGAATTGAATTTCGATTCTTCTCCGGTCACCTGTGCAGGTCGCTATGCCTGTGCAGTTTGGCCTGCAGCGGCTGGCACACACGCTCCGGTTTACATGTACAGGTGACCTGTACCGGTAAACCTCACGGGTATACCGGAACGTGTGTACCGGGCCTAGATTGAATTTTAAACATTACAAAAACAACAATACATGGAGTACAAAAACAACAACAACACGAAATTTATGAAAAACAACAACAACAATAAGACAAAAATTGAATACGAATTTAACAAGCAAATAACACATATGCCACGAATAAACGTATAATAAACTTATAGCACATATAATTGCACGAACTTAGGTTCTAAGAGATAGAGGAATAAGGAAGTTGATTAGGAGAAATAGGCACAAAACCGGCAAACCAAATGTCTCATGTTTACGACACAAATTTATAGACTTCCTAGTCCAAGGAACATGAAATTCACTACACAAACAATTCATACGATTACAACACGTAAACTTACCTGATAATTGCTAAAACACAGGTAAACACGTAAAAAATAACACCGCGCGCAACCGAAAAGTTTGACAACGGATGAAACGTCAAACTTTATGTTTCGTAATAAAGCAACTTCGCCGTGGTGTATCATTTTTTATGGCGAATTCAATAGTAATGCCATAAAAACAATACATGTATCTTAAAAAAGATATAATAAAAAATATAATTTTACATAAGGCTAATAAGAGTAAAAGAGATGCCAATTATGTAAAAATAGAGCGAGATAAAAAATAATTATGCAAAAAAGGATGGCGGAAATGGCGTCGATAAATTATATGCACTTTCGAAAGTAATAAAATTATTAAGAAAAAATTAGATAAACATTTGCAATAAATTGGAAGATTGAGGAATTAATTTTAGAAAGAAGAAAATGAATAATTGTGCCCAAAAATATGACTGGAATAAGGAAGTAAGGAAATATGTGTACCTACTTTGGTAATGCAGTTCGCCAAGAACTACTTTTGAGGATATAAAAGCAGGAACCAACAAAGACTCAGCCTCTTTCGTTTGATCGAGTCAAAGTGATAACAAGTATATGCCTTTTGGTGAATTTTTTGATACATGCTTTTAAACTCCAAGTGCGTTTCAATCAACGGAATAATAATATTCAACCAGAACATTGTGAGTATTCTCATACATTCTCATATACTCTTATCATTTATAATCAAGACTAGGGTATCAATTGCCACGATATCCTTCTTTTTGCATACAGCCAGTCAAGGTGATTTATGTTTTAAATCACTGTGCACAACTGGTAAGTTTACTTGTCTACCTACAAAATCACCTCCTTCATCACCACGTGTCCCGCATTGACCGTCAGGTGATTTCTGGTGAAGGCAACGGTCGGCAGCTAAACAACTACTCTTTCGGGATAGTACATCGAATCTTGGTAGGAAAGAACAATTTTCCTACAAATTTTTGGTGGCAGCGGTAGGACTTACGTAGATAATTAGTATCTTGCATAATAAGACTGGGGAACTGCTCCTTCAGAATAGTAGATACACCAAGTCCTGGCTGTAAAAACCATTTTGCTATAAATTTTTGGTGACAGCGGTGGGATTTACGAAGAAAATCACTATCTTACCATCACAATGGGGTTGTTCTGAAGTAATAGGCATCCCCAAATTTAAAGAACATATCAAGAAGAACGGTAAAAAGGCATTATTTACTCTATAAATAAAAAAGAAAATATCACAGCTATTACAGAGTGCAAAATTAATGCGGTATAACATTATTGAGTACTGTGTGTAAGACGTCGTCATTCGTTTGGTATTAGTAGCCTTCCTAATAGCTTCATCCATGAATGTGGCATTTCCTCTCCTTAGACACTTTTTGCTGCGCCACAAGGAGAGATTATTGGCTGCACAGTAGAAAGCACGCTCTATTTTTCAGGAATTGTTGCTCTTGGGAAGTATGATTTAAATTATTGAATTTCCTTCCTTCGTTTGCATGAAAGAACCGTCAACTTTCTTTATAGACACGAGATCTTATGACGTATCAATGATACCTTTCACGAGTATTTTATGGAGTTTTGCCGGGTTTCAAGCATCTACAAACATCATTATGAATTTTTCCTATTCAGATTGCCCTGCTATACGTGTAGGTGGTTATTGAGCTTTTGTAACTAGCTATGTTTCCACTCTTACTGGCAGCGTTAAAAAGTTTGCTTGTATGGAACTCAACGTTATAAGTTCATTATTCGACCCCGAAGTTTTCCTATTCCGGGTCTTAATCAAGGAAGCGCCGTTATTATTTGAGGCATCAGTAACCGCCTTCGTATTTGACAAATATGTAGTTTCACATCTATCATACATTCAATTGATTACATTGAGATGTTGTTATACTCTTTTTAATTCATCACGAAAGGTTGCCCAGTCCTTGTATCTACGATTCAGGTATGGCCTTATCATGTTCATGAACTCACCTACGCTAAAGAGGTTGTATCTAAGGCCGGAGCCCGACGGTTCCTCTGAGACTAGTTAGTTACTCACTTAACATCTTATTCTTCCTTTATACCAAAAATGCACGAGGAATCAAGCTTTCGAAGCACAAAGTTCTGCTGCAAGTTTGCTGAACATACGCAGATAAGTATGCGATACAAGCAGCTCTCCTCGATCCGATTTTTGGTGATCTTCAATTAAACGTTAAATTTCCTGTTTGTACCGTTCTACAAAAGAGCATCCGCAAGTATCTGGCCCACAAGTTGCAGTATGTACAGCTGTCTTCTGTGACATAGCACGGCAACAGTTACTCTCCAGCGAACTCTGTTTTGTGCGACAGCTCTCAGCTCTGTCCAGGATCTCCCAGCTGTTGCGGCCTCTGCTGATAAGGTTCTCCTCCATGTTGTTCGTTGCGGGTTCCAGTCAGTTGTAATGTACTCCATGCAGATGCTGAAGAAATCTTTGGAGTTTTACTATTCTTTCATTATGCTCATCCCCCACAAAATCCCAGCCAAGACACTGCGAAGTTCCACTGTAGATTCGATATCAGCGCAAAAGCTCATCCAAGACACAAACCCAACACAGCGAAATTCAATCAAATCCACCACTCACGGTGTTATTTTTCTATATTTAACTTACACCAAACCATTAGTTTCTTATTTGTATGATTGCGAACTTCCCATGCTAAAAGTCAAAAGAAGAAACATAAAAGTCTTAACCGAAGCGAAATCTATAAATAAAGTTTCTTGTCCAAAAAAGTTGTTGGCTTCTGAAGCATGATTCCTCGTATATTGTGGACAGCGTTATTACCGTCAATGAGCGTCATAGCAGTCACTTTCTTATGTACAAACTAAATAACTTGGACAGAATCTTAAATATAAAGAAAAAATACGTAATAAAGTCATTGTTCACGACACGTTACTTGTATATTTGTATTGAAACTTTGTATTTTTATTGAAACTTTGTATTATTTCAATTGGAAGAACCCTAATCCTCCACATTTCTGCAACACTGGGTTCTCTCAGAAGCCCCATTCAGTTCTAATCCCAAATCCTCTGAAAAATACCAGACCATGTTAAAGATCTCTAAATTATAAAATTTATTTACTTTATTTGCAGTCATGACAGACAGACACCCTCTCACTCATTACGATGCAATATCTTAGTACAGTAAATTCGAAAATTCTTACCATAAACCCCGCAAGAAAATTTCCGAAAAAGTTTCTTTCTGCATTACAAAATCCCGTAATAAGCACTTTTCCACAGTCTGATGACACCGAAATTGGTTAGTTGGAGCAAACAACAGAAGCATTTCCTCCGATTAAATATTGTACATCCATTTTATTTAGCATTGACGGTCTGGCAGCGTTCCAGCGCCCAAGTAATAAAACTTAAAAAATATTTCGAAAATCAAAGCAATGACTTTTCGCCGTTTCCTGTGTTTTCCTTGGAATTTACGAATATCGAGGAAGCTTCCAGCTGGTGTTGATTTTTTCGGTGTTCTCCTTTTTTATGACAAATACTCCTTCCGGTTCGCGAAAAGTGTACAGGAATGTATAAGTTGCAGACAGCACAATGGAGTACGAGATTGCCGGGTGGGGGTGCACGGGGGTGGCATTAAAATGGGGCTGCTCCGCCAGCTCTCTCCCTGCACTCGCACTAAAAATCCTGTATGCACTGCATGAGAGCACGGTGGGTTGCCAAACAAGGAATAATTTTCCCTACAACATTTGACTCGTTATTTACAGTAATGTTTTCCTGTGTTCTAGCTAACAAATGGCTTCCTTGATTTTTCCCGCAGAGTTTGGTTTGGGATTTGAAAAATTTGTGTCATTTTAGTTTTTCCTTTTATGTAATTACAAGGACTATTGGTCTGCTATGTAAGAGACCTTCTTGCTGCAAATTACTTAATTATTGTTTTAGTTTTTTTAACAACTTCATCTAATTTACTTCATTTAAATTTTTTTCGACTGGAAATGATGTAGTGAAAAGCACGAAAAAATTTGATCGCTTCAAAGATTCTAGCTGCTCTACAGCACTTCTACAGGACTTCGACACATTAAATTAAGTGCAGAGATAGTCAACCCCAGTTCACATTAAATATCCTTGTCTCCTGTTTAATACGTTAAAAGACATTGAGTTGAGATCGCTAGATCGATCATGCAAAATAAATAAGTCATTTAAAAGAATATTCCTGCTTCATAAAAAAGATAAATCGCCTTCCTGTTGTCTTCATGCTAATTTGTCAAAAGACAAACTTTGTTTCTTTCAATCATAACTTTGAACAGAACGTATCTTTTTTCCTATGCATCTAACAGGCAAATTCAAGGTATTCATGAAAACATCAAGCAGGCCTACCACGAAGTCAAAGCAATCAGTAGTGACTTAAAACCACGGACAACCCTATGCAAGGATAATAATGGCGGCATTATAGCAGAGCGCGCTGTAATCCAAACAAGATGGAATGGACATTTTGAACGACTCCTCAATGATAATACTGACAACGCGTATTCCAACGAACGCACAATGGGGCAAAATGCCAAAAATCTGGCCAAAAGACGAAAAATCGAAGTTCGATTTTCGGACTTTGTACCTGGTAAATAACTAGTAGGAGACCCCTGCCACACATTAAACCGGTTTATGGCGGTTAAGTGTCCTTTTTCTCATCGCAGGATCAGTTCAAAAGTGACCGTTGCAGCAAGTGTTTGTGTGAATTTTTAAGCCCTTGACGAAGCTGCTATTCGTTATGCGTATTATTCTACAGTGTGAAAAGTTATTAAATTAAAAAAAAATAGACCCTGCTCCTCAAGGTATGTAGAAAACATTTCTATAAGCTATATTGTTTATTTTCATATCTGTATATTAGTCCAGTCCCCAACTAGCCCAGTTGTCAGAGACTTTGACCGCCGCACAGTGGGCAAATAGCACATTTTTTGGACAAACGACAATTCCCAAGGATGGAATTAATGAAACTTAAAATTTTTTTTTTAAACTATTCGTGATAAAATTGCCTTTAATTCTATCGAGCCAGAATTTTGTAATTTGAAAATTAAAGTTGGCTAATCCAATATGGCGGACATAAATTTTGTAAGAAAATTAAATTTTTTTCAAAAGATTCTTTAATATTTTAAAAAATTGTTACTTTAGGGATTTTTTTGAAACCAAAAATTAGTTAATAATAATTAATTTCAATAATTTTAAAGAATCTTACGAAAAAAATTTAATTTTCTTTCCAAATTTATATCCGCCATATTGGATTAGCCATCTTTAATTTTCAAATTTCAAAATTCTGGCTCGATAGAATTAAAGGCAATTTTATCACGAACAGTTTAAAAAAAAATTTTAAGTTTCATTAATTCCAGGCTTGGGAATTGTCGCTTGTCCAAAAAATGAGCTATTTGCCCCACTGTGCGGCGGCACACAAAATATGATGAAGAAGAAAGACGCGCCCGGGCCGCCGCCAGTCTTTCACTTCTCTCGTCTGACGCCGGCTGTTTTGAAAATAAAAATGGCGTCGAATGAATGCTGTAAGAAAAAATGAATATTTTAAAACATAAATTTTATTCAACAGAGACAATGCTTATCATTTCAATTATTTTTACATCAAAAGTAAATGTCTAATGATGATAAATGTACAAGGATTTTTTTTTCGTTCGCCTCTATTAATATATATCTTTAATTTTATAAACATCAGTGAGAATTTTACAAATTATAACTTCCGGTCAAATTTTCTATGAGAAAAAAATTAAAAACTAATTGCTTCCTTAGAAAGCTTAGAGTCTCCTCTTTAAAATGCTTTTTTTATTTTTATTTTTGCGCACATTTTAGGCAAAAATACTTTAGTTTTTCCGCGAACGCCTCGCTAGAATATTTAAATTCAACTTTTTGGCGCGCTTAGATTTTTCGAATTTGCTTCTTATTTTTAATAATTTTTTATAATAATAAAATAATTTTTTTTATAATAAGTTATAATATAAATTTTAGTAAAATTTTCCGCTCTTTCACGTGGCGTTATTAGTTTTTAGAATGCCAAACTAAAGAACGCCAAAACTAAATTCTCGAATTTGTTTTCGATATTGTGAACTTAGCATACACTTTAGCACAGCAAAGATTTTTTTATCGTTTTCTACATCCAAAAAAAGTACCTAGGTCCCAATTTTCAGCGAGATCACATATTGTGCGAGCTTTCGGTCTAAATTTGTCTCTGACGACTGGGCTAAACCGATATTACCTCTAATTTTTTCGGAGTCGACCGATTTACTTGAAATTTTAACAATAGATAGGGAATGACTCAAAAATCAAAGTCTACCATATGCCAATGTGCGCTTTTTCTTTGGGGGTGGTTCCCACCCCAACTCGGGTGTGGAAATATTTTTGGTCAAAATAACCCCGTTAATCGATAGAGAGACTAATTTTAAGCAAAAATGTAGTACAAACTTTTTTTGTAAAATTGATATTTTTTTGGTTATAAGCGTTTGAAAAGTTGCAATTTTCATTAAAAAACCTCACGTTTTCGAACAGTTTTTGGTCAATAAGTCCAAAAATAAGCGTTTTATCAAAATTTTTGTTATGACTGAAAATAAAGCTTATAAAAAAACGAAGAAAATGGTTTTTGAATGAATGCTCTATGTATAAAACAAAGCGAGTAATGATGGATCGAAGGGGACCTATTTCAAACCAAATACTCAAAACGTTGTATTTAACGTCGAATAACGGAAAATCGATGCATTTTTCAAGGATAATTTATATTACATTTTTTAAAGTGCTTGAAAAGAGCTTTAAAATGAACACTGATAAAAGTCATTTGCATGTAAAATGAATGAGTTATGACAAAGAGAAGGTGTACCGTTCAAATTTTTTTTAAAAAAAATGATCAATAAAACTAATACCACTTCCACCCAAATTCAAATTTATCATGTTCCACGTAGGATTCACTTTATTTTAGAGATATCTATCGGATCTATATAGTTTGAGCGATTTTCAGGGTGTATTTTTCGAAATGGATACGATCAAAATGAAAAGGGGATTTTACGAATTTTACAGATTTCTGCGTTTATTTCAAAAAAACTCAAAAACTATTGAAGATACGTAAAAAACTGTTGAGTAATAAAATTTAGATTTTTCTTCAACAACAATTTTGCGAAATCTCGTTTGTTGGTTTTTTATGTATTGCTGTAGCTTAAAAACTGACGGAGACATAGTGGATTGAAGTTTGCTTTATAGTGTAAGTACCACCTTTGCTTAGCCTTTGACCCTTCACGTTTTGAAAATTAAGGGTTCTAATATAATACAATTAACACGTTTATAGCCAGTTAAATTACCTACAAAATGGTTTTTGAATGGACACTGTAGCTTGAAAATTGACCCCGCTATAGTAAAAAAACCGAACGACTTTTTTTCTAATTTTCGGAGCAAATGATTTTCGGAGCTCTTGTGAGCACAATACCGTATTTCACGTATACATACGTGCTACATTTGGTATACAGGTTTAATTTTACAACAGTACCTCCAAAATAGAAGATATTCTAGAAGCTGGAAGGTATTGCGCAATTCTTTTGTACGCAGCTGCTAAAAATGTGCAATTAAATATGTAAAATGAAAAAAATTCACGGTTTGCAGTCTTTTTCAGAGCATAGGTGAATTGAGTGTTCGGGGGTCGGTACCCCGCCAGTATATATATACATCCAAGCACACGCACGCATACACACACAAAAAAAATTTACCAAATTACTTTCTGAACTTATAGATAACTAAATTTGTGTGTCTCAAAAAGGGTAGACTTTGAAAAGGGTGGTAAGTAGAGCCTAAATCCAAAATTTCATCGAAATCGGTGGCCTCCGAAAAAAGGTAGAGATAATACCCCATTTTTACGGTTGGGGACTGGACTATTTCTGTAAGGGTAGTTTTTAGGGGTTGGAAAATTTCTTAAAAAATTATTTCAATAGTACATAGGTCTAAGAGGTGATATATAGGCCTACTATGCGTTTTTATTACTCATTTATTAAGTTTTATTAATTTTTTACGGTAAGGGGTAGTTTTTACCCCTTAAAATAAAAAGCGCACCTCGGCACAGGGTAGACTTTGAAAAGGGTGATAAGTAGAGCCTAAATCCAAAATTTCATCAAAATCGGTGGGCGCCGAAAAAAAGTAGAAGTAATACCCCATTTTTTCGGTTGGGGACTGGACTACATCTGTGGTGCTAAGGCGGAACCCGATATGTCAAAATAGTTAATTGTCGATATTGGGGCAAGTAATATTGGATTGTGCCATCGCCGTATTGTTATTTTGCCATCGCCGCATTATTATGAGTTACAGCGATTTTAGTCGAGCGTCTGGGTAAATCTTATGATATCCCGAATTATTCGCGCGGAAATCTGAAAATATCAATTATAGCTCATATCTCTCATAGGAAGCAATCTTCGAAAAACATGTAGAGACCTTTTTTGTGAAGATTTTCACGCTCTATAAGTTTGTTCTATACATTATATCGAAATTTTCAACCCCTTCCAAGTTATTGATGGAATATCAATTTTCCGAGTTTTCCCGGGAATTTTCCGAAGTTTCCCTAGGTGTTCGCGTGCAGAAAATTTTTTTTTCTTACAGTACTCGTCAAAAACTGCCAAAAATGTGCCAAAAATCATTTCTATTGGGTTTAGTGTCAGGTCCTAGTAAAATTTTGGCTACAGCGCCTGGACTAAATAGCAGTAGGTACTAGGTGTTCGTCGGAGTCCTCGTGCCTATTTCGCTTTACAAATTTTTGCTCAAAATTTTATTAAAAATGGACAGGAAGATATGAACGCAAATTTAATTTAAATCTACCACAGCAAAAATTTCAATAACTAAATTCTCGTGTGCGTGTGTTACAATAAAATTCGTTTTCCCTTCTAACAGCTCATAAAATATTTCCCATCAACCATCGCCCTCCTGTCTATTGGTAAATACCATCAGAACTGCAGAATTTCATACCCAAATCAAAAACTTGAAAATCCTTTTTAATCAGGATTTTTAACTATAACAAAAAAAACAACATCGAATTCGAAAAACCATAGTTTGTCATCCTGATAGAATTACGGGTAAAAATAGGAGCTGGATGGAAATCGTCATGTACGGCAAACAGCAAAAATTGCGAAAACAAATGATTCGATTGGAAATTATTTAGATAAGACTCGCTGTTGGCAGCTACACCAATCACCAATAAATGCCGCCGCAATCGCCGTGTACGTGCAATATACAGCAAAAGCAGTCGGAGCACACAGCATAAGCTGGAAAATTTTCAACCCATTCAGCAAACGATTTACTAAAACATTAAAAGCCCCCGGGGGGCTTTAATGGTGTATGCGCGTAATCCAACAGTAAACAAGTGTCACAGGACGAAAATCTCTAAGCATTTAAGGGATATTTTGCTCCGAGATGTGCACAGGAACGAACAATAAAGGTGCCAGCAACGACTGAAAGGTTTTACTACTGATTGCGACAAATATTAACGATGAAAGGACCAAACTGATACTTCTCCACCATTCTTTCAGCAACATTGGATATTCGGCAAGAAAGGACGACCGGGGAGGGCGGAACGGGGTATCAAGATGGAAAGGACCTACAGAGCGAAATCAATCCGAATGATGGATGAGTCTGACACAAACAAAGTGGCTCAATTATAAATAGAGGGAAAATGTCATCCATTTAAATAATTAGCTTCCACTTTTGTCTCCACAATTTTCTCCGCAATTGAGTGTAGTAAAAAGGGGCGAACCAGCGACTAATTACTGATGGGCAAGCATTAATCAAGTTCCCAACGAGTATTTCACCACCCCAAGTGTCACGGATACTTACGATCGTGAAATATTTTCTTTTTTTTTGGTTTTGTATTTTTATGTTTATGGGATTTTAGTGTGTCCTTGTAGAGTAAGGCACAAAAAAATATGTTTAGTTCTACAAGATTGAAGGACTACGCTAGTGTTGAAGACATTTACTACAAGGCAACAAGCTGCGGGATATGTCACAAACCTAACATAATTGTATCTACACGAAAAAAATAGGCCCAAAATCCCGGCTCGACAGAGGACAAATTTTTAACTTCTCTGTGAAATCATTTGTCAAATATTCATCCTGTCAGAGAAGTTGTCGTAAAGGATGAAAGCAAAATCCGGAAACTTCAAGTTTTGAACTATATCCGAGTTTTGTTTCCTATCTCTCTCTACGACTTAGCCCGCCTATGGCAGTGTATAGGGACTACCATCTAGATACTTAGTACGTTTACATTTTCTCTTGGATGAAGTCATTTACATTTGCCAACAAAATTCATGCCTAACGAAAGTTGAATCCGTCAAAAGTTTGGGTAAAGCAAAAAATAAAAAAAATAAAGGAGGAACTCCGTCAAAATCAAGACATATGACATCACAGAAGACAGAATGAGGTTGAGCACAAGGGGCTGAATTTAAAGCAGATCCCCACAGACAGGGATTCTTCACCCAAAAGTGTATACACTTTCCTAAAGGCAAGGACCAAAGTGAACATGATGAACAGGAGCTGGGATTCGTGTCTATTTCGTCAGCTACAGAAACGAAACGTCTACAGTCGAATTTCGTCAATAGCTCTCGGTTGATGCTCAATTTTCTTTCTTTGCTTGGTGCACAAACCCCCGACTGGAGATGGGGTGGGGGTGAAGACAGCTTCTCAGTTATGTTGAAATTCATGAAGTTTAATTATACATTCAAATAACGGTGATAACGATCCGAGTTTTTGTCCTTTCGATGCCATTGCGGAGTTAGATCAATAATTTTTTATCCAAGATGAAGTTTGTGATTCAAGTTTTGATCTTATCATACAATCCAAAGAATCGTTGATATATCAATTGATATACATTGAATCTTTATTCTTCCAGTTGTCTATCAGCTTGTCAGTGGCTACGATGCATTCAGGAACAGCTTGAAGTTTGATCCACTTAAGGTAAATAGCAGTTCCGGACAGATGCAACAGGCAACCATGTTGGAGTATGTGTTGAAATAATAAAAACAATTTTGAACCTAAGAAGGAATGGTATATTCTGTAACAAGTTTGGAATGATGCATATTCCGCGCAAGTGGAAGTTTGGCACCCGAGCCGAAGGGCGTGTTGCAGACTATAATTTTTCTACGCCTCTAATTAGTTTTTATTAATGTTTTGTAAAGAAAAACGTACCTAATATTACGCTAATAGGCCTACCCTAAATGGGAAGCGAAGTGAATACCATACCATTGCATATGAATGTATGAGAGTGACCAAAATGGAAGTAAAGTAGAAGTTTAATTTCTAAAAGTCATTTAGAGAAGTAACCGTGCGGTAAGAACCTCACAAGAAGAAAACAAAAGTTAAGAAAGTAAGGCTATTCACTTGCTATACTTCTTATGAACTTTTTATTTTGGTTTATATATCAATTTTGAAAGAAATTACGTCTACTTCACTTCTATTTCACTTCTGCGTTACTTTTGATTTAGGGTAGGCCTAATGTCAAAAATATAATGTAGGTATAAGGCACAGCAACATATTTTAACACTAAAGGCCCAGTTACATAGCAGCGTTGCGTTGCGTTGCGTAGCTGCTGTCAAAATTAAAACTATGTAATTTATATGGGGTTAGCTACATTGCGCGCAACGCAACGCAACGCAAAGCATGAGTTGTTCAAAGTTCAACTTTTTACGCGAGCATACGTCGGCAATTTAAAAAAGTGTCGGTTGGCTATTTAAAAAGTGTCAGTTGGAAATTTTGAAAGTGTCGTTGTACGAGGTTTCAATAAGGTAAATAACGCAACGCTAAGCTGCTATGTAACTAGGTTGCGAAAAGTCATGCTCAGCTAAGCTACGCAACGCAACGCAACGCTGCTATGTAACTGGGCCTTAAATAACATATTAGTAGGGAGTGTTCATTCATAACAATTTTATAATTTAATAATTTGCTAATAGATGCCGTCGCAAAATTTATTAAAAAAATTCTATTATTTTCTGCAATTTAATAATTGAATAGTTTATTTAAAGCAAAAATATTCTAGCGGAACATCATTGATTGTTTATTTATTGAAACAATCCTTTTTTTAATGGTTTTATTTAGCTTCACCTCGTATATTTGTTTGTTTGTTTGTTTGGTTCAAATCTTGCGACAGCTTTTTCGTCTACTTCTACTGAACCGATTCTTATGAAATTTTGCCCACACATTGAGCTCCCGTGACAATGAAATCTGACAATTTTGTACAAAAATCAAGATGGCGGTTCCAAGAGGGCCGACGAATTTTGCAATTGTGTTCCGATTGCATTGAAAATGGGTATCGGGGGGTTTGTAGGGCCACAAATGACGATTCTGTGGTCAAAATTTGAAAATTCAAAATGGCGGCGCCAATATGGCGGATGAATTTTGCCAATGTGTTCTGAATCCATTGAAAATCGGTATCGGGGGGTTTTTAGGACCACAAATGACGATTATGTGGTCAAAATTTGAAAATTCAAAATGGCGGCGCCAATATGGCGGATGAATTTTGCCAATGTGTTCTGAATCCATTGAAAATCGGTATCGGGGGGTTTTTAGGACCACAAATGACGATTCTGTGATCAAAATTTGAAAATTCAAAATGGCGGCGCCAATATGGCGGATGAATTTTCCCAATGTGTTCTGAATCCATTGAAAATCGGTATCGGGGGGTTTTAGCGCCACAAATGACGATTCTGTCAAAATTTGAAAATACAAATGGCGGATGAATTTTGCAAATGCGTCCTAAATCCATTGAAAATCGGTATTGGGGAGTTTTTATGGTTAAAAATGACGAATTTGTGGTCAAAATTTTAAAAAAATCAAAATGGGAAATAATGAATTTGTTTGGGGAAGGTCAATCGTATGCAGCATTGAGTCGCGTAAGGGCTTTGGAAGGGCTATGTATTGAGGAGCTTGATTGTCAGAAATTAACAGGTAAGAAACCGTGCAATAAAGATGCAATGAAAGAGTTGGAAAGGATGAGGAGTTTGCATAATGATACGAGCCAAAATCAAACTAAAAACTAGAAAATAAAAAAAATAGGTAAAAAAACTTTTAAGTTAAATGGTTTTATTTGAAATCATAAGCTGTACCAAAAGCTAGAAAATAATTAGAACACAAACATGGACCTTCTTGAGATTCCGAAGTCTGGTAAGAAATCATGCAATAGTAGCCGTGCTGTTTTCTTATGTCGTATGCCAAGGTACCCTTTGTGTCGCTGCGTCAACGGATTAAGTAATATTCTGGGACTTTTAACAGACTAAAATAAAAACATGGGGCGCATAAAAACCTGTATAACCACTGTATAATTAAATAAGAACGATTTGTCTAGAAGAATGTGTTGCCAAGCCCACAAATATATTTCAAATGCGCCCCATGTTTTTATTTTAGTCTGTTAAAAGTCCCAGAATATTACTTAATCCGTTGACGCAGCGACACAAAGGGTACCTTGGCATACGACATAAGAAAACAGCACGGCTACTATTGCATGATTTCTTACCAGACGTCGGAATCTCAAGAAGGTCCATGTTTGTGTTCTAATTATTTTCTAGTTTTTGGTACAGCTTATGATTTCAAATAAAACCATTTAACTTAAAAGTTTTTTTACCTATTTTTTTTTAATTAATATCTCTTTTTTTTCTGTAATAATTAATAAATAATATTCTTGGATTACGAGGAACAGATGTCGCCACAAGTAGTCATTCCATAACAAGTGATAGAATGAATATTCCACACGGGTGTGGAATGCTGCTAATTCCGTAACTAAAAGCAATATCAGAATGCCTGTATTCTAACAGAAGTGTAGAAAAAATAAGTTATGCATAGTCCAAATAACAAAAGCACAATTTATAAACATAACAACTCTTTCCTTATCTCATTTGTTTAAATAGTGGGAATATTTAAATTGTTTCAACCTTACTTTCCATTCTGTCTCGAGATAAAATCTGAATATTCACAGAAGCTGTGTTTTGGAATACGTTAAATACTGATGAGCTATCAACAATGACTGAGTATCATAATGATAAAAATATATACATAGTTTAAAAAAAAACTAAAAAATACGCTTTGATTTTAGAATGAACTAAAAAGTAAAAAATAAACGTTTTTTTAAATCCAATATGGCGGTCACTACAAAATGGTGGAAGACATATAATAGACTAAAAAATAGAAATTAAAAAATATATAGTTTAAAAAAACTAAAAAATACGCTTTGATTTTAGAATGAACTAAAAAGCAAAAAATAATTTTGAATGTAAAGTTTCTCTTGCTCCAGCCAGAATATGGAAACAACATACCTTTTGAAATGTAAAACAGCGTGGGACTCTCTTCCTATATTCTTATTTTATTAACACCGGAAATTTTTGCTGGCGGCCCACGATTTTTTACATTTCGAAAGGTAGGTTGTTTCCATATTCTGGCTGGAGCAAGAGAAACTTTACATTCAAAATTATTTTTTGCTTTTTAGTTCATTCTAAAATCAAAGCGTATTTTTTAGTTTTTTTAAACTATATATTTTTAATTTCTATTTTTTAGTCTATTATATGTCTTCCGACATTTTGTAGTGACCGCCATATTGGATTTAAAAAAACGTCACACAGTTTACTGTACTATACTCGTCGTACACTTTCATTTCATACCCAAACCAAGGGTGTTGTAAAGAAAAAGGTAAACTGCCATTTTGTGTTGACCGCCATTTTGAATTTGGAATCACGCCACACAGTTAATAGTATTCTAATTGTCACACCCTTTCATTTGAAACCCATACCGAGGGTGTTGTAAAGAACCGGTGTACTGGCTTTGCTAATGGCACCCTTTATGATCACCAAGATAATTGCCCGTTTTCTTCGTCCTATACAATTATCCCCAATTTTACTCACTTTAGTTTAAAAAAGTGTGAGCGTACCGTGCTTCGTTTGGACTATTTCGTTGGAAAATTAGAATTTTTCCTCAGGAGTACCGTGCCTGTTTCATACTAAGTGCGGGCGAGTCTTATTTTTACTCGGGTCCAAAATGAAGCTCTATCTCATTTCTAATAAAATGCTCAGCCACCTTTCCTCTATCTCAGTGAACGCCGTGAATCGACGTCAATCTACCAACGCCAACATCTGGCCCCACTTACACCCAAACCTCTAACCCGTACTATTCTTTTCTATCCTTCAAATCAAGTTAACTACTAGATATTGCAGCATGACCTAAATGGCATGACCAATTTGTTCTCAAGATCAAAAAGAAAATCTTTTAATAAAAAAAGTGCTTCATTGACAAAACGCATCCAGATATGACGGCGCAAATGTAAAACGGATAATTGGATTAGTGTGACCCGGAACTCATTTCAGATTAGAGAGAGCTCCTTCTTTATTAGCAGCCAGAATGAATCCGATTTCATTATTAAAAAATCTCAATCACAAAAGGAATCAATTACACGAAATCTTGTTTGTAAAATTTCATTGAATACATCCAATATTTCCGTACCCACAAATCCACACCGATCTAAGGTTAGATTTTGACAATAAAAGTCACAAGTGGCACTTAGCCGTTATTTGACTGGGACGAATCCGTCCAAATCGACAGAACTACACCATGAAAAGTGATTTTACGGATACCCTTTCTAAATCCCAGAAGGCATTATGACAAGCCTCTCAACTACAAGTCATGGCGGCTAAAGCCAGCCAGGGAAAAAACTCTCACCCAAAACAACTTTATCCGCTTGCAAAGTATATTGAAAGCCGTTTAGACGCCTTCGTGTCAAATAGTTTTTTTTTCTGTTGCTTTCTTTTTCTTCTTTTGTACTTTTTAGCTTTTCCAGAATATGTCACCCCATTCATCTCTCTTCGTCCTTTGAGTCCTGTGTATACGCGAGACTCTATTCCTGAAAGTGGGACTGCTGTGCATGTGGAATGCCACCAAAAAGAACGTATAACTTTCAAAGTGTATCTAGCATGTGAAATGTCAGAGTCCTTACAGTTTGGCTATGCAGGTAAAGCCGTCTTCCTGTCGTTTTCTGGGTGGTTGCAGTTGCACCAGATCAGGTGCACGAAATGCTAAAATTTTCTAGTTTTCGGGATATTTATGGAGACGGGAATCGTTATGTTTTTATGTGCTGTTATCAGCCAGCAAAATTTAAGTTTTAACTTAACGGTTTTATTATTGCCATATGCTGGGTGTGTACTTTTTGATTATGGAAGGAGTGAAATATTGCTGTTAATAAGCACAACAATTTCAAAATATCCCAAAAAGCCATTTCGACCGTGTTCCATTTGTACAATAATAATTTATAGGCTTATTTTGGAGCTTATCTCCTTCACAATTGCTGCCAAAATAATTTCGAGTTTAATAGTCGTCTCTTAAAAAAAAATAACGGAATACACATAGGTACACCAACCAATTTGGCTGGTGGTTAATCTCGGCTATAATCGGACTTAAATGTCGAAAATCTTATCTCTAATAAATTTTCAGTAATTCTCCGCCATTTTTTTGTGTATATGTGAAGAAGGCTGTACTGGGAAGTAAAAAAAAGGCAGCCACAAAACAGGAAACAACAAGATATTAGCTGCATTTAGCATGGCGAGTGCCACAAGGATCTAATAATTGCCTTAAGCTCGTATATACAGTGTGGATGTGTTGGGAGACATGTTCGCTTCCAACTTTGTGGATATCAACTTCATCTGTTTGCCATATGTAAAGAGGGGATTTTGGCTCAAACATGGCATTAAAATTATTGTGGCTTGACTCCCGGATAACCACGACAGGATGTGGCCAGATTCCAAGTCGAGGTGGTAAATGTCCTGACGTCCGCCAGTCCGAGGGCAGGGGCGGAGAAGGGCCAGCAGTACTTAGCGCGCCACTGAATAAGCCACCAAAAATCTGGTTCTGGTTTTTGTTCTTAAGCTCATCACAGAAAATACCGTAATTGCTATGCGGTTGCTCCCCTTTTTGTCATTTAGAACCTTTCCACATAGCCCATTCTCACTCTCTCCTTAAAGTAAGGATCATGGTTTCTGCACGCAGTCATCCCTCTGCCGCCCAGTGTTCCCTCCCACACGGGGCATCCTACCCATAGCACAAACGGAATCCGTTGGATGTTGTTAATTTATTTTGGCATCCGCTTAGCTCGAATGAGAATAATCAAAGCTACAATTCCACTAAGCTATATCTCAGACTGGCAACCAGTGATTCTGCTCCTTCTGCGGTGTCCTTAGAACGGCGGGTGGGCATACCCGGGGTGAGTCCTAGAAAACCTGCATGGGTAACGGGCAAACGAATAAAGTGATTCTAGATAAAACGCTCATCCTGCCAGAAGGACGGGAAAAGGATGCTCGCCAAACATTCCGCTACAAATGACTTTTAACTAATTGAGATTAGGCGACGGGATGGGATAATGATTTTAGCTCTTAGACACCCGACATCAAGGACAATTAAACGAAACAATAAGAGACACAGCCGCCACCGGAGAAGGGTTGAAACACAACACCACCGCTCCTTCGCCAACTGCTTTCGGGTGTGTTTTTTACTCAGTTTTGCTCAGTTTCGTTTTGTCTTTACTCCGGTTTTTTTTTTGTTTGTAATCCTTACGCTTCAAAGGAAACCGTAATTTTGCCAATTCTATGCTCCTGCTCTCATGTTAGTTAGTTGGGAATTCTGGTATCTATCACATTAGCAGTTAACTGTGTGCCGCCGCCGTTATCAGAACTGTAATTGGAGCTCTTCGCGTGAGAGAGAACATTCATAATGGACTTCTTATCACAGCCAAAAGGATTAAATTGAAAATAAATTTTACATCTGCAGTTCAACTAACTGAGGATTAATGCGCAAAGCAAATAGATAAGAAAAGGGATTATGTGGTAAGATTTTAAAAATGGTAATTATGGCCACCGAACCTTGAGTTAGTTTTCAGTTTGCTTTATGTGCCTACAGTTGAGTTTTCTTCTCTTTTAATTAAAAGTTAATGTAGTTTGAAAGTTTTACTTTTCGCTTGTAGTTAGAGCCAAGGATAGGGCAACAAACTGTTAAACTTGAAGACGTTCTGAAAAGGACCGAGCTCTGACAAAAATAAATTACAAAGAAGTCGATTGCGGTAAATGTTTATAAAACCGCTTTTTTTATTGAAAGTATGATCCATTATCAGAATATCATTCAAATATCAATCCCGACTGCAGGCATCAATTCGAATATCAAAATTTTCAATAACTTTTCGACATGTTGGTGGAGTTATTTCACGAATTGCATTCCTGTCCATGGTTGAAATTGTACTACCTTCTACTAAAACAAAATGGCTGATGCCATTTGAAAAGACTTCACGTGTAATAATACAGTGCTGACATCTAGACGTCACATTTGGATGTAAAGAATTGTGGTTAATGTTTCCAAATTTCATAAAAAGACTCTTTTGAAACTGTTGTCAATTTTTAGTTTATATTTAAGTCTTTCTAAATAAATTTATCCAGAGAAAAAATAACTTAAAGGATATAGCATAAAATATAATTTAAAGCGCAAATCAGAATTTGTTAAAATCTAATTAACTTTTGTCAACATTAGTCAAGACGAAGATTTGGTTTCTAACTGAGTAGGATCAGTTTTTAATTAACGCTTTAGTTAAGAAAAAAATAGTAGGAATTCTATGAATGTAAAAGAAATCGAATTTGGATGAAATTGGACCCATAGAAGATGTAAAAAAAATTAAAAAAGTGCCGAAAACGGGGTTTCAATAAAAAGCTTAAAAGCAAAAATCTCAAAACGGAAAAGCTTTCAATAAAAAGCTCAAAAACGAAAAGATTTTCACCGAAAAGTTCGAAAGCAATAATCTTTTTATTAAAAAGCACAAAAACAAGAAGCTTTTCAGTAAAAAGCTCAAAAACAAATCTCTTTTCAAGAAAAAGCACAAAAAAAGAAGGTTTTCAATAAAAAAGCTCAATAATAAAAAGCTTTTCAATTAATTACACAAAAACAAAAAGAAAACTTTTCAAGAAAAAGCTCAAAAACAAAAAAACTCAATAACAAAAACCTTTTCAATAAAAAACAACAAAAAATGGCTTTTCAATAAAAAAAACTCAAAAATGAAAAGCTTTTCAAGAAAAAAGAAGAAGTATTCATAGCTCAAAAACATAATTTTCAAGAAAAAGGTCAAAAACTAAAATCTCAATAAGGAAAGACTTTCCAATAAAAAGCTGAAGAACCAAAAGCTTTTCAATAAAAAGATCAAAAAAGAAAGCTCAAATAGAAAAGTTTTCAAGAAAAAGCTCAATAACATAGTCTTCAAGAAAAACCTCGGAAAGAATTACCGCTCTTTTTTGTTAATGGAAGATTCTTCTTAAATAGGTCTGGGGCCTCGGAATGGAAGATTAACAAAAGGCATTGTTTTTAGTTTTCACTAAGCTGTTGGATGAATCATAGGCATTTTCGATAGGGAGCTGAACCTTAGTTCGGTCACGTCGCTGATACTTTCAGCCCGCTTCAAACAACGACTGCTAGCAACTTTATCCAGAGAAGCCCAAGGTGACGAAACTGGCAAAGGTCAACTATGCTCACCTCCCGCAAACATATTTCTTTAATAGGCCCTTGAAAGGAATCAGTTTCATAAGAACTCTTATTACATGCGTACCATCATATACGCGTTATACTGGTAGAGGTGCAGGTTACTGGAGCTTTGCGGATCTGCCCACAGCTGTCATGGAGGCCACGGGTCCGACCGTAGGGGAGGAGCTCTGAGTGGGAGGAACACATTCTTCCGGGGTTCAAGATACCTCCACTGGCTCACTGATGGGTCAAAAGTGGAACATAGTACTAGTGGCTAGTGTCGCAAGACAGAACTCCAAAGTCTCAATTGCAATGGGTATGTGGACCTGTGTTTTCCAGACTGAATTACACGCCATTGAGACTTGTACTAGGTTCATCCTTAAATAAGATTTGAATGGTGCCAACATTACAATTTTTCGAACAGACAAGCAGAGTACCAAGAGTACCTTAATTCTCGTCATAGAAGTTTTCCCCCAAAATAGTTGCAGGGTGCTTTACGAGCACGGCCTGGAGAAATTGGGTCTCGCCCTGCTAGTTCCTCAGACACTGGGATATCAACGACTATGAGGCTGCAGACAAGCTTGCAAGGGAGGGATCTAATACCCTGGTCCCTGGGTTAAGGGACTGAACCTAACCTATTGGGAATGGGTCCCAAGTGTTAGACAGGCTAAAGAGTTAATAGAACCTGGCGACCATAGGCTGTTAGTGAGATATCTGACTATGTTGGGCTACGGTACCACCTCCACAACCTAGGACTGTTTCAGGAGACAGATTGCCGACTTTGTGTGGAAGGCAACGAGACTTGTACACATGTTCTCTGTGAATCTCCTGCTCTGATCTGGCTTAGAAAAAGAACGATTATCAAAGAACTTCTGAGTCTCGTTCAGGTTCGGTCCTCTTGCTTTCGTGCTTAAGCCCGACGGGTTTTTCCGTGCATAATATTCCTAAATTGGCAGCGGTGCACACCATATAGATTACCCGGTCTTAAAAGATGCATTTTCTTCTAAGCTTGGTGGCGGCAGCCCAAAATCTACCAGATATTGAAACCTCAAATTCTTCAGTAAGCTCGCAATTTAGCAATTATTCATGAAAGTGATTTTTCCTTCGGTCAACGATATCATTGAGATCAGCAATCAGATTGTCCTCTTTCCCCTTGCAGTATGTGATATGTGGTGTAAACTGCGTCATAGCATGGATACTTCGGCAGAACTCCCGCATCTAATATGGTCTTCGTTTTCTGTTCTGTTCTAGTATAGATAGCAGTTTACTCTCCCAGGAATTTTTCCGTTTCTGAACGCTTATTTTTTCCTTCTCCGAGCTGTTTATACTTCTCTTTGCGCCCAGTATTCTATGAGACTACTATGCAATACTTTTCCTGCAATACAAACCCAAGCCGTTTGGTTTACCTCCACACCATCCAATTCTCCTTTTCGCTCATACAACATTCCAGAAGCTCGCAGAGCCCTAATCTATACTATCCTCTTCTATTCTTCAAACTTATCTTACTACTAGACATCGTACCATGACCTGAATGACACGATAGGCTGATAGTACCATCCGTGATACCTAAGCTTGGGTTTTTCACAAAAAAAAATTGACGCTTGTTTTTAATCAAGAATTCCCGATTGTTTCATCAAATTCCGGTCGTACACTGTGAAATAACAATTCGCATTTAACAATTTCTAAAACATCATTTATGATCCTTCCCAGATTGAAAAATAAAAAAAAAACCGTTTTATTACTTGCGTGCACAAAACCACAATGCAGAGGAATTTAAAAACTCCTTAAAAACGAAGTCCAAGCAGAAACTTAAACTTGAAGCAAAAGTAAAAAAATTAAGCCATCCATCTTTTGTTATAGCAAAATAAGAGAAAGCTCCTCGTAGCCTGGTTGATGTACTCAATGCATAGCCAGGGACTCCAATACTCACATATGTATGCACACAGAATATGTAATATATGAAAGGTAAAAGGACGTTCCAGAAGGAATTTTTACTACCTCTCTCTAGAGCACTTTTATGCTTGCACATACGAGTGTAGTACGCAAAGAAAGATACTGTTGGCTTGTCCGGGAAGATCCTTTAAGGTCTTATCATCTTTAAGCTATCTAGTCGTCCATGAGTGAATAGATGTCATTCGGAAAGGAGGAAAATAAGTTCTATTAAAAAAAAAAGAAGAAATTTTTGCAAGTTTGAAAGGAAATTTTTCAAGCGATAAAGAGACTCCTTACGTTTCGTATTTGCATTCGATCGTTGGTCTTGTCATCGCTAGTGCACCTGTAGTGGTTGTGTCTACGGTCAGAAGGAGCTATAAGACCGAACGCTAAAATCTTTCATCAAAAAGCTGCTCAAGAAACGTTGACTGTTTTTTCTGTGTGCGTTTTGTATCCAAAGCAATTCCTCTATTTGTTCATCATTAAAGTCTTTTCCTATTTCCCATTGGCTACCTTCGGGTAAAAAATGTTCCAATTACCACCGATGTGAGTAATGGCTACATACCAAAGCTTCTCCCAGCACCATGGATGGGCAAATCGGGGTGGACATTTCAAGTTTAATATTTATTGTTGCATTGGTAAGAGCCGACTTCTATGGCTAATGGCAGACATGATGAGAAAATACAGTTTGAATTTATGATTGTGAAACTCAATATTACCGGTGAAAGGGGATTAACAGCATCGTATATCGTCGTGGTGGTATACGGACATTAATAAGATTTGATATTACTCCGG
This sequence comes from Thereva nobilitata, assembly GCA_963855945.1. Classification (NCBI taxonomy): domain Eukaryota; kingdom Metazoa; phylum Arthropoda; class Insecta; order Diptera; family Therevidae; genus Thereva; species Thereva nobilitata. The sequence continues at coordinate 43,648,434 of OY979696.1, read as the reverse complement.
TCATGCTTGAATCACGTCCAGCAGATGAGATAGTTATGAGATAAACTTGGTAACCAATATCAATCTATTTTGTGCCTCTTGTTATACGTATAGTCTCCTCAAAATTTTGGAATTTAATGAAGATGTTTGATGGAGCAAGCCTTGGACTACCTGGAAGATACTTTGAATTCAATTCAGAGAGAGATTAATGCCCTGATGACCTATTAGCTCCATCTGTAAATTAAACTTAAGCAGCTTAAATTTAAGTCTTACTTTAGGATCTTATAATGCCAAAGATTGACATCGTCTGAGCTTCTTAAATTGATAAAAAGAACGTTTTCAAAGTCAATGAGTGGTGGACTTTTTTATTAGTCTGTCTCAGTGGAACTAGAGATTTAATTTCAATAGAAAAAACTTGAAATATTTGAAAAGCTGAATTTTAAAATTTCAGGTAGATTGTTTGCATAGTGGAATTTATTTATTTTACAAGACATTTTCCATGGAGAGCTCATTGACACATTAAAGAAGATTTGAGCGGATTAGTCGGTATGAATTATGCAAGTTTTTGAATAGATACAGCAAGCAAAACGACTAGGGCAGGATGGAGCTCAAAGATGATGAGTGCCCAAGAAGACGGTCAGCCTTAACCAATGTATGGGGATCGACAAAGCCAGAAATTCGAACATCTCTTCTGGCACAGTTCATATTGGTGTTGCGTCTAAAACGCATGGACCAAAAAGCGGAGTTATCTGTTTTGTTTTTTAATGTGTTCTAGGCAAAGCCTGAAAAAAATCACTCTTTAATTGGGGGTAAGGCATGGATTTATCCATGAATCAATAGAGTTATTGCCAGGAGAAGTGAATACATATATCAGAGAGGTCTTCTTGTTCTTCTTTTACAGGGTCCAAAAATACGTACAGCATCTTAGAGTTCTAACGTTAGGCTCATCGACATCTACTCGATCACCCACATCATCGACATCTACTCGATCATCACCCCTGTTTTCTTCTATCCTTTAAACTAAGCTTACTACCAGACATTACACCATGACCTTATCGGCACTGGTAGTTCAAGGGCGACCGTTAGTTCAAGGCCTGATTCCTAAGCTTAATTTTTTCACATATAAAAAATTAGCCAAGTACATCAGAATCGTAGGCTAGACCACTTAATGCCTCGTTCAGAATGTCAGAGAGCAAATTTTACAGTTCACATTTTAAAAGTGAAATTTTCGAATTAGTCCGGGGAAATTAGCAAAAAAAAACGCACAAAAGGAGACAAAATTCGGAAATGGCTGAAAATTGGTCCACAGCCACCTTCGGACTTTTTAAGAAAACAATTTCGGAATCACAAAAAAAACCAAATGGCCGCCGGAAATATAGCGGTTTTTCGGTGTTTTCCTCGTATCTCGGTTTCTATAAGTCGAACAACCCCGTACAAAGGCCCTAAAAGGTGGACAATGAAATTCTCTACAACTTCAGTCCTTACAAAGATGTTGACCCGATTAACCCTTTCAAAGTTATTCAAGGTCAAAGTTTCCAAAAATCACTTTTTGGCAAAAACATCACTCAAAACCTGGTTTTTTCGACAAAAATTTTAAAAAGTCAATACGAAACGTTATTGCCTACAAAAAAGCCTTCTGTTATTTTTTCGAAAACTTACCCTTTCGAAGTTATTCAAGGTCAAAGTTTCAAAAAATCATTTTTTGGTCAAAAAATGACTCAGAAACTGATTATTGAAAAATTTTTTTTGTTCTATTTATACCAAAGATTATTGCCTACCCTAATAACACCTTTGCCATTTTTTGGAAAACTTATCGAAAAATTTTGCAAAAATCAATAGTGATTTTTTGGCCGAAAAGTGATTTTTGGAAAATTTGACATTGAATAACTTCGAAAGGGTTAACTTTTCGAAAAAATGACACAAGGCTTTTTTGTAGGCAATAACGTTTCGTATTGATTGATCTAAAAAAATTTCCGAAAAAACCAGTTTTTGAGTGATGTTTTCGTCAAAAAGTGATTTTTGGTAGCTTTGACCTTGAATAACTTTGAAAGGGTTAATCGGGTCAACATCTTTGTAAGAACTAAAGTTGTAGAGAATTTCATTGTCAACATTTAGGGCCTCTGTACGGGGTTGTACGACCTATAGAAACCGAGATACAAGAAAAACACCGGAAAACCGCTATATTCCCGGCGGCCATTTTGTTTTTTTTGTGATTCCGAAATTGTTTTCTTAAAAGTCCCTAGGAAGCTGTGGACCAATTTTCAGCCATTTCCGAATTTTGTCTCCTTTAAATGCTAATTTCCCCGGACTAAATATAATTTAGTAAATTTCAATAAAAGGTCCTAAATTAAAAAAAACTGACAGAAGGAACTGACAATAGAATTGTCGACCTTGGCGAAAACTTTTGCGTGAAGAGAGTTTCTTTAATTTTTAATTTTTAACAAATTTAGCTTTGGTGAAGTGAAATTAAATTTAACTCTTTCGAAAAAAAATGTAAGGTTCTGGCATTTAATGACAATACAAGAATTCTGCTTGTTCAATAGTGCGACAATCAGATGTCACTAGTTAGTTTCAAATTTTCGAAATAAAAATCAAGTTCAGCCTTTATGTTGAAGTTGAACCAAAAACTTTCACGTAACAGCTCTAATTGGAAAATTAGATGTAAATACAAAATTAGGCAGTGGAGTGAGTGAGTCGAAATACCAAATAATTTCACTTTGACATTCTGAACGCGCCATAATAACGAGCTCAGCACATTTTTCACTTCGGCTAGTCCGTTCGCAGCAAAGTCACACCAAACAACGAGAGCCTGCTTCTCGCTATCCCACGAGAGTGACAGGGAACGTGAAAATTCGAAATCGCATTCACGAGGAAAAATACACAGACTAGGTTCCTTGACCTTTCTAGACAGATTGCTTGACAGATTTAGCCGGATTGTAATCAGAGCGCCGTGGTTAGATATAAATGTTATATTGGCATTCTTCTAAATATATACAGGCCTATTCTGAACTCCGCTGGAATCGATTCCGCTGCAATTTTCTTACAATTCTTACCAATGTAAGAAAATTCCAGCGGATTTCAGAATAGGCCTGATAGTGTAATACCACATGCTAACGAAGAGAAAATTTTTTTGCAGAGTAAGGGATTCATTAGGTCGCAGCGATCCTCCATCAATGTAGGATAGATGCCATCTGCACCATGGGACTTTTAAGGCCATTTTACACAGCTCTGGAGCTCTTTTATCGCACAGAAATTTGTATGCTGATGCACGAAAATTTCCACTTTGCGTTTGGGATGTAAATGGCCCCTTATGGCTTAAGCGACCTATTCGCTTCCCGCTTAATAACTGCTTGCATGAACGTGTTCACTCAGTTTTTGCCGCGCACAAACTAGGACTATTAGCTGTCCAGGGGAAACCGCACTCTCTTTGGCATACATAGGTAGATCGCTATACCTGGCAAGTGTGCTTGAAGTAATGTTCTCAATGCAACAAGTAATGCTTCTTCATTAGATGGTGTCGATCTTTTTTTAGAACCGAGATCTCCCAAAGTGCCTTTCACAAGTGCTTAATGGATTTTTTCCGAGTATTGAACATCTTCTATTCTCTGGCAAAATAGCCTTCAGCTGTCAGCTTTTACCTTCTAGTTGTCCTGGTATATATGAATATTTAGCAGGCTTTGGTACTCTACCAGTTGCTACACCTTTTAATCTGGAAACAGATACAAGCGTGAATGCGTTGCATACAATGACAGATGTCAATGTGTATTCAAATGCGAAAGGTCAAGGTTTTCAAAAAAAATTACAAGAGGGGTATTTTGTAGGCAATAATGTTTCGTATTGACTGATCAAAGTTTTTGAGTGATTTTTTGGCCAAAAAGTGATATCTCCGGCGGCCATGTTTTTTTTTTGTGATTCCAAAATTGTTTTTTTGAAAAGTCCCAAGAAAGCTTTGGACCAATTTTCAGCCATTTTGGAATTTCGTCTCCTTTCGTGCGTTGTTTTTTGCTAATTTCCCCGGACTAGCACACAATGAGTTTGTATTGCATGGCTTTACTCATTATTCTGATGACACTTTTAAACTGGTATGGGCTTTAAAAGCAGGGCAAACTCTGTAATAATTGATTTAAAGAATTTTAAAGGATTTGCAATTTAAATACAGATAATTCCATATATATTTTTTTCTAAAATCCCACTCACATCCGATAATAACATTCTAAGCAAGGTTTCCTGTGTTGGCAAAATATCCAAAATCCTCATTGATTTATTGACGTTAGAACTCCTAAATCAAGCGTTTCTCCTGCAGCTGCATTATAGTGCACACCGGCAGGTCACATTACCTACGCCAAGAAAAATCCCAATTTCGGGGGATGAAATTTATGCACAGGATTTCCATAAGTCTCGATTGCCACTCGCATTGGCTGCTGAAAGGTCCTCAGAGTAGTGTAACCGTCCAGGAGTGAATTTAGTGCCTGCCTACGGATGTTAATTATTACCCCATAATAAACACGGATAATTTGGTTTATTTGCGTTTATTAATTATTAATTAATTAATTAATAAATAATGTGCGGGAAAACGTTGGCACCCATTAAATCGCAACACTCCAATAGTTACCAAAGTAGAGATGCCTAGGCTCGAGCTGTGGATGGTGTTTGTTGGGTGGGTGAAAATTTATGGTGTATTGCCAGTTTGTAAACAGGACGCATGTACTGGGGAGGCCGACGTAACCGCAGAAGGATATTAGTCGAACAGAGAGCAGCAATTTCGGCAGATCCAGTTTTGGAGGCTGTGTCGCAGCCATAGTGAGCTGGTTTCCCTGTCCTTTTAATAGATCTAGATCCTTTTTGGTATCCTGTGATTCACCCATTTGTTACCGGGGACGACGACTACGACGACTATGTGAATTCCTCGCCTCGCCGCACTCCTTTTTGTTTAAGGACATTTTACCACTGGCAAAGTGAAGGATCAACTTTATCGCCAGCATTGAGGGAGGAGTGTAGGCTCATTTTAAGTGTTAATTAGATCACGTTGCACATTTATCGTTAGCTGTTAAACTCCTTTTATGTAGAATACGAACCCCGGTTAGTACTTGAAATGCCACTACCGTTGGGCTGACTTTAATGTTGACTGTAACAATACATTGTAGTCCTTCGTAAAGACGAGATATCCGCTCGCGGTCGTTGTAAGGTGAATGGGCCTCAAGTCGTCAGTAGTTTATCTTTTCGGGAAGATATTGATTGGGATTAACTTTTTGGATTATACGAGGATAACATTACGTTTATTACCTGGCTTTAAACATGTTATCTTTATGGTCCTACTTGACTTTAGGATACATTAAGGTATTTTTTTTCTTCTTTTTTTTTGTTACGAAGTAAGTTGTTATGTTTTTTCTGTGGGTTAAAAGAAAGGAAAGCGAAATGTACCATGGATAAGCCTAAATTAAGCACATATTAAAATTTAATTTAAACACCTTAAATCTAATCTGTTTCGTAATAGGCAACGGTTTGAAGTTTATATTTTCCTAAGTGAAGCCATTGAAGCTTTGTTAGTTCTCATAGTTAATCAGCACAAGTTATTTTCGTCGGAGCTTCCATTTCATCGCTATAAAATATTTTTCGGCAAAAGAGTGTGTACAGGCCTTTAAGATTGAAGGCCCAAACAGATTGTATGGGAAGCTCTCTGGCGGACGGACGCCGCCACCTCCGACGGGCCAATCTGTTTGGGCCTTCAGATTGAGATCATGCGTTAGGTGGAATGCATTGCTTTCACATACTCCCGATTTCGTCCAGTGTAACGATCATTGGCACGTTACCGATCCTACAGACTATGGTTATTATCAAATTACAAGAGAAGGATCACTAAAGTCTGTCATACGAGGGCTGTTCAAAAATTAAGGTGAATTTTCAAATTTCGCGGGTTACGTACATTCGATTCACTAGTTTACAAATAAAGTCAATTTTAACATCAAAATTTGCTACTATCTTCAACAGCAAATGTCGTAACACAAAAATTGTCCGTTAAAAAACAGTTTTTTCATTAGGTTCATTTTTCGTGTAAACTAGTGTATCGATTTTTTTATTTTGTTAATGTTGGTATACATGCCCCTGAAATATGGTAAAATACTCAGCTGTATTCATTGTTTACTTTGTCTGTGGCAGCCGCTAGGATTAGACGTGTTTTGCGTATTCGACGATTTTTTGCTGTCTAAAAACATGGATCAAAGAATTTGCATAAAATTTTGTATCAAAAAAGGAATTATGTGCGCTAAAACTCTTGAAATGTTGACAATGGCATACGGTGAATGTACTCTAAGTCAAAAAAATGTGTATAAGTGGCACAAGCTGTTTCCAGAAGGCCAAGAAGATGTCAATGACGAACCTCGCCTTGGTCGCCCAGCACATCAACAACCGATGAAAATGTTGAGAAAGTGAAGAAAATTGTTATGGAGAATCGTCGAATCACTATTAGAGAAGTTGCTAAGGTTGTCGGCATATCGGTTGGCTCATGCCATGCAATTTTTTCGGAAATTTTAGCTAAGAAGCTTGTGGCAGCGAAATACGTTCCAAAATTGCTGAACTTTGACCAAAAAAAACCGTCGCACGAGCATCGTTCAGGAATTGTTGAATGACGTCAACGACGATCCAGATTTGCTTAAGAGGGTCATAACTTGTGACGAATCATGGGTGTATGGTTAAGACATCGAAACTGCATTTTTTACACAAAATTTAATGCAAATTCTTTGATCCAGCAAAAAATCGCCGAGCACGCAAAACACGTCCAACCTCAGCGGCTGCCACAGACAAAGAAAGCAATGAATACAGCTGAATATTTTATCATACTTCAGGGGCATGTATACCAACATAACAAAATAAAAAAATCGATAATCCAATGTACGTAGCCCGAGAAATTTGAAAATTCACCTTAGTTTTTGAACAGACCTCGTATATTGACTTATTTGTACCGTTTTGATTTTTATAACAAAGTGCTTTTATAAGCGCTTTAGGACTTGGAATGGGCCTTTGTAAAGGGGCTCTAATCGCGTCTTTCAGATCTGTAGAAATAGAAAACATCCTTTTGCGCTTATTGCCGAGAATGGGTTAAAAGGTTCTGCTCGTGAGTCCAGGGAGCAAAAGTAATATCATAATGCGAATGGGCTGCCATATTAGGTCTGTTTATTAGTCAGTCCTAAAATGATCTAGATCATCCCAGAACAGAAAAGTACAGGTTTTGTCGTTCATTAGTTTTAAAACTTGTTATTTTTTGACCGAAAGTGTTCTAGTTTGGTGTTCATTAAGTTGTTCTAAAGTGTTCTAAGTTTTATTTTTTTGCTATAGATTTTTTGCAGAACATTTTTGGACAAGATTTTGTTGTTGTTGTTTTTTCTTAGTTTTGACAGATGTGTATATTAAAATTATGAGAACAGAAAATGTAGAACAAAAAAGTACCAAAAAGCGTTCATTTGATTTTCTGCTCTTAGTTGTTCTAAATTGTTTGACGTTTAATTGCTTGCTGTTCTATTCTGTTCTAGTCTGTCCTTTTCTAAAAACTAATAAACAGACCTTTTGTTAGAAATGAAAAAAGCTGGGATCTGTTTTAACTGAACGTTAATTTAAAGGTGTACAATGATGACATTAAGTTGAAAAATGATATCGATCAAATAAGGTGTGCTCGGTTACTCCGTCCTGCTGAATCCAACAATGCTCGAGAATTCAGCAACTTACGGAAAAAAATTTGTTTAACATCTGTCTGTAGCGCTCACCAGTCGGTGCCGTCCTCAAAAAAATAAAGACAAATCATTTTTCACTGCAAATGCCACACCAAACAGTCACTTTGAGAGGATGCAGTGGCTCTTCGTGAATTTCATGTAGGTTCTCGGTACCCCAGAAATGAAAATTTTGGTTATTGACATCATTGAAGTGGAAATGGGCTTCGTCGTTCATTTCGATTAAAACGACAACGAAATTCACGCTGCCTGTATTAAAACAACAGACCAGAAATTTTGTTAAATTCCGTGTTCTTCAGGTTTGTATCGCTCCATTGCTTGTTGTCAACTGATGACATTCGACGCCATTTGCAAAAATTATGGCCCTTTCACATTATGACATTACTTTTGCCTGGAAGGCAAGTGAGGATTTCTGAGTCCCTATTATGTAGTTTTCATCCGACAATATAGAAATCATGTTGGCCAATCTTAGTTGCTGACCATAGATGAGCTCCGTGCGAAGGACGGCTTAAATGGACGAAGGACAAATCCTGACTGCAGTAAGTAATGTAGTGGTAGCTTTGAGTTGCCGATAGAGCCTCTTTCTACTATCCCGTTTGCTTGAAAATGGTAAATTGTAGTGAGCTCAAATGGTACGCCGAATCGTGGGATGCATTTGGTGACAAAAAGATTCGCCATAGTGGAAGCTGAAATATCCTGAATGGAATAAGCATAAAGTAACCATCTTCTTAAGGACTAGCTTTAGCTTTTTAAATCTGTTCCAGTGTAGGCGGTTCTGAGGTGATAAAATAGGAAGTGTCAGTCGGTAGCTAGCAGAACAAGTAATCCGCAAATATATTTTGTTGGCATTTTGGTGCTGACATGACGTCAAGAGTACATATGAGTGCTTTGGGGTCAATACACGCCAAGAAATTGCGCCTTTTCATTGAAATACTTATATTTATACACGCTATTTAGTTGAAATTCTTATTATATTTTCACATTCACTACAAAAACAATAAGGCTCCAGAATTGCACTTTATCATTTTGAAAATAAATTTCAAAATATCGCGAGTATGCACTTTTCAGTTTACTTTAACATTACAATGTTATTTTTCTATTTATAAGATGTCCAATACTAACTAACAGTTTACTGATTACGCAACTCCAAAGCCATGGACTCCGACAATAGGAAAGCCTCGCTTGCCTCCTTTCAATCTGGCGTTGGAAAAATGCTCTGAGACTCATGTGTAAGGCTAATAGGTGCAATCTTCCACAAATTCATCCATATGAATACGCAGTACGCAGACGACGTACACACCGTTGCAAGAACATCAAGAGTTGGGCAAAACTCTATTAACCAGTTTAAGCAGAACAGTACGAAACCAAGAACGTTACATATAGAAGCATGAGTTTGAAGTAATACAATTCTTCACCTACCTTCAGCCAATAACAGCAGTGCAGTCAACAATAGCATTAAAGCACAAATAAGCCCACAGTGGTGGCAGCGGTGGGATGTTATCCCAGAAGAAGAGGCTCACTTGTATCTGGTTAAAGCTCAATAACCTCCGCAACATCTTTCTTGCTATTTCATCTCTTTATTTCTGGTAAGTCCGAAGTTTTAGGAAAGCACGAGGAGGAACATTACAGAAAATGGTGGCAGCGGTGGGATATTATCCCAGAAGAAGAGACACTTATATCTGGTTGAAGCTAAATAACCGCAGTATCTTTATTGCTATTTTATCCCTTTATCTCTGATAAGTGCGAAGGCTTAGGAAAGCACGAAGGAAATGTGAAAAAACTGGTGGCAGCGGTGGGATATTATCACAGAAAAAGACTTACCTGCACCTGGGAGAAGCTCGATCGCCTCGGCAACATCTATATTTCTATTTCATCCCTTTATCTCTGAAGCTACCTTCTTCTTCTTTAAGTAAGTGTGAAGTGTTAGGAAAGTACTAGGAGGAACGTTACAAAAACTGGTGGCAGCGGTCCGTATCAAATGATAATTTTTCTTTCTGATGGTAGATTTAATGGAATTTCTTACTTTAATGTACTCTCGACAAAACGATTCAGTTCCGAAACTCTTGTATGCTCTGAAGGCATCTTCTTTAGCTTTTATTCCGTTCATTCCCTATTAAACCTGCCTAGGCATCACAGATTTAGTGGAACAAATGAACAAAGTTCCTTTGCTATCGTACATTACAAAGAACACAGCATATCATTGGTAAAGGGAGATTGTTTTCTTAATTAATTAATTTAAACTGGTTTATTGAGTTTGATTCTTTTTAAGTTTCGCAATTCGCACAAAGTTTTCTTACAATAACGAGATGTTAACAAAATGTGTGCAAATGGCGTAGGTTTACCCGAAAAGCATTTATTTTATAATTAATTATGAAGCTTTTACTTTATATCTCAATAAAAAGATAATAACTTTCTACGTTGCACACACATTTACTTTCATAATCATGTTTCAACCTCCCTTTAAGTTACTCACAATGTGTATCAAGCATAATTAATCTGGGATCAAACGTTATAGGACCTCTGCAGTCATCAGGTGTAGTAAGATATTAATTTGGTCTCCACTTATCACCATCGTTCGTACTGTGGTGCTTAAACAAAAAAGAGAAACCCAATCGAGCGCATTAAAAATAAAGCCAGGAATATTTCGACAATAAAATAGTTGTTCCATTTCCGCCCACTCTCCGAAAACTATATAAGCCCCACAAAAGAAGGAAACTTTACTAATGTTGCTCCTCAGGGACATTTAAGGTACCACGATGTTATGCATGTCAAATAAAAAACCCTAGAATCACTTTTGTAGTAAGCCAACCAGTTAGAACTAAACAAGGAACAGATTTAGCTAGAGGAGGACTTTCCTATTAGACAGAGCACACACACACAGCCCCGACAAACCTCAAGCCTCACCTCAGCTCTCCGCTGGTGTTGTTTTTTTTTTCATGTTGACATGTTTATCCTCAAAGTAGCACAAGCGGAACCGATTCATGTCCTTACAGTAGTGTTATCCTGCCACATAACACTGGGGGCCACATGAGTATGTTAATATGTTTGGTTCCAAAGCCTCAGGATTCCGGATGATTCCAGGACTACTGGTATAGTATATATCGAGGCGGTGATGGTGGTGGTGGTGTAGTTGTCGCAGGCAATGTGCGGCTCATTTTATGAGATAAGCACTCACACATTTATAACCACAAGGGACACAAACGATTCCAGAGCTAACAAGTGACCAACGGAAAATGCTGCTTAAATAGAAGTCATTGGTCACGTGATGCCCGGAATCACGTGACTGCTGCACACGACTATTTAAATTAAATTTGTTTGAAATATTGTTGAGATGTGTTTCAGGTTCTTCTGCTACGTAAGCCATGAATAAGTTACCTTCAGCGAGGTAAATTCATTTTCAGGCACACAATTACCACCTCCATCGAGTCGTTTTGAAATTTCCCAAATGAGTTTAGTGAAAAAACCCCTGCTCCTTTTCAGGTGCACTCTCCGCAAGACTGGTGTATTGCAACGAAAAACATTTTGACAGTTGTTTTATTGCATTCGAACTAGCTTTAATGTCAGTCCCAGGCTAGAATTGACAAATACATGTTTCTTAATATTAGGATTCTGTCGTGTGTTTGCGACTAGTTTGAAAAAATGAAACTTTTACGCCCGAGAAGAAAAATGATTCCAATTTGAAAAAGTATTTACACATTTCCCTCTGCAGGACACGTTCTAAAAACTTAAAAAAATCTTGATTAATGCCATTAAATAAATAAAAATAAATCGATTTTTTTGAACACACATCTTTCCTTGATTTATTGGTTTTTTTATGTGTGGTAAAGAAAATTGATTAAATTGAATATAATTTTTCCGGATTAATTTTATGGAATGTTGTGCAGTTCCGCAGTGCTCTGTCCCGTTCATTACTTAAAGCTAATCCGTTGGGAAATTTATGTCATGGAAACCATTGCCATAGAAGACAATTTGAAATATGCTTGTGCATTAGTTTTAACTGCATGAAATTTACAGAGATTGTTTAGTGGCAGCGCAACTTGCTGAAGTTTTGTTCTACTTCAAATGAGTTATATTATAAATATTTCTTTCATATTTTTATTTTACCCATGAGAAACATAAAACTTCGGGCTTTAATACAGAAATGTTGTTTTGCAGCTTCCCCCTTTTCTGTTAATTTAATTAGAGTAATAGATAAAAGTTAAAGTTAACGGTTTTTGTTTTATGTCAAATGGTGTTGAAATCCTTTAATTTAACAGAAGTTCATTTGTAATCTTTCATAAATCTTTTGATATTAATTAATTTAATTTGCTCCGTTTCCATATAAATAAAATATGATTTTTATATTTTAAATTTTATATTTCCATCTCCTAAAGCACAATCTAGAATTATTACCAAATCAAAAGCAAAACTCAAAATCATTGTTTCCATGCGCAGTGAGAGTGTCTAGCAGCGCAGTGAGAGTCTCAAGCAAGGCCCCACTACGGAAGTAGATTATGACCAGTGTTAGCATCAATCGATTAGTTTCATATATCAATTAATTAATCGATTGAAAAAATTTAATCGATTAAGTTAATCGCGACAAAATTAATCGAGATTAAAATATTAATTCTAATCGCGATTAATTTAATTAATCGTTATACGTCAATCGTTACTTTGATTGATATACATATGACTAGTCATATCGTGTTAGTTTTGATTAGTATGAATCCATTAAAAAGCTGATTAAATTTAGTTAGGTTGAAAAATAATAAAATGAAAAACAAAAAAAATAATACCAAAACAATAATCATATCTATATCTCATATATTCATATGGTACCTAACTTCACTTAACTTTACTTCACAGAATAATGAGACCACGTAACAATGACAGCATACTGTGTTGTCTCATTCACTCACAGTGTGTGAGGACACACTATTCTAAATATGCTTGTCTCTTACTTGAATGTATTGTACTTTACGTAAACAAGGAAGAATCGTTAACTTCCGTGGGTTCCCGTCGATGTTGTATCTATACGTCTTTTTCATTTGCGTATTATTTCGTGCGTTTGGCGGTTAGTAAATTAAAAATATACTAGTAGGGACGCCCGTTACCGAAATTCGGTCACCAAAAAATTACTAAATAAAATACACCCTTTTTCAAATTTAAATTCGGCTATGTCCACGCCGTTGACTTGGCATTTCGAAAATAAAACGCGAAAAAAAATACAAACAAATTACTAATAAGCAATAAAAACAAAAAAACTACAAAATAAAATTAAAATAAAATCACTTAAAGCATCAAAATTAAAATATTGAAAAAAATAACGTCGCAACTTGCCTCTTTAAATTCAATTCAAATAATAAATGCATTCTATCACTTTGCACTTGATTTCACTCGCCAAAAACGAACGGCAGCCCTTACACAATAATACTATACACAAAAGAGTATAAAAAAATGCACGCACAAAGTGACCGAGTTTTTTTATGTCAGTTTTGCCGCCAAAAATCTACACAAACTCTTGTTTTCTCTGTTTCTCATTCGCTTCACTGAAACGGTGTTTGTGTCAATCGTAGGCTACTCAGCTCTACGTCGATGCTCACAAAAAAATTCAAATTTTCCAACGCCTTTTTCAAATTCGAAAAATTAAAATCGCTATAACTTTTTTATTCGTGAATCCATTTCGTTCAAATTCCTTATTACAAAACTATTCCATAAAAAGAACATTTTCCGAAAATTTAAAAGAAATCGGTTCACGAACAAAAAAGCCTTAGCGTGTACAAACTTTTTGTTTGCCTATTGATATATAAGATTGTGTACACACGTCGTAATTACTATGCTGGTATTTTTCTCATTCCACGTAAAGTTAAAGTTACTACGTTATTAAAAATGGATATAGACGATGAAGCCACCGAACATAGCATTCTTAGTACTTCAAGTTCCAGTAGACAGAACGAAATTGACAATGGGAATCAAACAACATCTTCGACCCAAAACACTAGGAAAAATCTGCCAAGTGAATCTTGTTCGTCATCTTCTATTTTATTTGACGGTACCTTCCATGGAGACTATACAAGGAGCTTAAACGCCGTGCTGTCAATTTTGGTTTGATTAATGAGGGCGCTGCAGTTAAATGTACCCCAAAAAACATGGCCAATTGTATTCATCCGGTTCATGGCCAAGATCGTTGATTACTAAGATATTTTATGTTTACGCCTAATTTGAAAAACCATCTTCTAAATTCGATTTATACCAATGCGATTATTCATATTAAAACAAATTTTGGATTTTCCAATGAATTTTTATTAATTTCCAATGAATTTTTTTGCATTGCCCCATTTCGACTAACTTAATTTTGAACGAATCGTCGAATTGGGTCAAATTCAGCTAACTTCATGTGGGGCACATCGGAAAAAAGGTGACATCTGCGGCCAAAAATGAGCTAGTAATTTAGTTTCTTCTGCCCTTCCATTTCCTGTCATTTTCCCCGTAAGAGATTATGCTCCTTATAGTCTCCATGGCACCTTCTTCAAACTAGTTTCTGAGAAATTTTCTGACAATATTCTTGCTGCAATATGTATGAAGTGTTCATTACAAAAGGAAACAGTAATTAAAGGATATGACAGTAACACTTCCCTTTAACAAGATAAAAATTCCAAAATTTTGTAGTATTTTTGATACGAACGAGAATTAATCGTAATCTTGATTAGCGATTGGCGATTAGATTAAATTAATCGTCAATCGGCGATTAACGATTGAAAATATTAATCTTTAACCGTTAATCGCGATTAACGTTTTAATCGTTAATTTTTAATCACTAATCGGATTAATTTTTTTCCAACGATTAAAATTCATAAATTGAATTATGAATCATGGGACATAGGGCGGAAACAGTTGCCCTCCAGCCGACTCTGTTTTGCGCGACAGCTCTGAGCTCTAACCAGGATCTCCCAGCCATTGCTAATAGAGTACTCCTCCACGTTGTTCTAGGTCTTCCGACTCGAAGGGTTCCTTGCAGATTACAGTCAAGGGCCTCTTTGGCTATATTCTCGTTTTCACGTCGCGTCGCAAGATGTAGCCAATCCAATTCCATTTCCTTCGCTTTATTTCGTCGTCTATCCTTTCTTGACCGGCACAGCGCCATAGTTCTTCATTTGTAATTCTATCTTGCCAGGGGATTTTTAGTATCCGTTGTTGTAGCGTTGGGTAGGACCAGATTAAAAAATGTGCCTGTGTAAGAGGTACCTCTTTTTTCTTTTGAGCCAGTACAATGTCATACTTCAAATGAGGCGAGGTGCTATTGTAACGCCATAGTGACAAAAACAAGCAAATTAAAAAAAGATTTTCTTTTCATGTTGAAAATTTCACTGCGGCAAAAGAATTAATAAATGTCTTAGCAGTACGTATTTACAATCATACCTCCCCTCATCTATCTCGAAGACGCTCTTATACCAGTAGGACATTATTTTTGAACCGGGAGTAAGTCCGGCTCAACACTAGTCTGTTGATGAAAACTTGAAGACGCCTTTTGATGAATTGGATGACTTTCCATGTTTCGCAACCATACAAAAAAGCTGCCTTAACTTTGGAGTTGAACAGCCGCAATCTCGTGTTAATTGAGATCTCCGTCGATCTTCATATGCAAAACAGGCATGCATATGCGTTTCGTGCTTTATTTATTCTGAAACTGAAGTCTTCTAGAGCCAGGGCCGGATTCAAGCATGTACAACAAATGCTGTAGCACAAGACGCGGGCCTCCACCGCTTAGGGGCCTCCACCAAAATACAAAGAAAATAAACGAGATTTTAGAAATGGCAAAAAATTATCATTCAAAAACGTCCTTTGAGGAGGTTCGTCACCATAATTGAAACTGTAAGGAAGTTATAAAAACTTTTAGAATTCATTGATTAAATTATTAGGAGTGTTAAGGCAATGGCCCAATCACGACTTTATTCGCGTTTACGTGCATCATATGACGATATTTGATTGTGTGTGGGTAATTAAAATCGAGCTATCCCATTCACGACTTTGCGGCGTCAAGAGACGCCAAAAGACTCAACTTTCAGTTTTTCTTCTTCTTTTTGCGCGTTGGCAGGCGTTTAAAATTGCCAAACTGTCAAACTTTCGAATTATGAAGTTGAAATTTGAAAGTTTGCATTTTAAATTAATTTCGCAGTGGCAAAACAATACAACAAACTATTTTATTTATGAAAATATTCGAAGAAAACTTAATAGAGTGTGTGAAAAAATATCCATGGCTTGGCTGACAAGAAATTAAAACTTTATAAAGACAAACGTGCAGTGGCAAAAGCTTGGGAACAAATTTCCAAAGAATTTGGAGTTTTTGGTAAATATTGAATTGAATTTATCAATTAATTTGTGTTGAAAGCTTTCATGTATGATTTTACTTGTAATTTTAGAAAAACGACTGCAGAAAGAGATGGAAAAGTCTGAGGGTTCGATTTGTGAAGGAAAGTAAATTGTATATTCCTTTGGGCTGCTCTGTTCGCCTCTCACGAAGAAAAAGGAGGAGTAAAAAAAATTAAGGATTAAAAACTATGTGTTTTATCTTTTATGTGTTCTTTAATGTAATCGTTCTTTATCATTAAAATGGGGTTTTACGATTTCCGTGGCCCCCCCCCCCTCAGCACCCCAAAATAAGACGAAAATATAAAATAAAATTTTTCATCTCGCTTAGTTTTCGAGCAATTGACACTTGAAGTTTGACGTTTTGAGGTGTTTCCCAAAGGTTTTTTGTTATATCAAAACTACGATTTCCGTGGCGCCGATATTTAAACCATGAATTTCGATATAAAACCCCAAGATAAGACGAAAATGTAAAATGATTTTTTTCGATATCACGCTTCTTTTTTGAGATATCAATACTTGTAGTTTTAGGTATTTTCAAAAACATACTACAGCGTTAATCATATTCAAAAAATACTAATAGGTAATTGAAGGTAGGGGTGGGGGCTTTTTTGGGGGGATTATAAGGAAAATAACTGAAAATTTTTAATTTTTTAATTTTTTAATATATATATGCTCAATGGTATTTCTTGTATTGTCGCATAAAAATTACAGCTAAATGTCTAGGCGAACGAAGCGCGGTAGTGACAACTTTTATGTTTATCAATTTTGGTGATCGCTCAGGGCGGGCGGCGGCGAGCGGAATACGGCGGGTAGACAAGGGCGCGCATACCGATGCTCGTTTACGCTGCTGTCAATATAGCGCCCTTTGTTGTGCTCCACAGCCCTTCAACATTTGTGTCGTCAGAAACGGTTTGCTAGTTTAAGATTTCTTGCAGATTCCTAGCAAATTCTCGCCTTTTTATGTTGTCGCGCGGAAAATCTACGTTAAACCGTCTACGGTTTATGGCATCGTTTCTGATTGCGGCGATTTTGAGGCGAATAGTAGCTACTACCAAATAGTGGTCACTTCCAGTGTTTGCTCCCCTAAAGCTCCTGACATCCTTCACAATAGTTCTCTATCTGCGGCTGACGGCCACGTGATCTATCTGATTTCTCGTTCTACCTTCTACCATCGGGCGATACTCTTCTACTCTGACTAATCTTTCCTCGGTGGCCTTAAAGTCTAGGAAGCGGTGTTGGATTAACGTTTAAAACTCATATTTTCTCACATCTTCTACCTCGGGGTAAAAATATGAGCAGGCCTTGATATGTTTGGAGAACTGTTGAAAATCCTACAAACACCTGGAGAACCACAGTAAGGAAATCGAAAATTATGACGAAAATTATACATAGTCCAAAACAAAGTCTGAAAAGCGTTGTAGTAGCCCTATGCTCTTAAAAAGGCAAAAAAAGATAATTATTATTAATAAATGCTTTTAAATTCTGCTTTAGTTCGATTATACCATTTTAAATCCAGTAGCTAATTCATTTTATACTCAAATACAAGCAATTCAATGATCCAACTGAGTTAGCAGATAAACAACAATCAAAACAAAAGTATCGTGCTTCACTGAAATCATTAAGTCAAAAAAAACAATTTTAATCCATAATTTATTGAACCACTTCAGCTGCTCCATTGTACGATCGTAAAGATTATTGCCGTTTCCATCCAAAAGAGAAAAACTCGAAATACACATTTGTTTTTTGTCTAATCTCAAGCTGAAACTCTAAACATAAATCCACAGAGCATTTAAGATAACACAATAAAACAACATAAAAGCATATTAAACGCGCACAGTTTATCGATAAGTAACCAGAAAAAAACACACAGCCACAAAAGATACTTTAGGATTTTTTATTTATTTTTTTATTTTCAGTTTTATTCAGTGTTTTTCTTGTTGATCCAGAACAAGTGATGACATTCCCACACGTCCCCATTCCCGCCAGTTGATTCGTATCAAATATCAATAATTTCCATGCGATATGAAAAATTCAATTTAACTTTATTGTTATTCGACTCAAAGCACCGCAAGCAGGGCTAAAACACATAGAAAAACAGTAAAAACATGTATATGTATGTATAAAAGAAACATGTATATATGTATACAAACTGAGCTGCTAACAAAGGCTTCACTGTTTCTTTGCTGAAGCCCCAAAACATGCTCCATTGAGAGGCGAAGGGACTCCCAGCTCCATGCTCCGCACTCCTTTTCATCGGCCAACCTCACCTAATTTATTCATGAGAATTCACGAAGTGATACCCTGTTTCCATTTCGCAAAACCCAAAAAGAATCTAATGTCCCTGGCCCCAGGATCCCCTTCGCCCATCGATGTTGCCCGGGTTGTCAACAACATCCAAATATACCAAATATTCCATCCCCAAAAAAGAGAAATCCTGCAACTTCAAAGAGTTTCCACTCCTGATAGTGCAAAAAGGATGTTGTCAATGGAATAGTCAGGTGCATCGCCCCAAAGGACTCTATTAACCCTTTCGCTGGTAATTGACCTGACTTGCCTTGATACACGGGCTATCAAGGCAAGTCAGGTCAATTACCAGCGAAATACTACGGTAGTATGGGTGGCAATCATTGGATATGACTTACAAAATTGTTGCAATTAGCAACTGGCACGCAATTAACTGCCACAAAGCGTATACTGTAAACTGTCATCCCGATAACAAGAATCCTTTGGAAATGAAGCGGACCTAATTATTCTAACGTTGTATTGCTCCTTCTTTCATAACCCGCCGCCCGCATCGCTGCTCCAGCTTCGTCTTTCATATCCTTGCACCGTCAACGGAAGGGAAATGTTTAACTTTTAGCAGGACTCTTTACTTCCGGTCCTTAAGTGCCTCTCAGCTGGTTTAGTGCACTCGGATCTTAATAAAATTCAAGCACCGTAAACTCGATATATTTGATTCGAGGATGCTTTAATGTCTTTTCTGCAGTGGAAGTTGTTAGCTAACGTCTTATACAAAATCATGTGAATCTTCCATTTTTACGGACAAAGAGAGATAAACAAATTTAAACCTTTAAGAGTTGGTTAAGGACCTTCAATCGTTGAAACTCTGAAATAGTAATTGTTATAACGTCATAACATGAGCAAATCGCGCATTCCTTTGATTTGTATCACATACTTTTTAGTTTTTCGATGAATAATTGTAATGGACAGAAAAACCAAGTAAAGATTTCTCACCTTACTAATCGTAGATTAGATTATTATTTATTTATTTTTATTTAGAAAAAAAAACAGAGTGTACAAAAGAAGAACAATTTCTTAAGTGTACGCATACTGACAAATATTAGATAAAAATAGTGATAAGAAAAGTAAAAATAAAATATGTACAAAATAATAGATTAATAGATTATAAATTCCTTAATCATAACAAAAAGCATGAATAATAAAAAAAAAAAAAGTATGAATAGTAAAGAAAATATTATTAAATAAAGTAAAGAATACAAGTGAAAATAAGACAAAAATTAAAAGAAAAGAAAACAAAATTAAAAGAAAAGAAAATTAACATTTTATATAAAATTAATAAGATTAATACTGCCCAGGGTAATTGTGCTAAAAATTTGGTTTATAAGATTTCCCTAGCCATGATATAAGAGAACAGTTGAGACTTAAATCTACCGATACGACCTTCTCTCTTAAGACCAGCCGGTAGTACATTCCATAACGTAACACCATGGATAAAAAACAATCGTGAACTAACTTGGCAATGATGCCTAGGAATATTTAAATTAAGAGTTCTATTGGAAGTCGAGAACGCAATTTTAGTTTTGAGATAAGTAGGGTAATCAGAATAAATTATTCGGTGCATAAAAATTAACATATTATATTCCAGATAAGATAATAGCGAAAACCCTAAAAATTTCCTAGTAAATGCAGAAATGTGATCGAACTTCCTCAGTCTGTATACATAACGAACAATAGAGTTAAATGCATTTGATAATATACGCATAGAGGCATAATCTAAACGGCCGAACACCGGAATACCATATTGAATATGAGGCATAAGTAATGATTTAGCTACCTTCACTTTTGTGAGCAGCAGCACATAAGATGAAGTATGCCACAGAGTTCGCAAACCACAGTAAATTTTGGAAGCTATATCAAAGATATAGTCATTCCAAGACAGAGTTTGATTTAGAACTACACCAAGATACCTAACCCTATCAACATATGGAATCGTTACACCATTAATGTGAATCTTCGGAAAAATCGCCACATTTAACACTCTTTTATAAATGACAATACTTTTAGATTTGTCAGGATTTAGTTTTAACTTATTCTCTTTCGCCCATTTGTCTAACCTATCCAAGCCACCATTGATTTTAGTAGCACAATCCTCAATCTTATCCATGGGGCTTGAGCAATAAAGCTGCACATCATCAGCATACATATGAACGTTAGCAAAGCGAACGTGAGTTACAATATCATTTATAAATAACGAAAATAATAACGGTCCAAGTATGGAACCCTGAGGCACACCGCTAGTGACATTGATTAGTTCTGAAAAGTTGCCATTTGTTTGGACAATTTGCTGACGATCAGTAAGGTAACTGAAAAGAAACCTAACTGCAGTACGATGAAAACCAAAGAAATCAAAAAGTTTCCTGCATAGCAATTCATGGTCCACTGTATCAAAAGCCTTGGAAAAGTCCAAAAGCGAGAGAATTGTGATATTATTAGTATCAAGCGCTATGCGAATATCATCAATTACCTTCACTAGTGCAGTTGTACAGCTATGGTTTGGACGAAAGCCAGATTGTACTGTAGATAGGAGATTTGCTGCACTGTAATGTAAGACATCATTTGCTCACACATCAGCTTTTCAAGTACTTTAGAAAAGCACGATAAAATGCTAATCGGTCTAAAGTCTAAAGGGCGCTTTCACTTTAGGAATCGGTATAATTTTGGATATTTTCCAGTTACGAGGAAAACACGAACACGTAATGCACGCATTGAAAACATGGCTTATAACAGCAACGCACGAAGGGGCAATAAGTTTAAGAAAACGAATTTCGACGTTATCAAGACCAACAGCATTAGATGAGATAGAGTAAATTGCTCTCATTACTTCATCCCCTTCAATATTCCTAAAAGAAAAAGTATTAGGCCGTACTTCAGTAAATACCTCGCTGATATCAAAACTAGCCCGTTTGGGCATAAATACAGAAGAAAAATAGGTATTCAGTACATTTGCGTCAAATTTAGAGGGAGCAGAAACACTATTAACGATTCCTAAGTTGCGAACATTACTCCATAGCTTTTTAGGGGGTAGAGATGCATCAAGAAGTTTGCTGAAGTATTCTTGTTTCGCCTTTTTAATTACTGCATTGACTCTATTACGCAGTTTTTTGTAGCTAAGCTCTAAGCTAACAAATTTGCACCTCTTCCACAGACTGTACAAATAATCCCTTTGTTTAATCAAAGTCTTAATCTCATTAGACCACCAGCTACATCTTTGTTTTTTAATGTGAATGGTTTTAAGAGGAACATGACGTTCATAGTAGCTGTTTATAATATCCGCGAGAGCTTTCACCTTTTCATCAATGTCAGGAATATCATAAACCGGACTCCAATTAACCAGTGACATATCAAGTAATAATGAGTCTGTATTTACATTATTATAATCCCTATATGTAAATTCTTTACTGCCTTTATCAATGGGGATACCAAAGCTGAAAGTGAGGTAAATAAGATCATGGTCACTTATGCCAGGAAGAGATATCTGATTAAGGAAGAGAACCTTCTCAGACACATTTGTTAAAAATAGACCCAAGAGGGTTGAGGTAGTGCTGGTAAAGTGAGTAAGTGACTCCCTATTAAGTACTTCCAGCCCAAGAGAGCGAATATTGTTCTGGAAGTGTACACTAAGGCGAGTACACCTAGATATGTCAATATTAAAATCGCCGGTCAAAATGACATCCTGAGCACACAGTAAAATATCTTGTAGCGAATTAAAGAATTCATCCTCAAATATCACATCTGGCGGCTTGTAAATGCAACCCAAGAGTAGTTTATCACGTTTATTGCGTAGCTCAATAAACAAATACTCAATATTTTCATTACTCTTTTTGATTATACGGAAATTGAGCATTTCACTCAGAAATATTGCAACGCCACCACCCCTACGATCCACCCTATCATGCCTAATGACTTTATACCCAGGTAAATGCACAAGTTTATCATTAACCGATGGTTGGAGCCAGGTTTCAGTAACACATAAAGCATGCAAACCTGAATTGGAGATCATATTCCGTATTTCGTCCATTTTATGGACTATACTGCGTGCATTTATGTGTGCTATACGCAAGCCATTTGCCTTTTTAACTTCCCAGTAGGAAGTTATTGTAATCGGTCCGAAAATCGGATTCGAAATTTTCAATGTATTTACACGTTTCAAGGTCCCAATACCATTTTAAGCAAAAATTTGAGAAGAAATATGTGTGTGTGTGTGTGTGTGCGTACGTATGTGGTCATTTTTTCCTGCACGATTTCGAGCGAACCGAAAAAGATATCGACTTCGTTCAGGTGCCGTTCGAAGCGTGGTCAAGGAAATATGATCTGAAAAGATTTTCATAAAAATTGGTCGAGCCGTTTTTTGTTTGAACGACTTAAGTGATTTTTGTACCAGCACGATTTCGCGCGAACCAAAAAAGATATCGACTTCGTTAAGGTGCCGTTCGAAGCGTATTAAAGGACATATGAATTGAAAAGATTTTCATAAAAATCGGTCGAGCCGTTTTTTTGTTTGAACGACTTAAGTGATTTTTGTACCGGCACGATTTCGCGAGAACCAAAAAAGATTTCGACTTCGTTAAGGTGCCGTTCGAAGCATGTTAAAGGACATATGATCTGAAAAGATTTTCATAAAAATCGGTCGAACCGTTATTTTGTTTGAACGACGTAAGTGATTTTTGTACCAGCACGATTTCGCGCGAACCAAAAATGATACCGACTTCGTTAAGATGCCGTTCAAAGCGTGTTAAAGGAAGTATGATCTGAAAAGATTTTCATAAAAATCGTTCGAGTCGGTTTTTTGTTTGAACGAATACTGGGAAGTTAATCTTGTGGACCGAAAGGGTCAAAAGCCACATCCCAACTAGTTTTTGAAAATGTTCAGTAGTATTTCACCAGGAGTCACGTTACAGGCACCACACCTAGCACTAGCCATTTGAGGGTAAACAAAAGAGGAAATCAGCAAATTGAAGTCCCAACTGAAGTCTATTATTAAAAATAGTATAAATAGTTAACCTGAAAGCAGTATAAACACAAAAGCTTACTAAAATATTAAAATGGACTAACAAAATTAATTGCAAATATAAAAACAAAAAAAACAAGCAAATGTAAATAAAAGAAGAATAGAGCAAAAACATCCATCCCGTCAGTCACAATGACGAGCTCGCCGCATTAATCCGAACTGGGCCACTAACAGAAACATCGGATTCCATTGCCTTGCTGAAAGTCACAGCTGTTTGAGGTGACAACTGTCCAGAATCATCAAGTAATAGCCGCAGTTGATCAATCGACGTAATATAGATCGGCCCACTAGTTGCATTTTTTCTAACAAAAACACGACCATCGATCGTGTAAACTGAGTGCAATGCGAGCAGCTTCTCAACTTGAGGGCTTCTAACCGAATCTCACGATCCCGTTGCGACAAACTCTCGGAAATAAATACCGTGTTTTTCGAAGCCATCTCAGGATATAGGTCATTCAGGAATAGAGATTTGTGTATCCTGATGTGGGCAAAGAATTTTTGTAAAAAATATTTCTTGTCGTCTATGCTCGCTAGATTGATGATTATGACCGGAACATTTTTATTTTTACTGCCAGACTTATTTTTATCAATCATATTTCCTCTGAAATTTTTAGGACGTACTCTAAAAATATTTTTGATAGCGACACTTTCGCAATTGAGAGTTTTGCAAATATTGCTGAAAACCATTTTTAGATTTTCATTTTTAATTTGTGGTACTGCGGATAGGATCAGGTCTTTGGAAACAGCTCTTCGTTCCAGTGTATTAAAGTTGTCCCGCAAGACACTCACATCATTGGATAGCGCTTTATAACCACTCTCAGCAGTATTTAATTTAGCCTGAAGGCAATTGTTAAGAGCAGCAGCAGACTCCAAACTATGCTCCAAGGCAAGTACTCTTGCCTAAACTTCTGCAATTTTTTTAAATTTGTCCGCTAGAACTGCTTGCAATGATGTTATGCTTTCCACATAATCTGATCGAAGTGCGTCAACTTTCTTTTCCAGAGTTTTCAGCATATTAATAACCTCCAAATTGTTGGGTTGAGCTTGCATGCCCGCTGGTGATCCTTTTGCGGCACGAAGGCTAGTTAAGGTTTCTCTGGGCATTTTGGAAGTAGACATCAGCTAGAGCTTGAGTAGTTTGTTAGAACAGATTATGAAAACCCAGATGGCAGGTGTCTGTTATGCGTCACAGAGATGAATTATTAACTGCGCACTGTATTGATGTGTTTTTTTTTTAATAAAACTTTCTTTAGTTAAAATTCACAAAAAGAATTAAAGAAAGCGAAAATGAACGCAACGTTATCAGAGACGTGACATATAATGATAAATTATTTTTCTTCACAACAGCGACGCCATGTCAAATAGCTTGGCAAAAACACAAACACGGTGAAACGCGACAACTTCTCAAGACAATTTCAGTGACAAATAATATAATATTCTAATTAATTTCACTTTTATAATGTTATCTTATAAGTAAAGAAACGATTAAAATGGTTTTTTCACTAATTATATAAGTTTTATAGTCAAATATTCACTACGAAAATTCCTGAGCACTTTATGCGATATTGACAGTTGACCGTTGATTAGTTAATATAAGACCGCCATAGGACCAAGGAATCACATAAACAGTATGGGTTTCACAGTGTGGGTTTATTGCGCAACTCCTACTAGTACTAGTCCCAGGTAAATCTTTGGAAGTACCCTATTATGGACATATAGAAAGAAGTGATGAGTAGGTATTGGGACGATTGGACATGGGAACCAAATTTGACCTCGACCATGACTTGATCACAGGTGCGCGTGCTCCGGATCGGGTTAATATGTGGGCAGCAAAGCTTTGGACAGTTGGGCAATCAACGGTCAATCCTGTACAGTTGTCGAACGTAAGAAATTAAGACATGGCGCATGACTAAACACTCCATGTGGAGTACGCCCGCGCCGGTTGCAGCCTGAGTGAGGGTGATTCCTTGGATAACGTCAGAGAGGATTCCCCCAGTAAAGGGAGCGTTCAAGTATTATGTAACGCAATTTGGGGGGAGGGGGGAGGTTGTAAAACGTTACGATGCGTTACAGGGGCGGGAGGGGGGTTCGAACAACGCGTTACGTAACATTGTTTTTTTATTTAAATAAAAAACTAGGGAATTAAAATCTCCCAACTTGGCGAGTTAGAAATCTCTTGCTTTATTTATTATTACCGCAAACGCGATTAAAACAATACCAAAGGTATTTTAGCGACTTGCCGGTACTTTGCGCAACATAATTGTGACTTTTAGGTAAAAATTGTCACTTGGATGTTACGTAACGTTTAGGGAGGGGGTGGGGATACAGAAAAACGTTACGGCGCGTTACATGGGGGGAGGGAGGGAGAGTCAAAAATCTTCAAAAATTTCGTTACGTAATACTTGAACGCCCCCAAAGATGACGGCAGTTTGGTCGCTGGGTGATGAGAAATTAAAACATGGTGTACGACTAGGAACTCCACATGGAGTAGCCAGCCTACCGCCCTATCGTCCTAACACCTACTGTACAATGTTTTGCTGTTGCTTGCGTGAGATTTTGCATGATGATTATGAAAATCAAAAAACCCCAAATCACATCTTACACCGGCAGAATGTGATGAAAGCTTTTATCGTCGTGATATCACGTCAGATACAAGAAACTATCTGGATTGTCTGGCCAAAGTGGTCCATTACTTACCGTGATGGAGGTTTTTAAATCTACTCCTCGCGGTTTTCTCAAAACTTCATAATAGGTTAGGTTAGGTTAGATGTAGGGCTGCCTCCAGTGCGCCTGGAGAACCAATCAGCGCTTTGGTGCCTCGTTTTGATATGACAACCTCGTGTCGTTGGTAGATCGACTGTGGCGGATGTCCCCTGTGAAGTGTAGGAACCTTATCACTGGTCTGATCTCTAGTCTGGAGATCTCATTTTAACTGTTTCAGAATGTAACTGCCTAGTATGTGCCAAACGTTACTGCCTGGCTCTGACTAGGTAGTGAAAAATTACTCCCTCTTGATCGTCTCAAGTTAAGTCAACAGACATTGTGCCGGATACCCAGCTTGGCAGCGTGGGCCCCTATGAGCCAATGTTCCGTATGATCCCCATAACTGTGGCAATATACCGTCATGGTCTGTTTATGAGGCCTGTTTTGAATGGGCGACGTTATCCTAGAGATAAATCAGGTCGCCAGCGCGCTCCACATCTGGCTGGCTAGCAGTAGGTGGTGGTCAAAAATAGCGATTTTGGGCTATTGGTCTGCGAGCCCCGGAGAAAGACTCTCTGCATGCTTAGGTAGTCAGCTTTCCCAGCTATCTTCCTATGTACGGAAACCCAGACGAGAGTTACGTCGTGCTTTCTATCGATCTTTCTAGTTTAGCTCTGCATCGCTCCACTAGTTTGGAGGATCATTGTCTGGTAGATCTTCAGGATCGTCAGCACCTCCGCTTGAAATATACCCTTCTTCTGGACGCCTTCGTTGTTTAAGGGGAATGTAGTCGGTTGTTATAGCTACCATACCGTTGGGTAGTAAATCCGAATTTTTGCTGTGCCGGTCGAGTTTTGATATTAATTGTCAAATTTCTGAAATACTCCCCTTTGTTCAGGTACTGCATAAATAGTCCCTTTCGACTGGAGACTTTTGATAATAGTCCTTTTTTAATTGACTAAAGGGAAATATGCCCTATTCATAAACTATTGAATAATAAGGAATAACATGTATTTCAATAAAGACTAGAGATACAGACTAAAGATATTATTGGTTAATTACAGTACTAGGTACTATAAACCAGGCTCCAGGCATTCACATTCTTCTACCTTACAATCTTGTACTGATTCATCGCTGAAAGTATTATTTTCATCCAATAAAATCTATTTGTAACAGGTAAGTTCGGACTGCTCAGCCCAATTATCACTAAATTGTTTATTCAATAAGTTGATAACATCCTTCTTTTGGCAGCAGGGAAACCTTTTTGACCAAATGGTAAAGACCTTAGCTCTTTACGGTGTCTTTTTCCTTTTTGACGTGAATACGTCTGTAAGTTTGCTGCCATGACAAAAAACCGATGATAACGAAATTATGGCATACAGTTTTGAGTTGCAGCTCAAAAATATACCATGACGTAGATGAAGAATCAAAGAATTTGATTGTTTACGTTCAAAATGAAATTCAAAATGGTCGCTGAAATATGACCGAAATTAAAAATGGCCGCCCAAATATGGTTGGGTTTGCCAATTGTACTCCGATTTTAACTGAATGTATTCACATCATTTGTCCGTATCCACGATACAGACACCCGCTTTTTATACGCTTTATATTAGCTTCACCTGTATGTATGTATGTAGACAAATTTTGCAACTTGATTTTCACCCACTTGCATATAACCGACCAACTTAAAATTTTTCACATATGTATAGTTCGCGTGACAATGCAATCTGACCAGTTTGTGAAGTAATCAAGACGGGCGGTTCCAAGATGGCGGCCGAATTTTGCTATTGTGCTCCCCGACCCCCGAAATGGGTATCAAATGAAAGGGTGTTACAAGTAGAATACAATTAGCTATGTGGCGTCACTCAAAATTCAAAATGGCGGCCAACACAAAATGGCGGACTACCTTTTTCTTTACAACCCACTCGATATAGGTATCAAATGAAAGGAAGTGACAAGTAGAATACTATTAGCTCGACAATTAGAAACTGTATGGCGTGATTCCAAATTCAAAATAGAGGTCAACTCAAAATGGCGGTTTATGTACCTTTTTCTTTACAAGGCCCTCGGTATGCTAATCAAATGAAAGTATATGACAAGTATAGTACAGTAAGCTGTGTGACGTCATTTTAAATCTAATATGGCGATCACTACAAAGTGGCGGAAGACATATAATAGATTAAAAAGTAGAAAATAAAAAATATAGTTTAAAAAAACTAAAAAATACGCTTTTATTTTAAAATGAACTAAAAAGTAAAAAATAATTTTGAATGTAAAGTTTTTATTGCTCCAGCCAGAATATGGAAACAACCTACCTTTCGAAATGTAAAACAGCGTGAGGCGCTAGCGAAAATTTCCGGTGTTAATAAAATAAGAATATAGGAAAACAGTCCCACGCTGTTTTACATTTCAAAAGGTAGGTTGTTTCCATATTCTGGCTGGAGCAATAAAAACTTTACATTCAAAATTATTTTTTACTTTTTAGTTCATTTTAAAATAAAAGCGTATTTTTTTAGTTTTTTTAAACTATATTTTTTTTGTATAAAGTTTGGCCCAGTAGATACATTTCCTGACTCAAATCTGAAAGTTTCAAAAGCTTGGACACTACAACGTGATCTGCCATTCGTTTTCATTGCAATTCTCTTGAAAGTCTGAATAGCTGGGAGTTTTTTATAATGTTCTTCTAAGCCTTTAATGTCAAAAAGAGACCGGTCGCTTCCAAGTTTCTTCAAATGCTTTTCATAAATTGAATAGTATTCTCGTTTTATAGTAATGACGTGAGTCCTTTTAATTTCCTTTTCCAATCTGACAAACACTCGATCAGCGGGCATAAAGTTATGACCTCTGACAGGATAAAACAGGCAGATCTCTTTGATATTCTGTGGTGCTTTATTCATTAGCCCCAATGCATAAGAATATGAATTATGTGGCTATTTTTGTTTTGGCCAGCACAGCCGTCACAGAAAAGTCTCAATTCCTCTACATTAGTAGGAAAATCTACTTCATTTAGAAAATTATACAACGCTGAACCCACTTTCATTGAAAACCTGCCACAATCACATTCAAGCCATGTATAAAATGTTGGTTATCTTGAATCTAATTCTACCATACATGCATTATAGAAATTCACCTGCCGAGAATAGTAGGCATCTTAGATGGAACGTAAATTTCTTTGACGATTGATTCCAAGTATAATATCTTGGCATTTCAGAGTATAGCAGCGTTCGGGCGATGTCATCATTCTGGTACATTTAAAACAACGTGGTCAAAGTTGTAGATGGCGGTCTTGTAAATGGCGAAATTTACTCTTTTACCATTTTCCAACTGTACTGCCCAGTGAACAACAGTGGCATCTCTTTCATGAATGACAAATGAAAAAATGACAAAAATCCCATATAAAAGGCATGTTCACTTTTTCCTCAATTTTCCGTGCAATTTTTCCAATTTTTCTTTCCCTAAAAACGTTATTGTGACTTTTATGAGCCCTTTAAAAAAAATTAGACAAATCTGACCGTACGAAAATCGTGACCGTGATATGCATTTGTGATTTTCTCACTTTTCCAATGCGCGAAAAAAACTCTAGACGCCGAGACAAACAAAAAAACAAATTTCATCGAAATCAGTCAATCCGTTCTCGAGATATCATCAAAAAAGCCGGAACCCATATAAAATATATGAGAAACTGAATTTTCTTCATTAATTTTTTTTTCGTGAATTTTTCCGATGTTTTAATAGTTATTCTGCTATTTATCTCGGGGAGACAAATCCAACGAATCAAAAATAATAAAAATCGGTCCATCCGCTCTTGAGTTATAAAGGGTGTAAAAACTAACCCGACTTTGTTTTATATACGAAATTTCCATATGTGTAGACTTTTTTTGTAACTAACAGGATACACACAATGTTCTTCCATTTGGAGCTAGGGAATGGAGATTTTCAGATTTTATAACTCTTAAACAACCTACATACAGCGGACTATGGGAGAAAAACGATTTAATAACAAATTTCTTTTGGGCATACGTTAACAAATTGGGGGTTTCTCGGGTAAATAAGGCTATAACTTTATTTATTTTAATTTTTTTCAACATGGGTCAGCGTTCTTCGAGTACTTGAGCAATTCGGCAATTTAGAAATTAATCGGAATCGGAACACAATTGGCAAAACTCGCCCGCCGTATTCGTCCTTAAATTTTGAATTTATAAGGTTGGATCATTAATTCATTATTTGCTACCTTAAAAAACCCCAGATACTGATTTACGTTGGATTCAGAACACAATTGACAAATTCAACTATATTTGATAGCGCAGACATACATAATATACATACATTTCATACCTGCATGCCTACAGAAACTTTGGGTGTTTTCAATGATGCAAGTTGCGTGCACAATTGACTTATTCAACATGTATCATTGAAAACACCCTTTCTTTTATTAATATAGATTTGTTTTTCAACTAGCATCTCATCACTTGCTACTTCTGTTGGTGCATAACAAGTACTCAGTGTTATTGTTTTAATTACGGTATAAAATCTAACCGTAACCCTGCTTTTAGTTAAACTCCGAATAATTATAATGCCTGCTCCACTTTTACGTTTTCTTAATTACGGTCGTAATAAATAAGATTGTTATTTTTTGATGTCTTTATTCAGCGGAGGGCCGAAGGTGTGATTTCGCATAAAGTGTCAATACTTTATATTTTCCATCTCTTCTTTGACCAGGACTAGCCCAGACGCTTCTTTCATTGTTCTATTCTAGTCCTGTTTCGAGTTCAAAGAGTCATGTCCAGTATGTTGTCCATTAACCTCCAGCGACAGCTCATAATATTATATCCCAAAGAAAGAGGGTCTAACTATACCTCCATGTGCTTAGTTAATAGCCTCTGCTGGCCACTTGTATTAACATTGCCCACCTCTTAACTCATGGATGATACGATTGGATATTGAAAGTCTCAACAATATCTATGTATAATGCCCGTAACCCACTATAACACGAATATTGTAATTACAACATCATTAAAATCTTGCTAAATCTTTCAACTAAATGATTCATCATTATACAAAAACCAAGAAACTTGATAAATTATGAATTTCAAGACAACGTTAACCAGTCAAGCAAAATATAAACCCAAAAGGATAATTCAAGGACATCATAATATAAATTTAATACCGAAACGACCGAAAACAATTCTACTCTAATAAAATCTCAAATGGTTTACACCAAATTGATTCTATTTTTAAAGTGCGTGTAATCGATATCACTCTAAGATGCAATTTAGAATAAATTACAGCCTTTTGTCCCTGGCTTTCAATTAGGAGCACGTCCACAAGATAAGGAAACCGGAGAGATGGATTCCACCACTGATCTCCTCTTCGTGTTTTGGTGCTTGCCATTTGGTATGGATATCTTCGTTTTGCCAATACATTACTCTTCTTGATGCCAGCACAAAATACACCCAGTGTAACCAACCTTACCCAAGCCCTGGGGATAACCATCATTGAAAGTATACACAAACATAATATACAAGCATGGATACACTTGTACCATCGTAACACTCATCATGGCCGGGTCTTGATTTTATCTAGAAGCGAAGACATTCGATTAATTACGCCGACTTAATTGAAATTTGTCCATTTCGGATTGAACAACAACAAATAGGACGCCTTAATGGAGTTTTTCTCCATCTCGTAATACGAAACTTTCGACAAGCTTGAAGGGGATTTTCTTAGCACGTTGACTGCAAATGTGCCATTTTGATCCTGTTTTTGGGTCCTGAATCGATGGTGTTTCTATTGATACCTTGTGGGAAATTTAATCATTTCCTAATTTCTATTTGTATTGAGAGCTTTCTCTATGTGGGAATTTGTTTGTGTTGCTTAAAGAAATTTATTGAAAATTACGGAATAAATAAATTAATAGAGCAGAATTTTATATAATCATTCATTAATGCCTATTCTCGGATAAGAAAAATACGTCGAAGTTTGGAATTAGCCATTTCTTTAATTGGTTGTTAAATTGGGACAGGTATACTTCTAATTTTTTTAGTGCGATGAGTCAATAAACGCAATTTTAACAAATTTAAGCTGATAAAGTGGAACCAATCACAAACCGTGTCAGCAAATCAATTTGAGTTTCATAAAAAGGAAGGTTTTTGGAACATTTCCACCAAGCTACTATCCTACAAGCACGCCATTGCAATTTTTAAATCTAGGACCATTAAAAAGCGGGATCATCACCTACGTACACAATAAAAAAGGCGTTAATGACCCACTAGATGTACTTTTATGCTATAAATCAACCTTCGAGACAATAATCAATAAAATTCTTATGGAAATATCTTAAACCCAACCAGTTTGTCGTGTGGACGGCAGGCGCGGATTCAAGGGGGGGGGGGGGGCCACGGGGGTCATGACCCCCCCCCCCCCCAAAGCAGTGCCGCGGCCAGACAATTGAGAGGCCCTGTGCAAAAATTCAGCGAGAGGCCCGAAGAGTCCAAAACATTTTTTTGCTCGCTTCGCTCGCAGATTGCCCGTACCCGTGACAGAACTATGGCCCATATGCTAATTTCTGTGGCTCGTTCTCATTTCTGTGGTCCATTCGATGAAGTAAATATGCAAATAATGAATTCAAATGAGTTTTATTGCCAAAACAATTTTTCGCTCCCGAGGCCCCAACACACGGAGCCCTGTGCAGTTGCACACATGCCAGCAGCGGCACTGCTCAAAAGCGCTCGCTGTTTAAAAAACAAAATTGACCCAACTCAAAAAACAAAAACAATAAATAACCAAACGCACAAAACCGACCCAAGTTTTTTGCAAATTAAAAAAACAACCTTAAAAAATGACCTTCAAGGTCAACAGCAGATTTAGTCCAGGAGGGATAGAAAAAAAGTCGAAATAAATTTACCCTGCGATTTTTGGACGCTATAATTAAGAGAAAAATCGTAGGAATTTCGAACGTTTCCATGTATGCCTGACAGCAAAAAATTTTGATTTCTCGAAATCTACTGAATAGAAATCCACACCATATTCCATTTCCCCTTCGCTTAAAGGTGTTTTTTCTGAAAATCAAGAAAAGTGCCTGTTTTCAAACGCGTTTATGAGGTATTAAATCGAACCTCACCAACTTTTCATGAAAATGGGTTGGTAGAGTAACTCTTCGAGAATAAATAAGGCTTTTCAAAATAACTCTAGCACCACCGTGGGCCTTGTTCAAACTTTTTTCCTGAAACGGCTGTTTTAAAGTTTTGAGATTTACGCGAAAAGTTATAATTATTTTTACATGAAATTTTTATTGTAGGTAGGCACTAACAGAAGCCACAATTTCAGCCCGGAAACAAAGCTCTACGATAATTATAGTCCCTGTAATTAAATGTCAAAAAATGGCCATATTTCGTGGTTTTTGGTTTTTTTTTTTGCAAAAACCTGTTGACCGATTTCAATTGTCCAAAACTCATAATTTTCGTCTTTTTAAGCGCTATTACGTACTATTTTTTGTTTTCCAAAAACAAAATTTTTTCGCACCTAAAACGTTGAAAAACGTGTTTTCGCTACCATTATTAACTTTTTTCCACCTGTTCTCCTGCACCGATTTTTTTCCAAAACACATTCATTGAATTCCTACGATTTTTCTCTTAATTATAGCGTCGAAAAATCGCAGGGTAGATTTATTTCAACTTTTGAATACTTTTCCGCTATCTCTCCTGGACTTATTGATCTATACTCTTTCTATATGTTTTGATTTGCAAACTCTGAAATTAGCTGCACTCACAAGAAAGGGCGCGTCTTCCTCAAAAACATCTCTAACTCTACATGCGAGCAAAAGAGAAGGAACTTCCTAATTTCGAATAGTTGAAAGAAAAATTGAACGTGTAGACATGCTCATAGAATTTGTCATAACCATCGGGGTGAAAAGGCTTGGGGACTCTTTCATATCCCAAGCACGCGAAGGGTATACATAATCTTTCATTTAATCGTGCAGCCTCTGTTTTAAGAACAGTTAGAAGTAGCCAGCGCTTGAAGGTTATAATCGCACTTCCGCCAGTCCGAAATATAAGTACGACAATTGCATTATACTTCTTAATTGGCGCTACAGTCCTTGTAGGATTCCAGCCTCTTGAAGTCTCTTCTTCCAGTCTTCTCTACGTTTCGCTAACTCTCTCCTGTTATACGAAGTTTCCGTATATCTTCTAGCACGTCAGCCATTCACCTACTTCTTGGTCGTCCTACGCTCCTGTATCCTGATGGTCTACTATTGAAAATCCTAGCATTCTTTCTTCAGAAGCTCGAACGTGTACGAGCCTTTGTAGTTTACTAAATTTTATTTACAGTAACAATGTTTATTTCTCCTTTCAAAGATTTTAAGCTGATATTCTGTTTGTTTGGTCAATGTCCAAACCTCAGACCCGCAGCATAAAACTAGGCGAACTAGTGTTTTATATCTCACTTTAAGTGTCTTAAGATTTTCTGGATGTCGTCCTTTATCTTATTTTCTGCAGTAATTTCCAATTCCATTTCCAATTTCCACTTTCCCTTAATGGTTACCCTTTTTTGATACAATCCTATACTTTGTTTTCGTGTCATTTACTCTTAAATTTAACTTTGCTGAACTTTCGACAATTCTTGAAAAGGTTTCCTTACGTCTTGCGCTTTGCGTCCAATTATGACTATGTCATCTGCGAAGGCTAGTATCTGCATGTTTCTAGTGAAGATGATATTTGCTCCATTAAGTTCTGTTTCTCACATTAGCTGTATTTCTTTTCTACTTTTAAGTACTCCGGAGTAAAAAATTAAAGGAACGCAAAATTTGTCGATTAGAGTAAAACCTTTATAAACCTCTGGGAGAGCAGGAGGTAAATACTAGTAAAAAATAGCAGAAAAGTAACACGGCTATTATTGCTTCTAGAGCAATCTTAAAAAGTATTGGTGAAATTCCATCTCCTTTTTGCAGACTGATCCTTGAGGGAAGTTTATTGAATTACAACCCCGTATATCCATTTCTCATGTTGCTCTACAGCTCTATTTTATAAAGCAAGTCAGTCACAAGCATTTCTGTAGTCTCCAAAAAGAAGATGTACATATGTATATCAATGTTTTCTTCTCAGCATTTTTCAAGTATTTGTCTCATTATTTATTTATTTATTTATTTATTTATTTATTTATTAATTTACGCCAATCGGCATTGAAAACATGGTCTTTCTGTTTATTCTAAACCCTGCTACTGGTAATCTCCTACACTGTCTTCCATATATGGTTCCATTCTATTTAACGAAATATGTGAAAGAACTTTGTAAGCTAGTGTCTGACAATGTGAATTTTAGTTTTTGCAGTTCATCAATTCGCCTTTTAAATGGACTGGAACAATTGTACCTTCTTCCGGCTTCTTTGCTTCTCTTATGAATTTTTAGTTTCGTTATAGCATTTGCAACTTCTTCAATTGTAGGATCTGGCGTATCGCTTTCTAGGTCATTATATTCTGTATACTTGGTTTCTACACTAGAAGTCTCTAAAGAGTTGCTCCCACACCTCGAGTATGTCATCGATACTACTAGCTAAAAGTACCATCCTTTTCATATAATACATATTATTTTCCCTATTCCAGCTGATGGCTGACAGCGAACCATTCATAATTATTTCTTATAAAAAAATACTCATGCACGAACTTGGGTTCGAACCTGCGTCTTTATCATTCCGAAAATATGTCAAAGAAATTTCTTTAATTATTCAGCAATATCAATATATCTTACCACTTGCAGCCATTTAAAACAATTCTACCAAAAAGGAGCTAGCGTTGGCTTATTCAGAATTACGTCCCTTGCAAAGCAAGGCCCACAGTGTATTTTTCAGGAAAAATTAGTTTCATCAGATCCAACCGCTATCCTACATCGCAGACGTCAAAAATGCATGAAAAGCATGTTCATGTTTGTACCTTACAAATGTTACCAAGAAATTTTATAGGTTAAATTTCTGATAATAAAAAAAAATTGATTTTTTTATTAATATAAAAATTTATTTACAACTCTTTAAACGTTTATTACTTATAATAATTGATTAAAAAATATTTATCCCCCGTGGAGTGTTGATATAAAGAATATATTGTCATTTGGCTGAATTTCATATTCCAATTCTCCCTAGAATTAAAACAATGCCTTAACTTTTTTTTAATACTTAATATTAACAATATTACCATCAATTCCCAGTCACTATCATTGATTAAAACCAATATACCAGGCCTTCTGTAATAATTAAAATTTCGTAAATACAATTCAAAATTAAGTGTTTTCTTTTACACTGAATCATTCTGCAGAAATAACTCAGGTCTGTCTGTCAATATATTCTCCTTCATCCAAATTAAAAGATCTCGTATCCTCCCTAAAATTATTATGAAATAAAGCGACCATTTCTGTGGCAAAAAAAGAAATTCTTTACAATTTTTGCTTCCATCCAAGGTGATATCGCGTCGCTTCTTACTAGCAAACAGCAGTTCCGCTCCGCCTCTGTAAATTAGATCGTTACACGCTTATTCCTGATTACTGCAGAATCTTACCCAAATTCCAAAACAACTTTTAAATTCTTTTCTGGCATTTTATGTGATAATTTTTATATTTTCTGAGATTTAGGTCGGACAGCATGAAGAATTTGACAATCAGCTGTTTTTTTGTTGTTTGGTAAAACAGCATCTAGTGACTAAAAACTAAACTACGTATTCTGTAGTTACAGCGGGTTTAAAAATATTCAAAAATTATAACTTTTTGATTGAAAATGGGATAAGATTCTAATTTTTTTAATCTGTGTAAACTTATGAAGCCATAATTCGATTGGAAATGTGCTCATATGCATAATAATCTACAACTTATCTAACAATTAAATTTACTCTAAAAACAAACAAATGCTGGCAGCACGTACTTTCCCAACTTGACAGTTGGATGAATAAAGGTTGATAAGCGTGAAATAATAAAAGAAATTTGTAAAATATCGTTTAAAACAGCATAAAAATGTTTGCACAACATTCTGTATTAATATCTAAAAACATATTACAAGTTTTAAAAGCAAATGTTACAAACAAATCTCCTTTAATTGGAGGTTATGTTCACGGAGCCCCAACCAGCTGCAGACTATACAAAACAATCACAAATGATGAAAGTGAACAAAACAGGATTTACTATGGATCACTAAGTAGTCGCATGAAAGCCGTTAAAGTATTCTCCTTAACTACAAGTATAGCCGGCTTAGCAGCACAGCCAATTTTACTAGAGCAGGGGACCAAGTTGGGTGGAACCGGAATGGCAGTGTTCTTATGCGGCTTTGCAGGATTCTTCACATTTGTCACACCAATGTTGTTGCATTTTATCACAAAGAAATATGTAACAGAAATATATTATAATCCCAAAACAGATGAATACAAAGCTATCACAATATCCTTATTCCTTCGAAGATTAGAGGTTAGTTCGTATTCTTCTATTAAGAGTTAGTATAACCTTTTTTGATTTCTAGAATAAATTTAAAGCCAATGAAGTCAAAGTTCCTGATGTGCCTGGCATGTTTACTTCATTTGTTGTTGGGAAAACTCCTCTTTTTGTAGATCCAACTCTTTTTACGGATCCTGAACATTATGTAAAGATAATGGGATACGATAAACCTATAGACTTCAAATTGGACTCGTCTAAGAATAATTAGTTAATTTATTTATTATGTGCAATAAATGTGTGATATGTACATAAAGTAATGGAATGGAATTATGAGTTTATTTTTATAAATATTTCTTTACTACCGCAGATTAATATTAACGCAGAGCGGCTTTCACTGCCGCAATGAAGTAGATTGTGTTTTATAGATTTTACAGTGAACATCTCTACTAAATAATCATAACAAAAGCAATTACGCACACATTGTGATCGGTTAAAACACAAAATATTCTCAGGAATCCGTACTAAGATATCGAGGATATATACTCATGCAAATCGCCTCTGAATCCTACGAGCAGCAATAGCAAATCTGGCACCTTGAAGATCATTAGTAGAAAAAGGAGACTACTAATTTTACCGAAGCAATTCTGAATATGGTCGAAAACGGAAAACAATCTGGACAACTCAAGGGGGCACAAGCTGGTGGATGGAATTAATTCATCTGAAATGAAAAAATAGAAGCCTTATCATGGGCGACAAATTGAGGAGTTTATACGACTCGGCGATGACGGTGGCTACAGGTGCTTTAAATTTGATAGTTCGAACCGTTTATCATTAGAAATATAAAAAGATCAAAACAAAACTCTTGGGAATGCCAAAATTGTACTATTTGAGTAGCTATTTGATAGAAATTGACGTCGCAAAACTATTCCAGATATAGACCGGTGCAACCGTTACAATTTAGTCACAGCAAACGTCCGGAAATATTTCCTATTTAAAAGTACTCTCTACTTGAATTTTATCGCATTCAAAAAGGCTCCAACCAGCAGAAAATAGATCGTGCATGTAAATTAATTGCTTAAATGGATATGAAAACAAATTGGGGAGGAAATTTTTTGAGCGAGCAGTGTAAAAAAAACTTCCGCAAAGTATGCAATTGCTTCTCGAAGTAAATAACTCCATCTCTTCGCAGAATGTAGTTTTGTTCAGAGATACTGTGGAACAGGCTTCACCCGGCGAGTCAATGGTAAAATTGCCGTGACGATTCAAAATTGTTGTGTAAACTTTGTAATATTAGTTGCGTTCCATTGGGCGATCCGGAGTACATCACCAATGGAACGCGATTTTTTGATGTCAGAAGTAAATACGAGAACAACAAAATTAGAATTTGAGATGAAAATACTGCACGCTGCTTTGTTCTGTTTGTCATGTACCGAGTTTCCACGGGAGTCTAGTTGAGCTGTGGTTGACTTGAAATGACACTTCAGGCGCGTTTCATTTGCATTGGAGTACGTACGCCAGCGTAGTTGGGCGCACGTCGGAGTAGATGCTGCCACAGCTGAATGTGCGCTGAACTACTCCGGAGTACGTACTCCAATGAAAATGAAACGCGCCTTTCAACTCAACGACGTATCTCTCTATGCGTGTTTCCATTTCTGCCTTCCGTCTTCCTCCGCATCTTTTTCCATCAATTAATATTACATATTATAGATTTTTCTTTAAAAGTATTTATTCAATATAAAGTCTTATGACGTCCAAGTGACATTTTTACTATTTGTACTTTTCCCAGTGTGCCGTTTTTAGTTGTGTGCGTAAACTCAGTTCAAGATATACTGAGTTTCCATGAGAGTACAACCAGAGTTGAACCCGAGTTATACATCATGTACTGTGTTTCCATGCAGAGTTTATCCTGAGTTTACTCAGATTAAGCGCCCATGGAAACGGGGATTGAGTAAAGTGTCGTTAAATCCAAGTAAACTCAACGAAGCCAGTCCGATTAAGCCGGGTTTTGCATATGTGTGTGTTTCAGTATCCTTTACTACACATATACCAACGGCGAGGCAATGTAAAATTAATTATCTGTCACTTTAACCCAGAACCGTCATGGAAACAGCATCGAGTGATCTTGAGGGAAAAAGCTTTCTGTTTACTTAACGAAAACCCTACCCTGGCTCATGGAAACACAGTAATGGAAACAGAATGAGTTAAGAGTGTTCGTTAAATATTTTCAACTCTGCTCAACTCAACGAAAATAGGTAGGTTGAATTGAGTTCACGCATGCAACTAAAAACGGCACACTAGCAAAGGTACAAAATTTGAAAATGTCTCGCCTCTTTATATTTAATAAATACTTTTAAAAAAAATTCTATAACAAAATTAATTTGTGGAAAAAGATGGAGGAAGGCGGAAGACAGAAATGGAAACGCATAGAGTTAATCGTTGAGTTGAAGTGTCATTTCAACTCAACCCCAACTCAACTCGACTCCCATGGAAACTCAGTAATATCTATTTTCGTTGAGTTGAGCAGAGTTGAAAATATTTAACGAAAACTCTTAAGGCATGTTTCACACGGGGCGACGGCCAACCAACATAAATCGTACGGAAACATCATTTTTAGAGAAGACGGTGAGAGAGGACGATGGGGAGGGAAGATTTTCCCATCCAACTTTCTCACACGATTTTCGATACGACTTTTTGACAGCGGTGTGGTTGTTGTTGTGTTTTGTTCATTTTGCTGGGAGAAGAAAAGAAAGATAAACGACTTTTGTTTCACTCGGAAAGTACGCAAAAGAGAATTAAAATAAAAGCAACAACAATAAGCTAAAGCGTTTTGACGTACAGTTGGTTGGAAAAATTGGCCCGTGTGAAAGCCCGTACGACTTTTCGTCAAATTTCAAAAGGGAATGGACGATGACAGCAGATTTTGTTCGTTGGCCGTCGTCTCGTGTGAAACAGCCCTAACTGTGTCTGTTTCCATGGGCCAGGGTAGAGTTTTCGTTAAGTAAACAGAAAGCTTTTTCTCTCAAGATCACTCGATGCTGTTTCCATGACGGTTCTGGGTTAAAGTGACAGAAAATTAATTTTACACTGCGTCGCCGTTGGTATATGTGCAGTAAAGGATACTGAAACACACACATTTACAAAACCCGGCTTAATCGGACTGGCTTCGTTGAGTTTACTTGGATTTAACGACACTTTACTCAATCCCCGTTTCCATGGGCGCTAATCTGAGTAAACTCAGGATAAACTCTGCATGGAAACACAGTACATGACGTATAACTCTGGTTGAACTCGCATGGAAACTCATTACATGACGTATAACTCTGGTTGAACTCGCTTGGAAGCTCAGTAATAGCCGACTGTTGCAACTCGGTTCCGATTGAGACTGCAGCATGTTGAAAATTGAAGTTAAAACGAAAATAAAAACTGAATCCAAACCTGAAGTTACATATATGTACATACTCCGTTTATGATTGGGCATATTCACACGCTGCCATAATTGTGGTGAGTAAAACCGGTTTTATTCAACTCCTAGCAACTCAGACGGGGCGTAAATGAGTGTAGTAAATTTGAATGCTATACAGGAACCTTTAAATGTATTGCAGATGAAATTTACTTGTTAGAGAAAAGCAGAGCTAAAGAATGCAAGAGATAGAAGTAACTTTTTATATGTGTGCCAGCTTTCACGCCTTTGCTTTTGCGTGAAAAATGTTTCGTTAAGTTCTTCCGCTCCCTTCCCTCTCTCATCTATAAAACCGGTTTTAGGCGCCATGAATGTGCACTGTGTGAATATGCCCATTCGAGGTTGAGTTGAAATTCTCAAAAAACTGAAAAATCTCTGAAATCTTAAAAAAGAACCGCGGCAGAAAAAATTAAGCTGAAGGAAACCTGGGTTGTTCCTAGTCATAAACAGGATAACAATTGAGCAGCATTCTCTGATTGAGGCTGCAGCACGCTGCATATTTTAGATTCCATTGCTGAAGAAGTCAATTGCGCACGCAACCTGCATTACTGAAAGTGCCCAAACACTTGCGTTTGCAGGCCTGCGTTGACTCGGAATGCTCTGAATCGCCCCGTACGCGCGGAATCTTCCTGTTTTGTTTATATAAGTAAAAAGTAAGCTATAAATTATTAGTTTTATTATTTGAAAAAAGATAAACTGTACTTATAATAAGATTGACTTTATTATACATATGCGCTTTAAGGTAGAATAACAAGGGCTATTTTTGTTGTTTTTTTTTATCTTTTAATTTTCCGCCATTTTGATTTCAAAAATTGACGAACTTATTACCTAGGCAATCACTTGGAGCGCGTTCAAAAACTTTACTATGGTTAACCATGGTTAACTATGGTAAACTTTTGTCGTTCAAAAACTCCGTGGTT
Source organism: Thereva nobilitata (assembly GCA_963855945.1). Classification (NCBI taxonomy): domain Eukaryota; kingdom Metazoa; phylum Arthropoda; class Insecta; order Diptera; family Therevidae; genus Thereva; species Thereva nobilitata. The sequence goes on along the minus strand of OY979696.1, from coordinate 43,606,588 downwards.
AACTACAACATGACCACGAGCACAACTTTTTGGCGTTCAAAAACTCCCGTGGTTAACCATGGTGTAGTTAAATTTTAACCCTGCTCGCGAGCATGGTTAGCGATAGTTAAGAAGAAGAAGAATAAAAACAACTCTCTGACAGTTGTTTTAATGGTCAACACATGAACAAATCAAAGGGGCATTTGTTAGATTATTGCAAATAAATAATTAATGAACATATACGAATAATTGAAGCAAATAGCGGAGATTATTTTATGGAATTTTTCTTTAACTCGTAGTTAACCACGGTACGTTCAAAAACCACCATGGTTACACATAAACTTTCGTGGTTAAGTAAAGTGAAGCAGCATAACCACAGCTTACCTCGTGGTTTACCATAGTAAGGTTTTTGAACGCGCTCTTGCTAGCTTTTAACTAACGCCACCTGCCACGCTAGAGACAGCTAAAATGGATCATATTAAAAAGTGCATTTAAAATATTCCGAAAGTAATCTTAAATAAAATATGTCACGATTTGTTATAAATATATTCAAATCAAAATGTTTAAGAACTCAATCTTAAATAATTTTGTTTATTTTTATTCTGGCATTACTGTTCTTGTTGACAACACGACGCTGAGAAAAAATCGTTGAAAGAAAAAAAAAACACATGTGACGCCGTACGGGGTCTCACAAGTAACTAGTGTTTACAGTGCAATTTAATTGAATTATATACAAAAAGTAATTATTTAAGTAATTTTAGTTTTGTTCAAATTAAAATAACTAAAGTGTTATCAAGTTTCGGACGGAAAGAAAAGGTTTATTGCAAAGTAATTTGTAAAGATAATGGCGGTTCTCGTATTCCGCTAAAGTGGCGTTGTAGTTGTGTTAAAAAAAAGCCAAGCGCTGTGGTGATAACGAATTCCACTACACCAGTTTACAGGAACGTTCCCTGGTAGACTTTTTTCGCAATTTTTCTCCACCGAAAATTGAGGTTAGAATATAAAGTATAAGAAACCCGCGCTTTGTGATGTCCGAAGAAAATCTAACTGGAATTAAAGTACTTGAGAATGTTTTAATTAAGAGCGTTCCTGATGTAAACATTACAAGTCTGTTAGAGGATGATAGCTCAAAAGACGCTACCAAGCCGGATGATATTCATATAAATGTGGAAAGGGAAATATCGGAAATAGTTCAGCATTCGGACCCAATTTCACCAGCAACAGCAGTTCCTTCTAAAGATACAGGCAGTGCAAGTGATGATGACGATCCTAAAGTAATATTGAATTTGGAAGTAGCAAGTTTACCAAAAAGTCCCTGCGAAGAGGATATGCAAATTGGTGAACAAAATAGTAACGCCGCACAGAAATCTTTACAGCAAATGGGGGATTTGAACACAGGCATTAAATTACGTTCGAATGCGGTATCAAAAGATCCTTTGAGCATATCAGCAGTGAATATTAACGAAGTGTTGTTAGAAAAAGCAAGCAAAACCCCGATAAAATTACACAACAGAGTGAATGACAGATCCGAGAAAGACGCAAGCGATGATCTTTTAAATAGTTCATTGGAAAAGTATAAAAGTACTAACGACAACGAAGATTTGGTAGCTATATTAGAAGGAAAGGACGACGACGACAAAGAGGAGAAAACGGAACATTATCAAGTTTTTGAAGTAGTGAACATTTTGGATCAGGCAAAAATGGAGTCTACCGTTGTAACATCGCTACTAACAAAAGAAGAAGAAAGAAAAATTGCTATGGATCAAATGTCGCAATTTTTTAAAGGCGGAAAATCGAAGAAACGAAAAGCAGACGATTCAGGCTCTTCGGATTTAGTGAATGCACTTGCTTCGGATTGGAGTGATACTGAGAAAGAAGCAGAAACAAAAGCTGCGGAGCCAGCTCCTGCAGCAAAAAAGGGCGTTCAGAAAAATACAAAAGTTGAAAAGAAACCAGCGGCAAAATCTGCGACTAAAGTCGTTCCTCCGAAAGTTGAAATTAAAACGGAAGTAAAATCTGAACCCAAACCAGAAACTACAATTGAACCCTTTCGGCGTACACGAGTAATTAAAAAGAAAATTATCTGGGATCCAGATGCACCAGAGACGCAATTTTCATATGCAAGTTTGGTGCAATCATCTGCAAAGAAGCCACAGCCACCGAAAAAAGCGCGTCTAACACCAACACCAAGAAAGGTTGAATCGCCTGTGACAAAAGTAAAGGAGGAGCCAGCAACAACAACGAAAGGAAAAAGACGACCGGAAACACCAACAATTTTGAATAATAAGAAGAAAAAGGTTGAAAATGAAAAATCACCAGATGATAAATCACCAAAATCTGAACCAGAAAAGGACATACGCATCAAGAGAGAAGCAGCGGCGGCAGTTGCAGAAAAACAAGCTAAAACTCTTGCTAAAAAGCGAGCTCCAAAAGGTAAATCGGCAGCCGCATCATGGGATTATGTTTATAATAAGCGCAGCGATGATTCAATGATTATCCGGAGACGTTCAAACAGCTCATACTCAAGCACAAGTCCTCGAAGAATGAGCTTAGAGCAAATCCCACAAAATAAAATAAATCAAAAAGGAAAAGTGGCAACAGGTAACTCGAAGTTAATTCCCGTGTTAACAAAGGTTCCAATTAGTAAGGTCCCTGCAAGCACGCGAAACTCAGTAGTTGTGAAAGCTAAGGTGTTCGAATTTGCTAAGCCCGAAGCAAAGAAAGCCACCAAGAAAGAGAATGACATGCCCGAAGTTAATTTAAGTTCAGAGCTCAAAAAAACAGAATCTAGAGAATCATTAAGAAAATCGAGCCGAACTCCCGTCAATATTGAAGAAACTCTAGTAAAGGCAATTCCAGCCCCAGCGAAAACGCTGACATCAAAGGTGACTACAGAGACTGTAACAATCAGAAAATTTGGGAATATAGTGCAGTTTGCCATTCATCCAAAGACAGATAAATTTAAACACTCTTTTACTGTTCAGGTATTCATTCTCGCTATATGTATAAAAAAAAAAGATATAAGTTTTCATTTTTGCAGCTTATGAATGAAATATCAAAAAAACTTGAAATGTTTAAATCTGATAATTCATGCAAAGTTGTATTCTTTACTTCAGCTGCTCCAAATTTCTGTCTAGGTTTGGATTATATGTCTCTCACAGCTGGACCAGCTGACAAACGGAAGACTGCCGCTGCAGAGTTGGCTGGATCTGTTAAGTTAGTAAAATCGTGAATCAATTGTTTTATTAGTCAAGTGTTAAATAATATTTTCTTTTACAGAAATTTCTTGCAAACATTAGCAAGTTTCCCTAAACCTTTGCTAGCTGGTATAGTTGGAACATGTGCCGGTATTGGAGTAACAATGCTACCATTATTTGATATTGTTATTAGCAGTGACGAAAGCGTGTACGAAACATCATATGCTAAAATTGGTCAGATACCTGAAGGGCATTGTATACTCAATCTTACAAATAATGTCAGACATAATTTTGTAAGTATATCCAATCCTTTTTTTATGTCTGATATTTAAAACAAAACGAAATCAAGTTATTGATCGAACTAAACTAGATAATGGGAATTTAAGAAAAACAATACCGTAGTCGAAAACTACTTCTCATTCTCGTTTATTGTACAACATATGCATTACAATCATTACACGAAAAATTGGAGGTTTGCATAGTTAGTAGCTCCTTCATACGTGACGCAGATTTAGGTCAATATGAGGCCCCACGGTACACCTTGGTGCATAACCGTGCCGCTTATAGGGGTATTGCCATTTATATTAGGAACGACCTGGCTTACCATGCAATTTATAGTACCTCTCCCGAATTTAACCTCAGCATTTGATGTTATGTCCGAACAGATCTCAGGATTCTTATAATCCAATCGTGAGTGTGGAACCGTTGTTGCGGATATCAATGTTCACAATGTAAGCTGATTAAAGGGAAATTTACATATCCGGCGTTTTCCTGTCGCGCAGCTATTTTTTAAGATTTCAACCAATGAGAAACAATTTCAAACTCGGATATGTAAATTAACCTTGAGTTACTGAAATTGCACCAATGTTTCTGGCAAAGACGCCGAGCTCTTGCAGACACCAATACTTTTTCCCAATTGGTGGACCACTCTCATCCAACGCGAAATGAAGTCGAAGTCGATTCACCTCACTGACTGCGACCTGTGTTTCCGAAGCAAAAACGTCACCTCTGTCGCTTTTTGTGTTACCAGGAGCATACATGCAGGAATGTATTTCTTCATTCCCCATTCTAGCAAATTTGTGAAAACGAAGCAGAACAAATGGTTTAATCGGGCATAAATGCTTATATCTCCAAGGCTTTTGATCGAGGTTGGCACCCTGCTCTGATAGCTAAACTCCAAGCTATTGGTGTTGACTCAGCTCTAGAGAACTGGATTGAGTTTTCTTTCCGACCGTTCAATCAAGGTACTATTGGATGGCGCTAAACAAACATATCAATGCCTGGGTCTTCCTCAAGAGATGCAAGTTCTTTCTGCAGCCAACTGCCCTGGTCACGATTTACAAGTCCTACATTCGACTCCGTCTTAAATACAACTCGTATATCTGCTCAGGCGCACCTGAAACCATTAGCTTGGTTTGACAAGGTGCAAAACCGCACCAACAAAATCATTGGTGATAGCACCATATACTCCTTAAGCCGCCGTAGGAATATGGAGTGTAGAAGCCCTCTCTAAATTTTATCGCTATTAGCATAGTGACTGCTCCACTGAAATCAAGAACCTCCTGCCTATACGGCAGCTTTTTTCCCGCAATACGAGACTAGCCAACTCAGCTCACCCCCCACACTACAGCGGTCCTTTTTGCGCATATTGCGGTTTAGAGGCTCGTTTTTAAATAAACCTCGAATGTGGAACTGTCTTCTGCAGTCGGTCTTTCCGAACTCATATAACATCTCGGAGTTTAAGCGCAAGGTTCATCGACACCGGCTCAAACACCCTCCAGACCCCTAACCTATCCTTTCTCTTCTATCCGTCAGTTTTAGACATTACACCATGACCGACATGACGGATTAGTACAAAGGTTCATTCCTAAGCCTGATTTTACCACAAAAAAATCTCAACCCCACACGATATTTTCGGTGTCCCCAGGGGTCAATATTATCCCTCACTCTTTGCCTAATCTTCAATAAGATTCGCTGATGACGGTACTCTGCGTTATTCATACGCCTTCGATAATCTGACAAGCATGTTCCAGATCCTATCCTGACGATCGCGAACTTATGTCCAGAATATCGGGTAATTAATTTAAAGAAATTATCAACATAAAATTTACGTCAAGGTAACAAAAAAGGAAAACGAGGAAAGTTAGCTGTGGCGGATTTTTCATGAAGTTATGTTCCATTTGATCTTACGCAGAAGGACACAGAGCAACACGCTATGTCGAACACAGTGTTTCGCTGTGCTGTAAACAGAAGGCACCCACTGGTTGTGCGTACTGTTTCCACCGGCTTAGCAGCGGCTTTCCTTTGTTTCACAGATAAGATTCTATGGGAAAAAAGTTCGCGTGGATCAAGTTTCTGTGGACGGGTCATTAGCCGGAAGTTCTTTCGACGAAGTATTTAATTTGGGGAGCATTTGTGTGCTCCAAATGCATCTTGAGCGTCCATGCATTCCATATATTCGGGCCTTCCCAAAAATTCTGCAATGGAATTATGTAGAAACGCATTTCTAAAATCTATATAAGTATTATTTTGTAATTTTGTACTATTCTCTATTTTATTAAAAGAAAACAAAACTAATATGGCTTTGTGAAAGAATAAGCGCAACAGAGGCAGCACTTTCTGGATTAGTTTCAAAGCTGACTAGTCCGTCTAAAATACAGGATGATACCCTTCTGTGTGCCAGAAAAGTCGCAGGATTTTCACAATCGGTAAATTATATTTATATTTTACAAACAATTAGATTAATTTAATAAAACTTGATCAATTTCATTTTACAGACATTTTTGTCAATTAAAGCACAGCGACAAAAAATAGAACTACCCAAAATCATAACCGCATTAACTGAAGAACAGAAAATACTTACCCAACAATGGGTAAGCTCTGAATGTCAAGAAAAGTTTAAACAATATCTAGAAAAAGATAGTTGGTAAAAAAAATATAATGTTTGATTCTATAAAAAAATGTATTTTAAAACAAAAAACAAAAAAACAATGTTATAACATATTTTTACACATTTAGAAAAAAAAAGCGAAAAGAAAGATTATTTTAACTTAGATATTTTTGATCATTACTTTTATTAATGTTAAGTTTTTCATGCATCTTGTCTCTTTTTCTCCTACCTCCTGCTATACCATAAATAAATAACAAGCATGTTGAATATGCGATAAGTAAAATGTAGACTATTCTTAATTTTCTTAGAGAAAAAAAAACAAATTTTAACTGCAATCTATTGAAATATTATTTGTTCATTGAATACTTGAGAGAAGTAATAAAAAAATGGAAATATTGCTTTTATTGTGTTTTTAGTAATAAAAAAATTATTGTAAGATTAAGATCGTCTTTATTTTTTGTAAAGCCTATATTTACATAATGAAAGCCTATGCTTAAACTATAATAAAAATAAAAAAACTTTATGCTCAGGTATAGCTTTTTGTAGTGCTAGTTGTCGTTACCCACATCTTAGTGCAATATTTAGGAACAAGCTTATCTCGAAGGATAGAGTAGGTTAAGAGGATTAAAAAAATAATAGTGATGAAACTTGCGATTAAATACTTAGATGCTGCAAGGCACTACTCACACGGGGATACTCAAAACTCGGAGCGACTGCAATACTCGGCGACTAAGAGACCCGTCATATGTAATCAGGCGGCGACACTCATACAGGGATACTGCAGTTTCTAGGAGACGACATGCTAGTCGCTCAGTTGCTTGGTTTTTTTCACTGTGAGCGAAATGATAACTACTACTACTGTCACTCGACATTTTGCAAAGTGCACTGAATAAAAAAACGGAGGTATGTAGGTTGATAGGAAACTTGCAATTTCAGTCTCGGCAGTGTGAAGATGACGAGCAACTACAATCTCGAGTCTCCAAGTCTGTATCCCAGTCGCAGACTATCCGAGATTTAAGTATCCCCTTGTGAGTAGTGCCTAAGGGCCCTAGTACGAAATTCGATTCGTCAATCGATCGAGAATCGAAAGGTGATTCGATTGGGCATTTTCGAGAATTCACCATGGTAGCTACCGGTCGAACCACAAATTAATCTACCATGTTCGAGAGTTGATTACTTACCATAAGTTACCACTCACCATGTTGGAATATTCACCGATAAGGTAACCAGAGCCTCAGAAACTCACTACAGGGTGGTGGATGGATGGTGGATTAACTTCTGGTTCGACCGGTAGCTACCATGGTGAATTCTCAAAAATGCCCATTGTGAAAAAGATTGGTAGTCCGTAACGCAGTCGAATCGAACAAAAAGTACCGCCATTGTAACTGAGAATTTTGATGAAATTTTTGAAGGAAATTTAATGGCAATGTTGTTTTAAGAAAGTTGTTTGTGTTTAAATTAAATAAACACAACAAACGCATTCGACCAACTAAATGCAATCGTGAGCTGCCATCGACTGCAATCGACTCGGTTCACTACAATCGAGAATGGGACTACAGCTTTTTCGATCTAACATTCGTTCGAAAGTTTGACGAGAATCGGACTAGGGCTCTAAGAATTCGGAAATACTGGGCTCGATTCCCAGATCAGGCGGATCGGACACTCCCGCCACAACTGTGGATTTTTGATCCGCAACAATTTTTCCGCCGATTTGAAACGTGAAATTTGCCTAAGCAAATCCGATATCGCGTATTTCATAATCGCGTGAGTGATCCGCGATCGCGGTTTTGAATTCGCGACTGCGGATTTGAGAATCGAAAAGTGTCAAATCCGCACTCACTTCCGATCCGCCGGAACTGGAAATCGAGGCCACTGATACTGAGTTCTATTTATGAACGAATTTCTAGTGCATAGTGTACAGTGGGTTACTTTGGCGTTGCGAATATAACATTGTCGTTTGGTTAAATCACTGTGGTAATCCCGATAACAATTTTGCTGACATTTATATTTCTGCGGGAGGCCAGAGAGTGAGTCGGTAGTCAAATTTGCTACCATATTTTTTTTTGTGGTAAGATGAAGCTAAGGAGTCACCCTTTATACTACTACTTCGTCATGTCGTTCAAGTCATGGTGCAATGTATAGTAGTAAGCTTGATCTGAAGGATAGGTTAAGGGTCTGGAGGGTGCATGAGTAGATGCTACCCATGAACCTGCGTTTGAACTCTGAGATGTTTATATGAGCTCGGAAACACCGACTGCGGAAGACAGTTCCACAATCGAATTGTTCTATTTATGAACGAACTTCTAAACCGTAATGTGCGCGAAAAAGAAGGCTGCAGGGTGTAGGGGTGAGCCAGTTGGCTAGTCTTGTGTTGCGGGAAAAAATTGCCGTGTAGGCAGGAGGTTCTTGATTTCAGTGGAGCAGTCGCTATGATAATAGCGGTAAAACTTGCTGACGGCTGCTACATTCCTACGATGGCTTAAAGGGTTGATGGAGGAGCAAAGGGTGCTATCGCCTTGAGTTTGATGGCACGGTTTCGCACCTTGTCCAGCCAGGGGCCGTATTGAGTTTCTCGAGTCGATAAATAAAAATTGGCATTTGGCAACACAATATCGACAACGTTATCGTATCTTTACGTGTCGATAAAGACATTTGACCTTTATTAAACGCTAAATTTATGCATACAATAAACTTTTAGCAATTTATATTTTAATTAAATTTGGTTTGCTGCACTTGAAGTAATATCACACAATTTGATGGTTTTGTATGGCAGCGCTTATCTGTCGATTTGGTCGTAATGCCAAATATGAAACTCGAGAAGCTTTTTGTGTCGAGTCGATTTATCGACTCGAGAAACCAAATACGGCCCCAGGCCAAGGTAGTTTTTAGGGGGCCCGCCTAGATCTGCGAGTTGTATTTAAGGCGGGGCCGAATGTAGGACTTATAGATTGTGGTCAGGGCAGCTGGCTGAAGGAGGAACTTGCAACTCTTGAGGAATCCCAGGCATTGATCAGCTTGTTTGGCGACTTGGAATCGCAGATCGTTGGATAAAGGTTTAGATGTATGGCAAGAGTGACTCAATGGGTGGTTACGAGCCCCATACTAAACAACCGATTTTTATTTGAGCAAACAGCCAGAGCCGATGACTGAAAGCGGCAATTGCATATCTTAAGGAATCATAGATGCTGGAGAATCGCTTTTAGTGTTAGTACCGGGAAAAGTTTGCCGAGACTTCTTAATTCCTTCTATCGCTGGCGTCACCACAACTTATCTAAAGTTTCATTGAACCTGACCAAAACTCTTCGTTGCGTGATTGGTCTGTAGTTATTGCAGTTCATCAATTCACTTTTTTTGTGGGTTGGAACAATTCTTCCTAAAAGGCATCTTTCTGCTTCTCCATAGTTTACAAATGAGACTATGTGAGACGTGGCATAGCTTCTCCCTACATTTTTTTAAGCTTAAAAAATTACTTTACTATTTATTATAAAATTGTTACCTAATGTTTAAACAATTTCGGAAAATGGAAATATACTGTTTATTTCTTTTAAACGTACATAATCGAAAAAAAGTTGGACTTTACATAAGGACGGGAAAAAATTTTTACTATACATAATAAAATAAAAAAAGGTTAGCTATTACGGCTTAAAGTTTCGATTTCCTAAACATAAAGGCTTGCATAGCATCAAAAAATTCATTTGAATACCATCTTCTATGTATTTCATCCAACTCTTCCTTAACCGCTATTTCCAAACGTTTTTTTTCATACTTCTTAACAAGTTCCTTGGATACTTTCAATGACTCTGGAGGCAATTGACCAAACTCCATTATTTTTGGCCAAATTTTTGTATTTTCTTCATCTTTTGTATATATGGCAGATACAAAATTAAATTTAAGTGCTTCTTCCGCACTCATTTTATGATTTAGTAGCAACATTTCTGTAGCTTTAGATTGTCCAAGAATTTTCGGGAATGTATATGAAGAACCACCTTCAGCGCATAGACCTAGTTTAGTAAAAGGAGTGTGGAAATAGGCCTGTAATAAATTATATTTAGAAATGCATTAATTTTATTAGTAAATTTAACTTACTGTATTTGAACAATAAATAACATCACAAAGTGCTGCTGTTGTAGCTGCAATCCCAATGCATGGACCGTTTACTAATGCAATTAATAGTTTCGGAAATTCATAAAAGGCTCGAATCATGTTTTCTAAGATTTTTTTAGATTTTAAAAGAACTCCCTCTAGGTCTTCTTCTTCTCCTACGGGTCCTGCAGCCGAGATATCATTTCCGGAACTATAGTAGTTTCCAGCTCCGGTAAAGACGACAATTTTTATTTTTTCATCTTTTGCCGCTTCATTTAAGATGTTTGTGATATCTACATATGCTTCTCGATCTAGAGCATTGTATTTTTTAGGATAATTGAATTGAACTATTAGAACGCTGTCCTTTAATTCGATAAGAACTCGTTTCCCAGACTTTAGAGGCATGTTTAACGTCGAAATTCAGTTGTGCAATGTTATCTTAATGAAATGATTAAAGGCATTTGTTATTATTTCCAGTTTTGTATATTAAAACGTTTCGACTCACCTCAAATTATAATGTTCACTGCTAAAATCATCAATCACTTTATATTAATAATAAATTCTGTATTGCAAAATCGGGATGAGTTGAGGAACTGAGGAAACTTTGGACCTAAAACGATTAATTATAACACCGAGATAAAAACACAACAAATTGAACAACCTATGTAAACAAAAATGCCTGTTTTATTTTTGTAATTTATCAATACGAAAATATAATCATACTTACTGCGTTATCTCATATCATGAAAAGATGCACTATCATCAAAGCACCACAGAAATTTATCACTAGAAACTCTCCAAGTACATGTTTGGCAATTTGACCGGGCGCTCTCCGGGGTGTAGACATCCGTGAAACTTGGTGTTTTCAATCAGCTGATTTTGATTTGACTACAGTAGATTGACAGCAGCAAAAAAGTTGTTGTGTCGCCGGCGGTGGACTAAAAATCGAATAGTTTAAAAATGACTGAATTTCTTGCTGATAATAATCCGTGTGGCCAAAGTTTATTACGAATAGTTTCTGGAGGAAATGCAATTATAGCAGAAATTCTGAGACTTAAAGATTACGTTCCGCAGGTGTTTAAGTAAGTCTTGTTTTTGTTTTGTTTTTTTTCAATGCCCATAAATATGTAACATTTCAACGCTTTTATTTTGCATTAAATTAAATTCTTTTTATAAGGAAAGTATACATAATGGGAATTATTTTTTATTTTTATTGTTATATTTTGCATAAAGCTGTTCGCATGAACGTACGAATTCGCTTGAATTGAAGAGAAGATAAGGTTTCAATTGTTTGTATCCATTCGTAACGTCAGGGAGTGAATTACGCCCGAAACATCCGTTTATAGTTCATTTTTCCTTTACAAAATAATACAATAAACCGTCACAGCTATTTAAAAGTTGTTTAATTAATTTTTATATAGGGACGAGTCACATTATGATATGCAGCCTTATTATGGTTGTCACTTTCGGTGACAAATGGCGAAGTGAGACAAAAATGCTCTTCAGCCTTATTGTGGTTGTCACCTCACCATACTGAGAAATGTCACTGTCATTGTCACTTTCCATATTATGGACAATAAATTCAACGAGGTGAGAAATTTCATTTAGCATTTTTGTCTCACTTAGCCATTTGTCACCGAAAGTGACAACCATAATAAGGCTGATGGAAAAATCTTCTGATGTTGAAAAATCTTGAATAGTTGATCAACCGCTCAAGGCATTTAAATCTGGTGAGGACTGAAAGAAGTTCGTCTTCTCGACTCTATAAATGGGATCCGGTCCAGGCCTCTGGCAACTGTTCTCTTCACCAGTCCCGATTTTGAGCCGATGTTATCCAGTTTGGATCCCTAAGACTAGGTCTCCTTTGCTGTTGCTTCCCATAGATCTTACCGCAGAAAACTTTCTGAGCAGGTTGCTTTTAGCTCAGACGAGCTAGATGTCCTGTCCACCGGATCCTATCGAGCTTTATTTTCTTCACATCTATGTCGATTCTGGATTCTACCAATGAAGTCAATGTCGCCTGCATAAGCCATTATTTGGATGGACTTATGGAGGATTGGGCCCCTTGACATCACTCACGAATCTTGGATTACTTGCTACAACGCTAAGTTGAAAAGGAGGCAGGCCACACAGTTCCCTTGTCGATACATTATAGATGTTGATTGGTCTGGACAGTGTCCGGATACCTTTACTTGGCTTGTCACATTGGTCATGGTCAACCTACATAGTCGTGTCAGCTTATTGGGAATCCCGATTTCTCTAATAACTTTGTAGAGTTCTACTTTGGCTATGTTATCATAAGCGGCTTTAAAATCTATAAAGAAGTGTTGAGTTGAGTTTGGAAACTTTAGATATTTTTGCTTGGGCGTGGGCGAAAATCTGATTTGTTATTGAGTTGGCTGTGCTACATTAGTATTTGCCTATGATTTCAAAGGTCTTAAAGTCAATAAATTCAGTGGCCTACGAGATAGTCCTTAAAAATGTACCTCACCTTTGGCTTAGCTTCTACGGAAACTTATTGCCATATCTTATCTAACTAGCTCACCTTTAGCTAATCCCAAAAAGGGTGTGCCAGTAACAACCTTTCTAAAGAAGGCTGTCCTGGTACCTTTCTCCAAACTTTACAAAGGTGACCTAGGTTCTATTATTGTATCCAGGGTACTACAGTTGAGTACTCAGAGTCAGTCAAATATTTGGGAGTAAAGCTAGGCAAGACAATGACTAGAAGGCGCAACTGGACTACGCCATCAATAAAGCCACTAGGGCCATACGGGCCTGCAAAAGGCTTTTGGGAAGACATGAGGTCTTACAACACAAATGATGTTCTGGATGTACAATAGTATCGTTAAACCCGTGGTCGCTTATACCGCTATAGTCCATTGGTCCAATTTAAACAGGTTACGTCGATCCTCAAGTGCAGCAAACTGCAACAGCTTGCTTGCCTCTCCATTGCCGAGGCTATGCGGACCTGTTCGACAGCCGCGATGGAGGCAATCATTGGATTGACCCCATTGCATATATGGAAATCCGCCGCCATAAGTATCTTGAGACTTTGGATAAGGTGGAAGGCGACGCGACTTCCAAACATATTCTCTGTGAATGACAGCTTTACTCTGGCTTAGAAGAAGAACGTTTATCAGAGAGCTTATGAGCCCCGCTCAAGTCCGGTATTTTTCAACTAAAGATCTTCTTGCCTTCGTCCGAAATAGGCCTAACTTGGCCGCACTGTTCACCATATGGGTTGCCCCCTCATTCCCTAAAAAAACAATCCCTCTAAGGACCTACCAATAGCAATTACTTCTATTGAGGAGGGAGGCACACACGGGTATTCCTTCAACTGTTGTGGAACCGGGTTTTGGAAGAGTCGAGTAAAAAGGAAAAGGAAGTGTTGTTTCACCGCAAATTTTAGGGGTCAAAACTAATCCAACCACATTTTTAATAAAAGCAGTACAACTTAAAGGCCTACACACGTAACACGACATTATTAAAGGATAAAATGCGGCTATTCAAACATGATTGCGTCGTGTGGCGGCTACAGAGAAGTTGTGCAAGCATGCACAAAAAATTGAGCATGCGTGCTTGTCAAGCATGCAGTTATGTACGTGTGAGCCGCCTTAAGACAAATACCTTTTTGTGTGTCAGACAGATTAGCTCAACTAAACGGGGTATTGTCTTAGGGGGTATCACCAAAAGACAAATGAATAAAATATTTAAATTTTTTTTAATGAAAACTGCAATATTACAATAATACCTGGATCTTTCGGGATCTCTATAGAGTATAATTATTCAATATATCTCGCATTAGCTTGACGGCTGCCTCCATTTTCGCTCTGAACCGTCCGCAAGTATTTTATATTGTAGCTCATCTACAACGACTTCTTGGCGGTCGTTTTAACTAGGCTCCATAATTAGTAAGCTAAATATAATTCGAAACTGTCCTGGTAGGAGACCAGAGCACCTTGGAACAGAACATGAGGCATAGGTATTCTAGGAGTAGGCATCCGATTACCATCCCAGGAGACCGTGGTTCAGTGCCACGTAGTTGAAAGAATCCATAACCTGTTCGAAGTCAGTATTTTGGGCCAGTACTATTGTATGGAAGCGAATTGTTACATCCACGCGTGTCATTCGCTTCCATTCTTCTCTCTATTGTCATTCCGACAAGAGCTTGCTGTTTAATATTGCCCTCGAGATAGAACAGTCGATAGTACAAAGGGGCTTACCTGAGACCTCTATTCTAGCACATAAAAAATGGCATCAATGTCAGAGAGCTTGTTTTGGACCATACGCTGGTGCGCTAGATTCTTTAGAACTCATTGTAGGCTTGCGCCGCCAATTGTCGTATTGTTGCGCTTGTGCTTCTGAAATCACGGCTTGAACCTTTCAATGCCTGCAGCTGCGGTATTCACTGTGTGTTCTCTTGAGTAACACTTGATGGAAACACAATTTAGACAGAAAATAATTTCGTCGTTTGTTCTAGTGAATAGTTGATCTATGTGTGATGAATAGTTTAGTGAATAGTTCATCTATGTATGTTATAGTTTAGTTCTGCTTTTGGTACGTTTTTGGCTGTTGTCATTATCGTTGTCTTCTTGGCTTGTGGGACATCCATGGTGAAACCCTTCTCATATTAATTGACCCATCGTTTTCGAATATTTTCCCTGCTATTAACCAATTCTCCTTCAGGCGTTCTGATGAATTCGTGCTGAAGTTTATACGTTACTTTTATATTTTTAACTTCTGCGCAAAATTGTCTGTCTTAAAAACTTATATCACATCAAAAATATATTTTTCAGACTTGAAACAAAAGCAGATCAGCAAAAGTATGGAGAAATTATCCTCGACTTTAGCTACCTTGAAGTTGCTGCAGCTCATGATAAAAAAATAGAAAGCAATTCTGTAAATTGTAATTAAACATTCTATTTACTGAATTAAACCAATTTTAATTAACAAATTAGGAACTACAAGACTTAGATGAAGAGTTTCGGGACAATTACATCGAAATTTTAACAAGATTCTATTTGGCTTTCGAGAGTACTCATCAATATGCAACTGATTTAAATCATTTCATAGAAGAATTAAATGAGGGTCACTTCATTCAACAAACAATAGAATCAGTTCTACAAGATGAGGAAGGGAAGCAACTAATGGTAAGAATAATACATGTTCTCTTATTTTGACTTAAACATAAACATTCTTTTAGTGTGAATCACTTTATTTGTTTGGTGTAATGCTGCTGGTTTTGGACATGTACATTCCTGGAACAATACGTGAACGACTATTAATTTCGTACTATAGATACAGTGCAGATAAATCACATGGTGATAGTAATATAGACGATGTTTGTATGCTATTAAGATCAACTGGATATTCATTAGCACCGAATGCTAAACGAGTACCAAGTTATCCCGAAAAATATTTTAGCCGTTTTCATTTTGATCAGAATTTTGTTGATATGGTTATTGGAAGATTGCGATCGGATGATATTTATAATCAAATAAGTGTTTACCCTCATCCTGATCATAGATCTACTGCATTATCAAATCAGGCTGGAATGTTGTTTGTTTGTCTTTTCTTTTCGCATAATACGCTTCACAATCAGCTTTCCCAAATGCGGGAAATTAGAGATAAATTCTTTTCGGATAATTGGGTAGTCTCTATTTATATGGGGATTACTGCAAATCTCCTGGATGCTTGGGATCATTTTAAGGCTGCAAAAAATGCGTTAAGCGAGGTTGTAGAAACCACAGCCCTGAAAGGATTGTGTAGTAAATATAAAGACAAATTACAAAAAATCCTTCCAAAAACTAACGATCTTTTAACTGAAGGAGTATTGATAGAGAGTTTTGTTGTTCAGAATATAACAAAAATCATAAATGTTATTAGAGAATGCAACGTTACCCTACGTTGGTTTTTATTGCACAATAGTTCTCCAATTTTTGAATTTGGTGGAGTTAAGAAGCAAAAACAAATACTCGATCAAGTTAAACTGGAATCAGGTTTTAAAAGTGAAGAAATTTTTGAGTTGTTATTGAATACAAGTCAGTTAGAGTTAAAAGTTAAAGAAGTTCTTAAGGAATTATTAACAGAAAAAATCGACAGATGGGATAAATATAAAAAGGAATCAGTTGATCGAATAAAGCAACTTAGCGAAGCATGCTCATGGGCAGGACCCTTATCAGAGACTGAAAAAAACTACTTGAAGCTGTGGTTTTTAGAAATAGCCAAAGAAATTACGAATTTATCACATGAAAATCCAAATATTTCGGGGAGAAAAATAATTCAATTAATTCAAGCATTAGAAGATGTACAAGAATTTCATAATTTCGAGGCAAACATGCAGGTAAAACAATATCTATTAGAAACTAGGAAGTACCTCCATAGTATGATTCAAGTCATAAACATAAAAGAAGACGTTCTTATAAATATTCAATTAATAAGTGACCTTAGTTATGCTTGGCGTATCATAGATTCTGGCTACACAAAAATAATGCAAGAAAGTATTAAAAGGCAACCGACACTTGTAATCAAATTAAGAGCGACATTTTTGAAACTTGCTAGTGCACTTGAAATTCCCCTTTTACGTATTAATCAAGCACATAGCGAAGATCTGATATCTGTATCACAATATTACTCCAATGAATTGGCAATTTATATTCGAAAAGTTGTGCAAATTATTCCTGAAACTATGTTTGGTATATTAGCTGAAATTATTAAACTGCAAACGGAAGTAATAAAGGAAATACCAACAAGATTAGATAAGGATAAATTAAAGGAGTATGCTCAGTTAAATGAAAGATTCGCTGTGGCTAATTTAACACATTCAATATCTGTGTTTACTGAAGGGATATTGATGATGAAGAAAACTTTAGTTGGAGTGATTGAATTAGATCCGAAACAATTGTTAGAAGATGGTATTAGAAAGGAGATGGTGAATAATTTGTCGAAGGTTTTGCATGATGGACTTATATTCAATACAAAAGGAAAGCCAGCGGATTTGCAAAGTAAGCTTGTTGCTTTAGCTAAGAGAGTTGATGGGTATAAGCGGTCTTTTGAATATATTCAGGATTATTTAAATATTCATGGATTAAAAATATTACAAGAAGAGGTAAGTAAATTTTTCAGGTGAGTTTGTTTATTAAAATTAACAAATTAATCCTTTATAGTACACAACATAATTAATTTTAATTTTTTGTCGAAAAGTGTTTAATTTCTTCGCAGTTTCACTTTATTTGTAGAAGTAGAAAGCAATAGATATTCAGTCCATGTCGTTTGCGATAGTGTCTACCCTTTTTTGATGTTATTTATAACTAGCTGACCCGACAGACCTTGTCCTATCCAAATTTCAATAAACTTGTAATAGTTTTGTGAATTTGTGAAAAGCTATTGGAAATGTGTAAACAAAGCAAAAATAAGAAAAGAACGCATTTCTGAATGAGTGATTGCCAACTAAGCCGTTCGATGTACTGCCTCTTTCTTCTTGTGTTTGTGAAGCACGAAGTCCATACTAAAGCGGCGCTCTTATTGTGGGATTTCTTGTTCATCTGCAGTGGATTGATTCGCAAAATCGCAAAGCCTAATTGCATTACGGCTTCGTTGTGAAAGATTAGATTTTCTGGCTCGTGGATTGTAAATAACACTGGAAAACTAATGACCCAGTTCAAAATTACATAATGAAGCAATTATCGATGCGCGCACAATCATAAATGTGACAACCTCACAAAGTGAACATCTTCGAAGGCAACTTACCGTTTGAAAATCACGATCGAAAATATAAATCCACAGAATTACGAACGAATCCGCCTGGAAAATCAAACACACAGTCCAAAATGACCGATTGGATTGATTGTCGATGCGCGCACAATGACAAACGACATAATCTTTCACAACGTGCACTTCATCAAACTGAACTCACCCTTTGAAATCACCTTTCGCTGGAGAATTTCAGAAAAAATCGTTTGAAGAGAATTAATTGAATCGAATTCAAATGTAATAACAGTCGAAAACAGAATGGAAATTGGTGAAAACTCGAAAAAAAATGCTGCTAAATCACGGCGCACGTCTGCTCAAAAGTATGCAATGAAAGGACAAATGCACAGAACGCCATCTACTGGCATTACCGGAACCAGCATACAACGACTTGTTCATTTTTGTTTCTGGCATGTATCAAAGATGACGTTGTATACGGATTTAAATTTTTTGTGATTTTCTTACTTTCCTAATGGGCGAGGAAACTTCTCGAGGCCGAAACGAACAAAAAAAAACCAAATTCATCGAAATCAGTCAATCCGTTCTCGAGATATCATCAAAAGCCGTCCCATACAAAATGTGTGAGAAAATGAATTTTCTGCATAAATTTTTTTTCGTGAATTTTTCCGATGTTTTAATAGTTATTCTGCTATACGAATTCGGGTCGGAGACAAATCCAACAAATCAAAAATCATATAAATCGGTCCAGCCGTTCTTGAGTTATAAAGCATTTTTGCTGAAAGGGGACTTTGCAGGCACTGCGACCTATTAGGTCTATTGTGCCAGCCCCGTCATTAGAAATCTTCGAAGTCAAGGCTTTTGATATAACCTAAAATTGATTTAGGATTCATATCTCAAATCTCCCTGGGAACTGTGAAGCCGCGATTGAGTAGACTCAATCTGCACCTCTCTGTAGCCTCACAATCGCACAGCGTTTTCGGGAGGTGCTCCGCAGAACTGACAGCTACAATCAGCTACCAGCCCTATTCTGCTTAAATATAATAGTTTATGTTATCTGCCTGGCCGGGAGGCAAATTTCAAACAGGGGATTGGGTTGACTGTAAGACCCACCCTAAATTCTTGTCTAAAACCTTCGCCAATAGAAAGAAATAGGCCCCTATTCCCATAGTCACGTCACCCATTGAAAAATGTGACAAATCAATTTTCGTATTCTCGTAGTCACCTGTTGTAGAAAAAGTGACGGTATTTCTATATATACATACGATATAATGCATATCCTGTTCGTTATTTTAATTCTAGGATATAAGAATAATGTTAAAACATCAAAAATATTAAAATAAAACATACTTCTTACTTTAAAAGTGACGTGACAAAAAATGTGAGGTGAGAAAAAAAGTGAGGTGACAATGGGAATAGGGGCCATAGAGACTGATGGGTCAATAGATTTTTGCTTCCTTGTATGATCTTCCCCGCTTTGGGTATAAAGACCACCAGCATCTTAGAATATGAATCAATATTGATCCCACGCGTTGCGCGAGAAAGGACGGTCACCCATGGCAGAGCTCCGCATTCCCATTGGCAGGCTAAGTTAAACCGAAGATCGCCATAAGTTTTTTTTTCTTGTGAAATGTGCGCGGACGCGCGGTTGTTTTCAATAATTCCGAAGGACGGGTGACTAACCCGCGAGCGAAAAAAAAAATTTACCCTTATGGGGCGGCGGATGTGCACTGGGCGGCAAATTGTCTAGGCGCGGCTCTGGCACAGTCTAGTAGTAAGCTTAGTTAGAAGGATAAAAGAGGATAGATTTAAAGGAGTCTGAAAGCTGCAATAAACCTTACATTTGAACTCTAGGACATGGTTGGAGTTCGGAAATACCGACTGCGGAAGATTATTCCACAGTCAAGTTGTTCTAGTTATAAACGAACCTGTAGACCGAAAAGGAGGCTTTCAAAGTATGGGAGTGAGCGTAGCAGCCTAGGCTTGAGCTGCGAAATAATATTGTCGTGCACAGGAGGGCTTTAATTTGGCTGTGCTACTGAGGTTAATTAAATCTTTGGAGAAGCAAATAGTGCCTTTAAGTGGTTTGTGTCATTTAATACGTTTGTACCATTTGTAGACACGATGATGCTGATTTGTAGACATGATGATGATCACATGGCACCAGGCCAGATAGGTAGTCACACGTAATTTTCCACTTCCTCACTATTATTAAGCACGATTATAATAGATTGGATTCTATTGAGTGTGAGTCGAATTATAGTAATAAAAAATTTGTATCTGCAATGGGTGTCCAATTTCACGGCGAAGCGACCAACAAAAATCTGCCAGCATTTCTTCTGACCATTTTCCGTTGTATCGTCTCTCTATGTGCAAAATGTCTTGATGAACTTTTTCACAATGTTCATCTGATATTGCACCAAGATTAAATCTAAGTGCGGGTCCAACAAATGAATTTTAAATTTTTTTTTCTTTTTTCACTAAAGGTTTTTCAGATACATTTTTGACGCCACGGATTGAACACGCTGTTCGTGGCTAGTTTTGTACTACGTAGTGTTAATCTCTTGCCGACTGTAAAAAAAACTTGGTAAATCCGAAGCAGTCCAGTTAGCGTTGCTACAACTTTTAAATTAGCAAAAATGTTTCACGAGTACTGTGAATACTGTGGGGGCTGAAGGGTATGTATTGCCATTCTGAAGCAAAGCAGTTTTTAAACTGACTTTGGACGGACGAATCAATAGAATCGCCATTCCTCAGATGTTACAGGGAAATCCAATTCTCGTAGAAGTCCTTCAGCATTATTGAGTCGTTGGTAGAGTTGTTTTAATCTCGATGCAAGAAGTTGAACCTTCCAATCTCGAACAAGATCGAAGGAGATGAGGTTCTTTTCATGGGCTTGAAGAAGTAGATACAAAGTAGTCGCTCGATTGATTCTCTTAACAAAAGAACGTTTTTATTATCCACCATTTCGTTACTGTTAGGAGGCACTGGAGGTGAAACATCAATACTTCGAGGAAATGGTCTTCGTGAATCTTCGCGTCATAGTCATGCAAAAGCAACAATTGTTTCCATGATTTTGTGGTTCATTCCAAATCACCGACGTTGCAAATGCAGGTCTTATGACTTCCTTCGAGCCAACCCAACAAAATTCTTGAACAACTCTTACAAGATTTTTTCGGCAGCCAATATTTATCTCTTTCTATCAGTTCGAACTGGTACATATACGTACATATAAAATACGAACTATTTAAATAAATGAAAGTAGCGTAAAGGCAAAAACGAAACACAATAAATTCTGAATTTTGCTCCTCCAGCGGACTCTGTTTTACGCGACAGCTCTCAGTTTCGTCCAGGATCTCCCAGTTGTTGCGGCCTCTGCTGTTCTCCTCCACGTTGTTCTCGGTCTTCCGGCTCGTCGGATTCCAGTCAACGGCCTGTTTGTCTAGATTCTTGTTTTCGCGTCGCAAGGTGTGGCCAATCCAATTCCGTTTCGTTTCGCAACCATACAAAAGAACTGCCTTAAAGTTAATGAAATCTTCGTTTGATCTCCATATGCGCTTCGTGCTTCATTTATTCTGGAACTTACGTCTTCTTCTGCTCCAAAAAAAATATCGATCACTTTCGTACGCTCGCTCCATTGGTTTCTGCTGCATTTTATATTGTACAAATATTTTAGAGTTTACTGACTAGATTACATATTTTCAATTTTATTTCTACTTCAAGCTATCAAGAATAATAAATTATAATGTGGAAAAAGAATGTAACTATTTCCTTCGAAATAAAATACAAGACTGGCAATCATCATATCAAAGTACAACAATACCAATTCCAACTTATCCACCAGTACCATCCGATCCTCTATCGAACAACTTTATTGGACGTTTAGCCAGAGAACTAGCAACATGTACAGATCCCAAAACATCAATTTATCTCGATCTTAAAGGTGCATGGTATGAAAGAAAAACACAAAAAGAAATTTTTGATTCTCGTATTTTTACAAAAATCCGTGACGCCATTGGTCCTGTTGGATTAGTCGGATTAGATAGACTGTATACATTCATGTTTATAACTGATTTACAACAAAATGTTCAAAAAATTCAACAAAATATATCAGCCGATCGAATGTGGATGGAAATGCTTAATACAGTTGCTAGAGAGATGGAAACACAACCAATTATTCCAAATCCAAGCAAATTTTTCCCCTATTATGCTTCAAAATGGATTAAAGTTTGGCCAAAACTTCTAGATTGGATTTTGGATCTGGGACATAAACAGATTTTAAGACAGCAAATTTCGTATGAGTTGAGCACTAGTTGTCAATATAATTCAAAAAATTTGAAGTTGGCACTTAACACATTTAATAGGTAACGTGTATTAACTATAAATTTCATTTACTTTTACAATAATATAATAAAAATCGCAATTTTAGGTCTCTGTTGAATGAATTAAATATGCAGCAATTGGATGAAAGTAAACAATATCCAGATAAAGAACTACTTTTTGAATTAAATGGTTACTTAGAATTTGCTGGACTTTATGATCCTTTACAGCAAATTTTTATAACTACGAAAAATTCCCATTATATTCCACTATTTCTATTTTTATTTACCATCTCTCATACACCAAGGTTACATTTTGCTCAGAATGTAAACAGTTTACTTGCGAAGAAAACTAATGATCAAATTGATGGCCCACCAATAATAATAGGGATTTTAACAATTTTACAGCAATTTCATAAGAATATTACGGATCTATACTTGAAATATACATGCCAGTATGTTAATTCATTTTTGGAGTGTAATTTAAGGTGATATCACCTGTGACATAAGATATTTTTTTAAGTATAATTACAAAATTTTTAATATTTCAGTTCAAAACAAGAAGTTGGAATCGAAATTGAGACAGTTTTGCATTTTTTGGAGGGATTTATACGTCTTGCGAAAATTTCACGTAGTGTGCTAGAGGAGAATATACCTGAAGCAATCCTTAATCAGTATGAGTATGTTGCAGCAGCGAAAGTTTAGTTTTTAAAACATATAAATAACGCAGTGTTAAATTATATATTATGTTATAAAGGTGTGATACGACGCACATATATTTATCTAATTATAAGACAATTTTCTCTATTGTATTGTATAAAATTCACGTCGCTTCGTATCTTTATATATACTAATTCCACTTCCAACAATCACTATCCTCAACTTGCATCTTTACAGAAACCTTGGTAATAAAATGAAGCCTGAAGCTTTCTAAAAAAAGGGTTGGCGATTCTCAAAATATGAATTTATTACATTCAACCATCATGATTTTTTCAACAATTTGCTTGATCTAAAATTGCTAGAAAAAAACTTATGGATATGCATTAATTATCGATTCACAATGATTTTGAGATTAATTTCGAGATAATCGTCATCGATTCTCTGTCAACCCCCAATTAAAGTCGTACTGTGTGAAATTTAGAGTACTCAGCATGTCATTAAATCATCTTAATAAAGGTGTCGACAAAAATTTAGCGTTTATGGAACTCAGTTATATAAAAAAATCGAACGAAGTAATCTCATAGTTTCCAATGGTTATAACAATAAAAAAAGTCATTCTTACAATATCCCCGACAATATTCCTAAGGTAAAACAGATAATGAAGTACATATGTATCTTATCCTGTCCATCAAATTTTCATTTTGTTCAAGCTCAGGCGGACAGTTTTTTCTGGGGATTCGCAATCTACGCATTGCAGGTGAATGGGACCAGAAATATGGGCCCTATTCCCATAGTAAAGTCACCCATCGGAAAATGTGACAGTTTTCATTCTAGTAGTCACCTAAGTGACAATTGTCGCAAAAGGGAGAAAGTGGCATTCCCGGTCATTTATAGTTGCATTTCTCAGGGATAATTGTCACTTATGGTGGATCCACACTACGCGGACTTATCTCATACGCGCTTTTGCCTTTTTTTTCATATAGAGTTTTTAATGGCAAAGGAAGTACGGCCGAACTGCGCAAACAAAAGGCTGCGCTTAAAAAGGTACACTGTACTTCCGCACAATACGGGATTTTTAAATGAAAATTGATTTTTTTCTCAATATTCATTAAATAATTATTTTCTTTCAGGTTAGTTCTTATTTTAAGATCCAAAACTCATGCTAGAGTTGTAGAGATGCTTTTCGATTTATTGATATAATGATCATCATTTTTTTTTGTATGTGGAAGACTAGAGCTCAGGGAAAGCCCTTTGTACTGTCGACGATCTCTACTATTACTCGCTTTAATCAGGCACCCATCATCTTTCCCACAATATAAATTAACTAACGTACATACATTGTAGTGGCCAGACTCTCTAAAATCATGTCCGTGATTTCTGAGAATCAAACTTCAAACTATGACCAATGTTTACACAACAATCCATGAGCTCAAAAAATTCATTCAAGTTCCCATTTTTTAACGATTTATAAAACTCCGAATTGGAACATTAGAAACTTGAAATCTGAAACCAAATAAACATAATACTCCGAGCTCAGTTAATAATTAATTATAAACATATATAGTCCGGTCAAATTAGACCAAAAAATAGGTATGAGGGTACAGAAATTCACACCAAGCTGGAAATTGGTAGGATTGTTCAAAGCACCGTTATAAATGAAATGTAAAAAGTCCTCATCGATCCGGCACCTGGAACCTGGATTTACTCGGGGTCAAAGGTCACAAAAACGGGTTTTTTGCGATTTTCAGCAAAACGGTAACTTTTATCATAAAATAGTGTTTACAAAGTTTGTAGATTATGCGATTACCTACAAAAAAGGATCTTATACATTTTCCCGTACGAATTGTCATTCATGAGATATCGCCGTTTTAAAGATTTAAAGCACTCATATCCCCTCACTTGCAACTTGTATGGCCGAATTGCCATTTACTTAAACTTTAATAACTTCTAGACCGATTATAGTAGAGCAACGTAATTAGGCTCATCTTTTAGGTAAATGTGGATTCTTTTATTTGAAAGAAAGAACAGAAACCTGAGTGACTCCGTTTAGAAGAATGTAGGTTCAAAGTGTGAGGAAAATCTGGAAGTCTGCAGTGAAACCCTATAACATGCACACGTTTCCACGCCACCTATGAGGTAGTGTACTTAGCGCGTTTTTTTAACGTGGTTTCCACAGTAGGCCTATTCCACGGGTCAGTTGTGATCCCGTTTAATTTGAAACTATTGCAAAATAATGGATATTAGCAGAAATTGAAAAGATAAAAGCAATTTAAGTATAGATATGCATGTTTCGTTAAAAATACCAAAAGTAAAAAACAAGTACAATTAGCTTGTCTTCCTCCAACCTCAGTTGCTGCTCATCAACATCTTTTTCGGGTATATTACCAAGTTCAAGTGTGGCTTGGTTATCACCTAGACCCTACAGACTGGGGTTGGAAGTTGGTCAACAATTCATTAGAACCAGTTCAAACTTTACTTACACCTGCGCCGGAAAACCTGCTGAACACAATTTTTTTCAACTGCAAAAAGGGATGCAGTGCTAAATGTGGTTGCAAAAAGTCGGACTGTTTTGTTCTCTGGCATGTACACATTGTCAAGGCCGGTCGTGCTCTAATATTGAATCACCAACAGTGGAGGATCCGTTTGATTCCAACGAGGCGACATGCGATACATCGCTATTAACGCAGTTTATATGCACTCAGTATGAAGATGAAGAAGAAAAAGAACAACAAGAAGAAGAACAAGACGAACAAGAGCAAGAAAATCAAGAAGAAGAACAAGAAGAAGAATTTGAAAGTTACGACTCGGACGATTAAATTTCACTCCTTTTTTTTAACTGAAATTGCTTTTATCTTTTCAATTTCTGCTAATATCCATTATTTTGCAATAGTTTCAAATTAAACAGGATCACAACTGACCCGTGGAATAGGCCTACTGGGGAAACCACGTTAAAAAAAACGCGCTAAGTACACTACCTCATAGGTGGCGTAGAAACGTGTGCATGTTATAGGGTTCCACTGCACTGCACTTCCAGATTTTCCTCACACTTTGAACCTACATATCTTCTAAACGGAGTCACTCAGGTTTCTGTTCTTTCTTTCAAATAAAAGAATCCACATTTACCTAAAAGATGAGCCTAATTACGTTGCTCTACTATAATCGGTCTAGAAGTTATTAAAGTTTAAGTAAATGGCAATTCGGCCATACAATTTGCAAGTGAGGGGATATGAGTGCTTTATATCTTTAAAACGGCGATATCTCATGAACGACAATTCGTACGGGAAAATGTATAAGATCCTTTTTTGTAGGTAATCGCATAATCTACAAACTTGGTAAACACTATTTTATGATAAAAGTTACCGTTTTGCTGAAAATCGCGAAAAACCCGTTTTTTTGACCTTTGACCCCGAGTAAATCCAGGTTCCAGGTGCCGGATCGATGAGGACTTTTTACATTTCATTTATAACGGTGCTTTGAACAATCCTACCAATTTTCAGCTTGGTGTGAATTTCTGTACCCTCGGATGTCTAAATTGACTGGACTAATAACGGAAGTGCCGATTGTGTTTAAAGCAGCTCAAGCAAATGCGTACGATCGAAGGTATTTGAACCATGCTGCACGGCCCAAATCTGAGACGGTCGAATCTTAAGATCTCTTAAATAAATATGTCAATGTCCATGCGAGTGACCAAGGGATTTCTCACCCAAGTGAATTTATTGTGGAAGATGCTGATAACGATTTTCCCCGAAATTATTGTGTAAACATTCGTTCCACGTAAAGATAATGCTGAAACTACATTTTAAGTCATTGCGTTTTGAGCCTTTTTTTAGATTTTGAGCCAGAATTATGCATTTTCATGAAAAATTAAATGAGATCAAAGTAGTAGATGCAGTTTTTCAACGGCCTTTCTTTGGACGCTTTGATTATTATCACAATCTAAAAAAGGCGCAAAACAAAACGCCCTCTAGCGGCGAAACTATGAGGAATTCGAAAAAACAGTTTTATGCTCTACAACTTTGCCCTTTTGATATTTTCACCAAAATGCATAGTTTCTCCTCAAAATAGCGAAAAAAGCGAAAGACGCTACAATTCATATATTTCTCCAAACGCACCCTTTTTTAGCTCTGGACCGATGAATGCAATATCAGAGCCCTGTTGGGCCAGGGCATCCGCTTTTTCATTGCATTTGAAGCCCCGGTGATCCGGGACTCAGGCAAGGGTAACTTGATTGGGAACGCCCAGCTCACAGTTGGCAGCCCCAAACTAATTTAGACTTGGTTCTTTATAATAGAGTTTACACTTCTAACAAACAAGGCGGACTTCTCAGCTGGGCCAAGAAAAAAATCCCAATTCAGCACGAGCAAGCGCTGAGATGAGGCTCAACTAAAGCATGCAAACATACAACAACAGTAAAACAAATCATAAACTAACACACAAAAAAGCATGCAACAACAAAAGGAGCGAGAGACATAAGCAGTCACCTGCGATTAAAAAGACCCCTTTTAAGGATATCTTTACTAATGCTCAAAGCATTTTCACATCAATGAACATGCTATTTAAAGGTTCAAATCTACCGTAATTGGTGTTAGAGGAGCTGATGTGTAAGAGAGGTGGCCCCTCAAATTATAACTGCTCTCTTTAAACGACGCACTGCAACT
The DNA here is from genome assembly GCA_963855945.1 of Thereva nobilitata. Lineage (NCBI taxonomy): Eukaryota > Metazoa > Arthropoda > Insecta > Diptera > Therevidae > Thereva > Thereva nobilitata. The sequence continues at coordinate 43,579,095 of OY979696.1, read as the reverse complement.
TAGAAAACCTTCGACTCTTCCATTAAGGAGCTGATGAACGAATACAACATCGGCAACCTCACGATGCTTATAGAGAGTGCTTAAGCTGAGTAACTTAAGCCGGTATTCGTATGATGGAAGAACTAATGGGTCTTCCCAAGGAAGATGATTCGGTGCGAATCGAACGAACCTACGTTGAACCGACTCAATTCTTCCAACGTGCTAAGAGTAGTAAGGAGACCAAACTTGGGGGGCATTATCAAGTAATGGTCTGACAAGAGATATGTGCTTAGTGATCAAGGTGTTAAATTCTTTGGGCCACCTTTTTATAAAACCCAGGACCAAACTGCCCTTGGAAGAAATATAGTTGATGTGAGTGGAAAAATTCAGCTTACTGTCAAATCTAAGCTTTAACATAATTAACACGAGGGACACCCTCATTGAGCAAGGAGTAGTTATTAATTATAGGGCCACGTCTCCTACAAAGTCATGACTTCGCATTTACTAATATTAAGAACCGGGTTGTTGTTAGCACACCAGAGTAAAAGATACTGCCGCCGCAGAGGATGACTTTTTCCTATCGAAAACGCTTTCAAATTTTAAAGACAGAGAGTTCAGAGCATTGTGATTTTGTACCACTGCCACTGCTGTTGACAGCGATTGAATATCTCACACGCTTCGTACTCCTTTAAATGTCGTCCAATATAGGATGAAGATAAGCCGAGCAGTTAAAAGTGCCGGAAGAGGTAGCGACAGGATTCAGGATCACCGAATGTATGTCATCAATCGAGTCAAAGGCTGTTGTAACCGGGGAAGAAATTTCCTGGAATTGATTCATCAAGGAACCCGAATTGGTCGCAACAGAAGCCAGAGTGTCAGACAACATCTCAAGCCGGATGGCATCTGAAAATGGGAAATGTTGCCGGAGGAGTTAAGACGACCAATGACTTTTTCATGGCCATCGAGAAAAACGTCAAAAATGTCTTTCATCAGTTCTACGGGACCTTATCGCCCTAATTACCGCTTGGCTATCAGAGAAGATAAAGATCTGTTTGTTCTGGTAGACCCCTCTTAAGTTCTCATGAGCGCATGCCAGTATAGCGTACACGACTACTTGAAAAACAATTGCTAGGGTGCCTAGGCTTATCGCTTTACTGAATCGGGGGCTTTCACTCCAGATTCCGGCGCCCACACCTCTCTGTTTTGGAGCCATCCGTGTATCTTACTAGTCCATCCATCCAATGGGCCAAATCGAGCCTTGGCCTCCTCTAGGGCATTTCTCCCCTTTTGACGGTCCCTTGCAGCATTTCTCTAGTTCCGGATGTTGAGCATTGCCTCTGCGTCAGCCGTCACAGAGTCTATCCATCTCCTCCTGGGTCTGCCTAATGGCCTATTTCCTGAAATATCTGATATCATAAGCCGTTTTGGGATGCGATTGTCAGTCTGTTGAATTTTTTAAAATTGAGAATTCTGAGTTGTCAATAATATAATACAACTCGCTGTTGTATCTCCTTTGCCATATTCCATCCTCTCTGATTTGACCTATTATGCACCTGAGAACTCTTCTCTCAAACCTGCTGGCTCGTTCCGCTATGTATTGGGTCATAGTCCAAGTCTCGCTGCCACAGCACAGTACTGGTCGTATTACTGTTTTGTAGAGTGAGTTTCGTTTTTCTGTGCACAAAACTTGAGTGCAGTATTTGTTTTTGGGCATAAAAGGGTCTATTAGCCAGTAGTATTCGTTGAGTTATCTCCTCTTTTCTTCCTTTCTTTTTGTAATTGTAGACCCAAGGTAGACTGTTTTATCGACTACTTCTAGATTGTGTTCGTCGATAGTTCTATTTCTTCCCATTCTAAATCTTCCAGCTCTGGATTGTTGCATCATCTTTGTTTTCTCTTCGTTGATGTTCAGGCCTATGTCTTTTGCCGCCTCTTTTTGTTTGACATAAACTTCTTTTGCTGCCAAAAGGGACCTTCCCACGCTGTTCACGCTTATTTTCAATCTTACCGTACGTACTATAACATGCGGGGCTGCAATCAAAAGGGAAAAATTAAAATATTAAGTTATTATCAACAATACACTGTAAAAATGTAAAACCGGTTCAGCAGCTTGCAAGGATGTATATTATTGGAAAGTCTCCACAGCTACATAAACAAATTTGGCGCGAAAGTGTAGCATTTTTTGTATTGAAAAAATTGTTATTTTGGTTTTGTTTCAACACTTTTTAGACTTGCTATAATAAAACATTCCATGAACGATAAACTTATGTAAGTTCTTGTTATATTTTAGATATTTAATTTCATAGCTTTTATGCGTTCAAGATTTTAAAAATAAAAGAAAAGATCTGGATCATTAACAAATTAAATATATCATAAAAATATTACTCATATTAGGATTGTTTACATAATTACTAAAAAAAATTCCGGTCGTTTAATTAGTAATAAAAACAAAAAAAAATATATTTGACAAATTGTGTAAAAACGTATATTAATTTTAAATGGATATCGTAACTCTCCAAAAAGCAATGTTCCGAAAAAACTCTCCCGCAACCGCATGGTACCACTTTGCTGGAGAACGCGACTGACATATTTCCTTTTATCTCGTTCGGAAAGACTTGTGTGTCCGGGAACGAGTCGGTCATTGGATTCTAGAATTGTTGCAAAAAAAAAGTTTTTAAAAATTTTGTGATAAGAATTTAGTGATTAATTTCTTTTTATATTAATATGAAAAATGTATAATATAAACGTGAATATGAAAGTTTAAGTGTCATGGATCTTAATGCATCGGTGAGTAAGTGCCAAATGAAGAAATTGGGATATTAAAAAAAATATGTCGTACGCACCTTGGACGCAGTCTTTATATATTTATAAATATATATAAAAAAAAGTACAATTTAAATGATGTTTGATGAAATTAATATACAGAACTTGAAGCGTAATATTTTTATAGTGGAAAGAAGTTGTTTAAACAACATCTTATTCAATTCTAGTGCAGGTAGACTTGCCCCTGCTGAGGGTGTCGTCGTCGTTGTCGTCAGACATTCCTATGTTGTCCGTTCACCTAATTTTTCATCCAAGTCCGAGAGCCCCACTTTTCTAAGTTTTGTCATCTCATTGAGGTAAAGTTGGAAATTATTTTTACAAATCCATTTGCTCTGGGGACGTCAGTCAGATCTTCTCGTGTAGCTGTTTGGGTATCGAAGTCTATAAATTTCCACCAAGGCTTATTTGATTTGAACCGGCGTCGTGTGTGTCTCCTCACAGTTGATTTTTTTTGCACATTTTGTGATTTGACAGTCCCCTTTTTGCCCGTTCTTGTCGAGTTGTCGACGTTGGCATTTTGATAAGCAGGAAATGCTGTATGGCTGCAACTTGTTGAAGTGCATATCGCTAATAATATCCAGTACTTAATAACGTTTTAATTACATTATTTTGTTTCGGTGTAAAACAACTCCAGTTATAAAAATTTTTCGGGTAGGTATCATGAGTGTTTGTCAGCAAAAAATAGTACATAACCTCGAAATTCCCGTACAACGTCATTTAAGGCAAGTGGTTTGGGGTATCAAATGTATGCGAATTGCAATAATTTCTAAATAAAACCGCCATACGTTTTGGGTAACTTGATTGTTAAATGCTGTGGAATTGAACGGAGACTGGGAAAAAAATGAAAACACTAGGGAAATACCTAACACGGCGCCGCTCATATCGGTGTCGCATTTAAAAGTATATTTCACTAAATTTGCATATTCCACCGGAATATGTATTTTTTTCGTCCAACAAAATTCGGTCGATGAACTGTGCTAAGATCGTATTTGGTATTGTTTTATTTATTTATGTACAACACTTAGTTTAAACATTTACTTTTCTTAAATTTCAAGTGCATAAGAACGAAGCTACATAGCGCACCTCCTGCCTAAGTGCCGATCTCCATTCCGTAAGTCATTGGGGAGCTATAAATTTTCAACATGTGGACTTCCACTATTTTTAATTTGTGTCACGATTAGATTTAATTTTTTTTTCAAACGTCTTAATTTACATAAGACGCTTCTCACCTAAACAATGATGTCATAGTTTTCATTTTTGTTTTCAATATTTTGTATAGAAATTAACCGATAAGATAAAAGAAAAAACAGCATATAAATATATAATTAAACTTAATATTTAAACATATGTACATACATAATCAAAAAAATATAATCTTATGCCTTTTACATTGATTGTCAAGAAAATGTAAACTCTATAAGACAATTTCCTCGTATTTTGACAATGCGTAAAAGTGCGTATTGAAGAGGATTTAATCAGTATATTCGAGTAGTTGAAGTAGTTTCATATAATAACATACAATGACGAATATATGATATTATTTCCCAAACTTTTGCGCAATTTTAAATGAGAATTTCACATGCCATATGCCCGTACTTAACCAGATTGTCATCTTATCATGCATTGTGCATGCATACTAATGGAACTGAGAGTATTCAACCAATGCATTCGGTTCAACTGATTTGCCTATGTCACATATTTGTACTGAATTTTATTAATTAAATAAATTCCCAAAGGAATTAATATTTGCATTGGACTTATTGATAAGATTCGTTAAGATCTTATGTATTCTTTAATTTTTTCCTTTTCATTTGCTTATAGGTTAATTTATAATTGTTATGACTTGCAAAATATAATGTAGATATTGTGACTCTTACCCAGAAAGTTTTTAAACTTGTCATTTTGCACTCGAAATGATGCAATAATAAGTATTAATTTGATTTTTTCAATACGGTTATCAAGTATGATAGATCAACTAAGTATTGCATTATGGTATGGTTTAGTTGAAAAGTTAGTCGAGCACAAATAAAAAATCGTTATCAAAATGACTTTGTATTTCTAAGATAGAGGTTCGACTCGAAAGAAGCAGTCCTCTTCGCTTCGTTAGAGACCAACTCTAATAATTTCTTTATAGAAAAAAGTATTGGGATGAATATTACCCAAAAAAATGTTTCTAGGATACAATTTTGATAATAATAAAAAGGTGTGACCGTTGTCGATAAAATATATTGCCAGCCAAAAGTTTAAGACTACAGTCTTTATATTGAGAAAAATACAAACAAAATAAAAAACTTGCTTGATGAAAATATAACTGGGTTTAATGATTCTGAGCCGATGTCATCCAGTTTGGCATACCTAAGCTCTGGGCGCCCCGATCTACACCATCCTTCCAACGGATGTTAGGTCACTCTCGCTGTCGCATCCATTAGATCTCTTTCCGAGCAACTTCATCTTCACTCATACTAGCTAGATGCCCCGCTCACCGGAGCCTACCGGGTTTTATTTTCTTCACAACATCTACGTCGCGATAACGCTCGTGGATCTCGTCGTTGTAGTCTTCGGAATCGTCTTTTCTCACATAGTGTAAAAACACAGTGGTAGCCGGTTTCTCGCGCCCAGGTCGTACACAGTGGCGACCTAAAACATATCCAGTGCAAGCAGAAAATCACTCTTCAGTTCTGATCGTAACGTTGCAACTATTACATAATGTCGTCTTCATTCGATGACGATTTGAGATTGTGTATTTGGCACAATGAAAGCAAATAAAATGGGTATACATCCTCTGAATCGGGAGAGAAGATTTCATGGGGAATATCATCATTTATTCAAAAAATTAAGACACCATAACGACAGGTTCTTAAACTTGCAGTATCCATTTCGAATTTGATATGAAGCAGGCAACCGTCGTTGTCGGCTGCTACTATTGACCGAAAGTAGATAAAGTAGGTTCACTACTTCGAATTCACGCTCCTCTACCTTGATTGTGGGACCAATGTTAGGTGTTCCCCCAGACGAGACTACCATCGTGCCCGCTCAATGAAGCCACTAATTGGATGGACTTGTGGTGATAGTGCACATTGATGTCACCCTCGAATCTCGAATTCAGTGTTTCAAAATACAATACTAAAAACCGATCAGTGAGTGACACCTATTTCTGAATGGCAAATAGCAAAAAAGCCAAGCCAGCTGGAGTCTTCGAGTGTTCAAAGAAATTTTTAGGTGACTTTTGACGATCTTTAAAAGTTCAGTAAAAAGGACCTAAACGATCTACTTTTTAAGTTACAATGAAATATGTGGAAAAAATTTGCTTTTTTTCATATTTTTTTACACATAAGCCCCTTTATTTCTGTTTTTCCCATACACTATTGTTTTAATTAATTAAATGAAAGCCGCATTCCTCACGATCACAAGATACCCTATTTGTGGAAATCGTCCGTTTTTGTATTTTTTGTCGATGATATTTTGTCTACTATCTAGCATTAACCGCTTGACAAGCTGTGACGGGACACCCTGTATAGTTTCCAGCAGGAACAATTTCTTGGCCGTCCTTGTAATAAAAACGAAGATATGTATTATTATTGCTGTCACTTTTGCTGCTGGGTTTGTTCAACTTTAATATGCTCGATACATTGCAATTCTATTTCTGTTTTAATATGGAGGAAGAATAGAGTGGATTCCAGTATGTATTGGATGTTCACGAGTCTAGTATGTTGGGTTCATTTAAAAATTCCAAAAATCTAAGTTTTCTGGAGATCTTTACTGTGATGTCCTAACGACATCCTAAAAAATTCATTAAATTTTCCATAAAAAAAGGTTCCTATATTTTCCCTCGAGCGAGCGATCGAGAGATATCTTCATTTCAAATATTGGGCATCGATACTAGAAATAACCTAGATCGCAGGGAACTTTTCTTGTAATGATATTTTTAAGGTCTGTATCAAATTTTAGCGCTATGTGAATTTTTCCGAAGATGAATGCCGAATAGCTTCCTCGTACAAGCTTCGAGCATGCATACGAGCTAAATGTTTTGACCATCGGAGTCAACTGAGGTTTATTCTCTTATCGCGACAGAGTTTGTAGATCTCGTCGTTGTGTATCTCCGAAATAGTTGTCTCACTCAAGGAGCTCTCGACCTCTCGCAAAAGGGGCCAACAAATCCCCGAAAAAGTTTTCCTCTTCAACACAGCAAAGAGTGCCTTTTACTCAGTATCAAAGTCTCGGATCCTAATCTGAATATTGATAAGACCATCTTCTTATACCACAGCTGATTAGACGGTATAACTTGCGTATTTCCGGTGTTCCAAAATACCAAAAACAGTGAATTACAGTGAAATATGTGGGGAAAAATGTTTTTTCATATTTTTTTTTTTACAAATAAACCCCTTTATTTCTGTTTTTCACATCGTACACTATTGTTTTTATTAATTAAATTTCATTCCATTCATTCCTTACCATACGATGATTTGTGGAAATTGACCGTTGTTTCATTACCTTTTTATTATAAATCATTAAACTACATTTTTTCCCCACAACCAAAATTCAAAACACCCTATCTCGAAAACGGGCAGAAACAGCCCCCTCCCCCCTTTTTGTGTTTTTTGTCGATATTTTTTTGTCTACTATCTAACATTAACCGCTTGGCAAGCCAGGACAGGAGACCCTGTATTAAGAAGTATTGGGTTGAGGTTTGAAAGTAGGGACATTTTCCCACCACCGCATTTGAGCTGGTTTATGGGAGTGTTCATTTTTTGTAAGCTGTGTCAGCCAAGAACCCACTATCAAATATTAGTCATCATAAATACCTCCACAGCCTATTATTGGCCTTGGCTTCCTGCAACATTCTCCTCCAGAACTGTCGGTCCCTGGCTTGAAGTCTTCAATTTCTTCTACCTAGGGTTCGTAGATCTTCTTCTACGCTATCTGTATATCTCTTTTTTTGGACGTCCTGTGCCTCTGTGTCCGTCTGGTCTTTTGTTCATAATAATTTTTGTTATTGTTGTTACCGTTTTCGTTGACGTATCAAATATTATTGGGGTTCCCAATTCCTCAGTTACCTTTCCATTTACCAATTCACGAAAATGGGTGCTAACTTGGGTGTTTCTGGCTATTGCTTTGCGTAGTGCAGCGGTCTAGATTTGTCCGTGATTCGCAAATATAATGCCTGTTGTGTTGTATGCGCAATGCCAACAATTTGTGATCCGAGTGCAAGTTTTAATTTCGGTACTTTGATACGTCTCCAGGTCCAAAATGAGCGCGCATTATATCAACAACGTGATCTATGTTGTGCAAGTGGCTCCATTAGGGATCATTTTGTGGATATCCTTCGCGCAATCGTAATACTCGCAGCGATGAACTTCTTACTTGATGCTCAATCTGCAAGTGCCGAGGTATTGCGTAAATAGAGCTTCTGACTTGCTTTGTTGTTCAAATCCCCCGTGAGGATTTTTATATTATACCTGGAGCTAACATTGAGCTCCCGTTCAAGTATTTTGAAGAATGTTTTTTTTATGGGCCGGGGACTTACCTGTGTGTGAAAGTTTATGAGGCTTATGTTCTTCAATTTCTACGCATATAAATGGTTCCCAAAAACATACCCCGACGGAACGCTGTCTTGTATGACAACTGTAGTGTATGTCATAAACTCGTTTTTGCAAGGCACCATTCCCTGTCCATTGCATCTTTCAGCATGATATTTAGACAGGTTATCGGCTAGCTATGTAACTAGAGATGTACATTGAGTGCGAAAGTTCCATGAGAAAAACTTAAATCGTTGAGCTTTTTTTGTCGCTGTGATCGTTTGATATGATTGATTTATTCACAGTTGCTTGTAATATTTCTCTCTATCCTTCGAGCTAAGCTTACTACTAGACATTGCACCATGACCGTACGACATGACGGACTGGTAGTGCAAAGGGTGACACCTAAGCTTAGTCAACCATATAAAAAATAACGATTGAGGTTATTAGCCTTGCGCCAATCTTACTTGAAAGAGTTTAGCCCGATCATATTAGACTGTCCTCTCTGTTGGGTTAGTTACCAATGCATACCGCTTGGAGGTTATGATCGTACCTTCACCAGGCCGAAATAGTTGCGGCATATATATCTATTTTCATATGCTTCAGGATATTCCTCCTATAGCAGAAAATCACCACAAGCGCATAAAAATTTTGGAATGAAATATTTTTCTATAAAGTACTCATCATCCTTGTAAAAAACCCTTTCTAAAGGCTTCTACACACTTGTAGACATGTTGAGCGATTCTTGGAGACTGTCTAGAGTTGTCTACATAGACATGTTTATAGACCAATTGCCGTCTACGAGTCTGTTGCGAGACCAAAAATCGCAGGTCTACGGCTTCCCGGTTGGAATGGGAGACCACATGCAACGGTAGACACATTGCGCAACATTTCGCTAGTGGACGTCACGACGAGACCCGAGACTTCTGGTATCATTTGCGATACTGCCTGCTTAGAGATTCTGAAGGTGTACATGAGGCTCGTGAAAGAGTCTCCACTCTGTCTCTGGGATAGTTTCTCTAAATCTGGGATAGTTGGTGTCAGCCGGGTGAAATTCCGAAAACCCATGGCGTCTTCCATTCTTAATTTAACATATTGCCGAACCTAGGTGCTTCTGCGAGCACCTCGCGGGTCCACCAACGTTTACGTTTTCGCGTTTTTCATTGGCAATCAGTACCAAGCATGAACTCATTGCGCATAAAACAATTACCTCCATTATGGACTGACGGAGACTATATTCAAATCATAGTGTGGACACTAGACGACACAATATACGGTCTCCACAGACCGGCTATAGACATGGTCTATAGACCGTCTACAGGCGGTCTATATACAAATCGGTCAACATGGTCTACTAGTGTGTACGAGGCTTAACAGAATCAACTTGGCAAGTTTTATAGGGTTATTAGTCTCATTACTTACTCCATGTAATTTTATGGCATATTAGTTGTAATTATTTAGTGCATATTAAGGAAACGGTTCTTCCAGAACATGTTAAAGATGTGATATTCGGATTATAAAGTTGTTTTAGGTTTCGAATGTCATAATTCTTACGAAGTTTATTTATTTTATTTGTTTTACATTATTCGCGCTCCAGTAGAATAATTATGTAATTTTTTCTATATAAAATTAACCTTATCGTTCCGCTATAAGATCACATAATTCGATATTTTTTTACATAGTAATTTCGATTTCATAGATTTCTTCTAAAGCTGCAATTGTTGATTGCATCAAAACGATGTATTTTTTGTTTCTAATTTCCAAAAAGTGAATTGAGAATTTCCAACAGTGGGACTACAATTTCGAATAGATATTTTCTATTCACTTGTTTTATATATTCGGTATGTTAGTTTTGAAATGTGCATATCTTTACCAACATAATTTCTCTAAACATTTTTTTAAAAAGTCAAATAAAAGAACAGCTTACTTTTATCTGCATAGACATTGACTTCAAGAAATTAGAATATTCCACAGTAATTTGTTTCTTATATGTATCTATAAAACAAAACAAATAAATTTTGGAAAATAAATAAAAAAATTTCTTTTGTTAATAATTAATTCATAGGCACCCTATGAGTTTTTAGATTTATCAGACATTGATGATAGTGAAAGAAAACAATTGATTCGTACTTTATATAAATCATCACAAGAGGAAGAACCCTCTTTAATAAGCACAAAAATTAAAAAGAAATCTGTTCATGGCACTACTTCTTCTTCTTCTACGGCAATTAAAGATGTCCACAAATATTCACGTTATGATTCCAGTAAATATGTTAAAAATGTAGCGGTATATAATCTACCACAACAAATAACAGCAAATGGTAAGATATTGATAAATGTATAAATTTTTAACATTATTCTTTTTTTTTATTTATTTATTTTTTTTATTCATATTTTTCCCTTGTTACCAGCACTAATATGTTATCAAGTTTATTATATAATATTATATATAAAATAGAAGAGCAAACATTTTATAATTGTATTTTATGATTTTTTTTAACTACATATTTTCCCTACCACCAGAATCGTAGTAGCTTGCATTTTTTATGCTATTATTTTTTTTTGTTAAAACAATATTTATATTTATTTTCAATTTACTCTATCCGACCCAATGTTAACAATGACAAGCGTTGTTATATTTATAAATAATTGTGTAGTTTGCGTTTTGAAGGAAATTCAAAATTTAATGTTTTGTTGATAATGAATGATTATTTTTATGTAAAAGTGAGTGAAAAGTGAGAGTTTGTGAACCCTAATAAAAGTCTTTCCTTTAATTGTTTTTAACAGTTTGTGTAAAACAAATTTTTTTTTGTCAAAAAAATTTTTTATATGTTATAAGGTTGCAGTTGCACAAGTATGAAAAAAGGTATAATTTTTCCAATTTTCAATTTTGTGCATTTAAAAATATTTGTTTGTAATTTTGTTGAATGTAATTTTTAATTTTTAATTGCTTAATAAATAAGTGTCGAATACTTTATATCTTATATATAAAAACCTAATATCTGGTGAACGGTTCGTGGTGTTTTTTAAGCAAAATTCAATTTGTTTTCTTCTAGTGTGAAAATGAATCTGTTTATCCCATATACCATTATTATCCAGACCTTTTCACCATTTTTCGAGCAGTCATGATACCACCGGTGCAGAATCGGTGCAAAAAGAAAGCGTAATTTTATTGAGGGAGTTCTCTTGATCGGAACAAGTGATAGTCAAAGGACCATACGGTAAATGCATTAAAACATCCCAACCAAAGTCTCCCAAATTCTGACGGGTCATCAAAGAAGTAGGCCGATGTCGCAAAGGAAGTCAACACCTTTGCTATTATTCAATTCGCTTGCGATTGCTTAGCATCCTGGCCCACGATTTGTTGGCTCACCATCCCTTTGGCGGTTTCGACCCAACCGCTTCTATGGTGTTTCAGAATTTGGTCCATTTCATTTCAGCAGTATTGTGGTCAATGCCTCAATGTTCCATATCAATATCGAACCTGCTGACATGTCTATCTTACTGAAATTTTTCAAGAATTTCATCAGTTTTTTCAGTCCATCAGAACGTCATCTTTCAGAGATGCAAACTGTTTAGGAGGCTCACTGTCCTTCCTTTGTTGCAAGTAGATCAAGTCTTCCTAGAGATAATACTGGGGTGGGATTACAGAAGTAGTTTCAACTCATTTGTTACGAGTTTTAAATGGAAAAATTCAATGGAAAACTCGAAACAGATGACTTGAAACAACTTCTGTAATGCCACCCCGGGTCTTCAATGGGTTTCACTTTTGGCTGGCTGCCTTGTGCTAATGGTGGTATTTTTAAAGCGTTTGTAACTTTCGCCAGGGGTTTCTCATTGCTCATTGAAAGCGAGTTTTACTTCATAATCGTTGGTGTTTGTGGCCGTTTTGTTGCATGGTATAGCTGTGTTGATTCGAGCCTTACGTGTTTTCAAGCAGCCGGCTAAGCCAGAGAAGCTGCCGCCGGGGTTAACAGGAGAAAGCCTCGTCAAAGTGTAAGCCGACAAAGGTTGCGATGCCGTCAATACCATACTATCAGGTAAAAATGGAGGTGTACCGTACTCCGTACTCTTTCTTCGGTCATCGCCTGTAAGTAAAATAAGCGAGGAAGCCATCTTCTGTTCGATCGCCGAAATCAGTGTTCTGTCCTTGTAGTATTGGTTGGAAGCCACATCCGGATGGGATAGTCAGAGATAAAAGAAAAGCATTAACATTGTTCTAGGGAGTCGAGTCTGTGAAGCGCACAATGCATGCATGTTTTTTATTGTTCGATTCTGGATATTTTCTATCTGCTTGAATCTTATATATTAGAAAACAGATCAGAATCAATAGTTTTACCAAATAGAATCTATTTCGGTTTTGGCACAGCTTAAGAAATATCCTTGCTTTTCCAAAAATGCGAATTTGATCTACCTTTGTAGACCAATTGTAAGGCGACCGGTCGATCGCAAAGCCAATTTTGGTCGATGTCTTCATTTAACTTGTTACAATTGTAACGTGAACGACAACGAGCCGATAGATCTTACATTCATTTTTTAGACACGTACCGCGGAACTGAGAGCTTCCTACGCACCACTTATGAAAACTGAAATCTAATGGTCATGACATAGAGTTACTTTGCCGTTTAAACTCCATTTACACTGACGCTGGCTGTCGCCATATACTCCCCCTCTAGCGAATGGTGATTTCTCATCCGCTCTTCGTCTGCTTTGATGTTCCATGCTGTGATGCTCCCTGTTGGCACTGGTTTCTTGCAAAGGTCGGTTTGGTTTAATGTCTGAAAATAACCTGTCTTTGGGGTTTACTTATTTGTTTTGCCTACTGAGCTTTTATCCGTAATATAAAATATTTGGGACTTCTTCCCAATACCTCGAACGGGCCTTCGCTGGTGGGTCCAAAGATAATCTGGGGTGGTAGCACGTAAGTTGTTCCAATCGACCTCTTCATACAAAAATTCAGAATTTTTGTATGAAGAGATCGATTGAAACAACTTACGTGCTACCACCCCTGACTTTATCGTCTCTTTTGAACTCGAACTAGCAGTTTTTTGGTTCCTCCTGGATGAAAACGCTTTGTTTAGCATGTGACGAAGCTTCTCTCACTTTGTACAAATCCACATGCTGGCAAGCGCAATGATGTTCCAAGAACCAATTCTAGAACGGTTGCTCGTATGTTCGCAATCCTGACAGTATTAATGGCAAGATTGTGTACCAGTCGTTTGTTTGGTAGCACATGATTACTGACTAAGAGTTCTGTGGATTCTTTCAATTATTCAGTCGCTTACTGACTTGGTCGTTGTCTTTACCCCCGGATGACCCAAACACTAAACGTAAAGTTGAATTTTGTCTTCACTGATGTCGTTGTAGGCTTTTATCGAACTGTTGGAAACAGCAAACTAATTGAGCAGCAAGGACGAGCTTTTTTTTGGTCTCGTAACAATTTCCTTTATTCGTTGTAATTTGACTGGACTTCTGCAAATCTCTTGAAATCTATTGCCTCTGTTGTTACATTTATTTCCTCAATACTGGATAATAGATCTGTTACGTTGTTGGACTTTCCTTCAATGTTTCGTATGTCCATTGATACATTTTTCGAAGTTAACGTGGTGATGATTTTCCGGATTTTAGTTTAAAAGCGAAGGTAAGCGGTTTATGGTCCGTAAATATACTAAGTTCTCGTCCTTCTAAAAGATGCCTGAACTGTTTCACTCGTTAATGTATCGCCAGGATTTCTCTGTCATACATGCTGTAATACCTTTCAGTGGTTGTGAGCTTCCAAGAAAAAATGCAAAAGTGTTAAAACTCCATCCATAACTTAATGTACTGTTGCACCTATACCGTTATTTGATGCGTCGACGAGCCGTTTGAATTCTTTGCCTTTAAGTGTACCTGACGTTATCGCCACGTATGTATTTTACACCTCTTCCTACTTACAAGGGAACTCCCTTTGGTGTCAAACGCGCAGAGCTGGTTTACATTTTTTTTCTGGTTCTTCTTATCAAAACAAAGCTAAAAATGCATATCACAACCCCTACCTTGTTGATATTTTTTTTATGCCGATTTTTTAATTGTTTACTTTTACAATAAATTGCCATTTTAAAGTACAAATTCAAACTGTTCTAATTTTTCCATAACTTCTTCCAAACCTGCCGAGTTACAGATCAAATTGAAGCTCGAGATTTGGACTTATCAAATCTGACATAAATAAATTTTTTGTTGCTTACCAGAGGGCGCTGTCTTGTCAAAAAGCAAATATGCAACATTCAATCGAGATGAAATCATAACATTCGGACTTCCTCGCGTACGAGCACTTTGTTTTTCGCGGAAAGAGTGCAAAGTTTTGTTTTCAAATTATGCCGTTCCTGGTCCTGATAAGTCCAAATCTCGAGCTTCAATTTGATCTGTAACTCGGCAGGTTTGGAAGAAGTTATGGAAAAATTAGAACAGTTTGAATTTTTAAAATAGATTCCTCTTTAATCCGGTTATTTCCGTACATTAGCAAATACAAAAATTTCCTAATGAACATTTTGACTGCATCTGCCCCTTGTGAGATAAATCATGGTAGCTTTGATTAATTGTAATTATTTCACAGAGAGATAATTAATGGAAATTGCCTATATCACATCCAGATTATGTTCTAGTCTCAAATACTAACAGAAAATTGTATCTGATATGATGTATGTAATCAAAGTTTTATTTCAATTTTCATGTTTATGTGGTCAACAAACCGACGATATTTATCTTTTCATACTTTCAGCCGATTCAATTCGCATAAATGGTTAAGCAGCAATAAGCATATTCCCAGTGTTAGTGTTAAATAGTCGGGGAATATTGTGCATAGACTGCCTTTTGGGTGCATTATTTAATAATTAAATGCAGAAGTTGTTATCGTTAGCCTCATAGCTTCTTATTCAGTGCATATGCCATGTGTTTTCATTATTAATATGGCACAATAATTAACTAGATTTTTTTTCTTTCTTTTATTACCATAAAATGTAATCCACACCATCACTGGTGTATAAACAGTAATTAATTTCGTTTCTGATTGAAAGTAAGACCTTAATTAATGCACTACATTAGGCTTGTGCTAGCTGCGTACACTCGGACTGCATTAAATTATTGTACGAAAATTCAGTACTTTCGTGGCGATTTTCTATGGTATTTTGTTGAGTTTTAATTCTTTTTGTTGTAAATACAAATGAACAATCGAGAATTTTACTTATTGTTTTACCAGGAAGAACTTTCGTTTTACGGTGTACATAATTCATAGGGAATTTAAAAAATATATTTCAAATTTCTGCTTTATTTATAGATATCCGCTGTGTATAATTTTGTGTCTTTTGTTACCCTAGTGCGTTTAGATCCCTACTTGCATTATTTTAAAACAAGTGCGTTTTTCATTTCACTGGATTTCACATATGCCTTTCCTGTTCTGGCCAGAAAAAAGTACTAGGTATTCAGAATATTAATGCTACGCTACACTTACCTATCAGACGAGTTCATGAATTATGGAAGGTTCTCAATGCTTAGAAAGTGTTTTTGAAATTTTTTTTCGCAAATTTTTATTATTATTTTTAAATATATTTACATACACATTGAAATTCCCAATAACTAATATTGAATGATGATTATTTATACAAAGTTATTACATTTCTTTGTAAATATCTTAAACTTTGAATAGGAATTTACAAAAATTACGTAATCATTATCTTAGCGACCAAAAATAATCAGATTAAATTTTTATTTCAATAATTCTATAATAAAAAAAACAATTTTTATTCTTTATCTCACGCCATAATGTTGCATGGGTTGGATAGAGTTAAATAGAATTATATGTACTTAAAGTATAATTTTCTATCACACGATTCACCACTCTGCTCTCATTTAAATCAATTCAGTATTACTCCCAAAAATAATGAAACACTTTATTAAATAAAACAAAATTAAATAAAGTAAATAATTCACTTTTTTTATATATAAATTATCCCCTTTTTTGCATGATTGTAGGAGAGTAAATTTTTTTTTATTTGAAAATTTTCTATCACGAAAAATTTTTTTGTCTAAATAAAATTTTGTAGACAAAACTCCTCCTCGACATGTGGTCAGAAATTTGGTAATCCCTCGATTTATAACACCAATAGCAGTCCCATTTTGTGCTTTAGTTAAACCAACTTTAACTGAGGTGGCAATAGTACCTCTGCGCGCGCCGACAATAACGGCGGGTGCTGCAGGTAATTCTGCTTTAAAACAAAAAAAAAGAACCTAAAACGCCCAAAAATATTTTTTTTTATTGATATGAAAATGGAATCAAAATTCTTGTTCTTGTTTATTTAATACTTTTACGAAAAAAAATTCTGCTTAAAAATAATTTGGCAAAAAAAATGTATTTTTTTTCCTTCAATTCGCATTTAGCTTGATTTCCCCACTGCTTTGAGTTAATACTATTTTATTGAAATTGACATACAGAAATAATATTAATTTTTTTTAATAAATTCTTTTTACAGTGAGACTTCATGCAGAACAAAATAAAACCAAAGGTACTTTGAAACCTTGTGTTAATAGCTTAAGCTCAATGATGGCACAGCATACGCCTGCTTTGCATCATCAACCACAGCAGCAGCAACTTGTTAGTCAACAAGGACAAGCTCAATCGCATCAGCAGCAAACTCAACAAAACGCATCACAAAACAACAATTTAAGCAATTATCCTGGACAGCATCCAAATCAACCACATGGCGGCTTTAATCCAATACAGCATGGGAATAATATGTATATTCAACCGCATAGCGTTGGCGGAACAACATATATGGTACCTGTACCATCGCCTTTGAGTAATGTTTATGTTAATAATGTGACTGCCAATGTAACAATGACCGGATTCGTAGCACATTCTGGTTCTCAATACCTTTCAGGTACGGCACCACCATTTATCCCCAGTGAACATCAGAATATGCCTCACGTAACTGAACAGGTATGTAAAAGAATGCGATCGTTTTGAATGTTGCTGGTAAAATCTTGTCGAGTCTCTGGCCAAAAAAAAAATAAACTGAATCGAATATTTTGAAGTTGGTCCATTGGTTGAATTGTCGACTTCGGTAGTATTTTTCTACAGAATCTTAAATCGGTTTAGCAGCGATTCATGCCTACGACAGGAAACATCACCAATTTACCGACCCCTTTTTTCATTACGTTCAAGTCCAGACCGGTACGAGCCGTAAAGGCATCACTTTAGCCTGGCGTCATCATCAAAGGTGCTCACCAAAGCCGGAATATTCTAGCCGTCTAGCTGCTATTGTATTTCTTGCCTTTCTCTGTTTCTTTGGGCTTCGTAATGCTTAAGCTTCCACACATCCTCCGACTTGATCATATGGTCCAGGATGTTCTCATGTGTTAGCTGCAACTCAGCGAGTTCTTCTAGCACAGTCCTGTACTCTGCAAACCTCGGGCATTTAAAGAGGACCAGAGCGTTCAATCGTCCAACCTGAAACGATGCCCTATAACTTCCATGCCCAGTCAGGAACTGCGTGAGGTAGTGACTCATTTCCCCATGTTCCCTTCTCCACATTTGATATGAGTATGGGTCCATCGGCCCGACTCGCCATGGTGCGATGAACTAGCTGGGCGCCAGAGTCCGTCACACTTCCTCTTGCATATTCCGGATCATACAACCTCTTGCTCCAATGCAAGAATATCAGTGGGTATCATTCTTGCTATCAAATATGCTACTTCGTCGGACGTAGTACGGTATGCATGTAGGTATATTTCCCAATTTTTGCGACATGTTCATATTGCACTTTCATAAGAGATCACAGGTCTAAGAAGCATTTTGGATAACTCGATAGTCTAGCAGTTAGTAAAGCTGTTCGAACCACCGTTTCAGAGATTGCCTAGACCTTTATCCTTCTTGGATCTTCACAAGGCTTTTCTTATCTCAGAAAGCAGTATAGCTAAGAAACCGGTTCCTGAAACCATTTGCGTGAAAATCGTCCGTCGGAATTCGTTCTTTGTTTTCTGCTACTTCAACTAGAGTTTGTTCGTTTCCAGTTCCGGATGTTGAGCATTGCTTCTGCGTCATCCGTCACAGAGTTAATCCATCTCCTCCTTACTTTCGCCAGTTAGCTATTCACTGCGCATTTGATCAGTCGTATCAGCTTTGAGGGGACTCTTAATTCCCATATGATCTTGTACAGCCTCTCTCTGTTTATAGAGGCAAATGCCTGTTGAACGTCGACAAATATCTGGTTTTGTAGCTGGTGTTGAGGAGTGAGATGCCTCTGTAATTTTTATAGGTTATTTGATCTCCTTTCTTGTACATTGGACATATAATCGCTTTTTTACAGTCATCTGGTATAGCTTCTTCCTCCCAGATGCTGCATATGACTTCGTGTAAGGTTCCTAAAGGGCCCAATACACGATATCTTGAGGAATTACAAATGCCTCGGTCTCCTCGTTTACTATGGGATTGGATTCATTAAATTTGGAAAATATTCTCTTCACCTTTCTTTTATCCTATCCGGGTCTGATAATTTGTTCCCATCTATGCCTCTGCAGATGTCCGGAAGGCATCTCTTCTTTCTTTAAGTTTTAGCTTTTCTGTGTCACATTTTGATTGTTATTTGGTCGTTATCCTGGTTCTAAATTGTACTGACTAGATAATGATCCGAGCCACAGCACGCTCCTCATTGTTCTTACATCCAGCATGCTCGTGGCTCCTGTTCTTTCAATTAGGACGTGGTCAATTCGATTATTTGTTACCCCGTCTGGTGACTGCCACGTAATCTTATGAATATTTTTGTGCGGAAACATTGTTGGACCATTGAGTCGAGCTAGCGAGATCGATCAATCTACTGCCATTGTTATTGCTAGCTTTGTGTAGGCTATGCTTTCCAGGCCTAAGAGGTCTCGGAGACTTGCCTAGTGGGAACAACCACACTTTATCGAATTTCTGTAGAGACATATATTTTCTTCCAATTTTTTAATATTCTGCGCGCTTCTACTGTTAGGAAAACAATCCAATGTCAGTTTAATATATTCCAGCGTCGGTTATATTTTTTATTCTATCCTATAGCAACTGGTGATACAGGTATACAGAAGGTTAACTACGGAGTTATCTGCTATTGGTTATAATTATTTTTTCTATGTAGTTCATTGAGTCTATTTTTTGGACAGAGTGACAATGTGAAATTTTCAACATTCTTTCAAATTTTTCCAAATTTAGGCATTTTTTAAAATTTATTTACTTTTAGGCAGCACAAGTTGCACCTCAAACAACAAATGTTCCCAATACAAGAACAACAAGGCGTGGAAGAGGACGCACAAACAATGGAAGTGGCCGGCGCAATGAATTTCACCAAAGACAGCAACAATCTAGCCCATCTCCTCAGGAAATAATTAGTCCTCCAGTTGATACACAAAATCTAGGCAATACTGGATATCCGCAATATATCCAGTATGCAGCATATCCTGCACCATTTTATGGCACTCCGCAAAATATGGGACCACCACAAGCCCAACAAGCAACTGGGGCACCCCTATACCTGAGTACACCCGTACCAATGTATCCGCACCTTTATCACTATCCTCATCAAGTCATATATCAGCCGCCAATGGTGCCGCAAGATTATCAATTGTTGGATGAAAAAGATGAGGAACAACAGCATCCAGAAGGTATGATACCACATATGTGGTCTGGTCACATGCCAATGGAATATACTGAAGAATATATAAATCACGATATGAATGCAGATGTAAATCATAATCCATCTTCCATAACATCATCTGATACACCAAGCTTATTAAGTCCTAATTTTCCTATATATGAACAAATTCCTCCAACATTGGAAATGCAGCAGCAGTTAAGTAGCATGCATATTTACGATCCGCAATCATTACCGCCACAAACTGGGCTACAGTCTGAGGAACAGCAAATGCAGGAATGTCAAAGCTTACAGACATTATCATCGGATCAAATGGGACCGCCACTACTATTACAAACACCTAATCCGGCTGAGCAATTGCAGCATGATCTGCAAGAACAGGCCGTAGATATTGAAAATACAACTAACAACAATAACGATCCATTATTGACTGAAGTTCCTTGTGCCGCCCTTATTACAGAACGTAATATTCCAGACATTTCATATGTAAATAATCAAACATTATCTACACAACAGCCAACAAGCATTAATACTAGCTTGACTAATATAACAAATATGCCTATTGTAAATAATAATGAAATTAATGTACTGAAAGATGTAAACGAAAATGTGCCAAATGTTCAACCTCAGCAACCAGAAAAGGTCTTTGTAACTGCAAATAAGATTGAGAATGAAAACTTTAGTGTGCCTAATATAAATAACGATATCCCAATAAATAGTACGAATAGACAAATGCAATGGACAAATCAACAAAAGAAAAGTACTGCTTCTGTTGCAGTTACAGCTACACCATCATCGACCAATAAACAGAGCAATAAATATAATAATAACATGAATCAAAATACATCATCTTCACAAAGTCCGCAAGTGAAGAATTATGGCGTAATGAAAACACCATCATCGCCTGTTATTACAAACGATCCTATTCCTGAGCGAAAGATAAGTCAAACATCTCATTCTGTTGAATCAGTAAAGTCAATTTCGACAGCATCGATTGCTAGCACGGTTGCTCCTCAACAGTTCCAAGATAATAATCCAATTGAATCTAAGAAGATAGATTCAAGTGTTGCTTATGCAGCGGCAGCGCCCAATAAAGAACAACAAATTAAACCCGATACAGAAAACTTTGTTCGAACTACTAAAAAGGATGAAGCAACCAGCACTTCGATGGCTCCGCCAGTGCTGCAAGCGCCTGCATCAATTGCTCAACAACCACAACAGCAGCAAGGACCTCCATCATGGGCAAGTTTATTCTCGAGTAAATCCAGTGTATCATCTGCAACTATCACTTCAAGTGTTCCATCCGTATCAAAAAAACCAATAGCAAAAGTTTCACCATTTGAAGGTACATCAAATTTTGTTCCACCATCACCACCCGGTGGAATGTCATATTCTGCTGCTTCCGCCCAAGGAATACCATCGGGACAATCTAATGTTAATGCAAAAATAAAGAGTCCATCATCGTCGATTGCAAGTAATTTTTCTAAAGAGAATGTCGATGAGTGGTCGATAAAATTTGCTGATTTCTTGACCAAGTACACCGTTGACTATTCGTCCGTAAGTTTGCGCCCACGTGGATTAACAAATAGATCAAATTATTGCTACATAAACGCCATTTTACAAGCTTTCGTTGGCTGCCCTCCATTTTATAATTTAATAAAAGCGATACCGAAACAATCCCCTGCAATGAATAACGAAAGAACAAATGTACCGACGATTAATGCAATGTAAGTGTGCTTTTTAATTATTGGTTGTTTTAATTTTATAAACATATTTTATCGTAGGATGCAGTTAATTGCTGAGTTTTCACATTTGCCACCAGGAGCACGTTTATTAAGCCGCCGCGAAAAAGGACAGAAAAAAGATGATATGTCTGGAGAACTCCAGTGTGATGCAGCCTTCGAGCCAACGGCAATTTACAAGCTGTGGAATTCAACTAGAGCTGATGTTGAAGGTCGACAAGAGGATGCTGAGGAATTCCTTGGCTATGTTTTAAATAAACTCAATGATGAAATGTTGGAGGTTTGTTAATTTGCTGAAAAGTAATATAATATTTTTAAACTTGTATTTTATTGTTAGATAATAAAGCTGATCGCTAAGCCTAAAGTTGAACAACAACAAAATGGTGATGCTAATGATGGAGATGATGCAGAAGAATGGCAGGTGAGTGAAATAATTAAATTTTTAATCTTGCCATAAAGGAAAGGGGATTAGTCTTGATTTGTATGCAAGACCATTGCAAAACTTGCAGTTAATATAGAGTTTGTTAGGATTAATTAAAAGTAACATCAACTTGACATCAAAAAGGGATGCGTGCTTTTGCTTCAATCAATTAATCAATTTCCATATACAGGATTACAAAAAACTATTAATATTATAAATGTGTAATGGGGCTGGTATCGCAGGAGCAAACTCGCAAGGTCTCGATTGAAATGGGTAGGTAGCCCTCTGTTTTCTAGACTGAAATACATGCCGTTGAAACCTGCGCCTTGAGAAAGGTATAAAAACCGCCAACATAAGGCACTCATATCGTGGAACTTTTCCTCCAAAGTAGTTGCAGGATGCTTTGATATACTCGCAAGGCAAGGTAAGGGATATTGAGTATTGCCTCTGCGTCAGCCGTCACAAAGCCTATCCATCTCCTGCTGAGTCTGCCCACTGCCTAATTTCCCGAAATTTCTGCCACCATGAATTGCAAGGTTTGGCCAGGAAAAAAACGGTCTCGTTCTGTTGTGTCGCGGAGCATTGGGCTGTCGAGAGCAATGAAGCTGCGGACAAGCTCGCGAGGGAGGAGTCTGAGACCAGCTGTAGAGGCCAGAACTCTTCTGTGGCATCTCCTGGTCCACCTATAAAGAGGACTGGGTTAAGCAAATAAATTTAGCCTATTAGGAATTGGTCGTCGGTGTTAATGCTTACTCTGCATGGAAGGCGATAAGATTTTTGTTATACACCTCTGTGAATGTCCTGCTCTGATCTGGCTTAGAAGAAGAACGTTTACCAGAGAGCTTCAGTTCGATCTTCTTTAACTAAAGGCGTTCTTGCCTTCGTCCGGAGGGCCGACTGTCTTTTCCATTAGTGTACACAATAAGCCTAACTTGACCGCAGTACTCATCATGTGGGTTGCCCCAGACTCCCATAATAATAAAAATGTTCATAAAAGCAGCTTTTTTGAATTTAAAATCAATGGTTTTGTACGAAAATCCATAATAAGTCAGCGATTTACTCCCAATAATGGAGTAAATAGCGTTACAATTATGGTAGATAAATTTGAATCTTACCTTGAAACTTTGCGAGGCTGTTCTAGTTAAGTAAGGTGAATAGTTAGGGTTCTTTGTCTTTCTAGAGAGTTGTGATTCAATGATTTCAACTTTGAATCACTTAGTTGAAAGATGGACATGCGTTTAAGACATTTGAGGTGCTTTTAAGTCATCCTTGCTGTTATGGGAGTTGAAAATTGATCTTTTAGTTTTTCAAATCAAATGCCTAAGCTTTGTCTATTGATGGTATGCAACATTGTTGTCTTATTTTAAGTGAATTTTTAAGTTTTGATTGAGCAATTGAAGCTCTAACCAGTGATAGAATGAGTTAGACTTTGCTTTTTACATGTTTGCTTGAAATTTCTAAAGGTCAGTAGACCCCGCACATGAATTATTATGCTCCACGTCCAAAAACGTAATTTGGTACAGATGGTGGGCGTCTTTTTCACTATACGTGTTTAAGATTTCGCATATAGCGGCAGGTAATTAGGAATGGATGGTCTTTGTGATAATGAAATATTAGACTAGTTTATTACGACAAGCTGAGCATTCTTGATTTTGCCGAAAGAGCTACGAAGAATTAATTATGCACGCTTACTATTAACACAAAACTAGATCCCATAATAAGTCAGCAATTTATTTCCAAATATGAAGTAAATAGCGTTACAATAATGGCAGATTAATTAGAATCTTATCTTGAAACCTTACGAGGCTGTTCTAGCTAAATAAGGTGAATAGCTAAGATTTTTTGTCTTTCTAGAGAGTTGAGCTTCAAAGATCATTTTGATTCTCTTAGTTGAAAAACAGACAAATGATTTTATTTCTCGACGATGCGTTCCAAGTAAACAATACTAGGACTAAATTGTATCCCACATGCTGCAATTTCGTGACGTAAACAAACAATTACTAATCTTAACGCAAACCCAAACAATTATATAGCTTCTGTTGCGAATTATTTAAGACAGTTTAGTACGACAAGCTGCGTGTCCTTTTTTTTTACAAAAAAAGGTAATAATTAATTATACAGGCATATTAATAATAAATGAAACCTAGATCCCATAATAAGTCAGCAATTTATTTCAAAAAACGAATTAAAAGCGTTACAATTATGGCAGAGCAATTGGAATCTTTATCTTGAAACCTAACGAGACTGTTCTAGTTAAGTAAGGTGAATTGCTAAGATACTTTGTTTTTCTAGAGAGTTGAGCTTCAAAGTTTATTTTGATTCTCTTAGTTGAAAAACAGACAGATCATTTTACTTTCTCGACCTTCGAAGGTTTCTCAAATTTTGTAATTTCGTATAGACATAAGCAAACAATTTCCAATCTAAACAAAAACCCATAATTAGTCAGCAATTCACTTCCAATAATGAAGTAAATAGCGTTACAATTATGGCAGAGCAATTGGAATCTTATCTTGAAATCTTACGAGACTGTTCTAGTTAAGTAGGGTGAATAGGTAAGGTTTTTTGTCTTCCTAGAGAGTTGAGCTTCAATATTTGTTTTTGATACTCGTAGTTGAAAGACAAACACTTTTTAATAAAATGTGACTATTTGTTTATCATTAAAGTTTGAAGTCTTTTTTTAACTTTATCTTACCGCCAAGGTGGTTTTCGAAACCCGACGAATTACTGAACGTCCGGTGGCTGCGGGTAGGGAAACGGAATCGGTACTCGATTGTTGACTCATATGAGTATTTGGCTTTCGATTCTACTTATATCAGTACTCGATATTTTTGACTGAGTACTTTTACTCATATCAGTTCTTTGGTTGGAATCGAGTACTAAGTACAATTTGCATTCAAGACCGTATTCAAGCTAACTGCAAGTTTATCTCCGTTGTGATAATTTCCATATAAACGCTTTACACATTATATATATTTTTCTGCCTCAATTAAGGAGAGTTTAGGAACTTTTAAGGGTTTTAAACTCTCCTTAATTGGGCCAGAAAAATACATTCCAAACGCAAATTGGAGCTATTTTATAGCACAGACATTTGTATGCTTTACTCTTTGTGTCACGAATGTGGATTCCAGACAGAGAGAAATACATACAAATTTCTGTGCGATAAAGGAGATCCAATTTGCGTTGTAAACGGGCTTTTATAGGTTTGAATTTATACCCCATCCTGAGTAAAAATCAAACTCGCCTGTTCTTAGAAACATTTGTAATCTGTAGCAGCCGAAAATCGAGTAATTTACACGCTAAGGCACTTCGCAGAAATATCAAAAAAGTACTCATCGATTCTCAAGGAATCGAGTACTTTTGAAGGAGTAAAAAGTATTCATTGAGTAATTTTCTTTCGATTCTACTCATGAGTATTTAGTCGAGTACTCTCCACCGATTCCGTATCCCTACTGCACGACGAACCTGCAAATCTTAGGAAAGTCAGTAGCAGTAATATTGTCGTAGTGCAAATTGAAATTTAGTTTTTTGTCTAGGACAACACCTAAATCCAAAATATGATCGAGATATTTCAATATCTTGTCGTTGAGATAATAATTCTGCAGCTGCGTTTTTTTTCGGGAGAAGGGAATCGTATGGCATTTGCTGGTGTTAAGATGTAGTTTATTGGCTATGCACCAATCTTGCAATGCCTTGAGTTTTAACTGGACTGGTTTCAACTTCGGTTTGGGACTTAATGCTATATATTTTGAGGTCATCTGCGTAGAAGAGATGAGGAATATTTTCTAATTTTTCAGATAAATCAGAGATAAAGATATTGAAAAGTAGAGGGTCTACATGGCTACCCTGAGGAACACCGGAAGTTACATCAATTTCCTTAGACAGAAATTCTTGCAATCTGATAACCGTCTTCCGTCAAGATATGATTTTATCCATTCCAGCGGAAGGCCTGAAGTTCCAAATTTTGATATCTTTGCAATTGAGGTATTGTGGTCAACTCGGTCAAAAGCCCCGTTGAAGTCGGTATAAACAGCATCATTTTGATAACCGTTTTACACACAGCACTTCCGAGATTAGTACCATAGGGTTAGAAGTGGTCGAGCGCCCTTTTTTAAAACCATGTTGTTAATTAAGGCGAGGATCGATTAAAGGGGCAATCTTGTCGTAGAAAAGTTTTACGAAAGGTTTAGGGATTGATGATAAGATGGCAATACTTCTATAGTTGTCCACCGATTCGTTATCACAAGCTCTATGAATTGGTGTGAGGTAGGATTTCTTCCATATTTTAGGGAACTTTCCTAGGGATAATGATTTGTTAAAGATAAGATGGAGGGGAAAGAAGACTTGTTTTGTGCAGCGCTGTAGGAAAATTGCAGGTAGATTGTATAGATCGAGATTATTTAAACCGGTCATTATATCGCCTATAAACTGGAAAAGATTATCTATAAGAATTGAAATGTCAGTGTGGGTATCAATTTGAACAGTGTGCAATGTAATGGACTTGGAGCAAAACTAATTATTATTAAGATTAGAATGTTGAATTATTACCTATATTACCTTTTTTATCACTTTCCAATCTTTAAACAAAAGGTATCCCACATTGTATAATTTTGTATAGTAAACCCCTAACAATATTCACGATCTAAAATTAAATCCATAATAAGTCAGCAATTTACTTCGAATAATGAAGCAAATAGCGTTACAATTATGGCAGAGCAATTGGAGTCTTTATCTTGAAACCTCACGAGACTGTTCTAGTTAAGTAAGGTGAATAGCTAAGATTTTTTGTCTTTCTAGAGAGTTGAGTTTCAATATTTATTATCGATACCCGTAGTTGAAAGACAGACAACTTTTAAATAAAATGTGACTATTTTTCATCATTTCCAATCATAATATTTATGAATATATATTATATCTTATTTAGATGATTTATAACAATCGTAATAAGGGAAGCGTTACAAGGCAAACTGATTTCGGAAGAACACCAATTAGTGATATTTTCCGAGGAGAGTTAAGATCAAGAATACAACGTGAAGGCGAACATTCAACAGATGTTATTCAACCATTTTTCACGCTTCAGTTGAATATTGAAGTAAGTTAATATTATTTCGGAGTATAGAAGTGTTGGGGTAATATTGATTAATTTTTCTTATGTAGAAAGCTGCGTCTGTTAAGGAAGCTCTTGAGATTTTAGTCGGTAGAGATCAACTAGAAGGAGTCACATGCAGTAAAACAAATCAAGAAGTCGTTGCCTGGCAACAAATGAATCTTGAGAAGCTTCCGGTTGTTCTTATTTTACATCTTAAGTGGTTCGATTATAAATTGGATGGATGCACGAAAATATTGAAAACTGTTGATTTTCCTGTTGAACTTAAAGTTGACACAAGTAAGATTATTTTAATTTATTTACTATACATAAAAATTAATTTTCATTTTTTTTTATTTTCTTATAGAAATTCTTGCTTCTAAAAAATATTCTCAAAAGCAAAGACTGTATAAGCTTTTTGCTGTTGTTTATCATGACGGTAAAGAGGCATCAAAAGGTCATTATATAACAGATGTTTTTCATCCAGGTTATTTAAGTTGGTTACGTTTTGATGATAGTTCTGTTAAGCCTGTTAGTGAAAATAATGTTTTACGTCCTCGTGCACCTCGAGTCCCTTACTTATTATACTATAGACGAAGTGATACTGCACCAGCACAGCAGCAGCAACAACAACAACAGCAGCAGCAGCAGCAACCACACAACGCAACTAACAGCAAGTAATTTTTATTATTATATCGTATATTGTGATCATGTGTTCTATTCTTTTAAAAAAAAGATTCTTTTAAATATAATTTCTTTTCCTTGTTTTTTCTTTTAACTTTTAATTTTCTTATCGCAAGATTTCTTGAAAAGTTGAATTAACGATTGTTTTCTTTCCATATTAATTTTAATGAAATTTAATAATAATAAAAATGATAATTGTTGGTTATTTTAGAATAAAAACAGGAAATTGGTAGGGTTTTTTCTTTTCTTTTTGTTCTGTTAGATTTTAAGATAAAAGAAATATGTTAAATAGCAACAAGGAAAAAAAATATTAAGTTTAATACATATAATTTATAATTGTTATAAGGTGGAGTTAATATTCTTTTAAAAATTTTCATTCATTTATGATAATTGGATTTTGGATTTTTCTTTATCTCTTAATTCTTTTTTTTTGTATCATTTAATAATTTCTTTCTTTTTAATTTAAAAAATGGTTTTTAGTTTGTTTTGATAATAATTGCTACATTAAATAACTGATTTGTTGTAAGTAAGATGAATTTAAAATGTTACAATTTGAGCTAATTTTGTTTAGTTTTTATCGAATTCAATTTAGTTTTCTTCTTTCTAATCATACTCACATTTTTAATGAGTTTGCATAACCACCTAGATTTATAAATACACATAAATTTTATGCAAATGACCTTACTTTTCGCGTTCAAATAACTTAAGTTTGTAGTTTATAATATATCTTAAAAAATGGTGGTCAGTAAAAATAGTCTACAAATTGTGTCTTTAATATATTAATTATTACTTAGGATTTTTTTTTGATATAAAAAAATGAAGTAAAATTCTGTTTAATAAATTCTTGAGTGTAGTTAATTTTTAAGTTGTGATTTAAAAAAAGAAACCAAAATTTGTTTATTTCCTCGCTCCAATATTTCAAATTGAGTTTAGAGAATATCTTAAGGCACATTTTGTTTTATATTAAAAAAAATACTGTAACAAGATATTATATAACCTTTAAAGTAATTTATTAAGGTCCGGAATTTTTATGATAAAATAAAAATTGGAATAATTAATAAGTTTGTATAAGAACATTTTATTAGAATTATTTTTTTTTTGTTTATTGTCAGGATATTAAGATACGTTTTTCTTTCCAAATATTTTAATACACACATTGAATTTATCTGGTAATCAATTAAACTACAGAGCGTTCCTTTAAAAATAAATCAATCAATTTTTAGAGTTAATGATTTTCGTTTCATTTCGTGAAATATTTTTCTGGTATAAAAAATATTTTATTTAATTATAATACTGATCATTTTTGTTTAAGGGGTAACACCACTGTAGAGGTGCGAAAAAAGGCCAAATTTTGGGAATTAATTTAAAAAGTATGGAAAAAGGGATCGAAATTCTTTTCAGGCGATTGATCAAACATGTATTAAAGTGTAAAAAAAAATTTTTTTTATTGACTTTTTGTTACAAAATGGTGGCGCCACAGTCGTTTTTCGAAATCGCCTTTTTGTTAAGGGCCTCCACGGGTGGACGGATTTCTCCGAAAGCTGAAGACCTGGAACAAAATCCAAATAGTTTCCTAATCTATTTGACCTTGCCCATAAAAGTACGTAGGATTTTTTTTTAAACTGATTTTTGTAAAAATGGCGCACTTATGAAAAAAAAAATTGATTTTCGGCAAAAAAATGAGCAGTAAATTGTTTATAAAAAATTTTTTTTACAACGAATCAAAAAACGGCTACGTACTTTTGTAAAGAATGCAATTGTGAAGCTAATGTCAAAATTTCAAACCGATCCATGCAATAGTCTCCGAGTAATCCGTCCACCCAGTTCGAAAAACATGGTTTCCAGATAATCGCGCTTAAAGTTTTGAAAGTACTCTAATCTTTGAAAATTGTATTTTACCTTCACTGTGCGATGTACTGTAAAATACGTTTATTATTTTGTAGCGCACCCTGGTGGACACCTGGGGAACCCAAATAACCTTTTTGCTATAGCAGCACTTATTATTTCGACTGGTAAACGCAATATACAAGCAATAAGTCGGACCAACGCGCGCTCCGAGGCGCCGGGGAAAATCGAAAATTAAATCCTTCAAAATTATTTTTCTGTTATAGGACCAACTGCACATTGTTTTTGTTATCCTGAAGTATATTTCAAGCCAAAAAACAAAAATTCCATTTTTTCAAAATCCTACAGTGGTGTTACCCCTTAATACATATTTTGGCCTTTATTCTGATGATAATTAGCTTAGTTCACCAATATCTGTTGCTGAATCCCAAACTCCATCATTATTTTGTTCAATCTGTCATAAAAGATATTTGCCACAGTTAGTTCGGAATGCGCGAAATGGAATGCTGCAATAGCCATCTTTGAGCACTCCTTAAAAACTTACAGCGCTCCCGTCACCATACTAGTTTCTAGATATTTTTTAACCTTTACAAAAACGCTTTTTATGGAGGCCTCTGGATATGTGAATAAGCCCCGGTGTGTTGAACAGCTTTTATTTTTGTTAACCTTTTGCAATTGCCTTTTCCTTTCCAAACACGCGATGTGGTTTGACCAAAGCGGCTCCCCAAACCAAGTGTATTGACCACGCCCAATGCTGCTTGACCTCCGTATCGAACGAGAACTGGTCTACTGAGTATGCTAATGTGACTCTTTATTGTCATCAAGATAATCGACCGTTTTCTTCGTCCTTTAAAATTTCTGAAAACTCCAGTTTGCGACGCTCAAAATTAGCTCCTATGAGTAGCGCTTCCAATTTTTCCCACTGGAACGGGTCTCATAAATGTGTACTGGAAAACACTAGCGCTGCACCACCGTCATTTGCATTTTTGGGAAATTGATAATCGGTTTCGGAGTGTTTTGGAACATTACTTTTATTTCCAATCGTGCTAAACCGTTGCAATTCTCGAAAAGAACCCATTTTTTACTGCGTAATTTTACTAGCTGACAGCTTGAAGCTTTCATTGAACCTTTCACGCTTCAGGTTTGGATAGGAGATTGCAGACATAAGGCGAATTCAGTGGATCGCTCCGCGTAATTAGGATCCGCGGGCTTCCTCCGCACGAACAAGCCAACAAATTGCTCAATATCGGGGGCTGGTCAAAAACGTCCAAAAATTTGATCACGTGTGCAGAAAAATAGCTGCAGCACTGATGCTTTTGCTTTCACACAAGCAGCTGATGCGCATCTCATGCGCTGCAAAAAAAGTGTTTGATTGAATAATAGCAAAATTAACCGTAATTGTAATAAAATTTGGACTGTTTTTTAAACGAAAGGAGGAGAAAAGTGGTGAAAATGAAAAATCGGTGTCAAAAACGATTTCTTCATTTCTTTCTTCTTCTTGTATTAAATACTAGTGGGGCCCCTCTTTAAACACAAAACGTAATAAAATAGCAAAAATATCAAACAAAACGAAATTCTCTTTTGTAAAAAATTCCCTTCCAATCAAACAAAAAAAACGGAAATAAAAAAATGTCACTGATGGATGGTCAACGAATTCTGTTCCCGATATTATAGAAAATTCTTAATTAATAAATAAATATTTTTAATATGTACTTACATTTCTGTTATCTGCTCCAATTCCATTTTAACGTGGCTATCAAATTTTCTTCTTCCATTTTTTTTCAAACCACAGTCGCGCAGCACCACGTTACTAGTTGCACGTTTGCGCATACTTTATGCGCAGAAAACTGTTTTTAAATTCATGATCTGCTTTGCATGAGTTAGGCGTTTTTGATCAGCCCCGCTCTTCGATTTCGAAGGGATTGAGAATCCAACCCGATGGCTCTAAATAAAATTTATTTCAAAATGTCTCGCAGGTTAGAAAAAAAGGATATGTTGTTGTTTCTAAAATTAGGCTTGGTTTCAAAACAATTATGGCCTCGATTCCCAGATCCGGCATTTCGGATACTCCCTCCGCAGTTGAGACTCACTTCACGGTTGTTGAGCGATTCTTACATCCTCCGGGAGCACTGCCATATTAAACTTCGGATTTAAGACTCCGAAATTAATTAGCTGATTCTTTGACATTTGTGAAATGTCAAAGTTGGTTTTTGAAGTTTCTAACTTAGGAATGTTCCGTAAAGTGTTTTAAATTTTCTCTCTACGGACGTTTTTTCTTCAAAGGTCTTTTTTGTGTTTACAGTTAGTTTTATTTAGTGATTATAGTGATACATTAATAAAATTCCTTTAACCTTGTTTTTTTATCTTTTTATCATAAGTTCTTTTTTGGTGTGTTTTGGTTTGATTTTTGTTTAATTTTAAGTTTTCCTTATTTTTTATTAAAATTTTAGTGTTATAGTGCTTTTCTTTTTCCTTTTTTGTTTCATTTTTTTTAAGTTTCTTTTTAATTTTCTGAGCTTTTTATTTAATTAAAATCATTTAACTACCCTCTAATTTCCTTTTTTTATCTTCTCACTAAACATCAAAAACCAACTTTTGATATTTCTGCACTCAAAAGTGTCATCCGCAACAATTTTTATGCGGATTTGAAACATCAAATTTGGCTAAGCAAATCCGACATCGCGTATTTCATAATCGCGTGAGTCTTCACTCTGAATTTTTTCGGTAATCAAATCCGCATTCAATCGGGGACTGCGGATTTGAGAATCGCAAAGTGTCAAATCCGCACTCACTTCCGATTTGCCGGATCTGGGAATCGAGGCCTATATGTTCTCCTAGATGATATAATCTCTAATTAATACTGGGGCTTATCGTGATAAACGTACGTTTAACGAAACGCGCCGTTTTCATGTTTCACTTCACCTTAAATGGGAATCGCAGTAAACGCGTGAATGAAGTTATGTTCGAATCTTTTCGAAATCAGCTGACATTTGTCAAAATCAATTTAATCACGTCTGCACTGAGATTCCGTTTCGTTTGATTTCCTCAAAGTGTATAAATTTTCAATTATTGTGTATCAATTATTATGGATTCTGTGGGGTTTTATGAAGAAGGTGTGGAAATTAGAAGAAGAATTGTGAATTCTTTTCGTTGATTAATAAAAACAATTATTATTTTATGTCTTAATTGTTTTCTAAAAATATATGTGTGTATTTTTCAAAAAAAAAAGTCTGCAAAAAGCATTAACATTCCTTCGTGGGGTGTAAAATATATCTCTTAATTAATAAATTTTTTTTTTATTTGTAAAACTATACTTTTAATATCATGAAAAATTTCCGCTTAATTAAATGTGCATTCAAATATGTTTTCAAAGAATGCCTCCATGGCAGAATAAAAAATGAAACTATTTAAAACATATTTCCAAATTTAAGTCAAAACACGCTAGGAAACGTACAACTGCCGCCAACAAAAGTTCACGTTTCACAAACATACGGGGAACTGCCGCCGCACGTTTCGAACGGTACCAAAAAAACAATTTCGAAATTAGCGTTTGCCGCTTTCCCCTGCTGCGTTTACAACGATACCAAAATTGAACGTTTCACGTTTCGTTCGCGTTTACGTTTTGGGCGATAAGCCCCACTATCTTTACTTGAGGTTATCAACTAGAAAAACTCTCTTTTTGTTTATTCCAAATTATCGCCGATGTCTGAATTCCCATTAAAATCTCAAGCTTACCTAACACTCCAACCAACGGTGATACGTGTCGGTTATCTAAGCCCTAAATTGGCGACTATTGCCTACTGATTTCTTAATTTATGCAGTATGGTTACCAAAGACCTATCTTCTCGTAGGAGTCGTGACAAGACTTCGAATGCCTGTCTCCTTAATTCTCGGCAAGAATCCCTGGGTGAAAACAAACACATATGCACATTTCTTTCTCTTCTCTATCAAATGGCCCGCTAGGACTTCTAGTTAGCACTTACCGAAGGAGCACTGATATCAGTAGTCATCTTCTGGTAAGGGGTACTCATATTTTCTTTGGTGTTAAAAGAGCCCTTATATAACACATTACAAGAGAGGGCAGGTGGTAAGGTGTAATCCAGAATTAGACCCAAACAAGTTAGAATTTGCCCGATGACTCATTTGTTTTCGAATTTTTGTAATTGTAATTGTTACTGCTCTAAAATGAGCAGTTCTGTAAGTACTCAAAGGTAAGTACTTATGTAACTACTCTAAGGAAAGTACTTCTGTAAGGGGTATGGTAAAGCCTACCCCTTACCAGTAAGGGCTCATTTCAGTACTTCTGTAAGCTTAAAAGTCCTGGGGAATGCCGCGGTTTACACACACAATCAAAGCTTTCATGTAGGATAAAGCATTGGGTGTTTTCAATGATTCAAACTTGCAGCATATTTGCTTTTGCATGTTCTTCAATGATGCAACTTGCAAAAGCAAAGTGTTCAATGATTAAAACTTAAAAGCAAATGATTGCACACTTTGCAAATATTTTTATTTGCTTGCGTTTCAGATTTTAAAGAAGAAGACATATGAGTGCTACCATATATCTTTTTTATTGCTATGAAATTGACCTCTCAGCACTGTTTATATATTAGGTCTGTTCCAATAGAAAACCTGTCCTGTCGTAGCCTGCGAAAAGTTACTTGATTTTTGGGGGAAAATTTAGTCAAAATCCCGAAAAGTGAAAGAACGCTTTCTGGGATGTTTCGTGCAAATCAAGAAGACCATAACCTAAAAATCACTTGTGTCTTCAAAATAATGGCATAAAACTATTGAAATTAATAAATTATTTATGAAATTATTCAAAATCTTGTAGTAAGGCACCAATCGAAGAAATTATTTTCAGCACATCGTAATCATTTTGGTTTGACATGACAAGTAACAGCTGTTTCGACATGTTGAAAACGTCGTAAGATTTCACTCCACCTAAAAATCTCCTGCGGTTTCTTGGTCGAGGGGAAGTAAAAATTTTCCCGCTTTTCCGAGCATGAGAGGGATTTCTTTGAAAATTATTTGCTGAAATTTCAACAAAAGTTTTTAAATTTCTCCTGTCCATTTTGATTTTAAACTACTCAATTCTCACAACACAGATTAATTTGAAGTGGAAGCACTAATTTTATGAATATCAGTTGACAATTTTGACATATATTGAGTTATGTTCAATGTTGCATGTTATTTGCTTTTGCAGGTTGCTTAAGCTGTCAGTGAACGTCATTTGCTTTCGTGCAGGTTTGCAAAAGCAACTTGCATCAT
The DNA here is from genome assembly GCA_963855945.1 of Thereva nobilitata. NCBI lineage: Eukaryota > Metazoa > Arthropoda > Insecta > Diptera > Therevidae > Thereva > Thereva nobilitata. The sequence continues at coordinate 43,544,077 of OY979696.1, read as the reverse complement.
TGAAAACACCCATTATTCTAAGCTGAAGGTAGCCTCGTGGAGCATTAAATGAGACGCAAATCTGCCTGCCTGTCTTGAGTTTTCTTGTAGCACCCCTCAATCGGTATGTTCTTAGCCCGGCGGTAGGATTGAACATTATGTGCCTGTTCACACAGGTCGCTTTGAGGCGCGACAAAGCGAACGAAAAAGCGAATATTTGTTTACACGTTTCGCTTTGTGTCCAGTCGTTTTTATGACAGGTGGAACATACGGTACGGGAACAAAGTTTGTGATTTTCATAAAAGTGACATAAATTTTTATAAACTGTGATTACCTGAATATAATTAATGTTAGTAAAAAATCTGTGCAACAAAACTGAAGCCTGAAAATTGTCCTATCGCACGTTTGCTCCCAATACGGGTGAAACGAAAATAAAATGGAACAGTAAGGTGATACAAAATGAAATTGAAACAGTCAGCTGGTCAGAAAAGCGAACGTGAGTCGCTTTCAAATCGAGACGCACTTCCTTCCCAGCCGAACGCTCCCCGCACCAGTAAATTTCGTGTTGAAAGGTCGCGGTGACCACCCGTGTGAACAGGCACTATGGGGTTCCCCAAATGTTCTCCTTGCAACAATAAAATTTCATGATAGCTAGTACGTCATACATTTACAAAGACCTCTGTACTGAAAGTCGAGTCGTGTGGCGTGAAAAGTCGTTTGAGAGAAAGAAAGTGACGTTTCAGTCAAATTGCGACTTTCATCACGGGGCCAGAGAGTGGCGCCTGTGCTGAAAGTCGTAATTCGACTGAAGCGTCACTTTCTTCAACTCAAATCGACGTCACGCCACACAACTCGACTTTCTACACAGGGGCTTAATATTAATATAATTTCCTAGTTAGGTGTGATTTTCTTATTAATTACAAATTTTCATTTTTAACAAATTAAATTGGAGTTTTCCATGGACTAGAAGTAACATGTAAGAGTAGCTACAAAACACGAAACATTTATTTTATGATTTTCAATTATTATTAATTAAATAAATACAACGAACTAAAAAACCATTTATTATAACTGTATACGCATTAGTTTTATGGTGTTTTTACTTTCAAAATAATTCAGCAAATTCTAAACTACATATTTATGCATGAGTTCTGATCATTTATATTAACAAAATGGTTTGTATAATTTTTAAATAATTTTTATATAAATACATTTAATGAATTTTTAAAATTAATTAAGAATTATAAGTAAAATAGCTGTAAAATAAATAAAAAAAAATATTGACTAGATTTAAGTTTTTATTAATTTAATTTGTATAAAAAAAACAAAAGAGAAATGATAACCAACAATTTAAATGTGGGATTCAGAACAGGAGAAAAATGCTTTATTTAAAAAAAACAGAAATATGTAATCAAAAAATATTTATCATTTATTATAATCAGAGCCAGGGGCGGCGTTAAAATTTGAATGTACAAGATGTTATTTTAAGGACCTTTAAATTTTCTGCTTAAGTTGATGTAGTTCTTTTCGGGGTTTTAAATGTTAACTGTATAAGTTCGAGTTTGTTTAGCTTTTTTTATAGCTTTATGTTAATTACAAATAATTTAAAAATTGAAAAATTTCATTTCTAACTTTTATCATGCAAGGAAATGTGATTAGCATAGGGAGAATTATTGTGATTATAGAGTCGATCAGCAATCAACACAACAGTATATAATTGGGGAGAATTGATGAATAAATCTCATTTATTATCATAAGTCGACCGCTGTTTATAACATCAAAATTGCAGTGATGCTACAGTGATGGAGTGATGAATCGTGGAAATATAAAAAATCAAAATGGTGTGTTTTGCAACAGGGCATGGCCATAATCCAATTTCAGTCATGTTTTCAGTTTTCTTTTTTTAATTTGGCTAAATGGCTAAAATCTTTCCAAGAAAAACTAAATCGTTCCACAAAATTTCCAATGTTCAATCAGCGAGCAATAATAATAAGAGTGATGAGCTAGAACAAATTTTTAAAAATGTTTCAGTGTCCTTGAGGTCAGCTGATAAAAATTTCAATGGTAGTGTAAAAGTCAAAATATCAAGGAAGTAATATCTATGATAAAAGGAGGCAGAATTACTTTCACACTACACGCAATATGTGTGAAAGAAAGATAAAAAAGGAAGGGGAAGTGACTTCCTCGCTTTTTTTTAGAGCTCAGGGAAAGCCCTTTGTACTGTCGACAATCTATTTTCTTCGTATAGAGAGAGTGCAATGTCAAACAGCAAGATTTCCGCCGTGTTAAGCAGACAATATACAAATGCAAACAAATTTATTAATTGCGTACCAAAACCAAATTTTTACATTTTTTACGTGAAAAGACAAAATCGCGCTGCACTACCGAACTTTCCAATAATTTAGTTTACCCGGGCGCTAGACGATCAATTTTTCAATTACAATATTGCATTGAAATATTAAAATTGATCGTCTAGTTCCTGTTCCAATATTGCATGCAATATTTTAAATGCAATGATTGCATATGCAAGAAATTCAGATTTTTTTTAAAACAAAATGGCGTAAAATGAAAAAAATCTAAGCAGTGGTGATTCCTTGACGCGGAATTATTTCAATGTGATTTTTTTTTAATACAAAATGAGTGAATTAATGAAAATTAGTAAAGAAAAAACAATAGGAATTATCCAAACATTTTTTATTTTCACTAAACACAAACAACTATCTTCTGCGCGTTTCTTGCAATGCAATGAAATTCCTGTCGGTAAAACTTTGACATTCATAATTTGAAATTGCAATTGCAGACAAATTGATTGTCTGGCCCCGGATTAGCCGCAATTTAGCCAGTATTTGCAAAGGCTCTTTAAAACTTTTGAAATTTATATATCTGCATTATCAACCAATCTGCAATTGCAGTCAGACAATTCCAAACATGGCCAAAGTCGGGTTTGCTGCACAGCGCAAACACATTAATTTCAGTCGATAAATTGGCGGATAGTAGTGGTTATTCTCGTTGGCGAGTGACGTGACTACGAGGGACGTGGTGGAATGAAACTGTGGATACCTACAAACGTATCGAGGGAAATATCACTACACACTCCACCTTGCGACTATTAGAATACGACTATTAGAATAAGTCTCTTAAATTGACAATAGGAATACCAATTTAAGGTCGAAATGACATCTGCCACGTCACTCGACAACGAGAATAAGCTGAGTATTTACAATTGCGATCACCATTAAATAATATACCAGAAATTATAAATTTTGAAAAATGGACCTCATCCATTTCCAAACTTCATAGCAATTGAATACATTAATTGCTTACTCAATCAATTTAAATTTTCTAATTTGGCTACAGTGACAAAATTGAAATGTTGTGTTGGCAGTTCTGCAACTTTTGCAGCAACTTTTAAAATTTTCAATGTTCAATTCAGCACAAAGTTTACTGCAACGCTTACTGCATTCATTCTGTTAACTGAACTACTGAAGCTACTATAGAAAATGTATGACACTGTCAAAATGCAAAGTTGAAGTCGAAGTTTCTGCATTCATTCCGTCATGTTAGGTATAATAGTACCCACCTCCGATTTTTTTCAAATTTTTTTTATTTTATGTATTTTGATCCGTAGAATTCATTTTTCGAAAAATAAATCGCTCGCTCACTTACCGTTTTCAAGTTATGAATTTTTAAAGTTTTGTAAATTCGGTTTGCAGAAAAGTGATACCTGCCATATTGAAAACACTTGTTTAAAAGGGGGATAGAAAGGGAAGTCTTAAAAGGGTGGTATGGGGGCAGAGCGTCCATTCCATAAAAAGCGTACTTAATTTTTCTATTGCAACTTTTGTTTTAGAACATATAGGATGATTTGTAAGTCCACGTTCGACACCAGTGCTAATTTCACGATTTTCCTGAATCCTTGCGCATGTATTCCAATGCTAAGATTCTACTGGGGAGCTCCTAATTTTAGAAGAACGTGTAGAGCTCGTTTCTTGACCATTTTTTTTGCATAGGTTTTAGAAGATAGGCGAAGAAATTTCTTGGATCTAGCATACCGGGCTTTACTTGGAACAAAAAGAAGATAAATATGGAGCTAGTTATTGTTATAATAGGAATGATGAAATTGTTCAAGTAAAAATTAAGAAAATTTAAAGTTAAACTAAAAACTAAAAACGCCACTTACATCTATATTCATAAAATTGGAGTGTCTTTCTGTGATTTCAAAATAATTGTCATTTTCATAGTTCATTTACATGATATTAAAACAAAATCAGATTTTTTTTTGAAATTTTGTCTGTCGATTCGGGTTTGTCCTGGGTAATCTCGGAAACAGCTAATCCGATTTCGATGGGGCTTTCACGGCAAGATCAGGGGGCGAATTTGATTTCTCGAGTCGATGGATCGACTCGACAAAAAAAGCTTCTCGACAAAAAAAGCTTCTAAGTTTCATATTTGGCATTACGCCAAATCGACAGATAAATGCTGCCATACAAACCATCAAATTGTGTGATATTACTCCAAGTGCAGCAAACCACGTATATTTAATTAAAATAGAAATAGTTAAAAGTTTATTGTATGCATAAATTTTGCTTTTTAATAAACGTCAAAAACCTTTATCGACACTTAAAGAGACGATAACGTTGTCGATATTGTGTTGCCAAATGCCAATTTTCATTTATCGACAGAAGTCGATATCGACTCGAGAAACCAAATACGGCCACAGGAGCGCGTTCAAAAACCTTACTATGGTAAACTACGAGGTAAGCTGTGGTTATGCTGCGCCATTTCACTTAACAACGGAAGTTTATGTTTAACCACAAAGGTTTTATCAAGTTCGTAGTGTAGCGAAGATATAGGCAAAGGATCTACCTTTACTCAATGAGGTCTCTCTAAATACTCTATTCCATTGTATTTTCAATTCATTTCTGACGTTTAGTACTACAACCTCAAATTGTGGACTAAGAGCTCCTCCGAGGATCTCGCACTGTATGCTAGTTGATCCGCTTTTTCATTCTCAAAAATTTCACTATGCAACGACACCCAAACTATCTCACATAGTCGAATGATTTCCGCACAACATTCATTATTTGAATTTTATTCCTCCTTTCGAGAATTTTGCAACTATTTAAAGTGTCTGTGATTATCAGAACCTTTTTTAGACCTAACAAAAAGCCTGCTCCAAAGCCAATTTGATACCAATAAATTCTGCCGATAGTGTCGACATACTCCAGAAGTTTCTGTACATCTTGTATAAGTTCATACCAATGAAGAAAAAGGCCTATCCTTACTATGTTGTTAGCGATTGAGGCGTCCGTTGCAATGATCTGGGGCCGTATTTGGTTTCTCGAGTCGATCAATCGACTCGACAAAAAAAGCTTGTCGATTTTTTCTAAGTTTTATATTTGGCATTACGACCGAATCGACAGATACGTGTGGCCATAGAAAACCATCAAATTGAGCGATATTACTTCAAGTGTTGCAAAACACTTAATTTAGTTCTATGAGAAACTGGTAAAAGTTTATTGTATGCATAAATTGAGCCTTTTAATAAACGTCAAACGTCTTTATCGAGACGAGAAGGTTGTCGATATCGTGTCGCCAAATGCCAATTTTTATTTATCGACAGGAGTCGATATCGACTCGAGAAACCAAATACGGCCCCCGGTCATCATACTGAAAAGAGCTTTTTTCTCAACCATTAATCTATTTATATTTTCCATGTATACCATGTTTTGTTACCACAGTTCGTAAGGAAAGTAAGACTTACCTCAAGGTAAATAGGTAGCCTCTTCTGCTTTATTATTGAGAAAATCAAAGATTTCTTTATTTTTTCCCGTATCTTTCTCAAGAGGAGTTTTAGGCCATAACTTCATTAATTTCATTCTTAGGTTGATTGATGTAAAAAGGTTGTTCCCGTATATTGGCTGGAGCAATAAAAACTTTACATTCATTATTTTTTACTTTTTAGTTTATTTTAAAATAAAAGCGTATTTTGTAGTTTTTTTTAAACTAATATTTATTTGTGTAAGGGACACAATATGCCCTGGTTTAATTTTAACTCATCGGACATTTCTTTCCGTCTTGTCATTTCATGCAGCTTTAAGATAGTTTCATTTCCCCTTGTTTATTGAGTTCCGCTGGTATGCTGTCAAACCTATTTCAACAGTCACTCCAGCTGATATTTAAAGAAAGTTAAATAAATTTTCAGATACAAACAACATTACATCATTCTCATTCAATGTTTATGCCTATCTACAATGATCTAAACATTTTTAAAACCTATGAATACTACATTATAACATTTTTACGATATTAATCGTCCTGTACTGATTCTGATTATAATATTGGTACCACTATAAGATTCATATTATGGAAAAATCAAAAAATATAATAAAAAATTATATATATATATATATATACTATACATACATATATAGAGAACAAAAAGAGAAAATTATAATTAAAATTTAATTTAATTTTAGAAATAGTATATAAGCCCTTATATTTAATGGAAGAGAATTAGAAAATAATTTCGTAAATAACTATTATTATTGTAATTAATTAATTGATGTTATTTTTTTGTTAATTTAAATTTAAATTACGTGCCAATACATAATTCTAAACAAAACAAACAAAATTTTACTTAGAAGAAGAGAAGAACTAAATAATACCATTGGATAAATAAAAAAAATTTGAAGGAGTTATTTAAAAGAAGTATTTTTTCATGTGTAAAATACGCAAGGATTATTGAAAATTTCATTTTTATGTAATGTTAAACTGTAGAATTTTAATTCATTTGTTTTAATATAAATATTACTTCATTATTCTTTTGAACACAGTTGACGTTTTGAGGAGACAAAATGCGTTTTTGACGACTGTCAAGTGACTATTTCAGTCGCTTGGTTTTGGTACGTGACAACGCTAGCAAAAATGCAGTCTGAGAGGTGGTATTTTTTGTATATGGGCAGTTCTACTAATCAAAATTTGTTGGGCTTGTGTTGTAGATTCATCATATTTCAAGTTATGTCGTTAAAGTTAAATTCAAATAAAAGTTTATATCGGTTGTTTCTAATTGGGCATTCAAAATCAGTTATCTCAAACAAATATTTATAGCTCAAAACTATCTCCAAATAGTCAAAATTATCACTTCCCTGTGGGGCGACGTTGCTATTCCAAAATTTAAGTCCAAATACTGACGTTTAACAAGCAGTTTACTTAAGGTTCTTTAAGTTGAAAACCTTAATCATAATTTTTGTTTGCCGGAAAAGCTTATACTATACAGTTAGATATTATTTAATTTGAATTAATTGTACTTGCTTTACTTGAATTAATCGTACTTGCTTGCATTGTAATTGCTTTAATTACCCGGATCTGTTGTGGGTAATATATCTAAATAAATATAATTGGAGTGTCTGTCGGTGATTTCAAAATAATTGTCATTTTCTAAGCTCATATTAGTCCGGGGAAATTAGCATTTTAAGGAGACAAAATTCCAAAATGGCTGAAATTGGTTCACAGCTTCCTTGGGAATTTTTAAGAAAACAATCTTGGCATCACAAAAAAAACATGGCCGCCGGAAATTTTGCGTTTTTCCTGTGTTTTCCTTGTATATCGGTTTCTATAGGTCGTTCAACCCCGTGCGAGGGCCCAAAATTTTGACAATGAAATTCTCTGCAACTTGGACCTTATTCTCTATTACAATATTGTTTTATTTTTTAACGAAACTGACGAAATCGTATTCTCTATTACAATATTGGCACTAATTTTACTTGAAAATGTAACAATATTGTGAAATTTTTACTTTTTCGTTTTCGGATCGGATTTAACAATATTGTAATAGAGAATAGGGCCCCTTTAGCTCTTACAAAAACCCTTTTAAAGTTATTCAAGGTCAAAGTTATCAAAAATCACTTTTTTGCCAAAAAATCACTCAAAAAGTGGTTTTTTCGAAATTTTTTTTTTCAGGCAATACCAAAAGTTATTGCCTACAAAAAGCCGTCTTATCATTTTCCCTTTCGAAGTTATTCAAGGTCAAAGTTTCCAAAAATCACTTTTCGGACAAAAAATCCCTCAGCAATTGATTTATACAAAAAAAATTTTCATCTTATACAAAACAGGAGATTTTGTAGGCAATAATGTATGTTTGTCCGGCTAATCTCGGAAACAGCTAATCACGGGCGATTTAGTATTTTCTTGGGCATGTTTTAGGCTGTTTTCACTCGGATTCGACTATCGGTTTAGACATAAAACTTGATCCGATAGTCGGAGGAAAGAGAGTGGCAACTTTTTTTTATCATTCCAATTGTAATGATCATCGGAAACGGCTAATTCGATTTTAGGACTTTCACGGCATGGTTCAGTATTTTCTTAGGCGTTTAGCCTAAGAAATGTTGAGGTCGCCATAGGGCAATTTCTGCACAGGCAGGGTGCCAAATGCCCCGGGAACGTCAAAATCTACGCGCACGAGACGTATTCTGAATATAATTAATTACCTAGGTGCCTCTTGTGCACGTAGTACAAAATTTATCCGATAGGTGACGCCAAACATCAAATTTTGAAAAAAGTTGTAACATTTTTTATAGGTAATTCTAATTTTGTTTATGTACCCAAAATCATGCTGTGCACACATAAGGTTTTTTATTAAAAGGCGTTGGAACGCACGCGGGCTTTTGCTAGTTTGTAATAAAATTCAGCATTTTTATGAATTTGAGTGAAAATAATTTATTTAAAATATGTATGACTTCCCTATCACTTCCGTGTATTCCCTTTTCTCAGTTTATAGGGAAGTTATTGTAATCGGTCCGAAAATCGAAATCGTAATTTTCAACGTATTTTAATTTTTCAAGGTCCCAATAGAATTTTAACCAAAGATTTGAGACCCGATTTCGCGCGAACCAACAATGATACCGACTTCGTTGCGGTGCCGATCGACGCGTATTCCCGAAGTTACAATCTGAAAAGATTTTCATAAATTCGAGCCGTTTCTTTGTTTAGACGACGTAAGTGATTTTTGTACCTGCACAATATCGCGCGAACTAAAAATGTTATTGACTTCATTGAGCTTCCGATCGACGCGTATTACCGAAGTTGTAATCTGAGAAAGTTTTCATAAAAATCGATCGAGCCGTTTTTTTGTTTGAACGAAGTTAGAACGAGTGTAGAAATAAGGAGTTAAATATAGAGTTCAGTATATGTATTTATTGTTCCGTTTAATCAGCTCCGATATTGTAACAAAGTTTTTATCAACACCATATTAAAAGAATAAATTACTATTTTACAGATTATGTTATAAAAATTTCACATTCCGAGCTAATGTCTACACATGAATTAATATTTCTTTTACTTAATACTTCAGTAATATCTTTAAATCATAACAGGAAATTTTAGAAAATAATAATGCATAGTAATTAAAAATTATTATTAGCAGAAACATATTATCTATTGCATTAATATGAAATTTAATGATCTAACAAAATTTATATGAAACAAAAAAAATAAAATAATATTTATGAAAAAGCTAAAAAAAAAATAAATAAATAAATATATATGTTATTTATTATTATCCTATATAAGTACATTATGTACAATAAAAAAAAATTAAACTGTTTTGAAAAATTATATTTAAATCATAAAAAAACGCATTTCTAAGTGTTCAAAAAAAAAATAAATAAATAAAACAAAATATATAATGATCTGCCTACAATATATTATACATATTTAATATAATAATAATAAATAAATAATAATGTAAAAAAAAGAAAATTAACTGATTAAAATATGATATATTTAAAAATGAGAATGGGGTTAATAAGTGTAGATATTTTCAAGACTAGTAATGACTGCTTTTTAGATGGAAGACAACTGACAAATAATTAATTTTTTTTATATTAATATTTCAGTTGTTGATTTTTGTTTTTGATTTTTTGTTTATAATTTGAAATTAGTTTTTTTTATTATTTTTAAATGTAATTGAAACTATTTAAATATATTTTTTAGCTGTTCTTTAGTATTTAGGGCCTGTGCGAATAGTGACTAAATTGATGACTAAACTAAATTTTGCAGTTTTTGTGGATAATGTAGGGAATTGCTGTGTGAATTCTTTTGATGACTAAATTCTATCAGTTATTCAAATATTTAAATTGTAACCATAACAACAATTTAGTCAACTGTCGAAAAATTTAGTCTACTCGCCAAAAGACTAAATACTGTATTATCGACACTAAATTTTAGTCATAGAATTCACACAGGCCCTTAGTATATAATATATCTTAACAAATAATATTGTAAATCATTTTGTTACTCCAAATTGATATTTTTTATATGGAAGATTTTTTTTTAGAAAAAAATCCGGTTTTGTTTTCAGATTAGCAATAATACTTGGAAATGAAATCAATTTAAGCCCGAAATTTTTAACATATTTTTCATATTTTTGCTTTTATGAATAATAATTGAAGACGTTTTTACAAAAACAGCACATGTCAAAAAAACAGATTTTTCAGGGTAGCTTAAAAATTGTATAACATCTAAAGTATTACAATGTAATTAACTATTATTATGTATGCGATACTTGAGCATATGCTTTAATATAATTATCCAAAGTTATTATGCATAACACTATTTATTTTCTCACATATCATGTGGTCTCGTTGACAAGTGTTTTTTTTTTGTAAATAGACTCGGACAAGTGCTGTTTTTGTAATCATCAAAGTTTGTTTTTGGAATTATGAATATACTCGACTTGTTTTTTTTAAATCTGATTAATAGGAAACGTGGAGGACTTTGTAAGCTATCGGTTGCCATAAAAATCTCATTTTCGTGAAAAATTGACAAGTGCGGTTTTTGGAAGAATGTCTTCAATTGCGTCTAATGATATATTAAAACTACACTTTATAAAATAGCAGATAACTACATATATTCGAGTAACATCAAAATTGTAGTCGGCTTACACATAAACTATGGGCAGTACTCGGTACGCGTAAATTCTGAAACTGTATAGAGTAAGTCATACTAAATTTATTCAGACCTAATGCTATCCATTCTATCCTTAAAACATATTTCCTTTAAGCCCTTAGAGATCAACCAGGACATTTTAACTGCTCACTTGCCAAATCGATTAAATCCATAAAACAATAAAACATAGGGTAATATAAAAATTCCACTTGAAATATAAATTCAAATCAACATTGTAGAATATATTACTATAAATCTAGTTTATATCTAACGACTTCCAAAAAGTATTATATACTATTATTATCATTTTTTCATGCTTCCATGTTAATAAATTTGGCGAGTGAAAATTTAAACACTAATAGTTACATACGAATATCTGGGATTTTGGATAAAGGTAACTCTGGTTGATGTTTACGGACCTTAGAGTATTATTTACAAATGGTAAAGTAAACTAAAAACTGCATTTAAAGAATAAGTTTTGCTGCTCCTCTTATCCCTCATTGGACATAGGTCGCAAACAGTTGATTATTTCTTCGCCGTCCTGAACTTTCTTTTTCAAAGGAACTTGAAGGACATAGCGAAACTGCACTTACTTTTCTCACAAGAAGATACACAAGGAGACCTGGGTATTGCCCGATGGTAGAACGAGAAATTAAATAGATCAAGTAGCCGTGAGCCGCAGAGGGAGAACTATTCTGGAGGATGTCAGGAACCTTAGGGGAGCAGACACTGGAAGTGACCACCATTTGGTAGTAGCAACTATTCGCCTCAAAATCTCCGCAATCAGGAACATTCAACGCGATCCCATAAATCGGAGACGGTTTAACGTAGATCTTCTGCGGGACAACATTAAAAGGCGCGAATTTGCTGGGAAACGACAACAAACCTTAAGCCTTTCTCACGAAAATAATATTGAAGAGCTGTGGAGTACTACAAAGTGCGCTATAATAACAACAGCGGAAACAAGCATCGGTTATGTCCAAAGAAACCAGCAATACTGGATCTCGGACAGAACCTGGCAAAAATATAACGCAGAAGAGCCCTAAACATAACTTGAACTCTACAACCGACCCGGAAAACGTCATCAACTTGAGCGGGAATAGTCCCAATCACACCGATAGGTAAAGAGAAGTGACCGGCGAGATAAAAGGCAGCAAATAAAATAGCACCCGGAAAATGCGGCAAACACAGGCAGCAGTAAGTTTCTGTACCAAATTACTAAACAGCTCTCGGGAAAAAACTCTACTAAAAAGCGTGCCGTAAAGAGTGAGAATGGAAAGCTGCTGTGCAGCGACGAGGAGCAACTCCAAAGATGGAGAAATTATTTCATCGCCGCTCTGAACGGTTAATTTTCATAGGAACCTGAAGAAAATAAGAACATTGTACAGCCCATAAAAATCACCACTTGTGCCGCATCCAAGGCAAAAATAGTAACCGCAATTCATGTAATAGTCAATGGTAAAGCTGCCAGAATTGTTGAAAGAAAATTCAAGCATCATAGCAGATGCGCTACAACCAATCCTGGAAATAGCATGGAACATCTGTACTTTTCCAGAGGATTGGGCGGAAGGTATCATAGTCAAACTACAAAAAAAAAGGGCGACCTAACAATATGCGACAACTGGAAAGGCATCTGTCTATAATCTACTGGGGGCAAAATCTTGTCCCACATATTATTATCAAGGAGAAGAGAGGCAATAGACCGAACGCTTAGAAGCCAGAAGGCTGAATTGGAAAAGGGCCATTTCTGCATAGACCATATTAACACCGAGTCGATTGAATTACGATCCCTTTTTACCTTGCCTTCATAGATTATATAAAGCGTCCTACTCAGTTAATAGGAGCTTTATATGGCAGGCACTTTTACGTTTGACAGTTGTAAAAAGTTTCGAGCCTACTTTGCGCTTGTATTTTGTACAAGCTTACTTTGGTCTTTCACTTTGCGTTCCCCTTTAAGCCCCTTTTACATCCCAAACGCAAAATGGAAACGCTAATTGGAGCTCTTTTATCGCACAGAAATATGTATTTTTTTCTTTCTGTCTGGAATTAACATTCGTTGGAATGTAAAAGGGCCTTGATCGTTTTTTGAACTAGCTCATCTTCTTTTATTTGCTATTAGCTGTATTCCAAAATTCGAGCCAAGTTCTCGCAAGCAGTTGGCGTCTAGTCGTAGCTACTTCTCAACAAAGGCATGAGTTTCCATTCAAATTCCAACATTGCCGGAATTCCAACAGAGGTGAGCCTTGCGGCCATCTTTGCCAAGGCCTGGGGGGTTATCCTGGAATGCGATTCGAAAGTCATAAAATTCGGAAATAAGAAAATGGTATCCGCCAATGCGAATTCGAATTAAATTTGTCCGTCTGCCATCGAATTTCAATCCGTGAGTAAAGTCATTGACGGATGCGCTGAATTTATTTGTTTATTTTAAAATTTTCTAAAAACTCTTTAAATATTCTTGAAACAATTATTCGCATTAAAATGTCAAAATAAGTCGATAAATGAAGTAGGTTGGGTGAAAATATTTTCTTTCGAGCATTTATCAGGCAATAATTTCATTTCGATGCGATCGCACTCAACGATACAAAAACTAAATCGCATCGCAACTGGCTTCCGTTTTCTTCTCACTTTCGGATCGCATTCCAGGATAGCCCCCCTGAATTTGCGAGACAAGTTTTAATGTGTTCAATCCCATTTAAACCCGTAGGTTGGATATGTTTGCAGCTAACTTCAGGCTTGGATGTGTCCAAAGCACGCCTGGATGTGTTTCGGCCCTTGGATACCCACTTTCATTGGAATCTGAACAAAATTGACAAATTCGACCATATTTGCGCGGTCATTTTGAATTTCGAATTTTTTACGAGGCATTAAAGCCAGTTTACATCTGAAACGCAAAGTGGAGACCGTGCAACAGAGACAAAAGCATTCAAATTTCTGCGCGATAAAAGAGCTCCAGAACTGCGTTTACACTTTGCGTTTGCATTTTGTTAAAGGAGTGTTTTATTAATGGAATCAAATTTAGTTGCTAGGGAAATAACTTCTCTTTTCATTTCAAAACCAAAAACCCAAATCATAATCATAAATCATAAAAATGTGACTAAATTAACCATAATTGTTTATCACTGAGTAATTATGAAGTTTAAAAAATTGCGTATTAAAAAAATTCGCTATATTAAAAATAGTAAAAAGCGAATTCGTGTAAATCGAGGGTGTATTTTGTATTAAATAGCGAAGAATATGGAAACGGCATTGAATGGAAATGTTCTAAAATACATGCGCGGTTTAATTAAAAACCATTTGTAATATCAATTTGGAGTCACTTTTATAGTTATAGCGGGGCCTAATGCTGTAGTACTAAAATATTACAAGAACTAATTGGAATTGAGAGTGATTAGTTTAGAAAATAAAACATATTCAACAAATTAAAAAATTTTTTTTTAAATTGAGTTCTTACTAAATTTTATTTTATAGTACATTGTATTTTGCACCACAAGGCCCCTAATATCCACTTAAATTTTAACATTCTTTACATAAATCTAGAAATCCTTTTAGTAATTTAATAATAACTACACAAATTCCCAATTTAATAAATGCTTATATTTTTGTTATTGTATATAAATTTGTTAACAAAATTTAATATTAAAAAAAATACTAAACCAATTCTCAAAAAAAAAAAAACAAAAAAACGTTCAAACAATTTTTTTCTACAATTCCTGTCAAAAAGCCTCAAAAACTAAAAAAAACTTGTCCTAATTAAATAAAAAAAGAAAAAAAAATTAATAAATAGTAAAATTGTTAAAGAATAAGTATCTGTAGAATTTTAAATTCACATTTTATGGAAAAGAAAAATAATCGAAAAAAATAAAATATTAAATTTATGTTACGATATTAACAAAATAATAGACTTTAGTTTATAAATAAAAAAAAGATTTGTTTGATAAAAAAAGTGTTGTTATCTAAAGAGAACATTGTATATTGAAGGCTGTGTAACTTTATGTTTGTTTTTATAATCCTTTTATTTTTAATTTGCAAACTTCTGTTCTTATGAATATTTTTTTTTCAGTTTTAAATTAGTTAAATAATATTTAACACAACTATAATAAAACAAAATATAACAATAAATTTCATTTATTATAATCATTAAAAATTAATTAAAAAACATTTAAAATTAACAAACAAAAAAAAACAAAACAAATTATTTCTTAGAAATTTCAAAATAAAAAAAGAAATAATAAAAATATAAATATATTTAAATTAATTAATTATTATTTGGTGTGTGGAATATTTTATAAACAACTACAAAACGGAATTAACTAAAAAAAAAAGAAAATGGTTTTCATTTTGTAAAGTTAATTTTATTTTTAGTTCTTAAACACGTCATTATAAAATAATTTAAAAGCATATTAATTAAAAATAAACAACAAAAAGCATAAAGAGAAAATAAATACAACAAAAAAAAAATAAATGAAATAGAAATTAGAAATATTATTAACGCCTTTTGATAAAATACGTATATATTATTATATGAAATAGAAAAAGAAAATAATGAAGAAAAAAAAAGATGAAACATGAAAATTTTTTAGTACAGATGAAATTATTTATGATTGGCAAGTGCACTTATCAATATAACTGTTAACTAACGAATAAAAAAATTATTGATTAGAAATACATTATATACATACTTAGAAATTAAATAAAAATAATGTAAGAATAAAAACCACCGGTGTTTTGTGTTTATTCTAGCACTTTTTAATAAGTCAACTCTTTTTCGTGAAGGATTCAGCTAATTAAAAGTTGGATCAATGAGATAAAAAAAAATATGACATGTAAGTATAACGTTAAATAAAATTTTCGTTATTTGGAGATTTGGGGAATACCCACTGACATATAGATATGGACTGCTAATTGACAACTTTCAATGGCACCATTTTTCTCCAGAAGAAGAAGACCTTTTCTATGTAAACATCAATTTTTTTTCGAATTTAGAGGAAAATAAGTAATAACATGTATGTTATAATTGATAGAAATAATTTTCCATCATTATTTTTTATTTAGTAGCAGTTTTTTCGTTAAATAAATGTATTTTTTTTAAATATGTGAGGGTTTTTTCCCTCTGTTTAACGAACTTTTAAAAATAAAGAAAATAGAGAAAGAAGAAAAAACTCTATAGCTGTCTAGTTTTTTCTAATTATGTTTATATCGCTGACATGCACTGAACTGTTTTTTTATTTTAAAACCGATTAAAGTTCATAGGATTTTGAAGGGGGAACGAGACAACGATAGTTTTTGGTGCCACTTTTTTGTATGGGATTTTGCTTATTTAGCAGTCCATATCTATATGTCAGTGGAAATACCCTATCCAAAAAACCATTAAAATGTTGCCTAAGATGTTATATTTTTTCAAGGCAGCAAAACTCTAAAAATTTCAGATCAACTTCAGACATGAAAGCAAAAGTGATACCGAGAGCCACGAAGAGTAAAAATAAAGGCAAGACGGTCCTTTCTAGAACATTTTACAAGATTGAGGGTACAAGGCCTAAGGAAAGGGGCAAAACTTAAGGCATCAAGTGTAGCCAAAGGCACATACATCGGTCCACCACCTATCAACAAAAGGCTATTACTGTGCCTTCGAGTAAATCTCTGTGGAGACTTGCGCATCCAGCTTAACGTCATAAACGCGCATTCTACAGAACTATATGCCCGAAACTATTCGCATTCATCACAATTACCGATCAGTCGATCTTGGTGAAGAAACGCATTTTTGCTTCTGCTTATAATCTGGACTTTTTTCCCTGCCTTCTAGAAGCGTGGGCCTGAAGAGAGTTCAGCAACAAAAGCGCTTGTAATATAAAATTCCCCAACAAAATAAATAATAAAATGCAAATGCCAGTAGCTAACAATAAATATTATTTTTAATTAAAACCAAAAGTGTTTTTATTTACATAGAAAAACTATACCTCGATCGTGCAAAAAGTGCATCCGATGTCCTTAGCAGACGGTTTACCAAAATTGAACAAGACATGGCGGGTGCTCTTTTGGAAGCACTGGTCCTATAAAGGGAAAATAAAAAGCCTCCGCACGAAATCATTGAGTTTTTACGACAACTCCAGTGATAGGTCGTCCTTATTTCTTAGTAATAACTTAAAAGCTCTTCCAATTCCAGAACTTGAAAGGATCTAGTTGCAGTGAAGGTGCTCACAGCGAGGAGACGTAAACTACAAGTAGTTGTTGCCTTCGCCTTCCTCCCAGTGAACCCATAACCGCACTGGAAGGCGTAGCCAACTACTCCAAAAAGGAGAGATCATATATTATTGCAGGATGTGATGCAAAAGTGCATCACACCGAATAGGGCAGCACTGATATTAGCAATAGAGGTAAGTGTCCATGATTTTACTTATCCATATAAACTATAGCCGTACACGGTAGCCTAGTGGTCGAGGGCCGACCACCATCTCAGAGGTCCGTGGTTCGATTCCGCTCCGCGTCATGGTCTTTCGCTTTTATACTTGTTTCACCTAGATATGATTTCTTCTTCTGGCTTTAATAGCATCTCTTTACCCAATACTGCTATACCTGTCTACGAGAATGTCATTAGAACGCGGGAAGTGTGGGCAGTTGGTGTATAAGGTAGGAAGGAACTGGTATTTGGGCTGGCAGTTACTTCACTTGTCTCTCTACTATCTTTACCTACTTAGCCCCTTTACACGGCTTACGTCTGAGTTCTAGTATGTCACCTATGAATTTATAATTAACAAGGGTGAAGAAACCAGCATATTCTTAGATGTGACATTAACAAGCGTAAATATGAGCGATCAAATTCAAAATTGGCCTAGCCTCTAAAGAAGTCTCTACTGTACAGACATATAAGATTAAACTTAGAAAGAGGAGAGGTATAAAGCTCGTAGGCTGACCAACTGGATCGTCTAGTTAACGCTGATAGAGTTAGAACTTAAGCATTCTTATAGCAGTCCGAAATACTGGAAGTTATCCTGATCACCTATGATGTCTGATCTCACGAAACGCTACTCAGTGGGGATGGTGTGTTCTCTATTACACACCACACCAGTATCACAAGAGCAGGGGCCCTATTCTCTATTACAATACTCAAATGCTTTCTACTCGAAACTGATATCTGAAACTAAAATGATTTCGTATTCTCTATAACAATATTGTTTCCTCTAGTCATTACATGAACTCCCTTCTACTACTTTTTGAAGAGAAATGTCAAATTTGACTTGAAATAAATTTTTGTTAAAAGAAAAAATAAGTTTTGTTAAGGAAATAGTGTAGTAATTCCAAGTTTTCTTTTTAAAAAATAAATAATGGATACGGTTTATCCTTTTTTAAGTACCAGCGAGGTCAGTGATAGTGAAAATATTGCCATTGCACGTCTTTTAGTGATAGTGGGAACAAAGAAGCGCAAAATATTATATAATTAATAAGGATAATTTAATAAATATGCCAAATGTATAATAAATTTCATTTATTTTAATAATATAATACTTGTAACAAAAAATTAGTATTTCATTTAAAAAAAATTTAAAAAAGTTCAACAGGAATAAATAAGTAGAAGAGGTTTTAATTTTGTCTGCCATACCTGAGGATAATTGGTTTTTCCCAATAAGATAAGAAAAAGGATAATTGTTTTTTCAATTTTTCCCATGTCATGTTTTTTCTCTGGGATTAACGTACCATTTTGCAACGTCGGGTTGTTCTTCTATATTGCCTACTAAAGCACTAAACTCCCGTAAATTTATTGCCTTTTGCCTAATTTTTATAAAAATATAATATAATAGACAATTAATTTAACAACAAAGCGATTTCAGTTATATTTTATAAAGTTCTCGATTACTATTGAGCTTTCGAGTAAAAATCTAACAATATTGTTACAGTTTCGAGTAGAATTTAGCCACTTTTGTAATAGAGAATACGATTTTGGCAGTTTCGAGAGAAATTCTCACAATATTGTAATAGAGAATAAGGCCCCTGGTATATCTCTCGGATATAGGGCCTGGTCATGGTTGGCGCTTGAAGTGAGAAATGGCGAGGGCGACTGTAAAACGGAATTATAGTTCTCGAAAAAACTGCCATTTGTCGGGAAGAACGCATTCAGGCGTATCACAGTTGGCGTTTTAAGAGACAAAGTTGCGTTTTTCAAAACTCTCAAGTGAGTATTTCAGGCGCTTGGTTTTGGTACGTGACAAAAATTCAGTCTGAGAAAGGGTGATTTTTTATACTACAAAAATATATTTTTTTTATATATTAACCAGTACCATTATTTTTGAACGGCAGTAGGTTCTAGGAGCTTATTTTTTTATAATGTATCAATATGAGAATTGCCGTACAAGAATGTTTGGTCGGAAAAGCACCCGTCCGGATGGAATATTCAACTTACCTGTGCGGAGTATCGATCTGCATATAATTCATGCTGTTTCACATGACCCTCTTTAGAATGTAATTTTCAAGTGTAAACATATTTGAATTCCAACACAGGCACAGGACCTTCCCCTGCTTGCACACTTTCACATACGTTTTAAATATTTTTGCTCCCATATATGTACTTTTTTGTACCGCGAAGTTAGTGAAAAAATTAGAGGGAACATTGCCTTTGACAGCACCTCTTATAAATCCATAGAACTTACGGTCAACAGTAAAGGAATAGACCGGTAACGGCTAAATTCGGAGGAGCAGTGACAACCACGATCTAGTATATCTACAGGGATATACCAATGATCTTTTTTTTCTAATAAAAGGTGAGAACAACTGGAATTTATATAGTTTCCTACAAAGAAATTTAGTACATCCAAAACGCGTGTTTGGGTGTCAAAATATAACACTTTCAGCCTTATTGTGGTTGTCACCTCACCATCGTGAGAAATGTCACTGTCATTGTCACTTTCCATATTGTGGAGGACCAATTCACTTTCGGTGACGTGATTGATAAACGAAAAGTTAGATGTTTTAAACCCTTTGCCACAAAAGGATATTGCAACATGAAATCAAGCATGATCTCAAATTTCTTCCTCGTCAAGTGAGAAAAATTTTCACTGAATTCGAATTCGCGGAAATTCGATTCTCTACAAAAAATCTTATGTTTTTTTTATAAAAATGCATAGCTTTTCAGTTATTGTTGAAAAACTAAACAATGGACCAATCTTCTCAGTTCTCAAAAGACCAAGCCTAGATTTATAATAGCACTTTTGGATTTGTCTTTTTTAATGTACAATCGAACATATAAAACACCTTACCTTTAACAGTTCCTTTTACCCCTGTTTTTTTCGACATAGTCAATAGCCTATGAAAATGAAAAAATGTCAAAAATTGGTTTTCCATCTTTATGTTCCAAATTCGATTGAATGCGTATTATCAGGCAAAAATAAATGACTACCCCTACAATTTTAAAAATCAACTTTAAATAAAAAATATTTCCAAAAAACATTTTTTATGCTTTTTGCTTTAAAGGTTGAATAGGTATTATCAGCCAAAAATAAATTATTTTCAACCCTTAAACTACCCCTAGACTAATGTTGAAAAAGTTTGAGAAATTTATAATAATGGTGAAAAATGGATAGAATTGGTAAGTATGGTTTTATTCAAATAGGTTTTAGGAGGAGATACCAGGGAAGGGATTCATTGTTTGATGCACGTTGTTCCTATAAGACTTGACTTTGGACAAATGAATTCAAGTATATGATAGAAAATTCATCGTCCGCGTCCCTAATCTTTACAGAAAGTATAATTTGGGTTTAGCACATTAACATGTTTAAATCGACGAGTGGGAAATAGTGGATCACACATGATGAAGTTGCAACGATTTATAATCAAGAAACGAGACGGGTTTAGCGTTAACACGAAACAATAAATAAATATTTTGGTAAGTGCATCAAACTTGAACGAGACTATGTTAAAAAATAATATACATTACGAAGTTCAAATTATCGAGGATTTTTAAAAGTTACCTGCAGGTACCTGTTTTCAGATTTCCTGCACGCGGATGCCTGCGTTGATCGGTTCCGATGTGCGCTGGTTCATGGTCATAACAAACGCATGTAAAAGCTGGTAAAATTACCGGCCACCACGTCTAGCTTATCGAATGATGACATTTATTTTCGAAAGTTCGGCTTTAAATTTAAAAAAATAAAGTTACAAGTATTCATGCTATAAATCGTGATCATTATTTGCTTATACAGCTAAAGAATGACAAAGATAAATTTTTCCTATATACCAGAATATGTTATATAAAGTAGAATACCCTCTTTTACTAGAAGAGAGACTTGTTATGATTGTCAGATAAATTTAATTATTGTTTTATTATACATAAAAAAATATTCCAATAAAACGTGTCGTGACTGATCCTGCGCGAAAAGAATTCTAGATTCATTCCGGTAAACTTGTCGGCGCCGGCAACCCGCGCCTATAAAAGCGTTCTTGCGTTTACTATGAACATACGAATTTAAAAACATTCAACATTCTTTGTGCCGATCGGCACCGGTAGACGCTGGCAATAGGAAACCAGGCAACCTGCTTTCTTTGTGTCTTCACCCTAAGCCTAGACCGCAAGGATGGTATAATCGGTAGTGTATGGACTTAAAACCAAAGAAAATGACTATAGATAGTACCAAGATAAATAGAAACTAAGGTATGGTACAGAAATTTTGACATTTCATAATGACGTCACATTGTTCAGTTGAAGAAATGTAAAATGTTCAAATAACTTAAAAATTGAACATAAAACACGTTCGAAAGTGAATAAAAATAATGCTATTATATTATGTTATGGTTCTATTTACTTTTTTTGACGATATAAGTTTCTTGTCTTTACTTATACTTTGATTTAGAAACCTAACCCTAAAATGCATTCTACATTTAAAAAACATTAGTTTTTACCGCCATTCACTGCTTATTTCACCATTTTTAGTTTATTTATATTTTTATAATAAAATTGAACTGAAAACTCTAACTTTGAACTCTTCAATTATTTAATGCAAGTCAACTGAGCATTGTGACGTAAAAAAATTTAAGGTTAGGGTTGATCTATTCGTTGTCCCATACCTTAGTTTCTATTTATGTTGAGATAGTACGGATGTTCTCCGAGTAAAGCACTTCGTCGTGAGAACATGAAGTTGAGAAACTCCTGTAAGGCCTGAACATGTAGCCGAAGCGAAACGAAAACGAAACGGAACCGAAACGAATTCCAATATGATAGCGATTATATAGCAATCGGACCGAATCGGTTTTTGACATTTCTGACAATTTTTATGCTCAATGAAAAAGTGACTAAAAAGTTTTTCATTTCAATGTAAATATTATAAGAAAATTAAATAAAAATTATAAAATAATATGCCGGATGCTAAAATGGTTTTTCTGTTTATTGAAAATCGACAAAAGAAAAAGAAAATGTGACTTTGAAACCTGTCAATCAGCTGATCAGTACTTTCCAGTGCTGATTAGCTGAAACGAAAGCCCAAATGAAATGAATTTATATCCTCCGCTCCGTTTCGGTTTCGGTCGCTACATAATTGAGTTCATACATTTTTATACAATTTCTGTCCTTCATTTCGGTTTCGTTTCGGTTCGGTTACATGTTCAGGCCTTAAGTCCTCCATCAGGAAAAATAAATCATATTTCGATAGTAGGTTAAGAGATATAAAACATTATTTCCACTGCTGGCACTAAAAACTTTTGGTCATTGGGAATCTCCATGAGGAAAGATTTCACTTCATCAACAATCTCTTCTTTTATTTACAAAGCAAATCCAATGCCGACTTTCTGACATCTCTGTTTACATGGATACTGCCATGTTACCTCCCGTATTCTTTTGACTAAATGGAAGGAGTTATCTTCAGAACTCGTGATGTGTAGGTTTTTTCAAAGAAGTTGACCGTGGGGTGTTACTGTCCCTGATAACATTCCCCCCCCCCCCCGTCTTTAATATAAGTCACCTTTGGCTAAACCATCTCTCAAACTCTATGCCTTTTATACTTCTCCGGAGTTTACCAGATTCTTGGAAAGTGTGTTAAAACTGGGAAAAAAGGTGATCCAACTACCGCCCAATAGTGTAATGTGTAATCACTTCTATTCCCTTCAAAATCATGGAAAGTATATACGTATAGAATATCTTGACAGAGCAGCTCAATCAAAGTATTCATGACTGAGCGTGGCTTTTCAAGGTGCTCTCAAACCTATTGATAATGGCGCCATTTGCGCTTCAATTGACTCATTGAGTCATCATAAGAATGTAACAGCTATTTGGTCTGTTATGCTAACGTCATTAAAAACCTTCGAGGTTAAGGCTTTTGATATAGTCTAAAATTGATTCAGAATTCATATCACCTTGGGAGCAGGGAAGCCGCGATGGAGGAGACTCATTCTCCTGGCTGTAGCCTTGCAGTCACACAGTAAGTGCTCCGATGTTTCGGGATGTTTCGAAGATAGCTACAATCAACTACCAGCCCTGTTCTGCTTAAATAATAATTAAGCAATGGCCTTTCAGGCTCTTTTTTGCTCCCACCTATAAAAAATTTCCCGCTTTAGCTTTGTCGATTTGTATAAATTTTTTATCTTGACGAGCACTCGGGTTCTTTCGAAATAGCCGAATGATCCAATTCTTGATGGCCGATTTTACATGGCAGCTGGCTGCTGTTTGGAGCAATATTAATGTACACGTCTGAATGGCGAGTACCTCAGATTGCAAAATAGTGAGGTTGGTGCAGAGGGCCATATACATTTTGCACCTTGTGTCATACACGCGCTGCCCAACCGCATTACCCTCCGTACACCAAAAGGCCTTGTTTTCATTAAAAAGGGCTTGCGTACTGCTTTTCTGACCGACCTCTGATAATCGTCACAAATGGTTGGCCGAAGTCCATACTACATGGAATGGTATCGGACAATGCGAGCTCCAAGTTTAATTTCTCGAGAATCGATAGATGATCCGCAAGCTTCAGGCTTAAAGGAGAACAACCCTCGTAAATACATCCCTCGTAGATGCAGCGCCCTCGCCAGAGTTTCCTTGTTCGCTACTATGACCACGGACCGTCGTGTATAGCCAAATTATGCCTAGATAGTTAGCCTTCTTTGAGAAGGAAAGTTTTGTATCTTATAGAGAGGGAGCTTTTAAATTTAGTTTCCTTCTATTAGTAAATGGTGCGATGACAGTTTTTTGTGGGTTACTCATGAATGAGGTCTGAGATGGTGCGACCATGACGGCCGCTGATCATTATGACGACATCCGCTTTGAAACCACGGTTATTCAGTTCGGAAAGAAGTTCTCCCATTCCGATTGACATTTGGCGAGGCGATAGAACGCCCCCTTGAGTACAGCCTTTTGCAGCCATTATCGTAACCGATTCGACATTCATCTAAGTCTAAGCAGTTTTCAATCTACTCCTGACAAACGTCGTGATAGCTTCCTAGCTAACATTTTTAAATGCGCGCTCAATATTTTCGAAAACCCAGAAAGACATTTTCTTGGCCCGGAGGGACCTCTCGATAACTCTCACTAACACGTGGATGGTGGTCTTTGTAGATCTGCCCGGCCGGTAGGGATTTGCAAAACGTGGAGTGGGTTCGATGTAAGACCCTCCCTAATATGGTAGACTGAAACCTTCTGCATCATTTTCAGGAGAAAGGAAAAGATCCTGACGGGCCAACAGGGTTTTCCTTTCTTGAATGATCTTCTGCCTGTTCTGGGAATATAGACCACCCTACGCTCTCTCCAGCACCTGAGCCAGCACAAAGTTGCGCCGAAGTAGTGGCAGCAAAATTTTGTAGCAACTCTTCCAAGCCCTCTGTAGGAGAGTCGGGAAGATTTTGTCGTTCTTAGCAAGCGATTTCACATGACAGCTGCTTTCTTAAGCCTGAACCAAATATGACGTGCCGTTCCGTAACCGTACGTACCCTAACGTACTAACGAAATTGATTTGCATATGTTCGTTCATTAGGGTACGTACGGTTACGGTACGGCACGTCATATTTGGTTCAGGCCAAAGGCTGTATCGATCGCTGTCTGCAGATTAGCAGAGACAAGATCGAGATCGGCCTCAGGGAGACTTTCACATAAAAAAAGACTGGTCGAGAAGTCCTTTTGCAATAAAGTTTATGGGATGCCACAGATACCGGAAAAATGGCGCCTAGGCGTGGGAAGTCAAACTGGATGAAATCATTCGAAATCAGGATTTTATTTATTGCTTTTATTTTGAAGAACTTTTTCGGTATTTGAAGTTAATTGTGGGAATGAATACACGTAAGTAACGTATCAATACTTATAAGATTTAGTTTTTTTTCTGTTAAACATTTGAAAAAAGTTTTTGCATTTATTTTAAGATATGAAAATTTATGGTCGTTGATTGTTTATTTTATTGAGTTTGCATTTCTTTAATAATAGAATCTAGAATATAAATACAAACTTTCTAGAAAATATCTAAATTGAAAAATATCCTTAATAGTTTCCAATTCATAAAAAGGATACCACAACAATCAATATTTCTGTGTTGTATCCTTTAAGTTGGTATCCCCCGCACAAAAGTAAAAGCTCTCTACTCGTCGTGTATAAAAAAACAAGGATGTTTTTTTTTATTATAAAAAAGTCTCCACTAATACAAAATGTTCGGTACATGTATCCCCAGCCTGTGTGACTGGAAGAGTTTTTGATATAAAATGGAGAAATATCGATTGCCGAATACTAGCCGAATAAGCACGATTTATCCTGTCGTCAAATACACCATTTTTCGTTTAGTTTTTCTGTGACTGTTTAGGGCGGTTCCGCAGACAAGACTTGTAGACGTGCAAATCGGGCAAACAATAAGAAGAATAAAAATCATTTCCAAAAAAAAATAATACAATAAAATAACTCAATAATTTGTTAAGTTATTTATTTTCCTATATTAAAAACAAAAAAAAGAAGCAATACCATAACTAATTATAAATCAAATAAACAAGTAAAAACATATATTCTATATATAAAAAAAACGTTTATTAATTTCTCTAGTTAGAAAAGCAAAAAAAAAGTAAAGTCGTCGGATAGTGAAATTTTATTCTCCCGTTCCAATAGAAAAAATCGTACAGAAAATCAAGACACATAAAAAAATAAGGAGAAAAAGGATTCGCTTGAGAAATATATATATATAATATTATTATAACAAAGAAAACAGAATTATTAATAAAAAAAAGTGTAGAAAATATAAGTAATAAAATAAAAAAACATATAATAATAATTTTTCATCGGTTTTCCTTCTGAAATACAATATACGGCAAAAAAAACGATATCCTGGAGTAAGAAAAAAAACAGATAATAAAAACGAAGGAAAAAAGGATATTTTCGATAAATATAGGTTGTTTGGTTTAATTTTTGATTAACAAATAAAAAAGTAAAAAAAAATAAATTTTTAGTGAAATTTTTTGTACTAACACGAAATATCGTAAAAGTTGTAAATTTTTATTCGAAAATAAATTCGATTCTCGGGAGTTTTTTTCCTGTTCTGATCCTTTTCTCTGTGCTAGGAATCAAGGTTGCACGGTTCACAGGAGACTGAAGGAGGAAAAGAAAAAAAAAGTTTTTTTCCCACTTTTGCCTTGTTTTATTATTTTTCTTTTACTCATATAATCACAGCAACTGAATTGTACAGAGAGGTGTGCTATCAATAAATAAATTAATAAAATAAAAATGCATAAAAAATAATATAAAATAAAATAAAATAAAAAAATAAATGATAATAAAAATATTTTATCCGGGAATCAAATTTATATTAAAACATAAAAAAAGGAATTTTTTTTACTGATATATAACAATTAAAGCCGTGTAATACTGCATTCTTTTATCGTGTTGAGAAATTTATTGAAAAAAAATTGTGAATCTCCTTATTATCCTTTTGTGCAATTTAATAGTGTTTTTAAACTTTAAATAATATTTAAAAAAAAATTTAAATTTTAATTTATAAACGTTAAAAAGTTTTACAAATTAATAAATAAAAAAATTAACGCGATTTTTTTATTTAATTTTTATACATTTTTTTGTTTTTAAATTTTTAACTGAATTTTTTATCTGTTGTTTTTCATCCTTTACTTTTAGATGTGTGCTTGTGACTAGTTATAACTTTTACAAAAGAATATTGACATAAAAAAAAATTAACTTAAAAATTAAACGATAACAATAAATAAAAAAATCCAAAAAAAAAAACAAATTAATAAAATTACTATGAACGTATTAGTTTTATAGTGAAAGTGTGAATTCGAAAATATAAAAATAAATAAAAAAATAAATTTCATAGTATAGTCGTCACCGTGTGTTGTTGCAGCCCTGGTGAGAAAAGTGTACGTATTTTTTTTTTTAGAAAAAGTTAAACAAAAAAAATATTCTTACATAAAATTAGTGTCTTAATATTAAATTTTTTTTTAATCAAAAATAATTATTTTATTTTTTTAATTATTTCTTTTCTTACAGTTTTAATTTATAAAAAAAAACTAAACTCGATTAATCTTGACTCTTCAGTCCAATATTTGTTTTAAAAATATTGAAAACATGTGTGTGCCTTTTTAAAAAATAAAAATAAACGAAAAAAGAACTTAAAAAATATATAAATAAAAAAATCGAGTATAAAACAAACAATTTCACATTGGAAATGGATTAGCACGTAAAGAATTAAGACAAACCCAAAAATAAAAAAAAAACAAAACAAACACAAAAAATAAATTATACAAACATAAAAATTATTAAACAGGTGAGTTTACTTTACAACTTAAAAATATCCTTAATAATAATTTTTATTACTAAAAATATTTTTTTTATTTTTAAAAAAAATATTTTTCATCTCAGCCTTTGACTTTTGACAGTCACACCGTATTCTTAAGTACAAACACACATATATATATAAAATATATTGAAAAATATATCATGCTCCTTTTTGGTTATCTGGGATAGGTGTTGTCGTCCTTAATTGCCACCCCGCCCTTCAAACTTAACAGGGTGTATGTGGATGGTGGTGTCGCTGGTTTTCGTCCTTTCTTTTCTCACATAGAGGTAGAAAAAAAAGAAATTATTTTTTTTATATATATATATATATACATATATACCATCATCATCTCTCCCTTTGATCCTGGAAATTATCCTTGCGGTGATTCCTTTAGACTAGGTTAATTAGATTCAGAAAAAAAATACTGAAGGTGTCTTAATAGGTGTGTGTGCGGTGTGTGTATTAAAGTAAATTAATCTAAATGGATTACTAATTAAAATTTATGCATTATAAGTGGACACACTGTGCGTCCTGATGTGGCAACATAGTATGATCCTGTTTCTTGCTTTTGCTGGAAGCTGGCGATTCTAGTATTGTCCTTTGTTGCTCCTTGGTGCACACAAAATATAATATCAAACAGGATTCTCTCATCGTCTTTGTGGTTGGCTTTTTGGCTTCTATGTATTTGTTTCATAAATAAATATATATATAAATAAGTATGTATATAAATAAGTATATGTATAAATAATAAGGCTGTATGTGTAGTAAATTTTCTAAAATTGCGAGCATGTATTTGACCTAAGATGAGTATGCACGAAAAAAAAGCCTTAAGATTTTTGGCTTGGAAAATACCTTTACTGTGTATATGCGTACAGTGGCTTACGTAATCGATGGCTATGGTGCCTTTCCTTTCAGGATTGAGTTTTTAAGCTTTCACATCCTATCTTCTAAAAAAAAGGATCCAGGGGTTGAGGGTACAAGTGGGAGGGAAAGTTTTTTTTTTATTTTTTTTTGATGAATTAATTTTACAGGGTGATTTAAGATTTTCAATGGGTGGATGTGTATTTTCTTTTTTTTTTGGGAGGAGGCTTTCTGTGCCCCGGAGGGGACGAGGAGGTGGATGAAGAGAGGGGACAAGGGTGGCGGTAGAAGAAGGGCGGCTGAGAAGAGAAAAAAAATTGCATGAAAAATTTAAATTTTATGATTTTATTGATTTATTTTCTTTATTTTTTTTTCTTTTTTTATATATATTATGTATAAATATAAATTTTTTTTTTAAATTTGTAATTGTACACACCCATGTTCTTATATCCAATTTTATAATTTCTCTGTTTGGGTTTTTTTATAGCCACGCAATTTTATGATTTAATTTAAATATACACGGCGGTAATTGGTATTTTATTATGCAGTTTACTGAACTGGAATTGAGGATAATAATTTGCATTTTTAATACATTTTTTTTGGAAATTTATGGTTATCTCTAAATTGATGAAGTTTTATTTTTGAATTTAAACAGAAAAAAATTATTATTATTATTCTTATTATTTTTGTTTTGATTAGAGTTGGGATAATAAATATAGGTATGTAACTTCGATCGATAAAAAACAAAACTTTATCATAATTATTTCTATTCGTTCGTTCACACAGTGCATTAATTTTATAGGAATAAAAGAAATTTTAGTTTTATAAGACATAAAAGTTTTGGTAGAAATAAGTTTATGTTAAATATCTTAAAGGATATAAATAATTATGTTTTACGAATAAGTTTTTAACAACTTCTAATTTTTGAAAATAAAATGTTGTAGTAATATAAAAAAATGTTATGGAGAATAAAGAGTACTGTCAACCAATGTTTCTTTAAATAAAAATGTCGACAGACTGACTGGATTCACAAGCAGTTTTAAGGACTATATTTTAATAGCGGAGTTTTCTAAATTTCTTATATAATGATCATCAAATCAACTTACCAAAATACAACCTTCGGGAAGATGTAAAATCTTTCAAACGGCAATTCCTGCAGATACTTGTAATACATATATTACGTTCTCAATAATAACTCAATTTGGCCATGGAGGTAAATTTGATGCATCGTTTTTTTTTCTGAAAATATAACGAGCATTGTTACGGTTCTTCTTCTTCGAAGACAATTAATTTCAATTTGTCCCTTGGTCTTCTTCAGATTCTTCTTTTAAACGTCTCTCTGCTTCGCCGATTGCTTTTATAAACAATAGCTCCACAGTCTGTTAATGGCATGGTTTCCTGCAACATACTCCTCCAGAACTGTCGGTCCCTACCTTGAAGTTACCAATTTATTACCTAGGGTTTGTGGATCTTCTACTCTCTTGAAACGAACCAAATTCACTGGTTGAACCATTGCTTAGTCAACCAATAGGAAAACAATCAAATTTCACTGGTTGAACCAGTGAAATTCAGGTATAAAAGAAAAAAGCTTTTTTCTAGCGCGACAGTCGTTTTCCCAAGCGGGCCCCCATCTAAGCACCGAAATGCTGCTTGCCCGCCGTAAACAAACGAGAGTCGGTTTATTGAGTATATTAAATGGAACCCTTTACAGTCATGAAGATAATTGCCTAGAATATGAGTCACATATATTTTTTCACTGATGAAACCAGTATAATTAAAATTCACTGGTTGAACCAGTGAAATTAAAATTCATTGGTTGAACCAGTGAAATTAAAATTCACTGGTTGAACCAGTGAAATTTTTGCTAATTCATTTTTAGAGGGAACTTTTCACTGGTCCAATCAGTAAATAGACTCGAATTGACTGGTTTTCTAGAGAAATTTTTATTTACTGGTTGAACCAGTAAAATTTTCACTGGTTCAATTTTAGAGGATATATTTTTTAGAGCGCCCCGTGCCTCTGGGTTTGGTCTTTATTCATAATAACTTTTGCTGTGATGTCATCACTGTTACGTTAAACAAAAAAAAAAAAAGCAGAGGCCACAACATCTGGAGGCCCTGAACAGAGCTGACAGCTGTCGCACAAAGTAGTACGCTGTAGGGCAACTGTTTCCGCCGTATGTCCCACGAGAGATTAAATTAGCATAAGAAGAAGAAGAAGTATATAATTTTGTTTACTTCTTCGATGTAGTATGTGTTAATTGTCAGATTCTGGCCTGGTGATCATTCCTTCTTATTTAGATGCACATATATTTCCTGTTAACTTCATTAATTGCTAGTCCAAATTTCTCCACAGCTCTTTCTAGCGATATGAACGCCTCCTCTATGGTGGTATCGTCAATGTAGTACCGACTTATTAAAAATACCGCCCGCGGTATTAGGTCCTGCGTTTCTTATGACTTTTTCCATAGCTCCGTTAAATACTAAACACGACAAGGAATCTCCTTCTCTGAGTTTTACTGTGATATTTAATGGGTCTAACAGCTCTCTTTATCATGCGATCATCACAGTATTCATCTTAAAACTGATTAGTCTTATAGCGTTTTAATTTTTCTCATGTAGACAGAATGTATGTATTGTTGCTCGGTAGGTATATCATTTTATGGCCGATTTTTGCATTTTAATCTCCTATGACTATTTTTACATCATGTCAGGGACAGTTTCTTAGCGTTCTATCTTGATGCCCGGCAGATCGTATGCATGTAAACCTAGCTTTAGCTACACTGGCTCTCCATACCGACCGTCGCCATACTCAAAATCAAAGCGAGTAGAAACAGAAGCATTACCAGGTCACTGGGAGAACAGTCGTGGGCCTTCGCATTCACAAACTTTGTAAAAAATCCCATCATGCAATGCGAGGAATTTCAGCGAAATATTTATTTACTACCGCTTCCAATTTGTTGCCTTATTATTAAATTCGTTCGAATCGAATCGAATCGTAAAGAACTTTAAAAAGGGCCTTTTATAGTAAGTTGAAATTTCTTAATAAAATTCCTTCATTTGTAACAAATTAATTTCAGTTACCTTTTTAAGTTCTATTAATTTTCTCGTTCAAAGTGGTTCAAATGATCCGATAATTTAGCGGCTGGATGCATTCTTCTACTAATATTACCGCAGTCAAGTTTGCTGTTGCTCAGGATATAGCCAAGTATGGAAAACCCTTCACGGATGGAGTATAATTTAAAAAAATGCTTTGAAGATTTTAAAAATAAGAATGACATATGTATAGTAAAAAAAATTAACGACACTGCTTTTTCGGCAAAGACCATTCGCGAGAAAACTGTCCAGATGGCGAAAAATA
The DNA here is from genome assembly GCA_963855945.1 of Thereva nobilitata. Lineage (NCBI taxonomy): Eukaryota > Metazoa > Arthropoda > Insecta > Diptera > Therevidae > Thereva > Thereva nobilitata. Next base: position 43,512,203 of record OY979696.1, on the reverse strand, counting down.
TAACAAGTCAACAAATTGAAGATTTGTTAAGTATCGTCTGCATTTTCTATATTCCTGCTTCAAAAAGGAATTGAATATCCTGAGCTAAGTAATGATGAGTGGCTCCAAATCTTTTATGTTTCCGTTGATATGACATCACATTTAAACAACTTGAATAAAAATATAAAAGGGAGAGGTAATATTGCACATTCTCTTTTAGAAGCAATAATTTCGTTTGAACAGCAATTAACATTATTTGTCACTACATTTTAAAACTTTAAGAGAAAAGAGAAACAATTCAGGTTGTAATATTAACAGTGCATTTTTTGTCACAGCCATTGTAAAAATGCAAGAGTCGTTTAACACTTGTTTTAAAGATTTTAGGTCTGAAAAACCTACTCTATCATTTTTAACAAAGCCACTAGTGGCGAAGGTGTGGAAGTTGACTTTTACACCGTTCCCAAATATTGATAGAGCTCAGTTTGAGTTACAGTTGTTAAGATTTAGAAAACAAAGATCTGTGGAAAGGAAAGTTCATAAATTTGCAGTCAGAACTAGAAAATTTAGCTAGAGAGAAAGGAAATTTGGCTGTCAGACACCAGTGGACGGATCTTTCAAAATGTAGGAAGGAGGAAGAAATTATATTTGAAACGTGGAACTGTCTTCCAGATTTTTATGATCAAATGAAAACATATGCATTTGCCATCTTGACTATTTCCGGATCTACTTACTATTGTGAACAATTATTTTCAAATATGACGATTATTAAAAACAAATTAAGAAGTTCGTTTAATGACAAAAGGCTCGAAAGTTGCGTGAAATTAAAAACGTCTGAATATTCACCAAATTTGAATTAACTTTGTGCCTGTACCTACTCAATCCCAAAAATCTCACTAATATTACATATTGCGTTTATATTATTTTTTACATTTAATTTGTATTTTAAATGTAGTTATATAACTTACTGAAATTAGGTTTTTATCTACTATTAGTTTTTTTTAGGATATAAAAAAAGTGTTTCCGTTTTCTTTAATACGTTGACTTATATCTGTTACCACGCAAAATAGAATGTTTTGATTTCACAATAAATACATGATTCAGAGCAGATAACGGTTATATTATTTTTTCTAATACATCGCTGATTTGCGAGAATAGTGACGCAAATAAAAATGATTGATTTTAGAGAATGACGTTTTTAAATTTTTTTATAAATTACTCGAGAATGTTTTGTCTCAAATGAATAATGACGATTATATCTTTCTAACGATAATTGACCCGAAATCGGCGTTGCGTGTCTGTTTACTATAAATTATCAAAGATTGTTGGTCATTTAGCATATTTAGTTGAATTTTACAGAATTTTGAATTGCGTCGTTATTCTCGCAAACCAGCGACATATTACCGATGTACAGTATGTACTTATATTTGGCTCTTTAAAAAAATATTTATCGCATCCGGAAAAATATTGCTCTTAACTTCAGAATTTAATAAAAATTTTATTTTACACAAAATCTTTATAAAAATCTTATGTAAAAGAAACGGTATAAACAATAAAATCTTAAAAAAAAAGAAATTTCATGTTAAAAAAAATTATTATTGTTTTTAATTTAAAAAAAGCGACACATAAACTTTATAAACAGATTCCGGCATATATTTTCAAGAAACCACATAAAAAACCTACATTTAAAAAAAAAGTTTACCCTAGGACCATTTCTCATTAAATTACAAGGGTTTTAATATTTTTCGAAAATTACCAATTTTGGCCGTAAAAATGATATATTTTTTTTGAAAATTTAAAAGAATTTTTATAACATGTAAATACATGTTTCCTTCATTTTTTATGAAAATCCACAAATTCATTATTTTATGCATTTTTAGTTAAAAATTAAATAAAATGAGAAATTTGAATTTTTCTAAGATAAGGAATATTTTTAACGTAACCTCGCCCCACCAGTTCGATAGCCCTTTTAATCACGAGCATTTTCCTTTTTTTCTTATTTTTCTACGACCAAAAGAGCCGTAGATATTTGAAAAATAGTGTAACGATTCACTCAAAATGCACCAAAAATGCACTTTTATGCACATTTATCGCTATGCTCGCATGATTTTTCCAAACTTTTCGGTTTACGGCTCAGGTGCATGTATGAAATGAAAAAAAAACAATTTTTTTGAATTTTTTTTCGGTTGCATCACTTTTCATAAATTTTTGTGTTTATTTTCTCTTTACTATATTTGGAGATACTGGAAGCTTTCCTTTTGTTCAAGGGTAAATAGTTCGTTTTGGGTGCCTCCTCCTCCTCAAATGTTACTCCGGATTTCAAGTTTTTATTTCTTTGTAAGCATTGAAGTTCTGTACAGGAAGTGCATCGGCATCGACCGCTGCAAATGATAATCTAAATGGTTAACAAATACATACGTCTTTTTTTTAGTATTTGGTTATCGCGTTTGGCATGTTGTTCGTTTGCTACCCAAAACCACGAATCTCCCTAGTTTAATGAATGTCTCGATTTTAAGCTACCTACACCCGAAACTAGTTGGTCAACCTACTTGCTAATAGCATTCCTTTTCATGTAAACATTGATTTACTTAAGTACATATATGAAAACCTTAATGTGAATGATGAAGAATTTTTTAAATCTCATGCAACATGCAATCTATGCAAATGAAACAATGTCATATCCAATTACACTCGTTCCAATGTTACTGTGTCATGTATTAGATGGTACGATACTCATCGTTTACGATCTACGTACTTCTTTTTGAGGGATTCTTGGTATTTCGCTCAATTATAAATATTTTAAAAATATTTGGTAATATTTAAAAAAATATTATGTCGGCCTGCACGTCGCAATGCACTACTAACATGTAGATACTATTTTTAACCATGATTTTTCGCCATCTATTAAGCGCTATGAACGGTGATGAAGAATAAAACATAAATTACATCATTACGGCTTACGGGTCCAAAACAAGTAAAACAAGTTCACTTCATATAAAAATACCAAGTAACATACAATTAAAAAAAAGCTTTTGTGGAGTTTTTAATTAATCACTGCAGCAGAAATGAGAAAACGATAAAAAAAATTAAATTACAGTCAATGCCTTGTATTTATAGTGTCCACAGCAACTCTGCAATCATAAATGTTAATGACGATCTATTTTTCCAACATCGAAGAGACTGATTCTGAAATAGTATGTCATTTATGTCACATTGATGAAAGTGTCATCTCCATTTTCATAAAATTTTCATTAATGCGAAGTAATACGGACACCATCTCCGTAAAAATGATCGTCTATTATTTAGTATATTTTTTTTATGGCTAAGTCTAAGCTCTGGAGTTACACTTTGTACTACTATGATGAAAGAGGAGCCGATGAGCCTTTTATTTGAAGTGTTACGAGTTCGGAAATTCTTACTATGGAATGTTGTTCCACAATCAAGTTAGTTTATATACATATATAAATCCCTAGACTGTAGTGTGAGCGCCACGGGGCGCTGCAGCTGTTTTTTAAATTATAGGTTTTTTTATATACTTTCTTCTTCGTTACTCTATTTAAAATTCCCATTTTAGGACTTTGAAAAACATAAAAAAATTTCAATTTTAAATTTTTACCCTTTTGCCAACTATGATAATAGCCCATTTAAAACGCGGGGTATGACTCTCGGAACGCCCCACGTATCGAGACAACTTGAACTGTATGTTTTTTGGGGCGCTAATGACGAAAATCGGGGTCCCGGCGCTCCAAAATGGTCGGAACACCCCCAAAATCGGCAAAAAACCCCATTTTTTAGAGGTTTTTCGCAAACATGTTTACGAGACCCCCAAATAACGCTCGGGCATGTGCAAACTGTGCCGAAAATTGGCAAATATAGTGCGTCTATAAAAACTGAGCTCAAAGTGTATGGTAACGGGTGAAGAGAAGGGGCGAAAACGTCCCCTAAATTTAGTGTCCGACCGAAGGTTCGGCTTCGGCTTCGGCTTCGGCCAACTTCGGCCAAAAAAACACCTTCGGCCGCACATTCGGCTTCGGCCAAAGGAGCCGAAGGTTAGCCGAAGCCGAAGTTTTTATATCCAGCCAGGCCAGTCGCTGAAAACGAAAAGAATTGAGAGTGTGATGTGAATGTGACATTGAAACGTATAGTATTCCTCAAATAAAAATAAACAAATCTTAGTTTATTATTTTTGGAAAGCCGCAACTTAGTTATTTAAAATGCATATTGCAATCATTTTCGGCACTATGACTATAAAACAAAATAACAGTGAAGAATTTTCATTATTATGTATATTTTTCAGTCAGTATACCAAGATTTCTGTGTATGATTGAACCTTCGGCTTCGGCTTCGGTTTCGGCCGAAGGTTATGGCAAAAGCCGAACATTCGGCATCGGCTTCGGCTTCGGCCTAAAACTGACCTTCGGTCGGACACTACCTAAATTGACATAAAGATGGAAATTTTTTTCACTTTTTTATGTAAGTTTTTTTTGCATTTTTAAGCGTGACGCCAATATTTTAGGATCGCGGACCTCGATTTTCATGATCAGTGACCCAAAAAACATAGAGGGTTCGATTTTCTTAACGGTGTTATGTTTCGACACCCCCGCCCGTTTTGAATGGACTATAAGGGGTAGTTCTCACCCCTAGGGAGTAAAAAGAAAATCTGTCAATTTTGGGATCACCGTCATTCACGAGTATTTTTAAATTTTTTTTAATTTTTCTACAACAAACAGAACTGGAGAATTTAAAAAAATAATGTAGCAATGCACTTAAAATGCATCAAAAATGGAAATTAATGCAATTTTCTCGTGCAGCATAGGCCCGATTTTGAAAAATTTTTTTTTCGGTTTTTCTTAACATATGTAAAGAAAAAAAAACAAAAAAATTGAACTTCCCAACTACATCATAACTTCGCTTTTTTTTGTTTTATTTTCCTCTACTATGTGGAAATGTTGCTATATGATGTAATCATAAAAAGTGTAAAATTATATGAAAATCAAGTTATATCTTGCGGTGCCCCAAACTAATTCACATTTTTAACTTTTTCTCATATTTTCAAGGTCGGCCGGAATAAAAATAATGCGGCTTGGTTGTGACAGTTCTTTCCTTCACTTCTCTCTCTCTCTTCACTATCTTCCGACTAGAGATTGCTGTTCAACATTGCACTCTATACGAAAAATAGATTGTCGACAGTACAAAGAGCTTTCCCTGAGCTTTCTAGTCTTTCACATTAAAAAAATGTATTAAGTTTTAACCCCAACATTTTCTGGTGAAGATGTCACTACACTTCCCTCTTGTCCTTTCTGTACCTCTCCCCTAAAAGAACGGTTCGGTAACAGTTAAGGGAATACCAGTGTACCCGCATTAGACGGTAGATGTACGCAGGCCCGCCACATCACCTTGCGGGGCCTGGAGCTAAAATATGTTTGGGGGCCCTTTAAGGATTTTGAAATGCCAAAAAATCTTTGACTAAAAAAAATTTGTGGTATCGTCATTCATGGCATTACCGAACGGTCGGTTCTTTATTCGCCGATGAACCTAAAGTTACATAGTGCAACCTAGAATGGAACAGGTATTATGTAGACAGGCCCTTGTGCTTAGCTCTGGGGCTCAGTATTCATCTTTCTTTTGGCAGAATCAATCCAGAAGCTATTCCAAAGGGAAAAATTCGAAGCACTACTAAGGGAAGCGAAGTCGGAGCGCTGTTAATATGCTCCGATTGGAACTTTAAGGAATTGTATTAAACGAAGAAAACAGCAAACATAGACCGGTTCTCGTTCGATGCGGTGGTCAAGCAGCATATTGAACGTGGTTGGTACTTAGTTGGGGGACCGCTTGGTAAAACCGCTCGGTTTTGGATGGACAAAAAGTCAACTGCACAAGGTGAACAAAAATATAAAGCTTTTCGATACTATGCAGTTGTTTCTCATATCGAAAGGCGCTATAACATAAATTGGAGGGTTAGAAAATTTTTTCTACTTTTCTACGCTTTTAAAAAAGCAACAGTAAAAGGAGCGCTCCCCACTGCGATCATGCAATGTTAAAATAGATATAGAACTTTTTAAGGAGCGTAGCTCAATTTCCCTCTGGGTAAGTTTTCTCTTTTTCCTTAATACTCAATTCGAGCTTATACCTTTGACACACATGTGGTATCGAAATACAATATTCCAAATATTAAGATTATACTACATGTGTGTCACCCAAAACTAGCAATATACCAGGTTGACAATCTAATTTATACGTAGTATGAGATTTGCTAAATTTATGTGGTATTAAGGTAATATACACCATTTTTACTGTGCACAGCGCCTCTGCCGGAAAATTTGCCCCACAAAACAGCTGTCAATATTGCAGTCGACGGTTGTAAAATTTCGTGTTTATAGTGTTTTCTCGTTATAGAAGGTTGCTTAGTTTATTCTATGTCTGATTTTTTGAGTTTTTCTGTCAAAGGAAACTACTTCGATACTAGGTTTATGTGTGTCAGGGGTCTAACGAAATTATGATATTGTGGATATTATGATATCGAAATTATAATATCGATACCACATGTGTGTCATAAGCATTATACTACTTCAGTGGTAGTAAAGAGACTACTTAAGGGCAAGCCAAATCTCCCAATCTAATCTTTAATAAAGGCCTTCAATCTGTTTTTCCTCAAACAATCTTTTTGTTGTGATAATAGGCATCGGTGTTGTAACTGGTGAACGCAGTTGCAGTAAATTAAAAACTATATAAAATTATCTAAGACCATGTATGGGTCACTCTTAAATCATTGCATGATATTGGGTGGAGTGAATAAAAACTAAGTGTACACTTAAAGGGAGCACTCCTGAGTGGAGTGATTCGTTAAAAGTGAACACTCGATTTAGTGTGAATAAAAATTCTCTCATTCAAATACTATTCACTCACGGGAAATTTTAGTTCACTCATGGGAAATTTTGGGATTAAAGGGAAACGTCATTTGTGTGAAATTAGTAGGCTAGTAAACGTGGATGTATTTAGGAGTTTTACTTTGGGAAAATTTATTTAAGGCTAAATGAGGTTCTGTGGGAAAAATTTACCTTTGCGGGATTTAGTTTGGGCAAAAGGTGGTTTTGTTGCGAGGTCAAGCATTTATCTAATGCTGAGTAGATTAAGATCTTTAAACGGATTGAAAATTGAAAATATAAAACCGGATCGCATGAGAAACTTACCTGCTGCTTTTTAAAATGGATTAATTTAAAAATTTAGTTTGTAATTATAGTTGTGACTAAAAAGTAAAAAATATTTTTTTTCTTTGGCAGTGATAGGTATACACAAGAAAAGTTTCATTGCAAAATAAGAAATTCTAGAACTCAAGCTTATCTTAAAGTTTAATATGTATTAACAATTTTAAAATTATATTCTCGTTTGACTTTAAATGTTTGATCTCTTATCAATGAATTGTGTAAATTTACAGCTTTTCAAATGCATTAATAAAAGTTTGGACATCACAATTGTCTAACTGCAACTCATGCCCAAACTTTTAATAATGCACTTGAAATGCTGTAAATTTACACAATTCATTGATAAGAGTTCAAAGATTTAAAGTCAAACGAGAATATAATTTTAAAATTGTTAATACACATTAAACTTCTTATTTTGCCATGAAACTTTTCGTGTGTATACCTATCACTGGCAAAGAAAAAATAATTTTTTACTTTTTAGTGCATTTCATTTATAAAAGTTATTTATTTTAAAAGTTTTTTTTAATTTATTTTATTAAAATGAATGAAAAAGGTCCTCGCAACCAGCCTCAAATTTTACAAGTGTTCACTCACAGGCAAACGTTAAAACTTTGTTTTATTCACATCAAAATGAAGTGTTCACTCTAGATGGAGAAATGACAGAGTGAAGTACTTAACGAAACCTAACGAAGGTTATTTTTATTCACGCCAAAATAAGTGTTCACTCCAAAAAATGGAGTGAACATTTGCACTCAGCTTTTATTCACACCACCCATTATCAATAGAACGAGAGCTAGCAAAAAATATGTCATATATGATGATGTGGGCAAGCTTTCTGCCGGCCGAGCTTGCTGCGATGGAAATTTTCGAGCGTTTTCATATATGCCTGACAGGAAAAAATTTTGATTTCTCGAAATCTACTGATAGTCCGGGGAAATTAGCAAAAAAAACGCACGAAAGGAGACAAAATTCGGAAATGGCTGAAAATTGGTCCACAGCTTCCTTGGGACTTTTAAGGAAAACAATTTCGGAATCACAAAAAAAACAAAATGGCCGCCGGAAATATAGCGATTTTACGGTGTTTTCCTTGTATCTCGGGTTCTATAGGTCGTACAACCCCGTACAAAGGCGCTAAATGTTGACAATGAATATACAACTTTAGTTCTTACAAGATGTTGACCCGATTAACCCTTTCAAAGTTATTCAAGGTCAAAGTTTCCAAAAATCACTTTTTGGCGAAAACATCACTCAAAAACTGTTTTTTTCGAAAAAAAATTTTATAAGTCAATACGAGACGTTATTGCCAACAAAAAAGCCGAAAGGTGTTTTTTCTGAAAATCAAGAAAAGTGCCTGTTTTCAAATGCGTTTATGAGGGTATTAAATCGAACCTCACCAACTTTTCATGAAAAGGGGTTGGTAGAGTAACTGGCTTTTCAAAATAACTCTAGCACCACCGTGAGCCTTGTTCAAACTTTTTTCTTGAAACGGCTGTTTTTACATTTTTGAGATTTACGCGAAAAGTTATAATTATTTTTGCATGAATTTTTTATTGTAGGTAGGCACTAACAGAAGCCACAATTTCAGCCATGAAACAAGGTTCTACGATAATTACAGTCCCTGTAATTAAATGTCAAAATATGGCCATATTTTGCGGTTTTTTTTTTGCAAAAACCCTTTGACTGATTTCAATTGTCCAAATCTCATAATTTTCGTCTTTTTAAGCGCTATCACGTACTATTTTTTGTTTTCTAAAAACAAAATTTGTTCGCACCTAAAACGTTGAAAAACGTGTTTTCGCTACTATTATTAGCTTTTTTCCACCTGTTCTCCTGGACCGATTTTTTCCAAAGCACATTCATTGCGTCCAAAAATCACAGGGTAGATTTATTTCAACTTTTTTTCTATCCTTCCTGGACTATTAGTGCTTGCTTGACAATTAGAACGCAGAGATTAGAACGCAGGTTTTGACTTTTTGGGTTTCAAGATAATTTCGATGCCCCTAGGCGATTAGTACGCAGGTATATGGGGTTTTCACTTTTTGAGTTTCAATCTACTCTCGGGGCCCCTCTGGCCTGGGGCCCGGGACAATTCGTCCCAATGGTCCCCCCTTTGTGGCGGTCCTGGTTGTACGTGTTGTTGGCGTGTAGTTGATGTCCTTGGATGATGTTGGACACAGGTTGAGCATGAACTAGTTCTCAAAAGTCTCGATAAACTCCGGAGAATTATGAAAAGTAAAGAGTCTGCGAAGAGGTGAAGCAATGTTTTTGACACCTTAGAGGGTATATTATTGGATCCAGTAGATTTAATAACGTCGATATGATGTTTAAAGACAATTTTTGATGTAAACTGTGAACAATGTTTGCAAACTTTATGACTAGACAATGATCCTCACCAATATGAGTTGTTGTAAAGAGTCTTGCGATCAGTTTGAGGTTGTTTCGCTTTTATAGTATTTAAGGCCTTTATTATGTATCAAATTGTTGTAGATATTTGTACAATAGCTATTTATGAGCCCATCATACATGGTTCACTTAGTTTTTTTTAAACGTGCAAACGTGTGTGTCGTTTTTTATAAAAATCTTTCGAAAGCCAATTTCTGCTCTTTCAATATAGGAAGATTTAGCTTCAAGAATTGGGGTTTGTAAGATTAGTACAAACATGAGTAACAAATTTGTTTTTGTAGTTATTGTGTTTGAAACCCCTAAAGATCTGGAACAGCAAAGGAAAAATAATGTTTTGAATATAGTTTTGCTTGTGTGCAGACTATTTGCAGAATAATGTGCTTCTGCATAACTACGACACACTACAGAAGCTTATTGGAATTCCGGGATGTCTTAAATATGCAAATGCCGAAATAATTTTAGCAAAGATAATTTGGTTTGTTGCCTAGAAATAGAATGCGCTAAAATTTTTATTTTTAATGTAGTTGCTTCTGCATAGCAAAAAAAAGTGAACGAGAATTTCTTTACTTACGTTCCACCATCCAAAATACAACCATCAACATAATACGAAATTTATATAACGAAAAACGGAGGATATTTTTTTTCTGTTGCCAAAGTACATTTCGGTTCATAAATAAAATTGTTCACAACGTTAGCTAATATCCATTTTTATACTTGATTAACCTTACCTGTGCTTACCTGGCTCATGTTCCCACCAGAGTGCCACTAGAGTGCCACGAGTTACAGGAATATTCATTTTACGAGGACTTTTATTGTCCCAACAGCCGATCTCTGAGGTGGTGGTTTAATTCGGTGATTCCGCGATTCAGCCGTTATGCGTTATACCGGTTCGAGGGATTAAAGGAGTATATTAAATCTATGAGCTGCGCCACTAAAACAAATATTTGAAATTCCGCCCTTTTTATGCGTTATGGTCTGTAATGAATTTTATGGAATATTATTATTTTCTATTCTATTGAAAATTTCATTTCGGTGTCATGGAGCCTTGCACGACACACAGCGGCAAAATGCTATGCCGGGAGGTAATACAAAAGTCGACAAGTATTGTGGCAGAGGTAAACCAGGTAGGGGTTAGCCCGGGGGCAAAGAGTCCCTATACCTGTTATTAATTTTACGGTAATAAAAACAGATCGTCCTTTATTTTTGAGCACTATTAGCTCTCTCTCTCGCTCTCTCGTTGGCTTTGCGTGTAAATTGCGGCTGTGTAATATAGGAAATTGCTGTTTTGATTACCGTTGTGCTGCGGAATGGGTGCAGCTCTATGGTTAAATGCCGAATTATTAGCATTTTGCCAGTTTTACATAAACGTAAGATGGGAGTATTCTCGAGAACATTCTCGCTTATTTCTGGTGGCAATTATACTTTCAAAAGATCTTTGCTAAATTGTCCTGCAGTACTCTCTTCCTTGGGCTGCTCTGAGGATAAAGGAGTGTAATGAGGATATCGGTAATTTTATGGCATTGTGTAAGAGAATTGTTGATGTTCAGGGCAAATTGGGCGTGGTAGGTTAGATTTTGATTATGTAACAAAATATTATATTAGGAATTTATGAACCAAAACTGTTTTTAATAAAAAGCTTGAATTGAAAGATGAGCTCTGCAATGAGAGTTTCTTAGTTTTGGTGGTTCTGAAAGGACTACAAAATAAATGTAAAATATATTGAAATTTTATAAGAGTCGGAATACTTATGATTGCTGATTGAATCTTTTGTAGTTTTATAATATTATTTCCATAGCTTTAGCTTTTGTAGTTCTTTTCCTTTTACGATTCCAATAAACAAATTTGGCTTATTAAGAAAATCCCATAAATACCGTCTTTTATTTTTAAAAAGTATGGTAACCCGAGTAAAAATAATTAAGTAGGTTAATTTTTTGAAAAGTTGTATACGCGACCGCAACTAGCACGCATAACGAACAAATGTGCTTGCCACACTGGTATGGGCGCTCCCGCTACAGGCATGAAATTCTAAAAATGCATCCGCCAGAGGTATGGATGCCTCTGTTACAGATATGAATGGACCATTCCAAATGCGAGTGTCGTTTTACCAAGCGGTTCCCCGACTAAGTACTAATCATGTTCAATGCTGCTTGACCTACGCAATCGTACGAGACCCGGTCTACTGAGTATGGTGATGGTGAGTCAGGTTGAACGCTAGGCTACGTAAGAAAGTGGGTATATAATACCTAAGAGTGCCTGTGCTAGTTTCATACCAGATCGGATGAGTAGGAAACGGTATTGTGGTGAGTACTAGTTTTACTCCTGAGCCCTTGCTGTAGTGTTCTTGAAGCGGTTTTAACTCGGTGTTACTTTATTGAGCCTGAGGTAATGCATGCAGGTGAATGAGTCAAAATTGTCGGTTGCTAGTGAGCGCGACAAGTAATCTGCGAGGATTTATTCACTTGTCGTCTGATGTCTGTCGTAAACTCTGAAATTAGACTCAAAGTTCTGGTATGTCTTCGCGATCAAATGTAGAGTACTTCTGTTTTGTTGGTACATATCTGCTTTTTTGAGTAAGAAGTTAGAGACCGTTCAATTGATCCAATACCCCTTCGATTATTGCATGATCAGAGGCGTCAGTCGTTGGACTGTATTTTGCATCTTCGATTGAATAGTTCTGCTCTCGAGGTTTTCACCTTGAGGTATGCTGCCTAAGAATCAGCTTGCCAAGGCAATTCTTTCGGGGCACGGGAGTTTGAGGTTGAGAACAGAAGTTCCCTCTAACCGTCTACGACCCAGCTTTATCTTCGATATTACAGTTCCTACAGACAGGTGATATATTTCAAATTGTACGTCTAGGCCAGGAACGCTTAACCTTAACCAAAATGAGGCGTAACGTAACGTAAGGTAACGTAGAAAACTGAACGAATTTGAGCTTACTTACGTGAACTTGCTTACGTAAATTCTGGCGTGCGTAGTTTACAACAAACCAAAATAATAACGAAAAATACACTGAAAGATAAACTGCTAACGGATGCTTACGTTTTGTGCGCTTCTTACGGTACAAAATATAAGTGTATGCAACATTTTAGAATTTAACGAGCATTCGTTATGTTTGTTACGTTAATTTAGGTCGGTGCAATATAAACAATTACTTTACATTGCGTTACGTTATGTTACATCTCATTTTGGTTCAAGCAGATGGATTAGAAGTTCGACCCCCAGTAAAATGAATGCATACAATAAACATTGCGTATAAGGATGCGACGTTCGTTCCCCTTTTTAAACCTGTTGTGGCGTAACTGCATTCTCAAAGCATATAACCAGGACAAGAGCCACTGTGACAGCGATTGCGAATATAATTTAGGATGAAAAGTTGTTTCTTTGCGGCTTATGGTATCCATTCTTTAAGGTGGAGTCTTAGAGGCAACTTGTAGCTAATCTTTTCCACCCGTCCGACTCAACTCGTCGATAGACCTTTGGTCCAAAGAGAACGCCATCTCTGGGAATGGTGGGCGACGCACTTTGAGGAGTACTCTCCACTACTTCACACTTAAGGCCCTGTTTTGGACCCCTATACACTTTTTAATGATTTCTGTCGGGTCTTCTTTTGCAGCTGGGAAGTACCTGACCACATCATGGCTGTGCGGTAGCTTACCCCTTCCCAGATCATAAGGCGGCCCATCACACCTCTCACTGATGTGGGCGTGTTCGAGTCGGCCAGCCATCGCGGATGCGTGATGATCCCTAGGAACGTGGGGTGTTCTAAGCCCTGCACCAGCTCGGCTATCATCTCCCGAAGGATCCTTTGCAAGGCAACGAGTTGTTCCATGGTCAGGAGAGTCTCCGGATAATCAGTTCCAAAGACACCAATTTTAACACTTTCTGTCATTTGTCGGCTTTGGAGCCGTTATAAGCTTCGTTATGGGTGCATCGGACTTTTTGTCGACTTTTAGCCAGCTTTTCTCGAACCGGATGATTGGAGCCTTCACCCTTGTTGCCGGGTTATTGTAGCCTGGAGAATTGCCAAGACATTATAGTCTGGGGAAATTAACAAAAAAAGACGCACGAAAGTAGACAAAATTCGGAAATGGCTGAAAATTGGTCCACAGCTTCCTTGGGATCTTTTAAGAAAACAATTTCGGAATCACAAAAAAAAACATGGCCGCCGGAAATATAGCGGGTTTCCGGTGTTTTCCATGTATCTCGGTTTCTATAGGTCGTACAACCCCGTACAAAGGCCCTAAATGTTGACAATGAAATTCTCTACAACTTTAGTTCTTACAAAAATGTTGACGCGATTAACCCTTTCAAAGTTATTCAAGGTCAAAGTTATCAAAAATCACTTTTTGGCCAAAACATCACTCAAAAACTGTTTTTTTCGGAAAATTTTTTTTTACAGTCAATACGAAACGTTATTGCCTACAAAAGCCCTCTGTCATTTTTTCGAAAATTTAACCCTTTCGAAGTTATTCAAGGTCAAAGTTTCAAAAAATCAGTTTTTGGCAAAAAATGACTCAGAAACTGATTTTTGAGAAATTTTTTTTGTTCTATTTATACAAAAGATTATTACCTACCCTAATGACACCCTTGCCATTTTTTCGAAAACTATTCGAAAATTTTTGCAAAAATCAATTGTTAGTGATTTTTTTAGCCGAAAAGTGATTTTTGGAAATTTTGACCTTGAATAACTTCGAAAGGGTTAAATTTTCGAAAAAAATGATAAGAGCTAATGAAGAAGAGGTAACCCTCTCCAACTCCTTATGCCTATTTCGTCGTTGTTCTTCTTGCACCATTCTTTTTCCTGGTGATCTACTACTGAAACTCCGGACTAGCAATCTTTCTTTAGAGATTCGTACAATATTGCCGAGGCATAGTAGTCTGCCCAGTTTAATCTGTGTAATTATATTCATTTTGCGACTGCAAAACGCTATTTTCAGCAAATCATCCACGCCACGCCTTCTACTATTTTTCAAGATATTAAGCCCGAATGAAATTTTTTTTTATTACCCATTTATGACCTCTGCGGTAATTTCTTCAAGATCGTCCTTTATAGTACTAGAACATGATAAATTTGGTTATGATATCTTCCCATGCCTTTTTGTGTATATTGTTATGCTTAAACCAGGTATTGTTAACCTGCTTCCGATGGGAAATTCAGCCATTCTATTCCTGATATCGTTTGATTCTTCGTGCAAAAATAACTTGCCAGTTTTGGGGTAATAATATGACTGCTTAGCCGCTTTTGCGTCACGTCGCTCAATACCACTTTCATGTCGTAGGAAGGGACATTATAAACATTTTTATTTAGGGATTGATACACGGTATACAGAAACAAGGTAATGTAAAAGACTGAATATCGTTTTAGTGCGACGTCACTCAGTGACCTCTTCCCATATAAAATCGAAATTGTTGTTGTTGTTTTTCTGGATTAGGTCACTGGGTGACGTCACATTTTTCTACGATATTCGAAGCTGTCAGTCTCTTTTACATTACCTTCTTTCTGTATACCGTGGGATTGGTATCTTCCTCATTTTACCGGGCTTGGGATTATCAGACAATTATTAGACACACTTAGAAAAGTTCTATAGGCGCATCGCACCTGCGGATAAGTCTTGGATCTACTAGTACAATACCAAATACAACAGTACTTGCCAAGGGAAAGTTCCGGCTAACCAACCTTAGAACTGATTTCGCTTACTGCTGTTCTACGTTCAGTTTTAAATTGCAGGCAACTTCTCCCATTTCATGTATGAGTGCGTATTTTCTTCAAGAACCCAAATTTAAAGAGCTCTTTTACATATTTTTTATTACTTTATCATGCACACCCATCTACAAAATCTAATTGAGTCAGTTTCTAATTAATGTGCAAAATAAGAAAAGAAATCCCAAAGAATTATGATATCAAATTTTCCATCCTAATCACGTCCCTTAAGATCTCTCTAAGTATAGAACTAATATAAAATTCGAAAATGTGGTCACATCTGGCTCCTTCTGTGAGTTGCCTCATACACTCTTGTGGAACTATCCTTTGTCCTCTCTGCTGTGTCACAATGGAAACTTTTCCTTTTTTTTAGTTGTTAGTAAGAAGTTCTTTTTCTCCATTTGTTCCATTTTGGCGAAAGTCAAGAGGAGTTTTCATGTTTAAGTTCAATCTGGTATAGAAAAAAATTAGACGAGGTCAGTCATCAAGAAGAGATTGGAATCTTCAAGGAGAAATTCTAGATAAAAACTTTCACATTATTTAAGTTTAAGAATTAAAAGTAAGAAAAACATTACACAGAAAAAAAAGTTATATTTAAACGATTTTTTTTGTACTGACATTTTTTTTGTGCTGTAGGTTGAACTTTTGAACTTTAATCTATTTTGGACTTTTTACTTTAATTTCAAGTTGAGAAAAAGAAGGGAACAATGAAATTTGGAAATCTTTTCAAGAGGGAAAATGGGTACCAACAAAGGGATTTACATGAATGTACTAAAAACTTAAGTAGTTTTGAATTGCAATGGGAGTTTTGGATCTAAGAATACCAGAAAAAGTTTCATTAAATTATATTTTACAGATTTTTATATAATAAAAGGAATTCTTTTTGCTTTATTTTTAAATTATTTCATATTTGTTGAATTGAAACTTTGGAAAGTCATTGTTGTAAGCTATGATGCAGAAATATATAGATCTATGAGGTCTTAATCTAAGAAAAATATTGATTTTAGTTTTATATTTAAGTCACGAACAATTAACACAAGGTGTCGCAAAATATATTGCCATCGTCGTTACCGGTGAAATATGTAGCACCATGTGAATGCGCATGCTACAAGCACTTGACTTGGTCTCTCGCTGGGGCACCAACCGAGAAACCCAGTGTCATTCCCGACAAAATGTTTCTGGTACCATTTACCAGGAAATGGATAATGTCAGGATTGGCTGATCTAGTCCTTGCGGCCAAAGCTTTAGGCTTCTCACAACGACCCAACTTACACACTTACAGGGTTGGTATTACATGCCAAATTTCGTTGGTACCAACACATGGACAGACTGATGGGTAGGTTTTGCAGTGGTTTTGCCACTAAGTTTGTGGATCCACATGGGGTCTCCGATATAAACCATGTATTACATATGTACAACAACATCATAAGGCATGCTATGATATGGAGCCTTGTATGGTGGCATAGAAACAAGTATAAAAGCTTCACTATAAAAGATTCAAAAAGGTTCAGTTTGCGCATCCAAAGTGACATGCATCTATGGAAACTCAATAAAGACCTATGATAACATCTTTATTCTATTTGACACCCAAGTAGGGACCAAGTCCAAATTAGATTAAGGCTGCCAATGAGCCGCTGATGAGCTAAGTACTACTAATAAGGTCACAGGTTCTGTTCATAAGGTCTTTGTGGCAATGAAAAGGTAGAAGCTTCGCGGGCGAGGAATTTAAGAACATAAGCTTTCATGAACATACAGAAGAATACCTGGACGACAAAAAGAAGAATTCCTTGTAGTAGTTGGACAGGATTTGATAAAATCATCCTGGAAGATTTGCTTGCTGCAACCAGTCACCCATATAGAGCCATTGTTCCAAATGTAGAGTAGCCTTTCAATTGAACGAACATGATAGCATACCGGATCTTGTCAGATTAAAGATTTTCAGACGGCCCACGATTTTTTATAGGATTTTCGATACGCTCCATCGGGAATTTTGGTATTTAACAAGACTCTCCTCGCACAATATATTTCGCTGGAACATCTCAAGAATTTGAACTCGGGGATTGCAAGCGAAAATGCTTAGATTGCACATTCCACTCAAAGTGCATGGAAATTTTTCGTTGAAATCGTTCCATATGATAACGGCTGAAACCTAACTCTCGCTCGTAACGAAACTTGTTAGAATTTTGTTTTTTGAAGTGAAACTTCCTTGCTCTCGTTCCGGGGATTTTGAAGTGAAGTTCCATTCTCCCGTTCTGGGGATTCGAGCAGGTACGAGTGAATTCAGAATTGGCAACAAAAACAAGGACAGTTGTATGAAACGAAAGTTGCTTTCTCACTCGTTTACAGCTGTCACTTCAATGTGCAAGTTTTATAACACTAATTTCATAATTGAATGAATGCACAAGTATACTAACAATTTAGTTTCCACTTTATTTCGTTTAGTATTTTGGATTTTAACAACTTAAGCTGATGAATTTCGCGAAGATCACCGCCAAAAGAGCAATTTTCCACACTGCTTCAAGAAAGTAGCTGACAGCGACAGCCATAGCAATTAAGTTATGCCATATAAATAAATTCTACCAAACCAGCAGGAAAATATTTACAATTTATTTAAATTTGTTCATAGATGGCACAGGCATCGGTAAAGTAAAAATGAGGAGTCGGTTATTTCAAAAATTAAGATTGTGTATTAAAGATTATTATTTCGTTAATACATATTATATTGACGTCAAGTTTTCGTATGTCTATAAATTCTTTGTTATTGTACGCGAAGTTTCACTTCTGTCTTGTGTTCTTTAAAATCACAATTATATTTTTTTTTTATTTACAACATGAGAAAGATTGATTGCGGTGACTCTAAAGAGACAATATAGAAAAAATCGGTATGGTTCGGTAGGCAAATCATCTAGCTCATATAAGTGATGAAGAACCTGCTTCGAAAGTCTTTTGCGGTGCGATTTCAGAGAGGTGGACGAAACCTCTCGCTAGAAGGGCTTATTACACCAGTAAGAATGGCCAGAACTAGGGGATGAAAAACTTGTGGTCTTGGGCTTAGAAAGGTGACCGATAGAGGTAGAAACTACGAGAGGGTATCCGATCCTGGTTCTAGAACCGAAAAGTAAACAAGTAAGTATAAATGTTGTTCATTTACATCCTAAAGTTCTTAATCAGATATGAAAAATAATGAAAAAATTACTAAAAATTTAGTTTCACAATCGATTTCACACACATTCATTCCGCCAAAAAATCACTTTAAACTGAAAACATCTAAGGACGCCCAATTACCACTTCATAAATTCCTCCTTAAACATTTCACATGCCAATAAAAATCTCAAAATTCACATTTTAACGCACAATTCCACAGAAGAAAGTTGTTGTTGTTTTTGTTGTTGTTGGTTTTTTCATCGTAAATATTTTTATCTTTAAAAACCCCCAAAATCACTTAATTAACAACCAAAAAACCTCCTCTCCGCATTGTTAGTGAATTCCGAGACAAAACTTCCCCAAAAATCCTTTCTCTAATCATAAACATTCAAGTCGAGTTGCAAAACTTTTCATATCCTGCATAAATAATTCGATGGGGTAAAAAGGGGGAAGGGGGTTGGGGGAGAAGAAAGCGGTCCCATTTCGCTGGCGGAGAAAAGCGGGCGCTAGGAGTTCACCTCACGCTATTCGGCATTAACCCAAATAATCCCGAAAAATATTTTAAAACTGACGAAAGGCTCTCGCATGTCTTGTTATTAGCTTATTTGTGCCAACGGGGACAATTCCATATGTCACTGTGTGCTTAAGACGAGGGGCCGACTCCGGCAGGCTCCTGGGGGCTGGGGGCTGAAGGGGGGTGAAATATTAACGAAGCAAGCAGGCTCTACGCATATCAGCCGCCCAGTCCTTGCCGGAGTCCTGGGAGAGAAGGCTGGCAGCCAGGAAGCAGAGGCGAGCAGGATGCGGGATGGCTGCCAGCAGCCCCAAACCTAGTACCCTTGAATGTGTGCAGTATTTATTTTGCATAATTAGCTGGGAGGGGCGCATGCGTTTTTGCCCCCAGGAACTAAACTCGCCTATGCCTGCTACTAATGGCGGCGCCGATTCCTATCCCCCTAAATAGGAAATGCCGAGTGGCGGCGGGGCGGCAGAGGAAGAGGACTGAACATTGTCCTGCCGAGGACGGAGCCATCAGGGTGTGGGGCCGGAGGGGCAGACTTAACATCTCAGCAGGAATCTTGCAATCACTTTCACACGCATCCCCATCCCCTCTCCCCGGGGACATAAGTGCTTTCAGCTGTTTTTGTTTAGAGATGGTAATGACTAATGAGACGTGTAATTGGAACTTTTCGCTTTTTAATATAATTTTGAATTAATTAAAAGTTAACGGGTTCAGCGGAGATCCGGTAAAGTGGCGACCCGGCCTGCAGAGGCGTCGTGTCTGATTTTCTTTACACTGAAGAATTTTCAAGCCAGAGCCGAGCAGAGGGGCTAAATGCGGCTGTGTGAGCGTCAGGATGTGTTTTTTTTTTAAACTTGGTCCTTTAAGTGAATAAAAATTTTAATGTGATGAGAATATTCTTAATTTAAACTAAAATGAAAATTTTAAATAATTTTCCAAAGAGGGTTAAAGTAGGGTACACTTATGGTACGTTTTCCTATTAAGGTCCTTCCACACAAACCTAAGTAGGTACAGGAAATTTTGTGCTTCATTATTCCTGGGGCTGCTTGCGGGGCCACTTATAGGTCAAATTTATTAACGGTACGAGCCGCATGTATTTTCTTGATTTATGTGAATTGCGATCGATAAATGTTGCATATGTGAACTTAATTTAGGAACTTTAATCAATGTGTGTGCGGAGTTCTTGATTGGTTGCCAAAAGATTCAACTTGTCATTTTGTGACTGATGCACGCGGGCAGTTCGGGACGTAAGCAAAATTGGTTTTTATACTAACACAATTTGAATCTATAACCTTTTATGACTTCCTACATTAATTAAGCAATCGGCTGATATAAAAGTAGTATTCGTTTATGTAATAAATTCGGCAACTTTTCACAGAAAAAGACGATTGGATAAATTATGTTACACTAAACTACAAACTACTTTAAAAACGTACTTGTAGTCAGTGGTGATGAAAAAATGATACATTACGACAATCTCCAGCGCGAACCATTAACAACAAAGCTAAATATCCATCGATCAAAAGTAATGCTCAGTATTTTGTGCGATCAGAACTGTGTGCGCTATTTAGACTTAGTGAAACCATTAACGATAGCAAATAATTTGGTCCAGCCGAAACAGCCGACTTTGTGAAGCCCTGGGATGTCCGTATTCGCGCAGCCTTCCATTCACGACAGAGCCTGTATGTAGGTGACCATTGTCATGGAACACGAATGGTCCGGCGTGGCCTTGGGCATCTCACATTGTGGGTTTTGTGTATTTTTCTCTTCAGTTTTTGGATGAGCTTACGATAATACACTGCTGTGACAACTCTTCCAAATTTAACTCTGTTTGTCATGATTATTGCGCAATCGTCAGACAAGATCACCATTTTTTTGGCTTTGGATTAAGCTCATCGATTTTTTTTGGGTCGTGGAGAACGTGGAACTTTCCATTCGTGACTGTGATTTCAACTCCGGGTCAAAGTATCTAATCTACGTTTCAACGATAGCGACAACTCGACATAAGAATTCTTACCTTTCAACATCAAATCTCCGCTTCGCAAGGTCGCACTCTCCAAGCATTTCTGCTTCTGTTCAGCATTTAAGTGATAAGAAACTCATAGCACAAAAATTTACCAATATTCAGAATACTGACGATGGTGAAATCCTTATAGCTTCAGAAATGTCCTCATATGTCGCATTAAGATCTTTACGAAGATCTGTTTCAGCTTTGATATTTCGTTGATTTGTCGACGATTCGGCATTCTTGCTATTGAGTGTTCGTGGATTTCTATAAGGTTTCTACCACGTAAAGATTCGATCTTAATGTATCGGTCACAGTATCCGAAATCAATGAAGGCTCCAACGTTACTCCGAGGAGTTTCTAACCCGCGCATTATTTATGAAATATGCGGAGTACTTGGCCCAAATCTGCACATCTCTGTCCCAAGTTTGAATTTCATAGTTGACTCAACTCTGGTTAAATGCTGGAATTATAACTTAGTGCCAAGCATGACAAACAAGCTGGGGCCATAAAGATCAGTTGGAGTTAACCCAAAAGTTGTGTACAGGAAGAATAATGATATTTTTGCTCACACTTGGGCTACAACAGGCGACCGAAGCTCGGGTTACAATACACTTATGCCAACGTTTTTTCCAGTCTTCGAAATATTTGTTGAAGTTGATTTCCGGAATGGCCTCTAAAACCTTCTTCAATTCGGCTTATATCTCGTGAATCGAGTTAAAACGATGTCCAAGGAGTTTTTTGAGTTTTGGGAATAGCCAGAAGTCAAATGGAGCTAAATCAGCTGAATATGGCTGTAATAATGCGTTTTAAACAAAAGCAAAAGATTTTTTGAAATTTAATAAACCAACCAAGATCTATTAACTAATTCATCATTAATCACCAGGACTTTTGGTACAAAGAGTTACTCCTGAGCTTGACCATGCCACATACAAAAAAAAATTTGTTTGTGTATTTATCTGACTTTCTTCAACTACATCCTGAAAAACAAATTTAATAATGGCACTTGACTGCCTTTTATTAAAATTATCTAAGAGCTTACGTTTTTTTTGCACCCTGATAATTTCCGTTTACCGATAACATTTTCACAATTCACAGCACAGTAAAATATTTTCTATTTCGTAAAAATACAAAAAAAACAATAAACAAATTAATTCTAAAAAAATATAAATATAAATATATTTTAAAAATTTATTAACTATAAACAAACATGCAACATATTGCTAAAAAATGAAGAATTTTGGGATTTTTCTGATGCTGAGCTCACAATCTTCTAAACGGACGAATTTACCTAAAAGTGGGCCTAATTATGTTGCTTTACGATAATTAGTCTACGAGTTATTCAAGTATAAGTAATATTAAAAAAAAATACAATTTGTTTTTCGTTTTTTATATTAGTTTTTTTATATTAGTTTTGAAAGCCCCTCTCTAGAACAATTTTTGAAGTGAAATTTCCTTGCTCTCGTTCGGGGATTTTGAAATGAAAGTTCCCTTCTCCCGTTCTGGGGACACAAAAACAAGGACAGCCATATGAAACGGAAGTTGCCTTCTCACTCGTTTATAAACAAAAATCTTTAACCAAATTACAACAATTTAGTTTCCACTTTACTTCGTTTAACATTTTGGATTTTAACAACTTAAGCTGATGAATTTCGCGAAGATCACCGCCAAAAGAGCAATTTTCCACATTGCTTCAACAAAGTAGCTGACAGCGACAGCAATGATAGCAATTAAGTGATGCCATATAAATAAATTCTACCAAACTGGAAAATATTTACAATAAGTAAAGTAAAAATAAAGAGTCGGTTATTTAATATATTAAGATTGTGTATTAAATATTATTATTTTGATAATATCATATTGACGTCAAGTTTTCATATGTCTATATGTTCTTTATTATTGTACGCGAAGTTCCACTTCTGTCTTGTGTTCTTTAATACGCAATTATATTTTTTTTCTCCTAATATATCTAGGAACCACCTGCAGTGATCGCGTAAAAAAATAATTAACAAGTCTTACGCAAAGTCACACAACATCCGCCAAACGATCATAATGATCAGTCGAAACACTCCCTCGATCACTGAATTCACAGTTAAATTTGACATTTTTTTTTCAAAGATTTAAATTTTTATTTTTTAATCTTAATTTTTGAAATTGCGCCCGAACCTATGCACCTATGAAAGCGCCGCTCCTGATGTTAATCCCTGCGTTCCCTTCTCTAATGTGAAAATGAATTATCGTCGATCATAATAAACGTACACGTACTAGTTTTAGTTATCTTTTCGTTAAATATAATAATATAATATAACGCCGTGTTAAACCTGCATCTCATTGCAGTAATAGTCTATTCGTTGTGCTCATACTAAAATTCAAAACATGTTTACTGTGATTACAAAAGTTGGCAAATATGTTTTACGGTGACAGTGTTATGACAGATATGTTTGTGTATGTTCGCTAAATACCCACCCTGATCTACGGACACTATAGTTCTGGCTTTAGAACCCTACTTGTTTGGCTAAACCGAATTATGCTTAAAATAAAATAGCCTGTTTCCTAGTTGATCCTGACTTGGGCCAAAAATAGTGAACCAAGAATTTGGCGAGGCTTGATGGAAGCTTGTTTCAAATGTTAAACTTTGGGGCACGGAGTCTAAGCGTTATTATAATAATCACTTTGTCAAAGTATTTGTTGGCATATGAAAGAACTAAGAATCCAATTTAATTCTTGTATTAAGCTTCAATTTTAACCGACTTAAAAAAAAAGGGAGGTTATCAATTCGACGCGTAGGTATTTTTTTTGGTCCTGTTCATGCATAATGGTAGGCATAAAAAACTGGTAAAATTAGTACAGCTCCAACAGATAGAAGTATTTTCAAAGGCAGCAAAAAACTACTTTATTGTCGCCAAATTCTTAACACATTGTTGACCGGCAATTATTTTGTAATATGAGCGTTAAAATATAGGTGTATCCCCCATTTTCTAGGATGCTGAGCACGGTGGTGGTGTTGAATATCGCTTTGTAATTCCAAGACGGGGAGACATCTTTTTCTTATTGCAACGGTGCGGAGGGTTGCGAATTGGAGTAGTATGCATCACTGAATCATTGAAATCACTCTGTCAATCAGATAAAGAATCCGCGTAAAATTCATTGAAACTTTCTTCACCGCTTCGCTTCGCCATGATTGAAATTTTTGAATTTCTAAAATTGTCATAAAAACCTAAATTACAAGAAAAGAATTTATTATTAAGCGGACACGATGCGCAAAGCTTTTGCAATATTCTATAACGCTATGGGTTTCGTAAATTCAAATTAGTTAGATAATGCAAGTGCAATGACGAGTTAACTCGTCGTCGGTCAACGACGTTTGGGCATGAAAAGACGAGTTAACTCGTCACCGGTCAACAATGTGTTAAGGAGGACTTGGCCTAGTCTACCTTCGCCTTCAAAAGTGATTCCTCTTTCTAAATCCATTCCAGTATTGTAAAGAATTACCAACATTTATTTCATCTTTTTTTGTGGATCACGGGATTGTTTTTTTTTCTGAAGTAGGTTTTTAAAAATTTATTTTTCTACTCCTTTGTTTTCAAAATCAAAAGTAAAAAAAAAACAGTTTCGTATATTAAGTAACAAATCCATTATTAAAAATACACTGAACCAAATGAATGTCCTTTTTCAATTAAATTAGCTAAAACAGATTCTCGATGTAAAACAATAAAATTAATAAAAATCACAAAATATGAAGCAACAAATAAAATTGAAAGCGACGCCAGATCTTCCGCAATAATGCTGAATCCCTAAATTGTGTCAGTAAATTAGCACCAGGACTTGTTAGAGATTTCGAAAATGATTTTCTATATCCTTCGAAATTCAAACATGGCCATGTCCCAATGGCAGAAGGTCCTTTCAGTTTTAAGCCCGATAGCTTACGACTGTTCATTAGAGTTGTTCAGTTGACTGAAATTGAGGCTCATATCGGGCGAATTGCTGAATGAGAATTCCCCAAAGTCCTTGGTCGGCGTTGCTGGGATGACGTCATCTGTGTAGAAAGACAATAGAGAAAAAAAATATAGCAACAAATAAACAAAATCAACAAAGACAAAAGCAAATTTTAAGCAGCGGAGAGAAAACGGTGAAAAACAATTCGAAAAATAAATTTCCTCCCAGCTCCATTTATCGACTACAAATGTAAAACAAATAGCGGCGAAGTTTGCATTTACAGCGATTTTATTGCTGCGAGGCGAGTGCTTCCAGGCGACTTTTTCCTGCTGATAACTCACAAGTATCGCTCTCCTCCGCTGCTGCCGCCGTCGCCGCCGCTGGTGCTGCTGTTAAATAACGAAAACACTTGGAATTGGGGCTCTTGGAATGGGGCTAGATCCTGAGCTGGTGCCAAACGTGGGGCTGGGCTTGTTCCTTCTATCAGCATCCGCCATTTTTATCACGATGCGATTGTAATCAGTGATTGATATTTATGGTATCAACAGCAGCGTTTTATGGCGGAGTCTGTTTTTGATGGTGTAACGGGCACGATGGCTATAATGCGGAACGGGAGCCCTGCCAAACTATTGTACGTTCGTATAACGCTAGAGTGTGCTAGTGCTGGGTCCTGGGTGGGTGGATGAAGGCTAAGTATATTTAATGCCACTGCAATTGGATGCCGGCACCGTCAAATACATCGTGATCGCCAGGAATAATGCAGTGAAAGAGTTCACCATTTTAGCGATAAATTACCGGATCGATGAAGCCAGTTCATTAATCATTTAATTCCTTCTAGTGGTCTTCATGGATGGAAAATGGCGCACTTAATGCGCTTGTTGTTGTTATTGTTCAGCTGCAGGACAAGTGCAGTTGAGTATTTTTAAGTGCACTGATGGTAGTCATGATGTCAAAACATCATAAAAGTTTAAAACGGATTTCTGATGGCAGCGAATTAATATTGTTTACGGGTGAGAAAAAAAGTGGTGTTTATTCATTTTGTTCATTTGGTTTTGCTTACAGAAGTGTATTTCATAGTGGATTTTCGTTTCGATTTAGTCTTCAGAGTTGGCTGTACTTCCGTGTTAGTAAGATTACTATACAATGACCGCGTCACGATTATCAACAAGGTAACAATAATTGTAGTTTTAATTAAGAGGGATTAAATGCCATTGAAAGATTGCTTCTAGAAAATACTGCTTGGACAGTTCCTGCTTCATTTTTCATAAGCACAAACAAATGTTTCTATTCAAGTACATTACAAAATTCCAAAAAAAAAAATAAATAAATTCAAATGATCACGATGAAGCAGAGTTAATAATCCTTCATAATGGACAATTAAGTGAGCCAGTTACAACGAAAACTAGAGTGAAACAAGGTCATTGCGTCATTACTTTCATCATTACTCTTCATTTATGAACTTAATAAAATAATGGAAAAAGCCAGCAGAGAAGCAAGAGGAATCAGATGGCGGGCGAATGATAGAACTTCTAGAAGATCTTGAATAAGCAGATTATTTAGCACTTATAGCTCATTCAAGAGGAGACATGCAAGCGAAAATAGACAATTTAGAAATATGTGCATTGGAAGGAGGGTCCATGAATAAATGTACAAAAAACAAAATCAATGAGAATTAAGGTTAAAGCTACAAACACTACCCTATATAGGTAGGTATAGGGTATACCCTACGATAGGAAAAAATGCGTTAGCAAAAAGAGCCCTGGAATGGAATCCGCAAGGCAGTAGAGGTGTTGGTAGACCGAAAACTACTTGGAGAAGATCAGTAAGGAAATAATTCGAAAATTTTGACAAAACTAACACATTTATTCGTCAAGTCTCCTTCAAGAGTGATACATTCTTCCCAACGCTTCTATAACATTGCAATGTATGTTATAGAACGTTTGTCCAACCCTTCAAAACACCCTTTAGTTTCGACGATCACCTCCTCATTGGAGCCACAGTTCTCTTCGGTGACCGTTCCCCTGAGATTTGAGAACAGGCTATTGTCTTTGGGCGCTAAATCTAAAGTATACGGTAGATGCGGAAGCAATTCCAAGTATTATTCATGAAATTTTGCTATTGTTGCTATCGACTTGCATTGTGCATTATCTTGATGAAAAGGCAATTTAATCTTCTTCCTTTGGTGCCGCTTTTTTTAGCGATTTCGTCCTTCAAATGCACTAATAATGGTATGTAATATTCATTATTGATCCTTTTTTCCTTTTCAAGATAGTCGATGAATATTATACCATGCGCATCCCAAAATACGGACGCCATAACCTTTCTAGATAACTTTTTTCCCTGGATGTTTTGTCCACGCAGCTAATTCGTGGAGTGTACTGATGGATGCATATTTCCTCCATTGTTACACATCACTCCTTTTCATTTCGTCTAAACATCTCAAAATAGCGCTCTGAATCAACAACACTTTTTTGTTTTTTGTCAACACTGAGCAAACGTGGTATATACCCACTTCGAACGGAGCTTTCTCATGGACAAATGTTCATTCAAAAAAGTGAATACACTGCCTTTTCTGATATCTTCAAGATGTGTCAGCTACTTCACCCAACTTCTTTTTATGTTTTCTGGAACAATTGCCGATTCTGAGCGACCAGAGTGACCAGAGCGTTTAGGATCATCAGTGTTTCTGTGCCCGCATTTTAAAGCAGCAAACCACTTCTTTATTATTTCTCTCGATGAAACATAGTCCGAATAAAACTTGTCAAGTCACTGATTTGTTTGAAGGCTATTTTTTGCCATTAAATAGCAATTCGAAATTTAGAATTTTCCAATTACAAAATTAACGTCACTAAATCCACTGTGAAGGCTGTACCAGATCCAACTTTTTGAGCAGCAGCAGAAGCACAGGCAGAAGCAGAATTCTGTCTGCTGAATCAGATCCAAGTAAAGCAGCAGCAGCGGCAGAGTTTTTATTTGACAGTAAATTCTTTGTAAATAATTCTTTAATAATAATAAATTCTTTGTAAAAAAACACACAGCAATAAATTCTCAATTTTCCGCGTCCATTAGTCATTTAAAAACAACTAAAGAAACATGTTTGAAATGTCAAAAACATGTTTGAAATGTCAAAAAATTCTGCTTTGTAATAAGCAGCAAAATTAGGATTTGAAACTAGTTGGGATGTGGTTTTGACCCTTTCGGTCCACAAGATCAACTTCCCAGTATTATGAATGTGGAATATTATCAATGGATATTTTAATAATAAATTGTCACATTTGTTTATCAATACTTTCTCCAGGTTGTCAAATGATATGTGCGTATTTAGAAGATTAGGATGACGAAGTTGTAAACAAAATTAATGTATTACTTTGAACACTGACACTTGGATGAAAAATGAAGAATATGTTGTTATTCCAAAACTTATTTAACAAGTGTATTGTTAAATTTAATGAACCTGAAGTTGCAGCTATTGGAGTTACGATCTACCAAAATAATGACCACTCTGCTAATTCCTTAACAACTCATGCCGACGTTACATTACGAAATACTTAGTCACGATAAATCACCTATCCGTGAAGTGTGTGTAGGCAGATGTATGGCAGAAACTGAATAAATGATTGAAAATTTGGTGGGAAGCTATTCCTCGGCTGAATCCATAAAAGTTAACCTCATTTGGAACGGGTTTCATTCCAACGAGTATATTAGACAGTAGCAAAACTAATTAATTTAAGTTTCTTGGCACACTTGCCGAAGTCTCTTCATTTAAACACAAAAACGCCTTGACCGAATGTTATAATAATTTTTCAGATCATATCTTCGTTAATACACTTCGATCGGCACTTCAACGAAGTTCGCGCAATATTGGGCAGGTACAAAAATCACGAACTTTGTTCATACAAAAAAACGACTCGAACGATTTTTATGAAATTTTTTTCAGATCATATTTCCTTTCACACGCTTCGAACGGCACCTTAACGAAGTCGATATTTTTTTTGGTTCTCGCGAAATCGTGCTGGTACAAAAATCGCTCAAGTCGTTCAAACAAAAAAACGGCTCGACCGATTTTCATGAAAATCTTTTCAATTCATATGTCCTTTAATACGCTTCGAACGGCACCTCAACGAAGTCGATATCTTTTTTGGTTCACGCGAAATCGTGCAGGAAAAAATGACCACATACGTAACGCACAGACACACACACATATTTCTTCTCAAATTTTTGTTTAAAATGATATTGGGACCTTGAAACGTGTAAATACATTGAAAATTTCGAATCCGATTTTCGGACCGATTGCAATAACTTCCTACTGGGAAGTTAATAAAAAAGCAGCGGCAGAACTCTCTGCTGCTTTTCTTGACACATGACGAGCGTAAGCCCATAGAAACAATTCTCTGCCGACGGTTCTGCTTTGCTGCTTTGGATCTGATACAGCCTTGACTTGTAAACTAACGGTCGGAAGTCATTTTGACACATATCACTTGAAGGTTGGTACTCGAAACTATTTTATTTCTAATTATAAAAACATAAACTTTCCTAAACCTTCTTGATTTATTTTTGTGTGGTGTGTCAAAGTGTTGTGTTAAGGATTAAAGTGTGACGCACAGATGTCGGTTTGATCGTTTTCCGTCGCTACAAAATCAATAGTGGCGCCGCCATCTACATGTCATCCTATGAACTTATTAATTGATTGATGTAAGCACAGAATCAACTGAAACTCGTAATCAAAGAACACTGTGGTCTTCGCTTGATGGGATTAAAAGAGTCAAATATATGAAATACAAAATGACTATGAAAAACAAGACAGCAATATGTCGAGCCTTACACCAATTCTCATCAAGTTTGTCGAACCATGGAAGAAGGTCGTAGAATGACTTCTTATAATAATATTGATACAAAACCAATGCTTTCGATAAATGTTTAGAATAGGGCCTCCAACCTCAAAATTGTTTATCCATTCAGAGTAATTATTGAGTGTTGACAAATTGAGTGCAACACCAAGGTCCGCCCCCCCATTGTGTTAACAAAAATATGTCTCCCCCGCCTTACAATTACTATTGGAGCACTCAAAAATAGCTCGGAATACTTTAAAAAAAATTTTGGAGCCATTTTGTATGGAGCCTCAATTCTAAAAATTTACCGAGGCTTCTCATTACAGTCGATATTGGCGTAAAAACTGTAATCTTTTAAACAAAAATATGCAGTCCATCGTAACTGTTCATCTGTATTTGTCAGAGTGAATTGTTCTCAAGTAATTTGAACTGTAATTTTCGTTATGATTACGACTGAAGAACTCCTCTTCCAAAACATATCACGAATGTTGTCAAACTTCAACATTTCTTTTCTTAAACAATGGAATTTCATAAATCAAAAGCCACAAAACAAAAAACAAAATTCCGAACTCGATTACAACAATTTCATCCACTCAATTACAATTTGTTTGTCACAAGTCCTTCATAATTACTTCTTTTAGTTTTGATGAATGTCAAAATACGGCAAACTGCCTTAATATATCCGTAATGACAGAGAAGAAAAGCATCTAGCAATGCCACACAAAAACCAATAATCACCATTCCCACTCCGAGCAAACAATACTAAACCAAAAAAAAAAAAATAAAACAGAATTCATCCTTTTCCCCTCCACTTTCCGAACAATTTCAAATATATGTAAACAAACACGAACAAAAAAGTTTTTACACATCGCTACCCTGCAAACAATTCGATTCGGAAACGATTCGATAACGATTTGCCAAAGGAGAAAGCTTGCTTCGATCTCGGACTCGTTAACGACTCGTAAACGAATTCGAAGGCAATAAAAGCGGAGCAAGAGATCGAATCGCTTTCTCGTGCTGATAACGAATCGCATGCTCGTATCGATAGCAAATCGCTTCTGCGCCGAAAATCACTCCGCCGAGCAAAACGTTGAAGAGAAACCAAAGTCTCTCAAAATTTCCTCTCAATAGGACTTCAAATCGGTGAAATTACGTTATGATGTTAGTGTAATTTGGAGATTTGAAGTCCCATTCAGGGGAAATCGGCTCTCAATATTTTTTTACAGCATGAAGGCTTTGGGAGAAACAAATCAACCAGGAAAGCTTTCTTTTTTGCGTTTTGAATCTGTACCCTGCAAACAATTTCTCGGAGGCTCGCTTTCTCCGACCATTCTCGATTCGAAAAATGCTTGCGAAGGGTACGAGAAAAAGATTCAAAACGCAAAAAAGAAAGCTTTCCTGGTTGATTTGTTTCTCCCAAAGCCTTCATGCTGTAAAAAAATATTGAGAGCCGATTTCCCCTGAATGGGACTTCAAATCTCCAAATTACACTAACATCATAACGTAATTTCACCGATTTGAAGTCCTATTGAGAGGAAATTTTGAGAGACTTTGGTTTCTCTTCAACGTTTTGCTCGGCGGAGTGATTTTCGGCGCAGAAGCGATTTGCTATCGATACGAGCATGCGATTCGTTATCAGCACGAGAAAGCGATTCGATCTCTTGCTCCGCTTTTATTGCCTTCGAATTCGTTTACGAGTCGTTAACGAGTCCGAGATCGAAGCAAGCTTTCTCCTTTGGCAAATCGTTATCGAATCGTTTCCGAATCGAATTGTTTGCAGGGTATCGTTTTAACGTTTGAAGCTTTTCGATAAAAACGGACATTTGTAACAACGGAACGAGAACCGTCAGGACGACGGCCGACGCTGTCCTCTAGAAGTGACATAATTTGCTCCAATTACATCAAAATTTGTCACAGTTAATTATTTGCCAAGTCACTAAATGGCAAGCCATGCCAGAGGACAGAGGGACAGCTTTGGCTTTTATACAGACGGACGGACGGACATTCATGTTATAATCGAGTGAAGTGTCCTAATGCAGTGTCCTGTGGTGTCAGTCATGGTGTGAGCCTTTTAAATCAGATAAAAATTATTTGACTCGTCATGCCAACTGAATTGGCCGCCCGGATGCGACAAACTACACAATACTGGGCCTCCTATATAATTAGAGAACAGAAGTCATGTGCCACTTGGACGTCCGGTTAATCTTATCAGGAAGCGTTTCTGTCACGCAACCTAAATGGCACGAAATTTCTAGTACCAGGAATACATCCCCGAGTTCAGTTCAGTCCGCATCGAGGAGGTCCTTCGTCCTTCCTCCACTTTAGCTCTATATACAGAGAAGCGAGTTCTTGGCTGGTTTAACGCGCGCTAAATTTGTTTGCTGGGGCCAAACTCTTGTTTGTGTCTCTCCACCTAATTTGATGCAGCGAAAATATATAAATCATACCAGGCAGGATCCAGGACTATCGTCAGGACTCTCGCTCTCAGGCTACAGCTAAGTATAGTTCGTTCTATGATGGAAAAGACGTTCGCTTGTTTCGTTCGTACGCTTATGATTCGCTTCGAGCTCGTGAACATCCAAGGATCAGGGATGTACGAATGACGATGACGACGACGACGTCGACGACGGTGGCACATATAGACATAAACAGCAGTTAGGAACGAGACGTACTTAAGGCATTTATGGTTCTTGTGGTAATCCTGCTGTAGCTTCAGTTATCATAATTTCTGCTGCTACTGAAGGCAGGATATATTCCCTGTGTGATATAATCCTGCGGCAATAAAAAGGGGAATGAGATTTAAGAAGGAATTAGACCAATTTAGCTACCATCTCTGAAGTTAACTTCTCGTTTTATTCGAGTTATATATGTACATAATACAAAAAGGATCTGGGTTTAAGGATTGTCACAATTTCTTAGGTATTTTATGAGTGCTATGCTTTCCTCTCTGTCTCTCTATATCTAATACATATTCAAAGTAATTAATGGCAATTAATTCATAATCAATTTGTGGCTGTTAATCAAAGAGAATTGTTGGCAATATGACAGAATATTTTCTATTTAATAAATGCATTAAGAGTAATCAAGTTTTGGATAATCAATCAATACTTCTTGGATAAATTTTTTCCTTTTATATATTGTGAAATTAATTTTTAATAATAATAACGGTTTTTATAAGGATGTACTAGATTAGATGATTTACTGGGCTCCGAAGAGAACTGTATGGCACTATGGAAAGCAAACGCCCATGGGACTCATTCGCTTTCTACAAGATATTGACTGGGATTTGTGTTTCTACTGTAAGAACCCCAATTCTGCCGCTTTTTATGTCACCACCTAGTCACACCCGCGAAAATGTTTGTGCATTTCGCTCTTTTTTGTGTGGAAAGGCCAAGCGTAGGAACCTCCAAAATTCTCATTCGATGAATGGTTAAGACGTAAGATTCTCAATTCTACCACAGGCAGTACAAATTTCTGGTCCATCAAGAAAAATGTCACCTCATCTATTGTTATTTTATTTACAAGGGGAGGTTACAACATAAAGCAAGTCCAAGGCCTATTTATGAGTATCTCTCTGTTTGCCTCGCATTATTCTCTAGTCGACACAGCTATGCCACCACCCGCCATCAAGCGAGTCACTCACTCAATGGACGTGGTTTTCTTCTGGACTCGGGAAGTTTCTCAAAGAGCTCGATGTCAATAAATCCACTGGACCCGACATATTATATCCGCTGATTCTCAAAAAATTTGATCTGGCTAGACCTCTGCGCAAACTCTTCGCCTTATCGTACTTAGATGACAAACAGTACGTCTTTAGAGCAGAAAGATCTACTGGTGACCTTCTTGCGTGTTTAACCTCAACCAAAACATTCTTCGCTTCGGCGGGCCTGGCATAGTTGCTCTAGATATCTCCAAGGGGTTTTTATAAAATATGGTACACTGCTCTGGTAACTCTGCCGTGCAAAGGACAAATGAGCTATATGCATTATAGGTCAAAATGGCTTTGTATGGATTTTTTGATATAAAATATTCATATTTATCCTTAAAAAAATTTCAGACTGATTGCATTTTTTAATTAAAAGTTATCACTTTGAATAGTTACTTTATTTGCTTCGGTTTCATGTATTTTGAAAACTTTGAACGCGTTTTTCTCGAAACGAGTTTTTTGCAGATAGGTCTTTTGGACTTTGCACGGCAGAACTGATCTCCAAGCTATTGGTATCGGCTTAGTTCTAAAGAACTGGATTGAGAGTTTTATCTCTGGCGGCTCAATCAAGATAGTATTTGACGGCTTCCTACACCATCGCGGCCGCTGTTCCCCAAGGCTCAATTCTATTACTCATGCTCTTTCTAATACTAAGGATTTTCTCTCAATCCTCTTAAATTCAATTCACAACTTCCCTGATGAGGGTACTCTTCGTCACTGTTATGCCTTCGGCAATGTAAGCCAAAGACATGCCAGACCTTATCTTCATGATCAACAACTCATGTCCAATTCAATCAACAAAGAAATCGAGCTCATTCTTGACTGGGGCCTTAAGAATCGTGTTGAATTTAAGTCATACACAACGAAGTACTATTTAATCTTCAATAAAATCTTCTTTAAATTATCCCCGTCTCAATGGACGATCTGGGTGTAATGGCTGATTCATCTTATTAATTATTAAAGCGGGTCATTAACTAAGGATCTACGATGGGATGAGCAATGTTTCAAATAGCCAAACAAGCATTTCAATGCGTGGGATTTTTTACGAGATGCAAGTTCCTTCTTCAGCCAGTAGCACTCTACAAATCGTACATTCGGTTCAGCTTTCAATCTTCTTCTTCTTATTTGACGGCTCTACCATCGGTCCCGATTCGGAGCCGATGTCATCCAGTTTGGCATCCCTAAGCTCTGAACGTCCTGGTCTACGCCATCCTTCCAGCGGAGGTTGGGTCTCCCTCGCTGTCGCACTACATAGGTCTTACCGCTTTCAATACAGCTCTTTTATTTGGGCTTCGAAAATCACTTGCGACAAGGTGCATCCAATACTAATATAGAAAACCACCATACAAGCCCCTGGAATTTCCTAATTCTTTCAACGTCTTCTTTTGATCCTATTATCATGACAATACCCAATAAGTTCCTATTTCTCCACTCATACTTTCGGTCACGCAATTTATCACTTGTTAATCCTGAACTTCACTTTCTTACAAATTGCATAATCATAGACCCATGTTGCCGACCCAAAACCAAAACACCAAAGCAAGTGCTGACGGTGATTTGACCCCACGCAAACCTCCATTCACTTGCGCATTCAAATCGCTCGAGAATGCGATATATGTATATGGGAAATGCCTGAAAGGAAACTTTCACGCCCTTGCGCTCTGTAATCGGTTGAAATTGCGAAATCTGGAAATGTTCGAGTGTACTAAACGGGTGAAAAGTCTGCTGACACAAAAATGGATCATTATTTGAAAAATGCTGGGAACGCTTTTTTTACACTAGGAAAGAACTTTATGTATATGAGAGACAACTCCCACTAAGGAGTTGCCCAATCACTCTTGAGGAAGACTAAAGTAAATAAGCTAAATGCTGCCGCGACAAATGGGAGATCCTGGATGGAATTGGGACCTATCGTGCTAAACAGAGTTCGCTGAGCCACCCTTACCCGCCTCTGGTTCGGCGCCAGGTACGGCTTCCTAAAATAATAATAAGACTGCCAAAAAAAAGTTAAATAGTTTTTTTTCTTATTAAAAAAGAGGATATTATATAAGAACTAGAAATTCCCCAACAGGCGGCACTCGCAACACCATTTACGGAAAGTTACAAATTTTACCACAAAAAATTGGTGGCAGCGGTAGGATTCTAGGCATTTTAAATTATTTTAAGACCGCCAATGTACCCTTTGGGTATTATTAAACGGGTCAATATTGTTTGGATTATAGGTCATCGGGAGGCCTTACACAGAGGTGACTCAGTATTCTGACTCAACTGTATTCATCGGTTCAAAACCGGCTATTGAGGCATCCATCAGTTTGGTGGATAGGACCCTAGCATATGGGATTATTGAAGTTTTTAACGCATGTACAAGAGAAGATAATATACATATGCTCGGTAAAATTTAATTTTATAACGCAAGTGCAGTAAATGTCTACAAAAATGTTATCGCCGTTAAATAAAAGTTGGAGACTAAACAAAGTTGAAAATATTATAATTTTGAAAAGTAAATTACAAGAAAACAGAAAATTTTCACCGAATATAGTTTTATAATTACTTTCCAGCCGGCCTCATTGTTCAAGAAATGTGGACCGATGAATAAACCACACCCAACCGTTTTTTTGTCCGGTTGTAATGGCAGCTCTTGAACCTCTTTGAGTTGCTCTTCAGCCCCAATGCGGCAACTAACTTTGCCAATTGAAGTTGCCATTAAGCCAG
Organism: Thereva nobilitata; assembly: GCA_963855945.1. Taxonomy (NCBI): domain Eukaryota; kingdom Metazoa; phylum Arthropoda; class Insecta; order Diptera; family Therevidae; genus Thereva; species Thereva nobilitata. Next base: position 43,476,066 of record OY979696.1, on the reverse strand, counting down.
AAGTGGGCCTCATCGCTGAAGGAAATTTTTGTCGAAAACAGTGGATCAATTTTCGCAATACAACTGAATATTTGTAGACCCTGTACCGGGGCTAAGTCTTTGACGGTGATTAGACTGTTCGTTCCTACGTACGTTCCTCACGAGCTTTTAGATGAACGGGGAAGTGGAGATCATCATCTCCACTTCCCCGTTCATCTAAAAAGCCCGTGAGGAACTCACGTAGGGACGAACAGTGTAATCACCGTCTTTGCATGATGAAATGTCAAACAATACTAAACAAAAATACAATGACAGTTTGACACAGTTTACGCGTGATCGGTCTTAAAATCCCTACTGAAAAGAGTACCTCTAAATGTATCACCGGTTAAAACCGATTTCTTGGAAAAGTCAAAACTCGAAAACTGGTGTATAAACCCTAAGCGGGACTAAAGTGCATGGCGGCTCAGCTGCAGGTGTCGCCATCGGTCTAAGAGATGAGACTTGCAATCCAACAGGTTTAATGCTGAAAGGGATACAATAGGTACTCCTATGATGAAATGTGCGGGGGTCAAGGCGGGGGTAATCCGTGACATCGTCGGAGAAAGTGTACAGAGGACGTGAATTGAAGGAGCCTTCAATTTGTGTAGTGAGAGTAGTGAGTTCTTCGTAGACAAAGGATCGATTTCCAGGAATTCTTTTAAAATTATATTTCAGCGACTTCACGCCGGCTTTCCACAGGCCACAGAAATGACGGGACGATGGTGGGATGAAATGTCATTCGATACCATGGGAACATAGGCTTTGGGCGGTTTCCATTTCAGCTTGGCGGACGGGCAAGTCAAGGTATTTTTTTAAATCCGTTTTAGCTCCTACGAAATTAGTTACGTTGTCCGAGAATAACCTTTTACATGCTCCGCAGCAGGATATAAAACGGCGGAATGCCGAAAGGAGCGAGGAGGCTGTCATATTTCCCATCAATTCAAGGTGAATGGCCTTGGTGCACAAATTGAGTTGCACATAAAATCACCATGATCATCAACTATATTACAAAAAAATAAAGTGCATACTTATATAAAAAAAATATATTTTCCATTTTTAATTATAATTGAAAATGTAAAGAGATCTCCTCAAAATAATATGATGGAAATGTTGAAATGTTGGAAGTAACACAACAAAGTTCATTTGCAATCATGTACCATTGATGGTTTGGTTTAATGAAACGGTGCAGCCTTCATGTATTTATTTTAATGACTTTAATTAACTTTGAACCACACATATAGGAAATACGAAACATAAAATAATAAAATTGAATGATGAAACGGGAGATATAGATAGATGCGCCAGCTTAACCACCGTGTGCTAAAAAGCCCTATAGGTTTACGATTTTCGTGGAATTTTATTTTATTTTTTGCAATTATTTTATTGAGGAGATTCACTATTTCCACTTCACTGTGGTTCATCCATAAAGTTCGAAAGGAACATATACGAGAAATGGACACTTACAACAGCCATTCACACAAGAGTGAGTTGAAATTGTTAATGAATGGTTTTTGTGTATTTTGTGGTATTTTTTTCGATGCATTGCAAAGCCATTCTTTAATTAATTTTCCTACAAAAATACAATGTACATATTTTTTACAATGTCCTTTTTTTATTAACATCAGTTGAACAATATTCTGAAATTTTATAATTAACCCTCTTTCAGCTGGGAATGGGGCAATTTTCATCATCAAGAAGGATCTGCTCAATTATCCCTTGATGTGCTTAATCTCAATAAAGCCGTAACTACTTAAGTGAGTTACTTGGATTTATATCCACTTCAAGTTTCTTTTATCAGTAAAGTAAGCACACGAAATCGCATCTTTACTTGATTTACCAAAAAAAAAACAGTAAAAAAGTTCTTCGAAAGTAGTTAGAAAAAAAGGACGTTTTTTCCGCAAAATAACCATCATGCCCCAGTCTCCTTGAAAAAAGGAAACACAACGACGGTCCCCAAAACACCTAAACTTAGAGACACGTGAACCGTGAATTTTATTCATTCCTTTTTCCATCTTATTGCTTCAATTTTGATACTTGAGCGAATTTTTTGTCATAGAACTCACATTTCAGTCTTTTTATGATAGTAGTTTCCTCACGATCTACATACACCTTACGTCACCTGTAATTTGCAACCCAAACTCCTACTGGCATGATACCACTCAGAAGCGTTCATCCAAATAAATCTCAACAACAGCAACGGAATTGCCAGAGTTTCTGGTGAAGTCCCCCTCCCCCATTCCCTCCGAACTAAAGCCCAAAGTTCATACATAAAATTGATTGAAATGTGCCCCGGAAAAACGTGTGTAGTCCTACTTCATGACCTTTTACATATAACCTTTCTCGCTAGTGTATACGGAGATGTTCAAGTCAAAGTACAAGTGTTGCTCGAAGGGCAGGCAGCGGGGGTGGCGGTTTGGCAGGGCATATTGAGATAAACTTCTTCCGTTGAAAGTCGAAATTAAAATGTCAGCCGTTCAACATTTCTTGGCGTTCAAAATGATGCCACGTTCATAAAATTTAAGATGCTTCGCCTTCCTCAATCACCTTCCGATTTACAACAGGAAAAGTAATGCTTTTTTCCACCGTGTTCAGTCCTTTGCATCCTTGCACGACACACCTTCGGCATTTACTGTGCGAAAGAAACACCGGAAAATTCCGCTATCAACGACAGGAAATGCACCCCATTAAAGCAATGAAATTTTATGTTGCTTTATCAGCGCCCATCAAGTGGAAAGTGGCTCTCGTTTATCGGCGGCGGGGAGGAAGTGCACGGAAAACTTTCGAATAATCGGCTACAAAGGACGAAGGACCAACAAAAAAAAACGGTAAAGGAAGAAGGTGACGTTCCGAAAAATGTAAAAAAAAGCTTTCACGTATACTCACCCAAGAGCTTTCTGAATTCGTCAAAGTCTGAACGGATCTTTTTAATCGTTGCCCTCTTCTTGGTTTTGGCGGGTGGTTGCTGGTAGTGGTGATGGTGGTGGTGGGTCATTGCGCTTGCTTGCACTTCATCGAACCGTACATCCCCCGCACCGATTTGGGGATGTTGGTTTTGGAGGCGTTCTTCATTACTGAAATGCTTTTTGCGGTGAACACTGGTAGCAGGTAGACCCCGATGGCTTCTGTGGGCCCCCTCATCTCCTGCACCAGTTGGTGGTCCTAGTGGCGTCGTCGTCGTCGTTGGGGATGGTGGTCTAACCAGTGGTTTTGGTATGGACGATGACGATGGTGGTGACGACAGTTCCGTTCTGATGGTGGAATCATGTTCCGGAAAACGATCGTTTAGGATAATTGATTTTGTCTCAAATGATTCATCTGCACCAGAAACAGCAGCTGCACTTGAGGCGCCCTGCTGCACGGATATCATCAGTTTACCTTTACGTTGGAATGGATTTTTTATCCTTTTTGGGGCATTTCCATCGGAGTTGGGCTGGGGCTGATTGCTTTCTAAATTTTTTGATACCCTCACAGGATTTTGTGCACATGTTCGTCCCTGTTGAGTGGACAAAATGATTTTTGTTCGATCACTGATTTTACGATGGATTCGGGGCAGGAAATTTCTCGGATTTCGATGGCGAACGGAATTTTGAATCACATTTAATTGCTCCTTGATTAATATGTGAAAGGCACTCAGGTCCACTTCAAGATTTTGAATTTGTTCTGCTTGGTATTTGTGTAGGATCTATTTTTTGGGAGAAAATATTGATGTTTTAATTTTAGAAAGAATTAGGAAAAAATTGGAAACCAAATTATTTCATTTTCACACTTTTCACAAATGATTATATTTATTATGTTTCCTCAAATGTAAATGTAAAAAAGTTTGGGAAAAGTGAAAAAAAAACTAATTTGGTTATAGAGTTTATGTTTACAGCAACAACTTCTGTGCAAATCTGATATTAAAAACCTTTAAATATGAATAAATGAACAAAAATATTGGGTTTTTTATAGAGTTTGATTTTGTCAAAAAGGTTTAAATATACTCTAATCTTTCAAATGGCATGATTTTACTATATAAACGATGCATCTAAATCTTTCATAATATTAAAAATTAAAAAAATCGAGTTAATCTTCTAGCTCAGAAGTACACTTCTCAGCTGGGCTGAGAAACGGGCCACGCTTATGTGCAGGGACCGAATCCGGCCGAAAGCACCAAAAAAGGTATAAGAAGAAAAAACACCGCAAAACGAGCATGCGACCGAAAATGCGGGTTCCTTCTCAACCCTCCCCGGCACTCCTGTACCGAGCCGGTCCGGTCCGTGCACACAAACGCGGTCACATTTACCACTGCACAGTGGCTCGGCTAAGACATGCAAACACAAAACAAAAAACAATGCAACATTTAAGAGCACAAAACATCAAACAGAGAAGCGTGCAAAAACAATGAAAAAGTGGGACACACAGGGAGTCACGCCACATTAAAAAGAGTCCTTTTAAGGACATCTTCGCTAACTTGCATGCTAAAAGCACTCGCATTTTTGTTAACATTTATAAGCATGCGGTTAACTGGTTCGTACATCCCATAATTGGTATTAGAGGAATTAATGCACAAGAGAGGTGGACCTCTCAGGTTGTAGTTGTTCTCTCTAAATGACGTACGGGTTCGTAGGAAAACTGAGTCAACTTTGTCATTCAACAAACGATGAACGAATAAAACGTCAGCGACCTCGCGACGCTTATGGAGAGAGCTCAAGTTGAGCAATTTAAGTCTGTTCCCATAAGGCGGAAGAATAAGTGGGTCATCCCACGGGAGGTGAATGAGTGCAAAACGGACGAACTTCCTTTGAACCGATTCGATTTTATCGACATGGGAGGAGTAGTAAGGAGACCATACCTGGGAGGCGTATTCAAGTAAAGGCCTAACTAAAGATATGTACAACTGCTTTGTGATAAGGGGGTTGTTGAATTCCTTGGACCATCTTCTTATAAATCCCAGGACTGAATTGCCCTTGGAAGAGATATAATTGATGTGGGTGGAGAAATCCAACTTACTTTCTAACCTAACCCCAAGATCGATAACAGAGTTAGTGCGGGAGATCTTGTTATCGAGAAAAGTATAGTCGTAAGTTATAACGCCACGTTTTCTACAAAAAGTCATGACCTCACATTTACTAATGTTAAGGACCAGGTTTTTGTTGGAACACCAAGAATAGAAGGTGTTTAGGTCTGCTTGCAGAAGTTTGCAATCCTCGATACTCCTTATGTGGCGGTACAGTTTGATATCATCGGCATAAATAAGGATTTTACAGTGCCTCAGCAGGGTAACAATGTCATCGATTGATAAAATAAAAAGAAGAGGACCAAGATGACTTCCTTGCGGGGCACCAGAGGACGCCTCGATGTTTTTAGATTTGGCTCCGCGGAATAGAACCTGGTAGGTTCTGTCGGCTAAGTACGACTGGAACCACATAACCAGGGCATGCGGAAAGCCTAATTTTTTTAGTTTTAGAACTATAATAGAGTGAGAGACATGTCGAAAGCTTTACTGAAGTCTGTATAAACACAGTCAGTTTGACAGCCAGTGACAAAGCCTCGAACAGTGTAAGAAGAGAACTCTAGTAAATTAGTAGTAGTGGAACGAGCTGCAAGAAAGCCATGTTGGTTAGTTGAGATAAGTCTCTTGCAGATAGGGGCAATAGCAGAATAAATAATGGATTCGAAAAGTTTTGGTATACATGATAACTTCGCAATCGGTCTATAATTTGCCATAATTGGAATTCTTGCTCTTTCTTTCTCTTTTTTGCACCGGTATCAGGTCCAAAAGAACTACTTGGTCTATTGTGCTATGCCGCCAAAAACTTAGATTTGTAGAGCAGCCGCGTTGAAGAGCTTCAACAGTTTTCCTACATTTTTGGCCCTCAGACTTAACTGTTCAAGAGAGGTCGCGTTAAATAACGAGCTTCTGCTCCTGGCTATTGCGGGACAGTGACAGAGGAAATGAAGGACAGAATCATTCTGTACGAGACAAAGCCTGCAGATGGAGTCCTATCCTTCTTCCCAATAGATGGTAATTTCCTTCGTCATATCCTTAGTAGATGTCATTTAGGATGCAGTGTGCGATAATACAGTAAACCAAGGTCCTGATATTCTTTCTATTGCACTCCAACATTTCACAATGGATGCGGCAAATAGCTTTTCATAGTTGGCAAAAGGCAAAAAATTGAAAATTGAAGTTTTTTTAGTTTTTTCAAAGTCCTAAAATGGGCATTTTAAATAAAGTAACAAAGTATTGCGTATTCTCACAAGAAAGTACATAAAAACCCCTACAATTTAAAAAAAAATTTTTACCGCACGATGATTTGACATAAAATGGCGGCAATTTTAAATTTTTTTGAAAAGTGCCTATTATTGCCGTAAAAATCAAAATTTTTTTTGAATTTTCAACCACGTATTTATAGCATCAAAATACATATTTTCTCCAATTTTTATCAAAATCCGACTATTTTCCCGTTATTTATTGCATTTTTAGTAAAATTTCATACATTTTGGTTTTTTGAGGTTAGGATACATTTTTAAAGTATTTATACCAAATCAGTTCGATAGTTTATTCATTCACGAGTATTTTTCAATTTTTTTTTATTTTTCTACGACCAACAGAACTGGAGAAATTAAAAAAATAGTGTAGCAATGCACTCAAAATGCATCAAAAATGGACATTTATGCAATTTTCTCGTGCAGCACAGGACCGATTTTGCAGAATTTTTTTTTCGCTTTATCTTAACATATGTAAAGAAAAAAAACCAAAAAATCCAACTTCCCAACTACATCATAACTTCGCTTTTTTTTGTTTAATTTCCCTCTACTACAAATGATATATGAGAAAATAAATTTCTTGCAAAAATAACACTTGTCAATGAATTATGGGTTTTTAATAATTTTTTTAAAAATATTGTGAAGTGTTATGCACAATAACTTTGGATAATATATTAAAGCATATGTTCAAGTATTGCTTACATAATAAGAGTAAGTTATATTGTAATTCATACTTTCGATTTTATACAGTTTTTAAGGTACCCTGAAAAATGTGTTTTTTTTGACAAGTGCTGTTTTTGTAAAAATGTCTTCAATTGCGTTCCCCTATAATAAATCAGACGCAGGCACAAACGGAGAATCTTAATCTCCTCATTCTCTATATATTCAAGGCCGACACCCGGCAAAGCTATTTGATAAATTGGCGCATTTTAACTAGTTAAAAAAGAAATCATTTTGGAGCGAAAGGGTGACTATCGCTCCCCAACAAAACTCAAAACTCTCAATCTTTTTGTGCAAGCGTGCTTGAGCGTGTGTATGAGATTTTTTGCGCAAGCACGATGATTGAACACCAGCTTGAAGATTGGTAGAATTTTCATCTGCATGCTTGAACAAATCTCGCTTGAAAACAAAAATTTGTGTGCGAGCGAGTGCGAGCTAGCGCGTCGTCACTTTCCGAACACGACATTATCTAATGATAAACTGCGGCTATTCAAGCATGATTGGGTCGTGTGGAGGCTACAGAGGAGCTGTGCAAGCATGCGCAAAAATATTGAACATGCGTGCTAGTCAAGCATGCAGTTAAGGCCCAACTACACATGGCATAAGCGCATATGCCAAGTGCATATGTCAAGTTCAGAACCAGAACTTGTTATGAAGGTGGCTACGGTTAACATAACACGACATAAAAGCTTTCGCTAAACATTCGTTAAAAATAATGAATGCGACTTGGGTCGAACGTGACATGACGACATTAGGAGAAGCAAGTTATATTTATTGCTGTTTATTGTTAGAGCAAGTGATTTTTGTTCATGTATGGAGAAATAAAAATATCTACATATGTATATACATATATATAAATCAAAATTAATTTTCACTTTCATAGCACAGAATTTACATCAACTTTATTACTGAGTTTCCATGAGAGTTCAACCAGAGTTGAACCCGCGTTATACATCATGGAAACAGAATGAGTTAAGAGTTTTCGTTAAATATTTTCAACTCTGCTCAACTCAACGAAAATAGGTAGGTTGAATTGAGTTCACGCATGCAACTAAAAACGGCACACTAGCAAAGGTACAAAAACTGAAAATGTCCCGCCTCTTTATATTTAATAAATACTTTTAAACAAAATTCTATAACAAAATTAATTTATGGAAAAAGATGGAGGACGGCGGAAGGCAGAAATGGAAACGCATAGAGTTAATCGTTGAGTTGAAGTGTCATTTCAACTCAACCACAACTCAACTCGACTCCTATGGAAATTCAGTATATGTCGCTTATGTTATGCATAGGTGGTAATATGTTTTGATTGACATAATGCTGACTTTCGATATTTTTTTATGTTTTTACATATGCGCTTATGCCGTGCATAGTTGGTCCTTTACGTGTGTAGCCGCCTTTATACTTTTAATTCTACTAGAGAGACCAGTTAAAGAAACAAAACGATTTTGGGTGAAAGATTGGCTTCTTTTTAGCTCTTTTCTAAAAGAGCTTCTAAGGTTATTAATTTTGTTTTCTACTTTGCAATTAATATTGGCTGCTTTATAAAATTGCCATAATTGCGAACACCCCTTTTCCCGCAGTAGTCGGTTTGAATAATCTTTGGATTTAATTTTCCTATACACGTCGATTAGACCGCCAAATTGCATTATTTTCGTCATTAGGGTAACAGGTTGTTAATTTTAGTGTAAAAATATTCCCGGCCTCTACGAAAACTTCAGACTGAAAAGAAGTTCAGATCTTAAGGCCTGGACTGACGATAAATGCGCACACATATAAAGGTTTTTGTCAGTTTCCCTGAACTGCAGGTCGTGGCCTGCCGCCCGTGTTATGGTGATACTTGACTTCAAGACGGCCTGCCGGCGGGTTTGTAAGCGTAGCGATTTTTTATGTTTTTGTAGGTGCATGCGAATATAGTATACTCGTATATTTCTGCCTGGCCCAGATAGCTTTGCCCGGTCCTGCTCATCAAGTTGTACGCATGATGGCTCCAGTGTAGTTCGGGGCCTTAGATTACATACCAATAAGTAATTAGCTTGTTGGAAAAACGTACTGTTTTGCCTGCAAGGACAGATTGGGGCAATCATTGGTAATATTCGTTTCCAGGTATACAGGGTGTTTCAAACCACCCGTGCCACCCAATTTTGTGGGAAAGTCGTCATTATGTTTTGACAGTTGTAATAAGTCGATGTTAAGTGAAGAATGTCGGTGAACGAAAATTCGTTCCTGTCGACAATTTTTCGGTTTTTCCAAATGCATGAACTGAAGGCCGACGGGCGCTTATAAAAAAAGACAATATTTTTACGTTGTTCTTTTTCTTGGTTCAAAATTTGAAGTTTGTAGTGTAGCTCTAACACGGCATTTCCTCCAAGATCCACTCTTCATCGTCAGTCACAATTCGGTCCAAAAAAGGTCATTTCTAAGACGTGACAGCAAGGAAGAACACATTCACTCTCTGTCTCGGATTAGACTAGGAAAGTAGGTAAGGAATTAATTTTTTTTATGTGAGAGTCTAAGCTTAGGTGTAACCCTTTTTGCCACCAGTCCATCCTGTCGTTCCCGTCATTGGCTCAGCTTGCTAATTTTCCCGATATCATGGAGGTATCGATGAACGGTTAAATCCAAATCCAAGCCTCTCTGCTAGTTCGCCAATGGTTACGATGGGATTTTGTTCCCAAGACCCCCTCGTCAAGATCCACACTTCTTTTTGCACGAGGCTCATCTTATAAGCTGTAGTTTCCGCGTCGGATTTCTTGTACCATCGCTGGCACTGGCTTACGCTTATTTTTCCTTCTCCTTGTTGCATTAACATTTTTTGCACTTTCGGTTTTTTAAAATAAACAAACCAAAATATGCTCTTTTGTCGGTTCCATTAATTCGTTAAAAAAAAATACTGAACTAAAAACTACTAGAAATTATTACTCAACGCCGAAATCTCCATTTTCGTTGGAGGAACATCTATATGGTGTGACCCCCTATTTAAATCGACCCCTCACCAAAAAACACCCTGGAATTTTCGTGAACAAACTCTTCTGTGTCCAAGTGCCAATGGTAAGTTTTCAACAATTAGGCAAGATTTTTTATTTCTAATCAAACACAAAAGAAATGTTCATTTTATTTGATTCTGGCACATTTATAAAAGAGCACACGCAATTAATCATTAACGGAGCACAATCAACACAGCAATGAAAGAAAACATACTTTAAAAAAAAGCATAATTAATAAAAATCATGCAAAACAAACCAACAGTAAAATTTAATCAGTACATGAATCGCTCAATTCAAATTCACTCTCGTAAAAAAACAAACAGGTAAGCAAAAGCACCTGGGTTACATGTTTACACACACACACACACACACACAAATAATTGACCGGGAATGAGCCAAGTGAGTGAGTTGCTACCACCATAAAGCCTCGATTTCACCTGTCAAGTCGCAAGTGGGTGGTGGGTTGCTGCCCCGGTGGGGAGTCTATGTCGACTCTCACATCTTGCGCGCTTTCTCACCTCTATAACATACCCAGATTATTTCTGCAGCTTAAAGAAAGTAGTTCAATGAGTTCTGTGCAGCCCCTTTAACTTAGCGTTCAAGTGGTTGCTCTTCTACTATACTTCTTAGAGAACTTGTTGCAAAAATCAATTTAAAACACTTAAATGCACTTGAACCAATATTATCTTGAATTTGCACTTTGTCGGCGACCATTTAGCGTTTTTTTTCTTGCACTTCAATTGCGAAGTGTCGAATGAAGAAGAAACAGAATGACAGAATAAATATAAAGAAGCACTTTCAAGTTACACACCGCTGTTCAGGCATTTTAAGGTAGGTATGTACATATGTGAGATATGCATGAGTCGGACTTTCAGTTAATAATATCAACTAATAGTTCTCTCTAAATCACTATAATAGCTGATCTACTCCAAATTTTTTTTTAAATAATTTTAAGTATATTTTGTGTAGTCCTTCTCTTCCAAAGCTGTTGAGTGGGACTTGTGTTTCCGGAGTACTAACGTTAACTTGGCCACTCTCTGGGCCACAAAAATTAAACTGGTGGAAATGCGATTGTTCATGTCCTATTCTACCAAATCTATAAAGTCGAGGTCGCATGGATGGTTTAATGGGGAATGACTGAACCTATATACTTAATTCCAAGGAAACCGCATAGAAAACTTACAACCGTTCTCCGAGTGGATCAACTCGTCGTGAGTACATGAAGTTGAGAAACTCCCGAAGATGATCCACATCTTGGAATTTCCAACCGTTGCCTAGTCAGCGCTATCTTCCAATGTAAATTTCTCAACACAACCAAATCAGCTAAGAGAATCCTTTGCCGTTATGGGAAAGCCAATTCACTGGAGATTCTTCGTTTTTTAAATCAGCTGATAGAGACTTGTGTTTCTGAAACAAAAACATCAACTCTGCCGCTAGCCAAGTCACTAGGACCATACCAAATCTGTAAAGCTTATGTCAAATAGATGGTTTATTTGGGAGGGCGTCAATGCAATAAAAACCAAAGAAGCTGCCTTCAGGGGGACAATTGTTCGCTGAGTGAATCGCATCGTCGTGGGTACATCAAACTAAGAAATTCCTACAAATGTACCATCAAAGAAGTCAAATCATCCTTTGATAACAAATTGGGAAGTAAACTCATTAATGTAACCGCTGGCAGCAAAAACTAAATGTCTATGTCACAAACTGTTGCCAGGTGTTGCACACACTCAATGGACAGGATCTTCTTCCGGACTCGCGAGGTGCCTCAAAGAGCTTAATAACAAAAAATTCACTGGACCTGGAAATATTCCTCTATAGTCCTAAAAATGCCCCTCACTTTTAGATAAGGTTAGGAATAGGGCTGCTTTCAGACCGGAGGCCCAATTAGTGTTGTGGCACGCCGATTAGATGTTACAACCTCGTGTATCTAAAGTTAAGTCGTTGTTAGATCATCTTAAGTCATCCTTCAAGTTTTCTAGAACTCAAGCTAGTGCAACAGACATTGTACGGGATTCCCAGCTTCGCAGTGTGGTCCCCTATTGAACAATGCCCCGTGAGGATTGCCGTAATTTTGGCATCTTCTTGTCGCGGTCTGCTTAGCAGGCCCATCGGCATGTCTTTGTTGTAAGTAGGCCAAGACGCCCTACGGCAGTTGAACTGTGTAAAAACATGTTCAATAAACTGAACTGAAAGTTTGTCGGTTCGTCAGTACGTTGTATGCGCAGTTATCGCAGCAAAAGAGGGTCCAGAAGCTCAGGTCTGAAGACTGAATGAAAATAGTTCAAAACGCACAGTTCACACAATTTATCGCGCAGACATGACGTCGCACATGATAAACTGCGCGGTTAAACTGAAAGTGTATGGGCCGCTTAAGAAGTATCCACACATATCAGGGCCGTGCCCGGGACGTCACTGGTTCGTGTTCTGTCAGAGGCTCAAGCCCGGTGCTTACATTTTATATGAACTCGTTCACACATGTCCGTGTCCAGGCCGAAGCAAAAATTTAACTTCCCGGCCACGGCCCTGATATCTATGTGTAGATACTCCTTTATAGTTCCCATCTATGATCGGTAATATTTTTCCCTTTCGAGGAAAATACGGTCTAGAAGTTCTTTTATGAGTAGAACAACTCGACTGCAGAATAATCTTCCGTCAGTATTTCCGAACTTAAAGTGCAAACGTAAGGTTCATGGATATCTACTCGATACCCTTGAACTGTAATCTTTCCTATTCTCTGTTATCCTTCAAACTAAGCTTGCTACTAGACACAGCACCATAACCTGAATAACCTGACAGACTGATAGTACAAAGGGTGATTCCTAAACTTTTTTTTCGAATAAAAAAGGTGCCTATGTCCCGTTCTTTCTACCGAGCTTATCTAACTCAGCTCTGCATAGTGGAACGATCCTGGAGCGCATCGTTACTGAATCCAGAGGTTTTACAGGGGCTTGGCTATCTATGAAAATTCCAATGCTACAACCTTGTGTAATTTCGAAGTTCATTGTCTGGTAGGCCTTCAAGATTGCCAACACTTGAAAGGTACTAGCGTGCACCGGGAGGTGCCAGGACAGTGCACTGTTACTGGTCTCTAAACCCCTGCCCCCAACGCCCTCTTACGTCTTGAAGCGTTCCGTGAATATCAGAATATAGTCTACGTTTCTCCACTCTCTTCTTTAAGGAGTATCCACGCATGTCCGTGTCCTGGTTCATATTTTTGTTTGAGCCCTTGACGGAACACGGGCACGGCCCTGATATATGTGGATACTCCTTAAGGGTATTTCGACGGAGAAGTCCTTTCTGAAGGGCAATCTGGTGGTTGTAGCGACCATATCCAAGGAGACGATGACGAACCAGGAAGATGCTTTCACGCGACAAGCATGTTCGGTGTTTATGTCTACAGCTGCTACGCGGTGCCTAGCCTCACGATGGATGAATACGTGGGAATGGTGGAAAAGGTGACTGCAGACGCGAGTCGCCATAACCCCAATATAATACGCGTCGCCATAACCCCAATATGTGACGCCTCCATGCCACAACACTTGTGAAAAGATAAAATTGAGGAGCGTCGAAGGGTTTGCTCAGCCTCAAGACAAGGCGTTGCCAGCGAAGGCGGCAATGGACAGAATTCGAGGAACTCCTTATGGAATACCAGGAGACAAGAAGAGGGCTAAAAAATGCTATCCGGAAGAGTAAAGCGAGCACTTTTAGAGCCTGTGCAAAGAAGCGGATAGTGATCTGTGTTAGGGGGAGGAGGGGGTGCTTACAGGATAGTGAAGTCGTTGATTAATGGTAAGCGTTCTTCAACGATTACCTGCTCTGTTATGCTGCAAGACCCTGCCCCCACAGGACGAGAATACAGACAGCCTGCCTGCAGTAAAAGTGGATGTCGCAGACATCCCAGAGGTAAGGAAAAGCCCCTGGGCTGGACGGTATGCAGAACAGAGCAGAGCGGTGAAGCTGGTAGCCAGTGTGGCACGAGGTGGGTTCGCCCAAGTATTCACAGCGTGCCTGAAGAAGGAAGCGTCGAAAGCTTGTGCTCATCCCGAAGCCAAGTAAGCCCTCAGAAGACCCGTCGGCCAACAGCACCATGGACAAGCTTTTCGAAAAGGTGATATATGTACAACAGATTACTTCCAAGCGGTTTCAGAAAGGCTCGATCGACAACGGATGATGCAGAAATGGATGTAAAGAAGAGTTGCGCATTGATAACCCTTGACGTGAAAAATGCTATCAACACCTCGAAGTGGAGAAAGACCGTCGAGGCGTTGATAAAGCTGGATACACCGAAGGATCTAGTGCGCATTGTGATAAAATTCCTTGTAGGTAGGACACTACACTGCCACTCAGACCAAGAAGTAAGGGAGTAGGTACAGGAGAAATGGCGGAGTCCCCAAAGCACCGTCTTAGGTAAACTTTTGTGCATCATCATGTACGAAGAAGTATTAGCGCTACGTCTCCCTCAAGAACCGGTCGATATCGAGTTTCGCAGATGTGAGAGAACGCGATCCGACGAAATCGAGATATTTGCGAGTGAAGGAATATGGGAGATAAAAGCTCGAGAACGCTGGTTTAATATTAGCAGGGAAAATCGCTGGATAAGGTGCAAAGCCGCGCCCTCGAACTCATCGGAGATAGCACCATTTGCTACTCTATAGAAACTTTGAGCGACCGTAGTAATGTAGCAGCCTTGGCATATTTTACCGATATTACCACGGCCACTGTTCCACCGAAATTCAAAATCTTCTGTTACCCCGGCATTATTTCCCCCGCAACACAAAATTAACCCGCTTTTCGTACATATATCAATCAAGAGATTTAGTAGAGGGAAATTAAACAAAAAAAGCGAAGTTATGATGTAGTTGGGAAGTTTGATTTTTTTGTTTTTTTTCTTTACATAATGTTAATATAAAGCGAAAAAAATATTTCTGCAAATTCGGCCCTGTGCTGAACGAGAAAATTATAATTTTAAAAAAAAAATTTTACCGTACGATGGTTTGGCATAAAATGGCGGCAATTTTAAAATTTTTCGAAAACTGCCAATTGTTGCAGTAAAAAACGAATTTTTTTTTTGAAATTTCAACCACGTATTTATAGCATCAAACTACATATTTTCTCCAATTTTTATCAAAATCCGACTATTTTCCCGATATTTATTGAATTTTTAGTAAAATACAACAAAACTTCATTCATTTTGGTTTTTTTGAGGTTAGGATTCATTTTTAAAGTATTTGTACCGAATCAGTTCGATAGTCTATTCATTCACGAGTATTGTCCAATTTTTTTATTTTTCTACGACTAACAGAACTGGAGAAATTAAGAAAATAGTGTAGCAATGCACTCAAAATGCATCAAAAATGGACATTTATGCAATTTTCTCGTGCAGCACAGGACCGATTTTGCAGAAATTTTTTTTTCGCTTTACATATGTTAAGTAAAGAAAAAAAACAAAAAAATCTAACTTCCCAACTACATCACTATCATATGACAATTTCCCTCTACTAATTCGTTCAGTTGTGGAACAGCCTTCCACAGTCAGTATTTCCGAACTCCTACAATATCCTAGAGTTCAACCGTAAGGTTCATCGTCTTCTCGTCTAGATCCAGAGTCCTCTTAACCTTTTGTATTTCCTAGCTACCTTTCGAATTAAGCTTATAAATCATGGTGCAAGGTTCAGTAGTTGCACCCTGACGGACTGGTACGACATGACGGACTGGTATTACAAAGGGTGATGGCTACGGTTATTTCTTTCACATAAAAGAAATTGTAGTTCAAAAATGGACAAAAGTTATTCCTGTAAGTTATTCCTATTATTCCACAAGATACTTCCCTTTTACATTGCAAAAGCGATCAAATGTTTGAATGTAGTCAATCAAGGACTATAGTCCAACTTCCCTTATAAAGAAAACTACAGGATAGAAAAATCCAATCAACCTTTATAAACCTTAAACGCCATAAAATTGCGGCCAGTTAATGGTGGATAGTCTGAACTGGAATAAATAAAAGGTAAAGTTACACAGAAGCGCTCTCTAAGGACGATTTGAAAGGAGCAAACAAAGACACTTGACCGATTTTTGCATAATACTTACTGCCGAGTATTCGGATCTCGGAAAAAAAACGATTCTTAAACTTAAATATTTTTAACTTAAAAACTTTCCTTACAATCGCTAATAATTACCATCAACTTTTCCTTCTCGAGCTTTGTGAACACCAAGGTCTTATCCATCTCCATCCTAGATTTCTCGAGGAGTAAGATTTTCTCCGAGCTCTCCTTCAATTTTCCGCTCAAACTTTCCACCACCGATCGTTGGTCAGTTTGTTTACTGAAAAAGTTGGAATGGTTTGGGGAAAATTGCTTGATTCTTTATAATTCCCTAATCCTTAATTAAATGGGCGCCGGGCTTTGTTTATGAGGGCACAAAACCGGCTTAAAAACTAAACTCCACCTTAATGCCAACGGCTTAACCACATACCTTAGAAAATCCTGCAGAATCCTCACTTGGTCCTGGAGCCGGTTGCGCTGCTCATCTAGCTGGTCTGCGGTGCATTTATTTGCGGTTCGGGTCTCCTTCAGTATAGTCTGCGGAAGGGACAGGAAATTCATATCAAATCCTTACCGTGGCAGGTTCCTCTCGAGATGAGAAAATCTTTCATTTGACGACGATGATGATATATAAGTACGCGGAGGACGTGAGCTTCTCACCTGAAGATATGAAATTTCCGTCTTGAGGGCTGCAATCTCGTCACGGCACTTGCGGAGCTCTTTATGGGTGTGGGATTTTTCGTCCTGCAGTGCTGCACATGCCTTCTCGAGTGTACTTTAACGGATAATTGAAAATGAAATGAGCGAGCGAATTTACCTTTGATATTGAAAGTGTATATTTTTTTTGCTTTCGTGCATTTCTGTAAATGACTGGCATGTGGGTATGTGTGGGTGTGTGCACTTTTCATAGTGCACGGTGCTGTAGTTTTAATAAAGGATGCATCTTTTTTTGAGGCTTCTCTATTTAAAAGCCTTTTTTTTATTTAAAAGCCTTTTCAGGTGAAGCTTTTAAGGTTTTTTTTTGCTGTGGAGAAGAGATAGATTTAATGACTGAGTAAATTTAGACTGTCTGGGAATCTGAAAAAGGAGTTCAGGATGGCGACTTTGTAATAATTTTTTTAATAATCAATTGTCACGTCCTTAAGAGCTTAAAAAAAGTAAAATTTTAATGGCTTTAAGTGTGAATTTTTTAATTCATTTAGTGGATCAATTAAAATTTTATCATACCTCCTTTTTAGTGCTTCATTTAATATTTAGGTAACTCAGGTCAATACCATAGCCAAACTATCTAAAAATGATGATATCTACAACGCCTAGTCAGATAATAAGATATCTCAGTCGTCACGCTGATGTCATAAAATAATCCAAAATTTGCCCACTTTAGGGGGTTTTAAGGTAGCAAATAACGAATTTATGACCCGAACTTATAAATTCAAAATGGCCGCGTCAATATGGCGGACGGATTTGCTAATGGCGTTCCGATTACAATGAAAATCGGTATCGCGGGGTTTTTAAGGTAGCAAATAAAGAATTTATGATCAGAACTTATATATTCAAAATGGCCGCGGACGAAATATTCCAATTGTATTCGGATTCCAGTAAAAGTGGATATCTAGGGTTTTTTAAGGTTGCAAATAACGAATTTATGATTAAAACTTATAAAATCAAAATGGCCGCACCAATATGGCCGATTAGTTTGCCAATTGTATTCCGATTCCAATGAAAATCAGTATCTGGGGGTTTTTAAGGTAGCAAATAACGAATTTATGATCAAAACTTATAAATTTAAAATTTCGGGGCCAATATGGCGGACGAATTTTAGCAAGTAAGTGTCATTTCCCTAGCAGCTGTATGTAGGTTGTTCAAGAGTTGGGAAATCTGAATCTTCACATCCTAGCTCCAAATGGAAGAACATTGAACATAGTGTATCTTGGTCATTTCCCCTATTGTCATGAAGTTTGCCACGCGATCGAGTGTACCTATAAAATGCTCGACTAATTAAAGGTTAATCGCCAAAATGACAAAGAAAAGGGAAGGACCCTCCCTCGATGGGTAAGAACGGGACGGAAGCTGTGTTCAGAACGAACACTAAGTGAGATGGGGGCAGTGTAACGGCTAACCGAAAAGAGAAAAACAAAATGGTAACCCGTCCCCCACGCAGGTTGAATTTTAAATGGAATTTAACATGGGTTTTAATTTTTTTAGGTTCAACCAACCGTTGAGCACTTGATTTCCATCGGTTCAAGGTGAAACTTGGTATGCTTAGGTTTTCGATACCGCTGAATACGAATATCATATCAAAACCCGGTTTTGACTAATGACAGCTGTCTATAGAAATTAACCATATAAAAGGTATCCAAAATCATTTTTTCCAGATTTCTTGTTTCTTTCATTTTTTTCCTACCGTGGACAGTACACACATAAACTTTTTTTATTTAAGGGCGTTGTAACGCACGCGGGTTTTTTGCTAGTAATACAATAAATAGCATTGCCCGATCTGACGCGATAATATAACAAAATGCCTTATAAACATGAAAATTAAATAAAAATTTCATTATAAAATTACCTTCTTTTAAAATTCTACAAAAAATATAAACTAAACCTAAAAATCGTTTAAACGTATCAAGACTTATTGACTCTTACCTGAATTATTCGAATCCATCACAATCACTTTAAAAAGTTAGCCCGAAAACATAAAACTTCGATCTTTTTAAAACTGAGAGGGTTTAGAACAATGACATGCTCTTCGTGAAACGACCAAGTTACAACTACCTGCTCGTGCGCACGGTAAACGCTGGGCTATTGGGAATGATAAATTATTGTTACCTGGACATTTCTTTGTCTGTAGGATTTTTTTGGTATTTTTTACGTCATTTTTGAATTTTGACTTTTGACCGGCTAAATCGTTTAAATCAACCTATGTGCGATAGTCATTCTATGGAAAACTGTGGTTGGATTGATGATTACAGACCTGTCTTGTATGTACGTAGGCGTGCGTACAATGTGCTACCCATCTTCTTGGAAAAGTGGCAACCCATTTCCTCTCATTTGCGACAATACCTCTACTTAGCGACATTAGGTCAGAAGTCTCTTGGAAAGGAGATTCAGCAAATTAAGTGCGTCAGTGCTGTCTCGGGTTTGCATAGGCCAGTTTCACACGAGCCAACAGCTAACCAACAAAAATCGACTGAGAACGTCGTTTGTAGGGAAAAGGGTGAGAGGACGAAGGGGTGGGCAGATTTTTTGAACCAACTCTTTCACTGGATTTTCGAGTCAACATTTTGATGGCTGTGTAGTTGTTGTTGTTTTTTTCTTTTTGGAAGAAAAGAGAGAGAGAGAAATAGCAGAATTAAGGTAGAATTAAGGGAGAATTAAGATCAAAAACAACAACAATAAGCTAAAGCATTCTGACGTACAGTTGGTTGGAAAAGTTGGCTCGTGTGAAAGCCTATGCGACTTCTTATCGAATTTCTCTTGTATGACAGAAGATTTTTGTTGGTTGGCTGTTGGATCGTGTGAGACTGGCCATAGGACCTCTGTCGTCAAGGTGTTGTTCTGATGTTGTGAGTTCCACTCCCGTAAAGTGCTCAATCTCTTGGCACACATTGAAGCCCAATAACCGCGAGCCCCGCCAACGACCCTGCTTCAAAAATTATGTGGATTGTCATGTTGTTGATGTCCATTAATAGATAACCTAAAAAACTATCGTAAACAATAACATAACTTCGCAAGTTGCTGTAAACAAGTAACCCCACAAACTATTGAAAACAAAATAAACAAAATAAAAGTTATTTCAATTCAGTTTCAACTTAACTCTTATATTAAATTAACTTCGACTCGATTCAGGTGGAAAAACTGGGTTGAGTTGAATGAACTGAATTACCGTATATGACAAGGTATTAAAAAAGGAACACCGAATCAAGCTAAAGGCAATAAACATCAACGAAGGTAATTCTTAGGCCATTCCTACACGAGGGACAATGGTTCTGGGAGCACGAGTTTTTTGGGCATGGAAGGCGTGCGGGAACACTGACTGAAATTGAGTTTTACATTTAAATTGGAGCGAGAAATTCATTATGTGAAAACGTGGGCAAAAGTTGCGATACAAAATCCCAGTGATTTTCAAAAATATTAGAAAGATAAAAATACTCATGTTTTACCGTAATTTGATGTTAGTTATGCATTTCAAACATACCGCCGATCGTGGATAAAGGTAATATTTGACTCTCCTCGGTTAAAGAACTTCCTCGATGATGTTTACCGCCCTAAGAATAGTTGGTTAAAGTATAATGGGGCTTTCTAACAAAATAACGTTTACGAAAACCTTGATGTTCAGAATTGTCCTAAATTTTTACTTTCATTAAGGGAGGAATCGCTCAAAATTGGTAATTTTATTATAAAGTTTAGATTTATTTTTTACAAAAACTACTGAATGTATTTCAAAAAACTTTTTTTTAATTGTAATTGTACGTCATTATATTAATGAAAAAATTTTTTTTAATTTTTTTGTATCAATAATTAATATCCAAAAAATGGCGCTAAACCTAAGGTGTCAAAAAAAAAGTTGTCCAGACGATTCCACAGTCTAGGTAAATGAAAAAACAACAATTCACAATAAAGTAGACCCACTTGAATTGGCATTCATCTAAAAGCAAAGAAAAATATTGAAAATTAAGAAAAAGGCACGCAGAGGAAAAAATTGTCCCAAAACTACCTCATTTTTGGACACTCTTTTGCGTGTACAGCTTGAAAAAATAGTCAGATCTGCTTCTCTGTAGATGAATGCCATCTTAATAAGATAATAAAAAAGTGAAAACAAACATTTGCAAATCGGATGATTAGTTTTCCCGCAATCATGTGGACAAATTTTTTTGACACCTTAGGTTTAGCGCCATTTTTAGGATATTCCTCCCTTAAGCGAAGTGAACATTAAATCACACTGAAACGCTATGTCTAACATTTTACGTTGATAGCTTGATTCGTGTGGGCAAGAAGGCTTCTCTCAAAGCTGTCGTTACCAAAACTCAATACACCCAAAGTCAAGAAACCAATTTTCTGGTATAAAATAGATCCTAAAAATCGTCTAAATCTCAAGATCGAATATTTTACTATAAGTAAAAGAAAATAATTTATTGCGTGGGAGTAGGGAGCTAGATACACACGTGCACCTTTTATGTGTCTTATATGTTACTACCCTGCGCGCATTGGATGAGCCCAAATAGATGGATTTGAAATATATAAAGGGACGATGGTATTTTTTCGTGACGCGAAAATGTGTTAATAAACCAAGTTAGCACCTTATTTTACAATATAATCTCCAAATTGACACAACACATCCATACAGAAATGTCGTTTTTACAGCGAAATAAAAGCTTTTTTCTACTTTGAAATTTTGTACCCATTCTAGGCTAGGCTAGCAAAAACCTAAAAATCAATAAAAATGGTACAACAACCAAACTTACATCTTCCAATTTTATACCGGCGTATAAAAGTTATATTCAGGGGTTTTTACTATGCAAATAAAACATTAATAGTTTTCTCACTTCCATATTCACTTTTACAGTCGCTTTTTTTCCCATCTCTTTCCTACCTTGGGTGGTTTTTTTTCGTGTGCGGCATAGAACCTTCGCAATTCCTAGAAATGCTGAACATCAACCCAAGGAAATCCATCATGTCGTAAGCGTACGAATCAATAAAAACGCCTGATTGATTGATAACTTTTGAATGGGCTGCAGGGAAGAACTTCCTGTCTACATAAACGCACCTAGGAATTATGTCGCTATTTTTACGAGGCCCGCTATAAAAGCGAAACCAAAAACCTCGTATTGTCTCGTTCTGAAAATCACAGCTTATATACAGCCCAGGATAGAAAAAGGACGAGGTTGCGCCCGGCTCAAGTACACAGGGTGTTTGCGTGCTATTTGCACTCTCTCTATACATGTTTGGTGTAATTTAGACCGAGCAGGGGAGTGAAGGAGTGGGGGGAGTGAAGAAGCACGGGGCGAATAAAGCTGGGTCCGTCATTAAAATATCCTTTCCACAAATAATAATAAAAACGCTTACATAAAGATTATCGCCCGTAATACTTACTCGCAATTCCCTTTCAACTTTTCGTGGCTTTGCTTAATTTGCGTTTCCATTGAGAATCGATCGAAGCCAGTAAATCCTGTAAAATCCTTGCAGGGATCTGTCTCTGTCTGTGCGGCTTTCTCCTCACGAAGCGTTGCTGAATTATATTCGTTCGTCTGACAAGATGAATTGAGTCGTTTCACGCGATTTTCCTGATTTTCTACATTTTCCTAGAATAGTATCAAAAAACATTATGAAATTCTTTTGAATATTATATCAATCGCTTTATCATAGTATGACTGCGAGAAAGAGAGCGTATGTGTGTGTGTGCGCGCGGGTGGGGGTGGAGGGGCAGGGGCAAGGATATCTGGATCTGCAAAGTAGACAAATTCAAAACAAGAAGGAAGAAATATAGGAGTTGGTAATGTTGTACGAGTAGTTGAAGCCGATTTAATATAGTTCCCAAGGATCAGGACTTTTCTCTGGAGTGAATCAAAGCTATTCATTCTACAAAAGGATTGAATTAAGGCCAAGCGATTGTGAGGCTCCGCCCCTTTTCTGCTGCAGCCCGATGAAAAGGCGGGAAATGCAATTTTGCAATTTTTGTTCGCTTTCTAACCTTCCCCCGGCGCGTTGCATTCTTGCAGTTCTTGCTTCCAAATTAAATCTAAAGCTAGTGGTAAAATACCCTTTTCTTGGCAACCGAAATCCTCTCTCTATGTACACTTGAACAGCGGAAAATGGGTGTTGGGCAAGCAGGATCATGCAGGAGCAGCGAGGGTGGGGGGAGGGGGTTGCTATAGCCGATGGTAGGGGAAAATGTGTTGCTTGTTAAAAGAAATGCTGGAAACCTCCTTTTTTGCTTAAGGATAACTAAAAGCAATGGAACACATTTTTGGAACCAGGGCAAAAAGGTCGGACTGGGATATTCCTTGTTCTTATTCTTCTTCCTCCTCCCCTCCCTTTTGTTTCAACTCTCTCGTGTTTTAATATGACAAGGATAAATTCATTTTCTTTGCCTGCAATTTTGTTTATGCATCATTTTGTGTAAGGAAGGATTCTCTTTTGTTTTTTCTCTCTCTCTCTCTCTCTTTCCTCAGCTAAACTAAATGGTGATAGTAGTATGGCGCGATGCTTTATGCTGTTTAAGCTAGTTTTAATTATGAGCTTTTAATTTGAATATTGAGCGCGAGTTTTTTGTTTAATTCGCATGGAGAAAGGTTTTAGAGTGGTTTTCGCGTTTCAATTCAAAGATTTTTTTAGCAGAAGCAGAACTGAAATTGAACATAGGCAAAAAAATAGATGTGTATATGTAGAATTTAGTAGAGTAGTTTTTAACATTTTCAATGGGATAAAAGGGATTACATTAAATAAAAACTTGCTGTTCATAAAGTACGTTTTGCTTGGTGCACTATGCAAATCGCTTTGTTTCATAATATAGCCTTTGAGGGAGACTAAAATTTAATTTGATTTGAATATACTGAATAAGTTCGTCTGTCTACCATTTTGTTTGCAGATAAAGTTGCATGTTCTAAAAATGAAATCAAATATTGAAGGTGGGTTTGATATTCATTTTTGTTTCGTATCTACTTAGATATCAATATGTTCCGTGAACTGAAAACATAAAATTAATTTTGTAATCATGATCTTCCTCATCTAACTAATTATTAATTATTTTCTACTAAAATGTATACAAATTTAGTCTTTGTAATAGCCAAAGCCTCGACAACCATTTCAAGTGCTCAACGAATAATTAGGGTTCATGATATACATACACACGGTAACTGAACCAATAATATAATATAGTTACAATTTTGCTTATAATAAAAAAAAATGCAGACGAAAGTTATTAAATTGAATCACTTTTAGGGCAGATTACAACGTCCAGGTGACTTCTGAAGCATTTTACAACTATAAAGGCCAGTTTACATCCCAAACGCAAAGCGGAAATGCAGCTCTTGAGCTTGTATGCTTTTTTCTCTGTTGCCACCCCCGGTTCCACTTTGCCTTTGGGATGTAAACTGCGCTTAAGAGACAAATTTCGAAGGGCTTGAAAAATTATAGTCCTCAGTTAACATCCATTATAGTCTTATAGGTCGGTTTCTCGTGTGGTTCTGAGAGCACGAGCTTTTTTTGTGCAAGGAAGGCACGCGGAGGCTTTTCGAGTATTACAAGGGTAGTATAGATAGAGGAACGATAGTAGAAAATGGCAGCTTGACGCTTCCACAAAATACTTGAAGTGAAATTTCTGAGTAATTGGCAGGGTAAGACGTAGTAAAATCCTTAAAACTAGGTACTGCTGGCCCTTCTTGAGATTTCATCAAAAAGTATTTCACTGAATTTAAAAAACCTTGATTTATTTACATCGGAGTAGTGATGAGCAAAACTAGTCTTGCAGTTTTGCCTGGTCTTGCACATTTAGCAAGACCAAAGCAAACCAAGACAAGACAGAACAAGACAAGACTGCAAGATCAAGATAGCAAGACTTTTTGGTCATCACTAAGTGCCAAAAGTCTGGCAATGATGAGCAAAAAGTCTTGTCTTTTCTTGGTTTTGCTAAATGTGTTAAGCCTGCAAGAAATTTTGCAAGAACAAGGCTGCAAGACTTCTTGCAGACTTAATGCTCATCACTGCAAGACTTTTGGCACTTAGTGATGACCAAAAAGTCTTGCTATCTTGATTTTGCAGTCTTGTCTTGTTCTGTTTTGTCTTGGTTTTGTTTTGGTCTTGCTAAATGTGCAAAAACAGGGAAGAATACAAGACCACTGCAAGACGAGTCTTGCTCATCACTACATCGGAGGAGGATATCAAATAGCGCTACACCATTGGCTCTCTGCGTTAAGTCCGGAACCGGCAGCATCTCTGCCTGTGTCTCGCGGGACTTAATTATATCACTCATTCTGTTTCCAATATTATTAACGATCTTATTCTTCTATAATTTACTACACACCTTTGATGGTGGCGACAATCTACGTTACTTTTAGGCACTGTTCACACGGGGATACTCAAATATCGGATACTCGGCGACTGGGATACAGAGACTTGGAGACTCGAGATTGTGATTGCTCGTCATCTTCACACTGCCGAGATTGAAATTGCAAGTTTCCTATCAACCTACGGAAGTTGGATTTTTTTGTTTTTTTTGTTTACATATGTATGTTAAGATAAAGCGAAAAAAAAAATTTCTGCAAAATCGGACCTGTCCTGCCCGAGAAAATTGTATAAATGTTCATTTTTGATGCATTTTGAGTGCATTGCTACACTATTTTCTTAATTTCTCCAGTTCTGTTGGTCGTAGAAAAAAAATTGAAAAATGCTCGTGAATGCATAGACTATCGAACTGATCCTAACCTCAAAAAACCAAAATGTATGAAATTTTGTTTTTTTTTACTAAAAATGCAATAAATAACGGGAAAATAGTCGGATTTTGATAAAAATTGAAGAAAATATGTATTATGATGCTATAAATACGTGGTTGAAATTTAAAAAAAAAGTTTACTGCAGCAATTGGCACTTTTCGAAAACATTAAAATTGCCGCCATTTTATGCCAAATCATCGTACGGTAAAATTTTTCTTTTTAAATTATAGATTTTTTTATGTACTTTCTTGTGAGCACAAGCAATACTTCGTTACTTTATTTAAAATTCCCATTTTAGGACTTTGAAAATACTAAAAAATTGCAATTTTCAATTTTTTT
Organism: Thereva nobilitata; assembly: GCA_963855945.1. Lineage (NCBI taxonomy): Eukaryota > Metazoa > Arthropoda > Insecta > Diptera > Therevidae > Thereva > Thereva nobilitata. The sequence goes on along the minus strand of OY979696.1, from coordinate 43,450,284 downwards.
CCTTTTGCCAACTATGAAAAAAAAGGGAAAAAATTTAAAAATTGAAATTTTTTATTGCAAAACAGCGCCATCAAACTAATCGGTGATGGTACCTCTATAAATTCATTTGGCCACCACAGAATTGGGCAACTCTGACAAAATTCTATTGTTATCACTGCGACTGTTCCACAGAAACTAACCTATTAGTCCAATCAATCTACAAAAATCCATCTAATAATTGCCATCAGGAAACAAAAAATTTGGTTATATAGGAAAAAAAATTCTAAAAAAGAGAGCGTTTTTTGTTTTTGAATTTGGCATAGCGAGCCTAACCTAAAAAATTTCGGAAAGTGAAAAAAACGCTTTCTTGCGAATAACAAAAAAACTTGAGCTTGGATCGAAAAAAATCAAATTATAAAGTTGTAGGTATTCAAATTATCTTTCGATTGATATATATAAAGTTATAGGTTAGAGCACAAAACATAGAGATAACTGCAAAAAACCGTTAAAATTCACGTTTTTTTAATTTGCTAATAACTTTTGTTTAACGCAACTTAGATATCTGTTATTTGGCAAAAATTTGCTTCTTGCTAGCTGAAAAAACAGTTTTATTTTCGTTGCAAAATATTGAACACTTTCCTTAAAATTTCACTTTTTGTAAAAAAAAGGCGTTCTTCTAAAACCTTGATAAAGCGCCCTCAAGCTTTTACTTGTAATTGTAGTTAATTACAGGTGGATTAAAAAAATTATTTTATACTTTTTAGTTCATCTTATTAACGCAAATATTTAAAAACTTTTTTATTATTTAATATTTTTTAGTTTATCTAATAAAAGCTTGTTTTTAAATATTTTTTTTTATTTTTTTTTATTTTCCATTTTTTAGTCTATATGCCTTATTTTTTCACAGAAATGATGACACAATTGTATTCTACTTATTATAACCCTTCATTTGATACCCATATAAAGGGGTTGTTCGTCGGGGGGTTGTAAAGAAAAAGGTAATCCGCCATTTTCTGGCGGCCGCCATATTGGATTTAAAATGACGTCATAAAGCTTACTGTATTCTGCTCGTCATAATCTTTCATTTCGTCATTTTCTTTCATTTGATACCCATGTCGGTGGGGTTGTAAAAAAAACGTAATCCGCCATTTTCTGGTGGCCGCCATATTGGATTTAAAATGACGTCACAAAGCTTACTGTATTCTACTCGTCATACTCTTTCGTTTGATACCCATTTTGGGGGGGGTTGTAAAGAAAGCGCTAATTCGCCATGTGTGGCCGCCATATTGGATGTAACATAAAATTGAATATACTATATTGCATTGTCTTCAGAACCAAAGGTTTGTGCCAAATTTGAGCATCACCGGATATCGGGAAGTAGTCGAAAAATCGATCGCAAAATTTGACGGCACAGAAAACGAAGTTAATATAAAGCTTGTAAAAACGTGAATTTTAACAGTTTGTTGCAATTATTTCTCTGTTTTGTGCTCTAACCTATAACTTTATATATATCAATCGAAAGATAATTTGAATACATACAACTTTATAATTTGATTTTTTTCGATCCAAGCTCAAGTTTTTTTGTTATTCGCAAGAAAGCGTTTTTTTCACTTTCCGAAATTTTTTAGGTTAGGTTCGCTATGCCAAATTCAAAAACAAAAAACGCTATCTTTTTTAGAATATTTTTTTCTATATAACCATATTTTTTGTTTCCTGATGGCAATTATTAGATAGATTTTTATAGATTGATTGGACTAATTTACCTATAATTTAGAATTCTTTGAACAGAGTCTAACAACACCCGTTTATATTAATTCCATCTTCTCCAACAAAAAAATCTAAATTTTATATGTAATCTTAATTTCAAAATACAATTTTAATTCAAAAAACCATTAATATTTTTCAATTTAAATTTCAGGCAGCCTCGTGGATATTGTCATCTCTTCTAGTGGCAATTATTGTGAAAGCAAAGGTAGGTGCTCCTTTGATCCTGCATTAAACTGAAATAATGAAATCACCAGAATCCTACCCCCAAAAAATGCTTGAAACGAGGTCCCCCCATCTATAATAAATTAAACTACCTAAACTTTAGTCAAAAACGTTTGATTAAAACTATAATTTCAGTGTTTATATATTATCGGGCGAACCCACAAAGTTGCGTCATTTAACGCTGTTGCGGTAACGTGAAACTTTTCCGGACATTCATTAACATAAATTTTGTACCGAACGCAAATGGCAAATGGTAATTTATTGTGTAGTGTCCTGGTCGGACCCATAGTCGGCGGCTAGAACGAACCCAGAGTGCTGCCACCATTTGAGCCCGGGCCCCGGGACGACGCCCTTATTTATTCCAGGGGTAGTTGGTCGCATGCACTCCATTAGGCAGTGGATACTTTCGATACACATAAATATAAGCGTACAATTTCGCAAATTCCATACCCGAAATAATTGCAACTTTTAATCAAAACATTTAATTTCGAAGCTTAGGATTTTGTGCTACGGTTGTGCAGCTAAGCGCACCCCGCCCTCTCTTTTGGGAATCCCCGAGCGAAAAAGTACACATTTGTGCACCGTTTTGTTGGTCGTGGGTCGGTCACGTAGCTGCGGGGTGTCAGCGGAGACATTGGAGAGCAACAAGAAAAGTCAAAATGAAATTGGTTGTGTGTACTGGAGCATTCCAAGGAGGGGACACAATGACAACACAAATATTTAGCGACACAACAGGGTTTGCCATCTACAAAGTTTTTTTTTACCATTTCATTTTTGGCTGTTACAGATAACGATATCGCCCCCCTTCCCGCACACAACCCCTTACAAATGCGCCACTGCGGGTACACGGAAATTATATCCCTTCTCCCCATACAGTGAGTAACGTGTGTCTCTGTGCTCCGTTAGAGCAAGTAAAGTTATAGCTGGTTCCCAATAAATCCACACAGGACATGTTCCGATCTCGGTGCCATTGTTCATCCTGGTCCTCGTGACAGCAGAATTTCATCTCGCCCTGAATCATATTTGCAAGGGAATCTCCCAGAAGCAAAAACAAAAAACTCCGTCCTGATACCAACTACTCCGGCACAGGATTGAGTTTCGGTGCAGTTTTGGTCCTTTTTCTATTTTCATCAAGGGAGGCAACATCCATTATATGATATGCACTTTGTATGAAGGACGAGTGGCGGGTTTGGCACAACATTTCCAGTTTGGGTTATGTGTTTGTGTAGCATAACAGAGATAGGAAAATGTCGACACATTTCCCACTCTCAAGGAAATTCTAAAATGGTTATTCATTTGCTAATTTTTTTTCGTTCTGGGGGACTCTAAATGCCGCCAGCCAATAGTAACTTTTGTGCAGTTTTGTTATTTTTCGGGTTTGTGTGATTTTTCATCCTTGTTAATTGCAGGTAACGAAACTGAGTGCCGACAATAATTTATGATGGAAATGATTTTGTTATGATTTGCACGAATGCGTTTGATTGCATATTAAAATAACCTTTTTTATTATTTAGACCGAACCTTTCAGGTGTGAATAAATTGTGTCAATTGTTATTTCCAATCCCTAATGGAATTGGTTGAAGGTGATAGATGCAGAGCAATCATGCAGGGATAGTGGTGATGTAATTGATGCTAAATAATAATGAGGCTTGATGAATTGCATCAGGGGACTGTAGCAGGGCTGTAGGGAGAAGTATTAACAATGCAAGCGCATGCTGGGATGAAAATAGATCGTTGTACGTTGACCATTTTTACAACACTTCCTAGTTGGGAAGACTCGTTTTCTTTGATAGTCACTAGATGTAATAAAAACTCTTCCAAAAATTTGCTCATTTTTTGAGGCGATCCATAAATCGACCACATTTTTCGTCTCTCCATAAGAACGGAAGTGTTGCTCTGCTAGACCATACGTCATCGATCGGCACAGGTGGAAGTGGGAAGGGGCGATGTCTGAAGAATACGACGCATGTTGTAGGACGTCTCAAATCAGTGTTTTCAGGTAGATTTTAACGACATTAGTAACATGCGGCCGAGCGTTGTCGTGCTGCAAAATCACTTTGTCATGGCTTTGCTAAAATCCCTTCAATGCTTTGCTGAAACGTTTTAGTTGTATTCGCAGCGAGCTCCTTTGATGGCTTTACCCAGATGCAGCAGCTCATCGAGTCATGGATGTTTCTGTTAGTCGTCGATGTTGTTGCATGGCCGCGGCGGCGCACCACGAGTTTTCCGCTTTGAATTATTGTAACGGATACACTTTCCATTGCCAGTCGCAATACGATTTGTCGCACGTGAAAAAACGACGACTCTCATCTTCAAATCGTATGACACCCGATTTCCTTGCTTTTGGATCATATCCAAGACTTTCATTTCAAATGATGGGAAATTGCCTGTTGAGTCATGCCCAATGTAGTCCAGGTAACGAAGGAAAAATAGAGAAAAAAATACATAACCTACCCAAATTTTGGCACAGTTGTAGAGGAACGTGTCCTTAACAACATACTAAAAATATCGGGGGGTGGGGGTGGAACTAACAGTGGTGGGGTAATAGGTACTAAATTAATCTACATAAAATTCTCTACAAAAAAGTTGCATGAACTTTTTCGCTAGGATCAATATTTAAGGAGATATGGAAATGGGAAAAAGGTAAATTTTTTTAAAAAAACTCTTGTTAAAAATTAACGAAGTAACGCACCATATACGGGTGCACGGGGAAATTGACACTACACGTCACAATAGTGCCATCAGCATCCCCAGTAGCAACAGTGGTTTCAATTCCTGCTACTGTCATTTTCTCGGTGAGCAAGTGGATTAGTCTTGTTTTGTTTCTTTCATTAGCAAGAAAATGCTCTTGTTGACTGTGATCATCGTGCTTTCATCTAAGTTAATTTCAACCGAAGTTTTTGTTAGCCCTCTTGGGTTCTGCTCTTCTCGTTTGGTTCACATGACTATAACTATCAAAAACCACCGTACACTTTTCACCGTATTATTTCTGCGATGTACTGATGGCAAATTGAAGAAATGTTCTTCATGAGGTGGAGAGGGAAATCACCGTTTATCACATTGGTGCTTTTGGTTAGATCGAGAGTTGCGTTGTCCGCTACTGGCAAAACATCGTAAATGATGACTTCTTTTCTTTTCGCATTCCGGCCTCGCTGAACAGAGCCAGGGGAAATGGAGTTAATTCATATGTCAAAACTCTACAACATCTTGGTCCCTCTTTTTTGCTGTAACAGTTCTTTGGAAAATTGTCAGAAGGTTGACAGTAACTGCCTCACCATTGATGTTAATGGTACTGTCATACTGGCTAGTGACAAAACCACATTCTTCTTAGACTCTTCATGGAATCAAATTTGCATGGTTTTGGTTCCAATATCCTAGGCTTGGTGGCAGTTTACCTTGGAATTTGCCAGGACGCGCGTTGACAGCGACATGAGTGAATTCAACTTTGGAAAAGGGGTATGGTCATTGAACCACTCGTGAATCTTAGCTCTATCTCGTGAATCTTTCTTTTGTCGTGATACCAAGGAATTAACGTGCTGCTCTCCACTTGCAAAAACCACTCCAGCAAACTCCCCCAATGATGTGCAGATGGCGGTGCCTCCCGGGGATCCACAAACCCACTTGGCGAGTACAGAATCAGTAATTCCTTTTCCTCGCGTCAGGCCACCTGAACTTTTGATGGAGCGCATAAAAGTTTGTTCTATGACCATATCCGGCCAAGCTCCTGCTCAAGGTGTACCTGTGATTAATGGCGAAGAACCCCTTTTCTGCATCCAATCACCACGTTTCTCAGAATCAAGAATCAATGAACTTCGTCATCAAGGTAACCATATTGAAGTACTGCACCCACAAAGCAGCGGTAGGTCCATGATCCTTGAAGGATTCTGGATGATTCTGGAATTTCGTCAAAGTTGACACCAAAGAGCATTCTCTTCAACTTTGTCTGGAGTAAGTTTCTTCGCCTTGCTCAACATAGTCAAGATATCTCTCTTTTTTCCTCTGAGACATTGGCTCCTTCCAGAACGGTTCGACCTAAAATAAAATGAGCGAGCATATTTTAATTCATTGCCTATTTTTTGTATGAATTATGCAAAAAAGACCTTTAGAGCGCCCCCTTCTGTTAGCTCCACCTTCACCACCCGATATTTTTAGTATGTTGTTAAGGACAACTCTCTCTACAACTGTGCCAAAATTTGGGTAGGAATGTATTTTTTCTTCTATTGGGCATGTTTTTGTGTTAGTTGCTTATACTAATGGATCTGCAAGTTCTTGGCTCAAAGTTCGACATTTCCATGTACAAAAAAATATATAACGCTGATAAAAATTCACAAATGGAATGACAATGAGTTGTTGACAGATGCCTAGCTTTCATCATTTGACGTTTCTGATCTGACATCTTTGCCCATGTTACGTTGCCCAGTTATGATTGTCAGTTAGTCGATATTTCGATGTTTACAATATTGTTGGAATTCATTGGGCTGCTGGCACATGCATGCATGAGAAAGCGAAGAGCTTAACGAAATTTTTTTTTGACATTTGACGCCATTTGCAAAAACTATGGCACATTCACATTGTGAGATTCCTTTTGCCCAACTTGGACTACGGATCTGAAGCTTGGACATTGACCAGCTAAACAGACTATCAACTCAATAGTGGACTTTTCCAGAGCACCAGCAGAGCTTTTGTTTATACCTCTCTTTCTCGAAGTTGAAGCTTTTGCTATACTTCTCACTCGAACTCACAATCAGGATACTAGGCCTCTGGAACTACCGGGAGCTCGTCTGGCTCGCAAGACCTGCTATTGGCCGGCGCTGGTTAAGGGGTGAAGTATGAAGGTTAACCAAAACGAATGATGTCTTAGAATGACGGATGACGTTCTTAGTATAATACACTGGAATGAACTAGCAAAACTGCTCGACTATAATTTAAGAAAGGCATACCTCAAGTAGCGTGTGAGCCTCATCTGGCAAATGAGGGGCTTACCGATAGAAAGATTTCTACGTAGGCTCCTTATGAGGACTGAACTGAGGTATACCTCATCAGTTTCTCATAAGGGTCATTCGTACAAACCAAACACCTTTCTGACCGACACATTTTTGATTTGGCTGAAATTGACGGGTTCTATATCGAAAAAAAAGATACGTAAATAGACGGGATCGAAAATTTGAGAATTTGCTGGTTTTTGGCTTGGAGACTAATTTTCAAAAATTCATAACTCCGGTTATATTTGAGCTGGAAACTTAATTTTTTTTTCATTTTGAAGCTAAAGGAAAAAAAATCAATAAAAATTACGAACAAATTCATATTGTTATATACAATTAAAATACTTAAATCGATTCAGTCATATGGGGCCACATGAGGCAGTGGGTCTAGCCTCATAGGGGCCCTAGCTGCACCCCCAAAAATTCTAGTCGGGTCGAGGCGCGAGTCTAACAAAAATTGTAGCTTAATATAACCACTCACACGTTTTAGAGATCAAGAGAAAGAACCGAATCCGTAATAGTCTACCAGTTACCACTGACTAAGACCTCCACATTAAATCTTGGACACCCTTCCTCATCAAAAACAACCGAAAATACCCCAAAAAAAATCCCACTTTTAATTTTCGTTGACAAAATTTCAATCTGAAAATCTAATTAAATCAAATTTCGTCAACTACAACAAAATTTCATCAGGTAAACAATCCTCACACATATCCAAGGGAAAAAAAGGGAAAAAATTGCCGTCCTGCACATTTGTCAGTAATTCAGGTCCGGAAACTTATTATTCTTGCAAATTAGCTTTTATAGTCCACCAACTGGAAGCGTACAACAGACGTGACCTTAATTTATGTCGGTTCATTTAGCACGTTCTGCTGATATGAATTTAAGATACCAGATATACCCGAAAGCCAGCGACTTTTACCCAATAGAGGCGGACACAGAGCGAGAGAACGCACACAGAACAGAGGTAACATACGACCCTATTCGCCATAAACAACCCCCACCGAGAGAAAACGGGAACAATTTTCATATGGCTTGTTGGTACGCGCTACCCTGTATAATTTTTGCGAAATATGCCGCTTTCATCCCCATTCGTTTTATCGACATACAACTCTCGCATATAGAAGAGAGAAAGAGCGAAGAGTGAAACGTTTTTGTGCAAAATTATTATTAAAATTCATGCAACTCCGTACGTATTCCTCTTCGGTTAATTAGGGGCTAAAATATTCAAACAATGTTACTAATCTCCAGCTAATGACCAAATAAGAGTTAGAATTTCGCTCGTTTTTAATGATGGCATGCATACAAAGCTGCCGGCGGCGGGCGGCTCACAGTTCAGGTGAACATTTGTAGCACCACCGACCGACCGAGTGTTGTTTTTCTACACATCACAGGCGCATATTGAACAAAAAGAGAGAGGGTTGAATAGAGCAGCAGAGAAGGAAAAAAACAAAAAAAATGGCATAAAGTATTCATCTGCACGAAGTGCGGAGTTTGAATATCTCCTCGTTTTTCCCAAATGCTTCCTGTAAGGTAAGTGTCTATTCACCGATTAAACAGACCACAGCTTTGGCCATTAAATCAGGTATAATGTGAGCTAGGAGCCCCAAAACCAAACACAGGACAAGCCCACTGCCAGCAATTATATTTAATAAATAATCAGGGCTGGCAAAGCTGCAAAGGCTTACCTAAGCCGAAATCCTTTTGACTTCAGTACGTTAATGAGCGCTTATGCAGTCCTTCGCCCGTCCAGTTGGCCAGCCTCAAGCCGGAAGGACTTCGGGTGGGTCCAATCCGGCTATATGCATCTACAATCTCCACACAATACCCTCACCCCCCGTCACGTTCCACATCTGCTCCTTGACCAAAAGTTTATCCTAACTGCGTGGTTATGCACCAACGGGAGTATAACCAAAACGACATGGGGTGCATGCCTTGCAAGTAATACGGGCGGCCCCCAAAAGACTTGTGTCTGCCGAATGTCTGCATGGAGCACGGATTGGGACACCACCGGGGAGGCGCTGCTGGAATTCGGCATTTCGAGAGAACAATATGCATTTACAAGTACCTTACCTGCAGTGTACAGCTACTTCTTGGTGCAGTAAGCATTGGAGCTCCCATCACCGACATCCTGGACGCAACTCGTTTCATGGCTTGCTGAATTTCCAAGAGGATTTTCGGGACAGCTTTATCATCTGGAAGTTTACAGGAAGAAAAACAGAAAGAATTTTTATTGCTTGTAAATTTCAAGGGGGGGGGCTTTGGGTTTATTCCACAAGAATATAAAGCCACGTTGGGGCATTATTTTAGCGTAAAATGTTCCTCTGCATTGTTCTTACCTGAATGAGAAGTCGTCAATTTGAACTCCAGCTCGTACAGAAGAAACTGCAGCGTATGCACCGGGTCGAAAAGTAATAGACTTGATTTCTTATCGATTGGGCTTAGATCTGCAGGAGTGCTTGGTGGGGCCTTGGGGGGTGGGAGGATTGGCTGTAATTGAAAGAAAGTGGTATAATGTTTTGAAAATATATTTACGAAATTTCGAGTCACAACGAACTGGAAGACAAGCGGTGTACAATTACAAAAACCATTGCTAATTTCATCTAGCTCAATTTGTTCGAACAATTTATGCGTAATCGTCGAAATATGTCAGGCCTAAATTACTAAGCTTAATGCTGTAAACATGCTAAGGGCGACGGCGAAACTATTTTCCTCGGCCACGGCGAATGGCCCGACGAGATTTCTTGTGTGCACACACTAAGAGCGACGGCGACACAAATTAAAAAACACACACCGGAATAATCATCTTGGAAAGCCGTATGCTACACACGCACACAGGAGTACACGAGAATAGCAACACAACCCCATGCCACTGCGCCCATGCAATTTTGACAGGCGACGGCTACGAAATAGAAATTAGATTGATTCGGTAGCCACGCTCGGCGGCGTCGCCGTCCCAGTCGTCTGCAGATTGTGCGCCTTCATATATAAGCCGTGTGTTCTATTCGTTTTTGACAGTCGCCGAGGAAAATAGTTTCGCCGTCGCCCTTAGCATGTTTACAGCATAAGTCGCCCGACTACAATCCCAGAGGTCCGTGGTTCCAATCCACTCCGCTGCATAGTTAATCGTCTTTCCATTTTCCTCCACCTACATAAGTTTCCCTCTTTCTTATCTTCCCTCTTTACAAAAATTCCTCAGCCATTTCTTCTGCCATCGCCTGTAAGCATAATCAGTGAGGAACCCTAGCCCTTTGGAAGTTACTCAAGGTCAAAGTTTCCAAAAATCACTTTTCGGCCAAAAATACCTTGAATAATTCGGAAAGGTCAAGGTTTTCGAAAAAAAATTACAAGAGGCCTTTTTTGTAGGCAATAACGTTTCGTATTGACTGTTCAAAAAAAAATTTCGAAAAAACTAGTTTTTGAGTGATTTTTTGGCCAAAAAGTGATATCTCCGTCGGCCATATTTTTTTTGGGATGGCGAAATTGTTTTCTTAAAAAGTCCCAAGGAAGCTGTGGACCAATTTTCAGCCATTTTGGAATTTTGTCTCCTTTCGTGCGTTTTTTTTTGCTAAATTTCCACGGACTATAAAACAAAATGGCTTATGTCATTTGGAAATATGTCACTTGTAAACAGTATACAGTGCTGACATCTAGGTGTCACATTTGGATGAACATTTATATTTTTTTCAAAATAACCGCATTAAAAGTTAAAATTATTAAATTAAGATTATTAACCCATTAAACTTTTTTGTTTAATGGCTTGTTAGCCAGTTGAACACTGTATATTTAGATAGTAAAAAACTAAGTGAAACACTTTAGTTAATGCATACTCAGGCAAAATTTTTAATTATAATATTGTCACAAGTTGCTAAAAAGTATTTTTTGAAATTTGATAATGACTTTCTCATGATAAAACAATTTCATAATTTATTTTACTAAATTAAACAATTTTCTACATTTAAGTATTAATTACTGCATAACTGTTCGTGACATGTTACTAAAACTTTCATACAAAGTTATAATATGGTTACAATAATTGTAAAATGGACTAACATTGTAAAAGTCGGAAAGGATTGTAATGGAATTAATACACCCTCACGTCACGGCAGCTATAAAATTTTTTAAACGATAACTTATAAAGTTTAGCTCAGCTACAATTAAGCGGAGTAAATTTTACAATTAGTCCATTATAACCACTTTGAATAGTGTTGAATACATTGAAAAGTCGTAAAAAATTCAAACGATTTTGTGTGCTGCGTGTACGGCACACCTGTTTGAATTGAATTGAGACATTAGTGGTAAAAATGGGTTTAAATTGATAATAAAGATTACAATTTTATTGAAAGCGATTGACATGCCATAGTGTGAATTTTCGGAACTAAACAACTTTTATTAGTCGTATATGGCTTAATTGATTCAATTACCAAATTTACTTTTACATATTTTAATAATTATTTCCTATCGCATCTTCCCAAATATTTTGACATCAATAGGCGTAACTCAAGTAAATCTAGCAATTGACATGTGTATCCTTTCAATCTCTATAAAAATATATCTAATAAATATATTTTATTGAAATCGGGACATCTTTAACTTTAATTTGGACTAAGTAAGATAAGGTAAGTAAGAAATGATTGGTTTGACGTAGATTGCAGGAGAGCCATCGCAGAGACGAATAGCACTTTGCGCGAACACTTATCGAGATCAACAGGAGCAAAACTAGAAGCACGCAGAATAAAAACGCGTGCCGCAGATAAATTGTACAGGAAAACGAAAAGAGGAATATTTAACAAACAAATCCAGGATATCCACGACAACTTCCACTAATATCATCAGATATGCTTACCAGGAAATCAAAACAATCAGTAGTGTTTACAAACCCTATGCAGGGATAATAATGGCGGGATTATATCTGGACAAGCCGCAGTCCAATCAAGATGGAAAAATACTTTGAACGGCTTTTTTAATGAAAATGCGGAGACCAACATGGACCAGAGCATACCTGCGAACATAGGTGCTGGTACGAACATGGAACTGTCGGCGCACGAAGATGTAACGGACATTATAAAAAGGTTAAAGAATAACAAGGACCAAGGGCATCTATAGGGTAGAGGCTGAACTTGTTAAAAAAGAAGACGTGGTAACAACAACAAAAATTGCATGCATTGAGATAAGGAAACTATGAACGGAAAAAACGACTGGAAGGAGAAGCCATAACTTGCCCCATTCATAAAAAAGGCGACAAGTTACGTTGTGTGAATGGCAAGGGGATTACGCTACTCTAAATATAAAATACTTGCAAACTCCATAACGCTGGAACCTACATATATCAGAAAGATTTCTACGTGGTGGAATGAAACTCTCGATACCTACTAACGTATCGAAGTAAATGTCACTTCACACGCCAACTTTCGACAATTCAAATACGACGTTTGGCGATCTAGTCGCCAGGAGTCTCACAGATTGACAATGAGAATACCAATTTAAGGTAGAATTGACATCTGTCACGCGTGGAAATATTTTTTTTGTAGCGTTATCTGAATACTCTAGAACAGGAGGAGAAAAGCAATCGGTTGAATTCATTTTGGTTTCTGGGAAGTTAATAAAGGCCACTTGCGTCAAAAGTATTTACACACATTTTATTCCCGTCAAAAGTATTTACACAAGTACAAAAACATAGATTTCTGAAAACTAGTCAAAAACTTTGATGTTTTTTCTCAACGAACTCCTTTCAAGCTTTTGGGAAGATGCAAGAAAGTCTTTCCAAAGGATCTTTCGAACTGAAAAGAACTTTCATCCGCCCACAAAACATTATGCCAAAATGACTTTCATGCATCTTCCCAAAAGCTTGAAAGGAAATGCAGTGCAACCAGATCCAGATGAGATTGCCAGATCATGCTTTGACGATCGCGGACTAATATCTGACTCAATCAACAGGGACATTTAACATTTCAGATTGAGGCCCCCAGAATCGTGTCGAATTCAATGCCTCCAAAACGAAGTATTGTCTTATTTCTAATAAAATCTGCAACATATCTACATACTACTCTTCGAACTAAGCTTCCTACTAGACCATGATGTGACCAACGACATTACTGACCGATAGTACAAAGGGTGATCCGTGAGTTTAGAACTGCCACATAAAAAAGGGAGCTCAATGTATGGGTTCCTCATGAGTTGAGCGCGAAAAACATGGTAAGCTAAACTAACAACTGCGATGCTTTGCTGAAGTGGAATGAAATCGTCCCAGTGAACATTGCTGCTGAGGCCTGTAATAACTGGTGAAGAAAACTGGTGGGCCATTCTCTAGTGAAAATAAGACTCGCCCAATCTTAGCCTGAAACAGGAACGCACAGCGTCGAAACTCCTGCATGGCACACGGAACAGGCACGGTACGCCTGAATAAAAATAACACTCGCTCGCACTTAGCATGAAACAGGTACGGTACACCTGAGGCAACTTTTCCAAATGTAGAGCCCTCTACAGACACGTACCAATAGAAGACTTATGGAATAATCCAAACGAACCTAGTTACGCTAACACTTTTTAGACTTTCCTCTATTTAGCTATAAAAACGGACAATTATCTTGGTGACCATAAAAGGTGCCATTAGCATACTTAGTAGACCGGTTTCGTTCGATTGTATAGGTCAAGCAGCAGTGGACATGGTTAGCACTTAGTTTGGGGACCGTTTGGTAAAACGATACTCGCGTTTGTAACGGTCGATTACGAATACATTCATATATGTATCAGAAGCGTGCATACCTGTGGCGAGTGCATTTTAAGATTTTCATGTCTGTAGCGGTAACGTGCGTACCTCTGGCGGACGCATTTTTAGATTTTCATGCCTGCAGCAGGAGTGTGCATACCTGGCTGGCGCTTTTGTTCGCTATGCGTGCTAGTTGCAGAAGAGTGTATGCTTTTCAAAAAATTAACCAACCAAATTAATTTTACTGGGGGGTACAACAATTAAAAGCATCATAGCTCGAGAACAAGGGATTATGGGTTACCACAAGCGTTTTCGAAGCCAGGGTGATGCTGTGTGCAGTGGGACTGGAAGGCAGGCCAGTGAACGAAAACGTTCTGAATTGAAAAGTGTTGCCTTAGCAACATTGCATCCTTTGCTATCACTTGTTCAAATCTCTGTAAAACTCTCTTAATGAAAGCCTGTAAAAACCACAAAATTCATTTTCACATTAAAGGTAAACAATTGAATTGTACTAAAAAAATGTCCGAACTTTTTCCCCAGACCTTATAAGCATTGATTCTCCTAGTTGTATGTTGAGGGAGCGAATCGTGGACCTTTCGAAAGGAAAATTTTAAGAAACATATTAAACCCAATTTCTCAGGATGCGTATGCCAGAAGGAAAAGTAGCAGCGAAACTCTTGGTATATCAGGAGCAAGACTTAGAGGAAATCCGAGAAAATGGACGTATGATATTGCAGCGGACGCGGAGTTAAGCTAGTGAATGGTGATAGATACAAGCGTGTATGCGTCACATTCGGTGACCGATAGTAAAGAAGTGTGTATTCAAATGCGACGTGACAGATTGTTGCGTGAATACAGTCTGTCTACTTTTAACTTAAGGCCCAGTTACATAGCAGCGTTGCGTTGCGTTGCGTTGCGTAGCTGCTGTCAAAATTAAAACTATGTAATTTATATGGGGTTAGCTACATTGCGCGCAACGCAACGCAACGCAAAGCATGAGTTGTTCAAAGTTCAACTTTTTACGCGACCATACGTTGGCAATTTAAAAAAGTATCGGTTGGCTATTTAAAAAGTGTCAGTTGGAAATTTTGAAAGTGTTTTTATTTAATTTTCTGCGGCACTCGTTAGCAATTTAAACTCGATTTGTCAAATCTCAACGCAAAGCAGCTGCTATGATCTGTCAAATAACGCAACGCTAAAGCTGCTATGTAAGGCTGAACCCACACTGAACCAGTCAGAGCAAAACAAAAGCAAAGAATAAAATTTTTTAGAATTTTCAAATTTAAATCCTCATGTTAGAATTAGTGCGCCCCCACTAATTCACACAAGTCAGAGCAAAACAAACAAAACAGTTTTCCAAAATGTTCGCACAATAATTTGTATAAAGTTTAAATGAAACAACCCACACTGCGCCAAACAAATCGGTAGGAACACGCAAAGCACAGGCAATCCCACACAAGCACACACAGGCACACAAAGCAGTCAAAGCAAACAGGCAAAATATACACGCATTCCAAGGAAGCAACCCACACTAAACCAGTCAGGGCAAAAAAACGAAGGCAAGCAAACAAAGCATGCCTGTGATGACTGCTTGGTTTTTGCTTTGCCACACAGTCAGTTTGCAACTTCGATCCAGTGTGCTACTCTGGATCTCTTTCATTTAAATGATGCACCCAAAACTTTCTTTCCACTTTTTCACTAAACATGACATAGCCCACTCGTCTCACTCCTTCCACCTGCAGCCTGTATTTTCTCGCACTTTACAAACTAGTAATTCGTTTCTAAATAGAGCAACTCGATTGTGGAACAACCTCTCTCAGTCAGTATTTCCCAACTTCTAGAACATCCAAGAGTTCAAACGCAGGTTTCATCGCCACCTTCTCCAACACCCTCCCGAACCCTCATAACCCTTAACCTTCCTCTCCCGTACTAAGCTTACTGGAGTGCATTCAAAAACCTTACTATGGTAAACCACGAGGTAAGCTTTGGTTATGCTGCATCACTTCACTTAACCACGAAAGTTTATGTTTAACCATGGAGGTTTTTGAACGGACCGTGGTTAACTACGAGTTGAAAACACAAAATAATTTTCCATAAAATAATCTCCGCTATTTGCTTCAATTATTTCTTATGGGTCCATTAATTATTTATTTGCAATAATCTAACAAATCCATTGTTTACCATTAAAACAATTGAGTTGTTTTTATTCTTCTTCTTCTTAACTATCGCTAACCATGCTCCCGAACAGGGTTAAAATTTAACTACACCATGGTTAACCACGAGAGTTTTTGAACGCCAAAAAGTTATGCTTGTGGTTATGTTGTAGTAAACCACGGAGTTTTTGAACGACAAAAGTTTACCATTGTTATCCATGGTTAACCAGAGTAAGGTTTTTGAACGCGTTCCTGCTAGACATTTCACCGTGACGTGACAAACGACATAACGGACTGCTAGTACAAAGGGTGACTCCTGAGCTTAGAACTACCACATAAAAAAAATATATAATGTAAGTTGCCATTTCTACATCACTTTATTCTTCCGATTCCGATTACATTGCCGCATTGACTGGCTACAACCCACATTAAATCAAGCACGTCAAATATGTTTTTGCTTTGTTTTTGTTTTGCTCGATTTGATGTGTTTTGCGAGCCAGTCAAAACAATCACGTTTTGCTTGTTTGTGTGTTGTTCGGTGCAGTGTGGGCTTAGCCTAACTAGTTTGCGAAAAGTCATGCTCTGCTAAGCTACGTAACGCAACGCAACGCTGCTATGTAACTGGGCCTTTACCGTAGAACCATTACATGCGCGCTTGTATCTGTCACCAGCTTCACCTAGCCTTACATCGAAACGGAGAGCCTCAGCCAAAGTTCAAGACGACTAGAAAAGAAAAATAGAGGTAGAGTTATGCTGTATGCTGAGTGGAAGGAGATGATTTTTGTGTGACTAATCCTCCCGAAAAATATCATGTCAAGGACAATACTTTAAGCCAGTTTAAAACTTTTAAAAAACATATTCCTATACCAGGGAAAATTCACGTATAACACCGGCTCCACACGTTGCTCCAGATTCCTACACGCGACGGCCAATCCCCAATGCTCACGCCAATGCAAATTTCACGATACACACGTTGGACAAGTAGCATTGGGGCTAACCTTGGTGCCAACGTGTGGAGCCGGCCTTATCTTTATGCCTCGTTCATAATATCAAAGTGCAAATTGTACGATATTCACATTGTGAAAGTGTAACTTTCGAACATAATTTAGTTCTCAAATGAATATTTTTGTAGTTTTTTTTTTATTTTGTAATATTTTTCATGTTTTACAATATAAAATAATGAATATAAATCACCTGCTTTGGTACAACAATTCTGCTTCTTCATCAGTGCGACAAACAGATGTCACTATAGTTTCAAATTTCCGAAATAAAATTTAATTGGAGTTGAATCAACTTTCACTTAAGACCTCCAATTGGAAAATAGATGATAATACAGAATTAGGCAGAAGAGTGAGCGAGACGAAATACCAAATAATTTCACTTTGCCATTCTGAACGAAGCTTTGAGATGTTTTTGTTGCCGTAGAAGTGAAGATATCCTTGTTTGTCAATACAAAAAGAACACTTAATAAAATATAATACTTTTGCTGCTATTCAAGTGGGAATAATTGGGCTAAACAGTCGATTTACTTGTGTTTCCACAAATGTTATCTATTCTTCAGTATACATTCAACATCCTCTTAACAAACTCAATTTTCCTATCCTAATTATTTCATTATTTCGATGGTAAACAAATCCCAAAACAGATTTTCAAAACAAACTTCTTCGATTATTTCTGCTGACGTTCTAAACAAAAGCCAATTATTTTTGGCCTATGTATGGGCCAGCAGCCGTTCGATTTGATCAACTTCAACGTGTCCATTTATCACAATCATCTCATATTCGAATCAATCAAAATTTAGTGCTCTGTTGACAATAAGAAGGAAACAATAATCGCTGTCCAATTAGTGAATCTACCAACAGGCAATTACCCAGTGACTTTCACAATTTCGCCTTTCTCGGGGAGGTTAAAAAATATATAACATATACAACACAGGGTGACCCCTCACACCCCGAAACATACACGCATATGGATTAAATCCAGGCCACCATCTACCCCCATACTGACTAATGCTAGCTAGACCGTAGCAGGGGTAGTATGGCAGAAACGACGACGGCAACAACTAAAGCCAAGGACTAAGGACACGGGTTTTGGGTCGACTATGAATTAATTAGCGGCCCAAGAATTTCGAACTTGTGACTAAATTGCGTGCTCTAGTGAAAGACATCCAGGGGCTCCAGCTCACCCCCGCCGCAGCCCCAGTTGATGACATTAATAGTTAATACTACTCCTTTGATCGGCTGATAAGGACGATAATTACTGAACTTGTAAAGGCGTCTGCCAGACGACATTTGACAGCCCAGGCAGCAGCCGGGAAAAGTGTTTTTTCAGGGTCAGGAGTCAGGAGTCGTTAAATGGGTTTTAAGCGGCCACTTAAAGTGCTTCTGCCCCTGTTTACTGTTTTCCGTGAGAATGTCTTGATAAAAAATTATGACGTCTTCCTTCCTCTAACCGTGCCCCGAACACCCACCAGGGTCTGCGCCTAAGTGTGTTCTCTCGGCCCTACATTCCCACCGCCACCACCACCACCGCATTGCTCTGTTGATATCGTTAAACAATGATACCCAGCGGTTAAGTTTACGGTTTTGCTCGTTTTTAATTACCATCGCGGGTAACCAAGGACCGAGGAGTTAGAATCCTTGATATCAAGGTCGCAACCGCAACTTCTTCTGGAACGGGAGGATATGCACAAAGCCGTTATTCCAGTTGTGATAAATTAAAACCTCAGTAACGGTTGTCAGTTGATTTTTGCCGCGGAAAAGCGGAACGCAAGTGATTGATTACGCAATAAACTGCTGCCGGTTATAAACTAGTCACAATCGTGTGCCTGCGGTTATTATCATGGCAACGAATTATCAAGGATTATTACTTTTGTAAAGTGAAAAAGGATTTTAATTGCATTTAGAAAGATAAGGAACAATAGCGGCGATTAACGTTGTGTTAAGCTCATAAACTGAACATTGTTAAGGATATAAGATTTAACTGCTTTTGAAGCGAAAGATAAACTGTGGCGCTCCTGGATAGAAAAGGAGATTGCTTGCTTGGTGTCCTAGTTCTTTTCATATGTATTTGTAAAGTCCCGGAAGTTATTAGAAATTGTGTTTTAAATACGTTTTAAGCGATTATAGCGCCGTTATGGTAAAGCGGAGAACTTGCATCTTGATATAAAGTGTAATATTCGTTAAATAGTTTTATCCATTCATTAAAATATTAGGTCTTTCCTGAAATGCTTCAACAAGAGAGATTATTTAAAAGAATTGCATGGATGAGAATAGAATATTTTTCTTTGGGAAGCATGCTGAAACTGAGGGCATCAACTTCGATCTAGCAAAGCCTCGTTAGAAAAACTGTTCTTTTATTTTTGTCAATAAATTACTCATACATATAGTACTCTCCTCCTTCAACTTTTGCACTATATGAAATCTAAATCTTATTTGATACTGACACAGATCAATATCAGCCTACCGGGGCATTAGCCATTTGTATATCAGAAAGGACGTGGCTTTCCCGAATGTGTACAATAGTACGTTCACAATGTAAATTTGCTAAGTTAATCAAACAATTTACAGGCACAAATAATCCAGATCATATTGTAGATCATCCTACCACTGTCTCTGACATTGCAGGCCAAGTTGCCCATCTTCTTGAACTCTTGCTTACCTACGCGAGACTTCTTCGAAGTTGATTGGCCACATGGAAACTCGAGCAGCATAGGCAGAACTAAGTTCCGCCATTAGTCTTCCACCTCGACCCACCCCGCCCGTAAAAGAATTTGTCAGGTACTTCGAGAAAGGCTCATTCGCTTCTTCAAAGCCTTTGTTTAAAAACACAAGTTCAGTCTCTCTC
Source organism: Thereva nobilitata (assembly GCA_963855945.1). NCBI lineage: Eukaryota > Metazoa > Arthropoda > Insecta > Diptera > Therevidae > Thereva > Thereva nobilitata. Next base: position 43,430,626 of record OY979696.1, on the reverse strand, counting down.
CAGCTAGATCTTTTCTTGACCGGATACTGCCATAACACCCCACGAACCGAAGCATACCTCCCACCCAATGGACGGGTTATCTTTAGTGCTAGCACGGTATACCAAGAGCTTGCAATCAATAATTCTACTGGCCCTGATAAAATATACCCTATGCTGCTTAAAACATGCGCCTCACCTTTGACTAGCTCTTTGCGCAAACTCTTTATCCTGTCATACTTCTTTGGAGCTTATGAAAACTTTTGAAAATCAGCTCATGTTCTGTCCACACCGAAAAAAGTGACTCCAACAACATATCTTACTATTGGCAATAGCAATTACTTTTATTCTTTCCAAAATCATGGGGACAATATTCAACGAAAAGCTTATCGTAGGATTAAACCAAATATATGATCATAAGCAGTACGTCTTCAAACTAAAAAAGATATTCGCCTTACATCTAGGTGTTCTAGATGTATATTAGAGTGGCCCTTATTTATATGGGCGATTTTTGGTGGTGCTAACCCCTAAAATGGTTCTCTTTACCGAAAAAAATCCTATAAAAATTTCAGCTGAATTGGTACAGTATTACCCGTGCCGAAAACGCGAAGAAAATGCTTTTTTGTTTTGTATTTTTATTGTTAATAACAAATACTAATTGAAAATTTTTTTACATCTATTACCTTATACATAAATAAAGATCCCTTCATTACCTTTAAAATGATATCTCATTTAACTCGATACGATGAATAGAACCGGAGTAATAGCGATTTGAAAAAGGACATAATCGGCGAGTGGCGTAAACTTTACCCTTTTTTTTTGAAAATATTGACAGAAAAAAAAGAAAAAATACGTGTCCGCTTATTTTGTATAGCGACAGCGTAAAAAAAATATGAAGCAAATCAAAAATGTTGATTAATAAAAGTTTTCTCATAAAATAACAAACTTTAACGCGTTTTCGGCACGGGTTAAGGGGGGGTAATGCTTTAGATTTTTTTTCTGAATGTACTACATGTCGAGAAGGTTGTGTCAAAATTTCAAGTAAATCGGAGCAAAACTAACGAAAATACAGCGTTTCAAGCGACCCACCCTCATGCTTGGATGTTCGAGTACAAAAAACTTTAATTCGATTTTCTCGAGAACGTCATTTTTGAAGTCCGTGAACATCATGACTCAAAATCTACTTGACCGATCGTTTTGAATTTTTAAACACTAATTCTACACATAAACCAACAGGTAACCACGAAGAGTTTTTTTTACCGTTTTTTCCCATTTTTTAATAACAACTTTTTTTCGAGGCGCCTCCGGGTATTCGCTGTCACGGACTTATTTCTTTTTATTTTTAATTGAAAATTTTTCTAAATATACTTCAAATGTAATACTATAACGTGTATATGCAATAAATAAATAAATATTATTTATATCTTTAACAAAAATCATGATAATATCCCTTTTTTTCGCCTTTAAAGCATTACCTACCCTTAGCACTTAGAAATTTCCGACTTTTAAAAAATATAATATATATAAAATATATATATAAGACTTTTGATAGATTTTGGCTCCATGCTGTTTGGAGTAAGTGCAATATCGGACAGCAAGCTCTATTTCGAAATACAGTGGAGAGAATAATGAAAAACTCTCAACACGATTTTATACCAGTTACTCAGATCCATGACAGAATGATGAGTTTAATGATCGACCAGGAAACCGGTCTCTTGTCATGTTTAGTGCAGATAGCAGAAAAGAACACATGGTGATTTTTGTTAAAATCAGAATATAAATAAAGGAATGATACTAGGGTATTAAAAATCTTCCGTCAACCCAATACGATCTCGGGTGGTGTCGCCCAGGTTTCAAATAGATTACGATCCCGAATCTGTATAAAAGACCTGCATTCAAACCTCTCCAATCCAATTCACAGTTTTAGTGATGATGATAGTCTGCGTCATCTTACGCTTTTGATAACGAATACTCTCGTGTCCTTACGATCGAGCACTCATGGGCACTTCAACCGACATGTACATTGAATTCATTTTTGATTGGGTTAAATTCATTTCAACCAAAAACCAAGTTCTGGCTTATTTCCACAATGGACAGGACCTAACTAACTAGAGCTAACTTCTAAGCTATCTCTTAATAAAACAGGCGTAAGCGAGAAACTGCGTTGAAGTTTTCGCGCCTCCAGTGGTTTGCAATGTAGTCTACGAGTCCTACATTCCACCTCGTATTTAATGTAGATAACTTGTTTATCCGGGCTAAGGGAACGAATGTAGTCTTGGGTAGGACACGATTATAAAATGAGTTTGTAAGAGGTGCCTCTTTTCTTTTTTGAACCAGTACAATGTCCCACTTCAAATGAGGCGAGCTGTCATTGTAATGCCAAAATGATAAAAACAAGTAAATTAACGAAAGAAAGAAAATAAATACCAATGAACAGCTGACTGTGACTTGATGTGATGTATTTAACCCTTTCGGTACCAATTTATACGAAAATTGTTGCACCAATGCAGCAAATCGACTGAAAGGGTTAAAATTATTGTGTTCCTGTGTCCTTTGAGATTTATGGGTTGGGTTTGGGTGGGTGATGTTTCAGGTTTAAACGCTCATACCGATTAGTAGGACATTATTTTTGAAGTGGTACATTTAAAAAATTGAATCCGCAGTATAATTTACCGTCATGTAAGGGACAAGTATCCGGCCTCGTGTAAGTCCTGCTCAACTTTAAGCGAACATCTATTCGACTGTGGAACAATCGTTCGCAAACAGGATGTCTCAGTTCCTTCAGCATCAAAGTGTTTATTAAATGCAAGATTAATCGCCACCTCGTTCTGTACTTCTCAGAACCTTCTAGCCTAATTTGTCCTCTATTAATCCTTCAATCTAAGTTTACTACTATAAATTGCACCGAGTCTGGATGTTCTTGGTTTTACGACAAAATCCGGACGAATCTTCCTTGTCCTCACGTTTCAACGCACGCGGATTTAGCGATCTGTAAAGAAGCAATCAACGTTTTCTAAGTAAAATACTAGAGCTCAGAGGTAAGCCCTTTTGTATTGTCCAAGGTTCTGTCATTCAGTGCAATATTGGGCCTCAGGATCTAGTCGCAAACATAGAAAAGAAGAGTGAAAAAATGTTAACCCTAACGCGCGGTTTTACTTCGCCAGAACGCTACCTTTGGCGGTTAAATTCCTCGTTTATTGCGCTACAGGCGATGGTAGAAGTGCTAGCGGAAAATTCATGTAAAGAGGGGGCGACCTCAAAGAAGGAAAGCCATCTAGGTGGACAAGTGGAAACGAAGCACAATGCCGTGAAGTGGACTCGAACTTCGAACCTCTGGGATGGTAGATGGGTGCCATTGAAGCCGGAAATATAAATGTTGACAAGCCAGCCATATAACTCTGCATTTTGTTGCCTTAAAGCCAAGAGCGGGCTTCTGATTTCAGAGAACCAGTCGAACTAAAGCAGTTGAATTTTTAGCTCGCGGAATATTTAATTTCTGGGATATTTTCTGATACTTGCAAACTTGTAGCACATGTGGATCAGGCATACATGCATACAGACATGTAGAAAGACAAATATACATACGGAACAACCATACCGACATACGGACATGCTGAGATACAAACATGTCGACATGGTAGTGGGCAAGGCAATATCCGACATAGAGAAAAATCCCTGGCTGCGCATTGATAACCTTTGGCGTCAATAATGCTTTCAACTCGGCGAGATAAAACAAAATAATTGAGACGTTGATCAATCTAAGTACACAAAGTACCTAGTGCGAGTAGTAATCGAATGCCTCCTGGGTAGGTCGCTTTATTGTGTACCGGAAGATCGACCGAAGGTGTACAGGACAGAATGCGGGGTTCCGCAGGGATCCTTCTGTGGATTACAATATATAACGATGTGTTGAGGCTACGCCCCCAAAGGGAGCACTTATGATCAGGTTCACGGATGACATTGGGATAGTAGTCATAGGACGCCTCGCTGAGGTCGAATTGTGTGCGAACGAAATGATCTGGGAGATAAAAGCGAGGCTAGAAAGCGCTGGTTTGAAGCTGTGCTGATCCGCAAACGGAGAAAGCTAGTGTCCATAAGGATCAAGGTAGGGGAACAGATCATTCACTCACAGCTCGCTCTAAGGTACCTGCAGGTGATGATCGGCCGGGGGCTAAATTTTAAAGCACACAGAGGATAAAGCAATCGATATTTTTGCAGCACTTTCTGCTCAACAAGAGGGAGGCCCTAGACCGAGTTGGGGAGGGTGATTAGCTCAGTCCTTTTATACGCAGCGCCGTTGAACAGGACGGCTTACAGCAGGAAATGGATGCGCATATAGGACCACGTCGGACAATGCGGCCTGCTTGATTTCATTATACTGGCGAGAGAAGGTATGCGTCTCCATGAACTCGAATATGTTGGCGGAGCCTAAAACAGTACGACGGCAGATTGCTCTGCAAGTCCGTAACGAAATGGTAGGGAAAGTGGGACCCGTCTGTTAAGGGTCTGTGGACCCACAGACTTATCCCACACATGGAGAGATGGGTCACCAAGTAGCGTGGAGTTCCTGAGTGGACATTGAGGATATAGGAAACACCTTCATCGTTTCGTACACCATGACTCAGCTCTGTGATTGCCATGACCAGGGATCCAAGAGGACATAGAACACATCTTCTTTAACGTAGTAGAAGCAACGTTAATGGCCGTACACAGTAAGTTGAGGGTGGAACAAGCCGAAAGATATATGGAACTGATCATCTGGTAAATGCCCTCCTCAACTTTGCTAGCACGTTTGCGGTCTTTTGACAATGAAATTTGCAATCACGATTTGGAATAAATGTGGCTAAATTGCAGTGATGCAACGTCTAATCGTGTGCTCTAGCACTTCAATAGTATTGAACTTGCTGGCATAAACCTTTGATTTAAAAAAAACTCAGAAACAATTCCAAGGCCTTCTAATTCTTTTTCTTGCTACAAGGCGCTACATTCCTTGCAGAACTCAGGCCTCTCGAAGTCTTTTCTTTCAGTAGTCTCTACGACTTGCTAGTTTTCTCCAGTTTGTTATACGAAATTTTCGTATCTGTCCAAGCCTATACCTATTTCTTGGTCGTCCTGTCCAAACGCGTTAAAACTCATAATCAAGGCCAATTTTCGTCGCCCAAACAGGAGATTAAACGACCTTGTACGACAATGCCATTGTTTGAGGTAATCTGTTTAAAGCGGCATGATCCTGTCCGAACCGCATGCCTTGGTGAAATCTCTGCCCTGCGCATAGTCTGTAAGCTTTAGTTTTTGAGTCAGCTGGATTTTGATTGGGCATGAAGGAACAAATCCTTCGTGAGTACGCTGCATAGTTCTTCTTGAAATGTTGCGTTCTTGAGCACTACGTTTAATTCATGTTACCGCACTTGCAGATAGCCGTGACGTTTCCTATTAAACGGCCAGAACGAACACATGACGATTCTTTGACATCGATAATCAACCTAGTTACATCTAATTCTTGAATGCATTTTTTTAAAAAATGTTTGACAGCAACAATGCGTTATTGTTGTACCGAATAGTGAAGTATACTGAACTGTCATGGTGGGTTGATTGTCACAACACATCAGCAAAAATGGTGCCAAATATAAATGGCGAGTCCAATCATCTCTACTACTCCCTTCAACCACAAACTTCGAACTGGAGCGTACGTTCCAACGAACAGTGTAAACATCATCATGGAATGAAACTAAGCTAATCCTCCTATCTAAATTGTGACCAGTCATATTTCACAAGCTTTTGAGACTCGTGCTTGTCATTGAGAGTTGGATTCTTGTGACTACAAAAATAATAAATTAATAAAAAGGGCACTCTTATCCAGTTCCATACAAAAGTATTGCTTTTACCGCGTTAAAAATGAACGAAATTATTTGGCAGAAAACATTGTTAACAGTGCTATAAGCAGAAGTATCAGGAAATTCCCTAATCCATACCTAGAAAATGACTTCAAATTAAATTCACTTGGAAATAGCCAAAAACAATAGAAATAGACATCGCCACTCGCCAGAAGGTACTTACTGCACAACGTTTCATGCTGCTTAACTTCTCAAGCACTCTTTTACTATATCTAAAATTAGCTTCTTACCTGCGAAAAAAATACTAGATCTGTGATGTAGGATATATTCCCAGGTAATCACACTTATACGCCCACCTTACGTGTCATTACAGCCACGAATAATTTGCTTTCGGAACTTAAGTACATTCCACCCACGTTAATACTCTGTTTCTGTACGAGAAAGTCGATTACAAATAAATAACATATAAAAAAAATCCGCCCAAATACGATTTTACAAAATTACTGTTCTATAAAAAAAACCTGTTCACCGGAAGTCCTTGCATGTATGTCTGGCAAGGATATTAAATTTAGCCAACGAAGGATATTGAGACAAGAGAATCCGGACGCCCGTTAGCATCGTATTGCATGTTTTCATGCATCACATGGCAGCGAATTCCACTTTATCAGTTATTACATCCTGGCCGATAGCAAAAACCAAATCAGTCCTAGCCGCCATATATCCCGGCAATGGGACAAGGATAATCACAACTGGCAGGACATCGAAATCCCCACGTCCAGACGTCATGCCAACAAAACAAACCAATGCAATCGCGTCAAACATATATTAATAAACGGAGTCAATGGAGCCTTACTGAATGCATAATGCAAGGATATGCAAGGTATTTTCAGAAAGGACCTCCCATAACATACCTTGTGCCGTACGTTAAGCAGTTCATTCCACGTGCTTATTTCTTTGGCTCTGGAATAATTGCATTCGTTCGGCGGCGGCGTCGTCATCGGGGCCTTAATGGAATGAAGCATGCAAGGCCTCTGGATCCTGGGCCTAGTGCCACCTCCTTGTGCAGTGCTGCTGCTGGTCATTTTGTTGGTCATTTCTGGCGCTTTCACTCTGCACAGAAAAAAAACTGTTATTTCCGGTCTCTCATTACAAGGCAAAAATATGCTAATTTCAAGCAACTTACGGGACTTTTCTAATTTCGTTTCTGTTCTTGTTTATTTTTTTGTCGCTTGTGAAAAGTGTCGCTGTCACAACGCCTCGGAACGGTAGCAGGCCATTAGAAAGTAGAAGGACTAAAGTAGGATACGGCTTTAATGAGGTCGTCTGGAAGCGATATCCTGAAATAATTCGATTCGAGAATTTTAGCTTGAATGATGGCGCAAGTGACGGGAATATATCGATAACTACCTGACATGTCTCCGGAAGTGATTGACGTTTAATTATTGAGAGGCAGGCGATGCTTAAAATTTTTGCCCGACAATCTGCGATGACTCCTGTCCCCCTTTCTGACTCCTTTGCTGTCTACCTTCTTTCTGCTCACCTCGATGCAATTATACTTTAGTGGAATGAAGTAAATTTACCTGAAAAAATTATGCATTAAGTTTTAATTGCATTTTAACTGGTGGTAACTAAGAGTGTGTTCTGAGAGCGGGAAATATTCTAGAAAGTGGAGGTAGCGCAACACATACATACATATTTCAGTCTTGTGGAGGAGTTTTAAGTGGAAAAAATAATGCCAAATTATCTATAAAAAGATAATGATTTCCATTATTAAATTTTAAAGGACGTTTAGAGTGTAAGTCAATGTGAAGGATATACTTTCAGCCTTTAACTTGCAAATTTAAAAAAAAATACTTTAAATGAGAATTGTAAATAAAATATATTTTTCAAATTTACTTTTTTTTAACCATAACACAAACTTCTTTTGACAATTGTTATAAATTTTCTTAATAGTCTATACTACTTCCTGTATTTTTGATAATCTCCTTATAGTGTAGGCTTCCATGACATGACAAAAAAGGTACCCCATCGAACACCTCAAAATTATAAAGTAAGAATGGCTGAAAAACATGTAAAAAACATGTTTCACCCGCCAGACTAGTAAAATTTGTTAATTGTTATTTTTTATGAATTTTTGAAATTAGCTAAAAAAATGATTTTTTTTCCAAAACACCTGCTTGAAATTTATACAATTTGTAGTAAATAATGAACCATTTTTGAAAAAATTTGTCTGGCTGACAATTTTTGTTAACTAACTTCTGACAGACCTTTTGTTATAAACTATTTTTTTTTTAAAAGTGCACTATATAACATCTCCTTGATTTTGATTTTTAAATAAAGTTTAAGAACTCTTCTATCTATTACAACTTGTCTGGCTGACAATTTTTGTTAATAAATTTGTCAGACTGCATTTTGAATGCGCAGCATCAATGCATCAAGATCAATTACTGGGATTTCAAAACACCTCATTAAAAAAAAAACTGAAATTTAAGATGTCCTCTATGCATAAAAATTTGCCTGTTATTGAAAAAATGTTTTTTACCATGTCAGATTTAATTTATAAGCGGCGTGACAGCGTTTTTTTTTAATTCTGCTTTTAAAAGGGCCTTGTCAAAACACCACCTTAATTTTTTTCTGAAAGAAGGTTTGTCATCTATTTTATGCATAAAAATTGGCCTGTCAGCGAAAAAATGTTTTTTACGATGACAAATTTATTTTTCAAAGCCGCGGACATATTTTTCATTTTAAAAAATGAGGTATATAATCTCTGAAAATTTTGTAGATATTGAAATAAGTCTGCCTTAAAAAAAAAGGTTATAAAACGTTTGTTTAGGAAATTGATATTACAGTACCTAGTGCTACAACTTGACTTTAAATAAGCCCAGCAATTCTCAATTGGCTTTAGGCCCTCAGAATTTCTAGGCCAATGAAGCATATTAGTCCAGGCGCTACAGCAGTGAGACATTTATGTATAAATTTTGATTTTGGCGAAATGTAACGGATTTTTTTGGTGGAATTGCTCAGAAATGACATCCCCAACAATATTCTGGGGGGTGCGCAAACATGAAAACGCCAGGAAAATTTATGGGAGCCAAAAACTGAAAAATTAACGAAAAATTCCCTGTTTTTTTGACCTTTCTTGATAAATATATCTTAACGAAGGCTTCTAGGCGAAAAGTTTGTTGGACATGTTTTGTTCGTTATTGGATTTGCTAAATCTTTTTTAAATTTGAATTTTTGCATTGCAAAATACCCAAAAACTGCTAAAAACCGTATCCTCACTTTAAAGTTATGCCAACAAAAGAAAATTCCATAATTCTCAATGTACTAATTCTGGAATTAGGTAGTTCGAGGTATGGTTAACTTATATCCAAACCCGATCACTGTCGGTCAAATAGTCTTTGCATAATGTATTTTGCAATTAAGTGAATTTAAAAAATTAAATTTGTTGCAGCGCCAAAAAAAAATCCCATATTGGTCCTGATTTTTTTACGTATACTCTAAAACTCACTTTACAATATCCAATCATAAAATTGGTGTTTATTAACTTTTTTTTTGGATTTTAATTTTTTGAGAAAAGTCAGTTTCAAAATATCATAAAGGCGATAGCCCAATCACGACTTTATTCGCGTTTACGGGCGTCAAAGCGTTGACGCGCTTTGACGTCGATATTTGATTGTGTGTAATCCAAATCGAGCTGCCCCATTCGCGACTTTGCGGCGTCAGCGGCGTCAAGCGACGGCAAAAGTCGACCAACTTTCAACTTTTCGCGCGTTGGCAGGCGTTGAAAATTGCAAAACTGTCAAACTGTCGATATTAAAACTTTATAAAGACAAAAATCCATACATGAATTTGAATCAAAGCAACCTTTTTGACGTCCTGACGCTACGAATGAACCTTCAGCGGACGTCAACGCGCATGAAGCACCTGCCGCGTATAACGCGCCGTCGGCATTGGGCCATCGCCTTAACTTCGGAAAATCTCGGCGCGTTTCAAATTCGCTCGAAAAAGGGCTCAGCTTCTATTGCCCACTTTAGCTGTTTTTTAATGGGGGAGCGAATCGAGAAAAGCACAACTTGCGATAAAATATTATTAACAACAATTTCTTAAACAAATTAGAACAATTACCGTTTGAAAAAAATTTAATTTTTTATGTAAACTTTTTAAAAAACAACTGGCTTTTTTCGAGCGAATTTGAAACTCGCCAAGCATTTCTGGCGCTATTTTGCAACTAAGGGGTTTTTTTTTTAAAAAATTAAAAACCATATAAAAAATTTATAAAACAGCATTTTTATGATTGGATATTGTAAAGTGAGTCTTTGAGCATACGTAAAAAAATCAGGACCAATATGGGAGTTTTTTTTTGGCGCTGCAACAAATTTAATTTTTTAAATTCACTTAATTCAGGGGGAAGCCCCCTCCCGAGAACAATTTTTTTCTTCAAACACATCCAGGAATCACCCCTGAAAATATTAGTCACGAAGTCCAACAAAGGATTTATTGAACGTCCGATGACCTATACAAGTCGCGAATGAGTGCATAGGAATATTTTAAATCTTTAAAACGACGATATCTCACCAATGCCAATTCGTACGGGAAAATATATAATATCTCTTTTTGTAGATAAATCGCATAATCTACAAACTTTGTACACACTATCACATACCTTAGCGATGGTTTTCAGTTGTTGGTGTTATAGAGGAAATTTTAGAAGCGGGAACGCTATTGGACTGCATGCCCGTGAAGATCTCAGAATTTAAGTTTTTTTCTGTGAACTTACAAAATAAGCTAGGGAGTCTGCATGCCTGTGGCGGGAGTGTGCATGCTAGGTGCAGGCGAGTTTTATTTTTATTCGGGAATAAAACACGCATGCACACTCCCGCCACAGGCATGCACGCTCCCACCACAGGCATGCACGCTCCCGCCACAGGCATGCACCAAATCACCTGTATGGCTTTAAAAAATTGTAGAGGACAGGGGCAATTACCTTGGTGACCATAAAGGAGGCCAATCGTAAACTCAGTAGAACGGTTCTCGCTTGATTGCGTTGGTCAAGCAGCATTGGAAGTGCTTAGTGCTTAGCTGGCGGACTGCTTGGTAAAACAACACTCGCGTTTTGAATGGTCTATGCCGATGCGGCTGTATTTATAAATGTTCATGCCTGAATTTTTAGATTTTTGTGCCAGTGGTGGCGGGAGCGTGGATGCTTCTAACGAACAAATTTTTAGATTTTCGTGCCTGTAGCGGTAGTGTGCATGCCTGTGGCGGGAGCGTTCATACTTCTAGCGATTTTTTTTTAGTTTTTCGTGCCTGTGGCGGGAGCGTGCATGAGTCTGTTTTTTTTGAGATATTGGGTCCAAAAGTACCGCGGCCATTCGGTTGACCTATTGTACTAGACCCCTATACCTCATATTTATTGGCCGGACCGCTGGAACTAGTTCAGCAGTCTGCCTAGTGGCTTGTCGTTGCCACTTGACTGTTCAAGCTTCCCGGGTTCCCGTCCGCAGACCTGCCTTTGGTCTGTTCTCGGAAGGAGTTCACGAAAGCGGGCTCCGGTATGCCTCGTGGGCTCCCCAATTCCAATTCGGACCTCCTTGCCCCTTTTAGTGAGACCAGAACCTTAGGGCAGAGCGACGGCTGTCCAGGTCTGCTTCTTGGCTACCCAGGTTCCAGGCCACCGTCCTGTCTTCGGTCTGTAGGGAAGGAGTTAACGAAAGCGGGGCTAGGGTGTACTCCGTGGGGCTCCCCAAATCCACTTCTCCTCCTTGGCCCTCTCCAGATAAATTGGTCCACAAAAGTCCCATGAGTATGGTACGAAAATTAAGGTCCATCCTGACAGAGCCTCAGAGAATAACCTACCCACTGCTATTCAGCCCTCGACACGATAACTTTACATCTTGGCTTGGTAGGCCCGCTCATACTAGTCCATCATAAATATTTAAATACACTACATGTTGCTCCCGCTATCTCGCTGGTGACTGACCACCAGTTCTTGCCTCTAGCGATCGAGTTTTTAGATATTCGTGCCTGTGGCGGGAGCGTGCATGCCTGTGGCGGAAGCGTGCATACTTTTGTGGCATGCCTATTTATTCGCTGTGCGTGCTAGCTGCTGGCGCGTGCGTGCTAGTAAGAAAATTAAGCAACTAAATTATTTTTACTCGGGAGTTCAAAATCTTTGAAAGGGAAATCCTAAGAAGAATATTTGGTCCTGCAAGGGTCAAGCAAAACGAATGGCGATCAGAAGAGAGAGTTTTGGACCGTATTTTGTTGGCCTAGAACGTGCTATATACGAAAACTGGAGAAAACTAGCACGACATTGACCCGACTGGAACAAGAGACTTCAAGAGTCCCGATTTATACAAGGATAGTAAGGCCACTTAAGAAGAAGAATTTTCAAGTAACACTAGAACTAAAACACCTAGCTCTCTTTGGGTAATCATAACCAGCTTCCAGACAACAAGTTCCCAAGGATCCTAAGCTCGGAGAAATGTTTTAACAACGCAAGCCGTTTTGTAGTAGAGTTTGCACCATAAAATAAGGGAAATGAACGTACCTGTTGAGAATATAAATATTAATGAGAAGGCAATTCGCGTATTTCAAGGCTCTTTTACATCCCAAGCGCAAAGTGGAAACGCAAATTGGAGCTCTTTTATCCCACAGATATTTATAAGCTCTTCTCTCTGTCTAGAATCCACGTTCGTGCAACTGAGAGAAAAACATAGAAATTTCTGTGCGATAAAAGAGCTCCAATTTGCGTATCCACTTTGCGCTTGGGATGTAAAAAGGCCTTAAACAAACAGAGTTGCTCACTTGTGGGGACTTGAAACTCTCACTGCGCATGGAAACAGCGATTTCCAGATTCCCTTCTTTTATGGTCCGGACTTTATTCTGTGCAGTCAATCATTCTTACAGGGAAAATTTTAATCAACTTTTTTTTTTAAATATTTTCAATTTTATTAAAAAATATTTTCGCGGATATGTAGTATATGTGTGGCTTTAGTATTAGGTACAGCACAAAACCACGAAGTCCCACAAAAGACCTCAGGTCAGAATTTCACATTCCTGCCACATATTTACTCTATTATTATTGAGGTTAAGCATTTTTAGAATTCTGCTTGAAGCCAATAATGAAAGGTATTCGATATTACCTTTATTAAAAAAAATCGTCATAAACAATAAATTTTTCTAGATAAAATGAAATAAATCAATTTTTTTCTTTACTGAATAAAACAAAACCAAAAATCACACAAAATTCTCATAACTTTAAAAATGCTTTCATTCAAATAATGGAAAAAAATGATTTTTTTTAGTAAATTCAAAGCGCATTAATATTTTCCATTATTTATTGTCGTCCATTGTGCAGCAGCACAGGTTTAATCCGATTGAACGCGTTTTATTCCGTTGCAGTGCGATGACCACGGCAAAATTCACATTCATCTTGAAATAATGGAATTGACATGGAATAAAAAGGACGAAAATCCTGGGAAAATCGCTTCCAGGCAATAATATTGGTTCCAATTCAATGACAAAACCAGCAGAACAATCGTGAATTTATTTTCGATATTTTATAGGTTTAGCATTTTGTCCAGGATATATATTCGGAAAATATGTACGCAGGTGAAATAAAATATATAGGACAGGTGTGCATGCATCAGAGGAGCTCATTAAAAATTTACGTAAGGATTACTGGGCCATGTTCATTTAGTGCCTGGACGATTAAAATGTCCTTTGATCGGATGTTATTGAATATTGTTTTTGGCAAGGACTAAAGGTTGAGTGCATTTCATTGTCCATGGACCTCCAATCATTTCGGTGGGCATTTAGTATAGGCTTTGGGGTTTGCTCACAGGAGAGATTGGTGTGATTACAATAATTCTAAAAAGAAACATTAATTTACCCCAATTGAAGATAAATTGCCTTGAATTGCGCTTGTAGTGGTAGTGGGGTGAGGTGTTACGCGGTGCATGTGGGTGTGGCACTAGGGCACGCAAAGTTTTGCCATTAATTGGGGCAAACCGTGAGGACCTGGATACGCCGACCGACCGACCAAGGGGCAGAGAGTGGTGTTGCTTGCGGCCAATTCAGTTGGTCGACGGTTAACTAAAGCGGCTTTAATGTCATTAAAAAGTGATTTTATGATTTGTGCAGTTGATTTCCATCTTGTTTTCCGTTTTATATATGAACAGGGGTTCACTCGCACACGAGAGAGTTCATTTGCATAAGACACGGAGAATGCTTGAACAGGACGAAACAGAAGCACGGCGGCGGGGGCGGGCAACTGTAAGCCAAGGACAATGAGGGCAATTTTAAAGGCAATTTGTAACGAAATTTCCCTATAAAAAGTAGACTTTCAAGAATTGTGCATGATATTAAGACTTGTTCTCAACTTAAGATCGCAAAAATATGCTAATGCAACGCTATAAAATGGAAATTATTAGCATAAAGCGAAAACGTTTCTTATTTTTTTTTGTTTTGTTTTTTGAAGACAAGTAAAAATCAATTTACGCACAAAAATCTTGGATTACTAAAGTCATTGTGTGTAACGTTGCGCGGTAGTGTAAGGCTGGAATTATATGCCCCAAATTAGATCAATTACACAATGCAAATGAGCACTGACCTCTAGCACTGGCCGGCGATTTCTTATGAAATATTTCCTCAATAAATTCACTCAATTCAACAACAATAATAAAGAAAAACTTTTCCATTAACCTTTATCCATTAACGCATCCATCGCACTACAAAATCCCTAAGCCATAGTCAATATCCAATATCGTTCAATACAATATAATTGGCGTAACGTAACGAATAGAACAGTCGTCCCTGAAGCCAGGAGAACTTCAGTAGATTTTAAGGTTGATGTAGCACATGCTATGTCCAGGATAGAATGGACGCCAATCTTAACTAATAGTTGACAGACTAGTTACTGACGACGATATAAGAAGGTCAGGTGTTGGGCTATCTAAATGCTTTACTGACATAATAAAATCGATAACAGGGCCCCCGTCCTAATCTTAATTTATTTAGATTACTTCTAAGTGATTGATTGTTTCGATGGTGGCTGATGGTGGCCCTTGCCACACTAGACAGTCTTCGTAATTTGTTTTGTTACAAATATTGATTTTCGCGGGCGCTCGAGGTTTAGTTGTATCTGTTCTTTTTTTTATCTAGTTTGTACTTTTATTATGTTTATTTGGTCTAGCATGAGACTTTATTAATTTGTGTTGTGAATTAAGATAGAGTAGGTAGTGCCTTATCAGATGGGCTTTTGGATTATGCTACTCGGTGTACGGAAATCATTTTAAGTTGTACTTTGAAGGAGTGTTGTAGTTCTATATTCTGAATTTGATTATTGAATGACGAGGAATTTTTAATTTTGCAAAAGTAAAACCTGCAGCAATTTCTGAGATGTATTTATTTAATAATTTCCTCATAGTAGACCACTGCAACACGCAATCGATTATAGCGGTAGTAAATTTAAACTTTTAAAACTAAGCTCCTCGTTATTAAAATGGAAAACCGGTTTATAGCATACTTCTGGCATACACTAGAATTCTTTCTTTATAAGTGAACGTATTTAAACGTATTTCAACCATTTTGTGGCAAACTTCACGATAATAGAGGAAATGGCCAGGATAATCTGTGGTCAATGATCTTCCATTTGGAGCTAGGATGTGAAGATTTTTCGATTTCCCAACTCTTGAACAACCTACATACTGCTAACCGGGAAATGACACTTATTTGGCAAAATTCGTCTCCAGATTGGCCCCGAAATTTAAAACTTATAAGTTTTGATCATAAACTCTTTTTTTTTGTTACCTTAACGGTGAGGGGTAATGCTTTAGATTTTTTTATGCATTTTTTTTTATTTTTTTTTCTGAATGTACAACATATCGAGAATATTGTGTCAAAATTTCAAGTAAATCGGAGTTAAACTAACGAAGATACAGCGACCGGCCCTCATGCTTGAATGTTCGAGTACAAAAAACTTGAAATCGATTTTTCCGCGAACGTCATTTTTGAAGCTGGTGAACTCAAAATCGACTTGACCGATCCTTTTGAATTTTTAAACACTAGTTCTACCCATAAATCAACAGGTAACCACGAAGAGTTTTTTTACCATTTTTCCCCATTTTTTAATAACAAATTCACCGAAATTTTGTAGCGAACATCGCGTTTTTCACTTCCAAATGCTGCCAAAAATCCAACAAAAGAAAAACAAAAAAAACTTCTTCGCATTTTGTTTTTTTTTGTTTCTGATGATCCGGTAACGCGTAATCGTGTTCACCGCAAAAAAACTTTTTTTCGAGGCGCCTCCGGAGATTCGCTGTCACGGACTTATTTCTTTTTATTTTTAATTGAAAATTTTTCTACATATACTTCAAATGTAATACTATAACGTGTATATGTAATAAATAAATAAATATTATTCATATCTTTAACAAAAATCATGAAAATATGCCTTTTTTTCGACTTTAAAACATTACCCCCCCAACCCTTAAAATCCACCAGATTCCGATTTTCATTGCAATCGGAATACAATTGCCAAACTCATCGACCATATTGCGGCGATCATTTTGAATTTATAAGTTTTGATCATAAATTCGTTATTTGTTACCTTAAAGCGAGCGACTTTCATTGAAATCGGATCACAAGTTGCAAATTCATATTTGGGTGGCCATTTTGAATTTCGGTAAATTTTCGGCGGCCATTTTAAATTTCGAAAATCGGGCTTCGAGGTCTCCCACTGACCTTCGTGCAAAATGTCAAAGCTCTGCGATGACTGGTGCGCCTGCTATAGCGCACACATACATACATACATATGTATATACATACATACATCCATACAGAACTTTCTTTTATTAATATAGATTGTTCGCTCAGTGAGTTAATTGTTCACAAAGAAAAGTCTTTTATCCATATTAACAGAAAACACAATTTCAGCTCTCTTAGAATCAGAGGTGTCTTTGGAAGAAACGGTAACATTGCTTCCTTTCCAATTTTTTAAGAAATAAAAATAAAAATCTAAAAATGTTAAATAATTATTCTTTTGATTTAAGCTATGAGATTAATATCCGTATTATAAAAGCAGGCACAAGTCACAACGCAGTCACAAGTGTGTTGTGCTTCAACTTGAGGCAATTCGGTATTATAATTTTGCAGTCACAATTTTGACAATCCGCAATCAATTAATGGCTATCAAAATTGTGACTGTATAAATAGCAGGTCACAAGAGTATAAAGAACAGGTTTTAGCATATTTTTCATAACTTCTTATACCCTAGACAGACTAACACCCTTAATCCCGATTATGACGTCAGAATGACGTAGACTCCATTTAATTTCCATATCGTTTATATGGGTCTAAAACCAAAGAAATGCGGATAAATGCAAACACCCTTGAACGAACAGCGCTAAATAACCGTGACGTGGAACTGGTAGACAAATTCTGTTACCTCGGTAGTATTATTACCGAAAACGGCGGTACAGAAGAAGACGTCAGTTCCAGAATAAATAAAGCAAGAAGCGCATATGCATGCCTGTTTCACATATGGAGATCGACGGAGATCTCAATTAACACCAAATTGCGGGTGTTCAACTCCAACGTTAAGGCAGTTCTTTTGTACGGTTGCGAAACATGGAAAGTCACCCAATTCATCACAGGGCGCCTACAAGTTTTCATCAACAGATGCCTACGTCGTATCCTAAAAATCCGCTGGCAAGATAGAATTTCAAATGAAGAACTATGGCGCCGTGCCGGCCAAGAAAGGATAGACGACCAAATCAGGCGAAGGAAATGGAATTGGATTGGCCACACCTTGCGACGCGAAAACGAGAATCTAGCCAAACAGGCCCTCGACTGGAATCCGCAAGGAACCCGTCGAGTCGGAAGACCTAGAACAACGTGGAGGAGAACTCTATTAGCAGAGGCCGCAACAACCGGGAGATCCTGGTCAGAGCTGAGAGCTGTCGCGCAAAACAGAGTCCGCTGGAGGGCAACTGTTTCCGCCCTATGTCCCATGAGGGATTAAAGGAGCAATTAGTTAGTTATATGGGTCTACGTCATTCTGAAGTCATAATCCGGATTAAGTTTCTAGTCTGTCTCCAGTATTACAGAGTCGTCACACAGCCAGCTTCTATCAATATTATCTGGCGTA
Source organism: Thereva nobilitata (assembly GCA_963855945.1). Classification (NCBI taxonomy): domain Eukaryota; kingdom Metazoa; phylum Arthropoda; class Insecta; order Diptera; family Therevidae; genus Thereva; species Thereva nobilitata. Next base: position 43,412,662 of record OY979696.1, on the reverse strand, counting down.
TGTTACGTACGTTGTTGCCCAGACTTTGCTTTCTCTGGTACCCGCGTAGAAAACCTCATAAAATGGTTCAAAATTGCGATTTTTCAAAAATTCGAACGGGATTTCATTTTCAATTGTGTTAAGTTTTCTAAATGAGTTTCCCAATTATTATAAAGTGATTTTGCAAAAAATGGCACAATTGTTAATTAAGGTTAAAAAACAAAACTAGATCGTTAGTTACTCAAAAATTAATGAACCGATCTTGTTTAAATTTTTTGTACATTTCCGGAACTACGTAGAAACCATCTTCAAAAATTTTCAGCCTTCTTTGTACAATAGTGAAAATAACTTATTTTGAAAACTTCGGAAGCTATTTGCAAAATCAAACTTGCACCTAGCGACCTCTAACAGGGCTTATTTTTTAGAGAATTTCATATGCATGTGTTATACTTAAAGTTAACAGGAACGGAGATATTGAAAGAAATATAGAAAAAGTGCCTATTTTATTCACAATAAATTAATGAAAAAGTTATGCGGTCAACCAAATTGTGTGCAAACTTAGGGTGTTCAACTACATCCTAAAACGAAGCGATTCCAACAATAATCTCACCTATGGGCCAACAATTTATTTTTTAACCTTTTTTTCTTCTCACCGACTAGCCTAATAGTTTAAGATCGTCTGCGTAAAAGAGATGCCGGATGTTCAATAATTTCTGGGACAAGTCGAAGATGAAAATATTGAATAGAAGAGGGCCAAGAAGACTAGCTTGAGGAACACCGGAAGATACTTCGATTCCATTTGAAAGGAGTCCTTACAATCTGATAACCTGTATTCTTCCGTTGAGATATGATTTTATCCATTTCAGGACAGAAGCTGATATTCCAAATCTATATTATAATTATACAAGGAAAGCTCTTTTCAGTACCCTTCAGGAGCTTTTTTCCATATTGAAAAAATTAAAATAGCATCCCAGAAGGAAATTTACACATTACGGAACCGATGCAGTAAGTGATAGCTATACTACTTCTTCGATTCCAAACATCGATGAAAATTAACACGGGGATGTCATTGAAAAGTAATGCATTCTAGACTCACTTGCTATATCACCGAAAACTGCAGCGGTTTGATTTTTTGAATGATGTGCTGCCAATTCTGCGAATCTGGCTGAATTTTCGAATGCTGGGGTGGGATTACAGAAGTCGTTTCAACTCATTTGTTACGAGTTTTAAATGGAAATATCCAAAGGAAACCTCGAAACAGATGACTTGAAACAACTTCTGTAATGCCACCCCAGCCTTAAATTGTAATTTTAACTTCGCACCGCACGAGACTAGATTTCATTTTTACACTTTTTCACTTCTACTGCCACTTACCGTGGAATGTATGAAAGAGGATTACCAATTCTGCATTACATTTTGGTTTCCAAGTTTCATAAATTCCGTTTCATTGCATGAATATATCGATGGAAAAATGAACCTATTCTCTTTTTTCCTGCTGGGATCATCCATACTTATGGAAAGCTTTGAAAGCTCACTCATATTCTCTCAACGCAAGTTTTTGCCCAAGGTATGCTCTTACGGAGAGCTTTTATGGTGTGACGTCACTGGTAGCCGATTTATGAAATTTAATTAGGAAATGAATGGTTTTTAAATTTTCACGTGAAAACTACTGCTCCGATTTCATTGCAATTTTGCATGGTATACGATGGTAGTCCGGGTAAGGATATATGCTAGCTATAATTTCAATTTTTCAATGCATTCAACGGATATAATGGTGTTTAATGAAATATATATGGGATAACTCAAAAGTGAAGTTTCTGATATTAATTTGGTTTTACAATGGTTTTGTTTATTTGCAAGAACATTTAAATTTTTATTCTATTAAGTAAATGCAGCCTCGAAAAAAAAATTCGTTGCATTTTACATGAAGTATTTCTATGATTTCTGCCTTTCTAAAAGCTTGAAAGAGTTTGTTTATTTGCTCTTGAATGAAATATATGAAAATCGTCGAATCTTTTCGAAACATCATAAGGGATAATCAAAAAAAGTGCAAAAAAATTGTGCAAAATTGTGGTTATTTGAATTTTTAAAATAAAGAAAAGCACACAAAGAAGAAATTATCATGAACAACATCGCGAAGAAATCGCTAAAAAGAGGGCATCGACACAAACTAATGAATTGCAAGTGATGAATGGAAATGAAAGCCAAAATGCTACAAATTCTACCGGTTGTGTTCGTAGGCAACCTAAAGCATTTTTCAAGGCTGTCATTCAAGATTATTGTAATAATTTTATACCGCAAAAATTCAGCTTAGATGATTTGTGCAAGGGATGTACATATTGTTCAGGTTTAGGTTATAGATTATGAGAGCTTTAGTTGATTAAGATTTTTCAAGTTGGGTTCTCAAAGTTGGCAATTCTACTGTTGAATGTCCAGAAGCAATTAAAAATGCTCAGCATAGTATTTTAATTCCCTCTAAATTTATCTCGAAAAATATTGTTAGGTTTGGTGAAACTTTCACAACGCAAGATGTTCTTAGTATTTCTAAAAAAGCAGTTTTATGTCATAAAATGATCACGTCCGTGTAATAAATGAATCTGTTCTTGCTAGAATGAACGCGGAAGAAGTGTCATACTATTCAATCGATTCCATGGTAATAATGACGATAGTTTTTTTTACCAAGCACAAGTAAACTTTCCAGTAGGATTTTTTAATACTTTGAACCCATCCGGTAGGCCCCACATTAGTTAAATTTAAAAAAGGTTGCATAGTTTTGTTACTACGAAACCTTTCTATTAAGAATGGTGTGTGTAATGGAAATAGATTAGCTATTCGGGACTTTCGCGCGAATGTAATCCAAGCCGAGTGTCTTACATGATCTCAAAGAGGCAAGATTCACTTTATCCCACGGATACATCAAATGACGCTGCTCTTCCATTTAATTTCAAGCGCCATCAATTCCCCTTGCGCCTAGCGTATGCAATGACAATAAATAAGTCACAAGGTCAAACATTCGAAAAAATTGGTCTTTTTCTTCCGGAACCATGTTTTACGTACGGCCAGTTGTATACAGGCTGTTTATTTCAAGTGGTTCAATACAGCGATTATTTCAAGTGGTCTAAAACAGGAAGTTACCCCTCAAGGAATTGTCACTGAGAACTTGGTTTATACGGAAGTTTTAATGTAATTAAAAAAATAAACCAGGAGATAACTCTTCCTTTTTGAGGCGTGCTCAAGCGATTGCAAAATTCAAGTTCGAAATGATCCAATCGTAACTTCCGATTTGAGGAATTACCACTTTGGGCTTTGGGATAATTAAAATAATAATATACTCTGCACAATTGTGCAGGGGCCCCACTAGTTTTAATAATTCAGTAATTAAAATATGCGAAATATTCTACTAAAGCCGAATTTAATGGCGGCTCTTCATACCACAAAGTAGACCTTAGGGTTTAAAGTGGTTGAACGCCTTTTTCTGAAGCCGTGTTGTTGTTCATTTAGGTATGGATTGATTAGACGGGTAATCTTATCCTAGACGAGTTTTTAAAATATTTTGGGGATTGATGATAGGATGGCAATACTTCTATAGGTATCCAGTAAATGGTTATCACATGCCTTATGTTAGGAAATTTTTCTAACGATAGTGATTTGTTCAAGATAATATAAAGAGAAAATAAGATATATTTTGAGCAGCGCTGCCAAATCCTGGGAAGCAGATTGTCAGGGACAAGACCTTTTCTAGAACCAAGGTTATTTAAACCGATTATTACCAACCGATAGGAAGATATTACTTATAAAAACTGAATATTGTCTACCGTTTTTCATTGTTGGTTTTTCGTTTTATATTAACGAAGCCCAATTTTTTTGGATCCTTTATGATGCTATCCCCAAAAGGATTAATAGCAGTAAAGGCTTCTCGTGACCTAAGACTAAATTCTGAAGCTAACCTGGCGTATTCTAATTTGAGATACGCATTTACCTGGATGTCTGTTCTAATCATGTTATATAATTTATTTCTCCTATAACGTAGAGATCGAATATTTTTATTTAGCCAAGTTTTCCATAGTTTATTCCTTTTTATAATTTTAGGAACATATTTGTCAATGTTGTCAATAGTGTAGAAGCACGACACCTATCAAAGGTGCTTCCAAAAGATTAGGGAAAGGGAGCAAAGCTACCTAGAAAATGTAAAATTAAATAGTTTCAACTAACTAACAGGCTTTCTAGGTACCTACTACCAGTCCGTTATTTCCTTTCCGGCATGGTGCAATGGTTACTAGTTGGCTTAGTTTAAAATCTACGTCAGTGAAACTAGGCTCATAAATCAGATGAATAAAAACAAAATACAGGTTTTCGCCAACAAATCTCTAAATAGTATGTGTATGTCAAATATGGAACTTGATAAAAGAATAATAGAAATAAAATAATAAATAATGAAATACATAAAGAAAAAAAATTAAACCGCGAAAATAGAATAGTACAATATAAAATATAGTGCTCGTATGAAGCAGAGATGCTGGTAGACCTAAAAACATCTAGAATTGAAGAAAAATTAAGAAAATTGGAAAATCATAATAAAACTTGGACTGAAACCAAAAAAACTAGCTCAAAACAGAGTCCGTTGGAAAATTATTATAGAACCCCTTTGCTCCTATGACGAATGAAAAAGAATAACATAAGGGTTTTACAATTCCAAAAGGTAAACTGAATTCCATTACGTACATAGCAATAAGATGAATTCCTATTTATTTATAATTTAAAATCTTTCCACATCATATTTTTTGTATTATTGAAATCGCATAAAAGGAACAAAAATTTTGTTTTCAATGCAGCATCACAAAAAATATATATAAAAGCTTTCAACGAATTCTCTGTAAGCTAAAAAATTACAGATAAGATTTATGACAAATTTGTGCAAATCGTGTTTTTTGTGAAAATATTTAAAATATACAAAAATACCTACTACAAATGAGACCAAAGCTTCACCAACCCTGCACGAAACCGAATCTCTTCAAAACCTTCACTTTCTGTAATTATCAGTTAACAATGTCGGAGGCTCCAATTAAATTCTTTCACGTTTCTGCGACTCTTATCACAAAATCACATGGCGCATAGCTCTTACTGTTTTTTTAGCGATTATAATTCTTGAGCCACTAGCATATTTTTCATTATTTCTCTGAGAGAACTTCATTCACACTTGCACAAACTGTCGCCACCGTAATCCGGCAACTTCTCTCCAATCAGTTTGCGCACTTTCTTGTGGCTTTAATCCGCGTTGTGGTAGTGGGACACAAAATCTACACTTTTGCAAAACGACAAAAACGAAAACCGCCATAAACAGGGAGTTGTGAAGTGATCGTAGAAAACATGATCGCTTTCTAGTTCTCTCAGTCACCGTTCAACCTTTGCTGCTGCCGTGACATTTGCTAAACACGAAGGCAGGTGAACGTTTGTTTTTGGTGCATCGATCGCTAGATGAGAAGATCGGAATTTTATAGTAGCTGTGAAATCCACGTGAGAGTAGTAAAAAGTTGAAATCACGCATGCGCAACGCAACAAGTGGCTAGTTGTATGATTTTGCGATCTGTGCTGTGAAAGTGCGTCCATGTTGAAGCCATACCGTCCGTAAGAAATTGATTCTTGAGTTTGTGTGTGCTCGAAATCTGCAATTGAAGATCAAAAAGTGCATCTGGATCCCGCTTACTTATTTCCATGATATTCTGTGCGAGAGCGGAGCCAAGTGAAATTTAGCCTCGATTGTTTTTTGTATGTTTTTAAAAGTGGTGTTTTGTGTTGTGTGACAAGTGTATTAATTTTACAGCTTTTCAAAACAGATAATAGAGAAACAATTCTGGTGAGTTCATCATAAAACTGGGGAATTTCAATTATTCAATAAAAGTAATTAGCTAGAATTTGCCACCGCAATATGGGAGATTCCAACAGGTAGCTGTTCACTATTTCCCCGTAAAGCTTGCCATAATAATATAGTAACCCACCAACCAGCAGATTACTACTCTGTGATGGTTCGATCGATTCAAATTACTGCTGATAGCCTGAACACGTTATTGTTTACATTATATAAAAGGTATCAGTGCCCGAAGGTAACTCAAGCCAATTAACTGACACGATTTGTTATTATAAATATTTTTTTCTTATTTCAAACCTTACATAATGCCGTATATAGTTACAACTCGTATTTATCAAATAATTTATAGTGTAGTACTTTCCGTCTTGTGAGTTTTATAAAGTTTATACTTGTACGGCAATCGCCTCATTTGAATACCCGGTAACTTGTAAAACTGGTTTCAGGTATTCTCTCCTATCACTTGACATGCACCTCTATCAGTTGATATTAATGACAGGCATTGGACTAGGTAAATATGCGTTTTAATTGTTTAATTATTATGAAACTATTCAGAGAGAAGAATTTTAATTTCTATTCACAGAGAATTGTTTTATTTGAAATAATAATAATTTGTTCAGTGAATCCAGGTGAATTATTGTAATTACTTAAATTATAGAAAATATTGTGACATATTTTCTTCATTTTAGTAATTCTTTCGATTTTATAATAGAATTTCATCGAATATGAGAAATGTTTATTATTATGTGTGTGTGTGTGCCCTACTTATTATCTTTGGTTGCTATTCAGGAACATCTAATGACAGATGTTCAGATTTAGTTGCATCGAATATGCAATAAATTTTCTGGTTTTTGGAAAGATAACACAAATATGGTTTGCTTATAAATATAGATATGCATTCAAGATAACAATGGGATGCCTTGTTAGATTATAAATTTGGGGAATTTTGCTATATTTGCATAATGAACTAAACAGAACAGATGCGTTATGATATGCTTGGATTAAGTTTTTTTAATTAACAAAAGATATACTAGAAACACGGTATTATAATTTCCGAAAAAATTAGTCTTTACAGTACCTACATACAAAGCTATCGAAAACTTGGTTAAAAATGTTTTCTGAGCTTTTCGAATTTTGTCAAATCTCAAACCAGTGTCGAATTGACTTTTTTTTAACACAGTTCTGAGTATAAAAAATATTTACACAGTTCCACATTAAGTACATTTAATAGACTAAAAACCATAAAATAAGGCAACGAGCTTTCCATTCCCTCTGGTTGTTTGAGTGAAAAAGCTGCGTTTTGAAACAACTAGAGCGAATGAGACACTCGGATGTCTTCTTTTATGGTTTTTACTCTACATGTTAAGAAGCTATAGAGATGGCACTAAACTTTGAATAATCGGATCTATTATGATCAGTTGAAAAGTTCACGGACGGATATCTACAATTAAGCGCGGAATTATAATTTCAATATTTTTCAAGTTCTAATCTTCTGCGAGGATTGTAGTTATAGTACAGCTTCCAGAGTAAAAAATCACTAAAACTGCAAAATAAATATTAAGCTCATGAAATTTGGTATGGGGGGAGTTTATCAACAGGAGAAAAGGTGACCGTTGAGTTCCGGGACTAGCTTTGTTAAAATCGGGAGAAAATTTGATTCAACGCATTTGCCGACACTTTCCCGGCCGTTACTCGGGAAATTCGTCGAAATTGAAAAAAATGTCAAGAGAACTAATCTAGAATCTATTGCCAGCAAAAAAGCTCCAATAAGCTTTTCCCGGAAAACATCACGTTTGGTCGGAAAATGGAGGGTAAAGAAAAAATTTATCCACTTTCGATCAGAAATCTGAAGAAGAAAAATTATTTCAAATATATATTTTTTTCTTTATTTTTTAATGTTTTAAATAGAAAAATAGGTGCCTAAAAGAAAAGTGAGAAAGTTGGTATATTTATTTCCATCCATTCTTTATCGCTGGATGTCTCGGGGTCTGGATCACCGGAGTTGTCAAATTCACCTTCATTTTCTTCGTCCGAGTTCTCTTCAAGTTCATTCATGACGGGGATAATACTGCTGCCATTGCTGTAGCAATGAGCACATACTGACGTGCACATTAACCCGGCTTTTCGACAGGAACGGCTTTTCGTGAACCCTTTTGTGCACTTGCAGAACAGTAAACTGTAAAAGGTGTTTGGGAGCCGGAGGATCGGTCATTGTAACTGGCGCCAATGTATCTCCTTCTATCCACCCCCAATCCTTAGCTTGGATACAACGAAACAGCGGGCACCAGAACTTGAAACCGAGTTATTCAAAACCGTGGCCCCAGAACTCCCCAAACAACACAAAAGAAACACATGGTCTTTTAAAACCAGAAAACGGAGAGGTAAACCACTATTTGGAAAATGATGGAAAAGATTTCATCTTTCATTTTCAAACGAGAACGTATTCAGAATACTCGCATACAACAAAAATCATGGAGAAAAATCAAAATCCGCATATTTTGCAAAGCGTTTCAACACTTAATAATTTTTCAATTTTTTCCTGTTACTAACTTATAATGTAAAATTCACAGCTGTAAAAGGACAAATTTTGGCTTATCCTGAAATTTTTTCAGAATTTTTGGACGCCTCGAAAAAAGGAAAATTGTAACATGAAAGAAGTTCTCGAATTCGTTGATTTTCAAAGACCCATTTTCAAAAACGTGATAAGTATGCTTAAGCTTAAATCGAGTTACATACTATGAGCTTCAAAACTGGTACAGGACTACGTGAGATTTTGCTTCAATTTTCAGTATAATCACTTCAAAAACTAGGAAAACCAATAGTTGCGGCCATTTATAGAATTCTCCGGGTATGAAAAATAAAATCCTATATGTATGCATAAAGTTCGGAAAGCTTACGTTTACCCTATAACACACCGTTTGATTTGTCGAAATCCGTCTAGTACAGCCTGAGTAATATCAGTTACAACTTGAAAAACGTTCTCTCTTATTCAAAATGTCGGGCGTTTCCAACACGAGCGTTATTATGATGTTCTAAGGTATTTTCCGAGAAAACCTTTGACTTTACGTAAAAAATTCATAGTCCTTTTTTTGTCGAGAATTTTCATAGCTTTATTTTTATTCTCTTGAAATTTTTCCAATTTCGACGTTTTTCCCGAGTTACGGCCGGGAAAGCGTCGGAAAATCCGTTCAATCGAATTTCCTCTTGATTTTCATAAAGTACGGCCCGGAACTCATCAGACACCTTTTACTTTATTGAAAAGCTGACTCCATACCAATTTTCATTACCATACAATTTTTTTGCCAGAAGAAATCTCTGGGGACCGTAGGTACTATTAGGTAGGTAGGAGCGGCAGTCTCATCAAAGCCCTAACCTGGGACACAATTGGCGTTTTATAGCCTGAAACGTACATTTTACCTGATATTGCTAAAGCTAAATAGTTAAGAGACTATTTTTTATTTTGACATGCAAAGTAGCAACAGTTAAGATAGCCTCTATCGCTGCAGTTGCACCTATTTGAGCAAGCAATACGTTGTAGGTTTTGCAATTGTGGCTCTGTTTTGTCAGTATATTGATGGCAAGAGTGAGGAGAGATATTGTTGCTCCCTCCTTTACTTTAGTGAGGCGAGTGTTCTAAGTGAACTTTATATCTATGATTACAACCAGAAGTATACTATACTGCTAGTATCGAATTGAGGAAAAGGCAGGGTGTGTACTAGGCCTTGCGCCGATTTTTCAAATAAAAGCTTCTATGACTTTCCTCAAATGTAGGAGAATATATAACATAGATACTTTTGAAAGTGGGTATAGAAGAGCAGTATTTCGAGCTCAGACGATGCCGTGTTTTCCTGTATGTATTTGAGAAGGTTGAGGAAATGGTACAACAATTCCCAGTTCGAAATCGTCTATATTCCAATATCTCATTCCCTTGATTTTTTCGGATTACATATGAAATGAAAAGTTTTCTTTGTAACAATTATTCGTCAATTAAAAAAACAAAATTTCTTACTAGTTATGGGCAATTTAATATTTAATTGTGAAAAACAAAACCCAAATCATAAATAAAATAAATTTTATATTTAAGTAACGCATGATAATCATAGCCACAATTTATAAATGTTAATAAAACATTTAAATTATTGAAGAAGCATTCCCAAGCCTTTTATCTTTTGTTTTATTTAATTACACTGTTTTATAGGTATTGCGATTACATTTGTTCTAGTTTAAATAAGTAAATCTCAAATTACATAATTTTTTTTATCTAAAATCCTGTCATAAAAACTTCCACACTAATCATTTTACAATAATTAAATCCAACCGATAAATGTTCCATAATATCTTCAAGCACTTGAGTACAATGGTGTTTTAAACTAATTGGGGTTTTTGATTGACATGTTTATTACTAATGAATTTTTAAAATTAGAATTATGAAACGAAAAAAGATCAAACTTTTACACTTTTATACTTTTTGTGATTGTTTACAGTTATTTTAATCGATTTAATAATTTTTAATATTATTTAATAATTCTTCTTGAAATTGAATTGAAATAAATGATATCTTGCCTACATGGTTAACTTTTAGCCGCAACACCAGGAGCCCGTTCAAAAACGTAAATCATGGTTAACTATTGTAAACTTTTGTGGTTAAAAAACTCTCTCTTTCATGAGCCTCACCAAATCTGTTTTCCGGCTGCTCTTTGACTCGTTGGCTGGTAGCAGGTATAGCAAATGATCAAACGCAAACCACGTGGACTTTTTTGCAGAGGTCCCACTCTTCAAGCTATTCTTCTTAGCTCCCGGTTGAAGGATGTTATTAGATTGTGGATTTTCTTTTCCATGCCTGCCACTGTCACTTCGTGCTTTTTAGCCAGTGATTCCAAGTGCCAATTTTTTTACGCGTTTTTGTAATCGGAACCCGTAACATCCCAAAGACAACCAGACGGCTGATAGTCTTCGATAAGTTGTAATACTTTTTCGTTTGACCTCATTTCAAAAAAAAAGTTTAAACACTGTAAATAAAAACGGCCGAAGCACACACTCAGTAGGTGGAGAAAGAGAGGGACGTGTCTCGCGTCTCGTCATGAGGTCCACCTGGCGAAATGTTGCGCAGTGTGTCTACCGTTGCACGTAGCCTCCCATTTGATCTAGCCTTCCTGAAACCGAATTGCCTTTCCGACAAACCACCTTCCCGCTCTCCGCTTGGGAGTAGTCTTGTGTATATCACCCTTTCGAAAAGCTCGCCCATAGTGTTGAGAAGACATATTAGGTGGACGGGTCCTCCGGAGGTCCAGGGGCTTTTCCAACAACAATCCTCTTTTCTTCCTCCCTTACCTCTGGGATCTAGAATCTGAAATAGGGGGGGTTGGGCTAAGGGGCCAGATGATTGTTTTGCGAAACAAATCTGCGATTCTTCAGAACGTAGGACTGGGAAATCGGACCACTGAATTTGTAGGACAATGTGGCCATCTTAATGTACCCCCAAGTGCCAACCAACAGTCAAAAAATCAGTTTGATACTAGTAGTTATTTATGAGCTAGTTATGTTGGGGGTGGGTGACCCTTCGGTTGGACCATCAATTTTGTAATACTAACTCTTTTGAGTTCTTTATTACATTTTCTCTTGATTTAACTAACAAACAAATAGTTACTAATAAAATTTTAGCCATAACCATCACCGACATCTTTAACGCCCACGCGTTTCATTAGGAACCACTATCGAGAATTTTTGCAAGAACAAACTTGTCATTTGACTCTCTTATAAAGGTAATCTGTCATCTTGGGGCCTCCGCCGCATGTGATTTCCAGATGTGATTTCCGCAGAGATGTTTTTAACACGTAAAGAAGCGCCTATATTATTCTAGTTGACATTTCATAATGAGTTTCTAAATTGATCAATTATAAAAGTTGGGTGGATAACCCTGGAAATTATTCTCTAGGAATCCCATCGTCATTAACATCGTAGCTAGGAAAATTATATATTTTTGATTGACACACTACAATAGGTAATTTGCTTCAGTTAATTGCGATAACTTGAAACGGAAATGAAAATTATAAAATGTTTTTTTAATCAATTCCTTGATTCATAATAAAATATTGAATAATCATAAAAATTCTTTCTATAGTTAGGAAAGACCTTAAAAAAATTAAAAAAAATTAGCACATTTCTACAATGTATTATTAACAAAGACAATTTTTTGTTTTCATTAATTTTCCAATTGCATTTTCATCACTCAATAAATCTGCAGTGTAAAGTAGTCAACCGTAGTTGATTTGCCCCTGAATAAGAGCTCACGAAGCAGAAACCAGTTCCGCTTAATAATCTGGACTTTGATGTAATGCCAAGAATGAGAAACCCCGCAGCATTCAAGGTACTTGCAAGTCAGCTTTTTTCTCTCTACATTTTCTACACTGCAATTATCCGCTTTTAATAGTTGCATAAGGCTTAATGTAGTTCGCCCACTTCAAATATCCTCTATATTACGTACTACATACAGTCAATGAGGGCCCCATGCCAGAGCAATTGAGCCTTAGGAGCGAGCACGAAGGATACATGGTCCAAGCTATCCTTAATCTTTCATTCCGTTCCCTAGGAGAGGGCGAACTTTGTTTCTCATTCATAGGAAATGACTTTTGCGGATGGTGGAATGCACGGCCAAGGACAAAGGAGTACGAGGGATATGTATGTATGTATGTGTGTATTAAAGAGCCACTATCACCACTACTACAGCAACGATAATTACAAGATACAGACTTTATTGCTCCAAGTGAGCTCCAGAATATCAGATGACTGAAGCAGATCCTGTCATTAATGCGCGCCTCAACTTTGCCTTCAGGATAACTCGTAACTCGCTGCTTATTAAAAATGAAATGGTCGAGTCCTGCAAGTTGGCCTGCCGCTTTTTCCTTGACGCCCACATCCACCTATTACTGCTAAAGTCCTGGAGCTTTCAACGTTTTCTGTGTGTCCTGACTTGATTGCTGTTTGAGGTCTGGTCTGGAATCCGTATTTGCTGTATTGACGGTCTCTGCTGTGATTGACACTAAAGGAAGGATAACTCAGAATGGGATCTCCAGCAACGTTAACGACTGGGCTTATCTAGCACGAGAAACTCCTGTCTGGCATCCTTAATAATAAGAATGGAGGATCACACAAGATATCCACATTTTATCCACTCTGGCATCGAATTAGAAAATCCTTTGGACGAGATATGAAGTTATGGGCCCCGTGCGCTCCTCTATACAGGATTCAACAGAACCGAAAAAAATCTTAACTCCCGCAATCCTGGACAATAAAATAAAGTCCAGATTTCGGTCGGTGAGGGTAGTTTATTTACATAACTTCGTTATCCTTTTTATCTGTAAATAATTGGAGAGGTTTACTCATTAGGAAGTCCGCTCGCTCGCCTTCCTCCCAGCCTTGATGATGTACGTACGTCAACGGATAAATAATGCATAAAACAATTTTTTCCCTGACATTAGGGCAAGCGCTCAAGGACGAATTCTGGGACGCACTTTGACATTTTCATATATATATACATACATACTGTGTCCTGAGACGGCCAATGGCGGAACGGGACGAGATTGTTTTATTGCAGAGGCACGTAAGATAAAGCACTTCAGCACGAATGTCAGAAATATCTGAGCGATAATTTTTGTTGTTACTTTTGCCTTATGATGGCCACAAGGATAAGCACCTTGTATACCAGGGCCAGGATACTTCTCTCGCACAGTTTACTGCCCCTTTCGGTATCCTAAGCCACAAATGTCGACTTTTACGGTTATTATTGCGCAATTTTCACTAAGCTTGAAGGGGCAGGCCTGTGTGGAAATGGGGCCTTACTTAGCTTCAACTATGGCGAGAAACTTGCATAACTTTCGTTCAAAACTTATACTGATAAAATTAAGGCCAGAATTGATGTAAAAACTACACCAAAAGACGAGAAATTAAGGAGGTGAAATTTGCATCAATGCTTTAGGGATCCAGGATATTTAAATTCCTGTGGATTATACGGTAGTAACTTTTGCCTCTTTATTCTCTCCATCTCCACTCCTTTGGAATTTGCTCGTTTTCTTTATAATTTTTGGACATTTAAGAATTTGAATAAAATATAAATTATGTACAGCAAGTTTTTTTACGATACTTCTTTGGTCGTTGAAAGTTTTGAAATATTTCTGCTTCTTTTTAGTGCACGGAAGTTCCGGTAGTGGGGCTTTGAATATTTTGTTTTCTTTTACGATACGCAACTGAAATTTTCTATGGGAAATTATTTTTCTTGTGAAATTTGACATGATATTGTTGGTTTCTTGCGGTTACCGGAAGCGGCTCTAGACAGCATGGGATGTAAAAACTTTATTCACTATTTCTTACTTTATATCTCAGTAGTTTTTCTCATACCGAATAACTCGAAATCGGATTCGGCGAATATTTTCCCTGGGATTCGGAATCGGGATCCGTTTCTGGAATCCCGATTGCTTGATATGAAATTCACTATTAAAATAAATATTCTTGATTATAACAAAAAATAAAATCTCTCTGTTAGGAACTTTGGTAATTAAAAGTAACAACTTGACTCAAAATTTCAAAATTTGAAAAAATAATAAATCTTGGTAGGTTCTGGGTATGACATACAAGTACCTATAAAATAATACCTTTTAAATTAAAGTACATATTCTAAAATTAATATGACCTTAGCTATGGCAGCTAGAAGATCTAAAGTTTGGAATTATTTTACCGTGGAACCAGCAACTAGCAATTCAAAACAAGCAAAAGTAATTAGTACGTTTTTGTTATGTTTTTTTTTATATTTTTATTGGCAAAAGTAGAACTATACAAGGTGTTCTAAATCCCCTGTGCCACCCAATTATCTCGTAAGTTTCGATAGAAAAAAAACACATTTTTCTCCAAAAAAATACGTAGTTAACTAATTTTTTTCCCCTAAAATTGGAAAGCTTGGACAATTTCGTATGAATAAGGTCTGGACAATTTTTATGCTACGGCCTTTACTTTATTTTACAGCCCTCCCGAAACAAAAAAGGTGGGCAATGATATTGCGCATGAAAAGCGTTATAATCAGTTTTGCAATAAAACGTGTAATTAACAAGATATTGGCAAAATACTACTTTTGAATTTACTACTTTTGTATTACGCAGGATTTTTTCATGTAGAATTAACCATTAACGAAATATAGTGCAAAGAGAGTGATATATGAAGTTTGAAGCACTATATCTCCGTACACATAGACTTTACAAAAAAAAATTCTAAACAAGAAAGTTAAATCTTTTATTTATTTACAAAAAAGATTATATCAATTTTTGTCGTAAAATGTATAGTTTCTGAGATATAGAATTAAACGTGTTTCCCTTCACTATAAGTTTAGCATTTTGAATTTAAGCTCATACAAATATATAAAATCATTTATTAAAAAAAATCGCGTGCGGTATTTTTCGCGAAGGCCTTTTTTTCGACCTATTTATGGGACTATTAATACAATATATATTTTTTGTAAATTAAAATTGTGAGTTTTTACTTGGAATCGGAATCGGAATCGGCGGTTCTCAGTTTTAAGGATTCGGATTCGGCGAATCCAAAAAAGACCGGATTTTGAGAAACCCTATATCTCAGCTACAATATTATTCAAAAAGCTATGTTCGACAAGTCTGTTCTGGAGATTTGAAAATGCACAAGAGTCGTTCAACAACTCCTTAGAAGAAAATAGAAAACAAATTATTTTGAGAAGATTTCTTTTATTTTTCAAACATAACATTTCTTTAGGTCGTTACAGTTTTCCCTACTTTTCTCTTACTTTTTAACGCATTTTTAAAAGGAGGATTTCAGAAGGTCTTCAAAATTTTCATTATTGCGCCAAATATCGCGGTATAACGTGGTTGAGTATCGCGTATAAGATATTCTCCGCTATCCTATAATGCGGGATAACCCCATATGTTAGAAACATCCTGGGCCAACACCAATGTAGCTTTAGCCCAGGCAAATCAACTGATCAAATTTTCACCCTGAAGCAGGCGAAGGAAGAATGTCTGGAGTTTCACAACCCAATCAAACACCTCTTCACAGACTTTAAAACCGCCTATGAAAGCATAACCAGAGGAGAGCTCTACAAAGCCATGAGAGAATTCGGCATCAATAATAAGCTAACACGACTTGTAGGTTGACCGTGGCCAATGTGACAAGCCAAGAAAAGGTATCCGGAACACTGTCCAGACCAAGCAACATCTATAATGGACACCGACAAGGGGACGGTCTGGCCTGCCTCCCTTTCAACCTGACATTGGAGAAGATAATTCGAGATTCAGAGTTGACATCATGAGGCACAATCCTCCACAAGTTCCCGAATTCCTGGCTTATGCAGACGACATTGACATCATTGGTTTGAAGTAGTAAAATCGTATTACTTACCTTGAGTCAATAGTAGCAGCCGACAATAGCACGTTTACTAAAAGGCAACAAAGTCAGCCTGTGAAGGATCTTCAAATCCAAGCACCTAATCAAACTTCTACTATACAGGGTGTATCCGTTAAGTTTACAAAGCGGCCGACTGTGGATAGGTTTTGGATAGACGAACAAAAAATCGTATGGGGGGCGGGCGAGGGGGAACCGTAACAGTTTACTCGATAGGACGTTTTGAAGCTTTTTTTTAGCGTTTTACATATCACCCTGTATTTTTGTAACCCTATGACCTATTTTCATGAATAAGGTATCAGCAGAGATAACGTAATGTATAAAGATGCGACAGCTAGAACAAAAAACCCGAACGCATTTCGCATCTGCAGACTTCTGAGATTGCCTCCACCTTAGCAACATGCAACAAATTAAAGTTTCCAGCTACACTACGATGCGAACGTATTCTTCTCAGCCATGGTCCGCAACACAAGAGATGCGGTGAGTTTGTCGATAGGGAAGCTGGCAGTTTAGGGGGGCAAGGAAAGGAACTGCCAACAGAATATTTTTCGCAACATTGTGATCTTTCGGACTTTTGCCTCTAGTGCTGCATTGAAGAATTGTGCTGGAGTTTTGTATTTTAATCATTTGTTAGAACATTCAGTGCATTTTTGGGGGCGTCTATTAATTACGCGAGGCGATTTTTAGACCCCCTTCACCTTGGTGAGATGTCTATACCCGTCAGAATTAATGATTTTAGGTCGATTTTTGAGATAATTCTTGTCCATCAGATTTTTTTCGATAGAATGATAGTCTAGGCCTAAATACATAACTATAAAATCATAGTGCGTAAGCACAGTTTTGGCTCTCGGATAGTTTTTCAAATAAAATCGTTAAAAAATAATTAATATACCAGCATTTTTTTATTTTACTATCACATAAACTTTATTGTGCATATAGAGTCGTTTCTGACCCTCCAGGTGCACTTTTAGCCCTTGATTGCATCCAAAAGTGCATTTTATGAATGCTAGACCATTCAGAACGCGGAGAGGAGGGGGTCAAAACATAACTTCGTTTTCTATATGCTTTTTAGATCGCTGATTACGAAAATCGGGGTCCCGCAGTCCTAAAGTATAGGCATCAACTTAAAAAATGCAAAAAAAAAACAACCCTTCTTAAGAGTTTTTCGCGATAATTTCAATAATAATCAAAAATAATTCAATGAAATACACTTTTTTCAACATTTATTTGTGAAGGTGGTTGATTAATACCAAATCAAGCCAAATTTTATAATAAGGGATAATTCTAAAATTGTTTTTCCCACTATATGCTTCAAATTCGATTGAATGCCTTTTAACAGCCAAAAATAAATTATTTTCAACCCTTAAGGGGTTAAACTACCCCTAGATAAAATTAAATAAATATAACTAATATAAATAAAATTTAAATGCAAAAAAAAAAAAAAAATATAGTAATATAAAAAAAGTAAATAATTATAGGATATCAAATAAGATGCAAAGTATGTTATAAACAAAAAAAATTAGTATTTTATAAATAAAAAAATGGAACAGAAATGTTTTATTATTTGTTAAGGATAAAATTTATTATATTTACAATGCATGTGCATTAGGGTGGCCCTTATTTTTAAAAGTCGGAAATTCCTACATGCTAAACCCTGAAATGGTTCTCTACTATGAAAAAATAATTCTCCAAAAAATGTCATCTCAATTGTTTGAAGTTAATTCGTCCCGAAAACGCGGTAAAGTTTGTTATTTTATGAGAAAACTTTTATTAATCAACATTTTTGATTTGATTCAAATTTTTTTACGGAGTCTCTATACAAAATAAGCGGACACGTATTTTTTCCTCTTTTTCGGTTAATATTTTCAAAAAAAGGGGGTGGGGGTAAAGTTTACGTCACTCGCCGATTATGCCCTTTTTCAAATCGCTATTACTCCGGTTCTATTTATCGTGTCGAGTTAAATGAGGTATAATTTTAAAGGTAATGAAGAGATCTTTATTTATATATTAATAGTTGTAAAAAAATTTTCAATTTATTATTTGGAAAAAAATTATTTTCTCCGCGATTTCGCCACGGGTAAGACTGTACCAATTCAGCTAAAATTTTTATAGTATTTTTTTGGTATAGTGAACCATTTTAGGGGTTAGCACCACCAAAAATGTAAACAAAAATCGCCAATATAAATAAGGGCCACTTTAAGTACATATTATTTATTAAAATTTATTTTTTTGATGGACCTTCACCATCTGAAGACTCACTGCTGTCTTCACGTACAAAATTGTATAACGCTGCTCGCACACTGGATCAGACTTTGTACGAATTTGTGCCAATTCGGATGAAATCGATACAATTTCATCAGAATTCGGAGAAATTCGTAAAAATTCTGATGCAGTGTGCGGGAAGGGCAGCCTAATAGGAAATTCTCGGATTCAATTTTCATGGTTTTCGGCGACATAGCACCTTCAAATTTCAATTTTTTTTTTGTTTTTTAATGTAAATTTTTAAAGAAAACATAGACATATCTTAATGAAACTTTGCACATATGTTTTACTAGTATTTAACTATACAAAAAAATATTTTTTTAAATTTTTTTGGTCCCGCGTCGTCTGCTGGAATTTTTTCAAAAAAACCCCAAAAAATCACGGTGGGCAGGATTTCCGCTCTTAGAAAAGTCGGACACAAAAACAAAAAAGCGGTTTTAATCAGCATCAAAGCCGCTATAAAATGAACTAAAAAGAAAAAAGTTGGTTGAAAAATAACAAAATGGCGGCATTTTTTCAAAAATCAAAATTTTTTGCCATCGAAAACATCCTGTAACTCAAAAAATTGTACGCCGATTTTTTCATCCGTAGTTCATTGTGTACATTAACATGTGTAGATTAACGTGTTAAAATTTTAGAACGATCGAATAAATATTTTTTTTTAATCTTGCCCACCAACTTGAAACACGTTGTTTTAAGAAAATCGCGTTCAAGTTAAAATACAACATTTTTTTTAAAAAAACATTACCAAAATTGAATGTACGATGCCTTTCACTTTTATTTATATTATTAAAAAATATTTCGTAAAGGTTTATTCTAACAAATTTTATCAAAACAAAATTTTAGATTTTTTGAAAATTTGTAGGTGCTATGTCCCCTTAAGTGAAAAAAAGAACCCGAAAAAAGCTCTTTTTTATTTCAATTTTGGGCCATTTACGGTGAGCCATTTTGAATGTTCCAATTTTCATGTCAGATTCGAAATCGGCGGGGGGGTTGTGCGAACCCGGTCTACCGCCCTAGGGCGCCAGGTCCAAGAGGGCGCCGCCACTACCGTCGTGATCCAGTAATGTGTTCATTTATTTAGATATTAAATGATAACTCCTATAGAATACAAGACACAATTCCGAACGTGCATACGAGATAAACAAAGCTTGTGTTTGAGAAGCGTAACGTGTTTGAGACACTGTAAAAAAATGTAAATTCGCAGGGTAAATTCGCGCAGTAAAATTACAAATCGCGATATGAAATACTTTCTTTTCATATTTTCCATTGGAGTTTCGCGGCGAATCGACCAACAAAAATCTGAAAACATTTCTTCTGACCATTTTCCGTTTTATCGTCTCTCTATGTGCAATATGTCTTGATGAAACCTTTCACCATGCTCATCTGATATTGCACCAAGATTTTGAATTTTAAAGTTTTTTTTTTCATTTTTCACTAAAGACTCTTCAGATATATATTTGACTCCAGGAGTTCAACTCGCACTTCTTGGCCAGTTTTTACTACGTAGGGTTTATCTCTTGCGCGAATGTCCCATTCACATAACAAACAACAAAACTTAGTATATCTGCAGCATTCTAGTCAACGAAACTTTTGAATCAGCACAAATGTTCCACGAATACCATGACTTTTGTCGGGATTGAAAGGGCATATATTACCATTCTGAAGCAATGTAAGAACTAAAACCTTCGATTTTGAGAGACCAAATTTCGAACAAGATCATTCAAATCAATGTCTAAGGAGATGAGGTTCTTTTCATAGGCTTGAAGCAGTGCTTACAAACCAGTTGTGCGAATGACTCGGTTGAGGAACTGGTCTTCATGAATCCTAGCGTCATAGTCATACAAAAGTAACAATAATTTCTATGGTTTTGTTATGGTCGTTGCAAATGGCATGGTCTTATGATTTCCTGCGAGCCAACCCATTAAAGCACATACTTAAGCAACTTCTGCAACAGTTTTTCGGCAGCCAGTATTTGTCTTTTTCTATCATTAAGAACTCGTCCACGCTCACTATTTAAATAGATGAAAGTAGCGTAAACTCAAAATCGAAACACAAAATATTCTGAATTTTGAGAAATTTACAAAAAAAAACTAATTAACTAGGTATAAATCTAGACGTGCCAGCAAAAATGGAAACCAGATTTAGACTCAACCCGTTAAAACCTTCATATTCAATTTTATTTGATTGAAGGAGGATTGACCAGTGTAATCCACCTAAAAGAAATGTATGATTTTTTACAAATTTTTCTTATTTTCAGTCGATTTAGGGTTGGTTTTAACCCTTTATGATTATCGCTTATCATAAAATTTGGCTTGATTTGGTATTAATCAACCACCTTCACAAATAAATGTTGAAAAAAGTGTATTTCATTGAATTATTTTTGATTATTATTGAAATTATCGCGAAAAACTCTTAAGAAGGGTTGTTTTTTTTTTGCATTTTTTAAGTTGATGCCTATACTTTAGGACTGCGGGACCCCGATTTTCGTAATCAGCGATCTAAAAAGCATATAGAAAACGAAGTTATGTTTTGACCCCCTCCTCTCCGCGTTCTGAATGGTCTAGCATTCATAAAATGCACTTTTGGATGCAATCAAGGGCTAAAAGTGCACCTGGAGGGTCAGAAACGACTCTATATGCACAATAAAGTTTATGTGATAGTAAAATAAAAAAATGCTGGTATATTAATTATTTTTTAACGATTTTATTTGAAAAACTATCCGAGAGCCAAAACTGTGCTTACGCACTATGATTTTATAGTTATGTATTTAGGCCTAGACTATCATTCTATCGAAAAAAATCTGATGGACAAGAATTATCTCAAAAATCGACCTAAAATCATTAATTCTGACGGGTATAGACATCTCACCAAGGTGAAGGGGGTCTAAAAATCGCCTCGCGTAATTAATAGACGCCCCCAAAAATGCACTGAATGTTCTAACAAATGATTAAAATACAAAACTCCAGCACAATTCTTCAATGCAGCACTAGAGGCAAAAGTCCGAAAGATCACAATGTTGCGAAAAATATTCTGTTGGCAGTTCCTTTCCTTGCCCCCCTAAACTGCCAGCTTCCCTATCGACAAACTCACCGCATCTCTTGTGTTGCGGACCATGGCTGAGAAGAATACGTTCGCATCGTAGTGTAGCTGGAAACTTTAATTTGTTGCATGTTGCTAAGGTGGAGGCAATCTCAGAAGTCTGCAGATGCGAAATGCGTTCGGGTTTTTTGTTCTAGCTGTCGCATGTTTATACATTACGTTATCTCTGGTATCAGTGTACGCAGAATTCTCCCACCTATCTAAAACTGTAAAAGTCAAGGTTCTACCCTATCAACTTCCAGAGGAATGAGTCAGGATTTTCCGCTCGATAAGGGACAAGAGTTTTTTGAGAAAAAATACGAATAGCAGTTGGTTTTTTAGAAAAAATAAAAAAAAGTAGTTAGTTTTTTTTTGGAAGATAAAGGAAGACTTTGTACCTGAAGGTCAGAAAAATTGGAAAAAATAGAAAAAGTGTTGGGCAAGTTTTGTTGAAAAAACGGAAAAAGTAAATAGAAAACCGAGGATTAACAAGTTTTTGTAAAGATAGATGTCCGTTTTACTTTGCTCCAAGAAAGTTAGAGAGGAAATCTCAAACCAAAAAGTTTATTCAGTTTTTTTAAATATGTCGAAAGAAGAATCACTTTTGAAGACGGTGCCAGGTAGTAGTTGACTTTCATTGCATTAACTGTTCCTTCGAAAATTGTTTTCATTTCTTTGTTAGCTTTATGCACTTAATACATCACCCCGAAAACAGATCTTAGCACAATCTTTAAAAGTGATTCTTCTTTCTAAATCCAGCCTGATTGGATTAACCCTTTGAGTACCGGAGGTTTTTTCCATGGATATGCGAAAAATACCGGCGTTTTTTTTATGTGAAGTCTAAGGCGCAACAGTTTAGCCGCTAGGGCGTTTTCAAATTTTTTTGTTAGAGTTTTACATATCATATCGTAGTTTTGAAACCGTATAACCTTTTTACATGAATAAGGTAACAGTGTACGCAGAATACTCCCACCTATTTACATTTTTAAAAGTGACGGTTCCACCTTACCAACTTACAGAGTTATGAGTCGTGAAAGTCAAAATTTTGCTTTTTTAGGGTTAAATTTCACCTTCAACAACCGTTTTCTCCATAAAATTCTTAGTAACTTATAATTTTTTTTCGAAAATAAGATAGCTTCGAAAATTTCCTATGAATAATGTCGCGACAATTTTTATGTTAGGTACGAACTTTACTTTTGAGGTTATAAGGAATTTTGATGGTAAAATTGGCTTTATTTTGAACATTTCGACATAAGCTTAGGCGAAAAAGTACTAAAAGGGCGAATTTGAAATATTTGTGGACTTGGAAGCACATTTTTCTAGACAAGTCGTTTGTATTTAATTATACAGTCGTTATACAGGTTGTTATACGCCCCATGTTTTTATTTTAGTCTGTTAAAAGTCCCAGAATATTACTTAATCCGTTGACGCAACGACAAAAAGTGCCCCTTGGCATACGACATGAGAAGACAGCACTGATACTATTGCACGATTTCTTACCAGACGTCCGAATCTCAAGAAGGTGCATGTTTGTGTTCTAATTATTTTCTAGTTTTCCATACAGCTTATAATTTAAAATAAAACCATTTAACTTAACAGTTTTTTTACCTATTTTTATTTTATTCTTTTTAGTCTTAATTCAGTCATTTTTGGATTTTACTTTTTACAAAATTCTGGTGAAGTGATTTGTTATGCATACCATATTGCCAACGCTATTTTGAATTTTCTAATTTTGACAACAAATTCATTATTGTTGACCTTAAACACCCCCAAATAGCGATTTTCAGTGAAATCGAATCGTAATTGCCAAAATCGTACCGCCATATTGGCGCCGCCATTTTGATTTTTTTAAATTTTGACCACAGATTCGTCATTTGTGACCTTAAAAACTCCCCGATACCGATTTTTAATGAATTCAGAACACATTTGCAAAATTCATCCGCCATTTTGAATTTTCAAATTTTGACCACAGAATTGTCATTTGTGGCCCTAAAAACCCCCGATACCGATTTTCAATGGATTCAGAACACATTTCCAAAATTCATCTGTCATATTGGCGTCGCCATTTTGAATTTTCAAATTTTGACCATATAATCGTCATTTGTGACCTTAAAAACTCCCCAATACCGATTTTTAATGGATTCAGAACGCATTTGCAAAATTCATCCGCCATTTTGAATTTTCAAATTTTGACCACAGGATCGACATTTTTGGCCCTAAAACCCTCCAATACCCATTTTCAATGGAATCGGACCACAATTGCAAAATTCGTCCGCCATCTTGATTTTTTTACAAAATTGTCAGATTGTATTGCCTCGGGAACTCAATGTGTGGGAAAAAATTTCATAAGAATCGGTTTAGTAGAAGTAGTCGAAAAAGCTGTCACAAGATTTGAACCAAACAAACAAACAAACAAATATACGAGGTGAAGCTAAATAAAACCATTAAAAAGAGCGCTATATGTAACCGTTCGTAAATATTTTTAAAGTACATAGTATAATATGAAAGAAATTTGAATTCATCATAAATGCAACATTGCTATAATATTGCGCCTTAGGCATTAAAGCAACATTACCACGTAATTGCACATATTATCCTCAGCCCTCTATTACTAGTCTCATTATTTCAGCTAAAAGTATTAAACGTCGAGTCTCATAAGATTGAAAAAAGTGATTTCTTTGATTACCTTAAATATTGTATCAACTATGACAGATGATAAGCAACTTTCTATATTTACTCTTTGGACTGGATTCTCGACTTCTTACTTCAAAACAGTACTGACACGTAGACGTTAAAACCCAACCTGTAGTTCCTTTCCTTTGCTTTCATTGTTGTTATGCTTAAAAGGTACTCCATAGAAAGGAATCGTGCTTAAGGGCACCGGAGTCATTCGTTGTTGGTTTATTTTTGTGCATTCCATGAAAAACTTTGAACTGTCAGATTAGATGAACTTGTTTGGCTTGTCAATAATTCTAATAAATTATATAATATCGTAATGCCAATAACTGCCGTATATTTGCTACTAAAACAGAATACAATAATAAAAACATATATGCCATAGCCACAAGCCTCAGTGATGGTAAGTAATTGAATCTTTCCATTTTTGAAATCAAACCTATGGACTGATTATGACACTGCAGTTTTCGCAATGAATTTTGCGTGAATACCTGTCCATTTTATTTGGACAAATGCAATAACACTTATTGTTTACGAAAACATTGACCTTAAAGAGAGATACATTAAAAAAAACGTCAACACTTCACCATATTTGAATATTAATGTTAGCGTAGGCGCGGTCAACTTCTTTAAGCGTGTAAAATATCTCCAATACAAATATACCACTTTTTTTAGTAATCTTTTATAAGAGAAAGTGATGACTTTTATGTTTAGTGCTGAATTGTCAATTTAGGTTTTCAATGTTATTTCCTCATTTCATGTAATTACACCACATATCTTATCAGCAACATTATTTCAATTTTTTATAAATATGGAAGTTTATCGCTTTACCTGTGCGATTATATTATGCAACAATTATCACGTCTTTTCACTAATGTTTATGTGATATAACAGATAATTTTATACGAATTATCAAAAACTGAATCATATTGTTAAAATGATGAAACGATTTTTATGAACATTCCACGAGGTACGTCACAAAAATGCGGAAATTTTTTAAGCAAATTTCATTAATGAAAATTGAAATATTCCAAAAAATCCTTTTATTTTAAACTACCCTATGGATTAATATTTTTAAATATATCCCCAATTAACTTGAATGATAGCTTCGATTCTCACCCTAAAGGGACCCCAGGCACGTTTAAATGCAACCAGGTCAAGGTTGCCGAATTATGCATCTATGCATCGGGTCTTAATGTCACATAAGAACATCTGGACCTTTCAACTACTTTCAATACGTAGTAATACAAGAGATTCAAATCTGCACTGGTTGGTAGAGGCCAGAATTCCTGGAATTTCTGGATCAAATAGCGTGTGAGGGATGGTACATCATCCAGACGTTCCGGACCTTCAACTTTACCACTTTCTGCAGAGAAAATTCCGATATAACCTGCCGCTTCATTTCACAATGTATGCAAAGCATATAGTCCGGGGAAATTAGCAAAAAAACGCACGAAAGGAGACAAAATTCCAAAATGGCTGAAAATTGGTCCACAGCTTCCTTGTAGCCCAGTTGTCAGAGACTTTGACCTCGCACAAAATGTGATCTCGCTGAAAATTGGGACTTAGGTTCTTTTTTGGGTGTAGAAAACGATAAAAAAATCTTTGCTGCGCTAAAGTGTATGCTGTTTACAATTTTGAAAACAAATTCGAAAATTTGGTTTTTGCTTTATATATCGAAAAATAAAAAAAAATTCGAAAAACTAATAGCGCGGCTGTATTAGAATATAAAAATGGCGTCGAATGAATACTGTAAGAAAAAATGGATATTGTAAAACATAAATTTTATTAAACACAGACAATGTTTATCATTTAAATTACTTTTACATCAAAAGTAAATGTCTAATGATGATAAATGTACAATGATTTTTTTTGTACGCCTCTATTAATATATATCTTCAATTTTATAAACATGAGTGAGAATTTTACAAATTATAACTTCCGTTCAAGTTTTCTATGGGAAAAAAACAAAAAATTAAAAACTAATGGCTTTCTCAGAAAGCTTAGAGTGTCTTCTTTAAAATGTTTTTTTATTTTTATTTTTGCGTCCACTTTAGGCAAGGATACTTTAGTTTTTCCCCGAACGCCTCGCTAGAAAATTTTAATTCAGCTTTCTGGCGCGCTTAGATTTTTCGTTGCTTCTTATTATTAAAAATTTTTTACAATAATAAAACAATTTTTTTTAAAATAAGTTATAATATAGATTTTAGTAAAATTTTCGGCTCTTTCGCGTGGCGCTATTAGTTTTTCGAATTTTTTTTATTTTTCGATATATAAAGCGAAAACCAAATTTTCGAATTTTTTTTCAAAATTGTGAACAGCATACACTTTAGCGCAGCAAAGATTTTTTTATCGTTTTCTACACCCAAAAAAGTACCTAAGTTCCAATTTTCAGCGAGATCACATTTTGTGCGAGCTTTCGGTCTAAATTTGGCCCTGACGACTGGGCTATTGGGACTTTTTAAGAAAACAATTTCGGAATCACAAAAAATAAAACATGGCCGCGTTTTTCCCGTGTTCTCCTTGTATCTCGGTTTCTATAGGTCGTACAACCCCGTACGAGGGTCCAAAATGTTGGCAATTAAATTCTCTACAACTTTAGTTCTTACAAACATGTTGACCCGATTAACCCTTTTAAAGTTATTCAAGGTCAAATTTATCAAAAATCACTTTTTGGCCACAAAATCACTCAAAAACTGCTTTTTTCGAAAATTTGTTTTGATCAGTCAATACAAAACGTTATTGCCTACAAAAAAGCCTCTTCTCATTTTTTCGAAAACTTAACCCTTTCGAAGTTATTCAAGGCCAAAGTTTCCAAAAATCACTTTTCGGCCAAAAAATCACTAACAATTGATTTTTGCAAAAATTTTCGAAAAGTTTTCGAAAAAATGCCAAGGGTGTCATTAGGGTAGGCAATAATGTTTTGTATAAATAGAACAAAAAACATTTCTCAATAATCAGTTTCTGAGTCATTTTTACAAAAAAATTACACCTCGCGGGTCCTGGAGAAAACCCTATCCATTGAGTGTGTAGAACATTTGGGAGCACGGGGTGGCATAGCAATGTTGGGCAAAGAAGAATTCGAAGCGAATAGAACTATCATCTCCCCCTTGTAGATAAAGGGTTCTCCATGGGCTATACTATCATAGGCGACCTTAAAATCTATAAAGAGTGTTGGATTGGGTTTTGAAACTGTAGACATTTTACCATTGCCTGCGTTAAGCTGAAAATCTGATCAGTTGATTTATTGGGGATGAAGTAACACTGGTACGCCTATGTAGTCCAGTCAAATGGTACATTCGCTGAACATTTTCTGAAAACAGCAATTTTTTTTTGTAATGTGTAGGGGGGTTGGTTGGGAGTATAAAACCGAGTTTTCGGGATCCGGAGGGGTGACGTTCGGCCGCCATCTTGTTTTGAGTGGTGAAAAATGGTTTTCCTTATTTTTCGGAAACCGTGAGTCCTACAGAATTTTGATTTTGAATTTTTTTTAGATAATCAAATTATCTACAACTTTCGTAAATAATGTTTTGCCATAATATTAATAATAAAAAAGATATGGACATGATATGACAAAAATTTTGGCGGTGATGAGCTTTAAAGCGCTATAACTTTTTTGTTATTGATTTTACATAAAAAATGCCTTAGAGGCTTAGAGAATTTTCTTGCAAATAATTTGATGTGGTCATCTATTGAATTAGGGTTGTTTTTGTAGATTTTAGAGCAATGCAAACGGAGAAGTTGTAACAAAAGTTCTGCATATGCTTCCATCTATACAGGGTGTATACCGTTAAGTTTACAAAGCGGCCGGCTGTGGATAGGTTTTGGATAGACGAACAAAAAATCGTATGGGAGGGGGGCGTAAATCGTAACAGTTTAGCAGCTAGGGCGTTATGTAGTTTTTTTGGTAGAAGTTTACATATCACCCTGTATTTTTGTAACCCTATGAGCTATTTTCATGAGTAAGGTATCAGTTTACGCAGAATACTCCCACCTATCTAAAACTGTTCTACCTTATCAACTTTCAGAGCAATGAGTCAACAAAGTCAAAAATTAGTTTTTTTTAACTAAAATTTCAACTAAAACCACCTTTTTCTCCAACAAATACCTAGTTAACTAATTTTTTTTTGCAGAATTGAAAAGCTTGGACAATTTCCTATTAGTAATGTAAAATTTTTATGCTACGGCCTTTACTTTTGAAGTTATTAGCAAGTTTGATGTTAAAATTGGCTTTATTTGGTGCTTTTTGGCAAAGCTTAGGTGAAAAAGTACGAAATAGAGCATATTTTAGAATTGAAATTGCGTATAACTCCACAAATAAAAGCCGTAGGATAAAAATTGACATTATTCGTAGGAAATTGTCCCTATGACGTCATTTTAAATCTAATATGGCGGCCACCACAAAATGGCGGAAGACATATAATAGACTAAAAAGTAGAAAATAAAATATACGTGACTCCAGTCACGCGTCGGAGTTGACACGCACTTTATTTTTTTATGAGCAACTCTAAATTTTTATATGTATACAAAATAAATTTTTGCAGAGTTGTTCTTTTTTTCATTATACCTTTTTCCTACCGCGGACTGTGCACACATAATCTTTTGTTATTTAAAGACGCACGCGGGTTTTGCTACTATTTTAATAAAATAACACTTTTACTGGAAATATATTTCAATCAGTAGTAGTTGGAAAGTACTATAATAGAGAAGAATTTGAAGAACACAGTAGAAAAATGTCGAATGATTTGTTTCAGAACGATTTTAGTAATTTGACTGTTAAATATAAAAACTAAATTATTAACAAATTTTTTCTTATTTTTAATTTCAGATAAAAAAACGATACCGACATGAAGGCCTAGCAATAGAAAAAATTGGTTTCTAAAAGGAATGTGTGTGTAACATTTTTTTGTATAAGTGTTTTGTTCGTGGAGCGAATTCGATTTCAACATAACTGCCCTCAACTTGCACATCAAGACTTACGTTAGGAATTAGTTTTTACGTTATTTAATTAGCATATGTATAGCTACTGTTAAGTATACACAGCAAAAGGAGAAGAACCCAGATCCGGCATATAGTACATAGCATCTATATATTTGACGTCACCACTGGACAACATAAAGACAACAAAACTGGAAGAGCAACAGAATTCAGACAGATTGGTTCAACGAAATGGCTGGCCAATACATTAAGGTAAATCCAAGGATAATAATTAATCTCGTCTTTATGTGTTTTTATCATAATCCAGGAAAAGCCCAAAAGTACAAGTGAAAACATAAAAATTAGTCCAGGACTAGGTTAACTGTACTAAAAACAGTCATTTTAAGGGCGCATAAAAGTAACATGGTTGGTGTGTCCTTCGATCCCGCATTCACATGACATTTCCTCCTCTGCCGCTGCCACCACCCCACGAAGGGCAGAAGAGTAGGTTTTTGGGGGGGGGGGGGTATGGGGTTTAATACTGTTTCTTCCAGGCTCTCAGCCTCCCCACTATTTTTAAATGTAGCGAAATTTACAGGTGCCGTAATCCTGAACAGTTCCCAAAGTCCCCATAACTGTGCACGTACTAAAAAGGGGTGAAAGTGCGGTAAACGCTAGTAAACATACAACACCCAGGTAAAAAGAGGATAAATATCACACAGGCAACACGAGCCGGTGGTGGGGTAGGGACAGGGTTGGGGGATAGAGATATGGACCCGCTGCTGCTACCCATCAGATACACACGGGCATAGCATGGCAAGGATGGGGTGCGATCCAGCCCTTAAATAAGTTGAGACATGTATTTACATTGCAAATAAACATTTCGGTAAATATTTAAAATAATTCACCGTCAGCCTTAATTCAACGATGTCGAACAATATGTGTGCGAGAAATGGAGTCTCGATGTTTGCGGGAAATAAGGGCCCCATCGTTTGGGGCGCGCTCACAAAGCCCTCGGATATGGGAAGGAAGTTGAATGAAATCTGAAAGCTGGGAATGTCTTCCTCTGCAAACATAAACCTTAACCCCAAACAACTTGCACAAACACTACCGGGGTCTGTTTACAAATACATATACATCATTTTGTACTGCCGGTGGATGAACGTGGATGAGGCGAGGTGGATGGCGGTGGATTTTTGGGAGGACGAGAATGGGGGTGGCGCTGGCTGGTGGGGGCTAGGTTTATCTCTGCCGGTGGTGGTTTCTTTTATGGGGCCTCAACACTTTTGGCTTTGACGTTTTTCTTTTTACGCCGCTTAGGGTCGCTCAACAGAATCCTTACGATAGGGTGGAAACTGTTCTATACTCTTCAAGTCCTTGGCAAAGGGTTTATTGTAGCAGAAAAAGAAGGATTACAGCGGAAAACAGTTTGCTCGGCTGCCAGTTAGGCCGTTATACTATGCATGCGTTTTTTGTTGTTGTTGTTGTTGTTGTTGCTGCTCCAGCGAAAAGGTAAAATATTTGGCAATTTTCTAGACGGAAGTTGAACCACGTTGACTGTGAATATGAGGGTTCACCTTTTGTGGTGAAGTACTAGATTACAAATTGCAGCCACAAATTGCCTTCAATCTTGAGTATACTTTTACAAATTATATCAAATGAAAGCAATTCTACAGGAATTGCCAGGTTTAAGGGGATTTATCGGGATATATTTTTTGGTTTCGTACATAATATATTTTTTTTAAGGTGGAAATTGAGATTTTGAATTTTGATTTAGAAAAATATTGAAACAAAATTAAACTTAGTTGAAGATGATCCTTTTTCATATTGCGCCACACACCCTTATAAATAAAAATATATTCATACATTCAACACAGTCTACAGTTAACCAGTCACAAAGTTTACAAAAATTAAAGTTTTTAAAAACAAAAATATAAAATTATAAAAATTTATTTGTTTTTTGTTAACTTTTAAAAAAATCACTTATTTTTATATATATTTTTTTATTTTATCCCAATTTTTTTTAACAAAAAAGCCGGCCATTCGCGTGTTATGGCGGCTTACGGTGAAGCTTCGATGATCTCACCTCCATCTTCCATTTCAAACGGCCAAGAGCCTAGTGGACAGATACCGCCATTACCACCACCGCTGCGTTCAACACAAGTTCTTCAACCATTGTCGGTTTTTCCAGGTGCGATTTATAAATACCATTTTTTTATGGTTTTTTTTTTGCTTTTTCTTAATACAAAAAAAATTTTCTAGAGTAAAAAAATATTATTAAACAAAATAAAACAAAACTTTGCATCTAGTAGCATTTTTTTATGTTTTTTTCTTATTCTCACTTCGACAAATGCATTTTAAATATAAATTTTTAGCTTTTTTACGCTTGGTTTTATTGAAGAATTGCGTTTTATATAAATTTATTTTTAAACTTTTGAGTTTTTATTTTTTTTAGTAAAATTGTTTATTTGTTTGTATTTTTTTATTTGAAGGAGCCACATTTAAATAATGAAAGTGGTTTAGTGGATATATATTTGGGTATAAAGTGTGAAATTTGTTAAATAGTAAAAACAGAATAATAAATAACATTCATCAACGCGACCATATTATTTGGAGCATGTTGATAAACTTGTTCAAAGATTTATATCAAATTTATTTATAAAGTCAAATGTTTCATGGAGAAACAATAACAAAACTGGGACCTATTAAAAATAATAAAGCAACATCTTTTCTTGTGGCTTTTCTAAAACTTAATAACAAATATTAAGTTTGGGAAAAAGTTCATAGCGTTTCCCCGATAGATGGCGTCAATTGTAAATAAGTCACGGATCACTGATCGCAGCGACACCACTAAACAGTCATTCAAAAGCTGACAGTTTATGAACATTCTCACAATGAAAACTGTCAGAATATTTTCCAATATTATTACTACAAATAGTAGAACGCCCAGGTTGTGAAAAAAATTGTATTATGTACGGTGAAGGTGGAAATGGTTCGCTCGCTTTCTTTCTGGTAATATTTATGTGAAAGATGAGTTAAGCTCTGGTCGCCCAATCACTGGAAAAATTAATGAAGTTCTTAAAAAAGCTCAGCAAGATAGGCTAACAGTACAATGTCCAGGCACCTCCCGGTGCACGCAAGTACCAACTCTACTGGAGACTAAATTCTTCTTCTTCTTCTTATTCTCCTCATTGGAATTAGACTGGGTTCAAAAGAACCCTATAAAAAACTAATACTTTTTCTTCGAAGTTCTTCACCGCTGGCATCATGACTCTACCCAAAAATATGTAAAACATTGTCGAGAATAATGAAACATATTTATTTGGTTTAAGTAAATTCATTTGCACACTATAAGAAAATCACTGAAACATGAAACGCACCCTTAAGAAGTTTAAGAACTTTTTAGATTAAAAATTAGTTATAGAAGTACATATTGGTTAAAACTAATCAATATTTTTATCATGATTGGTAGATGATTTCAACAATGCTTAAAAAGTTATTATTTTACGAAATTAATTTTTTTAAATACAAAAGATAAAAATTTGTTTTTAAAAATCGATTACGAGTCATGAAGCAAATAATTGCGATCAGATAAGTACACTTTAGTTGGCTTTACTTGAAAGTTCATTTCATTTCATACATCCGGAAATAAAAGTCCAAAGATCTGTAATTAGAATTTCTAACACGGAAATTCGTGACTTTTTTTTAAACACGGAAATTCGTGATTTTTTATTATACACGAAAAATTTTCCTTATGCTAATTTTGCCTTTAAATTTTTCACGTGACGTCTTTGAACCTAGAATTTTTAAATAAAACATTAAAAATTTAATTGATTTACCACAATTTTATTTTGTTTCCTTGAAGCCATACCGGGTGAGTATCGTGCATATGGTCACAACTGTACCTTTCTCTCTATCGTGTGTGCAAATGGTGCAAAAACGTTGAATTTTTCTTCCCCAAATCTGAACGTTTTTGAAAACGTTTCATAACAGCCAAATTAGTCTAGTATACCCTATCCACAAGTAATTTCTTTTGGGGAACTGCTATACGCTCTATACGTGATTTATTTAGCTTTAATTGCATTTATATATTTGATATTAAACCTTCTATTCGGCTGATCCTTCATATATTTGGTATAATTTCCAATATTCACAAATTCCATGAGGAATAGGCTGGAACCAAGTTAACTTCCGGAAATAAAAGTGCACCACTGACCAACTTTTCTCATTGAAGCCACCCCTATAAAAAGCTGAAAGTAAAATATGAGCATATGTCATATTCATATAACTAGAGATGCGCCGAATGTTGGGCTGAATATTCGTATTCAGTATGTTCGGCGTATTTTTTTATGTTCGTATTCTGCCGAATATACGGTTAGTTTGCCGAATAATTACCGAATACTTAAATAGTATTATTTTAAGATTTATATATGTTACAGAGGCTTGATTCTTGAACCGTACATAGGTAATATTTGTAAATGAAACAAACATTACATTCACAAAATCAAAAATTAAAAAAATTACCGAATCATTTATATGCTCAATCACAATTCAAACAGATAGTCACGTCACCTATCGGAAAATGTGAGTGTTCTAAGTCTTCGTATTCTCATAAGCACATCAGTGATAATTGTCACAAAAGTGAGAGTGTGGCATTCTCGAAGTCGTTTATAGTTGCATTTCTCACGGATAATTGCCACTATTGCCACGGAAAATTTTTAGGTACCGAGGCCATTTTTTTAAAATGAAAAGAGACGAAGGGTAGGAAATTTTTTTTTAATATTTTTGGCGATTTAAAATTATTCTTATATTTTCGAGTTCAAAAAACAAGCAGGAGGCAATTTTATTGTCATGTTGCCTTTATGGAGAACAACCAAAGTAAAGCAGAAATATTGTCTAAATCTGAAAGAAAAAAATTTATTAAATTGTTAAGAAAAATTGAAATGTTCGGTTACGTCAAGCCGAGCCGGGCAGCTCCAAAGGATTTGATTTATCCCTTATTGTTAATGGTTTTCTTACTAGAAGGCCCCTATTCCCATAGTCACGTCACCCATTGAAAAATGTGATAAAACCAATTTTCGTATTCTCGTAGTCACTTGCTGTAGAAAAAGTGACGATATTTCTATATTCTTATGATATATTTCTATTTACATATCCTGTTCGTTATTTTAATTCTAGGATATAAGAATAATGATAAATCATCAAAAATATTAAAATAAAACTTATTTCTTACCCTCTGTTACTATTCATTTTAAAAAAAATTGTGGCGTCATCTACAAATTCCAAGTGATAAAAAATGACAATTTTCAGTGACATTTGCTACAAAAAATGACTTCGAGAATACTACACCCAGTTTTGTGACATTTTCTCTCATTAACTTTTCCCTGTGCACTCGACTATGAGAATACCACTTTAAAAGTGACGTGACAAAAAAAGTGAAGTGAGAAAAAAAGTGAGGTGACTATGGGAATAGGGGCCGAAGCCTTAAATTCCTCTCCCCTCATCGCTATCAAACTACATTCCCACAGAGCTCAAAAATGAACCGAATAATTCGGCCGAATGTTCAGTTCGGTACATTTTTGATCGAATATTCTGCCGAATATTCGTATTCGGTTGAACCCATATTCGGCGCATC
This sequence comes from Thereva nobilitata, assembly GCA_963855945.1. Classification (NCBI taxonomy): domain Eukaryota; kingdom Metazoa; phylum Arthropoda; class Insecta; order Diptera; family Therevidae; genus Thereva; species Thereva nobilitata. The sequence goes on along the minus strand of OY979696.1, from coordinate 43,377,833 downwards.
TCTACATATAACTATCTTCGTAAACTTCAAGCAGGCGTATGACTCCATCCAAAGAAAGAGTTACTTTAAATCTTACTCGAATTGGTTGTGCCAGCCAAACTAGAACTTCTGATAGAGCTAATTTATCTCGACTTGGGCTGCAGTGCTCTTGGAACAAAAAGAAGAGGAATAAAAACGAATGAGCATGTGTAATCCAAATTGCAAATTTGATGAGACACAGTACGACAGAAGTGGCGTTTGCACTACAGAAACATAAATCCCATTCAGTGGCTTGGAAGACGCAGATTGTAAAGAGAGTACTTATGGACATTGCCGGGTATCCGAGGCTACTTTTCTCCTCCTTCCTCTTCTGCTTTTTTTAATTTCATGGTGTTATTTCCCTTGTCTTTTGCGGTTAGCACCCCATTCTCATTGCAATTTTATAATTTTCGGGTAAAGCCCAATCGTCTTCATCTTTCTTATATGTAGTTCCCATTCTATTTTTTTATGTGGAAGTTCTAAGCTCAGGGATTACCGTTTGTACTATCTGTCCGACATGTTGTTGGTCACATCATGGTGTAATATCTTAATTGGTATAGTAAGCTTGGTTCGAAGGATAGAATCGTAAGGGTTCAGGAGGGTGTTGCAGCGGTTGGTCTGACCCTGCGGTCTCGTCATATACACCAGCTACGGTGAGCCCCCCATGGAGTCATTTCTGCGACAGGGATTTTCTGTGCATGGGTCAGCGTTGGTGTCCATAAAGTACGGCTGCCCTTTTTGAGCTTATATATATGCATATTTCCTTTGACTTCACGGGGCATTTTGGTATCATAATTGGAGTTAAAGGTCCTCATATACCATTCTCGATGCTTGATGTCTCGATACACGGTTTAACGATTCGGTATCTAAACACGGTGGATTCCTTACAGCACTATGTCAGTCTGGATAAGCTAAAGTGCATGTTATCCATTTTGGGCTTGCTTCCTCTACGTTATAGTACATACTGTGGACAACGAGAAAGAGTAATGCTGTAATTTTCGATAAAATTAGGGGGCGTTTTTGCAGTCTGCCTATAAACGTAGGAAGTTGATTTTTGGTGACATATCTCAAAACAATGCTAAAGAGTAGAGAATTAAGTATGGAGTCTTGATTGACCCTAACTTTGACTTCAAAGTCTGCCCCAGCCCCAGCACGAGCGCAACGAGAAGACAAATGAGTGGGTTGGACTAGAAGCAAATTTTGTAAGCGCGACATTGGACAGTGTGCAGAATCCGGTGCATGTGATGATTAAGATATCACTATGCACTTGTCTTCAATTGCAAGATCCAGGTAGATGTGTTAAACACGATGACCCAAGACTAGAAAAACTTGGCCTGAGTATAGCGAGCACAAATCACACGACCTCGTTATTGTACCGGAAAAGGACATCGCCAGAATCATGTCGACCATCACGGGCATTGGCTAGAAATTGGGGAACATAACCAAGGCTGCAAATTCCGTAGAAAGGAACAACTAAAAGAGACAACGGATCATTTTCTTGGTGTTGTCCGGCTCTGGCTAGGATCAGACCTCGTGCATTTGAAAACCTTTTCTTACAGGCTGGGCAGAGATTTCGAAGCTTTAATTAGAAAATATGATCCGATGCCTTTATATGACAGGCTGGCTAGGGTCATTCTAAGCACACGGTCATATAGTTGCCTAAAGGGTTTTTTCACGGTGCCAATTTTGTCCCTGTCGCCCGTCCTTGGATGGGGCTGTCACCTGTATCTATTCAAGCTTTCTAATGGGAACTATCCGTTACTTTATCCGTGCGATATTTTGTTAATATGTTTGTCTGACCTAATTCTGAGGATTTCTATCTAATTTCTAGTTTCAAGTTACTAGCTTTTCGGCCTTACTATAGCTTTTCGTCGGCTGCTGCACTCGAGATTACAAACATTGTCTTTCTTTCTTGTTTACTTATGAAGCTGTTAAACTGGTCTTCTGAATTTTAACAAGGGCCTCACCAATAGTTTTTTTTAATTTCAGCACAAGAATTCCAAATTTCGCCGATCTCGTTTAAGAGGTTCATTTGATATAACAAACCTTAAACTAATAAAAACACAAAAAATAGTTTTACCGTATTTTCGTATAATTGTCAAAGTGGCTCCTTTTTAGTGAATTTTTTGTTGTGTTTTATTTTTTCATGTAAGTATGATTTGTTTATTTTAATTTGTATTCTTTTTTTATAACTAAATTCTAATCCATTCATGAAATCTTTTCTTTTTCAAAAAAAAAATTTTTTCAAAATCATAAATCATAATATTTTGTTCCATTCGAAATTCTCATTCCCTCAAGATAAGACGAAACAGAAAGAAAAGTAAAAAAAAAATAATACAGAAATAATATTTACCTCACCAAAATATCAAAAAAAAAATACCAAAAAAAATAAATAATTAGTAACAAATAGAAAAAAAAGTATGGATAAGAAAGATTTCAATCTTGTAGTTAATTTGTCAAAAATTTTTATTTTCATTAAAAGTACTCACATAGTATTTTCTTTTTCTTCTTTGTTTCTTTTTTCGTGTGGCTTTATCGTTCTCGTTGATTTTAATTGTAGAGTGAGTATTTTGCTATAACAAAAAAAATGATACGAAATTTTTTTAGGTTATGTACCAAAAAAAATTGCACATTTATTGCGCAAAAACAATATTTGCTTAAATAATTTAATTACATTTATTAATGTAATGTTTTTTTTCTTTTTTTTAATTATTTACATTTATTGCGGTTTAGTGTCCAATTTGAGTGAGGACGGATCTTACGATTATGTTTTTGGTGGTCCACTTGAGACCCCGCCCTTATCTTCAACACTCAAGCTGACCTCGCCACCTATTAGACTGAGATCTGATGGTAAATTGTAATTATAAGAAATTTAATTATTTTTAAAATAATTATTATTTATTTTAATTACAAATTACGTTTTGGTTTTTAATTTCTTTCTTATTTCTTTTTTTTTTGTTAAAAAAAACATTTGTTTTCTTCTTTAATTATTTTTATTTTATGGAATTTTATTTTCGGTTTTTTCTTTTCTTTTTCTATTTTTTTTTCATTGATTAATTATTACACAGACGGACCACATGGTAGTAATGTAGAAGATGGACGAAGTTATAGACGCTCTTTTGGTTATGCCCCAAAGAGACCACGGCCCGTAGTGGAACGCGAAACTAACGCTTCCAATAAGGGTCATGGGGAGGACGAGGCCACACTACGGCAATTGCTTCTTGAGTATGTACAGAATATTTTGATTAATTTTTAATTAATTTATTAAATTATTTACATAAAAAAATATTTTTATAAATATATATATCAAATATAAACAATTTTTCATTATACTATTTTTTTGCAACAAAAAAAAAATACCAAATAATATATTTTTATATTAATAACAATTTTTTATTCAGAAAAAAAAATAATAATGATGTTCTTTACTTCTTCTTATTATTATTCTTTTTACAAAACCCCCATTTTTCTATATATATATATACAATCTATTTTATTTTTATTTTTCTTTTTATTTATCATTAATAAACTATAAATAAAATTGTTTCCCTTTTGCATATTTTGTAAATAAAGTGAATGAGATGAGATGATTCATTTATATATAGCAAATTTTTTTTACATAATTTCCTCCTTCAACCCACAGGATTCATTGTTCATCAATTCATTTTGACTGGATAAACATTGATATTGAGCATGAGTGCCTGTCCTCGTTACATTTTTAATGTTCGATTTGTATAAAAATATTAAAAATCTGAAAGAAACAGACATTTTTTAAACATGTATGTATGCATTTTTTTTATGTATAAATAAATTCAAGGTACAATAATTATAGTGAAAAGAAAATTAGTAAATAACAATGATACTAAACGGCTACTATTAATACTTTTTTTTAAATATTTTTTTTTGTAAATATCAGCTTATTTTGTGCGTGGTTTATAATACAGTGTTTACCAATGAGAACGTCCGGATGTAAAAATTAAATTAAACAGAAATGGTTCGAAAGTACAATGAATATTATTTACTATTATATTGTGTTTTGAATACAATCACCAATTGAATCGTCAAAAAATTCAATGAATCAAATTATCGAGCACTTTTGCAATGATATTTGGTCGAACCTCAGCGAGAATACTTCTCGGTTTTTTTTAATTTATCAACACCTACTGATTTGTCAGTGTAAAGATTAGCTTTAATACAACAACAAAGAAAGATTAGTTTCTCTTAAGAAGTTAGATTAAACGAACAACTACCAAACAGCTGTATTTTTAGAAATTAGAGTCTTCAAACTTTTTGTTCAGTAAATTAAGTTGGTTACGACGACGTTGCACCATCATACTGAAACCAGATCCTCTCAATTAACAATTATGACGTTACAAAAGATTTTTATTTGTTGGCAACGCTCGACAGCATTCATTACTTCATTTTAGTTAAAATAAGACCACAAAATGGTGTGTTGGTTCGACTGGTACTTTTTGTGTACCTACACAAAATGCTTTTGTTCGATTATGTGTGGATTTCTTTCATTCCAAATCTTTCAAGCCATTCATCCAAAAATGTGTTTCATCACTGAAAAAGCCTTGCTAACCAAATTCAACAACATTTTTGTAATCCACAGTCACACATGGTTTCAGTTTTCATTCAAAACAAACTTACTGACTGTTGTCACGCTGTTTTACGGAAGGTACATTCCTACGAACAGTGTAATCATCGCCATAGTCCGATCATAGTCCACATGGTCCGGAAGTGGTAAAAGTGGAGGGCATATTATGGCCGTAGACGTTTTAATGTCAGGTTTCAAAATGGCTGAATGAAAGATCAGGCAAATAAGAAATAAGACACAAATAAGAAATTAATTCGATCGAACCGACAGGGGTTTATAAAAAATGAAAGGTGCGATAGCGTACATGGGAACGATTCGAGAACAGTACCGAAAATGATGAAAACAAAACGCTACAATAAATCGCTTTTTTCGAATCGATATTGAATCGTATTTTCTATTTTCAGCACATACCATGTTTTCATAATATCGCTTTTGCGTATCACTTTCCATTATTAACACTAACTTAGAAAAAGTAAGAAAGCTTAAAAAATAAGTGTACGGTTTCACTAATAATTTATTTTTTATTAATTTTTTAATACAATTCATACAATGATCTTGGCCTTGGTTTCATCTGTATTTTTATTATTATTTTTTTTTGGTGAGGTATTGGATCGGCTACTTCGCTTGGCTTACTGTACTGCACCCCTATATCTCATATTTGTAGGCCAGACCCTTAGAGTTGGCGTATCCAGGCGCGGATCTCCAGCTTTCGGCATGTTTCACCAAAGTCCGTTTGGAAAGAGGACCGTTATACAATGTCAGAGCTCTGTCTAGCCAGGTCATCCGTGTTTGCCTTTGAAGCCTCGATGACCTGTGACCTAAACAAGGCTAACTTGATTGAGAACGCCCAGCTCATCAAGGGCACATTGGCAGTTCCAAATGTAGTCATTCTTTTTCAACCTTAGCGCAGAATTAATGGCGGATTTCTCTAGCTCAAGGTCGAGTGGTACCAAATTGAGGAGAGTTTCCAACGTTGCGTGGGCGAAGTGCGGATGGCCGCAGTGATGCGAAAACAAACCATTCTTTAAATATTGCTTTCTGTGCCACCACACAAAGTTGCCATGGACCTTGGTAGTACAAGGCAAGGCTTTCGTTCGTAAACGCATGTGGATCCACAAGCTCTGTGGCAGGCCCACAGAGATCTGCATATCTTTCTCAACAGAGTATCCATGTGTTGGTTCTAATTGAGCTTGGCATCTAGCATCACTCCTAAGTGTTTGGCTTGTTGTGAAAAGCCTATAATTCTGTCTGTGGGTGTCGGCTCTGCCAATCCTCGACAAGATGACATTTAGATCTTAGCTTGGCAGGCTTTGAAAGGTGTGCTCCATCTCACCTATTACATTTATTCTTCCCTCGGAGTTAACAGCCAGCGTCGCCACTTCAGGAGTGAGAGGTGAGAGATGTCATTTCCTATTAGTGTTGTGTAGGACACGATTATAAAATGAGTTTGTAAGAGTTGCCTCTTTTTTCTAATTTTGATTCTAATATGCATTAAACTGCCTCAGAGATAGAGTAAGAGAATAAGAAACCTATGCCTCAATATTTTACAATCATACCTTGCTTCATTTCAAATTCAATTTTATGTCCTAAAAGAAGTAAGAAACAAGAAGCCTCTGTACTACGTATTGACAACCTTACCTCGCCTCATTTCCTTATGTATGTTAAAAATTGAAAATCAAGAATGAATTTATTTCGATACACCCTCATACCAAGAGTAGTATAACAATATTTTTGAACCGGGACATTTCAAAAATTGAGGTCTCATTGTCAGTACTATTTACCGTCGTGTAACAAACAAATGTACTGCCTCGTGTAAGTTCGGCTCAACTCTGTATCCGACCATCCGCCATCTGCTTGCACATAATTCCCCATTTAAGGCTAATGTCATCTGTAATATTAGACAGGCTTTGAAGACTGCCAGTAATTCCGTTGTGGATACTGGCAGAATTGCGCAGGCCCTAGTTCTTCTCGAGGTATAACGAAGTGGTGAATTCACCAGCGCCTACACCCGACTCTGATATGGAGCCTCTCCGCGGTGGTAGAACTCCTTTCCTGTATAGGCTGCTTGCTACCTGAGGTACTCGCTTAGATCAGATGACAGGAGATCCAGAATTACGTATTGCTTCAGTGGGGTTTGTACCCAAAGTTGTACCCGTTACGCCGAGGCATGCGTATTTTAGTATGGATTTATTATATTCTTTTGCAAGAGCGAGCAGCTTAGGCACGGAAGAGCCACTGGTCTTATCACTGCTCTGTAAAGCCAGCGCACCAAGTGTGGCTTTTTTACGAGGCCAATCACTGCAAATCTCTGCTTTTGAAAGTGTTTTATTTCAAAACACTTAAAACGTTGGTGACGTCAAAATAAAATGTTTCAAGCGTTTTAAAATAAAACACTTTTAAAAGCTGAGATTTGCAGTGATGACTACCTCGAAGAGGTGTTCACCAGAGCTGGAACCTGGAACCGTGGGGCATACGGCTTAGGGACCTACCGTCTCTACTTTCTTTGCAGGAAAGGTGACTTCGACGAAGCTCGCTACCCAATTTATTAGCTTTATAAGTGCCCGTAGGAGATGTTGAAAGGTGGACAGCATTCTACTGATGGTGTCTCTAAGCCGGCCTAAAAAATCAATTCCTTCTTATCTTTTATTCCAGCTTCTCTCCTGGCATTTCTTTACCTTTCTCTGTTTCTTTAAGCTTCATATTGCTTAAGTTTCTGGTGGATGGCCTTCAGCGTCACTTCCGCCGTTCTCCACACATCCTCATCATCTGGTGCATCTGTTAGCTGCACCTCGGCGGCTGTTTTCAGCACAATCCCGTTCGCCGCCATCGTCGATCAACAACTTCCATATACTGTCAAAGATCTACTTGTATGTTGGATGTTGAGCCTCCAGTTCACCTTTGGCTAAAGAATAAGACCCAAGTTCAGTGCTCAAATTGTTGGTAGAGACTTAAATCGGCGATTTTTGTTTTATTGGTTCAAAGCATCAGTTCTGTTTTTCCCAAGTTAACGAATAGCCCATACCGGTTGGACCACTTTCTAACATTTCCATGAGCTACTCCATAATCTTGCCGATTGTGAGGACAAACTTCTCGGATACAACGATCCCTATATCAACTGCCTTTTTCCTGTTGTTCTCATAATGTTGTTAGTATCTTATCAATAACCATTATCCATATCAGTGGTGAGAGGACTCCTCCCTGAGCTGTGCCACGATTTCTTGTCTTTACTATTTTGCTGTTGGCTTGGATGATTCTAGTTTGGGCCTCGTCAAAAACGTCAAAATTTCAATGGCATATGCAAAAAAGCAGCTGCATACTTCACGTTTATGCATACTTTATGCCATTGAGGATTTGGAATTGCCCCAGAGCCACCAAGATAGCCTGACAGTTGATGTTGTTTAAAGTGCATTTTATTGTCTAGGAAGTCTGTCAATTTGGCTAGTGCTGTTTGAAATATGTATGCTGGAAGAAAAAATAGGGGCCTCAGATATATGTATAATTTCGGAGGTATAGGTCAAGCATGTGTTCTCTAAAGTCTTCAGGCCAAAGTTTGACCAGCTTATCAGTCTATAAGCCTTGTCGTTTCATGCCCACTTGTAACTACATACCTTCAAAACGATCATTTCGACGCTTCTCCAGGAATAGCGAACGTAGCTGTAATGAAGGCAGCTCTTGTAGATTGACACTGCTTTGGGCCAAAAGCAAAGATACGAATGACATTTTCTATTTGTCAAATCCCTTTCACAAAAGCTCGATAAATTTAGATACTGGTTGATTCCATGTAGACTCAAATTGAAAGCTTTTCTTACCACTGAGGATTGGCATTGAACTTCACTTACTAAGCAATTCCAATGGTAGTTCTCTGCTTCCGCTGCAACAACATTCTTAACCAATTCTCGACACGCAAATAAAAAGATTACTTCATTCAGCAACCATTAACATAACGACTCAATATCTAAAATTTTGGGTTTTTGTTAAATTTAATGATAAATTGTATTACATATTGTATATCTAAAAAGCATTCCATTTTCTGAATCAATTTATTATCATGTCTCTGTTTATTACTTTCAACAACAATCCCGCCCAAGGTACGTGAATTACCGGGAAATCAAAATTCTGTAATATAATAAACAAGACTTCATTATTTTACTCCCATTAAAATAATATTTTTTTTGTTGTGTGCGTGCGTGTAATGCTCATGCCATCATGAAATTAACTTTCATCAGAAGCATGCACATCCTTTTTTTTGGACACAACAATACACACCAACATCAGCAGGAGCAGTAGCAGCACAGCAACAACAAGAAAACGAAATACACACATACACGTATATTACTCGTGGAACTATGAACAGAAACACACAGGATATCCTCGAAAGGACATCAAGCCCTAAATGACGGTGTTAAAGCCCCCCAATAAACCATCAACCACGCCAAAATAGGCTGATATTAATCTAATGAAATGCACTCCATCCACAGTGCTCCTCGCGCGGTTATCTAGATAAAATCTGGTTTTGTTGTTATTATTGAAATTGTTGTTGTTGTTTTGTTGTTGTTGTTATTTTTCGTTGTTCCTGTTGTTGATGTTGTTGTTGTTGTTTTCAATGTTTCCGCTCGCTGTGTTTTGTGTTATTTCATTTCAAGTTGTTTTCACCGATTTTTTCACGCCAAAAACTATTTTGGAAATTACGTTTTTTTTCTCGTTGAAATTTACCCCCGACAATCCGAGCATTAACACTCCGAGATTAAGCAAACCTGTGAGGTGTGACCAAACTATAATTTATGCACTTTGATAAAAATAAATGTTTCTTTTATGTTTTACGTTTTTTTAGGAAATTGAAAGTTTCATCGTTTTTTTTTAATTTCTTTGTAAAAATTTGAATCATTTCAAGCATAATCGATAGTCGATAGTCGTTCATTTCATTTGATTGCGATATTTTTGGAATGATAACAATTATTTTTATTGCCTGTGCATAGAGAGTTCTGCATTGCCGACTTGTATTCATTTTTGGAATGAGACCGTTATAGAATCTGGATTTAATTGATTTAAGCCTGGGACGTTAAGGACATATTTTTTTTCAGTATTTGCACCTTTTTTTATGAAATATTTGTTCCCCGATTTTTGTTTTGTGTTGGAGTTTTTGTTTTTATTTCCTTTTTGACATTTTTTGAGTGTATAAACATTTTTCGATCAGGTTTTTATATAAAATAATAAAAAATTATTATAATTCAGAAATTAAAAAAAATTTTTAACTTTAATCTAGTGCAATTTTTCACCTTGTTTTTTTGATGCACTATTTATGACGACACCTACGTAAAATAATATCAAGTAGCATGTTATGTTACTACTAATTTGTAAAAATAAATACTAAATTCGTTCGTTTCAAACTTCAAAGCTTGTGCTTATTAATATCTAACCAGATAAATCCTTAATATAAATCACTTTATCCTATAGAGTGAAATTTCTGGGTCTCACCTCATTTCTGGGTCTAGACCCAAAACTCAACTGGAAGTCGAATATCGATGAAAGGGTAAAGGAAGCCTGCATCATAGCTTTCAACGCTTGTAAAAGGACCTTAGACAAGAGATAACTCTCAATCCAAAGATGGTCCTTTGTATGTACACAACCGTGGTATGTCTAACTCTCACACACGATGAGGTGGCCGCCGCTGAGCAGGACCTTCATCAAGTTAGAGAAGGCATGAAGGGCGGCAACGGGGCCATGAGAACATGCCTCACGAACGGCTTTGATCCTATCTTGCACTTACTCCCTCCCGACCCTCAAATAAAACACCTATCTTCGCGGTCTGGACCCCAAAAGCCCAGTACCATAGCAACACCTTGAAATTGGTACCCGATAGTATATAGCGCCCAGAGACTACCTTCCCCTAGATTGCCCTTCAGCAAGGACTCTTCCGTCGAAATACCCTCAATATGAGAGTGGTGAAACGGGAAGGTCCTGAGGAAGTTCGATATAGCGGTATTCACCGACTGCTTTCAAGACGTCAGAGGGTGCAAACGTCTCTGGTGGTGTCGTTGCGATACACTGATTGTTGACCAAAGGTTTAAGTGGGGAGAACTATTACTTGCAGTTACAGGGGACACAATTATGGCAGAAACAGGCCCTTCTTTAAGCAGAGTACTTTTTTCGTTACTTACTTTTTCGAGGGGTCGCTTTTACAGGCACTGTGACTTATTTCTTCTATTGTGCTAACTCCGTCATTTCTGATATAGCCTATGTTATTCTTTTTAGCTCCCATCTCTTGAGATTTAAAAGTTCGCCTGTTGTAGCTTTGTCGATTTGAATGAATCTATTATCTTGAGGGGCATTCTGGCTCTTTGTCCAGCCGTAAAGAAGTAGCCCACTCGATTCTTAATGCCCGATCTTACATAGCAGCTAGCTAAGGTGCCGAAAGATTCTAGACCGGCAAGTGATGAATACACTCCTACTCTTCATTTCATTAACGATATGGGTTTCGTCGGCTGGGATCCTGCTGAAGGATTTTCAATATAAGAGGGCATCGTGGACAGTCTTTGATGACTCTGTGAGATTTAAGAGCCAACAGGGCAGCTTGATTTTCCATGAAAATATTTTAGATCTGTTTGGAGCTCTATTAATACAAACCTGGGCACACACGTGAATGGCGAGTACCTCGCCTTAAAAAACAGTGAGGGTAGTGGGCCATATACAGCCCTACGCCATTTTCGGGTTAGGTCCGTGTTTGTTAAAAATGGGCTTGTCGTGCTGCCATTTTGACTAAAATCAGATAAGAGTCATGAATGGTTTGCCTAAGTCCAAACTGCCAGGGCAATGGTATTGGACAATCGGAGAGGTTTAATTCCTTGCGAATCTATAGGTAATCCACAAGGTCTCCTGGTTTAAAGAAGAGCAGCCTCGGAAAACTTAGCAAGGAGACTCTAGCTTCTGAACTATTAGGTGAAACGACATTTAGCTCTCGTGAAAAGGAGGCTAGCCACCTTACTCATGGCACCTTACAATATATGTATACCTGACCATGGGCCTTATAACGTCATGTGTAGCCAAAAAATGTACCTGCAAATTGACTACAGATATGGAGATATGTAATTGGCTTTTCAGTTAATCTCTCAATCCAGGGATTTCCAGGAGAGCTTTTGATCCAGGACTATACCTAGATATCTAGGGCCGTATACACTGACGACGTTAACCCTGAATTGTTATTTTATCATACATATCAACCTAGTTCACTCCGCATAAAGTCCAAGGTTTGGGATACTTTACCGTCTTCGTCATGTGTAAAATCTCAAAAGCCGAGCTACTTCGAAAACGTAATCTGAGGGTTTTTTTTTTTAAATTACAACAGTGCTTTGGTGTGAAATGTGAAGTGATGAAATCTGAAAGCTCTTATTTTCTCTACCAACAATCGTTTACAATCCCCGTGTTCTTTTAATGAACTGGGTTTTGAGTGCTTTTGAGGAGCTTTTGAGTGCCCATACAAAATCGAAGAACCAGAAGACCCAGATAAAACCTGGGTTTTCGATTTTGTATGGGAATTCAAAAGCTCTCAAAACCCAGTTCATTAAAAGAACACGGGGAATATTGGTGGACTGAGCTTTACTCTGAAATTGAGCTTTACATTGAAATAGCAATAGGAGCGAGAGTCACGATACAAAATCCCAGTGATTTACTAAAATATTAGAAAAGAATTGCCAAACCTCAAAATGCTTATGTTTTACCAGATTTGGTGTTTATGCATTTTCAACATATCACTGATAGCGGCTAATACCATCTTCGCACTAAGCCGAAATTACGTGATTCCGTTCCCACTGAATTGAAATGATTTCGTTTGGATGTTTGTTTCTGGCACCACGCAAGTGTTCAATTTGTTCAGCTCAAATTTCAACTAGCACCTCTTCTAACAAAGCCCACAGCTTCTTTTTTTATATATCTTGGGTTTTTGCATTTTGAAGAATGTGAAGTTTAAATTCAAAGTCAAATCTGTTATTAAAACGTCCAACTGACAATTACAGCATCAACAGTCACGTGCTGAATTGGGCTGACTACTTTTTTCGGGTTTGAGTATTGGCTCTCGACATGATTTTGTTCGTAATTTTGGCAAACTTACGAGGTTTGAGATGATTTTGAAATCACCAAAATACATGGGAAATCACATGATTTTGAACGTGATTTTGGGCGAAATCACGAAAATAGCCGAAATCGAGTAATTTAGGCTCAGTGCCGGACATGGTATAATGCTAATCCTTGACTCTCCGTTAAGGGTATTCCTCGATGATGTTTAAGGCCCTTAGCCTCCTTTAAGAACGAAATTTTGGTACCAAATAATGTGAGAGCATTAAATTTAGCTTCGTTCTGTTAGTAAAAAGTATCTACGATAGCTGTTTGTATAAGGTGGCCCGAGATGGTGACCAAATTGCCGCGAGGATTCCTTCAAAATGCCTGATAAATTTTCTGTTAACGTATTGTTGAACAGTAAAAATTGTTTCATAAAAAAAAGAATTTTGGAGATATCAGCTTACATGATTATAAGACTTTTTATGGTTGAAAAGGAATTGCCCTGTATGTATTTCGGTTCTAAATCTTCTACTTTTTGTATTTTGTTAAGTCACACAAGTTCCGTTTTTTTCAATTTTTTGTGATTTCACGTAGATTTCTTATCATTCAAGCATTTACTTTTTGAACCATTTTAGGTGATATTCCTGTTTTTCTGTGATCGCCTTCATGCGGTGTGGTGCAACACTTGATGGTTCAATACACAAATATTCACTAGAGCTCACTACCATTAGTTGATCTGTCTCCTCCAAACCAAATTTAAGCTTAAGAAACAGCAAAAATGCGATATGTCCCAGATCTGGTGAATACAGTGTGAGATCATCCAATGCGAAGCTCAATTCGTGCATTTTGGCCATGGCGATCACAGAATGTGAGCAGGTGTGTTTTCTTGATGGAACTGCATTATCTTCTTCCTCAAACGCGGCCGTTTTTTCACAGTTTTCCCCTTCAGCTTGTGAAGTACCCAGGGGCGGCGCTTTCATAGATGCGAATGGTGCACTTGCACCGGGCGCAATCTGAAGTTGTTGAAAGCGCCTTCTATGTTCATGAAAGCTGTCAAGGTTGACTGTTTTTATTCTATGCAGAATTCTACAGTGACCACCGACAACAATTCCATGCAGTGCAGTGACCATCGATTATCTCTTGAAATATGACGGCTTGAAGAACGACATAGAGACCTCTATTATGGAGATCCGAGTGTATAGGTCTATAGATTTGCGGAGCCCAGGATTGTGCTAGGGAAAACACCGAAACACATCCTGGAGCAGATGATGAGGTTGAAGGATGTATGGAGAATGGTGACAGTGACGCTGAAGGCCATCTACTAGAATCTTAAGCTGCACGAAGTTTAAAGAAACACATTAGCGGGATAGTTTGGTGAAGCTAAAGCGCAAGCAAACCCAGCATAAAAGCAAGATCGCAAAGCAAATCCTGATTGGACACAGGCTTTCATAGGTGCAAATGATGCATTCGCATCGGGCGCAATTGGACGGGGCGCAATTTCAGAAATTAAGATTTTAAAAAAAAAATTTAAACTTTGAAAAAAAAAATTTTGAAAAAGTGTTCCCGTGCCTTCATTATCATATATTAAAAGAACTCCACAGAGTGTTTGTGTCTTTTTCAATTGCCTTCATTGCGATCAAATGTGCAAGACCAGACAAGCAAGACCAAGACTGCAAGACTTTTTGCTTATCACTAGATGAAACCACCGATCTAATACGGCTTTGGATATGTTCATTTGAATGCGTTTTTTGTCCAAAGTATTGTTTGAGAGCAAAAGCAGCACCCAATTGCCAGTTTACGCAGGTCCAACTCTTCAGTCAATATATGACAAACGCGTACTTTCCTAACACGGTGCCAAATTAAGAGGGAAAGTCCACGTAAATAGAGTACAATTTTGTTTATATTTGCGCAGGTATATGTAAGAGTTTTATTCCGTCACTATATTTGAATTTTTTTCCATTTTTAAAAAACACTGACATTATGACTGACACAAACGACTGCCAAACAAAAACAAAGCATATATCACTGTAGTTCGAGAATGGTTTTGACGAGTAGCGCCATCTTCTTGTTGAGACTCTAATCTTTTCAGACTACCCTCGTATATACAGGAATTCACGAACATAGTTGGTTGCGATGTTCGGCCAAATGCAAGGCATCCTCACAATTACGTAGGCTTGTAAACAACTACATAAATACGCCTGTTTAGTAGCTGCAGCACCGTGAAATCGGTAACAGTTCCTGAAACGGACCCTTTATACAAGGAAGCTTTTAAATGGTTCTCAAGTGGATACTTCAGCAAGATATGTATTCCGTTTTCATATTTTACACCAAAAATTCAGTTAATTTAAAAATTAAAAATATTATGGTCCAATTTGTTGTATGCTTTAAGTACAAAAATATTTTTTTGAGTCTAATACAGGCAATCTTTTAAGGACAGTTTTGGATGTTGAGGAAATTCAATTCCATAAAATAAAAGTTACTAGGAATTTTTTTATTTCTAGGAGTTATTTACCATAGTTAATATACTTTTATAGAAAATGCACAAAATAGTTGAGTTACTTTGAGTGGTGAAAATATATAAAAGCGTTATAAAAATATTATTAAATTTAGCATGGTGTTCTAAAAGGCTTAGACTAATCAAAGATATCAAATTATTTTATCCCCAATAATAAATAAGACACGTTTATGTAGATAAATTTTAAAATGCACATTTATATACATACATATAATATACTTAACAACTAAAATTAACCTGATCGAAATATTGTCATTATAAAAAAAAATCTATAATTTTCAATTCCACACCACGTTTACAAAAATTTTTTGATTGTTTTATTTTTAATTCTCTTGATTATATTTTATTCTTTCAAAAACCCTGAATGTAAATATCACATATAATATTAAGAAGAAAAATTAATATTTTTCTCTGCATCCATTTACTACAAAAAAAAAGAAAAGAAGAAAAAAAAAGAAATATTATTTCTCTCACCACATTTGTTATAATATCATATTCTCTTTTTTTCTGTTATAGATTTGCATAAATTGGTCAGATTATAGAGCAGTGCGATAAAAACACAATAACCTGACCACACTAGTTTGGGCATACGACATTCACCAACTTAAAAAAATATAAAAAAAAAATAAATTATTTAAAAAAAAAGAATATTTCCAAAATTTATATAAAAAAAAAAACAAAAAGTTACTAAAAAATGTGAAAATCAGGTTGAAAACAAAAAAAGTATAATATTTATAAAAAAAAAGAAGTATATATTGATTGATCGAATGTGCGATAATATAACAAAAAAAAATAACGAAGTGTAACAGTAGGGAAGAGAAGAGATAAAGAAACCGAAAAAAAATTACAATAATTCAAAATAAAAAAAAAATACTAACTCTCATCCTTTATCATCATCTCTCATCATCCTATTATAAAACCAGTTCATCAAAATGATGGGCACTATGCCTCCAAGGTATATACTATCAAATATTTTTTATACTTATACTTTAGTTTTTTTCGTTTTTAGTTTTTTGATTAGTTTTATTCTTTCTGATTGCTAAAAAGACTTTTCTTTTTTGAACAAAAAAAAAGTACGTAATTTATTATTATTATTATTATTATAAAAAACGCTTACTTCTCAAAAAGTGTCGAAAAGTTTAAAGATCACTGTTTTAAATATTTTTTAAAAACTCTTTTATCTAAAAAAAAATATTTTTTCCACAATATCCTTGAATGATTGGAAACTAAAATTAGTTAAAAAGTTTTTTTTTTGAATAGTTACTTAAATCCGTTTGAACTGTATGACGTTTAAAGCGGCCAAAATGCACTTTTATGACCAGTGTTTTTATTTTTCAGAATTCCAAAAATAATAAGAAAAACAATTTTCATACAATTTTGATTAGCAAAAAAAAGGAAATCCATTTCTATTTTATTTTCTTATTTCTCTCCTTTTCATTGCCATTTGCAATATTCAAGTATGATTTTAAATAGCATTAAAGAAAAAAAAATGTTTTGTACATATTTAATCCTATTTCGAACATATATATGCCCCGCTTTTCTATAAGATTAATAATCGATATTTCATAAAATTACATCAAAGAAAATTAATTTTTATTTATTATTTCCTTTTTATCAGTAACGTTGAGGATAAAAAGAAATTTTTGTATAAAAATTATCGAAAATTCCATGACCAATTTAATTCCGACAAGTATGGTTGTAGCATGAAGTGAACTGAGAAGTCTGTGTTGAATTATTTTTAAATAAATATATATTGGCTTATTATTTTTATATACCGACCTCTGAAAGCTTGAACCCGGAAATATTTTTAATCAAATTAATTTACTGCTGCAGTTGATGAGTTATATATTCGAAACGAATACCACCCGTATGCCCTACTGTATTCCTTCAAACAGAAAAAATATTTGTATTACATAATTGCTTAATTTGGATTTTATTTTTTTTTTAATTAGTTCGTTAAAATTTTGTGAGTCCAAAGCTCAATGGATGCTTATTTTAAAATAAAAAATGAAAATTACATGAAAGATTACACCACAGTACTCAAATTTTTTGTTATTATATAATGCTTTTCACTAAAAAAGCTTATATAAAGGCTCTGTCTATCCATCCGTAGCTATTGTAGCTAAGGACTCGTGATATATATCAAATTATAAGTTTCAATTATCAAACCTAAACCACAGAAAAAAGGAACGGAAGCTTACTTCAAGCCAAAAGATTCTGGCGGCAGGTCTATAGAAATGACAATTGCATCCAGATAACCATTTCGTGCATGGATAAGACGTGTGCTTGATCCCATTGAAATTTCGCCTTCAACCCGTTGTGGCTCAACTAGATTTCCCCATAGAATGTAGCCAAGACTTGAGTCCTCCATGATAGCCATTTTGTGTCCATTATTTCGTGGATTGATATTTGAGAGCATTTTTTATTTGAATCGATTCACAGAGATCGATTTAATGTTTGATATGGACAGCTGGTTTTTTACTATCCTACTTTAATGAAGGAGGATGAAAATTAGAAAAAAAATTGGTTTATGGATAGAGGATGAGAGGAAATTGAAATGGGCAGACAAGTGTACACGATTTTTCCAATGCATTTTTTGCACCAACTCTTTTTGACAGTTCCAGCGGGGCAACAAAAACATCTGGTCTTTGGCTACGTTCATTAAGAAGAATTTTATTACATCAACACCCTTTCCTTTATCTCCAAGAGGGAGGTGATACCAGGCAGCAATCACATGGTTTAATTTCACCTAGTAAATTCGGTTCTTACTTGCGTCTAAAGCGTGTTTTCACTGCTTCTTCACTTTCAACAAGTAAACGGTATATTTATACATATTTTACATCTTTTGATTCTTCCATAAATAGTACAACTCGATTTCTTTAGATTGCCGTTTTTTATTTTCGGTGTTGACTATATATTCTTAAGTTTATAATAACTCAGCATAAAATATTCCATTCCGCGACGCTTTATTTAATATTTTTAGCTGCGTCGCAGCGGAATCTCACCTAAGAGGTGTAGAGGTATAAAACATTTGAATTGATCCTAACGGTGTTCTTTTACTCACTAATTTGTTTGTTTTTTTTACCTTCCCGTAGAACCAAGCCAAAATGAGTTTCCGATTGATAACGCGTCTTTCATGAACCGGGTATTCTGAATCGGGTCACTCTTATGTCGGTCCGGGGCATCAGGGTTTCGAATGCAATGAAAAGGCGGAATCCATGATCAAGCAGGGCTCTGACTATATTCATAGACTCGGCTAATGGAGCACAGAAGAAGACAGCCTTAGACCATCTAATTAAATAACATGACTTTTTTATTTGTGAAGAAAGAAAACACTTTTCGCTCCAATGCATATTAAATCTATTCTGACCTTTCCTAATACCTTTTTGAACAAAAATATATAAATTCATTCATTATACTGTACTGCTAACTTTATTGCAGAGAATCACAAATATTTCTATGGGATACAGTAAAAGTCAGTCCACCCTGTGACAAACTCCGCGACTATCAACTTAAGCTAATTTTTCTGTGATTTATCAAATCGGCCTATATTAGGTGTAAAATTTGGATGCAAAAGAACATCAGCAACATTCATAACACTTCATTTGAATCAAGTTCCATTGTCGATAATAATATTGGCAACTTCATCTGTTTTCCTGAAATAAACTACAATTTTTATAGTATGTATATAAATATTAACTGATCATTTGAGTTCAATATATTTAATTCAAATGAAATCTGAACCTCGTAGAGTTTCTGATTTTTGTTGAAACAAATGACTAAAACCAGTAATTCTTGTTGTCATCACTCATCAAAAGAAATAGCTAAAAAAAATTTTGAGGGTGTCGGATGCGCTGGGGACATTGATTGCAAGCTGTAACATCTTCTGGCGAGTCATCAAATTTATGTGGGGTTTGGTTTTAACAACTTTACCAAGTTGTTTCACACGGCCAAACCTCGTAGACATTTATAATGTTTTTGACTTCTCTTATGTGAAACTATAAACTAAGAAGATATGAAGAATTTAATTTCCTCAGCTACCGCCAGTCTCTCACTCCTCTGTTATGTGCTACTTGATCACCTCGATCACCTACTACCGCCTACTACCGCTTATTTGTACCTCGAGTCATTGGGGATTCCCGACTCAGTATTTTGGCCTGAGACCTTTTCCCGACATCTCCAACATATCTCGACCTTGTCGTGTGTTTTTAGCGAGATCTGCTCGTGCAATCTGAAGAAGAATTTGCTGGTGCTGTCGTTACCCCCACGATAGGCCTTTTAACCGCTTCAACTGCCAGACTAATAATTGCATCTGCATCTATCTGATTGTTACCACGGACCTTATTACGTTCTTTGTCTGCCTGGCTGGTGCTGGCTCTTATTTCAGCCATCTCAATAATCGAGGCTTTCACCTTTTTTTATATCCTTCACCTTGGCGTCCGCCATCTTCAGCTCCAATAAATGATCGCCTTTATGCGTTCCCCTAATACGGATCATTCTCTACGCACGGGTGGGATTTTTACACCTGTTCATTGCATTTGACCTTGCCCTAATTTGCGCGTCTGGTACTTCTACCGCTTCTTTCTCTCTTGTGAGTGTTTCTCTTCCTCGGTATCTTTGCAGGATTTTATCCTGAGGAGGAGTAGGTACCATTGGAGCTTGGCTACCCCTCTAAGGCCTACTCCCTTTTTGACTTTACAGTTTGGCCACAAAGTATGTGGCCCTGCCGCACTTAAAGTCACTAATCGCGTGGCATAGGTTGCTCGTGATATTAACGTACTCCAAGAGGTTTCTTCTCTTCATCACCAGCGTTTAAAGAACTTTAATAAGGTCTCCTGTTCACGACCGTCCTTGTCACGCTGCATCCAGTGGCTATTTAATTGTTGTTTTTTTATTTGTATTCACTATTGAGGGGCTTTGCTTTACTTCATGCTGCGATCAAAAAGCAGAAAGATTGTAAGGGTAACAAATAACAATGTAAGAGCAAACATACCAGAGTTTGTATCTGAAGAACTTGCAAAATGCGAAATTGGGACATTGGCGTACTATGCCCGATACCTTGTGGAATTACCCTCCTATGTGTTCGCTATAAACTATTTTCAAAGTAATAGGTACAAATCCTAGAAAAATAATAGAATAAAACATACGTTCTTAGCACATGTTTATAGATCTTAAACCTGCATTTGACTTAATGGATTGGTCTAAGTTTAACGAAACAATGAATAACTATGTTTTCCGAAATAGCTAACCATGTTAACGAAGCAACCATATACGGTAGAATGTTAAGTTTGTGTGGATGAAAAAATATCAAAAAAATCTAAAAATCGCCAAATTAAACAACCAAGTAGTAAAGAGCTTTAACTAATTAGGAAGAGTCGTAAATCTAGATGACATATCAGAATAAATTCAAAGAATAATATTTCAAACAGACCGTCCATATTTTAGCTTAGCAAAACTTTTCATATCAGAAGGTCTAGACTTATACATAGAAAAATAAAATTCGACTTGCAGCAAACACTGTTGAGACCAATCCTTTTCTATAGCTCGGAAGCATGAGTAATGTCATCAGAAGATCAAAGCGGACTAGAAGCTTTTGAAAGCAATCTCTTAGCTAAAATAGTTCTGTTCAAGATAGAACACGAATTATATAAAATCATAGATATAATTAGATGCATCAACATATGCCGTTGAAGATGGATTTGACATGCCGAACGTATACAGCAGCGCTGGAGCTCCAGATAGTTCCAGAGCCCTCTTACCCTGCTTTCGAGTTACAGTGAGAGTGTATCGCTGGTGCTCTGGAAAAGTCAACTATTGTCCAGCATTGTTATACACGAAGATGACCTTTGGGACCCATGGATAGATCGAGAGCGAGATTAAGGGATGCTGGAAAGTGCCAGCGTAAAACCGAGTCTGTTGGAGGAGGTCAAGGAAGAAAGAAAATATAGAAGTGTCTCCTTGGGCAGAAATTTTTCCAAATGAACTAAAATAAATAAGCGAAAATCGTATTCCTTATGAATAGGTTCTATAGCTATTGCTCGATCACCGAAAAGCAGCATTAAAACTAGTACTTCCATGAGGGATCGTATGAGACCACAGCGTGCCGCTGACACCCCCTATTTAAAGGGACAAAAATAGACCGCAAGAATATTGTTCCAATTCGGTATTCTACGACACACTCGTATAAATAAATATTCCTTTTGTAAAATATTGCTCCCAATGCATCTGTATTCAGTGAAAAGATTCTTAACATTTTAAGAGCTGTTCATATAAACCCTGTCAACTATGACTTCCATATAGGTACACTTCCAGTGCCAATCCTGAGTCGTGATTACTTATTTCAACCTAGAAAATGCTTTTCAAAGAAGATATTCTGCATAAAAATAGAATTGGCTAGCGTCCAATATCTTTGTAAAATTTTATTTAGGAAATAGCCTCTTAGGGTAATGATTTGACATCGTCCCAACTGAATTTCATTTAGTTTGTATAAACTATAAAAGTTTTAATTTCATTTATATTACAATCATATGCGTAAGTGTAAAACAATGTAAAAAGAAATTAATTTGAAAACAAAAATTTCATTTCTTAAATTAAGGTAATAAGACTTGTCGTTTGCCCAACATCTTCAACGATAATCAAAACAGATATAAATATAAAATAGCAAACACTGATGTTATTAATTTGTAAATATTGCAAATGGCTCTATACTTTTTATTATTTAATTGATTATATCTTAAAAGTCCTTTTTGTGTTATAACATCCTTAAAAATTCCAATTCCTAGTAATTACATAATTTCATATAATATACTTTAAAAAAAACTTAAACCTATTTTTAGAATTAAC
This sequence comes from Thereva nobilitata, assembly GCA_963855945.1. NCBI lineage: Eukaryota > Metazoa > Arthropoda > Insecta > Diptera > Therevidae > Thereva > Thereva nobilitata. Next base: position 43,355,805 of record OY979696.1, on the reverse strand, counting down.
TTGAAAAAAAGAAAAAATAGTATCCTTCCATAGAGTGCATATTAAACAGTCCTTTTAGTTCCCAAAATCCTTAAAGTTGACATATGGCATGTGCATCATCATTTTCTCAACTTGTATAATCCTTTCATAAAACCTTTTCAACAACAACAAAAAAAATATAAGAAGCGAAAAAAAATTTACCGAATTTTTAAATAAATTTAATTTTGAAAATAGTTGTAAAAGTTGTTAATTATTTTTACCTTTATTTTAATGTTGATTTTTTTTATTTTTTAGTTTAATCAAAACCGAAGTTTTTTTATTCAAAAATTAACAACAAATGTTGGTGGATGTCATATGTCAAGCTATCAACCAAAAAAAAAAGCTGAAATAGGATTCATTTAATTTTAATTCAACGTCCTCGACGCGCGCACACCGAACTAAAAAAAACACACATCCTATATTTTTTTCACTCTCTCTCTCTCCATTTGATTTATGCATTTTATGAAGTTAGAAAAAAAGATAACAAAAAAAAACAAGAAAAAAAATAAAGAAAAGCATAAAAAAAGTTCTCGCGTTTCTTCATATATTGTGTTCAGGATCCGTGCACTTGAGCACGAATAAATATCTTAAATAAATTATTACCCCCCAAAAGAAAAAAAAGGATATATGCACACTGTGTTGTGTGTATGTGTGTGGAGTGTATGTTTGCTTAACATATGTATAAGGAAGAAATAAAAAACAATAAAAAGCCCAGCGATCTTAAACTTTACGGCACTGCCATATCATTATTATTATTATGACACATCCTGTCACATAGAGTGCAAACGAGAAAGTACGTCTCTGTGCATATCATATATAATACAGTATAATAATAAATTCGAGTGTGTGTCATGTTTTTCTATCATTTCATTAAAAATATACAGGAATCTCGCATTGTTATCCTTCCTCGCTCTCTCTCTATATATAAATATAATATATATGCACACAAACACACATATATATGTGCAAGGAACTAACCAAAGATAACAGGCAAAATATGTTATTTTGTTTGTATTTATTTTTTCATTTTTTTTGTTGTTTCTGTTTTGTTTATTATTTAAAGGAGCTTTGAGTGAATGAAGGTTTATATCACGGGCCATGAGCCACCTCACTTATACTACCCCAAGAATAAGAAAAAGCTACAATATGTATAGGCGCGCATTTCATTTACATTTTGTATGATTGTGTTGGATGTATGCGAAAGTCCTTCTGTTCCTTTGTTTAATCCTGTTGTATTTTTTTTTGCCTTTCTCTGTCTCTCCTTCTCCTCGTCCCTTTTGTTTATTATAGCAACAGAATCCTTTTTCCTTTTACTCCCCCGCGCCATATTTTTGCCACCCACTAGTCACGTCCCAACCGCCCCACCACCCATATACTCCGCTGCCATTCGCACACCCGCCCTCAACTACAGCGCCACCTTCTCGCGCCACACTATACTTGAAATCCTTTTAGCAGATCAACTTCATTTTGCTCAGACGACGACTTCTTGCTGTATGTCTGACTGGAGTTCTTTAGTCCTTTAGTGTTGCCATTTTTATTCCTTTGAATTGTCTCACATCTTCCCTTGGAGTGTCAACTTCTTCTCTGTATTTTCTCTATGTTATTTTTTTACCGTGTTTTGTTTTTTTTTCTTCAGTTTTTTCGTTTCCTTTATTATGATTTCTCCCCTCTTGAGGTTTTATCTTGCTTTGATGTTGCATTTTCTTTAGTTTTTTTTCTTTTTTAAAAAATGCCACCAAGCTCCCCCGGAACCCAGAATCCCTCTAGTCTTTGTTTATTATTTATAATTTTTTTTAATGCACTTTTAACAGCCAGCCAGAAAAGCCAACATTATCCTAAGACATAATTACGAGTGTAGTAGTTTTTAAATTTTTACCTTCATTAAAAAGTTTTATTATCATTATTATTATTATTACAAATTATTATTATTATGATTTTTTTGAAAAATAGCTCTGATGGAAAAATAATAACAGTTTCATCAAAATAAACATATAATTACAACTATATGCTAAGAAAGTTACTGTTAAAAAGTAGTTGACTTTTAGACATTTTTATGGTTTCCTTTTTTAAAATAGCTTCAAGCTTTATTAAATATTTAACAAATACAATTTTTGCTATTATTATTTTATTTTTAGAATATTTCATTTCATTTTAAAATTAACAAAACCAAAAAATTTGTAAAAAAACAAACGATTTTCAGGTGAGTTTAACGTGATTCAAATTATTTTTAATTAATTTTTAATTCTATTTCTGTGTTCCTTTCCTAAACTCTAATAAACTAAAAAAGGAAAGAAATCCACTTTTTGAGCTTAAATTACTATGACTTGACTGCGACAACTAAAGGCGCTTCAGTACTAACGCCTATGTAGATGTCAACACTCATATCTTTGTAAAATAGTTAACTATGGATAACTATTTTTCAACACTTAATACCTCACTTATTTGTTAGTTTATTTTTTCTTTTTGACATATACACTATTAATACAAACTCAAATAAACTATGAGGAGCAATTGGTTGGCATCGGTCTTTTCTTCCAAAATGTCGAATTGGATCTGTGTTTCTACAATAAAAATGCTATATCACGTGCTCTAAATACAACCAAAATTTTTAAGGCACGTATGCGTTCCTATTGTATATACCCCATGCTACCAAATCTATAAAACCTACGCCGAATCAAGATTCAATCGAGAATGTATGTAAGCAATAAAAACTAAAAAAATACGCTTATACCGCGTACAGGTACAAACTGAAAAAGTCCCTTCCTCGCAAATAACCTTGTGTAAAAATTTCCTGCAAACCCCCGTGTGGATAGTCAAAGTCAACTAATAAATTCGGTATAATATGTTGAGAATTCAGCTTCTTAATACTTGTGGTCCTTGCTGACTTCCACCAAGAAGCTTGTCGTTACATTCGCAACCGCTACTTTTATTTGCAAGGAAGAAGTGATAACAGATAGCAAACATAAAGTATGCAGACTTGTTAGCATTTCTGTAAGTCCCGAATTTTTCTTGATCGGATATTGCCTTATCACCCTTGTTAACGAGTATTGGTATCTCAAAGAACTTAACGTCAATTGATTTACTGGATCCGACAACATACCGCCTATGCCCCTATTAAAAAGTACGTTACTTTTGACTAAACCTCTGTTGGCATGAAACGCTATGTTGGCACGAACCTATGAAATCTTAAGAAGAGCGTACGATAGCAAGCGGATTTTTATTCTATCTGACATCCAAGCGGCAATCAGAACGATAAAGTCCCGTAAGATCAAATCCAAATTTTTTTGGGAATGCCAATGAGGATGAGCTAGGTTCTTTCAATCGTGTCATTCTTATGCACTATCAGGCTTCGCTGGCAATAAACAAGCGGACGCCTTGGACGTAGTGTACTCTGGCACTGTTTTCATAGGTCCGGAATATGCTATTGGCACCATTTGGTGAAAAGCGCCTTAGAGGAACGGACTCTGATGAAATACGCTTAGTCTAGTGAACTCCAAGCACTTTGTTCTTGGGCTAGCTGATAATGTTGCCAGAAGATAACTGGGGCTCAGTAGACAGGATATCAGGGTACTAGTTGGTTTGGTCACCGGATACTTCGTCATTTATTACCACCTATGGAGTATCAGAAAGGTGAGGGACCCCACGTGCTTAGAAGAGGACGAGTCTAGTCTGGATATTCTCTGTCACTGTTTCGCGAAACTAGGAGCCGGGCCTCGTTGTTCGGGAAGACTGAGCTTGACGAAACAAATCTAAGTGATAAATCCTTAGGCAGACGGCTAAACCTATTCAAATCTGAGATAGTGGGTCTTTTAACAGTTCGATATGTCCAAGTTGTGACCGCGGTGCTCCTTGAACGAAATACTTCACTGAACGAAGAACCCTTGTGCTATCTTAGTGCTCCGAAATTCCTTTGGAAACTAGCTGATGTTTAGCCCATACCTAAAAAGTGACAGTAAAGTAAAGTACCAGCTCCATAGCCACCACTCGCAAGCAACTTCTTCTCTTCAAAGGTACATATGTAGACAATAATCAATAAAAATCTTATAGCATACCATGATGCAGGGGCGGTTCCAGGTCTGATTTTCGGGGGGGGCCATCGTGCTTTTATTCACACTTTTGGTCTTAAGAATCACAACTTTTTTTTATCTGGTAGACTTGAGCTCAGAGATAATCCCTGATGGTATTAATTACAACATCTTAATTCGGAACCCTTATATCAAAGTTCCAATCTCAAATCGTTTGAACTGGGGAAGTGGATTGAGGATTTAATTCATAATTGAATTTTGTTTTAATTTGTAACGGTAACAGGCGCGGATCTAGAATTTTGTTTTGGGGGGGTCACGGAATTAAAAGTGGCGGAAAAAAGTTTTTACTCCTAAAAAAAAATTTACAAAACGAACATAACTAACCGAAATTTCTGGTGGATTAAAAACAAACGTGCCCTACGAAAACGTGCCCTATTTTGTTTTTGATGAAGACGCGCCCTTGCTTGTGAGTGCAGCTAACTTCAGAGTTTGCAAATCAAAACATATAGAAAGAGTATAGCCCCATTCAGAACCAGCAGCGGCTGCAGACAGTTCCTATTGGCTAATGGTGGTCACATGTAGGTAGGGTTGCCAGGTCCAAAAATAAAAAGGCCGGACACAGCGTTACATTTAGCCGGACATTTTTCTTACCCATTTTAAATAGAAATAGAGTCGGTTAGGTATTTTCAATCGTTTATTAATAAAATCTTATGTCAAAATAAACTAAATATTCTTCATTAAACAAAATATACAATCATCTATTCTCCTTGGATGGAAAACTGGTCATTTCATTATAGTCCGGGAGGAAGAGTTGCATTTTGGATGGTCATTTCAGGTCCCTTGATTTTTTTGTAATTGATAGTTTAGATAAGGCTTATAACAGTAGCAAGAGTCAGCCAGCAGAATCGCGATGGGGGTGGTGGGGAGAAATGTACAGATCAACAACTTACTACCCGAAAGGAATAATTTCCAAAACCAATCAATTGGCACGAAATGACCAGGCCACTTGCAACGCTCACTCCGGGACTACTTTTTATTAGTCCGGGATGCAGCGTTGTAAGTTACCTGGTGTGCTTAAATCTTTGATTGCAAAACAAAGAAAAGCTTTCAGCTATTATCTATCTATGCTACGCTGCGTACTGTACGTATCCTTACATGACCAGAGGGACAATCGCTTAATATCCGGTCATAAGCCGGACATGCATATATTTGGCCGCCACGACCGTAAAAGGCCGGATATGTCCGGCTAAATCCGGACACCTGGCAACCCTAGTCACGCCACGTTGCTAGTAAAACTAATTGATTGCTAGTAAAACTAAACATGCTGCCGCTGCTGTTGCTGCTGCTGGTTCTGAATGGGCCTTATAGAACAATCTGTTGTTGACCTTGAAGGTCATTTTTTAAGGTCGTTTTTTTTAATTTGCAAAAAAGCTGAGTCGGTTTAGTCGTTTGGTAATTTTTTCTTTTTGTTTTTTTAGTTGGGTCAATTTTGTTTTTTAAACAGCGAGCGCTTTGGGGGGGGGTCATGACCCCCGTGACCCCACACCCCCTTGAATCCGCTCCTGAACGGTAATTTGTTTAGTTGTGCATTTTAAGTAGATTATCTATTCTTAAATTTTCGTTGTACCACTAATTGAAAATTATAAAAATTTTAGTTAAAGCTTGAAATATTAGATAAATTATTGAAAATGCCCAGTTGCTCAAATTAGCCTAAACAAAAAGTCTATATGAATTTCAAGCTTTTATACGATAAATTTTTATTTCATTAAAAATCATTTTATTTTTTTCGTTGCTGGCTTACAAATGTCAAAACTTCTATGTGTGTGTAAATGATTGTTATTATTCAAAAGATGTTCGTCACACATGTGTGACCGTGGATGGGGGCCTAATGAATTCGTTAAGATAACTTAAAATTGCCAGTGCTGCCAATCGAGATTGATTAAATTAGCTGGTACCATTAATCTCCACACTTTATAAAGCGATGCATTTTCGATGGCTTGATTTTGTAATACGGTACAAGGATTGTTAATTAATTCAAGTCGTATAATTTAATCAACTTCGAAAAACTTCATTAATTTTTCTATTCTCGGGGGGGGCCATGGCCCCCATGGCCCCCCCTTGAAACCGCCACTGCCATGATCTTAATATATTACATAATAATCGATGTGATTTTAGACGAAGAGTTTCTACTGGAGACCTTTATAGTATTTCTAGGTAAACACCTTCAAGTACGCATCCCTTAAGTGAACTAGGTTTGGTTGCTCTAGATATTTTCAAAACATTTACTGAGTATGACAATCTGCTCTGTTGGCCAAACTCCAAGATATTGATAGTTACTTATTAAAGTGTTGGATTTAAAATTCAAATCAAAGTTCGCCACAAACTTCGCCGCTGTCCCTCCAGGGACCATGTTCTTACGATCGCAAGCCTAAGTTCGACTCTATCACAGGATCATTTAACACATTGCTAATCATGGCCGTAGAAATCATTTTGAGTTCAAGCAATCTAAAAAAACACTGTATTATTTCTAATAGAACTCACACCACTATTTCTTTCATTTCAGTGGAACATTTAGAACTTACTATTGATTCGTCTCTTAATATCCTATGCCTACAATTAAAGAATTTGTACATTCAAGAGTTCAAACGAAAAGTTCGTCGTATAAAAATTACCTATTTTAAAATTCGGTCAAATGAATCGAAAACAATTCTAATATTAATGAAAACATTTCAACAAACTGTTTCTATTCATGGTCTACCAAAGTCATGTAGACCAAAAAGTACTTGTTCGGATAAATATATGTTTACTGTGTGTAAAAGTGTGATTGATAAATGGTCGAATTCATTAATTAGAACTTTCTCACTTATTGAAGGAAGTAGACCATTTACAACGCAGAATTTTTGATGATCCAGCAACGCTTTCACAGAAAATAACCTTTACGATAAAGCGCATCTCATACTCATACGGACATTTCAACAAATAAAATTATTGCATCTTAGTGATGAGACTCCACTTCTCAAACTTTTTGCCGCGCTAAACATATATCTTCTTATCTGGAACTTGTATCGAAGTTACGGATTGGTTTCGAACCAAACTCTTCGTATGCATAATACCTGATATAGTATCTGTGCTCAGTCTGTTTCTGGTTTTAGTCTTATTGGAGAGAAACGAAGTGAAGAAAGGGGAAAATAGCCCATTTCCCCTTTCTTCACTTCGTTTCTCTTCCATAAAAGCGGTTTCACCCGTCCGAATTAGTCTCGTGTGTAGCACCCCCAATAAGATTGGCTTGACTGAAAATTCTTTCGACATTTGCAGATGTGTGTGGGAGTACATCAATTTTATCGATGATTTGTAGCAACAACGAACCGAAGCGCCATCCGCATTTTTTGTTCCTCGAACTTTATTCCAAAATTTTATCTTGTCATCTTCGAAGTTGTTTTTGAATATCCTTTTTAACGATATGAATTCCTTCTGAGCTTCTTCGACGTCGAATCCGAAGAAATCGGCAACAACTCCAATGTTACGAGTATTTCGGAAAAGGCATCATCAAACGCATCTGAAATGTTGCTGAATAAGTCAATTGCGCACGCAACCTGCATTACTGAAAGTGCCCAATACTATTACTTCAAAAATTCAGCATACAAACGAATTCTAATGCTTGCTCTGTTTGCTTACAAATTTGAACTTCCGCTGAATATTTGAACAGTTGACGGCTCCGACTGCTGCAGTTGTTTTGAAAGCGCCATATTTCAACCAACGTATTGAAAATCCGTAAATTCCGTAGAAATTTCGAAAAGATCCGTAAAAAATCCACATTTCTATGAAATCCGTGAAAATATGAAAAAAATTAATTTTTCCACATAAATACGGAGAAATCCGTAGATCTGGCAGCACTGATTGGAAGGGTTACAGATGGGTTTAAAAACTCGGCTCTATCTCTTGAACTTGACTACTATGTTTGTAGCACTACTTTTCTTCTTAGATTATTTAAATATCTTACTTTACGCAGGTCTAGTGCCGGCAACAATCGGGTGAAAACTGATCAAATGATTTTGGTTTCTTATCACTGGTGCAGTGGTAACGGCACGGTGATCGAATTTAAGCCGGAACTATAATAGACGTGAAACAACGTACGTCAATCCCTGCGTTCTCAGGGCTCTATGATGAAAATGAATGATTGACTATAATAAACGTACATCACATGAACTTGTTTTCGTTAATGTTTCGTAAACGTAGTAAAACGCCGTCTTATGGGACCTGGATCCCAGTTGACGGCGTTGTAATGTCAAAATCGTAGCATACTTGTTGTATTCAGACTCAAATTCAAACAATGTTTACTGCAATTATTATAGCCGATTGTACGTGAAGGTCTACGGTGAGAGATACGTACGTGTATGTTCATTAAAAACGTACGTCAAACTACGTCTATTATAGTTCAGGCTTTAATCGTGTTATGTATTTGTATAAGACCTGCAGGATATCTATGGATCGGCCATCGGCAGTTCACCCGGTTGTTGCCGCCACAACCGTTTTTAAGCTAAGCCATGGGATTATTAACTTCCTAGCGAAACCATGTTTGAGTAGATGGTTGCACCATTTGGAAGTGTGCTTAACCCGAGTAAAAATAAATGATGGCCTTAGAACGGGCAAATGCCGACTGTGAAGCATAGTCCTCGGCCATCTGGCGGTTAACAGAAGGCTCGTTGCAGGACAGTACGGCCGTACAGGGGGCGCTTGACGGTGAAACAACGGCCTTACAGTTCCAATAACGGCCATACGACGGTGGTACGGCGGCCGTATGGTTGCTATTACGGGTATACGACGGTGGTACAGTGGCAGTAACGTGGATATTCGCCCTCCTATAAGAAAATATATTTCACTGCAATTAAATGCAATTTTTTTCGATTGTGTTTTTTTTCAAGCCGTTAAATAACAAAATTTCCCACTAAAATATAAATCAACACGCACCACACACTTCACGTACAACAAACCGACGACTGGCGAGCTCGTTTCTTTTGTGCATCGATATCTTTAAGTAGGATAAATCGAAAGAACCATTGTACATAACGAAAATGATGAAGTTCCCATAAAACACATTCAACAATACATTTGGTGCAGATTCTTTTTTTGGCTCAAATTTCCCGTGGAATGCCCGTTTCTACAGCTCAGAACTTGGCCTTTTAAATCTTTTGGTCAAATTTGGCCGTCGTAAGGGCGTATGTGCTCCCATTAAAAATCGTTAAAAACTCTACGGCCATCATATGGCCCTTAAAAAGCCAAGCGGCCGGTGTTCGCCCTTTATAAGGCCGTTTTTTATTTTTACTCGGGAAAGTAATGATCTCAAGGTTACTTCTGATGTTTGTTTACAAGAACACTTCTTTTAATAGACCCGACGCACAGTGGGGTCAGATAAAAAATTACCGTTCAAAAATCGATGGAGCCGTCAATTTTCATCGAATCAACTTCGCTTTTTTTTAAATGTTCGTTGTGCAATTCTCTATCGATCTGTCGAGCCGGATTTTTCATATATATTTTCAATTTTTTACAATTTACAGTGGAAATTAAGTTTTTTGACAAAAATACATATATTCTGCATTAGCAAAAAATCGAAACGTGCCAAAAAGGTATATTTGAGCCTAATATAGTTTTGAAAGATTTATTAAATTTATCTCCCGGTACTTACATAACCGTTTTCTAGAAACTACCCCTCAGAGAGTGTGAATCAACCCCTAAAAAGCGAAGTTGATTCGATGAAAATTGACGGCTGACGGTAATTTTTTATCTGACCCCACTGTACGACGTCTCTTTCTTCAGTGCTTTGTGTGGACTTTTGCAATCTCTAGAATATCTTCGATGCTCTATCAACTGTCCTTCGATGCTATTCCTTTTCGCTATTTTTTATGTGAAAGCCCAAGCTTAGGAATCACTATTACCAGTACTACCAGAAACTTGGTTCGAAGGACAGGGTAGATTAATAAGAGTCTGGAAATTGCTAAAGGAGGAGGCGAAGGATCTTGCGATTGAACTCCTACATGTTCTAGGAACTCACACCAAAGAGAAGAAATTTGCACGAAGCCCACTGTAACAGTCAAAACCAAAAATTTTTGTAACGGCGCTTCGATTTCGCAGTCGATATTCTCAATAGCTGCGATCCATTGGGACTGGTAAACTACTCAAAACCGCTGCTAGCTACTCGCAACTACCTGGTTTTTGGGCAGATACATTTTACTGATATTTGTCAAAAATCGCGTTCCATTGGTGATGTGCCCACAAGTACTTGCGAGTAGAAAAAGTCGCCCAATAGATTGCATCTAAATAGCAGCCGGCGGAGTTGTATCGACATTGTACTCTATTATAAAACAGTCGATTACACAGAGAGGTTTACTTCTGATATTTAGCCCCTTTCAAAAAAACTTAAAAGCCCCATCCTCGAGCGCTCCATTATAGCGCCAGTCCAGTGGCCCGGGTCCAAAATTAAAGGCATACAAATGATGAAGCCGCGAATCTAGACCACGAGTCCACCCGAAATAGATAGGTATTGATTGGCTCAGATTGGGTTCATTAAAAAAAATTTTTTTGAAACTTTCGATAATCGAGTTTCAGTGAAGAATCGTTTTGTAAACATTGAGCTAAGTACACGAATAACCTTATGTATATGTCAAAACATACTTTATTATTTTATTAGAAAACATACATAACACGAACTAAATTTAAATTCCACTTAAACTTACCTGAAAGTTAAACAAAAATTTAAAATAAAAAAAAAACAAAACTAGGCTGAAAACCTTCCATAAAAAATTCAGGATGCGAGGAACATACTCGAAAATTCGTCCCTTTTCCCAAAGCTGCAATCATTTTCATTTGTTTATTTTTTATTTATTTATTTACGAAAAAAAAAGTAAAAAAAAAATCACCTAAAAAAAACTCAAAATTTATTGCAGTCTCGCGTGTTTTTTTCCCTTTTGTTTTTGATAAATTGCGGCAAGAGTTGCTCATTTGATAATTTTATGCATGAACAAGAGACAAAAAAGGAAGATTTTTTCTTGCGTTTCCTTATATATTTTTTGTTATCCTTTATGTTTTTTTATACGAAATGATAAACAGGATATTATAGTGTATGAATAATATTTGCTTGAAGAGGATTTATGGCGGCAGAATCCTGACTAAAAGTGCCCATCCTCTTGTGGGCCTCTCTATTATTACAGTTTGCAAAAGCAAGTTAGCGTGATGAGCATGAATCTCTCAGCGAAGTTGGATGAGCTCCAGAGAGGCGATAGACACCTGGAGACAACGGTCGCCTTGTGTGAGATCCGGACACAGCTACAGGAGTTGACAAAATCTGTGGAGAGCTGTCAGAGCGAAGTATCGGAGGTGAGTTATGTCCTTGCTTTTTTTTCGTTATTATTTATGGATTCCTTATAGAAAAGCAAATGGCTTCGGGGGATGTGGAAGGGGGGATAAGTATGTAAATAGAGGAGATTTATAGAATTTTTATGTGGAGAGAGAAAAAAAATACGAGCACGAAACACAGTCTTTTTAGAAGGGGTTGTTTTGAAATTTAAATTTTTACAGAAATGGGTTTTTTAAAGGGTTTCTTTTTCCTTTTTTGTTTTTGCTATAGCCGTTTTGTACGTTGGAAGATAATAAAACACATAGTGAAGCTTCTCAAAAAAATGCACTTGATCCAATTTTCTTCAATATGCTCCTTTTACTGATTACAGGATACTGACAAAGGGAATAAATCACACATTATTATCTTTAAAACAGCTGCGTTGTCTGCTGAATTTACATAAATCATTGTTATTATCCTTCTTCACCCCTCTTAGAAGCATAGAGTAAGAAATCGAAAATATTTAATTTTATACTTCTAGATAGTCGTGTCCACACTTTCCGTAACCTCTAGCTTTTTTAATCTTTTTTAAAAAAACATTTTTGTCTCTGTTAATAGCTAGGGGCGGCGGAGTGCGTGGGGATATAAGGAAAAGTCCATGCCCCAAGGGCATGCCGAAAAAAGGATTCCCCGTAGGTTCCTCATGAGGACTTGATGTGGCAAATGAGGGGCATGCCGAAAGGGGCTTTTTCTCATGAGCACCACACAAAAATCGATGAGGTATGCCTTATCAAATTCTTATAGGGGCGGTATGAGGCAAAGTTCATTACAAATGAAATGGACAATCCCAACATCTGCCTTACGTTTTCGGAAAGCTTTTTAAAAAGCTTTTAAGAAATACCCTTAAGCTTTAGTTCAACTCATACCCCGTGTTCTTTTAATGAACTGGGTTTTGAGAGCTTTTGAGGAGCTTTTGAGTTCCCATACAAAATCGAAGAACCAGAAGACCCAGATAAAACCTGGCTTTTCGATTTTGTATGGGAACTCAAAAGCTCTCAAAACCCAGTTCATTAAAAGAACACGGGGATAAATAGCTTTAGTTTTTGTTGTTGCATTGGTTTTCAGGGAATTACATATGTTGGTGACAGTAAAGGGTGTCATTTAGCATACTCAAGAGCCTGGTTCTGGTTCGATTACAGAGGTGAAGCATCATTGGCTGTGATTAGTACTCATATGGGGGCCATATTGATCAAATCACACTCGCGTTTAAAAATATAAAGCCTTCGACACGTGCGCAGTTATTACTCACATATCCACGACGAAATTCTCAAAATCTTCTCGGGATCGGGTAGCAATGATTTTTTCCTCAAGGGGGACAAATGGGGCATTCCTTATAACGAGGCGCAAACGAGGAAAGGCGTTAGATGCCCTGTGTGGGCCTTATAGGGTAATCCACACTGAGTCCACGTGAGGCAGTGGGTCTAGCCTCATCGGGGCCCAATGTGTACCCTTACCTCACCCTTACGTGCATAACCCCATAAAAAAAGAATTTAAAACCACAAAACTCAATCGACAGCTGGTAAATAAATTGACCGATTAACTTTATATACTTTAACGTTAACTGTTCACGTGCTTCCCACCCACAATGATTATGCTCTGCCGCTGCGTTCCTTTTCTGCTTATTTTTGCTCGTGAGTACTTGCAGCTACTCCTGCTTTAAGATATGAGCAAAAGCACAAGCAGTAACACAACTAGCCCCGTTCCTTTTCTGCTCATTTTTACTATTTCTTACTCGCAAGTACTCATAGCTACTCTTGCTCTAAGACCCGAATAGCAATCGAAAGTAGTTACGCAATTGAAGTATGCTAGAGGAAAAGTAAATTTTTTGAGTCTATTGTGAATTATTTTGCGCCTCTAGAGCTTTTGATTGTTTTAGTCCGCTCAAATTAGGAAAAATTAAAGAAATTTTTCCCACAGCTATGAGACCGGTGCCAAATACATATATATGACGGTTTTCGCTTTTTCTCTATTTTGAGGAGAAAGTAGGCATTTTGGTGAAAATAACAATAGAGCAAAGTTGTAGGGCATAAAATTACCTTCAAAATTTGTCTTCACTATCTTTTTGAATTCGGTATAGTTTCGCCGCTAGAGGCCATTTGCGCCTGTGCTAGGCCCTGTATGTGAGGCAACATCTATCAAAATTTCTTGGCTATTACAATAACTGCCCAGACCGTGATCAAAGTCTGGCCTTAACTTAAAACAATTGGGTATATATGCTTATTTTTCCATTGTTGCCTGTGAATTATAACCATGAGAGGAAAAATTTAAACCTTACATTCCAATAACCAATTTTTAATTTAACTGAAAATATAAGTTCTAAAATTAAGCCTTTTACTGTAAAATTCCAGTACAAAGTGTTAGGATTTTTTTAGTACATAACATTGATTAATATACCTATTAAGAAATATTGTAATTTAACGATTTAGAATAATAAACACCATTGTGTAAAATATACATTACATTCACGTAATCAACATTTTACGTTATGCAGTATTGGAGATTCTCAATTTCTTAATGTGAAGTTACAAAATTTATAGTAAAATTATAATAATTGTGTAGTAAATTAGTATTTCATATCACGATTTGTAATTTTACTGTACATTTGTACTGTGAATTTACATTTTTTTTACAGTGTAACTAAAATTTATGTTTATTAATTAACAGTATGCATGCAGTAAATCTGGCTGGAGACAGATTATAAAATGTAAAATATGCACACAATTTTGCTTGCATATATTTTTCAATATTTACCATTTAATTAACGTGTTTGAAAGTTGCATATTTGCACTTCAGTTATGCAAACTAACTAATTTCTAGTTATGAGAAAGTTTTCTTATCGTGTATTTTGTGTAGTTTGAAATAACTAATAACGACAAATTTCTTAATCTAAAAATCTTCTACATGCTTAAAGAAGCTGAGCCGTTACAATTTCCTACCAGACCTTATCAATCTAAATTCAATAATGTTTTCATTGTTCTCTCAGTGAATCAGTGGTATGCACAAAAAAAAATGTATTCCTTTACCTTGTGCCACACAGATTTTTTTGTTGTTTGAAAAGATAATAAATCTTCTAGCAAATAGAATTAACTTCGATACACTAATTTTTGTGGTAATTTAACGTGAAGATTCGTCGATGTTCAATTGCCTGAATCCGAGAGAATTATTTTTTAATCACTTTTTACTAAACAGGGTATGCTTATAACACCATAGATAAATATTCACCAAGAACCAACTAACATTAAACTCCTGTAAAGCAATTTGTCTTTGAATTTTGCAAAATTTTACTGCGACATTTTAAAGGCAAAGGCCACAATTCTCCACAATACTTTTCCCCACAATGATCTATCTACGATATACTTATGGAACACTTAAAACAGAATAAATTATTAACCCCGTGCAGTGAGAGCATTTAATCAAGATAGATTAAGAGCCTCGGTAGCTTTGGGGTTAGGGCGCCCGACTACCATAGTAGAGGTCCGCGGTTTGATTCCGTCCAACACAATGATCCTTCGTTTTTCCACTACATTCTCTTAGATAGCGTTTCTTATTTTTTATCTTTCTTCTTCACTGAGTTATCTGCACCTAATTTGGTCATCATGACCTCTAAGCACAATATGTGAAGAAGCCATCTCGTGTTCGATAGTAGTTAGATAAGGTTCTCTTGGAGTAAAACCGCGTGTTGACGTTGGCAGTTCTTTCATTCTATTCTCCCTCTCTCGTTTTACAACTACGGCTTGCTGTTTGGCTTATACTACTATAGATAAGTCCGTTGACTGTACAAAGGGCTTCGACTTACCTCTGCGTTCTAGTTTTTCACACAAAAAATAAATAAATTAATAAAGAAGAAAATTACACAGGATGACACAATGTTATCTGATAACATAAAAACAAGTCGAGTTGCAAAAAAAATATATTACATTCTTGTACGGAGGACCAATCGGATTCTGGAAAAAATCATAAACCACATACGGTTGATAAAACTAGTATTTTATATTTCTAACATTCCTCTTAAATTCAACCCAATCCGAATATCTATTGTGTACCTATCCGTACAAAAACCGCATCTATAATTCAGGATTTCTTCGCCAAATAGTTTTAATTTTGCAGATGGGACGTTAGACATTGTCTTATAAATCCTGTTTAACAGTACCACAACTAATTTTTGCATTCTGTATTATCACAGTTTTTTATTAATAGCTATGACTGCAGACTTCCATCCATTTGATTGGTATTTCTTCATATACTCGCAAAATGAGACAATGCAATTATCAGAAATTTCCTTCCAAAGTTTATTGGTATACCATTTTCACCTGGTGATTTGTTGTTATTAATTTCTTTCATCGCTTCTTCCAATGTCTTTAGGTGTGGACGTTATTCGTACACTGCTATTGAGCTTTTTGATAGATATTCTGCCTCTTCATTTTCCGTCACCTTGTTCAACAGATAATTCTAAAATAATTCATAAAGTTTTGGAGCACTTGTGCAATTTCTATGCAGTGCTTTGTTATTACCGTACCAGTGACAGGATTTTTTTATTCTGAAAACTTGTTGATAAAACTCTTTGGTCCTACTCTGTTCTTTCTTATCATCTAATAGCTATTTCATTGTTTCATTTAAATAATTTCTTTTTCCTAAATATCCTTTGGAGAGTTTCCTTACATGTTTATATTCTTCTTCTCTTCTTTCCTTACTTGCTTATATCGCCCTTCTTGAATACGTGATGTATAGTAGCTTTTCCTGCTTACATTCTGCACATCTTAGAGCCCACGCCATAAAACAAGGGAATCTCAAAATCACTGTTTCCATGCGCAGTGAGAGTGTCAAGCCCTCACAAGCGAGCAACGTCACTCACTTTGTTTAAAAACGCAAATAAACGGCTTATTTGTATTCTCAATCACAATTCCACATACGATCCCTTATTTTATGGCGAGGGCTCTACTAAGGTCTCCTGAGTTTATTGTTGTCATATCCCAAGACAGTTTCTGCCATTTTTTTGATTGTTTGCTGCTACTCATTGAGTTCTTCTGCGCCCTTATCTTTTCCTGTTCTTGGTGACTTAGTTTCTCATGGTACTGCTCAATCATAATTTCTTTTTTTGCGCCGGCTCTAGCCCTTGTTCAAGGTAGAGCGAGATTGTCTTTCGGCGCCCTTTGGTCGACGCTTTTACATGACATAAATTGCATTTCTGGTTGTCCAAGATAAACCCCTTTTCGAGCACTGCCAAGGCAGCCTTGGCGTGATGGAGGTTTATCTGGACAAGCTTCATATTGGAAGCAATGTGCCTTTCCTTGGGGGATTATGTCCCCGCCCCCTCCCCATTTGCGAGCCTTTTTGGGCTGCGGGTTGCCCCGCTAAAAATTTAGGTAGTGGTTTTAGGGGTAGAGTTAGTGATGTTGAGATGATGGAGAGAGTCACCTTCACCTCCTCTTTAGATGAGGCTCCCCCTACCACCAACCCACAAAATGTCGAATCCTGACATTCGACCAACTTGTCTTCCATTCCCGAAGACTCCTGCAAGGTTTCTGTTGGTAACTTCGGGGTTTCTGCCTACTTGGTGATTGGAGCGGAAATAATCGTGGTTCCTCACGAGGTGCTGGCGGTCGCTGAGGGGACATAGCAAGTTTGGCGGGGGCAGCTTTGGTCATGGTCTTTTATGCCGCCCTGATCCTAAGTTGTGCCCAACCAAAATTGTAGCCAATTTCGCCTCTCGTCATCTCTGGAATGGTAGGCGGTGCACTTTATGTAGTACTCTCCATTCCTGCCCCTAAGGGTCCTGTTCTGGACCCCTATCCTATAATATCAGTTGGGGTTTCTGATTGCAGACGCTTGTCCTCGTCTACAGCTACGAGGCTTGCTTCTTCCCAGGGCTCAAGGCGGCCCATCACTCCACACAGTCACCTGGCCGTCTGTGGTGGCCAGCTAGCCCAGGCACGCGGCAACCTCTAGGAACCTGCAACTAGTTTTTCCGTGTCTCCGGGTGGTCAATCGCAAGCACGCCCATTCTGACACTTTCTGCCTTCAGCTTTGAAGCCGTTCTAGGCTTCATTATGGGTGCGTCGAACTTTCTGAAGGCTTTTCAGCAGGCTTTTCAAACTTCTCAAGTTGCCCGCGCTTCCGCAGGTAGGCCCCTAAGAAGATCTTCTTTTATTGAAGGAGTAATCTCAACGTACTCCACCGCGGTTTGCGGGCTCAGATTGTCCTCATTGAAGAGAAATTCCGAAAATTCCCCTTCACTGGGGTCATATTCGGCACCCTGCTGCATCGGTTCAGAAATATCCAACTGGCCTTGTAGTAGGTCGTCCTCTTGGGGCTATGGAAACCCCAGAAGTGTTTGGAGCATTGTGAGGTGATTCATCCTCAAAAGTTTGTTTAAAGGTATCTATATAGATCCTAGCACGATTGCCATATTCAATCTACTCCATGGACAGGTAGGGGCACTTCGGGTAGGATGTGGCCTAAGGCCATATGTACGGTCGGTCTTGGAGTCAGCGCTCCCTGCTTGTCATATTGATGAGCACATACACTTGGGTGGTTACAAACAACGCAAGTGGGCTTCGCCGCCTAACCGCCCCTCCAAGCAGCCCCGCGCACCTCGAAAGGTGCCATCAAAATTTTATTTTTCGCTCGAAATTGTTTTTCGCATTCATTTTGGCGCCTCTCTCGACTCGCTCTACCCCAGGCCCGGCGCTGATACGACAAATCCGATTTCAGCTCTGTATATTCTGTAATGACTTTTCGATCTTCCATTTGGATCCCTTAATGTGTTTTTAAAAATTGACCTATATGAGAACACTGTACTGCCGATCAGAAACTTAGATGATGCTGCCAAGCTTATAAGCTCATTTATCGCTAGTATTTTGATACAAACTATTCTTGCCAATGGGTGGCATTCGTTTCGTTCCCCATATCAACTTGTGCAATAATATCACCTATGATTATTGTAGGCATCGTGTCCTTCAAGGGCTCTAGATAGATTGCATTTTCTAGCTTCTTATGAAACTCTTCTTTGGTTCTTTCATCGTAGGCTTTGTAAAGAGCATAAAAGGTAAGAAAAGTAATATTTGTGAAGTTTTCACTGAGCCTTAATGAGCTCTTCTTCTTCTTTTGTTGACGTATTTGGTCTAAAAATTCCGCAGCCACTCTCTTGGCTTATTGTAGGTATAGGGGTGTAATACCTCATATTTGTAGGCCAGACCGTTTGAACAGGTTCATCAGTCTGCCTAGTAGCTTGTCGCTTAGACTTGACTGTTCAAACAGGGTCCAATTGAACAACGTACCACTGCTATGGTGATCCCGGTGTGGTACTCTTATATCTTAACGATAGTCGATAGATTCACGCGATAGCCTGAAGCATACCCAATTCGGGATATATCAGCTTCAACAGTGGGAAAAAGATTCGTCACTGAACGGTTACACAGGCAACTAAAAGCGTCCTTAATGGCAAGGGACAACACTACTCATTGGAGTGAAGACTTGCCCTTTGTCATGTTACGCATACGCACGGCAATTAAGACCGACTTACAGTTCTCACCCGTATACGGTCAGAATCTGAGACTTCCCAATTCGATTTCTATCACTACCGATGAAAATCCAATTAAAGAATCAGAATTCCTCTCTCGCCTTCGTTCTTATAAGCAGGACATTAAGGCAATACATCCTCGGCAACCCGTCCAAAAGGCTGCCTACGTGCCAGTAGCCCTGGAGAACGCAGACTACGTTTTCATACAAGTCGACAGAGTTCGAAAACCTTTCGAACGTCCATATGAGGGCCCATATGAAGTAATCAAACGATTACGAAAAACATTTCGTCGTCATATTGAACGGCACAACCAAGTCTATATCTATCGACAGGCTAAAACCAGCCTTCGGTTGTGACCGCGACAACGAAGCCAAGTCATCTAAACCGGTAACATTCCGTTAAAGCTACTCTGGGGGAGGAGTATGTGGCGACCGCGTACAAACTTAATTACTAACTTTTTCGCAAAGTCACACAACAACTTCCGGCACGATCAGAATGATCGGTCGGAACACTCCCTCGATAACTGAACTCCAAAGTTGTGATCTAGCCAATTTCCGGCATCTCTATTAGTCACTCACTCTCTTGCGAAAGTTCATCGATCGATCACAAAGTGCAAAAAACCAAAATAGAAATCCCCAAATATATGTGTATAACATATCGTTAAGAAAAAACAAATCACATATCATTATTTAGTGTCCGATACTGGTATCAATTAATAATTTAAATAAATAAATAGTGCAAGACATCAAACAAAGTTAATTGTTTTAATTGTAATATCTCGTGGTATAATGGTACCTAAACCGGCAAACTGAGGTTTCCCGGATTCCTGGCCGCAGTCTTGTCTTTTCTACGGTTGTGCTACGTGCGGCTCCAAAATTCTCCTGCGGCTCTACTTGCCTCTGCCTTTGTGTGGGTCCAGAAACTTAGAGCAGAGCGGCTAAAACTCAACCCCAACGTAGACGATCGCACGTTTGGTTTTAAGATGCGCACGCATTTATACTTCTCTATGTGTAACTACTTTCCATACCTTATCTATGGTGCTAATTAGCAGCTTTCTTATGCTCCCTAGTGCATTGACACGCTATTTCGCCATGTAATGTTTACTACCATTTGGTAACCAAATTACTGTCTGATCTCCATGGAAAATTCGCATGACTTATCATTACGTTTCAGGGAGCGAACCTGAACTACTATCTAACCCAACATTTTCGACTTGTCGTTAAACAGGGATCTAGGATAGGACGATCGTTTATTCTAAATCGGCTTATCGTAAGCAAATCAGTACCTAGGGTTCTTCAACAACTAATTCAGCCTTCTACTCGGAAGGAAAATAATGCTAGAAGATGGGGAAGTTTTTATAATTTTATAGAATAGATTTTGGGGATATATTTGGCGAAATACTGAGACTATTACTGCCCTATATAATATTATAAGTCGGCCATAGGAAACGATTGACTAATTTACTAAATTAATTGGGAATAAAAGCAGATTTCAATAAGGAATTACTTTTACACTTTTATTATTTAAATTTATTAATTTTTAATATTAAGAATTAAAAAGTAATCACCATTTATATTTTTAGGTTAAACGTGATATGGTAGCAATAAAACACGAATTAGATACTGTTCAGCAAGTCAAAGAAGAAATTGAAGAGCTACGAGAATATGTGGATCGTCTAGAAGAGCACACACATAGAAGAAAGCTTAGGCTTTTAGAACAAGTTGGTGTAATCGCTGATTCAATCATACTACATTACCCCTCATCTACCATTTAATACTTGAGTTACAATTAATTTTAATTTTGTATTTTATATTTAGCCATTAGCAATAAACTTTTATTTTTATTGTAATTTTGTTTATGGTTTTTTTTTCTTACCTGTTCTTCTGTTGTTATTCTTTGAAAGCGAAAGAAATATTTTTGTTGTTGTTGTTATTGTTATTTTTTTCGTTTATGCTTAAGATAAGTCACCAGCAATTTTGTTCGATAAAACAACCTCAGAGGAAGTTGTTATGGGCACTCAAATAGAGTACTTTGACAAAACTCGTAATTACCCAATCAGTAATTAAGAGTTTTGTAGGTATATACCTACCTTGCCTACCTGACTCTATCAGACTTATCTTAATTGAAAAATTTCTATGTGGATTAGTTCCAACTAATCTGTAACTACTTGTTTCAATTAGATAAAAAGGCAAAAGAAAGTTTTTTTTCCTGTGCCCAAAAATTTCCTATCTTTTGCCGTTGTCTACTTGAATTCATGTCCGTGTTTTTTTTCTTTTTCGCTTCGTTTTTTGTTTCTTATCACTTTTTTGTGTCTTTTGTTCTTTCATTATATTTTTACTCCCAGAATAAAATTATTATTGATAAGCAAAGAAAATCTAAAATGTATTTTTTCTATGTTTGTTATAGGGATTAACATTCTTCCTAACTTATGCAATATTCGCCGCTGTACTTGGTATGCTGCAGTTTGGCTACAATACAGGTGTTATAAATGCTCCAGAAAAAAATATAGAAAATTTTATGAAAGATGTCTACAAGGATCGATACGGTGAAGACATCAGCGAGGAATTTATCCAACAATTATATTCAGTGGCGGTATCGATATTTGCCATTGGGGGTATGTTGGGTGGATTTAGTGGGGGTTGGATGGCGAATAGATTTGGGAGGTAAGTTTTTTTTTTCAAATTTTTATTTAAATGTGTTTAAAGTATAAGTATTTGTTGATTTTATTTACTTCTTACACATCTGGGTTTTCAAGCGGGATCCGATCCTACTCTTCTAACTGATCCTTCCACCGGTCTGAATTTATAACCGAAGTCATCCAGTTTGTATCTCTAAGCGCTGTCGTCCTTATCTACATACGTCATCCATAAATCCTGCCAGAGAAGATTTTTGAACTATAAACTTTTGTACTTCGTTTTGGGCGTGAATATACCAACTAAATTATTTTTACTCGGACCATCGTTTCGCAAGCTCTCCTCCATGTACTTTGTTTTGCTTTCATTAATGATCAGTCCTAGTTTTCGTAACACCGCTCAATATTTATGAAAACGTCTTGTACAGCCCTTGATGTTCTCCCAATGATGGGAGTAGATTCGTGAAGAATTTTGCTTCTTACTCTCACAGTCGATTCTTGGATAACTTACTCCAAGGCTTGGATCACTTTCTCCACGTTGAAAAGAATACAGACCAGTCCGTCGTCGCTTGTCGAACTCCATTATAGTATATGTTGATTGGTCTGGACACTGGACAATGTTCCGTGTATGTTTTCTTTGCTTGTTTCATTGGACATGGCCAACGTAATACTCGTGTCAGTTTATTCGTTAGGGCAAATTCTTTGTATCTATAGTTCTACACTGACTACGCTGCCGTAGGTGGCTTTAAAAAGCATGAAGAGGCGTTAGATTGAGTTTACATTTTACCTCACTTGCCCTAGGATGAAAATCCGATCAGTCATTGATTAGTGTGAATAGGAGCCACCCTAATATTGGCCTATAATGTTTCTAGCATGTGAAGCTATCCTGGTTCACAGCGTTACACCGTGATGTGGACAGACACCCTTTTTATGGACAGCGCATAGAATTCCTGCCCAAATATTTGCACAAATAATTCATGAACCGCTTAAAAACTAAAAAAATTTCAATTTTCAATTTTTTGCCTTTTGGCAACTATGAAAAAAAGGCAAAAAATTGAAAAAATGAAATTTTTTATGTTTTCAAAGTCCTAAAATGTGCAAGTAACGAAGTATTGCGTATTCTCACAAGAAAGTCCATAAAAAAACCTACAATTAAAAAAAACATTTTACCGTACGATGATTTGGCATAAAATGGCGGCAATTTTAAATATTTTTCGAAAAATGCCAATTGTTGCCGTAAAAATCGAAATTTTTTATTAAAATTTCAACCACGTATTTATAGCATCAACGTACATCTTTTCTCCAATTTTTATCGAAATCCGACCTTTTTCCCGTTATTTATTGCATTTTTAGTAAAATAAAACAAAATTTCATACATTTTGGTTTTTTGAGGTTAGGATTCATTTATAAAGTATTTATACCGAATCTGTTCGATAGTCTATTCATTCACGAGTGTTTTCCAATTTTTTTATTTTTCTACGACCAACAGAACTGGAGAAATTAAGAAAATAGTGTAGCAATGCACTCAAAATGCATCAAAAATGGACATTTATGCAACTTTCTCGTGCAGCACAGGGCCGATTTTGCAGAATTTTTTTTTTTCGTTTTATCTTAACATATGTAAAGAAAAAAAACAAAAAAATCCAACTTCCCAACTACATCATAACTTCGCTTTTTTTGTTTAATTTCCCTATACTATTAGTTTACCCCCTTCCAACGGTTGTTGTAGTCAGGCCAAGTCTATTTAGACGTGACCCTTCATGTTAAACACCTCCACCCAAAGCCTGAAGTACAGGTTGATATCTCTCTTCATCACACTCAGCGGCTTCTGTAAAGGTGTACACTGGTGTGTCTACAAGATTTGCTAGTCTTTTTTTATGTCAAAGTCCAGGCTTAGGAGTCAGTGTACTACCAATCATGTGTATAATGTCTACTAGTAAGCTTGGAAGGAACAGGGGATAGAAAAGTCTGGAGGCTGCTAAAGGGGAAGGCAATGGACCTTGCGTTTGAACTACTGGATTTTGTAGAAGTTCACGCCAAAGAGAATAAATTTGCACGAAGGCCACTGTAACAAAAAACAAAACAAAAAATTTTTAACGGGGCTTCGATTTCACAACGACCATATCCTCAATAGCTGCCAGAGTGTTATGCCTCCTGAAACAAGTGAATCCGCTAACCAACTGGAAAAGGCTGTGACGCCGGTAGTATCAGACTACCATATGAACAACGAGGATTACCGACCGCTTAGTGAAGACGCGACCTAAGCCGAACTGACCCTCTACCCACTAGTGATGAGCAAAAGTAGTCTTGGTCTTGCAATCTTGTCTTGTCTTGGTCTTGCACATTTAGCAATTGTAATTGAACAAGACTAAAACCAAGGCCCAAGACCAATCAACGAAAGCAAAACAAAGTACATAGTGGCCTCGCCTGCAAGAACATCTAACATTGGTCCCACAATCAAGGTAGAGGAGCACGAGTTTGAAGTGGTAATATCATTTACCTACCTTGGGTCAATAGTAGCAGCCGACACTATCATGGAACCAGAACGACTGCTAAAAGCCAACAACGCCTACTATAGTCTGTCAAGGCTCTTCAAATCCAAGCATCTAACCATAACGTCCAAACTTTCACTATATAAGACGATGGTCTTGTCTTGTTCTTGCGTTTGCACATCACTACTACCCACTGCACTCTAATCAATTCTGAGTCGCTATAAAGACTTCGGCTAGTGTCTTGATAACTGCTTGGCTATCCCAGGATTACCCTGGCTGTTGGCCTTGGGTTTGTTTGCATGGCTGGGATGGCTTTGAATATTGGTTCATCAGTTCCGCCAGAAAGACATTAGCAGAATCAGGCAATTTCCTGCTGGCTGATGTATAAAATCAGGTGGCAGTAGAGAGAGAATTGCTTCGATTGCTGTGGGGAAATTCCCAGAAATCCTTCTGCGAGTCTTATTTTTTCTATCTTCGAACCATTTTTGGCTGCTTCTGAACTTTTCATATTTCTCTTCTAGTGCATGTGTTCTATCAGATAGCAGCATTGCTCGATACGCATCCATCTAAAGTTTAGTAGGCAGCTACATTCATCATTGAACCAATCGTTCCAATCACTACAAGTTCTGACTAAGATACAGCCAGCAGTACTAATGACAGTATCTTTACGGCGTACCCAACTCTCATTGACGCCCGGCATCTCGTCACTTCCCTCATTATAAGGGCCTGTCCGAATCCAAGTCTTCGTACAAAGACGGAGGCTTGGGTTCGGACAGGCCCTGAGTGCTAGTTCTAACGAATGAGCTGGGTATTTCATACCATTTCGTCGCGTAAACCAGCTGTATTTATCCGAGCCTAATTCACGTATACAAAAAGTATTTGCGTTGTATTGCAAGCTTGGAGCATCATACCAACATGCTAGTGATCCAAATCGAATTTATCACCCGAAATGGAACGGCAATCTATGAACACATGTTCTATTTGGTTTTAAGTGACCCAATGATCGGATTCCCATGAGGCTTTTTAGATGATCTTATGCGCAGAGTAAGAAGTTCTTGTTGGCAATCACTACTACCTAGAACGACTAAGTTCTTACTTGCTTACATTTCTATAACTTATTGCAAGCTGTGGGTGCGCATGTTTTGTCCATATACCCAAGATGATTTTTTCATCAACCCAGGGGCAGAAGAAAATTGCAATAATTCCACTTTTTATCGTCCAGGGACTCTCTTCCTCCACAATCCTATTTCTAAACCCCAAATTACTTCAACCTTGAATTTGTTATATTATAATTTATTTTTTACACAATAGTTATTAAATTCAAATAATTTTTGAAATTTCAGGAAAGGCGGATTACTTTTAAATAATATTCTGGGTATATCAGGTGCTTGCTTAATGGGCTTTACGAAAGTGAGTCATTCCTACGAAATGCTATTCCTCGGACGATTTATTATAGGAGTTAATTGCGGTAAGTAGCCACCATTCCTAATCCTATCAGCCACCATTCCTAATTCACTATCTTCCATATACTTTGACAGGTTTAAACACATCTTTGGTACCAATGTACATCTCTGAAATAGCCCCATTAAACCTCAGGGGTGGACTTGGTACTGTTAATCAATTGGCTGTGACTGTAGGTTTACTATTATCCCAAGTGTTGGGAATCGAGCAAATTCTAGGAACAAATGAGGGTTGGCCTGTGCTGCTTGGCCTAGCCATATGTCCGGCTATCCTACAATTATTACTGCTTCCTGTATGTCCAGAATCTCCAAGATATCTTCTTATAACGAAGCAGTGGGAAGAAGAAGCACGAAAAGGTAATGCATAAACGTGTATTTTGGGCATGACTAAAATATATACTGCTTTAGCTCTTCGAAGGTTACGGGCGTCGAATAGCGTCGAAGAAGATATTGAAGAAATGCGTGCTGAAGAGCGTGCTCAGCAGGCTGAAAGCCATATATCAACAATGGAGTTGATTTGTTCCCCAACACTTAGGGCCCCACTCTTAATCGGAATTGTTATGCAACTTAGCCAACAGTTTAGCGGTATAAACGCGGTATTTTATTATTCGACGTCTCTTTTTATGAGTTCCGGTCTAACGGAAGAGAGCGCGAAATTCGCCACTATTGGCATTGGTGCTATTATGGTGAGTTTAAAACTTAATTTCATATTTTTAATAATATTTAAATATTAATTCCTTAATCTCGATTTTAGGTTGTAATGACTTTAGTTTCCATACCACTTATGGATCGAACCGGTCGAAGAACCCTCCACCTGTACGGATTAGGTGGAATGTTTATATTCTCGATATTCATAACGATATCATTTTTAATCAAGGCAAGTACTCGATTACTCTCGTATAAAACATTTTTATTGTTCGAGAAGTGTATAATAAGAGAACATCAATGGTTTGTATATATATAACCAACACTTGTTTTATGTGTCGTAAGCATTTTATTATTTTTTTTTACTTTATTTATTTGTTTTCATTTTCGTTTTGATATTAAGCCGTAATGATAATGGGGTTTCACCTGAAAATAATGTTTTACTTATGCACAATTTAAGTGTGAACATTTACAGCTGATAGATAATTGGGAACGTAAACTTGATGAGTAGTTTTATTTTTCATTCGACCTTATCTTTGTAGGTTGGGTTGCTGGATTATTTCAGGGTTTAAATTTACAATATGATGAGTAGTTTCATTATTTGTTTTTGAGGTGATTTTACCTGGTAATGCATACTGGGAACGCTTTTTATTCCAAACAAAGGGAACAAGTTCAAGAAAATTAGATGTCAGGGTTGTAATATTTTCCTGCGAAAGCTATATTCTTATATTTCTTGTAACTAATTTAATAAAGTAAAACTACGGTCTGGTTCCACTTAGTACCTAAATTTCTACCAAATATTGGTAAATAGAAATGAGAAACCTACTAATTACCAATAGGAGTGTTCCAACAACAGTTCAGACTTTCTCGAGAATTTTTTTTATGTTTAATGCATATTATTTACTAGAGAAACACTCACAAAGAATTTTCAATACCAAAATTAATTTTTAAGGAAAGGAAAGTTTTCAAAAAATTTGACATTATAAATGTTGAAGTCCTTAGTCAGGTGACAAGTCGTTTTTCAAATTACAAAAAGATCCTTTGCTGCCTTTCTTATCAAACTAATTTTAGACCATTTGGAAAACCTAGCTAAAACCTATCATGATATCTTTGCGAAATAAAAGGGCAAGAAATACACTTTACTAAAAAAGTTAGCTCAGAACTTGTTATCTACTATTATCTGGAGGCATGGTGATATTGAACGACATCTTTAGTTTTGTATTTTTTTTTATACCATCGAAAGAGGCGTCTATGTTATATTGGGTCAGGACGAAGCCTCGTAAGCTGC
The DNA here is from genome assembly GCA_963855945.1 of Thereva nobilitata. Classification (NCBI taxonomy): domain Eukaryota; kingdom Metazoa; phylum Arthropoda; class Insecta; order Diptera; family Therevidae; genus Thereva; species Thereva nobilitata. The sequence continues at coordinate 43,328,336 of OY979696.1, read as the reverse complement.
AGTTTCCGGCACGGAATTTGTTGACGCTTATTTTTTCTTCTCCCTACACTGTTTTCAACAGACAATATTATTTTCGACAAACAATTAATATATTATCCCTACATATCTCCCTAAACAACATCTTCTTCTTCTTCGATGGCTCTACATTCCAATTCGATCGTTGGCCTCCAAACGTCTCTCTGTTCCGCAGCTTGCCTCCATTTTCTAATGTTGAGTAGTTTTGCTGTATCAGCCTTAACACTGCCTTCCCACCTTGACCGTGGTTTGCTAACTGGTCTTTTGCCATCTGGTAGTAAATACAGGGCTTTTTTTGGTATCCTTGAGTCATCCATTTGTTGGACATGGCCGGACCAACGTAAACGCAGTAGTTTGGCATGTGTTGAAAGTTTACACTCTTTGTATAAGTCGTACAATTCGCGATTGTAGCTTATTCTCCACGCATTGTCTTCATTGATTGGGGGTCGTATATCCTTCGGAGAACCTTCCTCTCAAATATATCCATCCATCTTATTTGCGGATTTTTGTGAGATACTCCTTGCTTCACACCCATACGTAGCTACTCTACGTATGATCGTTTTGTAGATTCTTAGGCTAATGTCACATGAGTCTGAATTCAGACTCTGAATTTTTCAGACCAGGAATTTTTCAGCTCAGATTTGGGTGTCACATGAGTCTGAATACTTTATATACCGTAACTTGGATAAATTTTGTACAAAGTGGTTTTTTTATGTGGAAGTCTAAGCTCAGGTGTTGCGGGGAAAAAATTGCAGAGGAGGCAGAAGGTTATATATTTAGTAGAACAGTCATTGTGGCAGATGCGGTAGAGTTTCACCAGAGCTGCGGTGGCTGAAGGAGTCAATTGAGGAGCTAATGGCGCCAAAATCAATTAGTTGGAATGCGCGATTTTGCACCTTGTCTAGCCACGCTAATGTGGTTCTCGGGGCCCCGGCCCAGATATACATATGAGTTGAATTCAAGGCGGGGACGAATGTAGGATTCGTAGATTACTATAGCCCTGGCCGACGGCTGAAGGAGGATATTTCATCTGTTGCAAAATCCCAAGCATTGTGAAGCTTGTTTTGCAATTTGAAGATCTTGAACATTTATTTTTTTTAATTTCCGTTTAATTCCTGTTTTAAATAATCGGGATGATCTTCCACAGATTTTCTTTGTTTTCAATGCATGAAATTAATCATGGTACAATTATTACAAGGTAAGCTTATAAGGGTCCCGTGACGTCACTCAGATCTATTCTCACAAAGGAACAAAGCTTTCCCGTGACGTCACTCAGATCTTTTCTAATGTAAAAGGCGTAAAAGCTTTTAAAGATGGAAACAGAGCTTTTCCTTATGAGCCTACCTTGTATTTTTGTACCATGGAAATTAATTTTTAGTATAACCTTACAGACGCACGCCTTTTGTTTAATTGAAAAATTCAGACTCATCTGAAATGCCGCGATAAGAAAGCAGCATGTAAGAGAGCAAATTTTTATTCCAATTCTGAAAAATTCAGACTATGTTTTCAGACTGAGTAGTCTGAATTTTTTCAGACCGTTTGGAATTTCCGATTCATGTGACATGTCACAAGTCATTTCTGTGCATTTTTATGAGTCTCTGAAAAATTCAGAGTATGAATTTAGACTCATGTGACATTAGCGTTATTTTGGTTTTTCTGTGGATGTCTCTGGATTTCATTACTGGCAGTAGTGAAAATTATGTTCTAGTTGCGGGGTTTATTTTTCTTTGGACGTTTATCGTCTCATTGTTGTCTTCAACGACTCTGGACACTTAGTAGTTAAATTGGTTTACCTGTTTGTAGCTATAGTCCAGTCAAAATAGACGAAAAACAGCTAAAGAGTGAAGACAATTCGGAAGTTGCTGAAAATTGTTACACACCTTAAAAACATCATTATAAATAAAATGTCGAGACTGACACGCGATTGGCCGCCGGGAAAACTTTTTATTCAAGGTCAAAGGGTCAAAATATCAGTTTTTTGCAAATATCTCTTAAACGGTAAGTGCTATCATAAAATAGTGTTCACAAAGTTTGTAGATTATGCGATTATCTACAAAAAAAGTTATTATACATTTTCCCGTACGAATTGCCATTCATGAGATATCGCCGTTTTAAAGATTTAAAATACTCATATGCACTCATTCGCGGCTTGTATAAGGTCATCAGACGCTCAATAAATCTTTTGTGGGCCTACGTGGCTAATATTTTCAGGAGTGATGTGTTTGGAGAAAAAAATTGTTCTAGAGAGGGCGGCTATTCCCACTATCCACTAAAATACAGGGTGTTCAGGAAGAAAAAAATTATTTTTTTTTTAAATTTACTTAAATTTCAATTACTCCTAGACTAATTATCGTAAAACAACAAAATGAGGCTAATTTTTTAGGTAAATGTGCATTCTTTAATTTGGTATAAAGATCAAAAAGTTGAGTGACTCCGTTTAGAATATATGTAGGTTTAAAGTATAGGCAAAATGCAAAAAAACGAAAAAACTATGGGATTTTGCTCACATTTTGTACCTACATATATTCATATATATTATAGATAAATAGAAACTAAGGTATGGGACAACGAACAGATCAACCCTAACCTTATATTTTTTTTACGTCACAATGTTCAGTAGACTTGCATTAAATTATTGAAGAGTTCAAAGTTAGAGTTTTCAGTTCAAAAAAATATCATAAATCAGTGAAAAATATCATAAATAAACTAAAAATGGTGAACTGGTGGTAATAACTACTGTTTTTTAAATGGAGAATGCATTTTAGGGTTAGGTTTCTAAATCAAAGTTATAAGTAAACACAAGAAACTTATATCGTCAAAAAAAGTAAATAGAACCATAACATAATATAATAGCATTATTTTTATTCACTTTCGAACCTGTTTTATGTTCAATTTTTAAGTTATTTGAACATTTTACATTTCTTCAACTGAACAATGTGACGTCATTATGAAATGCCAAAATATCTGTCCCATACCTTAGTTTCTATTTATCTTGGTTTGGACCTATCCAATACAGTCTGTTCTTGGAGACGGTCAACATCGAATATCTTCTGTTTGTTATTTCTTTTTCCTTGAGTGGACAGCCGACATCTGAATCTAGCTTTCCAGTCGGGTTCCATTGTAGATGTTAATTTGTTTGGACACCATTCAGTTTTCATTCTTGACCTTCGGCTATCTAAGTGCGAAAATTTGAACAGTTGTTGATTTCTAGCTTGCGGTGCTACCCTCTAGTCTAGAACATCGTTATACTCTGATAATTTCTGGACGTTATAAATCTTCTTTATTATATACAGCGCGTAGTATGCTTCTTTTTCAGTCTTTTGGAATGGATTCATGCTCCTATATTTGAACAATTAATACCTGAATTATTTATTTCAGTGTAGGCCTTCCATATTTTGATCAACTCTGCGTGTATGCTGTCTGCACCCCAGGCCTTCTTATTTTTCAGCCAGTTTATATGGCTTTGTAATTGCAAACTTTGTTCTAAGCTAGGTGAAAGCAACATAGAATCATACTCAGATGTTGCTGGACCTTTAAATTTTCATTTTGATCGGCATTTAGTAACTCGTTAACGTCGTCTTCGCATTCCTTCAAAATATCGATCAATCGACCATTGCCGATCAGATTACCTTAAGTTGTACAATTTTCGTCATATCACGGGCTAGTCGATAGCAGTCCCGTACATAGTATTATTTTATCTTAAGCAGGAAAATCTTCTATTTGGGCTTCTTTTTACCGTACGTAAATTTTTCTTTATTCCTTCTTTATATTTCCATTCCTGTGCCCGTATGTTATGAGACTGCAGCAATGATCGATAACCAACATGCTGATATTTCCATCCCTGTCAGCCGACAACCAGGAATTCCGTTATCTAGGACTTCTGCCGAAGATACAGTCATTAGTATTAATGACATTTTTGTTTTGAATACTTTCTAATTCTCGTTGAAGGTCATCCGTCTTCCGTAGGTGTTTCTTGCCGTTTCGTTGCATGAGGCAGCTGTATCGATTTTGATCTGATTCGCATATACAAAGCGTTTCTGTGTTCTAATACACTAACAGAGCACCATACCAACAAGATAGTAATTCGAGTTGAAGTTAGTTCCTCACTGAGTTCGTACCGGGATCGAAAGATGGGGTCAGTCTATCAGCCCATGGTCAGTTTGATGGGGGCTCCATTAAAAGATACCCAAGCGATAAACCTGGATCAAGTTCTTACTTGCTCGTTGTCCATTGTCGTTAGTGTTCTCGAGCAAGTTTTAGGAGCCGACTTACTGTCTTCAAACCGGTTCCTGGCCTACTTTGGCATACAAACTCCTCAAGAATTCTTCTTTTACATCGACTGAGGGCTCTTCCGTAAAAGCTTCAACTTTTATAAGGCTTAAGTTCTTTAATTTGCTTTCCGCTCGAATGGTGCTTAGTCTTGCGTTTATTGCTGTAAAGCAAATAATAGTAGTATTCAAATTTTGCTGACCACAAAACCTATCCACTTAGTATTATGTTATATGACATGCCATTATCAGGTTTTTGAAAAATACCATTCCTAAATTAGCCGTTTCCTTTGACTCTGTTAGAATTTTTCGGTGCAGTATCCAAGGCATATTTTTCCTTTTGTAATATCCTCTTGTACGGGTTGAGATCATTAGCCTCACGCCAATCTAACTTAAAAAAGACTAGCCCGATCATATTTCTCTACCGCACAAAGTTATAACCGATCTTCCACCAATATGGCATGGGCTTATTTTCATATACTAATTGTCAATTTCACTGATGGCTGACCACCTATGTCTTGGTTAGGGAAATCAATTCGGTCGGTCATTTATTAACGAAGTCGAAATTGCTGTGGGATAAAATCATATTAGAAAATAAAGCATAATTTTTTTTGAAGTACGATTCAAAGATTGGGAGAGTTAGAGAACTAATCTGTTCAAAGAATTGCGTACCAGCAGTGATTAGTGAAAACTAATTGTTCTCTCTTTTAATTAAAAAAATAATACTTAAGTCTTCTAGTCAAGTATTCTTGTGCAATAAGTAACGAAACGAGTCCATTATCACTACGGCTTAAAAGAGAATTTTAATAAACAAAAAAAACAAATTTTTAATTTTGATCTTACTTACTACAATTTTATCAAAAAAAGAAGATTATTTATAGCATGTCCAAAAAATATTTATTATTAATTTAATTTACTTCTGTAAATATCAAAGAAACCGCTTTCATGTACAGCAAGCTAAAAACACTACAAATTTTGACTAGATGTAGATGAAAAGAATACAACAACATCAACCGCATCCGTCTTGTGTTTTCTTTATCGTTTGTTAAAAGCAATATACTAAACTTTTTGTATAATTTTTATACTTCCGTAATTTATTTTATTAATTTTACTTAATTTTTTTGTAACATTTTTAACTGTTTTTTAAAAAAAAACTTCAAGATCAAAGTTTTACGCAATTTTTGTGATCTTTTTTTAAAGATTAAAATGAAAACTAACACAAAAGCACTTTAACCGCTTAACTGCTTCCGCTTTTTAGTAGTTGTTTATTATTATAAAAAAAAAGATATATTTTATTTTTTTGTTTTTATTTTTATTTTCTTAGGTTAAGTTTCTGGATAAATGAGCTTTGAAAAACCTCGATTCGCGCGTTAACAGAGAGTTTAAGGAAGCTCCTTTATCCAGCTGTCTGTGCCCCTGTTTTGTCAAAAGATTCTCGATTTGTCAGGCTTTTACCCCCTGCGTTTGAGAATACAAAACAAAATACAATACAAAAAAAAGTTAAAAAAAAATAAAGAATAAAGATCAATGAGAAAAAAGAGAAAAAAATAAAGTAAAAGTAAAAGTTTAAAAAAAAAGTTCAAATTTAATGAAAAAAAATATACTGAAATGGTTTAAAATTTGTGTCAAGTCAATTATTTTTGTTTTATCCAAAAAAATTGGCTAATTTGATTTGATAATTATTTAAAATTGAAAAAAAAATATATTCAATTAAAATAAAAAAAAATAAAAATTTTTGTTTTGTTTTAAATTTGTTCCCGCTTTTGTTCTTGCATTCGTATAAAAATATTTTATGTTCTGTCATCATTATCATTTTCGAAATAAGTAACTAATATACTACCGAAAAAAACTCAAACATTGACAAAATAGTTATTATGTGTACTAATGAACGTTTACACAGTTTAATTATAAGAAAAAAAAAGTTTACTATTAGTATTATTATTATTATTTTTTTATTTATAATTAAAAACGTAGGGAGTGGTTTTTTAATCAGAAAATAAAAAACTAATCATAATTTTTAACAACAAAATAACCGGCACTAATAAATACTGCACTGGGTTGGAAAAACTTTACAATTATTATTTTCTTCTTTATATATTTTATATATATATTATTATATTAATTTTATTTATTATTTGTATATATATATAAATAATTTTCTTATTTATTTTGCGTATAATTCAAGTCAAGTCACACACAAGCCAAAATATACCTTCTCACGATATATATGAAGGACAAAAAATGTGCAAACACCGCGCGCTTTTGCAAAACACTTAAAAAAAACTCACGATTTTTTTTGAAATTATTTTTGTATTTACAATTTTTTTAATGAAAAAAAAAACAACAACAAATTATTACCAAACATCTCACATTTATATATATTTTTTATATATTTTCTATAAGTTTGTTTTTGTCTCGAATTTGTTTCGTACAATTTATTATATATAATAAAACTCAAAGAATTTTAACAAAATATTGAATTTTGAGCTAAAGATGAAAAGAAAGGATTTTTTTAAAAAAAAAATATCCAAAAAAAAAGAAAAATAATTAACTAAAAAAATATTAAATTTAAGGGTAAGTTATTACAAATTTTCCTACCAATTTTATTTCGCAACATTTCATTTGAAATTGAGAGAGTTCACCATAATTAAAACCAAAAAAAAAATTTACGAACACGTTTTTTTAAATAGCAATTTTTTGAAAAAAAAAACTATTTTTTTGATAACTATAATCAATTGCTTTAGAAATTGAATGAAATTTTACAGTTTTGATAATATTTTTAAGCACATTTGAAAAGAAATTATTTCTATAGTTCTTTGGGTGAATATTGAATCAATTAATTTATTCCTAGGAGCATTTTACGAAATATTTCTGTCTAGACACTTGATTGTGCAATTATACTTACTATTCGAATATTCACAGTTTTAACCCTTTATGATTCCCCATTTTTTAAATTTAAATTCAATAATAAACAAATAAAATTATAAATTTAATTTAATATTTTCAACATATTCAACTTAATTTCAAGTTTTTCTGCTTGATCTGCATCATTTTGAAAATTAAGTTTAAATATTATAAATTCAATTTAAAACTCTTTACAATTTCATTCACTTTGATATAAAACTAGTCAACTTGTCCCATAAATTCATTATGTCCCAAAAATTGATGCAGGATCCTTTTTGTTTGAATAAAATACGAACATTGAATTGAATCTTTTTTTATTTAAAAGTAGACGTTCAACGTTAGTTAATCCACTGGACCTACCAACGTGTACCCCCTGTTCCTTAAGAAAACTAATAGCTAAACCTCTACACAAACTCTTTGCTCGATCTAACTTTTCCGGAATTTATTCAGACTCTTGCAAACTAAGTCATGTTCAGCCCATATCGAAAAAGCTGAATGAACTTCTTACTACCACCTAATAGCAATTACTTTTATTCTCTCCAAAATCATGGAAACCATAAAAAATTAATAAAAAGCTTGTAGTACGTCTTAAATCCAACGACATATTAGATAACAAGCAGTACGGTTTTAGGGCAAAACGATCATGATATCTACTTCAACCAAAGTATTTATCGCTTAGGTGAGCCTAGTCTGGTTGTTATAGATCTAGATCTCGAAGGCTTTTGGCAGAGTATGGTACCCTGTTACTATTGCTATATCGACCTAGATCTAAAGCACTAGAGTGCGAGTTTTCTTTCTAGCTGTCGAATCTAAATCCCAGACCACCTCGTCCAGTGTCACACTGGGCTCAATTCTATTGCGCACATTTCCCAGTTTTGCTAACCACGATACTCTGCGTTACTCTTAAGCCTTCCATGAATTAAGTCAAGCACATACCAGACCTTGCTCAACTAATGCTTAGCTCGATCAATGGATGGTCTGGTTTTAACGGCTGTTTCATCTCCTCACATCCTAGACGTACACTAACAGAAGATTTGCAACGGAATAACCACATATTTCTTAGGAGATGCAAAGTCCTTGTTCAACCAGCAGCTTGGGCTACAATCAACAACCCCTACATACGGCTTCTCCATAAAAACAACTCATTTATCTGGACTGGAGCCGCGAAAACCGCCTTAACATGGCTCGAAAGGGCGCATCACATACGTTTTGCTGTTCCTTAGTACGACGTAGGAATATTGCGTCTTCCGCACTGTTTTTTTTCGAACAGTGTACCAGCCCAAACGAACTATCTAATCCAAAACTGGCTCCCAGACGATGTGGATATGTTTTGGTCCAAGGAATTCTATATTTGTATCCATATTTTTATTACTTCTTGGCTATTTTTTGGACCACTACGTATAAACTATAGTGTTGAAAATGAATTACAAACAAGTCCCAAACTAGCGTCGTCAAAAACAGCTGTGGAGGCTATCCTTTAGAGTGAGAATAGAAGCCATCATTCAAGTGAATGTTGGATATATCGTATAACTATGTTCTCTAGAGACTCCAAAGTTCCATATAATACCCTCGACACAAGGACTTACCAACTGTGAAAATTCGACATTAAAGACGAATATGAGCCACGGAATTACGAAGCCTAATGAAGCAAATTTTACAACGAAAACTCAAATAGACGGCCATTAGGTTGATAGATTATTTGAAAAAGCTCGGGTTCGGCGTTTTACCAGTGTGATACCGTATCAGCTGATTTAAATTTTATTTGAAAATTAATAAAAAAGATTTCTTGTTTCCAGATTAGCCGATTGAGAAACCGGGGTGGTTGGGCAACAACATAACAAGGAAATCATTTTTTTTAAATGCGTTCACTGAGATTCTTCACTACACTGATTAGAATTGTCAAAACATAATGACGTATTTCACCGTATTTTGCATTAATGACGAATTTTCGTCATAGCTACGTTGCCCTGGGTCGAGGCTATAAGGTTATCAAAATTGTTGAAGGGCTAATTCTACGAAAGTCCACACTTTCAGCTTTTCGTTCAACAATTTGTCATTTCGCTATGTTTTTATCTGATAGTCAATCGGGCAGCAACCTAGAGTTTGAAACCCAAGCTTGCAGCACTCTAAAATTAAATTAATGAACTTATTACCACTTATTTTAAAAAGTATAAAAAAAATTGTATTTATAGATTTTATGACATTTTAACCTCCTTAAAAGCGCCCTAATAATATTTTAGCCCCAGGCCCGCAAAATTATGTGGCGTGCTTGACGCTAAAAACAGTGGCCAGGCCATGTCTGGCCAATATTTCTGCCTTTTGACTGCCTTCGAAGCCCTCATGAGCCGTGACCCAAACAATGGTGACTTCTATTGAGAAGACCCAACTCAACAAGGGTCCATTGGTAATACGAAACTAATTTTGGCTTGGCCCTACATGACTTCATTGATATGATTTCTTCTTGGCTATCAGATAGGATATAAATCCGCTTGTTAGCGTATATCCTACAAAAGCTCTCGTTGGTACATGACAGTTTAGCAAACATCTCTGCTTGAAAGACAGAGCTAAAATACCCTCTAGGGAGACCTCAGGATAGCCTTTGTGGTTTGTTCATGAGGGGGAGGCTTTCCACATTGAGATCTTCACGGACACAGTACAATAGCGTTCCCGCTTCCAGCGCTATGAGCACTGCACTCGGCGAGGTGAAAATGGCCCCAGTATTCTTCGAACTTTGTTTAATCTGGTAGCAAACCTATTTTTCCTGGAACTATGCCAATACACTAAGGCCCGCTGTGCTACCATCGGCCTTTTGAAGGTGGTTTTATCCAATGCAGGCTTACAGGCCCCAAGTGGATCTACAAGCTCTGCGCAAGCCCACTGTTGAACCTGCTGATCAGATTATCTATGTGAGCAGTAAACTTAGATCAAGCATTATTAGCCTCGAAACACGGCAATCAAAATATAACGAAAATTCGTAATTTATTACGAACGTTAAAATACCTCATTATATTATGACAGTTGTAACAAGTGGTAGTGTAGTGAAAAATTTCAGAGAACGAAAAATAAAAAAAAAATATATCTTTTGTACGTTGTTGCCCTACTGGAATGAAAACAAGTAATATTTAATTTTTTATTACGGAAACAAGAAATATTTTTTCTTAATTTTCAAGTAAAATTAAAATCAAAATCAACTGACTCAGGGAAAACGCCTAAAAGCGGGCTCTTTAACATGATCTATCGTTCGACAGAAGGCCCACTTTTCAGATTTGATAGTCGATTGACCAAAATTTGCCTAATCGGTTTTCCTAGGCTAGAAAGGACACTTAATTTTCGAAGTAACCTCGTGGGTTTTAATTTTACGAGTCAGTGGGGCCCCACCCCCCCCCCCCCAATTTTGCTTCGCCCATGGTCTGAAGTGTCCTGAAGGAGAACGGCAATGTAAAGATGAGGTTCGATTTCGAAAATACCAACTGCAAAAGCTTGTTTTAGATTTTAATAATCCAATACTCGATCTCGTTCTTTTTACGATCTTCTTTATGATTCAGCCAATGGAAAGTTCGGACAGCAATCTGGTTTCGAACATGATGTATGCGCATTGGCATAACTAGGGAGGCCATGGCTGGCCTGGATGTTCAAAACTCGCCACGCGCTCTAGGGAGAACATGAAAAAGTATTACCCATGAAGGTGAAGAGCGATCTCACTCCCAACCTAACAAGCTATTGCAAGTTGCTGTGGTGCGAAAAGAGTTTCTTTACTATGAGGCGCATAAAAACTTGGCTTAGGAACACAATGATCCTTGAAACTTGGCTTAGGAACACAATTACTACGTATACGTGAGGAGTTGAATAGTTGAGTTGAGGTTGAGTTGAATTTTCGACAATCGACAAAATTCGACAAAAATCACAAACAAAACACAGAAATGCTACTGTCAAATAAATTCAACTACTCAACTACTGAGATCGCGTCTGTATGCATGATTTCAACTCAACCCAGGTAGCAGAGCTGAGTCGAGTTCATTCGACCCTATCTCAACTCGACTCGCGTCTAAATCCATTTGAACTCGGGTTCAACCTGGATTCAACTCATCATGTATTCGTAGTAAATGATAACCAACTAATTAGGCGAAAAGTGCCAGCTAAAGATTGTTTGGGCATGAAACGCCTTGTCGATACATTAGTGTCGAAAGACCTGAATTTTCTGCAAAAACTCAATCTCGTAAAGGTCGCTGAAGAAGACATGCTAGAATCACATCCGACCATTTTTTCGATCCTTCATATTTCTGATAATGAATCGTGTAGATATGGTTACTTCGATGGGTTAGCTTTCTGTTTTGTCATGTCTGCATGTTTTTTAGGGATTGTATGGCACTTTACATTTCTTCTAGGTTTGCTGTTTGTGTCATCATTATGTTGTAGACGGTACTGGTGTGAATAATACATTTATTCGCATTCAAGGATTTCTTCCACCGTTCTGTTAATATTTCGGGCCACGTCTGACGTACCAACACCGTCTACTTTTTTTGTTCTAAATCATTCATACGTAGTATTTCCATTTTTCACGAAGGAATGCAACTTTGGTACGTTATTAATTTAATAAGATGCTTGAACTGATCTTTTAGAATAAGGATGTAAAAAGTTTTCCAGTTTAAGCTATTAAACAAAACTGACTACTCCTTAAAAATTCAAACAAACTTACTCCAAAATACAACTTCATTAATATAATGATTTTTAAATAATTTTTTCATTATAAAACAGATAACAATGCATGCCCTTTTTTGATTAAGTCCGTTTAGTTAAACAATTACCAAAAATTATTTTAAATATACTTTTTTGAAGATGAAACTTTTATTTAATTATTTTCAAAATACCCCCTTATTTACCGTTATTTGAAATTATTTATTAAAAATGAAACAGTCATATTTCTGATCCTCAATTAAAAAAAAAAGAATGTCAATAAATAATATTTCCAACCTCTTGCAGTTAAAGCCACAATACCGGACCTTAACCAAAAACTTATGGCAATTAAAAGGTCAAACAAAAGTTTATTAAGTTTAAAACAGAAACTTGCGCAGTTTGTATTTTATTTAATTTTTTTTTTTAATTAAAAGATGTAGTCTTTAAGCTATACTTTTTGATTTAGTCGATCAGCTTAAAGTTTTCTCAAATTTTACAAAATTATTCTCTGTTCATTTTAACACAATCAAACTTTCTAAGTCGATGTTTACACAAAACGGAAATCCATAAGGAATTTTTTTTGTCAATATATTGAAAAAAAAAATAAAAAAAACAAATTTATTTTTTTTTAATTTAACAAAAAATTGATTTTAGTTACTTTAATTTCAATTAAATTTATGTTTAATGATTTTATTTTGTTAAAATTCTTTGAAATAATTTTATTTAATTTTTTTTAAATGTACAAAAAATATAATTCACGGTTGATTTTCACTGACATAAATTTTTACCTTGTTTTGTCCTTGTTTTTGTGTGGATTTTTTCAAAATTTAAAATATTTGAATTTGAAAAGATTAAAATTAAAAAAAACAATTTTTTTAAAAATAATAAATTACATATATTAATGATATTTATTCCAAGAGATTTTTTTCAATAATGAACAAGAAGAAAATGGAGAGAAAAAAAATAAATAAATAAATAAATAAATAATGAAAATAACAAAAAAAAACAAACACAAATAAAAAATAAATAAAAGCCAACAAATTCGAGAATCGATTACTACACGTTTTGTATAGGAGTTTTTTGGTTATGTGCAGGAAATGATCGACTGGATGTCCTATCTATCTGTGGTATCAACGTTAGCCTTTGTAGTATTCTTTGCCGTTGGACCAGGCTCAATACCGTGGATGATAACAGCGGAATTATTTTCACAAGGTCCACGACCAAGCGCTATGGCAATAGCCGTTTTAGTCAATTGGATGGCAAATTTTGTTGTTGGAATTGGTTTCCCAAGTATGAAGGTAAAAAAAATTATTCTTCCAATCCTTTTACTCAAATAATTCATTTTGATTATATTTTTTTCTCAGTCTGCATTGGAAAATTATACATTTTTGCCGTTTAGTGTATGTCTAGCCATTTTTTGGATTTTCACGTATAAAAAGGTTCCTGAGACCAAAAATAAAACATTCGAAGAAATTCTGGCGCTCTTCAGGCATAATAATGGAAGGTAGGTCGAATTTTCCATTTGCTTTCTCGTATTAAGATTATATAAGATTTTTAATTGTTTAACGTGATTTTATTTAATAAAAACAGAAGACTTTTTCGAAGTAGTAGGGATACGTAACTAACGAAGCATTTTTAAACTTATTTGTAAAAAACAATTTAAATGTTTGTCATCTAACTTCACTATAGCAAAAGGATGTCCGAAAGTAGAATCCATTGTATGTGCTCCTGTAGGTACTAGTTATGAATTATTCTGATATGAAATACTAGAATTCAAAAGTAAAACCCTAAGTAAGTAAAGGGTCCTATCTAGAGTGCACTATCAAACACCAAACTCTAGTTGGAAAGATAGTAGAGAGAAGAATAGAAGACCTGTCAAGGCGGGTGCAGTTTTACTTCACAAGATCTGATGCGAAACTACTGTGACAGAAGGCAAACTTCGGTGAACGGCCGGATATAATTTCCTCGCTTATTCTAAAGTCGATGGCAACAAAGAGAGTGCTTAGAATTACTGTAAAGAGAAAAGCCAGGAAAGAAGAAACGTAATCAAATGGATGGCGTTTTCTCGTACCAGTAAAAGATCATGGCTCTGTGTGGAAACGAACCGCAGACCCCTGCGATGGTTAGTCGAACGTCTTAATCCCAAAGATGCTGGAACCCCATAAGCAATAAGAAGGCGAACGGCCTGGGCAAACACTACTATATTATTCATTGTTATTGATGACCAGAGAAGTGAAGAGAATCCTTGAAGGCCTAAATCTGATTAAATATACTGGTTGTTAGTGGAGACCTAATTTGGCCAACTGCAACCGGTTTCTTCCAGCGAAGTATAACAAGGAGTCCAGAGAATTATTGGGGCAATTAGAATGGATGTCAAGATATTGTTGGCTTAATTATTGAGCTCTGATCCTTTTATCACCATCTATGGAGGACAGAGAAGTTAAAGAAACGCACTTTCAGGATTTGCTTCGACGAAGTCTGCCGTTTGTATTATATGTGACTCTCCCGCGCTGCTATCGTTTTTAATGCCACATTTATCAAACAGACAAGTCTGAGAGTCAACCCACTAGGAAACGGTTCAAGCGGTGTAGTCTACCAATTCTTTGGTATACTCACTGTACAATAGACCAAGTGGTGGGCGCGGTTCTTCTGTACTTGATACCTCACTCAAAAAAGAAGTAAAACAAGAACCGAATTTATTTAATCCAGCCTTATGTGACCATTGATTGGTTAGGTCTACGGATGTCTCCAGGCTCATTTAGCAATTTTCTGGCTATTTTTCTTGACTCAGTCAAGGAGATCAATTTTCCTTATAAATGTCAATTTATTTATTACTATAGATTAAGTAGCAATTCCAAAATTGTAGAAAGCTCAGCAAAGTTCAATCTACAAGTTAAATGACACGAAAACAAAGTATATGAGTGTATCAAAACGAGGGCAACGATTAAGGCGAAATATCAGCCTTGACGATCATAGTGTGGAAATTGAAATTTTATCTATTTAGGAACAATGATCACTGCAGAAAATAATATAAAGGACGACATCCATAGACGCATCGTAGCCACAAATAAAAAAATATTTCACAGTAGTCCCGAAAATAAACTCAAAATCTTCGAAAGGAAAATCCTAAGAAGAATATTTTTAGTCCTGTAAGGGTTAACCAGAAATAATGGCGCTTTAGAACGAACGAAGAAATGTAAGATGAAATAAGTATAGCTACATACATAAAATTGAATAGACTACGATGGCTCGGACACGTTGCACGAGCTCCAGAAGAAGAATGCTAACCAGGATTTTTAATGGTATACTGAAACCTGACCTGTGTTTGGTCTATTTGATTGCAGTATCTTTCGCTAGGAGATTATCAGGTGCGATTTTGAATGTCCTTTCTTGGGAAGTATGTTGAATTGACGATCATAGGTTTGCTCATTGCAAAATCGATAACACGTTTGACGTTGTCTTTTATTGTTTGTTGTTTCGTGGAGACTTTCCTTTGCAATGGTCGGTCGGTGCCAGTTCTCTGTTCCAATTTTGGCGGTCAGATCTCCTATCACCATCTTGATGTCATTGGAAGGGGCTGTATCATATGCGTGCTCAAGGCTATAATAAAAAGGGTCCTTGGTCGTGTCCGTTTTCTCTTCTTCGTCTCTGCATATGCGTTTATAATCGAAAGGGTGAAGAATTTCGTTCTGAGTCGTATTGAACATAGTCGGTCACTTATTGACTTGAATTCTATGACATTGTCTATTATGGATTTCTGTATTATGAACCCTACTCCTAAGTGCCGCTCCGCTCCGGAGCTGTAGAATACAGTTACCAAGATCAATTGTGCCGTCTCCTATCCATCTCATATCTTGTATCGCGAGTAATTTTTTTTATATTTGTTCATTTAATCTAGTAGTGATTGAACTGCTGCAGTTCTGTACATACTGCGCTTGTTCCCTGTTCCGAAAATCGTTTTCAAGTGTGGTTGCCGGTTTTCCGATCGGTGCTGAGGCTTTGCTTCTAGTTTTTTAACTGGTGTGTTTCTACGGGGTCCAGTAGTTAGCCCAACCCCTTTACCAGGAGGGCCTGATCCGTGAATTTTACCTCATCGGATAGAGTGGCCCAGCTATACCCCTGGGCACTAGGTACGTCCGTTGTCGGTTGGTTATCCAGGAGACACTAGCGATCGTTCCAATTTTATCATCATTGTCAATCAGAATTGGAAGAGTAAAATACCAAGATTGGAAACAGATTGCCTGCACCAAGTCTTATTGGGAATTGATCTTTCTAACATTAGAAGTAAGGGCACGACCATTTTCAATTTAGAGAGAGTTTTAGCTAAACTTTAAGT
The DNA here is from genome assembly GCA_963855945.1 of Thereva nobilitata. Taxonomy (NCBI): domain Eukaryota; kingdom Metazoa; phylum Arthropoda; class Insecta; order Diptera; family Therevidae; genus Thereva; species Thereva nobilitata. The sequence goes on along the minus strand of OY979696.1, from coordinate 43,312,139 downwards.
CTAACGTGTCAATCGATTATTCAATTATTTCTTTAGAAAAACCACTTTTAATTTACAGATATAATAATTATTATAGTTTGTTGTTATCCATTATTTCGTAGTGAAAATGAAAATAATTTCAAATTAAAATCAACTGGAAAAATTGAGCTGTTGAAAGGTTTCAAAATCGAAGCTGAATAAACTCTGAGTAAATCCCTCACATAGTAGCAAATCGTTATCACTTTATAGTATTCAATGCTGAAACTAAAAACTTCAGATAAACTATGAAAGATGTTCTTCGTATCAAAACCCTGCAATAACAATAATAGTTGGGAGATTAGTTGTCGTCGTTATCAGAAATAATAATATTACTCTTCAATTCTTTTAACATTTCGCTTTAGTTCTGCTTCTTCACAAAGGGTCTTACTTAATCAGCATAAACCCAAATAACTTTTTCATTTATTAAATAAAATCACGTTAAGCAAAACATTTTGATATATTTAAGACAAAAAAAATTATAAAATATTTAAATTCCAAAAAAAAATAAAATTTTACATAGAAAATTATTAAGGCAAAATAAAAATAGGTAAATAGTAAGGATTTAGCTAGTTTATATATAGTCCAACAAAATAAATTTAGCGGTATTTATATATATATAAAATCATCCCTTCCGGAAATCCCACACCCCCAAAATTTTGTTTAAAAACAAAATAATTAATTTAAATTATTATTTTTATTTTTATCAATATTAAATCAAAAAAAAGTTTTCTTTTCGTATATATTTCATTGTTTTTCGTTATTTTTTTGTGTTTTTTTATTTTCATTTTTTTTTATTCAAAAAAAAAATACAAATAAAATTTTAATAACTACAGAAGGACATTACGAGATAGTAGACTGTACGGGTAAGTTGCATGTAACTTGTTCACTGTACACAACCCAAAATCGCCTTCTGTAGAGCAATAATTACTATTATTAATAATTATTACGTAAAAATAGACTGATCCTTGCTTGTTTTCAGAAACGTGTTCAATGTTTCCAGTTTAATATTTTCCTTTTTTATTACATTTAATGTACTTTATATCGTCTCAGTAATTCATTTTTACATTTATTTATTTATTTTTCATTAAAAAAACAAATAAATAAAATAAACCATAAATTTCCTGCATGAGAGCTTTAGATCGGTTTTTTAGTGATCATGAATCTAAGAACGAATTTTTTTCAAATATTTATAAAAGTCTTTTACATATCGTGCAAAAATCACTTTTATTTTTGTTTTTTACATATAAAATTATTTTTCATGGTAATTTATTTTGTTTAGTAAAATATTTTTATTAATTTTCTATTATTTTTTTTTATTTTTATCAATTTTTTGTTTTTGATTTAGTGACGACATTACACCTGGACAAAGCACATCAACAGTCGAAGTCGATGTGGCCGCACAAAAAGTTTTCAATAAACGGCTTGAAAATGATCAACGCCTTTGAAAATTATTTAATTAATGTTTTTTTTATTAAATTTTTTTATATCTTTTTTCTTCTGTAAGATAAGAATGTAAATATTTATAATTCACAATATATGTTTGAATGCAATGTTTTGTTTTTGATGTGGAATTAACTACTATATTAAACATTTTATTATTTTAATATTCACGACGATCTGGATTGCCCCAAGGAGATTGTTGAGGTTTAGTTCCGCCAATCTTCGGAGTGCACATTCATTCAATAGAAAAAACGAATTACAAAAAGACAACTACAACTAACGAGGCTGTCGAGAACTTCCAGACAATAGGTCAGACCACTGATAAGCTTGCTTAACTCCAAAGGATAGCTTTAGAGATCCGCCTCAGCCGATCTAACTATCACCTAACTTTAGGTATACACGGTTGTGGCATTAAAACGGCACACCAAAGGTCTATTTGGCACTCCTGTCGCGTTAGAGGCAGCCCTACACCTAACCTAACCTAACCCAAGAATTTCTCGTATCTAACAGAATATTAGACACAAAGCAGTACGGTTCTAGAAAAATAACATCCATCGGCAATCGGTTAGGGTTTCTTAAAAAGCACCTCAGTCAAAGTATGCATCGTCCTGGTGATTCCGATCTGATTGCTTTCGATATATCCAAAGTTTTAACAGAATATGGCACCTCGGTATCATTTTTGGCGATGCCCTTCAGGGGGCTAATTCTATCACCTGCTCTTTTTCTAATTTGTATTAGCAACCTACACCCATTTCACAGCTCCTCTGATGTCGATACTCTGCGTTAAGGCCCAACTATGCACGGCATAAGCGCATATGTAAAAACATCAAAAAATATCGAAAGTCAGCATTATGTCAATCAAAACATATTACCGCCTATGCATAACATAAGCGACATAAAGTTGATGTAAATTCTGTGCTATGAAAGTGAAAATTAATTTTGATTTATATATATGTATATATGTAGATATTTTTATTTCTCCATACATGAACAAAAATCACTTGCTCTAACAATAAACAGCAATAAATATAACTTGCTTTTCCTAATGTTGTCATGTCACGTTCAACCCAAGTCGCATTTATTATGTTTAACGAGTGTTTAACGAAAGCTTTTATGTCGTGTTATGTCAACCGTAGCCACCTTCATAACAAGTTCTGGTTCTGAACTTGACATATGTACTTGGCATATGCGCTTATGCCATGCGTAGTTGGGCCTTTACTTAAAGCTAATTATCTATCATTAAGCTGAAAGGAGCTATCTGGACGGAATACAGCGGAGGCACTGCCTACTCTACTACAAGACTCAAAAATTGATTTCAAATTTGAAAATTGATTGGCCAATAACTTTTGTGCATCACATCGAGGTTCATTTTTATTTGAAATGTAGGTTTTTTTATGCAGTTTATGATGATGAACAAGAAAAAATATTAAGGGGTCTTTCTGGTTACATTTTAAAAAAAAAATTTTTTTTAAACATTTTTTTTTTCATAGAAAGAAGAGAGATATCGTTGTGAAAATTTGTAGGTATGTTTATTGACAAAACAGTATTACAAAAAAGATTTTTTTTGATTTTAAAAATTTTTTTTGTTGACATACGGATTTTTTTAAAAAAACATCAAAAAATGACGGCGGGCATGATTTTGGGCGAATGGATGATCTGAAAAAAACAAAAAAAAGGCAAATTATTCCTTGTTGAAGTGGCTATGGCATGAACCAGAATAATTTGTTTTTGTCAAAAAATAAAAAAATGGCGGCCATTTTTCGAAAAAACCAATTTTTTAGGGTGGAAAATCGGCTGAAAATCGGACAATTTTTTACCAATTAAAACGATTCTGGTTCATGCGATAGCCATAAATGTGTACAATAACATATTCAAAAATCAGAACAATTGGTCAAGTAGTTTTTCTTAAATCGTGCCCGCCACCTTAAAAAACATAGTTTCTAGATAATCGCGTTTGAAGTTTTGTTAAAAAAAATTTTAAAGAAAAACTATATATCTTTTTAATCTGCCATGCCCGGGCCGTAAATAAGTCCTTCCTCCTGCTCATACTTCTCTTGCAGCATAAATCGAAACGTTTGCAGGGTATAATATAATACTTCATAGTATAGAGTGAATCAGATCGAAGCAGATGTTAAAAAGGGGGGAGTCGAGATTATCGAAACACAGCCGAGCTTCGAAAATTCTTTCTCACAGCGTCTCACTGTATACGTTCAAAAATAATTTTAGAATTACGATATCGCTCTAAAACCTTTTGTATCATGTTTTTGAATATATTTATTAGCAAAATGCGTAAAAAAAATTTTTTCAATTTTTTGAAAATTTGTAACCAGAAAGACCCCTTAAACTTGAAAAAAATCGAATCGAAACTGGTGAATTTTTGTATTTTTTCGTCAATTTTTTCGAAAAATCCCACTTTTTTTGTTTCAAACTCAGTTTTTTTTATATATCATGTCACAAATGAATTATTAATACAAAAAACCAGAACAAATTACTGTTATTGGAGGCGTTTTTTTTTATCTACGCGTGCCTACCTCGAAGGTGACCTGGTGTACGTTTCATGAGAAACATAAAATTTAAAACTGGGTAACTCAAAATATCTCAAAAACGGTTACTCTTACAAGAAAAAGTTATAAAATATTTTTTGTAGGGAATAACCTAAGCTACAAATTTAATTCACATAATTTTTCTGTAAAAGTGAGCATTACTGAGATATTTGCGAAAAATCTCTTTTGGTGACCTTTGACCCCCGCGTAAAATTGTGTCCAGGTCTCAAATCGATGGGGACTACCATACGTCATCAAATTGGGTAAATAAGGCTGTTCCAGAACACAATTGGAAAAATTCGTCCGCCATAATTTCCCCGCAATTTCGAATTTATAAGTTTTGACCACAAATTCGTTATTAGCGACCTTAAACGCCCCTAGATACCCACTTTCATTGAAATCGGAACACAATTTGCAAATTCATATTTCGGTGGCCATTTTGAATTTCGGTCATATTTCGGCGGCCATCGAAAATCGGGCTTCAAGCTGCATCATGAAAGACGCCCACAGACCTTCGTGCAAAATTTCCAAGCTCTGCGATGACAGGTGCGCTCGCTATAAAGCACACATACACGCATATATACAGCAACTTTCTTTTGTTAATATAGATAAGATTTTGTAGCGGGGACTCTCACTGCGCATGGAAACAGTGATTTTGAGTTTTCCTTTTGATTTGGCGCAACCTCTAACAAATGCCTTATCGTAGAGAACATTGTTGGCGTAAAAAACTTAGTGAAGCAAATTTCGTGAGTTCGATACAAGCTTTAGAACTGGCGTGACCTAGGCATGATAGCAGATCACTTTGACCCGTAGGCTTGTAGCTGAATGCTATAAAAACACCATTTTTTCATGTGAAATGTTTTGTTTGTCTTGGCAAAAGCAGCACCTACATTTCTATTGAAATATTGGTCCAGTCAAAGCCCAAGGTATTTTACTTTCAATTTATTTTGCAATGCTTGTCCACCATTAATCGAAATTTGGGCGGTTTTCAGTTTCTTCACACGTGGCGAAAAGGTACATATGTTTAAAGGAGTCCGATCCGCACTTGCTAAAATTGATCGACAACTTCAAATCATCATTATAGCGTTTAATTTTTTAAAAATCACGTTGCAGAACCGTCTCATCACTCCAATCTTCGGCCACGTTTTGTACACAACCAGGTCATCTGCATATGCTAGTGCAAAACAGAAAGAACCTATTAGGTCACTCGTAAAGATATTAATTAAGAGCTGCGAGTTTACTGCACCCTCTTGCAGACCATTTTTAAAGTCATAGTCTCTACTTGATGTGAAATACCCACTTTTGGCGACAAAATACTGCTTTGAAATAATATTATAAATAATTTAAAGCTGAGGTCCGGTCATGTCATATCTGAAACCTTTGTAAGGAAAACCCCCGACCACGTTGTATCGAACGGCTTTTCAAAATCGTCCACTCTTGTGATACAAATTGCTGAACGTTTTATCATGAATTGTAATGGGGAATTTCTATATTTTTTACCAATATAACATTTAAAGAATTACACATTACATTACCAAGTTGCAAGTTGAACTTTTGTATACAAATTTTTACCATTAAAATGAATACAAAACATGTGAATTTTATGTTGTGTAAACCGAAACGAGCTTTGCAATCACATTCAATCATTTTCACATATTATTCTTTTACAATTGAAACCAATTTTGTTTTAATCTTGTTCACAATAGGCAAGAACAGAAATAAGAATTTCTTATATGGCCAACAAGAGGTATTCCTTTAAATTTAAATTATTTCTATAGGGAGACGCGTCAATTCATTAAACAATTCGAATTCTCAATTGTCAGTGGATATGCCAGGGGAAAGGTCAATCCCGCAAACTTTACTCTGATCCCTGTCTTGGCCTATCAACTAACAGTTGATAGTTCAAATTGAGTCAATATGTATAGAGCCGTGTATCATCACCCTTAGCTCACTGTGTATTCAAGAATTGAAATTTATGATTTATCCTTTTTAAAAAAAAATAGAAAAAAGAAATATTTAATATAATATTTAGTTATTAATAATGTATCCACATCAAGAACAAATAATAAATAAATAAATATATTTTTTTAATATAATACTTCAACTTTACAAATATTTTTCTATTATAATCATAAGAGCATCACAGACCGAAAAATTTCCAACAGAACCAACTTCTTATTTTTATTTTTTTTACTATTAAATTATAAACATATTATTTTTAAGTTTATATTAAATGATTTTTTTATTTCATTAAATAAACATTGATTTTTTTATTTTAACTTTAAACTATTATTATAACTTCTTCATTTCTTTCATAAAAATCTCTCCTGCAAGAACTCCTTATAGCACCTTAAGCTAAGCAATTTCCATCTTTTCTATATAATCTCCCGTATTAATATTATTTTTAATAAATAAATTCATAAATGCCTTTAAAGTGTACATTGCAAGAATCACAAAGTTTATTTTTATAAAAAAAAATTCGCTGCATTTTCGTGCACTTTTCATCATCATAAAATAAAAGAATTTTTTTCAAATCATTTGCAACATTTTCCAAAAAAAAAACCGTTAAACTGCAGCATAAAAATATCAATAGTTAAACATACTCTTCCTGCACTTGCATAACAACCACAACCACCAAAAAAATATTAAGACAGGCCCCCAGCCCCCCGAAAATAAATCAGCGTGTGAATTTGTGAAATATAAAAGGGAAAATTGTAAAATTGTAAAGTATTAATTATAAACACACCTCCCCCATTGTGCTATTTCTCTCTCTATTTCTCTCTGTATAGATTTATTGTAAACATTGTAAGATATTAAGTGATAAACAAAATGTCTTCCAAAAAAAAGAATATATTTTTTTGAAAAATATATATAAATAAATATTTTTTGTTTATATGTAAATAATGAATTAAACTACACTTAAAACATAATCGTAGAGTGTGCGAATTTCAGGAGTATGCTAAACTGCGTAAATAGTTTGGAGCCGCAAAGTATGAACTCAGGGATCGAACACGCCGCCCTGATGATATCCGAGGAAAAGACACAGCACGACTCACGTAAGATAAAAATGAGAACAAAATTCATTTTTGTTTTGAAAAAAAAATAATATGATAAAAAAAAATAAGAAATATGTGTTTATGTTTTTTCATTTTATTTTTATATCGTTTTGTCTTGTTTTATTCTCAAGTCATTAAGAATTTCATTTTTTACGTTTCGATATCGTTTATCCTTTTATAAGTGTTTTTTCTGTATTTCATTGTATGATTATTAACAAATATTGGCGTAATTTTTATCATTAGATATTTTAAATTTTTGTTCTTTTGTTATATTTATAAATAATATTCGAACAACTGGATGGTTTGTGAATTCGATGAATAATGCCTTATATTATATAAAAATCCTTTTAGTTTCCTACCTGCAAATAAAATATCGTTTAATTAGAAATTGTACTTATAAAATAAACAAGTATTACATGGAATATGTTCTGCTAATAATAATTTAGTGTATTTTTTATAACGCTCTTATTTTACTCACTTTCTCCGCTCGAGACAAAATCTTGCAATCAAAATTTCGACTAGGTCTAATTAAGCCCGAGTTTCAAAATTTGCACACGTGTCTGAGTCCGGCAAAATAATTTACTTAATATCGTTCTAAATATTTGGTGCTCTAAGGATTACCCAAAACGAATGGCGTATTACTATAGAACGAACGAAGAGCTTGAACAAATGTATTCCGAAATAAGTATAGACGGACATAAAATTGAATGGACTTCGATGGTTCGGACACGTTGTACGAGCATCAGAAGAAAGAATGCTAGGATCGTCAATGTTAGACCATCAGGAAGAGAAGACGTAGAGAGGACTGAATGAAGAGACTTCAAGAGGCCTGAGTACTACAAGGACTGTAGCGACCTATAAGAAGAAAAAAATTGTTCTAAATCCAATACGGCGTATGCCTTAAGATGACGGATTACTTTTTTCTTCACAACCTTTTAACATGGGTAACAAAAAAACCAGATTGAGAGAATGTGATCAGCTATGTGACGCCGTGAAAATAAAAACTTAAATTGCGATTCGAATAAAATTTCATAAATGTTATAAAAATTCAAAAGAAACTAAAACCTTAAAAATAAGCCTAACAAAATGCACAAAGTGCAATGTGAAACGAAAAAGAACAGAAACCGCGTTACTTAAAGAAAACGACTTTTAGATAACATACGCCAAAAGCGTCAAGAGAATGGTAGATTAAAAACTGAGCAGCAGAAAGAAGAGAAACGTAAATAGAGCGTAAATAGAATGAAAGGACTACAGAAATACCTGAGCAATATTAAAATGGACTAGAGCAAGATTTAGAACCATTCGAAATTTTGATTGTAAGATTTGTACTGGACAGAGAAACTGAGCTAAATTTAAAGAATGAAAAGAAGATGTTATAGCATAATGTGTGTCCAGTATGGAGCTTTTTAAATTTTAATATGCGTGGTTTTAGAATTCTGTTTGATGAATCGACTACAAAATACTCGAAACAATTAGCTTAAAAGATAAAGTCGAGGTTGGGTTGAAATTTTAACCACCGGGTATGACTTTTTAGGATGAATTGAAAAAGAGTTGAAATGACAACAAAACATACCCTCAAAATTTTATGTGAATTGTCAATTGTTGATGTGCAAAAATATTTTATATACAAATATGATAAATATAGTAAATCTTTTAAATAATTCACCACAAACTTGAGCGAACAACACATAACCACACTATTCCAAAAAAAGCTAACAAAATACATGGCATTTCAACTCATCCTCAACTCAACCCAATATATAAAGCGACATTTCGGCTGGACTCAGGTGGGAAAATTAAGTTTGGTCGAGTAGACCCTGCGTCAACTCAACCAATGTATATGATTAGATTGAACCAGGGGCCGTATTTGGTTTCTCGAGTCGATAGGTCGACTCGACAAAAAAAGCTTCTCCATTTTCTCTAAGTTTCAGATTTGGCATTACGACCAAGTCGACAGATAAGCGCTGCCATACAAAACCATCAAATTGTGTGATATTACTCCAAGTGCACCAAACCAAGTATATTTAATTAAAATAGAAATTGTTATATAAGTTGTTGAATAAGTTTATTGCATGCTAAATTTAGCTTTTTAATAAACGTCAAACGTCTTTATCGACACGTAAAGAAACGATAACGTTGTCAATATCGTGTTGCCAAATGCCAATTTTTAATTATCGACGGAACTCTATATCGACTCGAGAAACCAAATACGGCCCCTGGGTTGAACCTAGGTTCCACCTAGTCATATACGGGGTAAAAATAATAATTTACGAAGTCAGGACCTTACTTATTTCCTTACGGCCACGAAAACTGAAATTTTGCAGAAAACTGTTTTTCTTAAAAAAAAATTAAAATTTATTAATGTTTCCAGTGCCTAAAATGGCGTTTAACCGATTTTTATAATTGAAAAAGGGCAAGACTTAGTACAGTCATTTGGTAGTTTTACCTGAAAAGTTTTCCGGGAGTTTTGAAAATTTGTAATTTTATAGATTTCGATGTGCTCTTTCCGAATTTCGACTTTGCCACCTTGTATTTTTTTCTCGCATCGCCATATTGGAAAAATGGCGCCTAAAAGCAGTTTTTTTGCAATATATCTCGTTTCCGACTCATTTTGCGATAAAAACACTTATATAGAAAAATACGCCAAAACTATTGACTTTACGAAAAAAAGGTTATTACATAAATTGTAGGATATTTTCTATCGTTTCCTTTTGTATATAAGTGTTTTTATCGTAAAATGAGTCGGAAAGGCGATATTGTCAAAAAACTGCTAGGCGCCATTTTTCCAACATGGCGCCCGAGCGGCAAAGATACAATGTGGCAAAGTTGAAATTCGGAAAGAGCAAATCGAAAGCTATAAAATTACCCATTTTTAAAACTTCCGGAAAACTTTCCAGGTAACCTCTTTTTTTAGAACCAAATTACTCTAGTATAAGTCTTGCCCTTTTTCAATTATAAAAATCGGTTACACGCCATTTTAGCCACTGGAAAGATTAATAAATTCTAATTTTTTTTTAAGAAAAACAGTTTTCTGCCCACCAATTAATCCTTAATCGGAATTTTCATAAAATCCCAAATGCCATAAGCAAAATTTGGAACATTATTAAGTGCTGAAATCTAAAGAAATAGTTTAGTCCGTGGTTTTGAAATATCTTATTTTATATAAAAGCCAGCGTTTACAATGTTGGAGTGAATTCTGAGATTGAGCTTTACATTGATATAGAAGTAGGAGCGATAGATCTATATGCGAAAAAGAGGGCAAAAGTAGCAATACAAAATCCCTTGGGTTAGTTGGCCAATGACTTTGGTTTAATGTCCGAAACATTTTTAGGATGATATTGACCTTTTTAATTGAATATACTAGTTCTTAAGCTCCTCTGTCCGGCAAATATTGATTTTATTTTTGCAATCCTCAATATACTTTGAGGTGGCTCCGTCGTCACATAGTATGAGGGAACTGTGTGTAAAACTAGTACCCGGAGTCGCGTAATTTACTACTCACTTTTTGGTCTTTTCGAGCCTACTTCTGGCACCTTTTCATTTAGGGCGTTTATGTTTTTGTATATGATCGAAACCATGGGATATGAAGCACTATGTCTTCTGCGTATGATAGCTCATATAAAGTATTGGACGGCGAACATTGTGTCCCCTCATGCACAGTAATAAAAAGTAAAGGGGATAGTAAGTACCTTTTCTTTACTCCAGAGCTAGGCGTAAATATTACAATATTCTACATTTTAAGGTCTCATAGCCCATTTTTATGAAATTCACTATTTTATCTGGAGTTCTTCTATTGTTTAAGTTGTTCCCCATATAAGCTCTAGCAGTCGAAGCCATCTCAGAATGAATAAAAGCTGCGTAGAAGAACGAATTAAGCTCCATATATGTATGCGAATTAGAATGTATTAAAATTACTTGAAAAATTTCAATTTCCATCACATACTGCTTCAGATAGTACTAGACTAAACAGAACTTTCCAGTAATAAAAACAGTAACGAGAAGTCTTTTATTGGTACTAAACTCAATTTTAAAGGATTAACAAAAGATGGTGTTACAAGCGCCATTAGTCTTTAAAAATCACTATATGTCATTTGGTGAAACTGTAAACAATATATTATTTTAATGCATTGAATATGATTGAGTTTTGTGCCAAAAACCCCTTAGGTGGAAGCCTAATCTCCATTGAGATCCATCGATTTTAACTTGTGGGTAATAGTTTAGACTATACAAAAGTGCATATTTCTATTTAGAAGATACTAGGAACGCCCAGGCCAACGGGAAAAATTCAAAGGCGATGCATAGCTTTAACAACGTACTGCTTGTAATTTAAGATGGACATTCTAGGTTTAGGTTCTACGCTAGATATGCCATTCCATGGCCTTATTGATTAGTGTTGTAGTGAAATTTTCCAGACTATTGAAAAAATCTGAAGAGTAAGATAAGGAAAACACTGCGCAACCACGCGAGTCCTGAAGAAGTTCTTGTCCATTAAGTGTGTGGAATACTTGGGTGCAAGGGCGGTGCTTTCATAGGTACGAATGGTGCACTTGCACCGGGCGCAATTGGACTGGGCGCAATTTCAAAATTTCCCGTTTCTTAAAGGAACCCCACAGAGTGTTTGTGTCTTTTTCCATCACTGGGATCAAAAAATGAACAGCTGATGGGATCGCAATATGGCATATTGCACCGGGCGCAAAAAAAACAAAGTGCCGGCTCTGATTGGGTGCGAAGGTAGCATAACATTGTCGGGTAAAGAAGAATTCCCGGCAAAAATATGTGTTATTAAATCAACTTTGGATTTGCTATTATTACTTTCCCTTGTAGATAAAGGAAAGAGTAGCTAGCTCTTCTTGATGAAAGCTACCAAGTACTTTTTTCTGCACGCATTAAAGGGTTGATGGCTCCTCAATTTATTATCATACCTTGATGTGCTTTCGATGAAGTGATTCTTTTGGGTAAGGCTCTGTTGGCAGCTTCTTAAGTTTGAATTGCATTCATGCATTGTCAATTAAAACTTTTATTCGGTAAAGGTTCACCAATTTGGCAGAATATGAAATGAATGACTGAATTCGTGCCTCTATGATACTGGTAATACGAATGGCTGTAGAATTGACGTTTTTGTTGGGGCAACACCGGTTTCATAAAATATCATTTTAATCAATTGTAGGTGAGGTATAAAATAAAAGTTAAACCATTTAAACCACGTTATTCATAGCCTTGATGAATAGAAATTGAATCGTGTCCACTCATTAGTTTGATTCAAAAAAGCTTAAATTAGGTGCATTCCAATGGGGTATTTCAACTCATCAAGGATCTTTGGAGACTAATCACCTTCAAAGTAGCACTTTTCTTAGGTTACTTAAAAGCTCTTTCAACAAAAATCAAATTGGTAAATATTTAGAACTTTGACTCCAGAGTAAAAAATTCAAAAATCCAAAAAAATTTTGAGGTATTTAGGGTGATTTTTGAGTGCACCAATAGTAATTAGGGGGAGACATATTTTTCTTATCATTACCTTGGAAGGGTTGAAGATGAGGAGGGGTGGGGCGAATTCGCTCTGAATACCTAAAAATTTTTTGGAGCGATTTTGCCCTGGAGCCCCAATTTGCCTGCCTGCCACCCGTTCAAGGTTGTGATGAGAAAAATATGTCTCCCCCGCCTCAAAATTACTATTGGCGCACTCAAAAATATTTTTTACACTGGAGCCCAAATTCTAAACATTTACCATCAAATTAAATCAGAGCAATGAAGTCAATATTTAAAAAAATATATAATTAATTCTGACCTGATATAATTAATTCTGATCTTGCATGATTATAAAGTGAGTGAGTGTTGACAAATTTAAAAGAACTTACTCAAATCGATAATTTTGCGAAACTCAATAATAAAAAATTTAATATCAGCTTTATATTAGTGGCAAAAAATAATATTAGCTAAAAGGTCTCTTATAATTTGGTCATAATAGCCCCAACAAATAATGTATAAATATACAGTAAACTTCTGGGAACTGGAATTGTTACAAATGGGCAAGGTCGGTAAACATCTTATCTCTAAGATAAAATCCTTCACTTTTATAAAAATATATTAATAAAACAAATTAGGTAAATTAAATATACTTTAGCAGTAACATATTCCATGAAATAATTTTTAGCCACAAATAATAAAATATAATCTAGATCACAATAATTAAATCTTAGATAAAATAATCACCCCCACTCGAAATTGAGTCACAATTTTTAGTGCGTTTTAGTGCCACATTGAAAATTAACTTCCAATATCCATAAAACTATCCATAAAATTACACAACCAACAATTTAATGACCTCAAAAAGCAAACACCCACCCTCAATTCCTTGCCGTCCTCAAACAATCCAAGCATGAATGAATCTTTATATTATGTTAATTTGTATGTTTTGTCTAAAAATCATTATTTTATACTAATTTGTGTGTTTTTTGTAGCTTTTAAAAATTGTTTTGTGACAAAATTTTAATAATTTAATTTTAACATTTTATTTTTCTAATTTTATCATTGGGTTAAAATGCAATGTCATGAATTTGAAACAAAAAAATCTCAAAAAAAATTATTCGAAACAAATTAAACAAAATACCAAAAAAAAAATTCAAAAAAATCAACAAACAAAATTCATAACAACAACAATAACAACAACAACTACAACCAAAATTATCACGGATTTAATCAATAAAAAAATTGGATGCACAACAAAAAAAATTCAACAAAACTTTTATCTCACCTTCTTTTGGATATTTAAAATTATAAATAAAAATTCAAAAAAATGGATACCAAAATTATTATCACAACAACAACAACAACCACCAAAAAAACATAAACAAAAATTTCAAATTTTAAAAAAAAAATACAAAAAAAATTTGAAAAAAAAAGTTTTTGGAACAACTTCGTTTTCATTAACGGTTGAAGGAATGGGACCCTATCCGCTAAGTGATAGCACAAACCTGTTGGGTCCTTCGAGTGTGGCTGGAGGAGCCTCGACCTGTCGGTATATCAACTATGGTACAAATATGAACACTCCAGTTCCTACCCGGAAATGTATCTACAGTAGAGATAGTTTCCGAAGACATTCAGCACATGGGAGAATTTGTTCGTCAGGTATTTTCGATCAATTGAACAAGTAAATATTAATTATAAATACAAAAAAAAAATATAAAATAAACAAAACACTAATAATGAATTTTTTTACAAATAAATGATTTTCATCACCAATTTCACCTTAATTTTGTTTTTGCATAAAATTTTGAATTTGATTTGATGGTTAAGAATTTTTTTAATAAAAGTAAAACGAAATAAGTGTAAAATTGTAATTATTGAAAATAATGTTAAATTTAAAAATAAGAATTTGTAAATGTACACTCAAATATGTACCATAGCCTAAAAAAATATGACGTATTAGGAGAACTCGCAACTTGTCGGTCTGTGGACTTGAAATAAATATTCACTTCAATTCATATACAATACTAGCAAAAACCCGCGTGCGTTGCAACGCCTTTAAATAACAAAAGATTATGTGTGCACAGTCCGCGGTAGGAAAAACGTATAATGAAAAAAAGAAAAAATCTGCAAATATTGATTTTGGATACATATAAAAATTTAGAGTTGCCTACACTACAAATGTAAAGTGTGTTGAAACAACAGTTGTTTCAACACACTTTACCGAACAACGTGTTAAAATTACACACTTAAAGTGGATTAAAAATGACTACACTTAGGTGTGTTGTTTCAACACCCTTTACATTTGCAGTGTATAAAAAAGAAAGGGCGTGTCAGCTTCGACGCGTGACTGGAGTTTACTCCTGAAAAACGATTTTCTTAAAATAAATACAATAGGCAAAGGAAGTAAATGAAGCCATATTTAGATATATTGATTTGATAAAATATATTACATACATTTTATTTTCTACGTAAGACATATAATAGACTAAAATTATATGTCTTCCGCCATTTTGTATTGGCCGCCATTTTGAATTTGAATTGACGCTACACAGCTAATTGTAGAAGGTAGAACCAGTCATACCCTTTCATTTGAAAACCATGTTGGGGGTCGAGGAAGACAAATGCAAAAATTGGCCGCCATCTTGGAACCGCCATCTTTATTTTTGTACAAAATGCTCATATTTCATTGTCAAGAAAACTACGCACTACGGGTTCCCCTATTTCAGCCCCTTCAACCCTTTGTTTCGGGAGAAAAGTTGCCTATGTCCTTTTCCAAGGTCTAATCTATCTATGTACAAAATTTCATCAAAATCGGTTAAGCGGTATATACGTGAAAACGTAACAGACCGGCAGACAGAGTTACTTTCGCATTTATAATATTAGTAAGGATTAGATATACCAAAAGAAGTTCGTTAATAGCACTCCCTGAAACATGGAAAATTAAAATTCTTGTTTCTTTTTCTTCTACAATGTAAAGCTCCACCAAAAATTTTCTTAATCACACAAGCTCGATATGCAACATATTTGGTAAACTTTTGTAGGCATCGGTTAACTAGAGATTAAGACGCCCGACTACTATCACAGAAGTCCCGAGATTGATTTCAATCCGCAGTATTATTCTTCGTCTTTCTACTTGTCCTAACTGGATAAATTTCCTTTCCTGATCTCTCTATTTACAGTAATCCCTACCCTTTCACCTGCTAGCGCTTGTACTTGTAATCATAATAAGGGAGGAAGCCATCTCCTGTTCAAATACCGAAACCAGCGTTCCGTCGCGGGTGTTATATCAACTTCCTGTTGCTTATTCCCTTTTTCATACCACTGATTGGGATTTGTGTTTCCGTAGTACGAAAGTCAACTCTGTCGCTTACTCTGTCACCAGACTAATACTGTCGTCTATAAAGCCTCGGCCGAATGATCTCGCAATGAAAACATTAAAATAAGAAATTACTGGAAATCCACCATCAAGAAAATGAAATTATCAGATTAAGAAGGAAGATTTTCTACACTTCCACTGACAGTAAAAATTTCTTATCCGTGGTAACTTCCATCAAGAAGAATTTCGCTTCAACCACGATGCTGCACTTAGTAGCCTAGGGCCTACAGCGCTCGACAACCATTCCAAAGATCCGGGGATCGAATCCACTCCGAGAAATTGTCCCTCGTCTCTCCATTTCTCCCACCTATATCTTTCCTTCATTTTTGTCTTCTCTTTTTACAAAAAATGCCCTGCCATCGCCTATAAGCATAATAAACTAGGAAGCTATCTCATGTTCGGTAACCGGACTTAGGGTCTGTCACGGTAATATTAGATGGGAGTCTGTGAAGTGTTGGCGTTGTCAGTTCTGTCACTTTTCTCTCTACTATCTTTTCGACGGGAGCTTTCTGACCCTCATTGCTTCTTCTTCTTCTTCTTGATCTCCATCAGCTTCTTCGTCCAGACGTCTCTCTGTTCTGCAGCCTTCAGTTTCTGATGTTGAGGAGTTTTGCTGCATCAGCCTTAACACTGTCTTTCCACCTTGACCGTGGTTTTCCGACTGGTCTTTTGTCATCTGTTAGTTAATACAGGGCTAGGTATCCTTGAGTCATCTATTCGTTGCAATTCGTGATTGTAGCGTTTTCTCCATGCATTGCCTTCATTGATTGGGCCGTATATCCTTCGGAGAACCTCATTACACTCAATGATAAAACTGTTGGCAATACACAGGGGCTTTATGTCTAGATTGTTCTCCTCTATTTCTTCTTTACCTAATAGTGCTATGATCACACCCGCTCCAAATCTACACCGAAGCTTTCTTCACAAAACTGTCGATATGTATGGTCGACGTCAACTAATAATAACATGTCAGTGAAAGCATTCAATGCGTTTTTGAATCTGGTCTAGTTGCTCTAGATATATAGAAAACCTTTGACAGAGTATGGAGCAGTGCTCTATTGACTAAACTCCAAGCTATTTGTATCGATTAGGTGTTTGGAAGTTTAGGAAGTTGTTCAGGAAAGCGCAGGTCCTAGATCTATGGGCAGAGCGGCGGCTGTCTAGGTCTGCTTCTTGGCTTTGCAAAAATCACCCACTACCATGCAGCCCTCGACACGAAAACTTTACATCTTGGCTTGTAAGACTCGATCATGCTAGCCCGTTCTTTTCAAAACAGCCACCACGAAGAGGTTATGATCGCACTTCCACCAATCCGAGATAGTTGCGGCAGGCGCGTATTTACATACACTACATATTGGTAACTAACCACCTAAGAATTGGACTACTAGGATTTCTTTCTGGACTTTTAACTAGGGTGTTATATATGGCGTAGAATCTAAACCCCACCGCATATCTGCGGGTGTTTCACAAGGCTCAAACCTAGCACTCGTATCATCATAGCGTTTACTGTGCTGAAATTGTTGTTCTCCTGACTCCATGGCAATGTAAACTTGGTATATTCTCACAGCCTTCAGTTCATGAAAGGTAAATAATCCACTCTATCCTTCAAACTAAGCTTGCTCCCAGATATGACACCATGATCCAAATGGCGTGATTCCTTAACTTAGCTTCCGTGTTTTAGTGTTCCAATAAATTTAATGGGCGTGACCATGTATTCGAGGTAGTTTTATATAGTTCTACGTGGGCTATGGTATTATAGACGGCTTTGCAATCTAGAAAAGTTGCTGAGTCGAGTTTTGACAGTCCAATAATGATGTTTTGGCGTCGACGATAATTTTGATGCACGCTGTGATATTTCCTTTTTTATGTACAGTACACAGAATGCCTCTTTCCAGTTCTTTTGCATTTTTATACAGTTCTAATTCTCTTACGAGATTCTTCAGTATACCCTTTTGCTCTCTTCTGGGCTTTTTATATTTTTCTCCGCATGTCTGTACTTCATGAGACTATTTTTACGTTACCAGCCAGCTGACGCTCATCTTCGAACCAGTCAGTCATATATCTCTGAATTCTGCCTAAAAGAGGGTCAGCAGAATTAATGACATTTTTTAGGCATCTCGGCTCCAAGACTTACTCATCGGATACTGAGCTTTAAAAAGTAGTATAATGATTGGGGAATGCAATGCTTTACTGGGATACTAACTAGGTTGTGATCCGAGTCGAAGTTGGCACGTATGCTCATACCGTCATCAGACCCGAAATTATTTGTTAGCACGTAACCTATTAAGTTACGATTAGCTCCATCAAGTGGCTTTGTATATGTATATCCTTACGAAAATATCTAGTACTCGCAGCGACCAACTTAGATGCTGCCATCTCTATAACTCATTTCCCCTTTCATTAGTGTTCTCATATAAGCTTGGAATGCTTACAACCTCTGATATTCAGATCCCCCCAGTATATAGTTCTTCAAGCAGATCCCGTTCATTCATCAAACGGCTTCTTTCATATAGTAGTTGGAATTTGGTCTTATCAAAATCTCTGTAGCATTGCCATTAATCGATATCGTAGTAGAATGTAATGAATTGCATACATTTGTTATGGTTTATCCTTTTGGATTTTTATATACCTATATATGAAAAAATATGCAATCCTATCCTGGATCGAATATATCTAATAAATTAATAATGTAGCGTTTTTGTTTGCCGGTTTTCTTTTTCTTCGTAGCATCTTTGTGGCCCAGTCTTTTTTTCCTGCATACTTTTAGGGTCAACTTATATAAAAAAATTAATTTTAAAATTTATATTTCATTCTGAATACTTTTAGGGGCAATTTTTTTTATTTCTAAAGGATGAGAAAATAATAAAGAGAAATTTTAGTATCACACCACCCATGCATATGAGGGGCTTTTTGCTAATAACTACACTCAAAATTATACTTGACTACGATAAATTTGCGCTTTTACAAATATCATATTTTTTAATTTTTTAGTTCAATATTTTGATAAAAAAAATCAAAAATCCGTTTTAATCAAAAAAATATTTTTTTACAATAATAAAAAAAAACCATCAAACCAAATTGCAAATAAGAAAAAAAAATAAATAAATTGATTTTATTAAAGAAAACTGTAAAAACCCGTCAAAAAATAATAAAATCATGCAAAGACCCAAATAAAACATGGTCAATTTTGAGAAAAAACAAGTTTTTTTACCCACTTTTTCAAAAAAAAGCAAGCAAGCAAAAACCCAGAAGATAACACACCAACTACGAAGCAAAAAACTGCAAAAATCTTGGATCACAAACAAAAAAACTGTATTTGACCACGGCAGTTGTGTTTACACCACATGCAACTAAAAATAATGTTGATAATTTTATTTCTTTAAAAAAACACCGCCATAATTTTGTTTTGTTTTTGTTTTTCCAACTAAAAAAATTTAAATCTCAGCTTTTTCTTAACAACAACAACAAAAAAAACATTGTAATTTCAGTATTTCGGTTAAGTTTTTCGATCCTAGTGAATTTTTATGCTTTTAAAAAAAACACATTGGAATGAAAGTTGAAGTTTTGTAATCGGTTTACAAAGAATTTTGAATTCAAGCATATTGCAACAAGAGAACGAGCATGAAGCATGTGTGACCTTGAAGTTGTTTTTTTGCATGGCTTTTGTTTTTATAGTTAAGATGAAAATACAGTTTTTGAAAGTAATTTGCACAAAAATTTTTTTAAAATTTAATAGAAGTGAGTTTTTGTTTTACTTATTTTTGTTTTTTCTTTTTCAAATTAAACTTTTAGCTGCTTCCGAGCGTTGTTCAGAAGGCGCCCGAAGTATCCAGCAGGGCCGGAACGCTGCCTCTGTGCCCCATCACCTTCGTCAGCAAGCACCTGCTTGCCAGAACAGCGTGCCTTGACTGAAGAACGCCTCGCCTCCTGAAACTGTTAGCTTGCACTCAACTGATCAGCACCACTCACACCGCCAAGGAAATGATGACGATAATAAGGACCACGATGAGCAGCATAAGAAGAAACACATTCACGTTTCACTACACCAATATCACCCGCCAGAGCACAATACACCAAAAACAACCCGGAAGCAACCACAGCCACATCATCATCATCATCATCATCGTCGACGACGACATCACCATCATCGGCATGATCATCATTATCTTCGATATCACCATGATAGCTGCCCGAGAAGACATCGATCACATACTGATATGTCAACAACATCGATTAACACTTGTCATGATTCTTGTACCGATCATGAGGTTCGAGAAATATTGATAAAGCGTCCATGTTGTAGCACATCAAAAACAGAATTGGTTCAATATTTCGTCGAAGATCTATACGGTACTGCAAGACGAACATCGTGTTGTACATCGTCTGATTATTGTTACCATACTGATTCTACCAGCTTGTACGGATCGCGATCATCACTTAGTAGAAATAATTCTATAAAGTCTGGATCAGTAACGATGCATCGAAAGAAGACTCATCACCGACAGCCATCCTATGGTTCGTTATCGTTAGGATTATTGAACCAGAGCCATCCGAATAGTCTTCTTGGATCATTGACATCGATATTAGATAAAGCCCAAAGTGGCAGCGGTAAAATGGTAGTATCACCATCAAAAGTAACAATTGAACATCAGTCAAAAAACGCGGGCAGTAAAGACCTTCCGGAGTATGCATGTTCGCCATCACCAATTCGATGGAGTTTTCTAGCTGATAGCGAAAGTAAAACTCCATCAGATTTTGATGGAGCGACAGCTGGTGAACAGCATACCACAGATGGGGGGTCTAAAAAATCTGATGATAGATCGAAGCGTAAACAGCATGATGAAAGTCCTTTAGCCAGAGGGGGAGTGGACAGAGAAGAGTCAACTACAGTAGTATTTCATCAGGAAGGAGAGGCGTTTAATAATTGTTGTAGCAATTACCTTCAATGTAACGCATTCCTAGATCATGATTTACAAATAACAAGTGAAGATATTTGCGAGTACTTATCAAAAGGGAATAAGGGTGAAATACTTAATAATAGCGTTAATTATCCCTTTCAACCGTCAAACGCCTTAGAGTTTCAGTACAAAAATAACTTCAATATGTCCGGTAATAATTCTCCAGAAATGCGTAGAGCTATTAATAAAGAAACTAACTTAAGCCAAAATAATGCCGAATCATCATTACCACCATCCGATACAGCAATGTCACCAACAAATATAAATCTATCTTCTAGTTCAAATAATATTAACATCATATTTAATTCATATTTAGAAAATAATCAAAATGAAGTTAAATTTATAAATACATCGCGCGAAAATGATGTATCAACTGAACGTCAGCATTCAGCATATTTACCATATACTTATCCAAATTATGATTATACAAATATGTCATCAAATTCTCTGTTCGATAAACCTCTTGGCATTGATGAAATACCATCATCAGCTGGTGTATCAACTAACTTAAATGATAATATTGATACAGCATCAAGCCATAATCTACTATACTATAGATATTCAACATATTCCGATGGGCAGCAAAATTTTGAGCTAGTATCACCATCATCACCAGTATCACCAGGATTAAATCATAGACAACAAAATCAACATAATAATCATCATCAACATCATCATCATCATAATCATAGATGGCAGCATGTAACCGATAATTTCAAAATCACCAACGCTTTAAGAAGAGTTCGTAAACGTGCCAGAAAATGTGCGCAATATCTTCGCAAAAAATAAAACCAAAAAAAAAATAAAAATATAAAATAAATAACAACACACACACAACAAACAAAAAAAATTATAACAACGATTTATAATTAAACATTAAAATTAAAAAAAACCAAAAAAAATATTAAAAATAAAAAAATAAGTAAAAAAAAGTTTCTTCCAATGTTTGCCCAAAAAAAAACTAACGGTAAATTTAAATAAAAAAAAATATGGTAATTGAATTTTATCACGGATTACGACTTGTATTTAGCGCATAAGTTTAAATATTAAGTTTAAACCAAAGAATAAAAAATGAAAAGGAAAAAGAAAATAAATTAAAAAAAAAATTAAAAATATAAACAAAAAAATTTAGATAAAAAATTTATAATCACACTGTCTTTCACCAAAAAAAAACACAAAAAATTCACACAAAAAAAACACAAAAAACACGTTCGACAACAACAAAAAAAATGGCGCAAAAGAAAAGTTTAAGAAAATGATCGCGAAAAAAAGAGCAGAAAAAAAATATAAAAAAAAAATGAGGGAAAATTCCAACAAAAAAAATGAACAAAAAAAAATAGCCTAATGTAGATAAAATATTATACACATTAAAAAAATTAAAAAAAAAATAGATAAGTTGTAAATATTAAGCAGTAATTTTTAAATTGAAAATTTAATTACGATCATTGTTAAAAAAAAAGAAAGTTTTATTTAAAAAAAAAACAAAAACAAAAAATTTAGGTAAATTATAACAAAAAGAAAAACAAAACAATTTTTTTAGAGTTAATTTTATTAAATTACGAATGAAAAACCAAAGGTGAAGTAAAAAAAAAACAAAAAAACAATTCTAAATTTATATACAAAAAAACAAAAACAAAAAAATTAATTGAACAATTATTAAAAAAATCCGATGAAAAAATTAATAAACTTAGTTAAGAAATGAGAAAATTAATTGAACAACACACAGATATAATGAAAAGGTGAATTGTATAAAAAAAAACAAAGTGAATAAGATTAATGATAATAAAGTGAAATTGATGAAAAAAATAAATATAAATAACAAAAGAAAAATTTTCAACAACAAACAGAAAAAAACATAAATAAATAATTTAGATAAAATTGTAGAGCACTAGGAAAAATTTTTACTCACAAATTTATATATTATTTATTTGTTAATTGTTAAATTTGTTTATAAGACGAAATTTGTTTTGTTTAAAATAGTTTTAATTATAATTTCGCAGATTTCCTTTCTTTAACAATATTACTATACTTCATTTTTAATTATTACTTGAAACAAAAAAATTAAATTTTTCGTCGAGGTTAGATCGTCGGTAGAGACTTACAATTCTTCAATTTAATTCGTAAAGAAATATTTGATCAGATTAATTATTGGTCTTCAATGATTTTGTTTTAGTTAATAATTGCAGCCAAATAATATTTTACCATTAAAAGTGCGTGGTTCATTTTATAATCTGATTTTTTAAGTCCTTCAAACTTTTAACACAAACCTTGCAGACAGTAGTACTGTCTATCTATCAAAATTATTTTGAGCTTTACTTTCAATTACAATTGATAGAACTTAGCCAAATTCGCAAGTAGAAACACGTCAGTAATTAAGTCCCTATCGTCACTTTAATTTTTGTTCATTGATCGATCCTTCAAATGTCCCAAAAATTATGAAGGCAGCTTACCCGCTAATTTCAGTTTTATATAAAATTTATTCGTTTTGACGAATTGTTGTATTTTGTTAAAAACGTAATTAAATTTTTTACAAAAATTAGCGAAATTTTTAACAGTGTATTATGAACTACCAAGCTTCATAAATTCAATCTGGGCCAGTTCACGCAATTCGACGTCGACTGAAAACGACACGTTAAATGTCGTTTTGGGTCCACTCAAGTCGACGTTTATGTTTGTCGTTTTAAAAGTGTCGTTAATCTTCTCGACGCCAACCTTAAGGTACTTTTACATTATGTGATTTGCCATATGACTTTACTGTCAAAATTACAATTTGATAGTCCATCGTATTGTGCTCACACTTAATTTTGACAAGTCAAAACAGGAATTTTCAGTTCAATTTTGACAGATAGTCGTATGACATGCCAAAAATAAATGTCATTTGACATTTTATGTTTAGGTTTGACTTTGTTGACAGTAAAGTCATATGACAAATCATTTAATGTAAAGATACCTTAAGCGTCGAATTCAGTTATTGGTAGGTTAAAAAACGAGTTATGGGGCCAACTAACTGAAATATTAAAACCGAATGGACTCCCTATAAGAAATTCTAATGGATGGCAAAAAGTATCTGAAATAAATAAATAAAAAATTTACAATTGTATTAAACATATTTTAGGTATGGCGAGGTTTTAAATACAACATCAGAAGAAAATTAGTGGCAAATAAGAGTTCAATTGCCAAGACATGCGAGATCATAAGGACCTGCCAACAGTAATGCAGAATGTTTTTCCTCGATAAATAGACCTTTACAAGAAATTGTATCAGACAAGATTGAAACGAATTTCATTAACTCATTAAAAACTTCAAATTCTGAGGGTGGAAACGAAAACATTCCATCTAAGCCTACAGAGTAAGCAGCTAAAATATGTGGATATTTTATATCTCCTGAAGCACACAATCATCTTGAAAAAGAACTGCAAGAGCAGAAAGAATTTCCCACAAAACGCAGTTCTGAACGAGCGAAATGCAATAGAAAAAGTTAGTCGGAAAACAAAAACTAAAACTGCTCCAAGAAGAGTTTAGTTAGAAAAACCATAAATTCAGAGCTTAGATTTTCAAATGTTATTATGAATTTGTTTAATTAATTACATAATTTAAGTTTTAATATTATTTGTAACTCTTCCCGCTTGTCGACAATAGCTCTGTTCGGGTACTTTTCAGGCTCAAAATTACGCCAAGAGGGGGGGAAATTGTATCAAAAATATGAAAAGTAAAAAAACGCTTCTCGGGCGATTTCTGGCCAACAAGAAGAAGATGATGAATAACCTCGTACTCAAGTTTGACAAATGACAATTGAAAATAGATTCTGACACATCGCCAGTAATCGCCCGAGCTAAAACCTCTGGCACTTTCTGGCTGTAGGAGAACTAAAAATTTGATGCACGCCCCTTTCCCCTCTTTTTCTAGCCCGAAAAAGTAAACGAACAGAAATCTGGCTGTGATTGATCCCGCAGGCGAGTACGCGACACACTTAATGTCAAAAGTAACAATGTCATTACAGCGGTTCCATTGGATTTTGCATACTTTTTAGGAGCAGTTATTTTGTGAAAACGACATTCGACACATCGACTTACGTGAACCTAAATTAAAATTTGAAGAAACTAATGTCGTTTTCATAAAGCGTCGATGTCGACGTCGAGTGTCGAACTGCGTGAACTGGCCCCCGTTAACAACTTCAGCGTTTTCGTCCTCTGAGAATATCCTTCAATTTGTGCGGTTTCTAGCGGCTTTGTTTCTAACTACGGTTTCCTAGGATCGTATCTGCGGCTGCTGTTACTGGGTACTTCCATCTCTTTCTTTGTCCACATGTAGGTCTGGCATGTCATATAAAGGTCATCCAAAAAACGCACCCACATGTTTTTTTTTATTTTACAATTATACGTGGACGAGAATATCATTTAAATGTCCACCCCGACTACCACCTAGTTTATAGCTACTCCAAAAATAATTCGAATTATGGATCATACAAAATTTTTTGCCATATAAACGGGATAGTTCGAAATATGGCTTAAACCGAAATTTTTCGGCTTAAGCCAAAGTTATAAGAATGTAAGTTGAACTCGATCGCTTTTAATATGCAATCGATTTCAACTTGCATTCTTATACCCGTTTATACGTTAATTCGAAATTTTGGCGTAACTTTAAAATAAATCGATTTAATTTTGCTGCTATAAACTTGGTATACGTCTGCAGATCGAAATTTTCAATGACTTTTCGACATGTTGCCGGAGTTATTTCACGAATTTTATCTTGAATATTGTTCTTTATGTAGCACCGTCTTGTTGGAAATAGACAAAATGGCTTATGTCATTTGGAAAAATATTCAATGTACAGGGCGCATTTTATGTTTTAGGCCGATGGCCATTCTCGCCGACGTTTGTGGTAATTTGCTTGTAGCTGTTGTGCCAGAAGAAAACTCTGTTAATTTTAATCTCCGAATTTGGTGACATCCTTCATTTCTGTAATAACGATCTACTATAAGATCAGAATGTTCTGGCAAGTCTATCAACTTTACAGCTGCAGGTGAAAAATTGCACTACTACTTTATGATCCGTTAATTTGGTCGTGGGAGAAATGTTAGTTCGTCTCATAGACGGGGCAGCCATGTACTTTCTTTTGCTATCATTGATGTCCTGCGCCAGTTTTCTAGCTGCTTAATCTGGGCGACGGCATACAGCTCTTTATGATTTATCAAAGTCGGATCCGATTGTCGAAGCTGATTTGTCTAGAAAGAATTCCGACTATTTTCACTTAGCTTTTCACATTGCCCAGGCTCAAACGAATAGTCGTACCAGTCTATTGGGGATGCCGGAATCTCCAATTGCTTTGTACAAGTCTCTGACTATTACCCTGTATATGACCAAGTTAAGCCCAGGTTCAGCCCAGGTTGGACGGAACCTGGTCATATACAGCAGTTGAGTTGAAATAGGGCTTGTTTAACTCAACACAACTTTCCAACCTACATAAGTCAAGGTCTGTGAAGGGGTATTGGATGAAGTTTTGAAACTTTACAATTTTCCATGGCCTTCGTTCAGAGTAAAAATCTGATCAGTTGGATGAAGCCACACTGGTATTCGTCGATGATGTTTCTAGCGTATTCGATTGAACTATGCTATTATCGCGAAGAATATCTTATACACAATACCCAGCAAACTCATACCTAGAGAATAACTGTACGCTGCGATATAGGATTAATCATGAATCGCTTGGTGTAGTGTAAGACCTCTATGTTTGATAAGACTTGGTGGCGGAGACTGTAGAACCATCATTAGATATCGAAGAGATTTTTACATTTTTAAGCAGAGTTGACAGCTTTGGTGCATCATCGAACCTGTCCTTCTGAAGCCTACGGATTCTGCCTAAAATGGAGTAGTACTAATGAGTATATTAAAGCGTGTTCAGCTCTCGTCTATATTCGGCGAGGGGACATTACTTCTTGTCTCTAGGCCTTACTTTTTTCTCAGTAAGGGGGAGTTCTGACGCATGCAGTATTTTTAGACGTTTCTGTGTCGATTTTTAATAGTTTCAGTCAAATCATCCATTTGTTGGAAATACAATACCGAATTGTGCTTTTCTTTTAGTTTGAGAAGCTCACACTGCTTTGGTTCTTTAAAGCCGAATCATATGCACGCACAGCTTCTATTTTTCCCATTGTCCTCGCAGGTAATCAATTTTTCATCACCATGATCAGGCGATCTCAGGAAAGCTCGTTTTTGTTTCGACCTATATAGTGCCTCAGCAACTTACGAGCTTAATCGTCCGGTCAAAGCCAGTCTACATACAGTTCGACAGACCACTCCTTTTTTGTCATGGGCATCGATTTGAAAGTTTACATTTAATCTGTTTTTCTGATTATAGTATATTGAAACTGAAAATCACCTAGTCCTATTAGACTAGACTAACGAAATAATTTTGAAAGGCTTCTCTGCTTTTACTTGCGCTTCTACTGTAATGAGTTTCCGCCTTAAAACTGACACATTGTCCATCGGAATTTCAAGTGAAGTACGACCATCCTTGTCGATGATTATGTTTGATATAAGGAAACACATTTAAATATAATGTCTACTTTCCCGGATTTTTTTGCAATTCAGTATTTAAACAACCCCTGTTGCTGTTAGGATTCCAAAATCACATTCAACTCTTGACAATTAAAATTACATTCCTCCTGAGTAAGTTTCAGTCTTGAGTACGGCTATGTGTCTTTAGAATATAGGATCATCCAACAATGCAAAATGAATTGAAATATCGGTAGACGGAATATTTTCATACCATGTTGGCGTATGTTGAAAGTGTTCGTTTCTAATCGTCGATAAACATTTCAATCCGAAAAAGTTCCTTCCTCCTACAGATAGGAGCATATGTTTCTTGAAGAAGCAATCCCATACATCTTGACATGTTTCGTAAGCTATAATTTGTACAGCATAGTGAGAAATTGTGAAGGAAAAAATTCGTGCTCGAAATGACATCCCACGTGACAAAAATCTGTAATAAAAGGTATTGAATAAAAATTGACTGGCTTCGATCTAAGCTGTTGGTGAAATAAGCCACGAAAGAATGTGAAGGCAAATCTTCGTCATCTAAGAAAAAAGCACAAGGCGGCCATTTTGTTCAAGTAAAATAAAAAAAGGAGTATTGGGAAATTTTATTTTTTCGAGTATTTAAAAAGATAAACGTATAGTCTTCGACAACGAAGTCAAGCTATGTTTTTCGCAATATCGTGTCTGGCGTGTTGTCTGCGAACTAACCTAATAAAATGTTGTCTTTGTTATTTTACATATTTTGGGTCAAAAAAAATCACAAAAATAAAATTAAACGTTAGCTGTTAAACGTGATTGAATGTGATGTTGATCACAATTTAGGCGAAACTGAACTTTATTCCCAATTTCGAAATTGGTTCAAAAGTATGGAAAACTGAGAATTTGGAAATCAACTTGACTAATTCATTCGAAATTTAACGGTTCCGGGCGGTGAAAACAGGTTATATAACATGTGATCTTAAAAAATGATACAATTTTTCCCAGCAGCTTTGTTTCATATCTTCTATTTTGGTTTAAAATGTTGTGTACTATTTTTTATAATTTTTTGTTTAAGAATAGGCGATTTGGATTTCTAGGAATATTTTTCCTGTTCGAAAACCATTTTTGACAAAAATGCTGCTAGCTAAAATTTCTGTTATTTAGTTTTTTGTAATATTTATTTAAATAAGAAAAGAAACGAAAATCTTAAACCAATCCAAATAGTTTAGTTCTTATTTATTTATCTTCACTTCTTAAAAGTTGCAAATTTTATTTTAACGCTTATTATTTTCTAAAAATTTTACGTTTAATAGATAAGGAAAAAATAATAAAAAAAAAACAAACTTGTAAAATAACATAAAAATGTATAAAGAAAAAAAAACACAAACAAAACAAAAAAAAATATGAAAATAAAAATAATATAAATTTTAATTTCGATTTATAACTCGAATTTTTGGTTCCAAACGTTTCTGTGGCTTTGTCTTTGCACAAAAAAAAGGATATAAATAGAAAAAAAATAAAATAAAATAAAAAATAAAGAAAAACTAAATTGTATAAAAATGATGAATTACGAGTACTTTAAGAATATTTAAAAGAAAAATAATAATTTTTAGACACGTGAAATACCATAATAATAATAATAATAATGAGAAACAAAACATATAGTTATTTTTTATTTACATAAAAATATTAAATTAACGTAACAAAAAACAAAACAAATGGAAAATTCATAGGATATGTAATATTAATTTAGCAAAAAATTTTTACATATTCTATTGTAATATTATAATATATTCTTGTAAAATGTTATCGTTTTTTCTAACTGCCGAACTTTATGTTCAAAGGAATTTTTGAGAATAAAATAAAAAAAAATCGAATTAAATTATTCGTAATATCTGCGATAAAGAAAAAACACAAAAACCGAAAAATTTAATGACATTCATAAGAAATAATAACAAAAAATTCATTTAGCATTTTCAAAAATTTCACATCATTATTCGTACATTTTTTTTAGATTTTTTTTTGTATTATTTTGTTTCATTTCAGCAGACGAAATAAATTTTAGCAACAATAACGCAGGTAAAAATTTGTAGTGTTATCAAAAAAGCATTATGCTTCCAAATAACTAGTCTCCGTTTTTATGTTAAAGCCTTGATAACATGCTGCATCTCTTTTACCAGACCATCTAACTATGTAAATGTTTTTTGCGGTTTCGTACGACATCTCGATTTATTTCTGGGTATTTTAAATTTGGCATTTTAGAGAGCGCGTGATTATGTCCAGGATATGAGACAGAAACAGAATAACGAAACCTTGGGCTTGGACATTATGTTATAGGTCCTTTACGTATTTATTACACTAAAGATTTAATAATGATACAATTACAACATATAATCCCTAGTATAAAGCATATCCTCAAAAAGCTTGGTGTTGATCGGCTAATACGCACCCAAACAAATATTGCTAACTTCAAATCTTTTAGCACTTTTACCTTAATTTTTTCTTCGAATATGGCTGGTATCTGCATGTCCTGCTAATGGTCCATATTCGACTTTTATATTTTCACATTTAATTTCCCCTCTCTTTATACTTAAGTCCCGGGTGGTTCCTGAAACATAAAAACGCTCAACAATAAAATTTAAGGTGGATTTTATAATTACATACAAACTCGCCATAGCTACATAACTGCCATCAGAAAACTCGTGCCATTTAAATTTTATATGTACTAACTTATGAGCGTTTTACAGATAGAGTCCGCACCCTAAAAGAAGGGAAATGATTGTATATTGAGAATATAAATGAGCCGGTAGTATGCGTTTTTAAATAAATAGGGAGACGTTGCTCGCTTGTGAGGACTTGAGACTCTCGCTGCGCAAGGAGACAGCAATTTAGAGATTCCCTTATTTTATGGTGCAGCCCATACAAAGACACCTTCTCTTAGCTATATTTGATGATATTCAATCCTAGATGTGCTATTACCAAAGCCATATCATTGCCATGTGTCTCAATAGCTAAGAGAAAGCAATTCTAGCTGCAACTACAAGGGTCTTGGATACGATTCCCACCGATCGAATTGGTCCTCCCATATTGAACTCTCCTGTCAACTATTAATCAATTGTTTTTCATTCTTCACAGAAATCGTCTCGAATTCCCATAGTCCAGCAGCCTTTGTTGCATTTGAATTTGGATAATAAATATACTATAACCTACCACTTCTCAGACCCCTCATAAATCTCTCCATGTTCGCTGAAACTTGCTCATAGTTGAAAGTCTGAAACAATATATCCTCATTGGTCATACTGATAATGTGTAATTCGTTTTTTATACCACTGCGATCAAAGAATAGTAAGACGAGTAATTTTTGTAGGATTGGTAGCACTATAACTGACATCTGAGTCAAATACCATACCGATTTGCTTCAAAAATTGAATTTCGGCTTTCGAACCGTTGCAAATGCTGTAAAACTCTATGACAATGCACTGTCGAGATCGAATGTTTTTGATTGGTCAAGCAGTGGCGTATTTACCCTAGGGCCATACGGGCCATGGCCAGGGCGGTAGCGTGCGAGGGGCGGCTTGCGTGATCAGCTTTGGAAACCTTTAATAATCGTTACTTAATACACTGAAAGAAAAATAACTTTTTGGGGTTGCTGCAAAATTTATACGTCTTTTTTTCAGCATCAGCGTCCGTACAAAATTACTATAGTTTCCAAAATTCGGGGAACTCAAATTTCATATGACGCCATTCTTATGCAAATGAGATACAATTCCTGTTGGGTAAGTTAGAGGCAACGCCATAAAACTACAAAAATTATACCCGATTGATCTTGCGGATGGTCTACAAAAAGAATGTGTTGCACAAGGATTTGAAAGAAACATTTCCATGTACGCATCTCAGTAGGTATTGGGTTACTTGAGTCTGGGAAAATTTCTTGTCACCGCAGTGTAGAACTTTCGATATCCGTACTAAAAAGAATAAAAAATTACCTACGTTCCCGGATCAGCGAAGAACATTTGACGTTTAAAAACTAAGCATTTAATATAAGGTGATTATTCTTTTGTATGACCTAATTTATGAAGCGGCAAACCTTAAAATCCAAAGGCCCAGGGAGTCAAATCTTAAAATACGACACTGGGTACAAGTTGTTCAAAAAAGGCCGCAAGCGTGTGCGTGAAAATTTAAATTTTGTGCTAAAAGATCATTGATTAACAATTCGAGAAATTGTCAACATTAAACAAAAATCATTTGGTCGATACAATCGATTTTAAAATGCCATTTGGGACTCAGGCGTGTCGCATCTCGTTTGGTTCCAAAAACATGCAATGTTTTCAAAAAAAATAATAACAGTCTGTAAAACAATGATTTCTTACTAGCAAAACGACAGATCGTTCCTCAACCGCCCTATTCGACTGATTTAGCTTGGGGTGAATTTTGGCTATTTCCGAAATAAAAAAAAACCGAATCGAAAAACGTCTCGAAGGAAATCGAATTCAACAACTGTTTCGAAGACTGGAAAAAAAGCATAAGTGTATTAATTTATTGTGTCCGGAGGGAATTGCTTTGTGAATAATTGGACTTGAGAAGGCACTCGATCTATAGTTTGTACGGATACGCCATCCGGTCATTGTGGATAGGAAAGGTGGGCTTAGGAGTGGTTACACTTTAAATCTAATGTAGTGAGTGAACAAAATAAATAGCAATTCTCTAATATTAGTCATTTCGACGAACATCTTTCAAATACTGACATTATTCCCATAGTTTGTGAAATTAATCCCAGAAATATGAAAACAAAAATTGATTTTGGATGAGAAAGATAATGTTGCAAAGACTTGATATAGCGTACCTTAAAGTTCACCGATAATTCAGTCGAGTTATAAGTAATTAAGTAACCAAAAGTGATTGTCCTTTTTAGCAGTTCAGGGTTCCGGATTCCGATTGTCAGCCCTGAGACCATTGTTTCGAGTATCACTCAGTTATGTGGTTGTTTGTTTTTAACTTTTTCCATGTAGTCATTTTCCACATCACAAAAAAGTGCTTGTCTTGCTCATTTGCCATCACCTACCCTCTTTTTATTGTTCTATTTCCACGTTCTTTCAACTAAAGCTTAAAAAACTGTAAACAGTACAAAGGGATCTACTGCTGAAATTTATTCTATTGTTATTTTGGTCAAGTACCATATTTTGTATTTAGTAACTAATTTACTAAATTTTCAAGTTAATTCTATTAATCAATTTTTCAGATAGTCTCTTGTTAACCTAACTTCAAAATCAATAATAATTATTTCAATAATGATGGCTGGGAAGTTTATACGCACTTTTTTTCTATTGGTGAGGGACTGGGTCCAAAAGTACCGGGGCCATTTGCTTGGCCGATTCTACTATACCCCATATTTGTATGCTGACCAAGGGCTCAATGGCAGTCCCAAACCCATTCAGACTTGGTCCTACGGGACTTTGTCGCCCTAAATGCCGCTTGACTATCAATCAAGGCAAAGATCCGCTTGTTTGTGTGGGCCATTCTTATGTTAAACGTACCTAGTTGTTTTACGTATTTATAGTGTTTACAATTTTTTTAGCAGAAGCAAGACCAAAATCCATCTTACGCTAGTCGAAAATACAATATGTTTCACTTTCATTCATAAATGTGCCTAAAATTAACTTCATATTAAAGTCAATTTTTCTATACTGTATACTGGAAAAAAGGACATGATCATAAAAGAATATATTTCCGTACAATTTCGAAATATTATATTACATCATCCCAATGTCAACTATACAGCTGGAGTTGGAGGCTTAGGTAGGCAGCCAAGCTTTACCCTGATGTAAGAACATATTTGGTCTTGAAATCAAAGACGATAGTTTTTCTTCTAGCGCTGTCTTAAGCTGCTCGCAATAGATCTCTTTTGTTATCGTTTGCTTGAAGACCTCCTTGAGCCTGCGATTCCGGTAAACTTTCTTTATTACCCACTGTATTCGGGACTTACGAGTTACTAAAGGGTCATCCAAAAAAGGCGCCCAGGCTTTCGAGGCCGAATGAAATCTGCATTTCGTGAAATTACACGTTATAAGGAAATCACGAATTTTGCCATAAGAATTTTTCAAAGAACGCCCATTTTCATAATAAGTTTGAATAATGTAAACGAGTTGTTGCAATGTACCTACACTTCCCCATAGTTGAAATTGTACTACCCTCTACTAAAACAAAATGGCTTATGTCATTACGTCACATGAAAACATTAAACAGTGATGACATCTAGGCTTCACATTTGGATCAGTCATGCACACAGTTGTCATTTCATAAGAGTATGCCGAAGTATTTAAATTTTCAACCCGCTCGAAGGTATAGTCTCCAATTGTTATATTTTGTGGTTTTCTACTGTTTTTGGATTTCCCAGATTCTCAAATAGGTACTTTTATTTGAAGTCCAGCTTCCCTTTTCCTTTGATTCCAAAGTTACAAACATTTCAACCATACTGTAGGAGGTCGCCACTATTGTCATAATCATCAGCGTCTTCTATTGTCTGGTACAAACCAATTCATATGGCTTATTAGAGAGTTGTTCAAAAGTCGTGTAGATACTCGTAGTTTGTCACCTTGTCACTTGTCTAACACTATTGTTGATCATTTTCTGGGAACTCATTGCAAATAGCAGAAATCGCAAAAATGTGAATTTAAGCGACCATGAAACATTGGCATGCCCATTATTACTCTTCTGTTGATCAGGTTTTTTTGTGTGGGAAAACCAAGCTTAGGAATCACCCTTTGTACTACCAGTCTGTCATGTCGTTCAGGTCATGGTGCAATGTCTAGTAGCAAGATAGAAGAGAATATTATAGATCAGAGGAGGTCGGGAGGCGATAAACCTTACGTTTGAACTCTTGGGTGTTGTATGAGTTCGGGAAAACTCATTGTGGGAGATTTTTCCACAACCATATTGTTCTATTTATAAACGAACTTTTAGACGTTCGTGTGCGCGAAAAAGGGGATTGCAGGGTATGAGAATGATCCGAATGGGCTAGTCTTGTGTTGCAGGAGAAATATTGGCGTACCGGCAGGAGGGCGGATATTTCAGTGGAGCAGTCGCTATGGCTCAGAGAGTCAATGGAGATGCAAAGGCTGTCATCTCCAATGATTTGGATGGCGCGGCTTTGCATCTTGTCCCGCCACGCTAGGGCGGTTTTCGAGGAGCCAGCCCAGATAAATGAGTTATACTCGAGGCGGAGCCGAATATAGGATTTGTAGATTGTAGCTCTGGCTGCTGGTGGAAGGAGGAATTTGCATCTCTTAAAAAATCCTAGTCATTGGGATGCTTGTTTAGCGATTTGGAATATGTGATCATTATATCGCAAGTCCTCAGATAGAGTTAAGATAATAAGAGAAGGATCAGCTGTAAGATTTGTTTTGCCCACTGAGACAGAAGGAAGGTCAGTGCAGGTTTTATAAGTAATGCGTAATGAGACAGTACTTCGTTTTGGAGTGGTTGAACTCATCTGCATCTTTCTGCTGCATTACACGTTCTTCGAGCGGTGTCTTTGGACTATATGCGGTTGGTGGTATACGACCGGGAAATACGACGAAACATACGATGAGTCAAAACAACCAATCGATTATTTGTCATAAACATTGACACAATTATTCCACGTGAGAACTGTATTGATTCGATTCGTGGTTTATCAACTCGGCTTCTGTTTACATCTTTATCAACTAAACTTCCAAATGTAAATCTCCATCAAAAGAGAAAAAAGAGATTTCTATAAATTTGAAAGGGTTTATGTTTTTACACCACCCATTCCATCAATTCCAGTGGAAGAGCTGTTAAAATCATTCAAGGGTATTCTAAAACGTTATCAATGGCTATTAAAAATTTATTTTTTAAAAATAATTCCAACATTTTCTTTTCTTGCATAAAAAAACATTTCTCGCTACAAAACAAAACAAAAAATGATCAAACATCAAGTATCACACGTAAATACATCACAGCATTCAAGAATTTTCCATTTTTGTTTAAACTGTTAACACATTTATAATAATAATAAAATAAAAACTCAAAAAAAAAATAGAAAAACAAAATAGAAGCATAAAATCAAGCAAATAATATATTTAATAACAAAATGAAAACAAATCGAAATTATTATTATAAAAAAAATACCAAAACAAAAAAAAACCACGACTAAAAAAATATATATATATATATATGGAAAACCAATTTGTAAATAATTTACCTATTATAAATATTTGAATGCACTGCCAATAAGGTTTTTAAATATTTTTAAAATGAGACAAAAAAAAATAAAATTTAAAAACGAATGAAAATCAAATAAAAAAAAACAACAACAATAGAAATAATATTTAACAAAAAGAAAAGAAATGATCCATAAAAATTTAGATAAAAATAAAAAAATAAATAAGAAAAACTATAACCAAAAAAAATCGTTTCTCGGTAGAAAAAGAAAAATAAATAAAAATAAAAAATACTTAGAAAAAAGTTAAGAAAAATTCTTTCAAATGGATAAAAAAAAATATTATTTAAATTATGTTTTATTGTAAATAATTAACAATGTTTTTTTTTATTAACTTAGCTATTAATTTCTAATTACAAAAAAGAAATTTAAAATTAAGTAAAAAAAACTATATAAATATAAAATTAAAACAAAACCTAAGGTTAAGATTAAAAAATATTGTAAATTTTCGAGAAAAAAATTAGAAAAAAAAGTTTTTTATCTTTTTTGTTTTCTTAAAAAATAAAAAAAAAACGCAATAAGAGCGATGTGAAAAATTATTATAATTAAGTATAAATTTAAATAAAAAAAAAGAAAACAGAAAGAAAATTAAATTTAAATTAAATTAAAAAAAAATAAAACTTTATAATGCAAATAAGAGAAAAGTTACAGTATTGAATTTTTTTACATTAATACAAAGTATTAAGGAAGAAAATTTAAAAAATAAATTTAAATAATAAAAAAACATACATAAGAACACACACTATCCTGCAAGGAGAACAGATTTAATATAATCCCCAAAAAGAAAAAAAACAGGCAGGAATTAATATTCGATGATGAAAAAAAATGAGTAAATATTTAACAAAACCAAAAAAAAAATAATACACTATAGTTAGAGTTATTCAACCAAAAAAAAAACAAAACAAGAAAATTAAATTAAAAAATATACAAGTAGAACAATTTTTTTTCTTTTTCGAAAAAAAAAATACGAAAAAAAAATTATAAGAAAATTGATGATAAGGATAATTATATCTTAGCCAGGTTATATGAAAATTTGTATAAATCGCGTGAAAAACTGGCTTCTTAAAAATATAAAAACATAAACCAAGAAAAAAAAATGATATTACACCCAGACTTTTTTCTGACTGCAATTTAGTAACTAAATTCCAAAAAAAAAAACAATTTTTATTTCTTAAAAAAACCAACTAAAAACAAACCAAAAAATTAAAATGTCTGAGTTAGGAAATTCAACAAAATATAAAAAAAAAAATAAATTCAGTTAAGTAAGAAGTAAAACAAAAAAACGCGTTAATTACTTTAAAAAAAAACTCAATACGAAATACCTATTATAAATATATTACCAAAGGAAAAACCACAAAAAAATTATGTAATAATAATTAATAATAATATTGAATAAACAATTTAAAAGTAAACAAAACCAAAAAAAATGAAAATTAATAAACATAAACGAATAGTGAATAATTAAAAAAAACCAAAAAAAAAATAAAATTAAAAAATATTTCTGTCGATAAAGTGTAAAATTTGTTGTTAATTATGATGCGATTTTTTATATTTAATTGTGTAAAATTCATTGACAGCATTTTTTATGCTTTTCGACAATTTCGATATTGACTGTTGCTATTATTCGATGGGAATTTAAAAAAAAATATATATATATATTTTATAATGGTGTCAAGGATATGATTTTGAAGTTTTTATTTGTGCATTGCATGATTGTTTTTTTTTAAAGTAGTAACATTCAACGATAACTAATATTTTATATAGGTTATTCATTCATCCTTCATTCATCATTGATTCATCTTTCATTCATTATTGATTCATCATTCATTCATTCTTCATTCATCATTGATTCATCATTCATTCACCATTCATTCACCATTCATTCATCCAT
Organism: Thereva nobilitata; assembly: GCA_963855945.1. Classification (NCBI taxonomy): domain Eukaryota; kingdom Metazoa; phylum Arthropoda; class Insecta; order Diptera; family Therevidae; genus Thereva; species Thereva nobilitata. The sequence continues at coordinate 43,274,637 of OY979696.1, read as the reverse complement.
CATTCATTCATCATTCATCCATAAATTCATTCATCATTCATTCATCATTCACTCATCATTCATTCATTTTTTTAATTAGGCATCTTAGCGGCACTGTACCCTATTTTATTTGACCTATTGTACCAACCCCGTTGTCAAAAACATTCCAGGTAAAGACTTTTGATATAGCCTAAAATTGATTTACCTGGAAGTTGGAAAGTCGCGATATAGAAGACTCAATCTCGACTCAAACGCGACAGCTACAATCAACTACCTGCCTTATCCTGCTTAGAAGATAATTAAGAGAAAAAGTGGCCCGTCAGCTTCGCCTCTCGAAATTTAAAAGTTTTCCCGCTTTATCTTTTAGCTTGACAAGCGCCCTGGGTGCTTATCCAGCTATGACGATATAGTTGGTCGACCCAATTCTTGATGGCCGATCTTACGTGGCAGAAAGGTTCCGGACCAACAAGTGATGAGTTTGTCCCTACTCTAGCTAGTAAGCTTAGCTCGAAGGGTAGAAAAAGGATATGATAGGTTAAGAGTCGTCTGGAACGTGTATGAGGAGGAGGCAATGAAGCTCCCGTTTGAACCCTTGAATGTTGTATGCTTTCATTTTTTTAAGCAGCCGCCTAAGTCACAGATGCAACCTTCGGGGTTACCGCGAGACAGCCTCCTCGGAGTGTTATGCCTCCTGAAACTAGTGAATCTAGCTAACCACCCGACAAAGGCTGTGGTGCCGGCAGTACCAGACTACCAGGTGAACAAGCAAGTCTACCGTCCGCTAGCTGACCGGCCCAACGTACCCTATTATTAACCGGTTAAGCCGGCAGGATGCCTAAATAGGACCAAATCATCAAGAGAATCCAACAGGTTGGTTGTTTTCACGAACAACAAACCTCACAAACACTGCAACCCACATATAAAATTTACTGCGTGACGCTAGCTAGTATTATTCCTAACACAAATTGAGCCTTTTGGAATTAGTCTATAATGAATCTTGGATTAAATTTCCATATATTTTCGGTATTAGGAAGAGTAGATCGCCATGATTAAGTCTACCCCTCGCGATCGCCTCACGGTTACCCTGTGAGTACCCCAATGTTTCAGGAGCGACATCTTGTATCATTTGGTCAGACCCAATTTTCTAAAATTAAATTATCTATTATTACCCTGGTTACATGACGCTCGAAATTGATTTAAAATATATTTGAAATACATTTCGATCTTATGTAAACACAGATCGATTTGAAATAGGATTGACTCGATCCGATACAAAAAATTTCCTTGATCGAATTGAAATGGAATCAAGAATGTTCATGTAAACACAAATTGAAATTAGATCGAATTTCATTTTGACGTTTTTAGGTTACTTGGTTATTTTTTGTTTGGAAAAGTATTTTGTGTTGTGAAAAGTGCTTTTAATCATGACTAAACGAAATATATGGACAAATGAAGAAACAACATGCTTGCTTCTATTAACACCCAAAATCTCTTGGTCTTCCTCTTAGGAATGTTTTTTATGGCAATAGTAAGCATGGCTTCCATGCTTTTAAAAAGTTTTAAACTATTAATTTCCAACTTTTTGGATAAATGAAAATGAATTGGATAAAGACTCCTTCTTCTTATTTTCACATGCTGATTATGTGTTTTCAAAATTAACATTAAATTATTGAAATAAGCCGAAAAAGCTTGCAAAATTAAATAATTTTCTTCACTGTATTCCATTATTCCAACTTAGCATTTGTCATCTGTCAGTTTCAATCCTATTTGGATTTAATTTCAAATCAGTAACTCAATCGAGAAGAACCAAAAACACAGATAGTATTTCAAATCACTTTCAAGTCGAGCTTTCTATTTCAATTTCGCCTGGTGTAATCTTAGACCTGATCTACAAGACACGTTTTTGGGAGAGGGAAGCTGAGGGACCGAGAGGGACTGCCATCACGGGTAGATCACTCACAGCAGACGTTTTCTTGATTTTCTTTTCTCTCTTTTTCGTCATACAAACACGCACACACAAACATCACGCTGTTAAAACACAAAAATGTGTCATTTTTGACGCACGTTCAAAACTACATCGTATACACTTACAGCGGTGGGCACGCACGTAACACAAAAGAGAATTCTTGACAAGGCAGAGCAAAAAACGTGTCGTGTAAATCAGGTCTTAGCGTATTGGCAATGTCGTCTTCCTATTGTGAAGTGTCGATATTAATATTCCACAAGTCGGTCGATGTTGCTATCCGCCCGCACTATTTTTGGCTAGGCAATTGGCTATTTCAGTGCCTTAATGCCTCTCATGACCCGGTATCACTTTAAGAATAATTAACGAAAAGTTTGGCATGTTTTCCTATGGTTCGGCATGTGAATACAGACAGAATCCAAGACATCGATTCGATTTTGCAGCCTTTAGATAGGCATGGCTATCTGAACGGATAATCATCGTAGAGCCATGAGATAAAGTTCGGCGCATTCTTAAATGGCCATCACTGCAACTGTGGTTAAATAACTCAGTATCTTAAAGATGCTACAAGTTGAACTTCCAAATCGGTTTTTGTATCATCTGTATAGAAAGTACTGTTACATTTTTATTCTTCGCGGCTAACAATATCTGCTACAAATAGTTTATCAAAGCCTAGCTTGATTTCTAATATATCAGAGTCGATGATTACGGCGATTCAAAATTCGCTTAAGCCTGCCAAGTCAGCTGGCTTATTGTCTTGCTCCTCTGCAGCCGTAATGCACCAAATAGAACCTCTTTCTTACTATGATCTGCAAAGTAGGGAAGCTTAGGCTGCGATAGCTTCTTTGGCTACAATTGCACAGGTATTTGTTTGACTTAGAATATTTGGATAAGCAAGACGTTACAGTTTTTGCAATGTGCTTTTTTCATCAGCAGAATAGGGTAAGGTAGGTGACCATGGGTATAACTACAGTCCAATAGAGGCAATGCATGAGCTTCCGTTTGATTTACCAGCATATTTTTTTATGTGGCAGATCTAAGCACGTCATGGTGCTATGGCTAGTAGTAAGCCTGATCGAAATTGATTTGTTTGTGCCGTTGATGTCGACGACAAAGTGTTTGTTCGAAGAAAGGAATTAACGAGAATGATATCGTAGGAGAACGATGACTAGTTCTGAAATCCACAATGAATAAATATGCATCCAAAGTTTGCCCACAATCATTTTTTTCATGCACTGACATTTTTCACATTGCACTTCCAATCCCGTAAATTTTTTTACACAAGATACGGTGTTATATCGCAATAACAGAGGCCTTCAATTGGTGATGCAAGTCGTGGAACATTCTCCAATAAAAATTCTAGTCCATTCCATCTTGCCAAAAAATATTATGTATATTACACATATTATTTTTCATCCCGAACTGACTATAGTAGGGTTCCTCAAGTTATTGATTCATATATTGATAAGCCACTCTCATAGTCTCAGGCATTAACGACCTTATCTATAAAGTTAGAAGTACCAGATCAAGTATTGTGGACACACTAATAACAAAAACGTTATTGGCGAATAAATATGCCTTTCGAAGATTGATCTCTTCATCTTATAAGCTTGTGTTGCAGAATTTAAAAAAGAATGAACCATCTTCGAACTATGATTGCTCCTTTATCAAAGAGCTTGTTAAGATCACGAAACATGTAAAAGTAATTTTTCTCGATATGATAAAACATTGAATGACTGCGGTCAGTTAAATTCTGGAACCAAAGTTGGAAACCCGAAGCTGGGCAGACTAATCTTTACCTAAGATTGGACCTGTTTTTTGTGGCGGCCATACTTTGAAACAATTAGCGATAATTGGTATTATGTATTTACTAATCACATAGTGAAACATGTTATTAGCCGTTCTAAAACCTTGAATGGAGTTATTTTTATATAGTTATTTTCGTGTACTTTGAGTAAGATATCATTTCCAAAAGCATAGTGACAAAGAACATGAACTGCGGACTCTTTCACGTACCGGTGGACTCGAATCGAAATGTCCTCTGCCCTTTCTGTAATCTATAGATGATAATTTAGGACTCAGTGTCCCTTCCCAGCACCCTAAGATTTTTTTAATGCGCCGCAGCAATTCTTTGGACATTTGGACATAGGAAACAATTCCTTCGAGTTGACCAAAATAGACTTGAACCTCTAGTGTTCGATATGTTCAGAATCATCAAGGGTCCCTTTGACTAAATAGCAGGTTCTGCTTCGATGAAAACAATATCAGGGTCGTCTGGCCATGGCCATTTATTTTCTTCGAAGCGAATCTGAACTCAGACAATGATAATTTGATTAAGAATACGCAGTTCGCCAAGATCATGTTCGTAGCTCGGACTAATTTAAACTTAGTCGTACGTACGACGGTGCTATGGCTCTTATTTCCTTTTGGTTGTCAGAGAAAATAAAAGTCCGTTTATTAGAGAAGACCCTCCTTTGATTTCCGTCTAGCGTACACCTCTGATTGGAAGACAGTAGCTAAGCCATCCTAGAGAATATTGTGCAAGCTCGTTGTCGAAATTTTCATTCTACCTTCGCTTAGTGTGTTTTTCGCGCATCCAAAAAATCAGCGCATCGAGTTCGGCTCTTATTGGGGCTCCACCTTAAGGCCTCGTAAGGTACTATGGCTCTTATAATGCTGATGTATACCAATACAAAACGTTCAATTGTAGACTCTATGTAGATCCTCGGGCTCAGCAGCAGACCAATGAGATCTTATTAACAGATTATCCATGAAGTTTGGAGCCATGGAAAACTCAATATTTTTCTCTGTAAAGGCCAATTTTGTCAATTGTTCATTTCCTGCTACAACATAATACCAGCACCCTTTCGTCGACACTAACGTTTAGTTCTAGGTTCTGCGTCCTGCCAAAACAGTTACATGCTAAAAATTTGCAAAAAAAACTCCAACAATGGTAGTCTTATTAAATAATAAACATTCAGTTTATTAAAATTATTTAGAATGGCTCACAAATACATTGACTAAACCCTACTCTAGAGATCATATAACGAGCAGTACTTGTTTTTTAAATTGATCGCATTCCACTGTCAACTATACTTTTGCTTCTTTACAATAAATTCAACTGAATAAGTTTCTTACTACCACGCAAAACCGTTTGCCTTCTAAAAAAGAAATCATATACTTAACACCACCAAAAAAAAACTCGAAACGAACTGCCAAATCAAAACTATAATTAAACTATAAAAAAAATCATTTAAAATTTCATCAAACAAAGTATTTCAGTCAGTGTTGGGCGTTATTCTAAATGTAAATACATAAAGCAAATATAGACTTAAAAATAAAAAAAAAAAAAAATTTATAATAAATATATATTATATAAAAAATTCACGTTTAAAAAAAATTGATTTTTTACTTTTTTTGTATATTATTTCGAAATTGATCATTATTAACAAAAAAAACAAAACAAAATAAATAATTATTAATTAAACAAAAAAAAAATTGAAAACAAAAATCATAAAAGGTTTTGACAAAAAAAAATGTTTTTTCATCTATCAAAATATTTTTATTATTATTTATTTTGTATTTTTATTAAAAAGTGCAAAACAAAAAACTCAAAATATTCAAAATTTAGATAATAACAAAAAAAAGAAATGTCTTTGTTTATAACAAAAAAGAAAAGCAAAAAAAATGAGAAACAAAATATAAAACAATAATTTATTTCGTTATTTATACAAAAAAAAATCATTACTCATTATTAGAGATTGTTAATCGCAATTACTTTATTCATTATTTATTTATTTATTTGTTTTACTTATTATTTCCTTTATAAAAGTAACTTCGATGCAATATATCCGTAGTTATCATTAAAAAATATATTTAAACAAAAAAAAAACAAAGAAAAAACCAAAAAAGAATTATCTCTCGATTTACTTTTGCTCAATTTAGCAAAGAAAATAAAATACGTTAAGAAAATTTTAAGCAATTTTACTTTTATTTATGACCCTTTCCTTGATTTCGGTGTGTTTTAGATGGAGAAGGTAAGTATTGGAGGTTTATCTACTTACTACATACTACTTTTCGATTCATGTCGTACGTGCCATGAGGCATTGTTCGTGGTAAGCTTGGATGGAAGAATTAGAGAGAACAGTATAGACTACAAGTCTAGCGATTCTGAAGTAAGAGACCACGACCCTTACGTTTAAACTGTTAGATTCTGAACAAGTAGTATCAAGCTTGGCCTCATCTCCACGAATATGGTCAACCATAGTCTTGCACCTGAGCAATTGCCACAGTTGCAGGAGACGATTATTGACGTTGTCAGTGAAAAAGTAGGCGGCGACGTAAAGTCGGTTTTCGAGGGAAGCTTCCCAAGAACATGCTGGCTGCTGCTAGTCTGTTCAAACCATTTCACTGCAGAAGGGTGAGAAGTAACGTCTCCGACATCAAGGGTAAAAGTGCTCTTGATATCACTCTGGGTGGAAGAAGGAAACTTCCCTCACATCCATGTGATTCCAGGCTACTTCTCACAAAGTGTTACACTCACCAACGAGAAAGTGGTGGCGATTATCACCGCACAAAACTAGCTTGCCGCCGCCAGATGAGTGTAAACGACAATATGCTTCACTTGGCCTTGGAGGTGGACAGCTCTACCATGGTGAAATTGATTAACATGAAGATCGCCTATCGATTCGCCCATATCAGGCTGATACTTAAGGATCCTGCCAAGAGGCAGTCAAAAGTGCAGGGATCATTGGGTGACGGGCAGACCTCAGGGTCTGAAATACCACCTCCCAGTACTTCCTTGAGTACCGAGAACTGGAGTAATGCCGACAGTTCCGCCAATAAGCCATCTGACGGCGGAGCTGCGCTCGCACCAACCCCGGGACTATCTGACGGTGAGCTTTTCGAGGCACCAGGCCAGGGGTCGGGTCGAATATAGAACTTGTAGATTCAGCAATAAATTCTAGGCACTGGTAAAATACCATAAATAATCCCTCCATTGGAATAAATATAATATCACACTGTAACTAAATTGTGATAAGTTGATAAAAAAAATTGGAATAAACGTCGTAATACTAAAAATGTACTAACATCCGACTTTTTAAGTCTTACGATAATAAAATTATATGGTGGAACACCACCAATCAATTGACGAGGGCCTCACACAAAACCCGCACACTCGCCAACCGGCATAGCGGCCCCGTCCTCGGTCGGCCAACCGGCAGCAAGGAGCGAACCAGCAGGAGGCAGCCTCTGCTATTACCATTGCCGGTAACGAAAAGGCACGGTCATGCAATCTCCAGCAGCTTCAGCTTAAAAACCGGCCATCGCCATCCCTAAAAAAAACTAAAAGGTCAGGGGATGGGAGTAAGCGAGCATATTACCGGCGCTCATATCGTTTATACGTCCGCGACACCAATAATCGTATCGATTTTCTGATCAATTCGAGGTATTACTTCTCTGAATCTTCACGGATGCACAATTTTCTCAAAGGTGGATTTGATACGTGCATATCATCACATACCAATCGCCCATTGGACCTATATGAATTTACCCCTATGCCATTCGGACTACGGAATGCAGCCCAAACTTTCCAGAGGTTCATAAACGAAGTTACCAGAGACCTCGACTTCATTTATGTCTACTTGAAGTAGATACACTAAAGGGACACCATTAGTTTTACCTAAAGCCATACTGCTTGTCGTTTAAGATTAGGTCGGATTCTAGATCATAAGCCTTTTATTTTGGAGTGAATAGAAGTGATTGCTAGTAGGCAGTGGTTAGAGGAGTTGGTCCTGCTGATGTCGCCTTTTTTGGGTGTGAACTGAGCATGTGCAATTCTCTAAGAATCCGGATAAACTCCCAATCTTGCTGGAAGTTATAAAGGATCAGTCAGAAGTTGTTACTGTCAGCAAAACAGGAATTTCTTACATTGATAGATTCCCAAAGAAATGTTTAATTCGCGGAACGTTTGTGCGTCTAGAGGAGAGTTCTTAAATTGAAATTTTAGATGGTGGCAGAGTTGACTTATTTGCGTCAACACCGGTCACCCAATTGAAAAAAATTGAGTAAGCTGCAGTCAATGGACTAGACAGGTTTCTTAGCAGTTTTCTAGCTTTGAAATTGGTTGAAAATTCATTTTGATTGTTAGAACTGATTAGAGCTACAAGATGCCGAGAGGTGAATAAACTTTTATAACCTGATTGTTCGAAAATTATAATTTTTTATCATCCAAGCCATATTTTTATGCTTTGGTTGTGTGATACCCGTTATGTATCAACTCAATTCGAGGCTAAACCTGAGCTGTTTGCCCACCGAGAGAAAATATAGAAAAGAATTTTATCTATAAAAAAAATAAAGTTTCTGCAAGTCTCTGGAAAAAGTCCGCACAGACATTCCGTCGGCCGTTTCATTCAAATTTCACAGTCTGTAGAGAAGCAGCACGAAAAGCCGGACGGACAGCAGTTATTGTTGCGTGAACCCTGCTTAAGTCAGGAACCCATGGATTTTGAACGGAAAAGAATAAATCGTCGATAACTTATAAAGCCAACCAATCTATAGCACATGATAGTTTTTTTCAGCCTGGAACCCGGGATCTTAACATAGATTATTCCGTTCATCTATCTAATTTGTGATAAACTCAATTCAACACCTCCCATTTTGACTGGGTTAATTTTCTGTCGATATTTTCAGGAACTACTTTGCGTATGTATCTTAAAAAATCTTCAAATGGTTTGCTTTAGGATACAACAATCTCCAGGAGTCTGTTGAACCGATTTAGAAAGTCGCACCCACATATGTTGGTAAAGCTATCTTCTAGTATGAAAACATCAAAAAATATTATTTCATCAAATATTATTTATTATATACTTTATAACTTTTAATACTTGTTAGGCTTAAATCTTGTTAAACATGTAATAAGTAAATCTACTTATCCTAAAGGTTGTCGATTTGTTACTCCCTTTGGAAAAAAAACACTTTTAAATGCTTTAGTATGGAAAAATCTCAAAAAACTTGTCTATAGATAGTCTAAAAATCTACGACAAAATCACAAAAATACGAAGAATACAAATATGAAGTACGCGAGCCACACTTGTTAATAAAGCCCCATTTCAGCATTCATCGCTGTTGTCCTCATTTGCAAGAAGTAGACTAGTTGATCCATAGCTACGGAGTCTGGAAGAAAATTGGTTTTTGAGTTAGAAACTGTTACTGGAACATGGCAGAAAGGTAAGAATAAAAATGAACTTAAGAAAATTATAGAGAAAAATACATTGTTACATTTTCGGATACTTACGTCTTCATCGTCAGAAACTTTTAACCCATCTAAATTAATACTGTTGCGAGAAAAACCATCCCTCTTCGCGGAGCGCGAGTGATCATCGAAAAATTGAATTGCCTCAGTTAAATTGTGCTTATTCTGATGCATTTCACTGGATGCTGACATGTCAACGCTCCGCTTAGTGGAGCTGCTATTAGATTTGTAATTGTAATTAAATTTATTGGAAGATGATCGCTCGCGCTGCTCACGTGGTTCACGCTGATGAGGATTGTCGAATTTCTGTTTGACACGTTCAAAATCAAGATTTCTTGACTTAGCCTCGAAAATGTTATCTTCAAGATGGCTTTGTTTGGCATCAAAATAAGATTGGCTCAGGTTGAGCTTGTCAGAATGAGAGTTCCTTTTCGAATCACCCCCACCACCATAGCCATGACGTGCTTCATCAAACAATTGACGAAGATCATTTATGCTAGGCTTACATTCTGATGGAATGTTAGACTTGCTACCCGAGGTAGTTCCAGTACCGTGGTGTTTCGGACTAGCTGATCGTCTTTAGTATGTGATTGTTTTTTTATTGATAAAAGCGTTGTGACGAATTCAATTTTATTTGTTTTTACATAAGAAATAGTGCGCAAAGCAATTTTGTAATTGATTTTAGTTTTGCAAAATGGTGAAAGATAAGAAAGCAGCGTCCAAATTGAATTAGTTATAAAGGTTAGTTTTGAAATTTCGATTTGAATAAAAAAAAGGTGAATTTTAGAAAATGAAAGTGCACCAAAGTTGTTTATAATAATTTTTTACTAACCTTGTTTGTAAGTGCTGTATCTGCACTTGAAGACCTTCAGTTTGGCCACTGAGCTCATCGTTGGTACGCTGTAGCCTTCGCACTTGATTGCAAGCCGCGTCTAGCTCGTCTTCAGCACCTGCCAGTTCACGTTTTAACTCCTCAACTCGGGCACGGAGTCTTTTAACCTGGAATACATTTTATGTGTAAAAGCCGAATAAAGTTTGTTAAAATGTTTTGTATAAAAAATATATTAAACACACTTCATTATTGAGGAATGGTGTTAACTCATCCAAGTTCACCTAAGAAAAATATGTAACAATTATTGCAATTTTCTCTTCTTATAAATTTGCTGAGTTATCCGGAAAATTTGTGTCGATTTTCATTGATTGAATTGTTCCATGTATAAGTAGATTTGTAGAAACATATGTTTTGTGCTTATATTTTTAAAAAGTAGAAACCATATTTAAATAGTGCATAAGGTTCACTCAAGGGACTTGTGTGTGCTTGTGTTTCGAAAATTTTAGCCCCGGTGATGTTAACCTAGGCAACGAACTTTAGGGTGAGCGCAAGCAAAATTAATAGAACCAGATGTGCTTTTTAATAAGTTAATTGCCCAATGGAACCAACATTACGCTTATACATTATATTCATACTGGATTAACAATTTCTCCGGCCGGCAGTTTCGCTTTTTGAAGTAAATAGTTACAAGCACGAAAAAGTTGTGCTTTTTCAAAATTCGGGTGCGAATATACATAAGTGAAATATACCGTATTTGCATAATTAAAAAGTGAGTGATGAATAAGTCCTCAAATCTTAGTCAGACTGACATGACATCGATAAGAAACTAAACGTTCACTCACCCACTATTTGCACAAAACGAAATACAAAATCAATTTTTGAATCCTACAACTACATTGGACCAAATTAGGCTTTGACAAGTTGAGCACATATTAAGATATGGTAACCTAGTCCGGCATATCTTCTATCTATCACAAGAATGCCAGACCACACATCTTTGACGACACAAAATCAATTAAGAAAGCTTTACTGGGATCTCTACAGAACACCATCAACAGAACAGGGGGAATAACATATAATATATCAAAACATGCACATGCCGCAACAATTCCGGACTGATGGAAGTGAGATCATAACCTTCTAGCGGTGGCCATTGGTAACTATTCTACGAGAGGGGATAGGCTAATATGATCCGGATAGTCCCTTCCAAATAAGGTTGGCGTGAGACTAATAACCTCAACCGAAAAAAACAAATATTACGCAACACACCTCGATTACTGCAAAAAACGACGACGACCACGGCAACGAAAAAGGCAAAAGGATTTAAGAATTTTCGCTTGGAACGTTCGAATTCTGTATAGAGCTCGAGCTGTACAACATATAGCCGACACCCTGTCAAATTATAAAGCTGACATTACCGCCATTCAAGAGATGCGATGGACAGGGAATGGTGTCTTGCAAAAACCTGACTATGATGTGTATTACAGCTGTCATACAAAACACCATGTGCTCGGGGTAGGCTTTATGGTCAGCAGAAACCTACCATTATTGGTATTAAAGCAATAAATGAAAGGCCATGCACGCTTTGTGTGCGGGGCATATTTAAGAACATAAGCCTCATAAACGTTCACATACCTACAGAAGAATCCCCCGATGATGAAAAGAAGAAATCTTCTAAGTAGTTGAAAGGAAACTTCATGTCTGACCAAAGTATGATGTAAAAATCAGAGATCTGAACGTCAAAGTAGGCCGCGGGCTCGTATACAGGCAGCATGCGAATTCTAATGACAATGGACAACGAATTATAGAGAGGGGGGCAAGTAAGAACTTGGTCGTTGCAGAACCAGATTTGCGCGTAAAGATCTCCTGGATATCTCCTGATGGAACCATTCGCAACTTCGGGCCTGATGACGGTACGAGCGTACCGAAGTGCCAACTTCGACTCTGATCACTATCTTCTGGTATGGTGATCCGAGAGCGCATTACAATGCTGAAAACCCTTGTACAAGCGAATCAGGCTCGAGTCAACACAGCTGCACTACGCAATGAAAACAGGTACGATCATGCATTAGAACTCGCGGTCAGTGACCGAAGAGTAAGTCGTGGCGACGAAGTGCCGGGCATCGACGAGAGTTGGACACCCCTTAAAAATACTGTCATTAGTATTGCTGACTCCATCTTAGGCAGAAGTCGTAGAGGTGTGAGATGCACTAAGCGCGGGAGTTCTACTGAAGAATCCTTGGTATGACGCAATTCACGCACGTACTGCAAGGACAAGGACGGTAATCTGATCACCGATACTAAACGCATCTTGGAGAGATGAGAAGAGCACTTTCATGAATTGCACCACCAATATCTCATGCTAATCCTACGCTGCCGCCACCAAGCTTAGAAGAAGTTTGTCGAGTCATAAACCGGCTCAAAAACAAAGCCTCGGATGCAGATGGCATCCCCGCGGAGGTGGTTAAATATGGAGGGCCTACACTACCCCAAGCGTTTTATGAATTAATTCTGTATGGGAGCAGGAAACGTGGCCAGAAAACTGTGCCCGGTACATAAAAAAGGAGATATCACAGCGTGCATTAATCATCGCGGTATAACATGGTTGAGCACCACGTACATATATGATATTCTCCGCTATCTTACAAAACAGGATGACCCCATCCGCTAGAAACATGATAGGCCAATACAAGTGCGCTTTCCGCTAAGACAAATCAACAACTGATCAAATTTTCACTCTGAGGCAGGCGATGGAGAAATTCCTCCTGGCGGTGGAGAAAGTGATTCGAGATTCGGGAGTGACAGAAAGGGGCGCAATCCTCAACAAGGCCACCTAATTACTGGCTTATGCAGACGACATTGACATCATTGGTAGAACTGTACAAGAAGTTTTCAGCCAAATTGTGCGGGCGACACGAAAGCTGGGACGGCACATCAATGAAAGCAAAACAAAGTACATGGTGGCCCTGTCTGCAAGAACACCTAACATTGGTCCCACAATGAAGGTAAAAGGGCGCAATTTTGTAGTAGTAAAATCATTTACCTACCATGAGTCAATGATAGCAGCCGACAATAGCATGAAATTAGAAATATGCGCACGGCTGCTAATAGTCAACAACCCCTGCTGGCAGTCTGTCATGGCTCATTTAACAACATCTAACCATAATATCTAAACTGCTGGTATATAAGACCGTTTTAGCGGTATTCATATATACACCCGAATCTTGGGTGCTTAGTAAAAAGCACTCTAACCTCTTAGCCAGGTTTGAGAGGAAATTCCTTCGTAGAATTGTTAGCCACTGGAAGGATGATTCCAGAGAGTCTACAACGATGAGATCGCGAGCAGAGTTGTTGTGAAGAAAATAAAGCTCGGTAGGCTCAGGTGGGGAGAGCATCTAGGTCGTATGAGCGCCATTACAGCTATTCAATTTTAATAAAAAACTGATTGAAGCTGAATTTTGATAAAAGAACTTTCTCATTGTGACAAAAGAAGTGTTTTTGGCAAAAAAAAATGTTCACGGCAGTGTTCCGTACTTTAGAAAATGTTGAGAGCTACTGTTCTAGATATTCCATAAGATTTTCTTAATTATTAATTAGATCCATTATTTTGGTGAAGTACTGAAATAATAATACGCTAATGATCCAACAGTGCACATAGTAGTGCTTAAAAGTAGAAAAAAGTGGCGTAAGTGTACTTTTCGGGTTCAATCAGTAACTATAGCAGCCTATATGTAAAAATGAAACTAAAAATCAACTTTTTTCTCACCTCGCCTTCGTACTGTTCAGCTCTCCGAACAGCATGTCCTAGTTCTGTGTTAGCTTCTGATAAAAGTTTCTTTAATTTGGAATGGGAATGTTTAATTTCGCCAAGTTCCTAAAAAAATAATTCAGCTTCTAAATTATGAATGAAAAACAACAAAAACTGCATACTTTATTCTTTTCAGCTAATTCTTGCTGAAGTGCTCGAAAATCAACATCACTATTTGGCAGTGGCCGACCCTTTCGATCGGATCTTTCTTGAAAATCTCTAATCTCAGATCGGAGCTTCTTGTTATCTCTTTCAAGGGCAAGTTTTTCAGTCTCTAAACGTTCACGTTTCCCCCATTCTGATGCATTCTCTGCTTGTAGACGTTCCAGCTGGAAAGTAAGAAACATTGAAAGTACAATTTTTAAGTGGAATCTAACGAATTACTTCAGTTCTTAATTCGCATAGTCTTCTCTCCATGTTTTCTCTGGAGGCTATTTCTTCTTGGAGTGAATTATTTAGGATTCTAACTTCTGCCCGATGTTGCTCTTGTAAAGTAAGCAGTTCGCGAACGGCTTCCTTACAATTAAATATCTTTTGATTAATGAAACAACGAGACCTACGTTTTTGGTACATACTTGCTTAGCCGCTCTGAGTTCTTCGTGCTTATCTCGTAGCTCTTGAATTTCCAAGCTAGTTTTTTCAATGTTCTTGTGTAAATTATTTTTCTCTCTGCAAGAAACAAATATTTTTGGAGTTTAGCAAAAACCTTCAGAGTTAATATAAAAAATATTTACTCTCTCTCAATTTGAATAGTCTTCTGGGCTTCATCCAGCCTTAATTGTAGCATTGAAATCTTCTGTAGTAAGTATTCTTCATCATAGTCATCTTTTGATAGCTGCTGGATCAGTCGCTTTTCTTCGGCAGTCTCGTCAACTACTATTAAAATAAGATTAATGATTTATACATTCACAACAGATTTAATGTTCATACTAGTTTCACCGAAAAGATCAGTAATATTTTTTGGCACAGCTCCTTGAAGTACATATTCTTCAATATCTAAGTCCTTCGTGTCATTACCTTCTCCGACAGCTTTGGATACCTGTAAATATTTGCAAAAAATAAACATATGATTTTTAGAATGAATTTGTCTGTATACAACCAGTCCATCTTCGCTGTTAACATTCTTCAATCCATCAGAAGATATATCGGGAGAACAGTTTATATCCCGGTTATCCCTTTCCGGCTCTTCTCCATTGTCTAATCTAAAATTACAACAAAAATAATTAAGACAAATTCACATCTAAACTCAAATAGACTTACGATGATTTATGAAACTGTCCAGCATGTTTCATTAGTAACATATGAATTTTTTCCATTTCCTTCTTGAGTTGAGTAATTTGCATTTCGAGATCATTTTTCTCCCGTTTGTAGGAGTTGGATTCCTTAATTGCGGCCTCCAAACTGGCACGTAGATGCTTCGAATCATCACGGGCTTTATTTCTTTCGTTCCTCACCTGAATTTTGCAATAGTAGAAATTAAATCCTTATTAAAGATTACGTTTTGTTATTTTTAATCTAAAAGTAAGATTCTCTACTGCAGTTTTCCTACCTCCATCGTTAAAAATATCTGTTTACAGTAAAAACGCATGGTTGCCTGGTATACGGAAGAAAGTAAACAGCAGAAATATAGTGAATGCTTCGTGTTTTCTTGGAAATACTCTCAATATCGATTAAACAATTTCCGGTAGACTACGAATCATTAGTAATTCCCAACTTTAACATTCCGTCTAACAAGGAGTTGTAAGGACTAGGGGGACAGTTATGCGCCCTCTCGAAAATTGGGGGGTCTTTATTGCTTCAAGCAGTTAAAGGTGTGCATGGGTTGTTATAAAAGGGTGAATTAAGAGCTATTAAGAGTCATCAAAAGCAGGAATGATGTCATATTTTACGTTTTTATTGCTATTTTCTTTAACGAAAAAAAACAACATACAACCAAATATATATTTACCACACAACGCTCTGTAGTAGCGATTATAAAGCACTAATTTGGAAAACTATATTGTTTTGAGTTGCCAACTTCAGCAGCGTGCGTGAATTGGATCATAGCAGTGTGAATTGGATCATACTTGAAACGATAACTTTCAGAATTTACTGTCGAATAACAATCGAATATTTAATGCTCCTTGAAAATGAAGACGGCCTGCAAGTTGTTTCTTTCTTTTATGCACGACTTTCTTTTTAAGTGGAAGACGGGCTCACAGGTAAGCCTACTTTTGTACTATCGACGGTTACACTGCTGCAGAGTGCAAGTTCGGACTGCCATGGCCGTCACGGGTTTACGTCATTTATTCTATCGAGTCCTGTCTAATACTACCGCGACAGAACGCTCTCTTCGATCAATAATAGGAAACGCTTCGGTAGAGGCGATGGTAGAAAAGAAAATGTAACGGAATTTCTGATAAAGAGTGAAAGGAATGAGTTTAAAGTAAGAAAGAAATTATAAAGAAACGGCATATGTCCGGATGCACAGGCGACGGATTTACGTGAAAACATCTAGAACAGTGATTCCCAAATTTATTTCGGTCATGGACCCCTTACTATAACAAAAACTTAATCATGCACCCCCAAACCCAAGTTAATCAAATTTTATGATATAATAAAATCTACTTAAAGAATACTTTAATCTGTTCTCTCTGAGAAGACAATTGCACGTAGCTGGGTAAATGAATTACGTACATATTTTTAATTGTTAAGAAAACAAAAGAAAAAATGCAATTGTGCTTGAAAATATAGATACAAAGGTAATTAATACTTAAATGTGAGAAGGATCCCAGCTGCCCAGGGGAGCTGATTTTGAGCTTACTAGAGTTCTCAAAAATTTTATAGATACTCAAGAGACCGGTTCTCGTTCGATTACCGAAGTTAAGCAGCATTGGACTGGTTAGTACTTAGTGCGGGGCCGGTTTGGTAAAACGATACTCGCCCTTGGAAAAAAAACGAAAAAACAATAATTGCAAAAGGCGAACAAAAGTAAAAGCTTATCGGCACTCGGAACTTATTCACATATCAATTAACTTCAAATTTTGCACATATGTATGTATGCCTATGTATAGTTCGCGTGACAATGCAATCTGACCATTTTGAAAAAAAATCAAGATGGCAGCCGATTTCTGCAATAGGCATGTTAACAACAGCATAAACGTCAATTTATTTAGCGCTGTTAGCAAACTTTTTTGTGTTTTTTGGCTTAGATAAAATGTACAACAGCTTCTAACTGTCAAAAGGGGTTGACGTTTACTTGTGAATTTTTGTGGTAAGCAAATAATTTAGTAATATTTTGCTGTATTAAAATATTACTAAATTATTTGCTTACCACAAAAATATTATTATTAATTTTTTTGCTTGTTATTATTTAGAAAATAAGAAATGTTAAAATTTTTGGTTGTTATTAGTTGTAAAATGAGAACTGTCAAATGGTATGCTAGGAACGGTGCTGAGTTAGCAGCGATAATTTAACAGAGTTAAAGTGACTTGGGCCTAAACGCGTCCTATTCCAGGTAGAATACAATCAGCTGTGTGGCGTCATTCTAAATTCAAAATGGCAGCCAAAACCGAATGGCGGAAGACATAATAAACTAAAAAGCAGAAAATATGTATAACCTATCAACTTAAAATTTTGCACATATGCATAGTTCGCGTGACAACGGACTCTGATTTTGTTGTAAAAAAAATAAATATGGCTGTTCCAAGATGGCGGGAGAATTTTTCAATGTTTTTCCCCGATACCGCGACATGGGTATCAAATGAAAGGGTATAACAATTAGAATAGAATTAGCTATGTTTCTCCATTCCAAATTCAAACTGGCGGCCAACACAAAATAGCGGATTACTTTTTTCTTTACAACCCGCTCGGTATGGGTATCAAATGGAAGGGTATGACGAGTAGAATACAGTGGCGGCGGCCACAAAATGACGAAAGACATATAATAGACTAAAAAGTTGAAAATAAAAATAAATAATTTAAAAAAAAATAAAAAATACGCTTTTATTTCAAAATGAACTAAAAAGTAGTAAGTTTTTATTGCTCAAGCCAGTATATGGGAACAACCTACCTTTCAAAATCACGCTAAGAATGAAATTAATGAAGTTATTAGTAAAATTTATAAATGTAACTTACTTAAATGTAAATAGCGTGGGGCGTTAACGAAAAGTTCCAGTATTAATAAAATAAGAATATAGGTAAAGAGCGTTCCACCTGCGAGCATTCTCCTCTGCCCAAATTCTGTTTGTATAACAAAAGTTTTGCAACAAATGCAGATATAATACTTTTAGTTTTGAGAAAATTTAATTGATCACCTTGTAACTTTAAATTTATTTCATCAAATTTGGCGAATAAGTCAATCAAATAAGCTGTTTGCTTTTCGATGTCGTCCGCGCCGCGTGGTCACGCGGTAAAAATCGCTTTTTAAATTTTTGTAATTTTTTATATGAAAACTTTCGATCTTTTTCTCGAACCCCCTGTAGTTCTTCGCGCACCCCCAAAATAATTTTTAATTATCACGGACCCCCCGGATCATCCCACAGACCCCCAGGGGTCCATATGGACCACTTTGGGAATCACTGATCTAGAAGTTAACGCCAGGTATACTAAAGTCACACAAATCTTTAGGGGTATTCATGAAACCCTCGTAAATCCCGTAAACGTAGTAAACCGTGTAGCTAATGTCAGATTAACATTAATGTGACATTAGTTACGCCGTTTACTACGTTTACGCGATTTACGAGGGTTTTCATGAATACCCCTTTTAAGTAATGCTCTCAGGTTTGTAAATTTACGCATCCAAGTAGTCCTCGATAAAGTCAGACCTGTTAATCCCTACTTTTAATATTATAAATGCGAAACTGTCTGTCTGCCTGTTACGTTTTCACGCCTAAACCGCTGAACCGATTTTGATGAAATTTGGGTCAGAGATAGATTAGACATAGGCTACTTTTTGTCGCGTAAAAAAGGCTTGTAGGAGTTGAAATAGGGGATGAAAGTTTATATGGGAGTCCGTCATTATTGCGTAGAAATTGATTAATGCCATCCACCATTTGACCCCGATCAACTTAAAATTTTGCACATATGCGTGGTTTTCTTGACAATGTAATGCAACCATTTTGTACAAAAATAAAGATGGCGATTTCAAGATTGCGGCCGATTTTTGCATTTGTCTACCTCGACCCCTGCCATGGGTATCAAATGAAAGGGTATGACAGGTAGAACACAATTAGCGGTGTAGCGTCATTCCAAATTCAAAATGGCGGCCAACACAAAATGGCGTCCGATTTTTGCATTTGTCTACCTCGACCCCTGCCATGGGTATCAAATGAAAGGGTATGACAGGTAGAACACAATTAGCGGTGTAGCGTCATTCCAAATTCAAAATGGCGGCCAACACAAAATGGCGGCCGATTTTTGCATTTGTCTACCTCGACCCCTGCCATGGGTATCAAATGAAAGGGTATAACAGGTAGAATAAAATTAGCGGTGTAGCGTCATTCCAAATTCAAAATGGCGGCCAACACAAAGTGGCGGGAGACATATAATAACTAAAAAGTAGAAAATATAACCGGTCAACTTCAAATTTTGCACATATGCGTAGTTTGCATGACAATAACAATTTGTGTTCCCCGAGCCCCGACATGGGTATCAAATGGAAGGGCATGACAGGTAGAATACAATTAGTTGTGTGGTGTCATTCCAAATTAAAAATGCGGATTAACTTTTTCTTCACAACCCTCTCAGTAAGGGTATCAAATGAAAGGGTGTGACGATATCGCGACCACCACAAAATGGCGGAAGACATAATATACTACGTTTCCATGACAACTTAAGTGCTCCAAAGCTTGAAAATCTCAAGAACTCGAGCGCGTATACGATCTGCCTACTTGAAGCGGCATATTCGCTTGAAATGAGCTTGAGTTCTTGAGCTGACATTTGAAGTCATTATTATATTTATTTCTTTTATCGCGCTTTTATTTCTTTATTAATAATTTAGTCTCCTCATGATTCCACAAGTTGCTTTTAGAAATATTTTCAAGCCCAACTTTCACAATTTCGAGCATTGAAGCTTTCAAGCTCGGTTTACATGACAAGCACTCGGGCCGATCAGAAAAATCTTTTGGTATATTTGGTATATGGTAAGTATATTTTAAGACAATTGTTTTTCAGGAGTAAACTCCAGTTACGTGTCGGAGCTGACACACACTTTCTCTTTTTATAGGCAACTCTAAATTTTTATATGTATCCAAAATCAATTTTTGCAGATTTGTTCTTTTTTCATACCTTTCTCCTACCGCGGACTGTGGGCACATAATCTTTTCTTATTTAAAGGAGTTGCAACGTCCGCGGGTTTTTGCTAGTTATATTAATATCTTTATTTGTAAAGAGCCTGTTTTATCAGATATTGTCTTCGGGCGAATTGGTTCCATCCATCCAATGGTGATACAGCCCAAAGCGAGCCTTGGCCTCCTCTAAGGTATCTCTCCAACATCGACGGTTCCTTGCAGCATGTCTCGGATATGAAGCATTGCCTCTGCGTTAGCCGACACATCTCCTCCT
Source organism: Thereva nobilitata (assembly GCA_963855945.1). Classification (NCBI taxonomy): domain Eukaryota; kingdom Metazoa; phylum Arthropoda; class Insecta; order Diptera; family Therevidae; genus Thereva; species Thereva nobilitata. The sequence goes on along the minus strand of OY979696.1, from coordinate 43,254,256 downwards.
GGGTGTGCCTACTGGTCTATTTCCCGAAATTTTTGCTACCATAAGCCGGTTTGGGATACGATTGTCACCTATCCTGATTACATGGACGACGAGTCTTAAGCCTCGGCCACGATACGAGCGGCGAGCGGCAGAGCGGTGATTGAGTTTTATATTTTTATTGTTTTATATGGAAAACGCTCGAATCCGGCCACGATACGAGCGGAGAGCGGTAGAGCGGCAATACTAAAGTGCTGCTCGCCGCTAATCCGAGACATTAAATTTTTCTAGTGCCGCTCGCCACATACAACTCGCTGTTGCATCTCCTTCGCCATATTATATACCTGCGAACTTTTCTTCTAAACCTGTTGAATCGTTCCTCTATGTCCTAGGTCATAGTCTAAGTCTATGGCTCCTTTAGCCAGTAATTCGCTTCTAGTTATATCTTCCTTTTTTTATAGAATTGTAGACCCTAACTAGTCTGTTTTATCGACTACTTTTTAGTAATGTTCATCGATAGTTATATTTCTTCCCATTCTCAATCTTCCAGCTCTGGACTGTTGCATCACCTTTGTTTTCTCTTCATTGATATTCAGGCATATGTCCTTTGCCGCCTCTTTTAGTTCGACATAAACTTCTTTTGCTGCCAAAAAAGGACCTTCCCACGAAGTTCTCGTTAACCGCATACCCAAGTAATTGTACAGACCGTCTTGCTATTGATACATTTCTCTGAATTGGCGCTTTCCTTATCACTCAATCTAGGGCCAGGTTAAAAAGAATTGGGGCCAGTCCATCCCCTTGTCTAAGACCTTGTCGCACTTCGAACTCGTCTGTTACTGCATTTTGGATCCTTACTTTCGCCAGTGAACTATTTGTTGCGCATTTGATCAGTCGTACCAGTTTTGAGGGGACTCCTAATTCCGATAAGATCTCGTACAGCCTTTCTCTGTTTATAGAGTTATATGCCTGTTGAAAGTCGACAAATATCTGGTATATATCTACATTCCTTTCCCAGATTTTCTCCAGAATTTGCTCTAAGGCCAACAGCTGTTGACCTGTTTGTCCTAAAATCAGCTTGATATTCTCCTATAAGCCCTTCCGCTGTAGGTTCTAGCTTTTGTTTCACAAGGATTGTGAAGTTTTTGTAGCTAGTGCTGAGGAGTGAGATGCCTCTGTAGTTTTTACATGTTAATTTATCTTCTTTCTTGTATATTGCACATGTAATCCCTTTCCTCCAGTCACCTGGTGTAACTTCTTCCTCCCAGATGCTGCATATGAGTTGGTGTAAGTTTCCTAAGAGTTGCCATGCTCCTTCATTTACCAGCTGGCTGCTATTCCATCGACGCCTGGCGATTTGTTACTTTTTGCCTTTCTAGAGCTTCACGCACCTTATCCAGTGTTGGTGGTTCTAATGAAATATTATCTTTAGGAATAACAAATGCCTCCGTCTGTGGATCCTCGTTTACTATGGAGGCCAGATTCAATAAGTTTTGAAAATATTCTCTCCAGCTTTCTTTTATCCTATCAGGGTCTGCTAATAGCTTTCCATCTATGTCTTTGCGGATGTCCGTTCTTGGCTGAAACTTATTACTGATCCGGCGAGTTCCTTTGTACACTTCTCTAATTCTCCCTTCATTGAAGTCTTCCTGTATCTGTAAGATCCTCTTGTTTAGATATTCTTGCTTCTTCTTTCTGTCAAGCTTGTCTGCGGTTCTTCTTTGTAGCTTGAAGACTTCCATTCTTGCACTTGTGGGCCTTCCGATGTACTCGCGGTGGCCCTGGTTTCTTTCTCCAATTTCAGCTCTATAGTCCTAATCAAACCAGTCAATTCTAGTCTGCCTGAGGTAGAGCCTAGTGCATCTGCTGCTGCTCCCTTGATGCTAATGCTACTTTTAACTCATTTGTCGTTGATGTTCGGCTGTTGACCTTCTACTTCTCTCAAGTTTTGTACGACAGCATTCTGCAAGGTATCCCTTCTTTCTTCAAGTTTTAGCTTATCTATGTCGTATTTTGGTTGTGTTTGCTGTTTTTTTAGTTTTAAAAAAGCATTTATTTATTTCCTTACCATCTATCTTAATATAAATTTAACTAATGCTTAAAGTTAATTATTCTAGCCTATTATAATCTAACTAACTTACTGGCCCTCAGCAGTTTTTGCCCTGTGTTTTTGGTCGTTTTCCGGTTTCTAAATTTCACTTTGACTAGATAGTTGTGCGAGCCACAGCACGCCCTCTCATTGTTTTTACATCCAGCATACTCGTGGCCATTCTTCTCTCAATTAGGACGAGGTCAATTTGATTATTTGTAATCCCGTCTGGTGACTGCCACGTCATCTTATGAATATTTTGTGCGGGAGTATTGTTGAACTTATTACCATTGAGTTCGAGTTAGCGAAATCGATCAATCTACAACCATTGTCATTGGTAGCGTTGTGTAGGCTATACTTTTTATGACTCATAGGAACTCCTCCTCTTTTCCTATTTTGGCTTTCATATCCCTAAGCACCATTTTAATATCGTTAATCTGATGGCGTTTGTTAGCTCTTCATAGAATTCCTCTTTCTCTTCATCCGACTTGTCTTCTGTGGGGGCATGGACTTTTATGAGGCTGATGTTATGTAGTCTTGTTTTGATGCAAAACGTACATATTCTGTTACTTACTGGCTTGAAGTCCAGAATCAGTGATTTCATTTCCTTCTTCGCGATAAATGCTACTCCGAACTCTCTTCTTCCATTCGGTGATCCACTGGAGAGTACTATGGATCCATTTCGTTTCTTGTAGAGCTGTCTTTCTTTTTTATGTGAAAGTCGTCTAAGCTTAGGTGTCACCCCTTATAATACCAGTCCGTCATGTCGTTTACGTCATGGTGCAATGTCTAGTAGTAAGTCTGGAGGATGTATGATGATGGTGATGGCGTAGTCTGGAGGATGCATGAATAGGAGCCAGTAACCTTGCATTTGAACTCTTGGATGCTGTATTAGTTCATTTTTTTAAGCAGCCGGCTGAGCCACAACAGTCGGGGTTAGCAGGAGACAGCCTCGTCGGAGTGGTATGCCTCCTGAAATAAGAAGATCCCGCTAACGAGCCACCAACGGGTGTAACGCAGGCAGTACCAGACTATCAGGTGAACAAAGAGGTGCACCATCCGCTAGGAGAAGACCACACCTAAGCGTTACCCTATTATTAACCGGTTAAGCCGGCGGGAAGCCTTATTAGGGCTACCAGAGTGATCTTTATGTCATTTTTTTAGTACCAATTAAACCGAACGCAAAGCGCTCGTCCTGTTGAGAATTCTGACGTTCAAAGTTCCTAAATCCGCATTAAGATAAAAGCGGTAAAAGTGGGGTCTACGCACTGACTCAAAAATATGGATGTACATACTTTATGTCTCGCTACATTAACAGAAGTTGCGCTATCAGTGGCAGTTTCCAGATTACTCCAGATCGAGAACTTCTTGCGAAATAACCTACTGAAAACTTTCCCAAAAAACCTACCTTACTCCACTTTTCCCTCCAATTAGCTGTACAGTCTGACCACCACTTCATAGTTTTCTCCATTTGAGCCGCACGAGCCCTAGCTTCCTCCAGTTCCCTTTGACGCTGGGACTAAACAAATTTTTACTCAAAATTAAATATTTTTTCACAATGGACAAAAATTACGTCTACCTCTCGAGCTTCCCATTCTGTTTCACCAAATCTAGCCGACATTGATGAGCCAACACCAACTGGGCCTGAATCTTGAGCTCCATCACGATGTCGTCTCGGAGCTCCAAGGGATGCAGCCGCAGAGATCCCACCTCCGCCTTGGGACATTTTAAAGATGCTTTTTGTAAGAGACAAAATCGATTATTTTCAGGCTTTTTATAGTTAAATATTAAATAAAAATGAATTATTTTTATTTTTCGTATTAAATAGCAATGGAATTACATATTTTAAAGACAAAACACAAAAACTTATTTTTGTTTATTCTATTCACAGAAAATGTTTTGACAGTTCTGAAGCAAAAAATTGTGTCAAGTGAAACTAATCCGAAATATTTTTGATATGGTAATGATTTTGAGCTATTCTAATTAGAATTTTTAGCAACTTTTGTTTTTTTTAAATATATATTTTTATTTGTTTTTATATTCATATTATTTAAAGGAAGTTATAATCAAAATTTAATATTTATGTTAAATTAATAATTATAAATATTTGAGCAATTAAAACAGCTTTTTAGAACAGTTACAGCCAGTGCTGCCAATAGCTGTGGCAGGTGATAAACCTGATTTTTTAGTTCAAACCAGCCAAACTAGCCTGCAGCCACCACTTCGTCGAGGTTTTTGAGTACGGCAAGAAGAAAATGGCGAGCGTTCACGGGAACGCAATCTCTTTCGTTTTAGCTGCTAACAAACGGTAGATAGACATGTGAAAAGTGCGGAAATGAATTTTGTGTGAATTTTACTGCAGCACGGTTTGCAATAAAAAAATACGTAAAAAATTGTTTGATTTGAGTGCGTTCAATACCCCAAAGTACATTGTGGCATTGATTGGCAAAGTGGCAGTGAAGTCGCGAGTGGAGAGTGTGAAGAAAAAAGTTGTATGAAAAATATATAAAATTTCATATTAAAAAATCTACCTAGAAATGTAAATAATTTAAGAGAAAAGGTTCAGCAGTTGTTTGTGTGTGTATTTATAATTTTCTTCAGAAAATAGCAAAATTAATTAACAAAAGAAAAAAGCTTTTTTCCCTCATATACGACAGCAGAAAAAAAAATTTTTTTCATTTCGGAGTTGTTTGTTGCCCCATTTTCTGAGCTTTGTGTGCTGTGTGCAGTCGTTTGTCGCGTTTCGTGAGTTTTGTAAAGGTGCCCCTGGTTGTCCGTTGATCGTGTCACGATTGCCCCGTGTATTTTTCACCTTATTTACAGGGCTCTATACGGGGATTCCTCGGTCAGCAACAACTTGCACTCTGCTTTGGGGGCCCCGCGAGCTGCTCTGCTCCTCTTTGTAACTCAATACGTCAACAGATCTCGCACATAAAATGGCGATTTGCAGTCGCGAAGTGAACTTTCGATACGCCAAGCAAGATTAAATGAAGGAATTCTCGCTAAAATAGTCGCGACTAAAGTGATTTTGATAAATAAGTCGGGATTTTGCCCCCCGCATATGCAAATCGATGGCACCAGGGCTCCCCGTACGTGCGAAAAAATGTGAAGTGTGACGTTGTCAAAACGACTGCGAAAACAACAACAAAACTACAGAAAAGGTGTGCAGTGTTACCAGTTCAGTCCAGGTCCCAGGTGAACCACGTCCTTACAGGAATCCGTTTTTTTCCGTTCGTATGTTGAGAAAGAGTTTTTCCATACGCAGCCCCAGACGCATTTTATAGCATCTACTTCTCTTTCACCTCGGCCTCCTCCAGGTACCCACAATCCTTTGCCCCGTGTTCACACAGTTCACGGACACTTTGATCCTTCCAAGGACTCGGTTTGTCCAGGCGACCACCATCCAGGTTGCCTTGTTTTAAGTATCAAAAGTGTCTGGAACGCATTTCTTTCTTTTTGAGATTTTTTATATGTTTTCGCGCGTCATTTTTTATCAGAAATCAATTTTGTATTTTTTTGGTTCAATTTTCTGTCGGTTTTTTTCTCTATTTTTGTTGTTTTGCGTGTCTTTAAATAAAATCGGCAAAAGCCTCTTAATAAAACGGGATTCACGCGCACGTCACGTATCGCAAGGGAAAATTTCGTGATTCACCCAGGCCCTAGAACTGCTGCTGGATAGCTTCGAACGAAAAAAAAGAAAACTAATAATAAATAATAAAACAAATATTGTTCTCCTTGTAACATTTGTAGTGGCAATCGAAAGTAAGTAAATAGCAACTGGACATATATTTTTTGTGTAAGTCCAGGAATTTCCAGAATGTTTCTGCCGTCATCCTTTTATTGTAGCTCGAGACGTGTATTAAATTCCTATAAAGGGACTTCTCTAACCATAACCGCTTTAAGATATTCGCCAAGAAACAAAGAACCGCTCGCTTTAATATGTAAGTAAACAAGGCACAAAGATTCAGTCTCTTCGTTGGCCCGGGAAAATATTGATGTGGCGGTTTCTAAGGTTTTTCCTATCTTTCGTAAGAAAATATCTATCGATTTTTGTGTGGGAAGAAAACGTTTCGGCAGTTCTTGCGGGTTTGTCCCAACCTGTTATTGCGTGTCAATTTGGCACTGATGAAATTTCTATCAAAAGGTCGAAACCGTACGTGTCCTTTTGTGCGTTTTTTAGTTCTGGAACGTTGCACCTATTGTTCTTTGAGTGAAGTGTGCCTCTGTAACATTTTCTTTCATATTTCGGATCGAGAAATATGCTGAAGTAGCGAAAACCATCTGGAATAATGATTCCTTCAACATCAGACCATGAACACCTTAGGAATCTAACAATTGACAAAGGATTGTGGCGGCAGTCCTAAAATGGAAAGTATTTTATTTGAAATCCCTTCCGTTTCCTTCCATATTGTATACCATACTTTGTCCATATGCGTGACGAAAAATAATAAAATTCATTGATAATTAGTTCTAGTCATGGGTATTTCCGTGAATTTCCGCTTTTAACATCAGTATTTTTGGATATCTCGAATTAAACCATCCAATTCTTTATAAAAACGATTGCATTTTGGGAACAGGTCCGTATCAAAAGGAATGGTTTGATCTTCGAAGAGATAATATAGATAAAAAGCTGTTAAACAATCAGAATACATTACTAATTAACCATACGTTTCGAATCGTTTAACTTTTACTATAAGAGATTCTTCTTCTCTAGATGGCTCTACAGCAAATTTAGAGGTTTGGCCTCCAACAGCTTCTTCCTCCAGACCACTCTCCGCTCGGCAGCTTGTCTCCAGTTTCTTGTGTTGAGCAATTTTGCTACATCAACCTTTAGCACCTTGACCGTGGTTTGCCAACTGGTCTTGTCCCATCTGGTAGTAAATATAGGGTTTATCCGGTATTCTTGAGTCAACCATTCTTTGTACATGACCGGCGGAACTTAAATGCAGTAGCTTGGCATGTGTTGGAAATAAACGCTCTTTGTATAAGTTATACAAGTGGTGATTATAGCGTATTCTCCATGCATTATCTTCATTGATTGGGACGTATTATATCCTTCTAAGAACCTTCCTCAAATATATCCATGTTAAACGCAGATTTATAGAAGATAGTCCATGCTTCACATCCATACGTAACTACTGTGCGAATGGTCGTTTTGTAGATTCTTATTTTGGTTCTCCTGTGGATGTCAATGGATTTCATTACTGGCAGCAGTGAATACCAGGGTTTATTCTTCTTTGCACGTCTATCGTTTCATCGATGTCTTCGTTACAGTGTACCCCAGGTAGTTAAATTGGTTTACCCGTTCGAAGATATATTTCCCCCAGGTGTTGTGGTTTCTTCTTCTTTCTACCCTCGACTGGATAAGAAGCTTGCTCTTAACTGCATTTAATTACAGTCCTATAAGTTTAGCCCGTCTTCTAATTCCGTGAATACTTTTCTCTTACTTTTCCAGTTGGTAATCTCAATTGTACGTAAGTACTAGGTCTTCCTTGTGGACTTCTTCCTTCTGGCCTTTGGTCGAACAGGATTTTTGTAGGCGCTTGTTCAGGTATTCTCATTACACTTCCTACCCAGCGTAAGCGTGAGATATTGAAGCTTTTCTTTATATAAGGTTCTTTCTATATTTGGCACAACTCGTCTTTGTATCTTCTTCTCCAGACGCTTTGTCATTTACTGCTCCTGTGGTCCTGCGGAGAATCTTTCACGCAACTTCCAAGAACCTCTTCGCCATACCTAGTAAGCGTCCGTGCTTCCGATCGGCACATGAGTACTGGTTTTATCGCGGTTTTGAATAACTTAAATTCTGCTTATTCTGCAATATTGGTCTGTTGTTGTTGTTATCTTTGCTAATTTGAGTTCCTAAGTAGGTAAGCTCGTGTACGAATTCTATATTATATCTGTCGATTTTGTCATGTTCTTGCTCTACTATTTCTATTTCAGAACCACTTATGTCTTAATTTCATTTGTAATAAGTCTAGCTGTCGATTGTGCTTTGTCTCCCGCCACAAAGGCTTCCTTTTCTGCAGCCATGGTCCTACCTATGATGACTATGTGATCTTCATATGCCATTAGATGAACAAACTTGTTCAGAATTGTTCCTCCGGTTTCAATGTTCAATTCTTTTGTCTCATTGTCGTAATGAAAATATGTGATCGATAGTGGACTTTTCTTTCCTGAATTACTCTTTCATACTGGCACAGTAGGCGAATATACTAGATATTTCATACGATACGTTTAGTAGCGTAATGCTTCTGAAGTTTGAACAGTGAAGTTGGCTCCATTATTTACGTAGGGGACAAATAATTCCTATGTTTCATTCGTCAGCGAATCTTCACTTCAAGCTGAAATAAATCCGGGTCTATCAACAAGAAACTTACGGAATATGTAAAGTAGTCGGTCCCTTTTTGCCATACACCTAATCGCTTGTATGTGTTGATTATTTTTTTATATAGAAATGTACATGTACTTTGGTCTATTATATGTAGAATATGTTTTCTTGGTTTCTTGGAACATTCATTTTCTACAAAATTTCCAAAAAGTTAAAACTATTCGCAGTTACATGATTGCTTGCCGGATTGAAAGCAGCTTGCAACAAGAGAAATTATCAAGTATAAATCAATTCCGCAATCCAGAAACTTGACACGTACCTAATAACATTCAGAAAAATCAGAATCTTCCGCGTTAGACATACGGAAGTGATTCATTCTTAAGTTGCGCTTTGTGCTATCATAAATTCTTACTTCTAAATATTTTATTTAATACAATTTTCCCTTCAATATTTAAATTGATAACAAAACTTTTTTTGTTGGCCGTTTTTGCCGAGTATGTTGTGAGCTTCTGCGGTTTTTATTATGAGTATGAGCATTGTATCTTGTTAACTTCTGATTGCTATTTGTAGATTTTTTGTTTTGTGCACACATATATTAAACATACAATCATAATGTATGCTATATTAGTATGGGTTGTGGAAATATGAAAATTTAAACACTATTTTTTAACTAATTATATTTACTAACTGAGCTAGGATTTGCAGCGTCATTCTTAGCTTTTACTGCGGCTGCTACTCTTTCAGTTATAGCAACTACCATCCTGCAACATTCTTTCGTTATCATTTTGCTGCATTCTTTTTTAGAAAATCCAGTCGTTCCGAACCGAACCAATGATTTGGACGTTGTAGATTCAATTTCTTTAAAAATCAAAAAAGATTGTGTCGGGCGACTGGGGAGGGCCGAAGGGAAGTACCGCGATCCTATTTTCACCTTTTTTTTGCCATTCTGAGCGGTGTCTTACGACGCTGGTATAGCCACATGGACGCTGATGACGACTGTGTTGCTACCGTCTTTTCATTTATAGAGTTTTCTAATTTTTGTCTGAGAACAATGGATAGCAGCCTTTGTATCTAGCTTAACTAAACATTCTTGTCGCAGTATTCGCACAACGTCTTCACAAAAGAGGCAACATCTACACAAGCTCTTTTCTTTTGTGATTCATAGTAACATCTTTGGGCACATTATTACAATCGCAGACCAAGATTTATGCCGTTCTAAAGCCTCGAAATTCCTTACCTGATGCGCATTTCATGCGTTTCAAAGAAAAGTTCATTTTCTTTCAAGTCTCAGTCGTGCAGTATACTACTACACGTAGTATACTTCATTCGCAGAGAAACGATTCTTTTCGTTTTAGAACTCATGATCTGCTTTGTAGGATTTATTTTTGAATGTATGCTGCAAAGCCTGATGACACCTGCACAGGAAGTGAACTACTGTTTCTCTTCTCCTGGAGATAAAGACTTCGGCGTATTCTGCTATGATCATCGCATCAGATTGAAAAACTGTGGGTGAATAACTTATGAGTGTCTTATAAATTCAGCATTTTGGGCCATAGATGCCTAGTCCGACTCCTAAGTTGGTTTTTGAACCAGTATACCAGGTGCGAAGCTTTTCGACTTCTATTCTTCACATCTATCTATATCTACTACAAATGGCTCCTCAAAATCTAGCTTAGCATCTTATATACTTAAGAACGGATGTTTAGAATGTTCCAAGTTCGTATTGCTTAGGATGCTTGATGACCAATAAAGTTGCCTGATTTATATGTCGTGCTCCTCTGCACCGGAGAGCCTTCTTTCGACAACAGAACATTATTCAAACGATTTCTGCACAATTATTTTTTAAATTTTACGCTTGCCTATGATGATTAACTTTTTCAACCCAATATTAACTTTTTGCCAAGTACAAAATGTGTATTTCGAAACCTTCATTACATTATGCGGTCGATAGTTCCGAAACATTGGCTTTAAACGATCGAACCCCATCAACCAATGTAGCCGGAAGTTGCATTGCTTGAATTTTGTTAACTCATAACTAATATCAAATCCTAATTCCTGCTTACAAAAAAAGACACCATCTAAAACGGAGTCGATTGTTAGTTATTTATTAATTTTTCACTAAATTCTTTAAGGGAAAATTAATTCACAAATTTAGAACTGCATTTATGACTGTCCACATTTAGTTCACTTTTGATTGCCACTACAATCTCCCATTTAACAGACTTTCTTCTTCCTTTCATCATTTTGTTTTTGCAATTAATATTAAAATCAACTAATACCAACATTTTTTTTTATTGTAGTTTTATATAATATTCCTGTGAGTTGGATTTAAAAAAAGTAAAAAGTATAAAATATATTTAGATAAGTGCTTGATATTTTCTTGTGTGCTTTAATAAAAACCCAAAAAGTGTGTTTGTGTAAATAGAAAAGAATTATATAATTTTTTAGTTGAATATTATATTAAAAAAAAAATCGCGATTATTCCCAGGTGTACTCGCCTCCCAAATTTACTGAAACGTTTTGAATCGCACACAAATGAAAACTTCGCATTTTTCGTCGTCAAATTACGACTTTCCCAGTCGCCCACATATTCAGGGTGGTCACACTACTAGTAACAGTACTACCAACGACAACAATTCAACAGCAACATTGGCCGCAATATTCTCCTCCAGTCAGCATCATCAGCATCATATAAGTGGTAATTATCCAAATTTAAATGACGATCATTATTCGGCCGCGACACCATTGGCCGGCAACGAACCAGCATCAGCAGTTGTCTCATCATCAACCAGTGGTCTACAGGGTACAAGTTCGGGCCGAACTGCTGCTGCAACAACGGCAACAGTTTTGTCAAATAGTAGCCACAAACTAAGTTCTAGTAACGACAATGACGTTTCGATAACTTCTACTTATAATTTGAGTAGTAATCACGTGAATAGTGGTAGTAATAGTTTGCAGCAAATTAACTTTATTGAACAACAACAACAATCATCATCTCAGCAGCAGCAGCAGGTCCATCATCAGTCCCAATCCTCGTCACATCAGCATCACATATCTAGCAGCCAACAACAACATCAGCCTGTCTACGGAGGAAATGGTGGTAATTTGGACAAAGTCGTGGTCAAGTACGAAACTCTAGCAAATAGTGGTGTTAATCAGTCTGAAGTTAACAAAGAATATCACGTTATAAGAAGCACTAACAAGTATCAGCAACAGCTTCAACAACAGCAACAGCAGCAGAAGGCGACTAAGAGAAAGAGAGAAACAGGTGAGGAATTGTTTTTTTTTACATATTTAATTGGTTTTTGATTAATACGGTGTGTACCCATTAATTTACATAAAATACACTATGTTTTTAGTTTTTTTTTTAGATTTTTCGCTCATCAGGCGATCTTTTTAGAATTTTTACTTGATCGTTTGAGATCAGCCTTTCTTTGACACTCATAGAGACTTAAAACCTTAAAAATAGTCAAGCAGCTTACCAAACTCACTTACACGTTACACGAAATTGTTCTACATTAGAGGCCAACGATCTGGAATGTATCTTGGAATGGGAAGGTGAATTTATTTTTTCTTAACTAGGAAAGAAGACAGCAAAATATCGAATGAAAATCTAATTTCAGCATAGTCTCTTTTTGTCTTGGCGCTTCTCTCGCTTGACTGAACCTTCATAATTTGAGAATAAATCCTTGCCTTACAATTCTAAACCTTGCCTCAGGCTGCAAAAATATTTAGGTTACTTGGTTATCATCTTAGGGGACTTATAATGTAGCACATTATTTTCCTAGAACTGTTACAAATAATCCAGGAAATTTTCGTCAGCGGTAACTACCTCAGTCATCTACCTAATGTCACGGCAAGACAAATTCCGATTTTTAAATATTTCAGCTAATTTTTATCTGCGAGAAAAATATTAATAAGTAAATAGTTCAGAAATGTGTAACAAGAGATTCCTTGTTAAAGCGTATGCAGCACGCATTTGCCTTGGTCTCCGGCTGGTGTACTAGCATAGAACTTAGTGTCAATCCCGGCATAATGGTCTGGTGCCATTTATAAAAAACGGACACTGCTGGGACCAGTCTTGGCAGACCAAACTTTACGCTTCTCAGAACGAGGCAAATACCTAAATGTGACATTAGTTTCCAATCTCCATTGGAACCAGCAAATGTATAATGTGATGAGCAAGAACAATCTTCTACGGTCAATAGTTCAAACGCTTTTTCCCTTTTTTCAGCACCCTCCGGACCCATCCTAGCCTATCGTATTCTCTATTTGTTCTTCAATCTAAGATTACTTCTAGACATTGCCCCGTGACTTCGTGACTTGTACGATAGGACGGAGTAACAGCACAAAGGGTGATAACTATACTTAGTTTTAGAGCACATAAATAGACAAGGACCTATCGATTTCTGTGGGCTTGCTGCAGAGCCTGTGGGTCCACTTGGGGTGTTCATCCTACTACACAGCGCTGGGCAGTACCAATCTTGGGAGCCACGTGAGCCCATGGTAGTTCTAGAGCTCTCTTATCCGGTTTGCGAGTTCGGGCAAGAGAGCTATAGGCAAAAGCTTTTGGGCTCAAGTGAGAGAGGTATATACAAAAGCTTTTTTATGGTGCTCTGGAAAAGCCAACTATTGCCCAGTATGTATTGGATTCAAACTACCAAACTGGAAGGCCCAAAACATACGAAGCTCTAACTCGGTGGCATATAACTAGTTTTTAAAAGCTTTACAACCAAATTAAACAAGATTTAAGGAATGACTTTCCTTGCATCACCGTTGCTATAGGTACCTAGCCGATTACAGCGCTAGAGACTGTTCATTTGGCACTTTAAAGTGAAAAAATTCAATATAAGCGCTGTTAAAATTATTAGTACGCATTATGAAAGAGATTCTAGAAGAAGGAATGGAATATGCTATCACGTTCTATGCCCGGGAAGATCTCAAAGTTTAAGCCCCTTTCGTTAACATACAAGATAGCCTATCCTGGGAATGCTCTGAGATATCACAGGAAGATGTAGGTACATGGGTAGTTTGAAGATAGAGGCGGGTGTTGTTTTCTGGGTTTGTAGCGAAAGCTCCAGGTTTAGCAGTGTTCAGCTTGAGCACGCGAGATCCTCTGTTGCCTGTCCTATATTCTATCGTTCAAACTACTACACATGAACGAATGACCTGAACGATATGACTGATAGTACAAAGGGTGATTCCTAAGCTTGGGTTTTTCACATAAAAAAGCTGTACTGTATGTTATGCAAAGGCCTATGCTGTACTGGCATGCGCCTACAAGAACTTGTCATACATCAAGCAGGATTTTTAGTTTTTCTGACACCCAAGCCACAATGAGAGATATAAAAATTCATAAAATCCAATAGGCTCAGGCTTAAGTTAGTTTGGGACTGTCTGAAAAGACGAAATCACTGGCCAGAAATGGCTTGAAGGCATCCGCTAGTTTGCTCAAGACACTTAACGTTCGAAATCTCGGGATTATGCCGAACATTAGTGATCCACGCTTGATCTGGTAAATACCAAGCGGTTTGCTCGTGGGCTACCTAGTAACGCAGAGAACTGTTGAGGAACTATAGGAAGAATGCCCGGCTTGATTACTGGATTTTGTTTCAAGAAGTTTGAGTCTTTTTTATTTTTTTTATTTTCTTACGTTGAAGGTGAAAATCCTACTGTAGTAGTGAGCTAGCCATCCTCCCCATCAGGAGGCGACGACTCGATCTAACTTTCTTTCAAGTGCTGCACAAATAGCGGACGCTTTATCCGCCATTCCCTCCAAGTGTATACAGCTTCAATTTTGTGCTCAGCAAGCGCCAGAAGAACGCTCTCTATCCACGAATTTATCTCCCAGATCGCTTCGTTCGCACGCAATCTATTGCATCTCATCGAGGCGTCGTCGCTCGACTAGTACCTCCATGGCATACGCGAACCGCATCGCAACTGAAGTTTGAGTCTGCCTTCAGTGTCATCTGTCACTACCACTATCACTGGGAAGCAGGATTTCGTTGGTTAACGCGCCCTTAACGTCGACCAAAACTGACCGAAAGTTTCTAAACTATGAACCTGCCCTAGCCGTCTGGTCTTCAAATTATAAGTATAAGTACTTTTGAACCCGATACCTAATTAAAAGGAAGTAAGGAGGAAATAACTTCATATCTTCGTCAATTTACAGACAGTTTCCTATTGTTTACAAAACACTAAAGTTATTCACTAAGGGTAAATGAAAAGTACTTTATGAAACTTGGATGTCAAAGTAACGAAAGATAATACTGCACAAATCGTAGAGCAGTACGAAAATTTCAACTATCTCTAGCGTCTTTTTCCTGCCACCCCAACTTTCTTGATGAATTTCCCTTCCTGAGTCTTGCTTTCTTATTACATTAGTTGTGACGTGGCAACGTTCGTGTTTTATTATCTTAACATCCCCATTTATCCAAACAACTAAAACTTCTAAATGCCTAAATAATAATCTACTATCAAATTTCACTGCTTGTCGCATTTCCTTTTCCGCAGGGTCCTTTTATTATAAAACATAAGACTTATGTCTTTCATTCATGTGATCATATGGTGAACAAGACGTGTTCGAACCAAGTCTCAAAACTTTTCTGATCCAATTATTATCTATAAACTAACTTTGAATAATAATTAAATATAGCTGTTTATGCAACTGGACAACTAACAAACACATGCACACACACCGCTCAAATACCAAATCTAATTAAAGTAACAACAAACACAACAAAAATTCACAAATGAAAAAAAAATAGCATAATTTTCGTATTTTCCATTCCAAAAATTGCCATAATTTATTTCTCTTTCATCAAAATATTAACACAAAATTTCAATCAAAGCGAAATTATTTTTGTTTACTCAACTGTGTACCGCTTCCCATCCCGCCAATATAGCTGTGGTCGGGGTTGACCTCTTCGAGAAAACCGGGGGTAGACACGGGGGACATCAGAACGAACTGTTGATGATGCAAATATTATTTTCAACAAAATCTTTATAACGTTCGTTACGTTACGTAATCAGGCGGCCAGCAGCGTCCATGTGCGCAGTTTTTAAAGTTTTTATAAAGTACACGGCATCGATGGCCATGCAGTGACTAATATATTTCTCTATAGTGGACTCTGTCCTGTTGGAGAAAAACATAAATGCTTCTCTTCTACAACCAACAATACAAATTGAAAATAATTATAGCAATTTCACTGTATCGTGACTTTCTGTAGACGAAATGATTTTTATCTTGTGAGGTGTTAATTTGCATTTTAGAAAATTAAATTTTCATATACTGAGGGAAAATTGTTTTTATCGCTAATAGGATACAACGAAATTAAACGATGTTTTCGTAAAAGGGAAAAAGTAACGAAATTACAATTGTATGTTAGCGGTAAGTGCTCGTTTGCATATTTCATAAAGAGTGTTCTGTTCATAAAAAGCGCACTATAGACTTTACGAGAGTTGGATATTATACTCTGGAAAATACAATATGTGTTTTATTTAATTTTAATACATTGAAGTTCTTACAGCGTGTCCGAGCCATCGTACTCTGCTCAATTTTATGTGTGGAACTATTTTTATTTCATCTTACTTTTCTACAACCTTTTCGTTCGTTCTAATGCGCCATTCTTTTTGTTGAACCCTTCCAGGACCAAATATTCTTCTTAGGATTTTCATTTCGAAGAAGATGCATAGAGCTAGGCGAATTAATGTTTTATACAGAGTGCGTTTTATGTTCCAGACCGATGTATACAATTTGGATTGTAGCATGAGCTGTTTGTGATGTTGCACCGTCTTGTTGGAATTACATGTACTGTAGGCGCAAATGATTCAATTCGGTAGCGATCACTAGTAGTTGTTAAAGGATTGCCTCTAGCATCCTCTAAGAACGGCTATTCTGCAGTTAAGTCGAAATGTGCCTCGTCATGATGATTTTTTTTGCCAAAAATGTTTATATGGTTTATACCGAGCATAAAGGCCCGTTTACATCCCAAACGCAAATTGGAGCTCTTTTATCACACAGAGATTTGTATGCTTTTTTCTCTGTTGCACGAATGTGGATTCCACGTTGGTGAATAGAGAGGGAAGCTTCTATGCGGCGAAAGAGTTCCAATTTGGGTATCCACTTTGCGTTTGGGATGTAAGTTATCAGTAATTCCAGAGCAAGGGATGGAAAATTTGCTCCTTTTTGTTCCTAAACTCTGCTTAATTGAGGCTATGACCGTTCTTTTTCAAGTATTTTGTAGTCTATAAGTGTTTTTCCATGAGAACTTGACCCATACTTAAAGCCTACTTCAAGTACAAATGTAAACTGAAGCAGCTCGACTCGACCCGATCAAAAAGATTTTTCTAATAGGCTCGAGTGGTTGTCATGTCTGGGCTTGAAATCTTCAATGCTCGAAATTTTTCAGTTGTAGTCCACCAGTTGCCCAAGAACTCCAAGCTCATTTCAAGCTTATATGCCGCTTAAAGTAGGTAGAGCATATACGCGCTCGAGTTCTTGAGATTTTCAAGCTTTCGAGCACTCAAGCTGTCATGTAAACGCACTATATCTCTTGTGCGTTTACCTTGAGGATTCCAAAATCCAGTGTATCACTAGCTCTCGCTTTTTCTCAAAGTATAACCAATCCAGTTTTATTGTTGTTCTTTGGCCAAAATGTTCACTGAATCAATGTTTTTGTCATAATTATTTGCTTGAGATATAATTCGGTCAGTAGATATTCAGGCCTATTCTAAACTCCGCTGGAATTTTCTTACATTGGTAGTATACGAATGTAAGAAAATTCCAGAGGAATCGATTCCGGCGGAGTTCAGAATAGGCCTGAATATGTTTCTGTCTTAAGTCATACTTGTTTTTTTAATATGGAAAACCCAATCTAAGAAATCAGCCTTTCTTTTTGTACTATTAGACCTTCATGCCGGTTAGATCATGGTGCAATGTCTAGTAGTAAGTTTTGTTTGATAGATAGAGTTTGCACCATAAAAGAAGAGAAATGGGCGAAAGAAAGTGACGTTGTTCGCATGAGACTCTCACTGCGCATGCAAACAGAGATTTTGAGATTCCCTTCTTTTATGATGCGACCTCTAGAACAGAGTAGAATTAGGCGGGTCTGGGCGATGTTAAACCAGATGGCGATAAACCTTACGTTTGAACTCGAGGATGTTGTACGAGTTCGAAAATAATGACTGTGGGAGATTGTTCCACAACCGAGTTGTTCTCTTTATAAACGAATTTGTAGACCGTAGTGTGCACGAAAAGGAGGACTGTAACGTGTGAAATTTAGCCAAGCGGACTATCCTTGTGTTGACTTTCATTTGACTAGAATTTGCTATCAAGAATTGCACTCTATGAAAGAACGATCGACAGAACAAAAGGCTGTCGCTGTGTTTTAATCTTCTACATAAAAAAATCAAGAGCAATTAGATCATCGAAAAGCAGCTTTGCCGCGATAGATCCGCGTAGGGACACAAAAAAAACATTATTATGACTAAAGATTGTTCTAGTATTCCTTCAGCAGCAGCAGAACCGGTTTTAGAAGTTAATCTAGGTCTACACTGGTATTCTTTCATCGCGAGTAACTTTCTTGTCTTTACACCGAGATATCTGTGCATGTGCACGTGTCGATAATAAATTATACTTGCTACCCGAGAGAGATGAGTAGGCATTCAAAATTGATGACGGATAGTTCTGGTTGTTGAAATGAAGAAAAATATTGTTGAGAGCAGTGATGGCAACTGTAGTAGTACCACAAAACTAACCATGCAAAACAAAGCTGTATAGTGAGTTGATGGGAAAGTGGACTTCAGTAATGCCGGGTTTTCACTAGTAGAATTAGTGGTATAGTAACTGGCCTACTTTTAAGCGGTAGAGTAACTTTACCACGGTGCTATCCCACTCTACTCTACTATAACCGAGTTTTCATTAGGTGAGTTCACAGGATAGTTAGTACTCGACCAGTATACTCTACCACTAATTCTACTAGTGAAAACCCGGCATAAGTGATTTTAAACACCTCAATATCTAACACTATCTGGATTGAAAGTAACCTGGATCAAGTTCCTTAGGGCAAAATTAATACTATAAGCTTGATTTCTTTGGATATAGCCAGGACTCCAGTGAGCAAAGCACCACAATAAATTTGCATAGATAGGAGTATTCTGTGAATTTGTTGACCAGCACTTTATCTATAGATGTACGAGTTTCGTTAGAATTGTTCAAGTGTTGATGGTGGTCTTGCGGTGGTTCAAATTGTTGACGGTAGAGCGATTGTCGTCACCGCCGATTAGATTGGTGCCTCTTTTATTTGGGCTGAGTGTCTCAGCTCCAAATAAATAAATTGTATTCACGGAGACAACAAACGTAGGATTCATACATATATTACAGCCCATGCAGCTCCTTGAATTAGGAATTTACATCCATTAAATAATCCTATGCTTGTTAAGCGATCTGGAATATTTGTTAGCCATTAGTTCTACACCATCCACTAAAACAGGAAGGGAAGTGGTGCAGGTTTTGCTTAAGAGAAGACTCTAAATTCTTAACAAATCATGGAAAATCTTCTGATTATTAAACTACAGGTGATGATTCGTTCAATGAAAGATTGCGTGTTCTAAAAGCAGCTGCTTCCAGTAGCTGGATTATTTAAAGATAGTGTATAGAATGAAGAAGTATGAAATGAAGGAATATGGCCTTTAAAACAAAAAATTACATTTCAAAATATACAATTTATGATATACAAAAAAAAAACTTCATCAAAAGTTCCAAAATCTAATATATCTAAGTGACATATTTATGCACGTTTATTATAACTGAAAGGCTCTCATTTTGCTCATATTATAACAAAAATATGAAAAAGGTGCTTCTGTGACAGTTTATGACAAACCATTTCATGCCTATAAACCCAAAAAACAAAGTTTGATACTTCAATTACAGGAAAAGGAGCAGTAACTTCCCTTTGATTAGGATGAATCTTCAGCTCATACTCTATTATAAGTCATAATTCTTGTTTTAAGAGAACATTTTCCCCAGATTGAATTAACCCAAAAAAAATTACGACTCCGCTCTATCTAATCTTGATTCGTTGGCTGTATATAAGAATTATACTTATGGAGGTTAGCAGAAAGTAAGAAGTTCAAACGTGAAAATATACACAAGCTAAAGGTCAAACATTTAAGTAGAATTAGCCACGATGACGAAGTATGAAAATATGTGACGAAATATATCATAAAGAAGAGAATATTATCTTGTCAGCATTTTTTTTTGTTTATATCTTTTTGCTTGACAAGTTATTGAGAAAATAAATAAGGTTTTTTTGTAAGATTGTATTACTTTTATTATGGATATATGAATGTCGTTGCAAGGATATTTTGGATTTTACTTTAGCTGTAGGTCGTTCAAACAAGGCTTCTATATTTGTACAAAATATTTTCCAAAAACGTTTAAGCTTGCAATGTATTCAACAAACAAACAACAAATTCTATTCTCACACCATCATGAAATCAAGCAACAATTAAATTTTTATCACAAAGCAACCTTTTAAAAAAAAAATAACTCTTATCAAAGCAGCAAAATACCCTTGAGACGACTTCACCTTCTCTACTACACGAAAATGTAATTTTCCAAGATTTTTTCATAATACAAAGATTTTTTCTTTGCGTATTTTTTTCGGCCAAAAAAAATCAAGGTTTGTCGAGATTTTCTTTTTCTACCTTCTAAAAATTTTATTTATTTCACCTTTTTGGTAGTGGAAGAAGGCACACGCTTAGAATTTCAAATTCAAATTTATTTTACGAAACCTAGAAATATCATCAACACACGAAAAAGCTTCAACCGGTGAAAAGAAGAGCTTTCGATACCGCCCAGGTGTGTTAGTAGAATATCTAATGTGTGCTAGCCTGGATGTGTGTGGATGATCCCCAGCGATGAAGTGTGCTGGATTTACGACGAATACGGACTCTGTGACTTACAAACACCTTTCAATTCTGACCTCTTACGAAACTTGTTTATCATCAAAGATTTTATTTAATTTTTTTCGTTGTTGTTGTTGTTTGTGATTCCCGGCGCCGATTGGCGTAGGATTCGATTAGAGAAGTTAGGAAAAGGCGTAGGCGGTAAGGATTAACTTACCTGTGGTTCTTGGATGGAAGTTAATTTTGATTTGAGATTCACAGGTAACAAGTAAAAATTAAATAACAACTGCTCTACCTATTTTACAGTTTCAACTGGTAAACGTGCTAAGTGTGAGCGCTCAGCGCGGTTTATTGACTTTATGTAGAAAGTTTTCACTCAAGTTTTTGCTCGACCGAGGGCGCCATGGCATCTACCTCAATATACACATTTCTACCGATTCCATAGACCAATGAGCCGTGCTTCAGCCATGGCTGTTGCCTAGCAGCTAAAATTATTTCGTTGAAAGAAAAAAAATAGGTTTTTTTTATGGAATTTCTATTGCGTCAATGCCTATTTTAATCGTTAATCAATGTGAAGCCATTTTAATTTTTATATCTCCACGTTATGAATTAAATTTTATTATATCGAATAAAAAAAATTGGCACGGCCTTTATACTATTTACTATTCGGGTTAATTTTTAATTATTTTTTTTTTAATTTTCAATTTCTATTGATCGGAAAAAAAATTACAACAAAAAAACAACGCACTTTTAAAAAATCCCTCTGGGGGCGTATCAAGCTTTTAAAAAAAAACGTAGACAATCTGAAGCAATCCGTGAGCAATGGCGAAATAGTTTACAAGGCAAGGCTAGACGAGGTATTGCAGGTAATAGCAATTAGGATTTAATCAGATTTGAAACTAGTTTAAACGAGTACGTGAGTCTAGTTAAGCAATCAAAAGGTAACAACATATATTTGCAAATGCATATTTCAAGATAATTACATTTTTTTTTTTTGCGAAATGTGCCAATTTAGGCAAATTTTTGAGTATTGCCACTACTGATTAAAGATTCTATTTTTATTTCTAAACAAAATGATTAAAAACAAGTGATTGTAATATGAAAGAAAACATATTACAACAAAGAAGCTTTGTTATTACATGAAGAAAGGCGCAAACTTTATAAGCCGTGTTCTTGTTCAAAGTCAACGCGAAAATGAGAGAAAAAATTTCCGGTTTTAAACATTTCCAAGACAATAAATTCTCTACGGAAGTTTCTATATGAGAAATAGAAGTACGCTAAGCGCCACTCATTTTCCCGTTGCTTATGACCTTCAACGTCTTACAAGTTTCCTTGATACTAACATTTTGTGTCGACAATAAATTTCAAGGGTATTTTCACAGTAGAATATAGAAGGGCTGAGTGCTAATAAGTTATTTTTAGGTTAAACAAAATGTAAACAATGGATAGTTGGATGGAACCGTGTTCTTCTTAATGTTCTGTATTTATGTGCATAGATAACAATGTATTTTAAATTTGTTCTAAAATGTATTATCTAATAAAAATTTAATTACCGAATAAAAAGTTTGTTATGAAGTTAAACCCGATATCTAAAAAGATAACCCAATAAAGTCTTAGGTGACTTCGGGAACAACCTGAAAAAGATATCACCAATGATAATAATTAACCAATTCGCAGATTATTTTGTCGAACTCTTTTACACGTGGTGTTAATAATTTTCCAAAAATTATAGATAATGGGTTTACATTAAAAATGCTTGTTTCAAAAATATTGCGCACTCGAAACACAATCTAGGTTGGGGAAACGCTTAAGTGAAAAATTACATTGCAGTAATTGGTAACTAAAAATTTTCTTGGAGCTCTTCGTGTCTGTTTATTAATTTTTTTTTATTTTTTATTCCTGTAAAGGAAAATTTGCTCATATGTTTACAATAGTAGACATGATCACCACTATGTCCAAAACAAAATATCAAAGAACAACATAACGCGGTATCCCAGTTTCGTGGCCTGGAAATTAGGATTTTTTAAATATAAAGATAGAACCATTGTTTTTACTAACGAAAATTTTTTTTTAAAAAAATAAAATGTGGAAACTGTACAAAACGAATGATTTCATTTTTGAAAACATTTTCAGGCATTTTGAAGAAAATAAATTCAAATAAAAGGTACGCAAATTTTAATGGCGCCAATTGATGCCTAAATTACAGTATCTTCTACACTTTGATGCCATTTCGGATAGTAATTATTGCAATGTAGGAATTCTCCACGCAGTGAAAAACATGATTTCGAGATAAACGTGTTTAAAGTTTCAAAATATGATTTTTGCAATACATGACAAATGTACAGTTGGACTTGGATTACTGCAGGCGCAGCAAGAATTTTTTTTTTCCTGAGGACAGCTTTTATGCTTGGGTTTCTTATCGGGGTATATTTGCGTTATCTGAGAATCACAAGGTCATAGGTAAAAGAACCCAAACGTTTACTGTAACATTAAGGTGATTGAAGATTCAAGCTTTGGACCTTTAGAATATGTTGTTAAATAAATCATACCACAACATTCCAAAAACGCTTCAAGACTAGAAATCGAGCCTGCAACCAGCTAAACCAGAGACGCCTCGTCGGAATGTTATGCCTCCTGGAACAAATGAATCCCGCTAACCGGCGACGCGACGCCCTCTGTACACAAGATGAACCCAACCTAAGCGGAACTTTGGTATCCTATTATTATTCGATAAAATAATATCATATATTATTATTCGATAAAATATATATTATTATTCGATAAAATAATATCAATCAAACTTTGAACTATATGTTGATAAAGGCAAAAGGCCGAAGTGAAGAAGGTTCTGCAATTTTGGAGCATTTTTAAAGTCAACGTCCTCCACACGTCCTTAAATCAATAACTTTCAAGATTTATTCATAAGTGGACCCCAGCAGAACTTTCGTGATATATGTTGATTAATTTCAATCTTCGATAAGGATTTCTTCGCTATAGGTAAAGACAGAAGTTAAAATCGTGGAATGTTCTGAAGAAAATTATGGAGCAACAATAGTATGTGGAAAAACTGGAATAAAGAAGGTCGTTGTCTTATGAGGTACTTCACTGGGTACTAGGATAGAAAATGATGGCACGATTGTATAAGGCGTCGTTAATCTTGAGAGTACAGGCTGTCGAATTTTTGTGCTTTTTACGATTTTGGCTTGGGGGCATGTGTTTGCAACGACTGCCGGGAGTTGTGCCAGCTAGCATGAACCAGCAGACGCATCATGTGCACCTAACATCGCACGAGAGGTAAAACAACGCGAATTTAATGTCTTTCAAATAAAATATTGCCCTGTCTCCACGAAAAACCTCACATATCTCCTTCGTATCTTCGTAGATGGACTAAAATTTTAATTTCAGCTAATGGTTTGATGACGGAATGAGCATGTTATTTCAGAATGTCTAAATCCATTTTGCTGCCTGCGATTTTTTAAGATATAAAAATAAGTCTTCTCTGCCATGAGAGTATCTACAAATTTGAAACACGTCCCGATCGGCCTTCACTATGTTCAACGAGTCGCCATGTTCATCAAAGATAATTGAACGTTTGCTGCTCTACCGTTGACGGGTTTGGTCCATTGCAGGAAAGTAGCAGCTCTTGCAATACTCGACTCTTATTGATATAGTTATTCTTCCAGTAAAATGGAAATCTTTTTCATCTGGTAGGGTGATTCATCAGCTTAGATGTGCCTCACAAAAAATATACAAGGACTAGTGCGATGAATTTATATCTAATCAACCGCTTTAAAAATTCGCTAGTAAACTAAATAACACTATTCTTGAACATTTTTTCACAAGCAATATTTCTGAGATTGCACAAAATCTGATTGTACAAAATTTATAGTGTTTTCCTCTTTTGTATTATTTAATCTGTATTGGCCCTTCCAATAAATCTTCAGACTAAGCTTACTGTAATACATTATACCATGGCATGACCCTTGGACATCAATCGTCACTTGTCATGATTTGTTTATTTAATTGTTATACCGTAAAAAGCTACTGGTATCTAAACCAAATAGTAAAGTGTAAAAACCAAGATGTAACAATAAGCATTTTTTTTATTACATGATGACCTTTTGGTAAATTGATTAATTTCTCGCTTCCGCAAAAAAAAAACCATTTTCCACATGCAAAATGTTGTAAATTGTATTGTGATTTTGAGACATTCGCGCTGTAGAACATGTTTAGTTTTCTTACTAATCCTACAACATTTAATTGATTTACGTAAGCTAGAGGATCTTGTTGTGTCATTTAATTTTTTCGCAAATGCAATGAGCTCTAGTTAATCAGAGTACAATTAGACAGGGGGTAATCGAAAAGATTGCCAATGATATGCGTTATCCACAAGCTGTTTCTCATGTAAGTGCTTTCATCGATGATATTTAACTTTTGGGTATCAGATAGAAATAGCTATGTTTTACTGAAATCGCCCGTATCGGACAATCCTGTCCCGAGTGGAATTGTTTGTAACAGAATGTTTGAAGGTTCGATAGCTATAATCAACTACCAGTCCTATTCTGCTTAAATAATAATTAAGCGAACAGTGGCCAGTCAGGACCTCTGTTATTCTTTTTAGATCCCTCTTGCTGAAATTTAAAAGTTTGTCCGTTCTAGTTTTGTCGATTTAAATGAATCTTTTAGCTTGACGGGCATCCTAAGTCTATGTCCAACTATGAAGAAATAGCCGGTTTAATTCTTAATGGCAGATATTACGTGGCAGCTGGCTAAGCTGCAGAAAGATTCCGGACCCACATGTAATGAGTTTGCGCCTACCCTTGCCAGGCTATCGGCAATTTCATTACAGATGAGGCCTTCGTGTCCTGAGATTCACATAAACGTAACATTGTTGTTTCTGCTGATAAATTTAAGAGATAGGGTACAGTCCAGGGCAGTCTAAGTCCATCCATGGCTTGACTGTCCGTGAAAATAACGTTGTTGAGAGCTATTTTATTAACACAAGTCTCTGGATACATACCTGGATATGAGGTGGTACCAAGGCCATTGATAATTACACCATTGGCCATATACGCCCAAACCTACCCCATTATGGGTTTTGGAACCGTCGGTATACCAAAAAACCGTGCTTCCTCTATAGAGGGGCTTACCGTGACCGACCTATGTTAATAATCTTAAACGGTTTTTCGAAGTCTAGAATGGTATCGAAGAATGCAAGCATTGGCTCTTGGGTCAATTTTTCCAGTTCTCGTATAGTTTGAAAAAATTGTAAATTTTCGTGTGAAAGCTCTCGAAAGGTCTTATATTATAGAGTGCTTGGTAGGCTTAGTGAAAAAAAATCGTGTTTCAGTAAAGTAGTTTCCTTACTGATAACGAAAAAAAATTTCTTATGGGCTACGCGAACGCTCAATTTTTACTTGACAATTTTTTTCGTTTTCAAATTATTCGTTTCGAATGATTTATCGACGTTCGAGATACACCAACCGCAACCGGCCCCAGGTTTAATTCCTTGAGAATCGATGGGCGATCCACAAGGTCTACTGGGTTAAAGGAATCTAGCCGTCGTAGATGCTGCACTCCCACCGGGCCTCCTTCACTACTAGGTGGAGCAAAGGGAGGTTCATTAGGGCGTCCATAGCCGCAGTTGGACAGATGGTTTTAGCTCCCATGACACCGAGACAGGCCAGCTTTTGAACCTTGATCTGTTTAATCACGGCATCCTTGTGTTTGTCTTGACCTACCATGCAATAGATACATTCGTGGACATGGGCCTTATGACCGTCGTGTATAGCCAAAACATTAACCTTGGTCTAAGGCCCCAGGCAGTTTCTCCCTCAATCGGGGGTTTTCTTTCAGTGGATGTTTTGATCCAGGAATATACTGACTAAAATACTGGGTGTTCTTTGTTGAGATACTTGAAACAGCTTTGTAAAATTAGACTTTCCTAGAAAAGCTCTATAACAAATAACAACCAGAAAATGGTTTGAAAGTTGTTGGCATAAAACAACAACTATTAATCATGTTTGAGTCGTAATTGAATAAAAGCAAATATTTACTATCTTAACCTTAAAAATAGTATTTCATTAATTTATTATTGAAATTATACACTTCTAAAAAAGGTATGCCTGAAAAAAATAAATAAATAATTTAAAATGCAATTTATTTGCATTATTGCACTTTATCGCAAAACATTTCTGTGTTTTCTTATAATTTCTCAGCCGGAAGTGCACTTGGTGCAATAATAGTGTGCCTTGTGTCGGCTTTTCGTGCATAAAATTGAAAATTATTTGGATTTCAAACACGACCTCTTCACGTATTTGTTGTTATTTTTAAACCCAATTTTGCGATAGTACTTAGTATCTCTATCTACGTTGCCATCAAATTAAACTTTTTTTTCTGGTGGAGTATTCCAAGTTGTTGTTTTTTAAAACTTCTGCTATCTAAGTGTCATAAACAACACGTGCATCCGCTGGAATAAAAGAAATTTGAAATGTTTGTACGTTTTGTTTTAAATGTTGGAAAACCGCATTTGATATAATTTCTCTGATTAAAAATTTTTTTAGTGGTTTTTTTTTTCATTAAAACATTTGAAGAAAAAAAAACAAAAATTATTTTTACATTTTTTAAAAGCAGCGTGTAAAACGTAAAACCTTTAAAAATATTCTTTGAATGCAAAAGCAACTCGGTGCCATATTTTTCTTGATATTTTTTTTTATTTTATTCGCTCGACTGGAAGCTATCCTTGAGAAAAGTTGAATTTCATTGAGGTCAGCAAGTACGGTTTTGTTGGTTTTTCGCTCACCACCAATAAATATAAACTCAGTCTCTTCACTCAAGTCACTATTTCTCAAGTCAAGTTTAAGACAAATAAAAAAATATATAAATTCAGCTAGAGGAGAACGTTGAATACTACCAGCCATGAGTCAGTCACCCACCCTCAGCAACAAAACTTGCAAATCAAGGAAAAGCACATCGCTCTTGTGGTTTCTTCTCCATAACTAGTTATATTCTTTCCATACAGCAACGACAAAAAAATTAAGACAGCCAGAAATGACTTGAAATCTGAAAAGTATGTAAGAGTTATGTAAAAGAAATGTGCTCGTTCTTCATCATCATCATCAACATCATCGTCAACATTCTTCTCTGTATGATGCCCACAGAAAAGATTTTACGCGAAATTGTCACAAGCAAACATAAAAATGTGTGGCATTGCTGCTGCCATCTGCAGGGAGTCTTATCACGTTCCAATATTTAATTCTAGAGTTCGTGTGGTGTGCATAATCTAGATTCCGAAAGTTGTTTCATAATCAGATCCTTCTCAGTCCTCCTAATTCTGCATGATCCTAGTTCCTCTTCCTTCTATCCTGGCATGGGTGGATAGACGCTATCTAAAGGGACAAAATATATGTTCATGATATACAAACATACATATAACAAAATCCATGAAAGATTTATTTTATATTTAATTTTACGTAAGGGGACGTCCATAAATTACGTGAGGTGATTTTGGCGATTTTTCGACCCCCCCTCCCCCCTTGGTGAGATGTCGTGAGATTTGGCTCGACCCCCTCCCCCCCCCCTCAATCTCACGTGAGATTTTTAAAATTTTAAAAAATTTGTAGGATTTACACTATTATGCGTATTTTTAGTGTAAATACCTTAATCTGTGCTTGATTGCTTTTAGAAATCATAATTTGTGTTGAAGAACAGTACCACAAAATCATAACAGCACCAACTAGGCATGCACCCAATATAAACTACAATACCTGTGGATTACCATTTAGCAGGTGATTCTGCCTACCCTTTGGAAACCAACCTCAGGGTGCCTTACAGGGATAATGATTTCTTAACAAGAGAACAGAAAACTCGTGTATTTGTAGAGCAAGCATATAAAAGTGAAAGTATGTCTGTAAATGTTCAATAGACTCCGAAACCGCTCATCCGATTGGCCTGAATTTTTGTATATAGGGGTTTTCTATCTCGAACACTTCGGGTGGCTGTAGTGTACCGATATCCGTAAAATTCGAACTTTTGTATGCGAGGTACTCTTCGAATTACTGCTAAAGAGCTATTATTTTGGTTTTTTTCGAAAAAAATACGATTCCCAAAGTTTCAGATCGATCGGTCCAAATTTAAAATGGCGGCCAACACAAAATGGTGGATTACCTTTTTCTTTGCAAGCCATTCGGTATGGGTATTAAATGAAAGGGTATGACAAGTAGTATCACCTAATTACTACTATTGGTTTATGGGTGCAGCACAGGCGCGCCGGGTCCCAGCTAGTGGAATATAAAAAAATTTAGAATTTTACAATATATTGACATACGAAGGTTGGCTTTGGCATCCACTGATTCGTTTTTAGAGAGTAACGACTTGACTGTTTGAATAGTAATGGTAGAGCCATTTATGACTCTGGAGATATACAAACTTCGGAGCATTCTTCTATATATGTCATCGTTAGGTAAAAAACCTGTGACTGAAAGACCCAGGGGGGTTATCCTGGAATCCGATTCGAAAGTCATGAAATTCGGAAATAAGAAAATGGTATCCTCCACCAATGCGAATTCGAATTAAATTTGTCCGCCTGTTATCGGATTTCAGTCCGCGAGTAAAGCCATTGCCGCATGCGCTGCATTTATTTGTTTGTTTTAAAATATTCTAAAAACTCTTTAAATATTCTTGAAACAATTTATTGTTCGCATCAAAATGTCAAATTAAGTTAATAAATGAAGTTGGTTGGCTGAAAATAATTTCTTTTCGAAGATTTATCAGGCATCGCTACTACCTTCCGTTTGCTTCCTACTTTCGTATCGCCTTAGAAAAGCGGAGTCTGAAGTCACAGCCAGCTTCTCAAATTGACGTTTGAGCCGCCTGTACATCAGGATACAGATTCAAGAAGTCTGTTAGACTTCCATTCTTCACAACTCTCGATAATGATAACAAAAGGTTTTCAAAATCTATCTTGGCCTCTAGTAGGTATGTCAGAGCAGATGGTCGTCGATTCAAAATTCGAGTCCTGTAAGATGCTTAGATAACTAATTATGTCGCCTGGTGAAAATGTCTGCTTTTGTAGTGACAATGCACTGCAGACAGCATGTGTTCTGACTGATGTGAAAAGAGCCGATTCTTAATATAATCTCTATGATTGCAGTAGGATTGGGTACATTATGCACTTGAGATTCTTAGGAGCGCATTAGGTTCCAGGTTTCTCAATTGGGCTTCTAGGCCTTTTTGTTTTGTTTAAGCTTAGACCCCCACACTAGTTCATTGTAGGGTCGCAATCTGTCCAAAAATGGTGGTATAAGTCAATGCATACATTACTTTCGCAGTTTTCCCCAGACCATTGTATAAAGAGATAAGAATTTTTCATCACGTCTTCATTCCCAGATATTTAAATTATTTTCTTTACTTTTTTTTGGATGTTCCAGTTGGATGGTATTTGAAACAGTGAACAAATACAGTGTAAACGGCAGTGCAAAATTTTTATACCCAATTGCTATTGAGTCGAAATATAGTAATAGTATCACGTATACTTTTGATTCATTATTCCTTCTCTATTTGCAATATGTTTTGATAAAACCTTTCACCATGTTCATCTGATACTGCACCAAGATTTTCGTGAATGAAATCTAAATGCGGGTCCGAAAAGACGATTTTAAAGGTTTTCTCATTTACAGATATTGTTAAAATTGAAAAAAACAAAAATATATTAAGAAATATTGCAAAAAAAATACAGAAAAATCGAAAAATACCCATTTTGAGGGCTAAAACCCCCTAAAAAGTGGGCTTCTCGGAGTAGAAAATCGGTAGACTTTATAACCCCTTATTAAAAAGCATAAAAAGAAGCGCTCTGCCAATTTTCAGCCTGTACCTAATTATTTCCGCTATATCGTTTTTTTCGGCTTAATTTACCTGTACTATTAATTTAACCCAGTTTTCTCGCGATTTTACACTGTTTCTTGCGGAAAAAAATTACGTGAGATTTGCGGAGACCCTCCCCCTCCCCCACGTGAGATTTGGTGAGATTCGGCTCGACCCCCTCCCCCCCCTAAACACCTCACGTAATTTATGGACGTCCCCTAACAAGACTTGTGTACAGAATATTGATTATTTGATTGCGTTGTGGGTTGCGATGAAAGTTTTTGAATTATAAAATTAATATGAAAGTAAAATTTAAATTAATCAAAACTTTTGCAGGCAACTTTTTTGTTAGAACTTTTGATTTTGTTTTAATGGTATGTGTGTGGGAAATGTTTGATTTTGTTTGATCTTTGATGAAAATTTTAATTGATGCATGATTAAAAGTGGGATTGAAATTAAAATAGGAAATTTATATTTAGAAATGTCGCAGATTCTTGTAACTACTTAAATTACTTTCGAAAGTCACTTTCAATAGAAGGAAAATTAATGCAATGTTGTTTAAGTCTTGGATATTGTAGAAGTTCAGAAATGGCTGCCAAAGATTGTTACACAGTTGAGTTGTTCTGTGAATTCGTTGTCTGTAGCGTGCGCGAAAAGAGGAGATGAAGACAGTGGGAGTAAGCCAATTGGGTCAAAAGTATGTTGGGGGTGTAGCTACAAAGTTACGGCTAGGATTTTAAGAGATTGGTCAACTATTAGTTGTGTATCATCCATTGTAAAGAATAGATGTATCTGATTTTGTTGTTTGGAGATTAGTCAGTACTTCGTTTTGGAAACATTGAATTCGACACATTCCTTCGCCTAAAATTTTTTAAGCTATCATTCGGGAAAAGCTCGTTTTTAACGTCCAAAATACTCTATGATCGCATATTGCTTACTAATTACCGCGGCTCGATAACCGCGGCAATTCTCGCGGTTTTAAATTTTTGGCTTCTCGAAACTGCCGGCTCTGGTCCTGAGTGCTACCCGATGTATTCCAGTTTGATATCTCTAAAGCCTCCCATAAACGAGCGATTTAAACGGCCTGAGTCCAAATTAGAAGCCGTACTCACGATTGAACTTTGAGTCAGTCTATCTGTGTCATTTGTGAGCTTCAACTTCATTGTACATAAGGTCTATAGTCATAATTTGCAGCTTGAAGCTTTCATGGAAGGCCCGCCGTTTTAATCTGGGATTGCACACATACGACGAGTTCAGTTAATGGTGCGGCGTCAACCGGCTCCGGGTTTCCCACACACGAACAAACAAATAAATGGCGGCTAGGCTTCATGGAATTTGGAGCTTTCGAACATGAAACTCGGTGGCTCTAGACTAGACCATGAGTCCATCCGAGTTTCCCACACACGGTGACGTTTTAGCTTGACGCCATTTGGACTAATGGATCGATCGCGTGTGGGCGGCTTAAGTTCTGATCGTCCTAGTCTACGCCATCCCTCCAGCAGAAGGTCTGTCTACATCGCTGTCGCATTCCTTAAACTCTACCGCAAAATGGGCGAATTCTAAAACGTCAAAAGACGATCATTTGACGATAGTCATAAATTCTAAAACATCACTGACAACAATGCGTACAAGTGGTAAGTTGCGAAAGTCAATCATTTGACCGCCAAATATTTTCTGTGATGACTTGATCGCAAAATCATTGACGTTGAGTCTACGGAATTGTTTTCTGTGCTATGAGGTCATAATTCTCCGAAGGTCTTCCTCGAACACGGTTATTAGGCCAATACATTTTGCTAATAGCTACACGTATTCTAAAAGCAATCACAAGTCACAACGCAAAACAAGTGTGTGGTGAGTCTCAACTTGAAACAATTTGGTATTCTAATTTTGCACTCACAATTTTGACAATCCGCAAACAGTCACAAACCCTATCAAAATTGTGACTGTATAAATAGCAGATCACAAGAGTATAAAGGGTGGGTTTCTAGCATATAGCATATGTCATATGACAAAGCAGCGGGAAAAATTCGAAGCACTGCTAAGGAGAGCGGATTTGCAGCGCTGCCAATATGCTCCGAGAATTTGTATAGAAAGAAGAAAGCGGGCAATTATATTGGTAACCGTATACCGAGTTTCGTTCGATTATTTGGGTTAAGGTTAGACGTGGTTTGTACTTTGTTGGGGGACCACTTGGTAAAATCGCTGTTTACAATCACGTTTGGAAGGACGGAAGGTGAGCAATAATACAAAAGTTTTCGACACCGAGGCTTATTCACGTATATTCACAGACTTCCATAAATTCTTGATTTAATAAGCTTTATTCTACTTTTATGAATGCTTCGAAAACGCTTCAGAAGCAGCACAAAAAGGAATGCTCCTCTCTAGAATGTTAAAAAAGATATAGAACTGCTATGGGAAGGTGAGCGCTCCAAGCTTCTTACAGGGAGTTCTATCATTGATATTTCAGTATTTCAACGCTCCATTTTGTGTTGGGACTGAATTACCGTGAATTTTTACGACAGTGTCATTTTAACAACTACTAATTCACTTAAAGTTTTGCTTAGCATTCGCTTCTCTTCTCTCCGAACATAATAAGAACATGAAAACGAGACACGTGTTATGTTTTTTTGGGAATATCCGGAATATGCTGACATTAACCGCGAAAATGTAGACATAAAATTAGGATCAAAAGGCATGAAATTGCGCGTCGCAAAATGATATAAGCACCTCCACGTGTTTGTAATTGGTATCTACCTATTGAATCATCTGCGATCTAGACACAAGCAATAATTGATTAATTTGGTTTAGATAAAAGATTAAATCGAGATAAAACAAGCAGTATTATTTCGTCTTAAAAATACTCACGATTTTTAGTTTTTAAATTATCATTTACAATTTCAATCTAAACTCAAGATCGATTCCTATACAATTCGCAGCGCCCTCGAAAAACTTTCAATCAATCATTCCGCTTAGCCATCAAACAAAAATCGTTGCACCAATTCGAAAAAGTTTCTACAGAAATTCACCTCAATAAAGTAGAAAAAAAACACCTCCAATCATTCATTCCATAGCCCAATAAAAGGTATCATTCCACAAAACCCTAAGCCTTGTGCTTGTAAGTTCAGTTATCTGAAAATACCTGGTATTTCTCAACTCAACTGTAGCTCCAAGGCAACAGCACCTTGATAATTACAGATCACCTTCTCTCTTTCTCATTTCAACTGGGGAAGACGCAGAAGTATAGATGATGAAGAAAAACACGTTTTAAAAAATCCATCTGTAGATTTTCTTGCAAAACGCAACTTTTTCACCGGTCATTAATTAAAATTTTAGAGGTTGAATTTAATTGAGTCTTGTCCAAACACAACAATGGCTCGACTGCAGCCAAATATAAAAGATGAAAATCGCGCTTAGACTCGGCTTCAATTTCTGCAGCAAGTGAAGTATTGAGGCACGGTAAAGAGTTGTTGAAATGGCAAAGATGATGAACGAAAGGTCGAACATATCATTCGAGGATAACAGAGAGATTTTCAGGTAAAACATGCACATGAGTTTAATTAGATTTACTGGCAATTAAAGTGTCCAGCTGATTTCGTAATTGGCTTAGTTTGAGTCGCGCATTTGAGAGCGACATAAATTGCGCGCGGTTTTTGTGCAATTTTAAAATGGAGTTCAGTTTTCAGGTCACAGATTGTTGCGAATTCTTTTCACAAAAATTTATTGGCTTAAGCAAACATTTTATTTACAATAATCATTTATTCCCGTGCCCAAGTCTCCTCGTTGCATTCTCATTAGATTCTCAAGTTCTCAAGTTCTTGTTGCGTTTTCTTTGGGAAAGAAAGACGATTACCTCTCGTGTTTTTTTCTGTCTTTCTACAATGTGTGCTATTTTAAAGTCATTCTTTGCAACAAAAGAATGGTGGAGATGTATTAGGTGCTGTTCCAGTTACACCTTTAAAATACACAGGGAATCTAGATTTGTAAAGTCTTGCAAACAGAAATTTAGCTTTGATTTCCACATTCGGTTTTGT
This sequence comes from Thereva nobilitata, assembly GCA_963855945.1. NCBI lineage: Eukaryota > Metazoa > Arthropoda > Insecta > Diptera > Therevidae > Thereva > Thereva nobilitata. The sequence goes on along the minus strand of OY979696.1, from coordinate 43,220,061 downwards.
TTTAATGAGTTGTTGGATTGTTGTTAAGCTACAACATAACAGACTGTTATTTGTGTGTGGAATTGCAATCACTTTTTTAGATTTTGAAACGGTATTTATTGAAACTTGAATGTAGATCATTTTCGTGTAGAGTGTTCTTTATGGAAGTTACGCATCACCTAATTAGCATTGGATGGATAATGAGAGCTTCCAGAGATTAAATTTTGTGATCTGCTCTAGTCTGGTAAGTTTCGACTGTATTTATCAGGCTTAAGCGATAGTCTGCATAATACAATGTAAGCTTAGGTTGAAATGGCTGCTGCCACCACTAGAGAGCCCACTTAGGCACACCATTGTGATGCCATTCTAGTGTTGGGATAAAATTCAGGCCATTTCAAGCCATTTGGAGCTTTTAATAAAGCGACAGAGGTCAGGAACACCAGTGTTTTGCAGTTCATTCAAACCATCAAAGAGAGGTGAGCCAAGGAAGGTCCCTCTCCTCGCGAGGGCCGGTCATGTACAGAGAAGATGGGAGACAGTTTCTTCCTCATCCTCATTGCCACAACTTCTGCATAAATCGTTATGGGTAAGTCCCAATCTTTCAGCGTGCGAGCCAAAGAGACAATGACCGGTCAGCACCTTCACTACATAGCCTTCTCAGCGGAACAAGAGATTTTGAACGCTTTGCGTCCAAGGTTGGCCATATTGTGTGAAGAATGCGGCACACTGTTGCTGTGGTCCATCTCATCGTAACTGCCGCCGCAGGTGGAACATCTGAAACCACTCCACTCTGCTTGAGGGGCAAAAAATCACTTTTAAAAGGCCCCAGAGTTATGGAAGAGAAACCGTAACTTATGACGTGACCAGGTCCTAGCGACTCCTTGCTAATTACGAGTGTAACCGCTCGGCCGTCACCTTTCGGATCCTCCAATTTCGTAATCTCCCACAGCCTGTAGCTGTGGGTTACTCAACCGAATAATATCCAGAATGGCCTGAGGCTCGGCTGGTTCCGCTGGGATCCAGGAACGCGCTCTCGGTCGACTCGGTATCTTCTCCCTCATAACAACTTCGAGTTTGACGCCTGGCCATGCTTCCCCGATTCTGGAGGGACTCTATTTTATAGAGATCGACAGATCTCTGATCGGCACAGGCGATAAGCTGCACGCGGCCCTGATACCATCCGCCATCTCGACAGTAAGGAGCAGTGCCAGGATGCTCCTGAAGAATTGGAAGGAAAATCGTCGCGAGCCTGACCTCAATTTATCTCAGGCAGAATGATGCCATCTGGATCGCTTTCGTAAAACGGCGATCACGATCTGACCTTTTAGCACTTGGCTATAGGTCTTATATATATATAGATTTTCGAGGGATATCGAATCAGACCACTGTTTGCGGGTCCCTTTTCGTCCCTCCACCTAGAGTCATCTTATCGGGGTTGCAGTGGGTTGTCCCATTGCTCCCTTGCTTCGACTCCCCTAGTTATCGCGAGCAGCTGATTGAAGGGAATCTGCCTCATGTCCTCCATCCAATGGAGTCCAGTTATGGCAGCCCTTTTTCTCGCCAGCGCCGGACAGTGACACACTATGTGTGTGGCCGTCTCGGGTTCCTCCAGGCACATCCGACAGGTGTCGTCCTCCAGAATTCCCATTCTTTTTAGGTGATACCTGAAACATCCGTGTCCTGTAATCAGTGCCACCAACCATCTGAGGGTTCTCCTTTGCATATGCAGGATCCTTCTTCTGGTTGCGGCAATCGGCAACGTAAGCACCATCTTAGCCTGCCTGCACGTGGTCATAGCGTCCCACCGTCTCCGGTGTTCTTCAGCGACCCATTTCTCGATGCGGTTCCTTACCAACCCTCTGCCAATGGCAGAGCGCTATGAGGATGCTTCTTCCCTGCACCTGACCATCATTTATGTGATCCAGCGCGTACAGCAGAGCAAGCATCTCCGCCTGGTAAACTGAGGTGTAATTCCCCAAAGCCAGCGAGCAGGTTAGGTTTAAGTCCTCTGAGAAGACTACCGCACCTGCTCTGCCGTCAATTATGGATCCATCCGTGAAGATATATATGTCTTCCGGCCTCCCTTCCGGGAGCGTTCCATTTCCTATGAGGGTTTTGTGATACCTTTCGGTCACCCTCATTTTTGTGTTCCATGGGCATCATGAGCTCCCTAATCCCTTTGATACGATATAGGATCTTCATGTGCCCATATAAGGCTCCTGACGTCTGCCATACGGCATCCCGTCTCATCCGGATCGCTGAGGCCGCCGCAGTCTTCACCACCTGGAGATCTAACGGCAGCAGACCTAACAGCGCCTCCAATGCCGCGGCGGGTGTGGTGCGGAAAGCACCGCTCACACCCACGCAGGCCATTCTTTGCACCTTGTCCAAATGCCTCTTGACGGTTTTCTGTGTGACTTTAGTCTACCAGATCACCGAGGCATATGTTATGATGGGTCTCACCATCATGGTATATGTCCAGTATGCTAACCTTGGTGAGATACCCCACCTTAGTCCACATACTCTTCTGCACTGGTGAAGCACCCTTTTCGCCTTCTTGATCTTCTCAACGTGGTATTTACAGGTTAGTCGTGAATCCAAGTATACACCCAGATACTTGACCTTCCCAGACACCTTGATCTCCGATCCAAAAAGCATGAGGGGCTGAAAATCCAGATCTTTAATCTTCCTAGTGAAGATTATAGCGTCTGTCTTGTTGGCGTTTATGGTGAGGCCTTGTTCCGTACACCACTGCTCAACCACTTGGAGTGCATTCCTCATGATATCTGGCTATAGGTCTTAGTAGAAGGAGAAAGTAAATTGTTACTTTTCCTACTACGCTTGGCCTCAGGGTGACTAGGTTCCTCAAGGGACCTCGGACGCTTTGGTGTTGGGTTGCTAGTTTGCGAAGTGTGCTCGCTGACAACCTGCGTCGCCCACCTTATCGAAGCTTGTTGCTTCTCGGTGATATCACCCTTCACAACTCCCTTGAATCGAGCAAGGATTCGTTGGAGGTGCCTTGCTCTAGGTACTTCACTTTTGATGGTGAAACGCCTTTAGAGCCGGAAGTCATAGTGTTAGCCTCCTTAGAAGCACTGGATAACTGCACGGGTGCAGTTGAAAGGCCTGCTTCTGTCGAAGCAACTGACTTAGAGGGATTGGGGAGCTTCGGATTAGAGTCTAAAGCTCCCCTTTTCCCTTTACCAACCTTACTGCCTTTAAGACCGTAGGTTTGGTTTCGTGAGCCTTCACATTGGAGGCTAGCAATTTTTTATTGTTGGGTTTTTTCATAAAAGTCCCACGAGTAGTGCGGAAAAATGAGTCCATCCTGGCAGAGCCGCTTACCAGGATAAGGCACTTATACACTCCGACCTTGCCTGGGCATCGGAAGGAACCGTTTGCGACCAGTACTCTTTAACCACTGGCTGGCTACGCAGCCATCAGCACGGTAAACACCTTGGCTTAGAAGTGAGGAAAGGGAGAGGAAAAAGAGAGAGGGGAGGAGGATGTACCTAGCTTTGTCTGGCCTCTTCGCAATTAGCCTGTTCGGCATGGGTGTCCCTACCGGTGGCTTGCTGGTTTTCAGCTAACCACCGCCGACATAGCCTAATGCCTTCACGAGACACGCACGCCCCACCACCACAGCAAGGTGTAGGTAACCGGTGAGGAATGTAAGCTTACGTACAGTATTTATGATGTTTATTATGAGATCATATCGTTGTGAGTACGAAGTTTGCAAGTGAAGGATATTCACAAAGACCTAGGTATCAGGTGATAGAGCCATTGCAACCACACATCCTTGTGTAGGTCCGAGGTTCATTGTCTAGCATTGTCAGGATCGCTAGCACCTCGCTACTCGTTTTAAGGTGCCAAGACAGTGAACTGTTGGTGGTCTGATCTTTTGGTACCGATGGTGCAAATCCGGAGATCAAACTACTTTAGGATGTCTCTGTTACTTCACTCTCTTCTTGAGAGTATTTCGTTGGAGAAGTCTTTACTGAAGATCAATCTACTGAAATATAATCTGTGGTTGTGGCGACGACACTCTCGAGAGGGAGAACCAATATTCACCTGTTACTTTAAAAATATGTAAGCCAACTGATTCCACTAATTTATCACATGTCAAACGTTTTCAAAAATTCATCATATCAAGAATATCACATTCTTTTATAATAATCGCGACTTTACAAGTAAATTTATCTCAGTGTTTCTAATGCAGCACACAATGGAATCGCCACCATCGATAAACAAAAATGAAAATAGAATTGAAATTCAAAATATTTCCGAATGCTCAATATCTGAAGATTACGAATTGGCAATAAGAATACAAAATGCAATGTTCTGTTTCGGAATGGGCTCGCTTGTAAGCATCCTGGGTACAACACTGCTATTCCTCAAGGAAGACATTCCAATATTTGGCATCGTTCACACCATCGGTTGCATTATTATTGCTGCAAGTTCCTTTATTACAAGAAGTGCAGATGACCAACTCATCAGAATGCTGTTGACTAAGCAAGTTCTCCTTACAGTAGCAATTGTTGGATTGCACATGGCAGTATTAGCAACGGCTATGATATACAGGAATCCAGAATTGACATCCTTATTAGTATCGTGCGAGTTCACATTGATGATTTGGAACTTGTTGCTGAGTATACCGAGATTTGGTACCGCTATCAAGACTAGTGTATCTAAAATGTTGTATTGAAAAAGTTGAAATATTTTAAAAATTAAAAAGTTACGCAATTATTGTTTGTGATCTTATTAAAAACAAGTGTTTTCTGTTAACCTACGAGCATGTAACGAACCCCAAGGGAAGGTTTTATTCATTTTTTTCTTCATCAAATCACCACCTACAGAAATATGATACTAAGGTGATTTGTGCGCGCATTTCAAAGTCACTTGATGAAAGCTTGTGACAACAATAAAACTTTTTTATATAAAATTAGTATTCATTTATCAGGAAAGCACAAGTATATTTTTGTAATATGTAATTTTTATCAAGGAGCACAGCTTTAACCTTCTTCTGACTTGATGAATCCGGTTATAATATCTTCGGGAATTTCTCACGGTTGCCCCTGTACACGGTAGTTACGTGGATTTTTAATGCCTCGGAGGGTTTCTTTTATAGTATCCAGTTTTCTCGTTAACATTCTAGATTTATTTGTAGGTCCGCCTTTATCGCAGGCATATTATTATTGATTTTTGGGAGTATTATCTAAGTATAATATATAAAATATAATATTTTGTTACAGTAAAAAAATTATGGAAATTTCTAAGGCTGGTTTTCAATTACAATTCATCATTTGATGGGTTTGTATTTTCAATCAGGAAAAACTTATTTGTGGTTGTGATGGGATTTTTTTTCGTGGAAGTCAGTTCATCTTAAAAAGACCTTCAAAAAAGTTTGAAATGAAAATCTTCCACAAAAATCTTTGCATGATGACTTAGCCAAACTATCAATCAGTACTGATGGAAGACTCGACGCGTTTTCCTTTAAGTAAATCCTAATTAGCTATTCACAGAGTGGTTCTGATTATTTTTGATATTTGATTAGCGTGAAATAGAAAAACATATTCTTCCAACCCTCTCCTCAGATAATTCCGTAAAATCGTAAGTAAGGAACAGTTCAGTCTCGGGTATAGTTTGAACACCTTACTTACTTGCTTTGATGACTCTACAACCGGGATCCGCTGCTGGCCTCTCGCAACTGTTCTCTCCACCGGTCCCGATTCTGAGGAGTTGTCTTCCAGTTTGGCACCCCTAAACTAGTGTTTACTAAAAAAGTAGTAGTAAAACGGCCGTCCAGATAATATCATATTATGTAAACTTAAAAAGGCGGGCAACGGTCAAATGCTATGGAGAATGGACGATTTAGACATAGCACTGTTAATATATTTGAAAAAGAGTGATGTTTTTAAAAATCGTGCTACAGAGGGTGAATTTGAAATTTTAGGGTGTCTACTTTTAATATTATACAAGGTATCATTATTTTTTACAAAATCAATTTCATCCTCTTCGCTGGTGCAAACTATAGCAGCAGTTGCACTGGTTTCACTAATTTTTTTATGGATGTTGTTTTCTTTAAAATAATGTTCGCCGTCCACGAGAAAAACGTTCACCAACTATTTGTCGCCGTCTTTCACATGGTTGCATCGCTATTTTACGACCAACACTCTTTAGGAAACTAACGCCATTTGGCTTACTGGACAACGTTTTAGTGACGTTGGTGAAAAATTCATGCACTTCGACTTTCGATCGGAAATCTGAAGTAGATAAATAAAAAATTATTTCGAATATCGACTACTGCCTTGACTACTGCGAGCCCAAGAAGGGTATGCGCAGAACGCGTCACTCCGTGTTTTTCAAAACAGTGGCCTCAGAACTCCGCAAACAGCACAGAAGAAACACATGGCCGTTTAAAACCACAAAACGGAGAGGTAAACCACTATTTGTAAAATGAAGGAAAAGACTTTCATTTTCAAACGAGAACGTATTCAGAATACTCGCATACAACAAAAATCATGGAAAAAAGTCAAAATCCGCATTTTTTGCAAAATGTTGAAACAAATTAATTTTTCAATTTTTTCCTGTTACTAACTTATAATGTAAAATTCACAGCTGCTAAAGGACCTCGTTTCATTTTTAGAGGACACTCGAAAAATAGGATAATTGCAACCTGAAAGAAGTTCTCGTACTCGTTGATTTTCAAAGACCCATTTTTTAAAAACGAGATAAGTAAGGAAAAGATGCTTTAGCTTAAATCGAGTTGCATACTATGAGCTTCAAATATGGTACAGGACTACGTGGGATTTTGCGTCGTTTTTCAGTATAGTCACTTCAAAAACTTGTACTAGGAAAACCAATAGTTGCGGCCATTTATACAAGTTTCCGAGGTATGGAGAATTTGATTCTATATGTATATATGCATAAAATTCTGAAAGCTTAGGTTTTCCCCTATAATACACCGTTTGATTTGTCGAAATCCGTCCAGTAGAGCCTGAGTAATATCAGACACAACTTGAAAACGTTCTCTCTTGTTCAAAATGCAGGCGATTCCAACACGAGCGTTATTATAGTACTGGTATTTTCCGAGAAAACCTTTAACTTTACGTAAAAAATTCATAGAGCCTTTTTTTCTCGAGAATTTTCATAGCTTTATTTTTATTCTCTTGACATTTTTCCAATGTCGGCGTTTTTCCCGAATTACAGCAGCAGGGAAAGCGTCGGAAAATCCCAATTGAATTGTCTCTTGATTTTCACAAAGTACGGCCCGGAACTCATCAGATACCTTTTCCTTTATTGGAAAACTGACTTCATACCAAATTTCATTACCATACAATTTTGTTGTCAGAAGAAATCTCTGGGGGCTGCACTATGAAGTAGGTACAGAATGGTGGATCCACACTACACAAATTTTTGTACGTACAAATATGTCAACGGAATTGACTGTGCGGACTTTTTATAACTACAGACTTTTATTTTTCTGATTGTTCACAGACAACTTCTATAGAAAGGAGTTTGTGACTTACCAATTGTCTGTTTCGTGTGGACCCACTACCTGACTTATCTAACGCTCTGACACTTGCCTACATGGATTTGTATTGTTTCACAGACATAATTCTATAGTCTATACGGACAAAATCTGTTGTTCGTTGTTCTGTTCCTTTAATATCTCGTATAACATAGGGAGGAAACAGTTGCCCTCCAGCGGACTGGACTTTGTTTTGTGTCACAGCTCTCATCTCTAGCCATGATATCCCGGTTCTTGCGGCCTCTGCTAAAAGTCTATATGAACAAAATTCTGTGTCGTGTGGACCACCATAAATAATAAACTTATTAGAAAGATGTAACTGCAACCGTTGTAGACATAGCAAATAACGAGGCTGAAATGTGAACCCATCGCCCAGGTCCAAGGAAACCGTAAAAGCGAATAGTCCAAGTTACTGTGTTCACTTCCCAAATAGTTAGCAGAGGTCAATTCATCGCTAACGCAACACGAGTTATGATGGGTCCGCACGATACAAACCTTTGTCCAGCTTCTATAGAATTTTGTTTTGCGCAAACTAAGCAGTGCAAAACAAATGTTGGTGCTTAGAAAAGTCGAACGACAAGGTGGAAGTATACACATGTGACTGTGCAGTCTGTTATAATGAAAAGTCCGCACAAAGACTACCATTTATCTCTAACTAAGCCACACACATTGTTTTTTGGTAACAGCAACGCGTTAGAAATAAAATTACAGCTCATGCTAATGAGTGCTGCCTTAAGTTACCATCCTGGAGGTTGTGGGTTCAATTCCAACTTAGCACTTGCTGTTGCGCATTTTCACTTATTGCAGACAACTATCTTTCCTTTAAAAGGTCTCCTCTCCATAGAATTTAGAGCTCGTTTTCTTTATACGCCTATACATAGTATTGTAAGGTAACATAATCTTCTATTTCATTTTTGAAGACAAGTAGCGTTTATCGCTTAAGGGGTTAGTCTACTGTTAAAATGCGAAAAATGAGCTTTTTTTTAAACTGCTGTATAAAAAAAACGACAAAAGATAGCGACTTGAAATTTTATATGCTCGTTTATTAAACTTAAAAGTTTACATTTTTATTGTTAAAAAAAATTAAAAAAACAAAATGGCGGCCATCCCAGGCATTCACTGTAGCACTGCCTGATGAAAATAAAAATATCGCGGGGTAAGATCCTGACAAAAATATAAATCTGTAATCACAACAAAAAAACTATTCTATTAGTTTTGAGTACAATCAACGCCCCTGACCTCAATTTAGAGCAAAAAATAAATTTTTGGCGATTTGGCAGCACTTTTTCAAATAAAAACATGACCAAAATCAACGCAGCTATGTGCAAATGTGTGCAAAATCACAAAAAAACTTATATTTTCGCCTAAAATGAGGTCAGGGGCGTTGATTGTACGCAAAACTAATAGAATAGTTTTTGTGTTGTGATTACAGATTTATATTTTTGTCAGGATTTTAGCCCGCGATATTTTTATTTTCATCAGGCAGTGCTACAGTGAATTCCTGAGATGGCCTCCATTTTGTTTTTTTAATTTTTTTTAACAATAAAAATGTAAACTTTTAAGTTTAATAAACGAGCATATAAAATTTCAAGTCGCTATCTTTTGTCGTTTTTTTTATACAGCAGTTTAAAAAAAAGCTCATTTTTCGCATTTTAACAGTAGACTAACCCCTTAAGTATTTCATTATTATTTTCTAGGAAAATGAATGAAAATGCTTTGCACGTTTGATTATTTTAATATTGTGTGTATTTTCGCGTGTTAAATTTGTTTCACAAAATCATTTTGTCGCATAACGTTTTCTAGCGACGTACGATGTCTAAATAAATCTCAAAAAAAAGCTTTTCTAAAAGCAATGCGACATCAATTAACTTTAACTAAATTCACAAAATTTATCATCTAGATGTTAATTACAAGAATTTCCTTTTAAATATCAAATTTATATTCAATTTACTTGGAAGCATTGAAATTATTCTTGGAATTTATTACCACTGGGTGCTAATTAGGATTTTCCACTAAGTCACCTCTCTATCTGTAGGATACGTGTTAGAAGGATTTAGGAACTACTAGTATGCAAATGAGTGCATCTTTATATAAATCAAGTAGAGAAGTTCCACCTTTGCACCTTCAGCTTGTGCGATTTTTCTGTTTTGCAATTATTTAGCATTTTGGAAATGTTTCGAACGGTGAATTCTTTGGCAATTTGTCCTCGTCTACTTAGTACTTTGAGCTGATTTAGTGTGTTTTAAACTTGTTTAAAGAAGGTATGAGCCCATGATTTTCTAATTTACTATCAATCATGACTTCTCCGTATCTAAGAACATAAATTCGAGTTTATAGTTCTTTTATGAAAAGTATCCGCAAATTTGTTGCTAGTCTTTCTGGAATTGATTACTTGCACATGTAATACTTGTAATTCTATCTAAAACTAATCTCTTTGCATTTTTGTTACTATAGTTTCTTCAAAAAAACATTATTTAAAATGTTGTATGGATATGGCACAAAATGGGATTGTCTCCTACTATATCTGCGGGTAAGGGGACGTCCATAAATTACGTGAGGTGATTTTGGCGATTTTTCGACCCCCCCTCCCCCCTTGGTGAGATGTCGTGAGATTTGGCTCGACCCCCTCCCCTCCCTCAATCTCACGTGAGATTTTTAAAATTTTAAAAAATTTGTAGGATTTACACTATTATGCGTATTTTTAGTGTAAATACCTTAATCTGTGCTTGATTGCATTTAGAAATCATAATTTGTGTTGAAGAACAGTACCACAAAATCATAACAGCACCAACTAGGCATGCACCCAATATAAACTACAATACCTGTGGATTACCATTTAGCAGGTGATTCTGCCTACCCTTTGGAAATCAACCTCAGGATGCCTTACAGGGATAATGATTTCTTAACAAGAGAACAGAAAACTCGTGTATTTGTAGAGCAAGCATATAAAAGTGAAAGTATGTCTGTAAATGTTCAATAGACTCCGAAACCGCTCATCCGATTGGCCTGAATTTTTGTATATAGGGGTTTTCGGGTACGGCGGGTGTTCCTACGAGGTCTATTTTGCTCTATCTCGAACACTTCGGGTGGCTGTAGTGTACCGATATCCGTAAAATTCGAACTTTTGTATGCGAGGTACTCTTCGAATTACTGCTAAAGAGCTCAGATCTATATTATTTTGGTTTTTTCCGAAAAAAATACGATTCCCAAAGTTTCAGATCGATCGGTCCAAATTTAAAATGGCGGCCAACACAAAATGGTGGATTACCTTTTTCTTTGCAAGCCATTCGGTATGGGTATTAAATGAAAGGGTATGACAAGTAGTATCACCTGATTACTACTATTGGTTTATGGGTGCAGCATTAGCGCGCCGGGTCCCAGCTAGTGGAATATAAAAAAATTTAGAATTTTACAATATATTGACTTACGAAGGTTGGCTTTGGCATCCACTGATTCGTTTTTAGAGAGTAACGACTGGACTGTTTGATTAGTAATGGTAGAGCCATTTATGACTCTGGAGATATACAAACTTCGGAGCATTCTTCTATATATGTCATCGTTAAGTAAAAAACCTGTGACTGAAAGACCCAGGGGGTTATCCTGGAATCCGATTCGAAAGTCATGAAATTCGGAAATAAGAAAATTTCGGAAATAAGAAAATGGTAATGCGAGTTCGAATTAAATTTGTCCGCCTGTTATCGGATTTCAGTCCGCGAGTAAAGCCATTGCCGCATGCGCTGCATTTATTTGTTTGTTTTAAAATATTCTAAAAACTCTTTAAATATTCTTGAAACAATTTATTGTTCGCATCAAAATGTCAAATTAAGTTAATAAATGAAGTTGGTTGGCTGAAAATAATTTCTTTTCGAAGATTTATCAGGCATCGCTACTACCTTCCGTTTGCTTCCTACTTTCGTATCGCCTTAGAAAAGCGGAGTCTGAAGTCACAGCCAGCTTCTCAAATTGACGTTTGAGCCGCCTGTACATCAGGATACAGATTCAAGAAGTGCGGATCTGTTAGACTTCCATTCTTCACAACTCTCGATAATGATAACAAAAGGTTTTCAAAATCTATCTTGGCCTCTAGTAGGTATGTCAGAGCAGATGGTCGTCGATTCAAAATTCGAGTCCTGTAAGATGCTTAGATAACTAATTATGTCGCCTGGTGCAACTGTCTGCTTTTGTAGTGACAATGCACTGCAGACAGCATGTGTTCTGACTGATGTGAAAAGGGCCGATTCTTAATATAATCTCTATGATTGCAGTAGGATTGGGTACATTATGCACTTGAGATACTTAGGAGGGCATTAGGTTCCAGGTTTTTCAATTGGGCTTCTAGGCCTTTTTGTTTTGTTTAAGCTTAGACCCCCACACTAGTTCATCGTAGGGTCGCAATCTGTCCAAAAATGGTGGTATAAGTCAATGCATACATTACTTTCGCAGTTTTTCCCAGACCATTGCATAAAGAGATAAGAATTTTTCATCACGTCTTCATTCCCAGATATTTAAATTATTTTCTTTACTTTTTTTTGGATGTTCCAGTTGGATGGTATTTGAAACAGTGAACAAATACAGTGTAAACGGCAGTGCAAAATTTTTATACCCAATTGCTATTGAGTCGAAATATAGTAGTAATATCACGTATACTTTTGATTCATTATTCCTTCTTTATTTGCAATATGTTTTGATAAAACCTTTCACCATGTTCATCTAATACTGCACCAAGATTTTCGTGAATGAAATCTAAATGCGGGTCCGAAAAGACGATTTTAAAGATTTTCTCATTTACAGATATTGTTAAAATTGAAAAAAACAAAAATATATTAAGAAATATCGCAAAAAAAATACAGAAAAATCGAAAAATACCCATTTTGAGGGCTAAAACCCCCTAAAAAGTGGGCTTCTCGGAGTAGAAAATCGGTAGACTTTATAACCCCTTATTAAAAAGCATAAAAAGAAGCGCTCTGCCAATTTTCAGCCTGTACCTAATTATTTCCGCTATATCGTTTTTTTCGGCTTAATTTACCTGTACTATTAATTTAACCCAGTTTTCTCGCGATTTTACACTGTTTCTTGCGGAAAAAAATTACGTGAGATTTGCGGAGACCCTCCCCCTCCCCCACGTGAGATTTGGTGAGATTCGGCTCGACCCCCTCCCCCCCCTAAACACCTGACGTAATTTATGGACGTCCCCTAAAGGCTGCAATATAAAATATTCCAGTACAATAGCTGGAATTAACAAAGAAACGATCTTTTATGACAAACGCAGCGTATCGTTGCTGGACATCGGACATTGTAGTTATGAAATACAGAAAATTTTGAAGAACTTCTATTCAAATATATCTGCTTTGAAATCCTTTTCTCTATCACAACAGCAATGGCATCTGGATCAAGCCCAAATAATACAAATGCAATTTGTTAAATGTCCCGCTTTACATAAACCGCAACAATCACAAAAAGTTCGTCCTACTTGAGCGCATTTTATATTTTTATTTTCTTGAACCAAATTCTTAATCAATTTATTTTCGAGATATTTTTTATGCTGCGAGTAAAAATATAATTTTCTGCTTAACCCCGACTGCTGTTTTCAGCGAGTTGCCAACAGTTATATCAATCTTTAATCGGAATGCATTAAGAAAGGAACCGCAACGGCAAGAAAAAAAGTGCCATTTCTTTCCACAACAAGATTACTTAAAGAACTGCCGAAGGCGTGAAACCAGTTAATTTCAATATTCAAAACTCCGCTGGCGCCTCGCATCAATTGGAAGGGGGTCCGCGCGGGGCAGCCTTGTGAACAAAATTTTCGCTTTGCTGTGTGGCGCATATGGCCAACATCCTAAAATTAAAAAAAAAAAATAAGTTCCATATGGCAAGTGATATGGCAAAGAAATCTGTAGGAGAAAACCGTTGAAGTGTGCATATACAGGGCGATTATAAATAATGTGCAAACTGCTGCCGCACACACGGGGGGAAAAAACGTCAAAGAATAAATGGAGGGCACCAATGGCGGAATGAGGTCTTGCCTTGAGAAATCCTCTGAATGCACAGAGACTGATACTAGCTGTACAGAGAGCCCCGACATTATCCAACTTTAGCCAAAGACGACGACGACGATCAACACGCACATGTCGTTCACTCATGAAAACTCTGCAAAGAAAAATAAATCACATTCAGCGACGAGCACCAGCGACACAGAGCAGCAGCAGCAGCAGTCGCATTTTCAAGATAGAATAACGGCATCTCAGATACATTACGTGGGAGCGACTAATTTGCCTCCTTGTTGGGGTCTTGGGGACCGGGAGTCTTATCTTTCAAGAGATGTGTGGCAGCAGAAAAGCAAAAGAACTGCGCCGCAAAGAAGGAAAGGCCCCGGTTACACACAGGCCTGCGGTTGACATATAAAATCATTTCAGCAGAAGAAGGTTCACCACGTACCAAGTTCGGTCGCTCTTCTGGAGCAGCGATAGGTATTGGTGGTGACTTTCTTTTCCAGTTTCCATATTCCACCCCTCATCGTGCCTGGACGGCCCACTGTGCCGTGAACGGGGCTCCCACAGCGAACCACAGCCACTTTTCTTAAACTTAGCCATATCGATCCAAATGCTGCTCGAATTTTCAAGTGAGTCATGCCGCGCTGTGTCCCCCAAACTCCCCTCTAAAACCCGCGGAAAATAGATGGCGATAGATGGTCCACTAGTTCTGTTCGGGTGGGTACTTGCTCGAATTGCTTGTTGCTCGTGATATATGCAGCGCCGCGACTATGCAGTTCCAATCCCGGAAACCCTTGCGTTTACCCACTGGTGCATGGCACTCCTCCATTGCGCGCTCCTTGTATCACCTCACCCACAATAGCAGTGTGGCGAGGGAAGAAAGCACGACCATTCGGCGACTTTCATCAGTCGTCTGTGACGTAAGCACCTAACCTGATCCGGTGACCGACGCAGAACAAAGGGTTAAGTTCGGGGACAATAGAGCACACAGAGCTATTTCGCGATCTGGCACAGCTAGTGCGGATCCCCAGAAAGGCGCTGCTGCTGCTGTTGCTGTTGCAAACAATGACCGCAATTTGCATGAATTGTGTGCTCGTTGGCGGCAACAATTTCTCCTTTTTCAAATCGACAATATATAATTGCAAAATGCGAGATTTCGGCTCGAGATAGCTGCTGATTGAAAGCTGCGTGTCCATCATCGCTCCCGCAACCAGGTTTTTTTCCTATAGAACACAAAAAACCGTTGGTCGACGCTCTGTTACGTTGTAGGTGCGGAATGGAGAAGGAGGTCAGAGTTGACGTTGTGCAACGTCAATGGGAGCTTATTGTAATTAAAGCTGTAGGTCTGCTCTGCTATTCCCCGCAAAACTTGGAGCAAAACTTGGAAAAAGCTTACGCTTTATCAAGTAAGTTGGGGCCATAGTTGATAGCACGCCGTGCAAGTAGTGGAGTCTTTCTTTTCTGATGTATGCAAAGCCCCAGCTTCAATGTGGTGGTTTCTTTGTGCCAATTGGAAAGTTTTTTCCACCAAAAGCTACTCGAAATGTACAGCCAAGCTGAAATTAAGTTTGCTATTTTCATTTGTAAACAATTATTTTTAGGGAAAAAAACACACACACAAAAACTCTTCTACCTTCATGCCTTTGTGTTTCTGATTTCATTCAATGTATTTCATAGTTTTGATTCATTTTATTTTACAATTTTAAATTTTTTTCTGTAGCACGTTCGTGCCATGTGCGATAAGGTCTGAACTTTAATTGGAATAGATTTGGCATTAATCATGGCTGGGGGAATAAATTTCAATTTCCAAACAAGTCGTTCAACTTCAACAAGTCTCACTTCAATGTGTAAAATATGGATTCCTTCAGATTAAGTATTGTGCAGTGTGATTACATGTCAATATTGTAATTCCGCTCTACAAGAACCTTTCTATTATGTGCTTTTGATTACACAACCAATGAGATTTGTAACAAAGCTGGATTCGGATGTGAATACAATCAATATCTTCTAGTCAAAGTGAGAAACCCTTTGAACATGATTACCTTTGAAATTATACTATCTTTTATCAGGTTTGCTTTTATATTACATTAATTATATATTATATAAAGCAACAAAGTTCAAAAGGATATAATAGAAATAAGATCCCTATGACGTCTCTCTTCCTTTCGTGCCATAATTCCTCAATTGTTCTACAGGCTTCCAATTAAGCATTTGGTTCTAACAAGACAAAATGTTGGAGAATAAATTATGTATGCTGGTATTATACAACTAGGAGATTTTCGTATGATAAAAACAAAAGACGAAACTGGGGAAACAGTTATAATAAATGCAAGAATAAGATGAGTTAATTAAAAACTTTCATCTAAAGAAATTCAGATTTGTCTAGAAAGTTTGTGCAGTTGATTGATTCGTTGTAAAAATTAAGACGGTTGGTGGGGCTCTTGCGCTCTTTGCGGCGCCTTTTTTTTGTCTAATTTCCCTAGACTAATTAGAGTTGATTCTATCGCCATATCACTCCAGGCGCCAGACCAACGTTTCTCACTCCTATTAATTCACGAATTGATAGTCTTTAATAATAAATTCAAGTTTTGAAGTCGAAAAAATGATTTTTTGCGATGATTTTTTGACAATCACAATACGCTAATTTTCAACTAGTCGAACCTACCTTTTCTAATATGATTCGAATACTGAACTGGGACGTCTCAAGTGAGCCACAGTCCTCAGGTTAGGAGTCACCCACGTAGGTAATGATGAGCACAGCTAGTCTTGCACTCTTGCCTGCTCTTGCATATTTAGCAAGACCAAAGCAAACCACGAAAAGACAGCACAAGACAAGACTGCAAGATCAAGATAGCAAGACTTTTTGGTCATCACTAATTGCCAAAAGTCTTGCTATCTTGATCTTGCAGTATTGTCTTGTCCTGTCTTGTCTTGGTCTTGCTAAATGTGCAAAAACAGGCTAGAATGCAAGACCACTGCAAGACGAGTCTTGCTCATCACTGCACGTGGGTAATAACTCCATCACTGATCTTGACCTTGTCTCTGGCAATCTGCAGGAAACGATCGTGACAACCTTTGAAAGAAGCTGTGCTGTGAAACCATGAAGTGGCAAGCGAAGAGTTGCTTGGTGGAGCAATGATCTCTGCAAGCAAAGAAGTGAAGTTAGAAAACTGTTTAATAGGGCTAAGGTTTCGGGTAACTGGGACCTCTACAAGAAAGCCCTTACGAATTATAATAAAGATTTGAGAAGTTCCAAATGAAGATCATGGAAAGCCTTCTGCGAAGAAATACACAAGCTTCCATCCACCATGAGATTGCACAAAGTCTTGTCCAATGGCGTTGTCTCCCATAAGATTGTTGAAGGGTCCTTTACGGAGTACATAAGCTCTATTAATGATCACTTATTTCCCGGATTCTCAAGTAATTGACCCTGGATTGGAGGTAGTTCTTGCTTTACAATAGGAACGAAGACCTGGCAAATAAGATTTTCACTGCAGATAAGATCAAATGGGCCATGGCCACCTTCAAACCTTCAAGGCTGCAGGAAAGGACCACATCTTCCTGGCTCTCCTTCAGAGGGGCTTCAAAGACATCTTACGAATCCTGCTGGAATTATTCCGGGTACCTTTGCGCTGGCCCATATTCCGAGGTGCTGAAGAGAGGCTAGGGTTGTCTTTATCCCTGAATTGGGGAGAAGATCGTATAAGGAAGCAATATCCTATCGGCCCATTCTCCTTTCTCCTGAAAACGATGGAGAAGGATCACTGCTGAGATGAATGGCGAATCGGTTACAGTTATGGCTGCTAAGGGCTGTTCTCAAAGAGGCGTCCTATTACATCTCATATCATATCAATCGTAAGGTGCCCTTCCATTAACAGGCCGCCTGCAGGCCCTGACCTAAAGGCCAAAACATCGGTCACCGATTTTCAACACACACTTACAGGCTGCCGGAGAGGTAATATTTGAAATTCGTTGAAACTAGCTGGAAATTGCTTGTGTTTGGCGAAAAAACTGTCGTCCGCGGCCTTCAGGCGAAATATCCAATTGTTTTTATATTTTTCAGAAATCGCGCGTTGAGTCGTGTGTTCTTTTCGATTACCTGTTGAAATGGGAAAAAAGGAAGATTTTGTGGGAGAATTCATTAACATTTATCGTAAAAATAAAGCTTTGTGGCAAATAAAATCAAATTTGTTTTCGGATAGAGGGCTTCGCGAGGAAGGATACAATGAAATTTTAACGTTTTACAAAATGGTTAATTCAGAGGTAACTGTAATCTCTGGTCATCTTTTCGCAAAGAACTCAAAAAAGTCCATAAGTCAAAAAAGTCGGGTTGCTTGCCTGAAGATATTTACCGTCCTTCTTTGTGGTACTTTGATTTACTTCTGTTCACAAGAGACCATGAAGAATCACGGTCAAGTATTTCCAACGATGAAAATGATAGCCATGATTTCGAAAACGCAAAAAACAAGGAGTAAGATAAGGAATTTTTATCAAACAAAACAATTTAGATAAACACGACAACAGGTAAACAATAATACGAAGTTCGAAATATTAGTTCATTTTTAAAATTAACGGTTTTTTACTTGACACTGGGGCACTAATAAACTGACTGATTCGACAGTTTTTGCATCTAGTGTGTGGTGAAGCAAGAGGCTATCTGACAGGCAAAGGACTGCAGATCCGGACTGACAGGCAGCCTGAATAATGTGCGGCCGATGTCAGATAAAGTCGTCAGTCCTGGCATCAAAGGTCACGGCCTGGGCGTGGCCTGTCAGTGGATGGGCACCAGTAATCGACGAACTTCTTACCGACCTGAGTAATTGGGGCTTCAAAGCACAGGCCTATGCAGACGAGCGATTAGCGGTGGTCATGATGTCACCATTTCAGAACTCATGCAAGTCGCTTTATCATAAGTGCATAGCTGGTGGCGGAGCAAGAACTTGGGTATTAACCTACAAAAAACTGTCATTGTACGTACCATTTACTAAATTTCAAAACTCCCTTTCCAGATGGTAAAAAAATGGTTTTCTCAAAGAAGCCTAAATATGTAGGCCTAATCCTGGATCAAAAGCTCTCCTAGAGAGTAACTGGCAAGGCAATAACATTTCTCCATATGTGTCGTCAATTTGTAGTCAAAAGCTGGAGCCTCGCACCGAGGTTAATGTTTTGGCTATATACGACGGTCATAAGGCCCATGGAACTTACACGCTGAGGGCCGTTTTTACCCCCCCCCCCCGGTTTTCGCTACGCCACTGCCTGAATAACAACAAAACAAAATACATATTTAAAGTCACGCATCCCCAAATCTCATACCATGAAACCACCAAGGCGTATTCTAGCTGTGACAGAAAAATTAGCAGGTGCGTTTGATAGTACATTATAAGTAAATAAAATTAGAAAGAAAACGGAAAAACCACTGTGAAAATATAATGCGACTCCTCGACTAAGTGCCAAAATATTTTCGTGACATTTTCCATTTTCATGTGCTCTTCTCTCTTTTGTTTTATTTTATTAATAATTTCTTTTTTGTTTTGTTTTTTACCTAAATAAATCGCACTAAAACGTCCCAGATTTCCTGGAACACATCTAGATCTAGACAAAGTTAGCACAAACACAAGAATTTCGCATGAGCGCATGCTTGTCTATTAATATAACATAATTAGCATGTTTTAAATTATCCCTCCCTTCCCTAACTCCTCAAAACGTAGAAAATACTCTCTCAAAATTTTAAATTTCTTTTTGTATTTATTCTTATTATGCTTAATGATGTATATTTTTTTTTCTTGCTAAGTAATGAAATTGGTTTCCAAGGAGAATTTTTATGCCTCAGAAGTATTTCTTGGAAACATTCGATGGCAATTGGATTGAATGCGAGTCAAATTAAATTAAATTAACTTAAACTCGAAAAAATGAGGGCAAAATTAATGAGTTTTAATGAGAATTGTTTACATTTCAGGTTATTTTTTTTTTGTTATTATCATTTTTGTTAAAAAAGCCTTTATTTATAATTGAAAGGGCAGAGAATGAATATGATGCAACAAAAATACCTTTTGCAGTGTTATTTTATAACAATATCTTAATTAGATTTTAATTACCAATTTACTGGAGGGGAGTTTTTGAATTTAATTACTAATTAACCAGCATGATTTTACGAGAGCATAAAAGAAAAGCAAAATGCTATCCACAAATTAGCAGCAGCAAGTGCTGAACAAAGTATACAAAAGAAGAGAAAATAGGAAATAGGAAAAGACCGACGAATATTATTACTAACAGAGTTGATTAAAAATAGACGCAGCATTTTCCTATTGAATGATATTCTAATAATAATACTCCACTAGAAATTCTCTATTTGAATTTTACAATTATTTTATGAAATATAATATTAGCCAACAAAAACCACCTCTGGGTTGTGTAGCCGTCAGCCACACAACAAACATGGCGGTGGCTTTCGAGGAATATTTCGTGATGGCGTCAAGGAATGTTGTTGGTGTTCATCACACCAAAAACTAGAAATTTTGCCAAATCATGACTGTTTTAAAGTGCGAGTTTTAAAAATTCAAGTAAAAGCATTGAAGAATTTTTAATGTTTTTTTTTAAATGATCCAAAAATAATTTCAAAGTATTTGAAAAGTTTTGACAATCAAAAAATGTGATGCTTGACTTTTGTTTCCTCTTCAGTGTTGGATATCTGTAAAAGTACTGATGAAAATCCAATGGAAAAATCAGATTTTCTCATTCGCCTTCGTTGTCATATGCAGAATATAAAGGCAACACATCCTCGAAAACCCGTTCAAAATGATATCCCTGGGGCTGCTAACTACGTCTTTATACAAGTCAATTGTGTTTGAAAATCTTTCGAAACGTAATATGAGGGCCCGTGCCAAGTAATTAAATGATTACGGAAAAACTTCGTCGTTAAATTGAACGGCACAACCAAGTCGATTTCTATCGACAGATTAATGCCAGCCTTCGGTTGTGGTGGCGACAACGAAGCAAAGCCGTCCAAAGCAGTAACAATGAGTTCACAGCTTTACGCAAAGCCAAAAGAAACAATTCCCCACGATCAATATGAAAACCTCCTCGATCACTTAACTGCAATCCAGTGATCCAGACATTTCCGGCACACTCTACTACGTCTCGAATAAGTGACACCTCGCAGTCAATATAGGACGCTTGCAATATTTGTACACGGTGAAACAACCGCAGTACCAAACGATCGTACTATGTAAAGGACACCCATTATTGAGTGATTCAAACGGCCTGAGGCCAGTGTCGGCGGATTGTGTAGGGCCCGGGTGGCTAGTCAGACAAACAAATCTAGTCAGTTGGAAACAAATACGTGGGTGCGTGCAGTGCATGCGGTGTAAGCGGGGAATTTTCTCTAACAGACAGTTGCGTGCTTGGATTCCGTGTAGTCATTTACAAATAAGCAAAAATCTAAGCGACGAGTGCATATGTCTGTTTATGTTTATCTATTTGAGACCATAGCGGGTGCTGCAATGCGGAAAAGTAGGAAGTAGACCAACTTTTGCGTTGCGTGCGTTCATTTTACGTAACTACATATACATATGTATGTCAGTTTTCATTGGAATGTACGTACTTCTATTATATCAATCACCGCACGCAGCAACGTACGCATATATCTGTCTCCATCTTAAGCGTCCTTCGCGCGTGCTACGCATTCAAAACCATATCCAAAGATACGGCGTGCGTCATAGTGGAAATTAAACCCATATGATCTAGAATATGTTAGAGGGGAGACAAATTCAGTGCGGCGGCAGATGACGCACTAGGAGTCTGTAACGTAATGGCAGGGCAAGTGGACGAGTCTGTTAAGAGTCGGTGGACCCTCACTCAGACTTATCCCAAACGTGGATGGATGAGTTACGAGGGAGTGTGGGGAAGGGAGTAGCGCCTCACGCTGTTCTTTAGTGGAAATGGAGGATATAGAAAATACCTCCATCGTTTTCAGCATGATGGCTCAGCGCTGTGACTGGTACTGGTATCCAGGAGTTTCAGCTTCGTTTGAAACCTGCAGATTGTACAAAATCTTCTAGTCGTATTTTTGGAAATTTGCAGCGTTCATGCTTCATGCCCGCAGTTTGAATCGGAGATTGCACACATACGGCGAGTTCAGGTGGATGGCTCAGAGCTATTAGGCGCCGGGTTTCTGCACACAAGAGTAAATCTATAAATGGCTCGCTGGCTCTGCCTTACGCATTTTAGAACGATTGAAAATACATCTCGGTGGCTCTAGCTAGACCACAAGTCCATACGAGTTTCGCCAACATGATGTGGTTTTGGCTTGGTCGGTGCATTTTGTACTAATGAATCATTCGTGTATGGCGACCTTAAGAACATATGTTATAGTATACGGACGAGATGACTCAGGTTTCTATTTTCTTAAGAAATGTCCGTAAACGCGTCGAGATCGGTGATAAATGACTAGTTCGATGATGTACGCAAAATAGGGTCTGACCACGCAAAGAGCTTAAAAAAAAAAAGTTCACAGACGCAAAAGAGAAACCTGTGACGAAAATCTCGTATGCCAACTATAACAGTCCAAAGCGTGAAAACCGAACTAAGAGAAGAGTTCTACCTACTAGACCATAGTTTGACGTAATTAATACTGCAAGAAAAAAGAGGTAAATCTGGTCACCAATCACAAAGGAGGGCTTGATCAAAACGCCTGAGTTCAAAAATGCAGCAAATCGTATACGCAGACGTGCAGTTAGTAAAGTGGTGCTGCGCGTCTGAGACTCGACATTGGTAGGAGAAGATATCGATCGATCTTTTGGCCTGTATAGCCTGATATAAGGAATGTCTTCTTTTTGAAACCAAGGAAAGAAAAGGTGTCTTAAACCCTATCAGACCATATAAGGAGACGAAACCCTATCAGACCATATATTGTTCCTGCCAGCGATGAATAATTGTGACAGTTTAATAAGAAGAAACTTAAATTTCGAAGAAAATTGGCTTGCTTCAACAATTTATGCTTTCGAACAGAGTACATTACACTATCCATCACTCGATCCTCGAGTAAAAATAAGCCTAGCTCGTTCTTAGCCTGGAATAGGCACGCATAGCGTCAAAACGCCTGTATGGCACGTCAACCAGTCAATTTTTCTAAATAGAAGAAGATGAATAAAAGACGCGCCGAATGGTCCAAAGGAAGCTCACACATTTTCTAGACTAAAGGGAGAAAAATTGAAGCTTTGATAAATTGTATAGGACGAAGAAAACGGGCAATTATATTGGTTACCTGAAAGGGTGCCATTAACATACTCAATAGATCGGTAGTCGTTCGATTGCGAAGGTCAAGCAGCATTGGAATTGGTTAGTACTTAGTTGGGGGACCGCTTGGCAAAATAACACTCGCGTTTGGAATGGTCGATTTCGAAAAAATCTGTAAAAGAATACATTTGTAACAGAGACGTGCATACGAAATGATGTATAGTGTAACTTACCCCAATGCACACCAGAACGAGATTATCGAAGCAGGAAGCGTGTTTCTCATGACTCTGTATGAGAAAGGACATGAGACTAGCCTGAAAGATTTGAGATACAGGTAATAAGTCGTAAAACCAACCCTCACCGAAGCTGCTGCATGACAACATTCACTGAGAGCTTACTTTCAGGTGCAGCAGTGGTCAACCGGTGAAACGACACTCGACTAGAAACAAGAGACCCGAACGATTCTGGATGGAAAAAAAACCCAGTGCCAGTGTCAACCACTTTGAGCCCTGCACCTGCCTCCATTGATCCCTGATCAGCACATAATGCGAAGGGCTGCGTGATAAAGTCGAGCCCACCGGAATACAGCATTGACATAGACGAAGAAGAGATCGAAGAAAGAGACCGGCTGAATGTTAATCCCTAAATAGAATTTTATAACAAACTCCCCCAAAACAAAATTTCTGGCTACGCCCCTGTGTTTAGGCATAATCTTTCCGAACTCGCGTAGTACCTACACAACCAATACCCCAAAAAAAAATTAACCAAAAAAAATAAAGCATTTACGGCCAAGAATTTCTTGAAAATTAAAATTGCAAAATCGTGCGGGCCGTTGCTGGCTTAGGCTCGGTTGGTGTTGTATATCAAAAATTTCTTCCTCTGGCGAATTTATAATTTGTATTTCAAAGGTTTATCGTTGGTGTTGTAAATTGAAGAATAAACGCATTTCCAATTTAATCCCCCTCTTAATTTGGGTCCAATTTCAATCATCCCTTCTCCGAAAATACTAGCACCAAAATAAAGAACCCATGGGGCCGGGGCATTTCTGATTCATAGAAATCTAAGGACGTTATTTTCGTCATAGTTTAATTAAAACTGGAATAAATTTCATTTTGATATTTTATTTTTTCATGAGTATACTCATTCTATACTATATAAAAGAGGGACAGAGGGGTGCCGAGGATGGGTGAGGTGAAGCCACCATTTACGTTTTATTTCTATATAGTTAAGAGGTGCATATGTATATATACTGTACATATACACGAGTACCCCAAACTAATCCACTGAAAAAGCTCCACTTGAAAAAGCTAAAAATTTTGTTGTTGGTTTGGCGTGGCTCGCTGGGTAATAAAACTATATGCCCGACGCCATTGCTGGCTGGTGTGTTGTTGTTGTTTTTGTTGTTGGTGTGTAAAGAGTCAACATCGCCATAAAATCGAATGACTGCCAGCTTGCTAGTATGCCAGGCTGGCCAGGTTCCATTTATATATAAAATTCATCGAAAAATACCTGAAGACGATGAAACGAACGATAAATTCGAAAGAAGAAAAAAAACGACAGAAGCAACAAAAGGTGGTATGTGTATGACGATAGCGATGACCTAGTGGAAGAAGATATTCATCGTGTCTTGAAACTGGAAGGCCTGATGGTAATGGAAGTTGAAAAATAATAACAACAACAACAACATAAAAAACTGCCGGTGTGTCTTTCTTCTTAATTAGCTGAAATTACCTGAATGGGTGCACATCGATGCCCAATGGACATTTCAGAGAAGACCAAGAGATTGGCCAAAGGTATAATCGCGCTGTGGATGACGACCCACTCACTCACTTGTGAGACTCGATGTCGATGGGGCCATTTCTTGAAAAGATCGAATCGTTTTTTGTTGTTGTTGTTATATTGTTGTATGTTTTGTTTTTGACCTCTATAAGTTGTGTTTGCATGAAAGTCACATGCGTCCGTTCCCATATCGTTTAATTCGAAGAGAGCTGAAGCCGATATAATATCGAAAGCTTATCCTTAATTAAAATTCGCTGTTTTCTTTCTATATACACAAATACAATCGGCAACAGAAAAGCAACAGCAATTCGATATCATCGACGAACTATTGGGGCACGATTGGTGTACGTACAGTCATTGGATCCATTCGAGTTTCTATGTTCTTTTTGTTGTATGCTATAAAAGCTTGGTGCTTGCCAGTTGTATTCTTTTCTACTCCGGGGGGCTTCACTTAAAAAGTTATTGTTATTGGCACGCCAAATACACAAAAGTCTACATCGACGCAATTTTTACTATGACGAAATCAAGAAATTGAGCTCACAGCAAAAATATACCTGGTGTAGATTGGTACATTGATGTACGTACATACAATGGCGCGCGGGAGTATTCTTATAGTGTATATCCCATGCTCTGATAAATTTTCGTGATTTTCCTCTCTCTTGGTATATTTCGTGTATAATTTCTGTTCACTAACCTGAAGGAAATTCAAGCCGTGCCACCATTGATAAAAAGACTGGTTCTTTTTAGAGTAAGATTTTTCTTTTCGACATTATTTTTGTGTCTTTCTATATAGAAACTTTTTGTTTCTTTAATCTCTCAAAACCCCAAAGTGAGTTTATCAAAAGGCAAAGATGAAAGGTGGAATTCCTGTATCTGTTTGGTATGCCTGACATCATCATCATCGTGTGTTACGGGTGAAGATTGAAATTAGTCTGAACAGAGCTTTCTATTTTTTTCTGGGATGTCTTGGGTTTTTTTCGGGCGATAATAATATATAGTAGCATGTGTCGCCGCACATTTGATGAGCATAGGTACAACGAGTACGTTCATTGCGCAAAATAAAAAGAGACAATTCAACGGTTATACAATATCAGATTTAAAGTCTTGATTGACAACAGCAAAGTAAACACCTCAAAAAAACGTTTTTTGTTGGAATTGGAAGAAATTGCGTCTGTTTATAAAAAAATCAGCATTTTTTCCTTTTTTGCTTTTATTTATTTATTTTTTTGATAAAAAGTGTTACACGTTGTTAAATTCCATCATACCGAACGCATTTTCTTTCAATGTGGAAATCTATTTTTGGTATTTTTTTTCTTATAAGTATATATTGTTTGCCTGGGGCCTTGTATGTATGTTCTGTTCATGTTCATGTAAAAAAATTCCAAGGTTTTTGGTTCAATCCCCCACAGAAAATTAATTTCCAAAAAAATTTTAATATACGTCTATATTTTTTTGGTCTTTCGCTAATTTTTTTCCCAGATCATATTGTAAACAGGATTCTAGCAGGCGGCGGCATTAAATCAATTAGAAAAATATACTTGAAATACAACTTTTATTGATAAAAATATTTGTTTGTATAAATTTAGTGCATGAGATCAGTAGATATGGCGGCTATATAGAGGCTGGCTTGTGCACGTTTTTGTTTTTATTTAATGATAATATTATATAACAACTATCACATCATCATCATCTTCAACAACAATGTTTAGAGAACCATGAAAACCAAGCAGAGAATTTTGTGACCTGATTTGAACTCGAACAGTTAAAGTTGCATGCTGGTGAATTTCTATGATCTCAATTAAACATTTTTTTTGTTGTTTTTTTGTTAAGTCAGAAGAGAATAATTTTGACGATTGATCGTGCTTTTTTGAACAATTGGTTTAGAGCTGGTTGGTTTGGTGGTGGCTTGGATTCGGTTACGTGCTGTACCAGACACTTTTGCGCAACCAAAGTCTTAAATGTTGTTTCGAGCATAAAAATTCCCTTGAGGTAAACATTTTTTTTTAAGATGGATTAAAGTAAATTTATCTGTGAAAACACGCAATGAATACAAAATAAAATTTAGTGAAAATGTTGAAAGTTGGTATAAAAAGATACATTGGATTTATTCAACAATTTAATGATTTAAATTTTTCTAAACTGATTTGGGCATAGTATGTTTTGTGATCCGAATTGATAACTTTCCTCAATAACTAGGTCTGAATTATTTATTTACTTTTATCATAAAAACCCAATCTAAGAACTCGATCGCAGTTAAACTAAACCTAAGAATTTTATCTCTGCTTCCATTAAGTTTGAGCTTGAACGGCCAAAAAGAAAACTCTCAATCCAGTTTTTTAGAACTAAGCCTATACCAATAGCTTGGAATTTAGTCCACAGAGCGGGGTGTTAGTTGGATTCAACCTTTTTCGGAATGGGCTGAATATGAACTAATTTACAAGAGTCTGAATATGCTCCGGAGAAGTGTGGCAGGAAAAAAGTTTGCGCAAAGGTTTAGCCAAAGATAGGGCATATTTCTCAACTACCATAGGACAATATTGACAGGGCCAGTGGATTCTTACTTCTCAACCTGTCATCAAATATTCCTGGTCGAATTACAGGAGTTTCTCCACTTATATACGCACGACTCATTTGAAGATTATCTGAACGCTCTATAGGCCCCCACTTTTTACTTTAATTGCGTTCATACATTTCCCATTGCACCATCTATAGGCTTTATAGATTTGGTAGAATCAGAAATGAACAAACGCGTTCCTGCCCGTACACAGAGAGAGAGAGACAGAGTTGGCATTGGCACTACCAAAACCCAAATGCCAGTCAGTGGTTTGATAAAAGCGAGAAAGCCCCAACCAGTTGGATTCCTCATAGTGCCAGAAAGTTCTTTTGCAAAAAACAGTTGTTTCGGGCATAGGATGCATATGGGAAGTCATCACTGACTAGGCAAGGGTCCAAGTTGCCACGATGCAAATGTACTTCGATGGAGTACCACGAGAAGCAAGAAATAGATCAAGAACGCCTGGAACATCTGGAACTCACTTCGCATAATTTTTGAGCATACTAGGCAGGTTTCAGGGTATGTCAACTTTACGAAATCGAAGACCCGTTACAAAAAATGTTTGCTTTGATTTTTATTACAATGGGCTTCGCACAAATTTCTTCTCTTTGGTCCGAACTCGTACAACATACAGCTTTTCAAACGAAAGGTCCATCGCCTCTCGTTTAGCACCCTCGAGACTCTTATTAATCTATGCCGTCCTCTATTCCTTCCTTCGAATCAAGCTTACACAATGACGAATACTACATGACGGACTGGTAGTACAAAGATGACTCCTAAGCTTGGGCTTTCACATAAAAAAAATTAAGGTGAAAATATAGCTCGTAGTGAAATCTGTTACGACTGGTACGGTTTCCCAATTTGGTGGGCTTATTAGGATTGTAAGAAACACAGTCTATTCTTTTTCTCAATTCATGCTTTGTGGAACTTTTAAAGCACTCAGAATATTTCAAACAAACTTTCTCTCATGAAAATTTGTGGGTGAAATGGAGCCTGGTTTATTATTTCTCGAGATTAACAATCTTTCATATCTGCTTATTGTAATAACCCCATTTTGATTACAACTCCTAAAAATATTCACATTTCGTCTTCTGTTACATCTGATCATCTGTGTCAAATAGAATAATGCTGATGGGTGCCTTCCATTTAGACACAGAAAGACAATTGTGTCCGACACAGCGTGTCGCTCTGTGTCGTTCTGTGTAAGCCCAAATGGAACACATAAGTTCATGAAAAATCCGCCACGGCGCACTTTCCTCGTTTTTATTTTTGTTTGGCAAGTAAATCGTAAATTTTATGTTGATAATTTCTTTAAATTAATTACCCGACATCTTATAAATGCTGGGAATCTTAAAAATGAAACAATATTGTTGTAATTATAAATTAACGATCACATTTCAATTGGCGAGGGTTGGTAGCATTGTCTTAGTTGTGCCCGGTTGTGTCTAGCTGTGTCGTTGATGGAACACTTCTGTGTCGGACACAGTGTAACACTGTGTCTCTCTGTGTCTAAATGGAAGGCACCCGATATAAGCTTATAAGTAATACAATTTTTGCAATTACATATTTGTTTGTCTTTTATGTCGAGTCGAACTACACATTGAACTGCAAAGGATTAGTTTCGATTGAATGTATTTCCGTTTTTCTATTAAGTCCTATGTGGAATCGTAATGCTCTTAACTGGATTGTGTCATTCGAAACAAATATGGACATAACAATATTAGTAGATACTTATATACTAGAAAATACGGTGAGGAAAATGGAATGAAATTATTTAAATTTTATAACCAGAAATAATCATAATGATGTTTCAAAATTTTGTAGACAGAAAAAATTTGTGCATCAACATTTCTCTAAAATGTCCCTTGTATGATGGTACCTTGCGTACTAGATTGCCCACTTGATTGCGCCTTTGCGCCTCCTGCATTAGACGTTTTAATGACTCCTGTGCGATATTTGCTGCAAACGGGTCTGTTGATGGCTCTGCCGACCTATTGGAAGTCAACTATGCAAACCATAATAGCTGGCGCTGTTTGTAAGTTCTGAGGCATGCCTCAAATTTACTGATCAGGTTTTGTCTCTCGATGTAGTAATTTTATTGTTATTATGTATACTGCATTTGGGACCTCAATGCTGGAGTTTAGGTTCCAGTTCAACGTTGTATGTGGAAACTCATCATAGGCCTTACGTATTTTAACCTAACTCATCCATGTTTGGACCTTATGTTTTTTTAATTTGTTAATCGCCACAAGTCTTCATTGCTTGTACGGTCCTTGTCCTTGACCTTGTTTTTGTAAAAAACTACAGAGACGTAGTATTTCGTATTGAAATTCTTGTAGCTTGTTTCGTTTCTGACAAAATACGTTTCAAATCATTGCCCCTACTTTCGACGATATGACACTGCCAAAA
Organism: Thereva nobilitata; assembly: GCA_963855945.1. Taxonomy (NCBI): domain Eukaryota; kingdom Metazoa; phylum Arthropoda; class Insecta; order Diptera; family Therevidae; genus Thereva; species Thereva nobilitata. The sequence continues at coordinate 43,190,585 of OY979696.1, read as the reverse complement.
TAAGTGAAACTATTGACGTCGGTAATGTTATGTCCTTCAATAATAAAAGGTGATAGATTTCGGAATATGGGCCTGAAATAGGTTAGATCAGGCATTGCACACTCCGCGAGTTAAATTGATGGCTCGGCTCCATTCGGCACGCGGTTTTACCACACGTGACCAAGCTAATAAATAGAACGCTGGCTTGGCCTCATACATTTTGGAATGATTGAAAATACAGCTCAAGACCATAAGTCCATCCGAGTTTCCCCAAACACTTCTTGGGATCGGAGGTATTTAGGCTAATCGATCGATCGATCATGTATGGGGCCCTTAACTTCTAGTAAGGTTGGGTATGATTCGTCGAATTTGAAACTATTTGGCAAAGGTATAAGATTTGGGAAGCCAACGAGGATCGTACCACTGCAATTTTCCTTCGCTGCACTTGAGATTCTTCTCAAGAATTTTAGAGACTCGATTACTGGTAAATGTCTTGAGAGCGGGTAACGTCGAAGCTAAATAATACATAACGACAGTAGAATTTGGCCTTGCATACTCGGATGCTGTTATCCTTATTTTCGACGGAAGTTAGACATTTTCTGTTAAGACCTTAAAGTAGCACTCTACCGCAGAGCTCTTGTCTTGGGCGTGTGATCGACTTTACCGTCGTTACTTTTCATTAATAAGATAGGATCTCTCTATGTCTGTATTTTTCCTATTGCATATGTACAAAGTCGAACTGCATGCACTCTGGCGTCTTAAAATCAATGGATATGGAACGAACTAAGTCTTTCTGGAGGTTCAATCAAGTTAGTATTGAACTGTGTCGAGCCAAACCCTACTCCCACACCATATCGGGAGCTGTTCCGCAGAAGTCAATTATATCAGCCGCTTTTTTTCCTAATCTTCATACATGATTTGCTCTTAATCCCCACCAACCCACTTTACAGCTTCGCTGACGATGGTAGATATACTCGGCGTTACTCTTACATCTTCGACAATATAAGACAAACGCGTGCCAGACTTTGTCTCTTTGCTCGTGGGTGGACTCATGACCACCTCTATCGACAGACACATAAAACTCATTCTTAACTGGGATCGTATGGAACGCGTCCAAAATGATACATTGCCTTATCACTAATAAAATTTGCAACGATCTTTTTTTTGTCTGTGGACAGTGTGAATCTAACAGCTGGCCCATCTCTTCAGATCCTGGGTGTAACTTAATCTGAGGATCTGCGGTGGAATGATCACATATTCCAAATCGCCAAATAAGCATCTCAATGACTAGGATGTCTTAAGAGATGCAAATTTCATCTTCCCCAAGCAACCAGCGCTATAATATACAAATCCTATATTTATTTGTGCTGGAGCCTTGAAGACTGCCTTAGCGTAGCTGGACAAGGTGCAAACTCAAACTCATCGAAGATGGCACCTTTTGCGACTCCATAGACTCTTAAAGCTAACACAGGAATGTAACAGCCTTGGCCAAATTACCATAGCGACTGTTCTACTGAAGTTATCATCCTCTTGATCATTTTTCCGCAACACAAAACTAGCCTGCTCGGCTCACCCTCACATCCTCCGGTCACCAAACTACGGTCTATAAGTAGAAGAAATCGACTGTGGAACAACCTTTTACAGTCAGTATACCCGACCGTTCAGAATTCAGAATTCAAGAGCTTAAATTTTGGCTAAGTAAAATTTGTTCGTGAGATAAATCTGGATAAAAATGTCCTATACAAAATTTACATAGAACCAATAGTTTTCGAGAAATGGGGCTGAGAGAACTCGAGCACCGTGCTGCATTAGTTTGCGCACCACATTTGAAGTAGAATGCAAGCAGCGTTTTTACAGGGTTCATCTTTTAGGTAAATGTATATTCTTTTATTTGATGTAAATAACAGAAACTTGAGTGACTCGGTTTAGAAAAAATGTTGGTTCAAGGTATTGGGAAGAATATTGGGATTTTGCTCGCACTTTTTACCTACATATCTTCTAACAAAATGTTAACTCTCTAATTTTTTTTAAATAGTTTTTACTGAGTAGGATATGTTAAAAAAGGTTTCGGAAAATTGGTTGTACGCTACCCGTAAAAACCACTCCTTAAAAACAAAAAATCCCTTTTTGGCTAATATCTCTTTTCGCATTTTGTTCATAATTTGAAGCAACATTTGTTCTAAACCGAGTCACTCAAGTTTCTGTTATTTACATCAAATAAAAGAATACACATTTACCTAAAAGATAAACCTAGTTACGTTGCTCTACGATAATTAGTCTAAAAGTTATTTAAGTTTAAGTAAATTTAAAGAAAAAAAAATTGTTTTTCATAAACACCCTGTAAGTAGTGGATAGTAGGGATAGCCCCTTCTCTAGAACTATTTTTTTCTCCAAATACATCCAGGAATCACCCCTGAAAATATTAGACACGTAGTCCAACAGAGGATTTATTGAACGTCTGATATACAAGTTGCTTATCAGGCGATATGAGCATTTTAAATCTTTAAAACGGCGATATCTCATGAATGGCACTTCGTACGGGAAAATGTATAATATCCTTTTTAGTAGATAATCGCAAATTCTACAAACTTTGTGAACACCATTTTATGATAAGACTTGCCTTTTAAGAGATAACGGGTTTTTTTTGTTTTTAGGGGGTGGTTTTTGGGGGTAGCGTACAACCAATTTTCCGAAACTTTCTTTAACATATTCTACTCACTGGGAACTGGATCGTTTCGATCTAAATCCTTTTGTCATAAGGTTTTCAGTAGTATCTCAAATGAGATGATTACTGATAAGAACAGTCCTGGTAATTTTACTCATACTCAATGATCATTCTTTCAGTAATTTTGAAGATAGCTTAAATGCAGTTAATGGACTGAACAATCCAAATTTAGAGAGATACAAAAATATTACAAAACTAATTGATGATTTATCTTTATTTTTAAATAACTCAAAATGGACTTTGACTCAACAACTTCATAAGGCTTTGTTAGTAGTAAAGTGATGAATTAATAGGAAAAGTGTAAAATTATAGAAAAACCAATTTTTGTTGTTGCTTACTAAAAATAGTTTTTTTTAATATATTTTTAAGAAAACGAAGCTTTATTTCAAAATAATTCAAGTTATTCAATATCAAACCCGGCCTGTGTCTACTTAGATATTAAATAATTTTTAGCCAAAGGCTAGAGACCGTCTGGTTATTAAGTAATTTTTAGAATTTCTCAGAACTTTTCAATATAAATCTCTCAATTCGTTGTCCGAATGCCGCCGCTCCCCGTGATGAAAAACTTCTTTCCCATAAATAAAATTGTTTCGTGAAAAAACTTGAAGCTCAAAAATCGTAACATATACTGCACACTTTCTAACATACTTACTTTATTTTTATTCGCGGAAAACTTTTCAATAAAGATTTTTACTAAAACCACTCAAAATTATTTGTTGCTAATACGCCAAAACTTCCAAAAGAGACAAGAACTGCGAAACAGCTTCTATCGCCATTGGAGGAGCCGCGAACATGTTTCCTACTACTTGACATATGGAAAGTTTTCAAAGTTTTTTCAAAGGCATTCAACCGTCGTCGACCAAGCACGCAAAAACCCGTCGCTCAGATATAAAATAAAATCTTCGATTGCAAAATATACAGACAAATTTATTTTAATTTGCTGCTATTTATTTATTTGTCCGTGCTGTTTTGTTTTTATATTATATTCACCCCCGATATAAATAAATAAGAGACAATTTCACAAAGAGTTTTTTTTTTTAAATCGCGCCGAGTACATTTGAATAAAATATATTGAGGCAAGATCAACATGACAACAACCCCAGGGAAGGACACGACGAGCTAGTGGTGGTGGTGGTGTGTGTGCTGACAATGGCTTTATTCCATCAATCACGAGGATCCCAGCTTTAATGTCGGGATTTTAATTAAATTAAAATGTCACTTGTACGTTAAGTAAACATAAAAAAAAGAGGCGAAATGCGTAATAAATTAATTGATAGATGAAAAAAACCCCGAACCGAAAAGAGAGAACATTCTGAACGCGCGAAATTCTCTCGGTTATTTTTATTTTTTTTTGTTGTGTGGCAAACAAATTTTCTGTAATTTTTGTGTGCTCTCCTCTGATAAGATTAGACGCGTAAATCCACTACGTCTGCTCATATGTGCCATACTGCCATTCGTGGTGGTATAAGGCGGTGGTGGCATCGTCGTCGCGGGTAGTATTTTTCCTAATTCTTTTTATTTATTTTTTTTCTGCCATTCTGCTGTTGTTATTCTATCTATACGTGAGCAGAGACCGGTGACAGCCAGATAAAATCGAATGTTTGTGCTAAAATGAGGCACAAATGCGCAAAATCGAGTCTAAAGCATATCGTCGAGTCGCCAATACACGTTTAATCTGTTTTTGTTGTCAACCGTCAAAACATATATATCGCGGGAAAAAAAGTAAATCGCAAAAGGCATAATAATAACGTCGCCCGGCATACAACCAACAACGGTCGATTATCAAACTTTCCGATAGGCGATATTAAAATCTCCCATAACGAAGTTAGTGTGAATAAAAATTAAGGCTGTGATTAATTAAGGCTCCTTTCATTGCCTTGCCATAATATAACGCAGCGCAGTGGAGGAGGAAAACTGTAATGAGAAAATTTTCATCATTCCAACCCTCGCCCGCCGTGTATATATACATTACGCATTACGACGAATCGTGAAAATAACATGAGAAACCCATCAAAGGCCAAAAATAACTATGAGGACTCTTAATCTTGGCCAACACTAGCTCATCGTGTGTGGATGTGAACATCGGACTGGGTTTTCCTAAAAAGAAAAACATTCTCTCTCGCAGCCTTTAATACCCAGCAGTGAAAGTGGAAATCAGGACAGTTCGCACTTATTTTGATGGCTTTGTGCTATTTTCAGACCAAGATCCCATCCTGGACGTCTTCAGCTGAGGAGGGACACGAAGATGATGATTTTCGAACGCATTAATTTTGGCATTTTAACGTCAGGCTACTCCATGCCCCGGATCTGGACTGGAGCGCCCCAATATACTCCACGTACATATACTATATAAATGCTGTCTACGGCCATCCGAGCGTCCATTATCTTCTACTGGAAGAGTTTTCTTGATAAATTTATATGAGTGAAATAAACAAATCGGTTGCTATTGAAAAGGAGGCCATCATCATATGAGACGACGTGCATAAGGCCTTTTTTGTTTTGTTGTTATAGGAAAAGAAAAACTTAATGGCCGTAAATTATAGGCTACTTATCATCATCCATTCCAATTGCTGCAGCCGAGGATTTTTTTTTGATAAACTTACTACCGACTGATTTTATTTTTATTATTTATCTTTTTTAATGTGAGATAATGAGTGGCAAAATATTCTTTATTTTTTTTATAAGAAAATAATCATTGTTCTGGTCTTTGTGGACAGTTAAAAACAATCATTAAAAATGGATTTTTATTATCAACCTGCTGTGTACTTGTGGACATTGGGTATGTATACAAAAATGCACCAATAAAAGCGCTCATATTGGATCTTATCATTATCTAATGAAAGAAGATACATTTTCCTTCAACCACACTAAAAAATCGCAAATCGCTTTTTTTATTTTTACATTTTTGTACATTTGAATGCTAATTAAAAATATAATAATAAAAAAATCACCGCACTTTTGCATTGTCTGTTGCAAAGCATGATTAAGTGGCAATTTTGAACGATTAATTCTTATATTTAGTCTTGTTAGACTATTCGTGTCACCCTTTATACTACCAGTCCGTCAGGTCGTTCGCGTCATGGTGTAATGTCTTTCTAGAATAGGTTAAAGGAATTGAGTGGATTTTTGAGGAGGTGGTGAAGAAACTTTTGTATAAGTTCAGGAGTATTGACTGTGGAAGGTTGCTCCATAGTCGAGTTGTTCTGGTTATATACATCGTAGCGTCAGTACGAGTAGCGGAGCGGGAAAAACATAGTCGTCAAGGCACAAGATGATTTATATCAGCGAAACAGTCATTGTGGTAAAAGCGGTATAATTTTGCCAGGGATGCCACATACCTGTGGTGGCTCAATGAATCAATTGAAAAACAAATGGCGCCATCACAATAAGTTTGAGAGCGCGATTTTTCGGTTTGTCTAGCCACGCTATGGGGGCTCTCGAGAGCTCGGCCCAGATAAATGAATTGAATTCAAGGCGAATGAATGTAGGACTTGTAGATTATGGCTCGGCTTGGCCAAAGCGCTGAAAAGTTTTGAGCCAGTACGATGACATGGATCTGAATCATCTTGAAAAATGACGTCTGAGATATTGCCAATAAGATTTGTTAGGGTTGGAATAACGGCGCATTCATCAAAATATCTTTCTCTTCTTCTCCGTCAACCTCTGGCTATTCTTAGATTAAATTTGGATTCATTTGAAAAGACAACTCTTTTCCAATCAGAAACTGTCTAATTTCGTTGAGCTAGCGACCATTCCAAGACCATTTTTCTTGCAAGCAGGAGTTTCTTGGTCGGCCTCCTTGATCTAAGACTTATTTCCCTGAACTGTTTGTATATAAATTTGTGATCCAGTCGCTTCGGCTAGCTCTTCTCCTATCCTTGAGGCTGGGTTGAATTGGTCGTAGCTCGAACCGACTCAAAAAACGCTCGTCCCGGAGTTTTGTGGATTTTTCCTACTAATGTATGGTGTTATGCTCCCATTGCTCCCAGAATCTGCCGTCTCGGATTGGTTACAACCTATCACTCGCGCGATATCTCTATGAATCACTTTTTTTTTACAAATTTTGGCATGCGAACAATCAAATTGTCAATTGCATTTTTCTTCCAGCTTTGAATTAAATTGCTGCACATGTCTTCTTTTGATGAAGGTCATCGGTCATGGTCACTTCAGTCTAGGTGTTCCCATAAAAATTCGATCAGGTTGAGATCGGGACCCTGAGGCGGCCATCTCGTATTTTTCAGCAAACCTTCAGTTTCTTTCTTTTCTGAATAATCGCTGCACAATTTTGTTTTGTGCTTTGGATCATTGTCCTGCAACTGTTTAAACGTATATGTCGGAAGGTACATCATTTTGATCCAAAGTAGTTTTATAGTTCTCCTTTTTTACGATCGTCAATTCGTATCAAATTTCCTTTTTCATAGCCTGAGAAGTGACTGAGCCACCACCATGCTTCACTCTTGGCATTACACGGCTTGTAACATCTGTTCAGCGCTACGTCTTACGTAAATTCTTCTTTTCGAACCAAATAACTCAAACTTTGATTCGTCAGTCTACCAAACTTTTTTAAAATCTTCAAGAGTCCAATCTTGTTTCGAACGAACGGAGTCATTGTAGACGTTTCTTTGTGGCTCTCGCATTCCTGATCGTAGACGATCTTGATGACTGCCTCTTAGTTTGTGTAGGACAATATCACTATTTACACTTGCCTTGTACACTACAAAATTTATTGTTCCTTTTCTGCTTTACTCACAAGTGCTAAAGCAATCATAAAAAAGATAATTCTATCACTACCTACGGCCGAGTCATCGATGTTTTGATTCAGTGTGCAAATTATACCATTGGCAAGCAGGTAAATAAGAGAAAACACTATTGCTTCTAATATTTTCATTGCTTTTTGAGGATAACAGACTTTTTTCACAAGTGTTCTCAAAGTAGCAATTCCCCTTGTCCACGCTTTCCTAGCATTTTTTGGTTGAGGAAAAGTCCTAGTCCTTTCCTATATGGCTTTAGAAATAATCCTTGCACACGTTTTCCTAGCTCTATGCTTCCGTTGATTCATTATAGCGCTTTACTTCTTGTAATTGCTGTCATGCGCTGCATGCTTTGATTATATCTGCTTCACTTCCCGATGACGCTCCAATCACTGAAAGACCTGCAAAAAGTAGAAATGGTAATCGATCACTCAAACTTTTGACCGGGCGTGTACGTCATGTTACATGTAATTCCATCTTCAACTTCTGTCTTAGTAACTTACCAACGAACATTTTAGGTGCCCATAATGGGGCCCCTAGACTATCAATAATATTGTGCAATATTTTCATTTGCGCAATATTATTGACGGTCTGTGGGTGATATTGAAAGATTGTCTGGGGCAAAGAAGGAAACCGCCAATATTTTGCTCAATATTATTGATAGTCTTTCACTTTAGGTTCTTACTTTGACTTCCAGAATTGGTTTTTGGCTTTTCTTTAATATTTCTCTTTGCACATTCAATATTATTTTTTTTAAATTAACATTCAATACCCCGATAATGTTTGTAATCTCGCCGCTGCTTCTTCCAATAAAAGAAAGTTTGTGTCCAATTGACACCGAAAAAATAACTGATAGCAATTTTTAAATTTTATATCTCCATCACATAAAACTACGACTAATTCCAAATGGGTCGAACATATTTTCAGCAACAAATTATTTAATTAATTGATTAAAATTCTAAATATTACATAACAAAATATGATGTCGATTTTTGATCCAATATCCATGATAAACAGAGAGTTGTTTTTTTTTCTTTAATCATACCAAATTAGTAAAATTCCCATTTATAGAACCTCTTATGAAACTCATTTTGTTGATATACGAATTTCTTAGTACAAAAGCAACAATATTAAAAAAATATACAGTAAAAAGCAAAGCTATATTTTAATTTATTCCCTTGTCTCTCTACTAAATCCTTTTTTAACATTAAATTTAATATTTAAACTGACACAACATGACAAGGTCGTGACAACACAACGAGGTCATTTTTGATCCTGAATTAAAAGTTTTATTGTTAAGTCGTAATTTAATTAAAACAAAAAACATTAAAAACGTACAAGGGTTATAATAACCATAAAAAATGTTTTACGTCATTATGATGAAAGTTTGTGTTTACTCTTAAATAAAAATTCCTCCCTTTTGCTATTTTTTACGTTAGTATAGTAATCATAAAACAAACTGAATCTAATTTTATTACATGCTTAATCACAACCTTTTTTTAAGGAAGCATAAATCTGTCATTCAAACACAAATTATAGTTAAAAGGATATGAAATTTTTGCTAATATATCTTCTTGGTTATATTTGTTTGTGTGTGTGTTAAACATTTTGTTAAACATAAATTTCAATTCGCATTTTTAAAAAGCGATATCTGCCCCTTCATCAATCAATCAAAATTAAGAAAATGACGACGGTTATTAGGGTCCATTTCCGTTTCCCTTTTTTGTTATACATTTCACTTCCCTTCCTTCTATAGATACATACATACATACACACCCACAAGGATAAAAAAAAATAGAAGCATAATCATAAACGATTTTTGAATATGATAAATAAACATTTTTGTTGCTACCGCGTCATCATGGCCCACGCAACTATAGCTATTGCCAGCAAAAAACACCTATATACGAATTTCTTGTTTTTTTTTCAAAACTAATGAGTAAATACATCATATATACAATCATCATTAAAATTGAATCATTTTCTAAAAATATTTTGAACAGGAAACTTTTTTTGTTGTATATTCTATCGATGAGAGAAGCTTCGACTATCTAATATCCTTGCGGAAAGTATAAGTCATAAGGCAAGGATCGAATCCGCCTACGTTTCAATTTTATAACATAATTACATTTTTTTTATGTTGTATATCCTTAAAATGATATTGGGAAGTAGAGAAAGCTCGTGATACGGCAACAATTCTGCTAGCTATAAGGATATTGCTTTAGTGGAAGGATAATTATTTACTTAATTTTTTTTTCTGGGAATATAAACCTTGAAGGAAAGATAATAAATTCGGAGAAATCGTATATATAATTTCGTTTTATTTATATATATATATTTCCTATTAAGAAGCTCTCTGCCATGGAAACGTATTTACTACGCCCACATTAGCGCCAATTTTCTTCAATATCATCGTCGTCTCTTTATGCCAATCAAAATATACACACAGAAAAAGGAAAAAGTGGTCGAACGTTGTTCTCACCAATGCTTTCTTCGCTATCCTTTCACCCCCATTCATCCCCATGGCACGAAATCCAGGCACACTTCTGTTCTATTCTAGCTGGGGCACATAGTATATTTATCAATAAATTTAAGGATATAACTTAGAATATTTAGAAGGAATATGTACTTGTGTGTATGGGTTATTATATTGTGTAGAGCGAGTTAAAGCTTGGGGTGTTGTTGATTATGATTGTGATGATGATGATGATGATTCTAGCAAACAAATGAACAAACAAACAAACAAAATATGTAGAATGGGGGGAAATCGATTGAAAAACATTCCGTGTTCAACAAGCTCTAAAATGGATTATGGATTACCGGTTTATTACATTCATGGATACCAAAAATCCCAGGCCAAGCTTGACGCCTACTTACAAGCTCTCTCTTTCGTCTATATAGATGTACATACCTATATAAAAGTTAAGGATTGGTAATGGGAGATTCCCACAACGATATTATAAAAATCCATTAAATCAACAACAACAAAAACAACAATAACAACAAAAAACAAAGGCAAATATTTTCTCAGAATATTTTTTTTAAGACTTTCGTAGCGAAAATATATATAAAACGCTAAGAAACGAAATTATAAACATAAAAAAAAGCATAGAAACGTCGAAAAAGAAGAATATATGTGGAAGACAAGAAACGCTGAAATGGAACACAAGATATTATTTCCTTGGCGCCCCGGTTGGTCCGGTATACACGGTATGTTGTTGCTCTGGTAGCTCTTGCCCCGATATATGATAGTTATGCAACTATGCCACCACGACTCTTTAGCAGCAGAGCGGCGGTGCTGCCTGTTTGTTGTTTTCATTACTCTTGGGCAATATAAGTCTCAATGTGCCGCCGCCGCCGTTCGTTGACATTTTACCATGAGCTATAAGAAACTAGCTAAAGAACTATATACACATATATGTACATATCTATATAAGAAAAGCTTAATCTGCCAGAGATAGAAAAGCGCATAAAATGAACATAGAAGAGAGAAAACACACGACGGTTCTATATTTATATAGTATCATTTCAAAGAAAGCTTGCAAAGCTTGTGTATCCATCTACCTACCAATCTATATATCTATATCTATGCATATCTTTACATATTGCATATATAAGTTTACCTATGCTAGGTAGGTAGATAGATATAGATGGATAAAGCTTGTGATCTAGATACACGTTAAGCATACTGCGCTCTCTGGCCGGGGATTTGTTTTTGTGACATGTGAGGTCTTAGCGTCGTGTAAATATTAACCCAATTTTTCCCGATATATAAATGTTTTACAATTTCAAAACTAGAAAATAAAAATCATTACGCCATGAGATAGTATATTGTTTTTGACCTCGACTATCCTCTATAGTTGTTTCTCAAGTAATCTACAAAAAAAAATAATAATTAAGTCGTTACTAAGAAAGTAACAACGCACTCAAAACTAAAATTTGGAACGCGTACCCAAACCAAGTTTCGTGTTTTTTTGGTAACTTCCCAAAAAAAAAAATTAAAAAATAATCAATATTCATAAATAATAAATTAAAATAGAAATAAAATATTTTACTATAAAAAATCTTTTTCTAAAAAAACGAAATTTCTCAAAAGTTCTGACAAGGCACCCTATTTTTGTTTATTAATAAAGTTTTTGTACAGGGTGTTTAAAAAACACGAAATGACACACTATGCCTGGAGCAAAATTTTCTAGACTCAAAGTATTACGAAATTAACTTTCAAGTAAAATTAAAAAGGAAATAGATTTATCCTTAAGAAACCCAACTTCGTAATAGTTATATAACTCGAGAAAATACATAATAGGTACAAGAACTCCCAATAATGATTTATAAAAATCGATTTTTGTTTCATTACCACCTGCGACTCATTTATTCATATAATTAATTTTACTGGTGGTGGCTTGAATGAGAAAAGTAATTACGCTTTTATATTCAGATTAATTTCTTTTTAAACTAGTTTTCTTTTCACACTTAATTTGTAGTTTTAAACATTATCTAACTACAAGAGGTGATAGTTTAAGATTGTTTCAAGACAATAGTTAAAAGTTGGGTTGTTGTATCGATTGTAAAATGGAAAAGGGATATTTGCGTCTAATTTTTATTTTTTTAATAGTAGAAAGGTGTTGCAGAGTAGAGATAATGTGAATTGATTGGATTTATTTTGTTAAATCTGTGTATTTTGAAGTTAAAGTTATAGTTTGATAAAGAAGTGTAAATTGAAGAGAGCAAATTAAGGAATTTCATTTATCACTATCTTCTATTCTATCGTTTTAGCACTAGGTTCTGTTCTATCATATCAAAGAATGCAATGTCGGGCATCAAGTTCTAGTGGGAAAGACAATAGAGAGAAAAAATGAACAAACTTGCAACGCCAACACGCGGTTTTTCTTTACCGCTTCGCATACAGCACTAAATAATGTTAACTTTGGCGATCTGAACGTTTCCTTGCTATGCTTCTAGGCGATGGCAGAAAAAGAAGTCAAGGGAATTTCTACGAATAGAAAAAAGAAGTAAGAAAACGAAATAATAACAATCCAAAGAAATGGAAAGGCGAACGATTATCGTCTCGACGGGCTCGAAACTGTGATCTCGGGGGTGGTAGTCGTACGCCTTAAGCCTAAGGTTATACTGCATGCTCTGACGAAAACTAACGAAAGAACGTAATGCTACATATGAGTGTTTGCTTTGGCTGCGACTTCCTCTTCAGATCCCGCACAAAGACTACAGAATCTATCCCGTTCAAACTATGTTGATTTTTTCGCATGCGTTCTGACGTCGAGCCCAGTTGTTCTCTCTTCGTAAGCCCCGTGTACAATTCGACAGACCTCGATTCCGCTCTTTTTGTAATGGACAACGAGTTGAAAGTTTACATTTATTTTGTTTTTCTGATTAAAGAGTATTGTATTGAACCTACCCGACTAACGAAATATTTTTTAAAGGCTTCTCTGCTTCTTCTGCTCTTGTTTGAATATGCCTTCAAGTTTTGAAAACAATGCAAACCGACGCATATTAGGTAAATGTCCAAAGTGATATCTTTTAATTAAAACGTACAATCAGTCTAAAACTATTTCAAAAGAGAAATATGAATATTTTATATCAAAAAATGTATACAACGCTATTTTGACCTATAATGCATATATGTAGGTCATTTGCCCTTTGCACGGCGGAAATTTGTCTTCAGAGGATAAGCAACATCATACAACCACACAAAAAGAACTGAAATATGTGTAGATGGAATATTTTCATTGTTTGGTACGTTGAAAGTGTTCGTTTCTAATCGTTGAGAAACATTCGAAAAAGTCCCTCCATCGCTTTGCTCCCGTAAGCCCCGGCTACAACAGCTTACTTATAATTTGCATCACATATGTATTCTTTGCAAACTACAGAAAAATATCCTTTAGTTAAAAAACATTGACCTTTTGATGGCACTTTTGATTCGAATATGTTTTTCATGCGATGTTTTTCCATTCATCTGCAGTAGGTAGAGGCATATGTTTCTTGCAAAAGCAATCCCATAAAGCTTTACATGTTTTCTTAAACTATTCGTGCGAAATTGTATAGGAGAAACTTCGTGCTCGAAACGACATCCCAGTTGACAAAAATCTCTAATAAAAGGTATTGTGTAAAAACCCACTGGCTTCAATCTTCGCTTGGAGGCTGAGGCATAAGGACATTCAAAACGCAGGTCACAGTGTTAACCACTATGCTCTAACCTCTAACGAACAGTTCTGAACTATTCTGACTAATTTCGATTTCGTCGTTCTTCGCGTCCAGTGTAACCTTAGCTTGGACGTCTACAGTCTACACTAACGAAGCCCAATTATCTGATCAATGGTTAAAGTCGTAAGAGATTGCTCAATATAAGTATATAGTTATAGATAGGAGGTATACAAAACGTTAATCTGGTAAAAAAACGCGGGAAAACACACGATTTAAAGTTTGATTTTTTAACACATACCATAGCTCTATATTTTTCAGTTTTGAAAATGAAAAAAGTAGAACGGAAATGAACTAAAATTTCCTAATACCTAGATTTTTTTCAAAACATAGTTATGTTGGGTAAACACGCTTATAAAGTTTTCCATGCTGTATTTCGATTTGCAGCCTTTAATTATCTTCACTACTTCTTTCAAATGTTGTATCAGAATATCTTCTTCACGTTTTGAAAACAGCGCCAAAACTTTTTAACCTTTAATCTTTTTTTACCTTTTATAGGTTAAAAATTTTCCCTCGACGCAAAATTCTTCTTATAGCAGACTATAGCTCGGGGGTGAGCCTTGGCCCCTCTTATTTCCGCCTTCATCGGATACTGTCTCTTGCTTTAATATTCCAGTTACTTAGTTGAAGTAATGTTGAAACATGGACGACTTTTACTGCATCTTGCCAGGATTCTTTGGGCCAACGACAGGGTGATTTCCTGAAAAGTTCTCTGCCAGAATGTTTTGTGGGATTCGATTATTTGGCATTGGTACAACATTTCCTGCCTACTGTAGCCTATTTGACTTGACGATAGTAACCAAAACTGCCTTCTTAAATATTCTATAAAAGTCGCGACAAAAAATCTTTCGTGTGGACTAACTTTTAGCATCCAGAATCCACTAATATACATATGACCTATTATTTATCGTAGTATCTTTCTTTCGAAACATTCAACATATTCTCTCTCTGCTGTGGCATGGTTCATGGTTCGCAGCCAAAAGTTACTACGGGATGCATTGTGTTATAGATGGTGAATTTCTTTCCTCTGCGGACATAGATAGTTCGTAGTAATGGGTATATGGAGTAGTGTTTGAGTATCTTTTCTTTTGTTATTTCTATTGGTTGAAGCCATTCTAAGATAGAGGATGCTTTCTACTTTTGTTTTGTTTTCATTGGTTACGAGACCAACACTTTTTGCACCTTTTTCTACTTCTAGATAGTTTTTGACTGCCAGCTATTCCTTCGCCCTGTTTAAGGCCTAGTTCAATCGTAAATTCATCATTACAACCACTTTTTGTTCCAAATTGTCCAAAAGTGCCTTCCATTGTATCTATGTGTAACTTGAATTTCCACAAGTTTCCAAACGCAACAAATATTTTGCTTTATATACTAATATTCGTTTCTCAGCATTTCTCTAGTACTTCCTCTTCTGAAGCCAGATTGATCTCCTAAGATATTTTCTGACTTATTTTCCAACCTTTGGTGGTTTAGTATATTAAGAAAGATTTTATATGCAACTTCTGTCTGTGATTATTGCACTCTAGCTTAATGTATTTTTTATGTAGTGAAAATACAATCACTTTACACCAATCTTGAGGTACGACTGCCAGACATAGAGTATTAGTTACTGCATTGTTCTTACAAGATCTTCTGCATGCTTAAACAATTCAGCAGATATTCCATTACTTCCTACTGCCTTGTTGACTTTCAATTTACTTATTGCATCTTCTACTTCTTGGATAATGGTAGGGGGAATCCTAGTGTATCATTGCTAACTTTAGATCATTTAATTGCTCGTTGCTGTCACTCTCGGAGCTCCTAGGGATTTTCTTTAATACTATTTCAAAGTAAAGATTAATCCAAGGGTAAAGCGCACTCCAGCATTATAAACGTTTGCTTCGAAGTTTTAAGTAAGAGATTTGGAAGCCACGAACGAAACCATCTCCTCACTTCTCAAACCAAAATATTGTTGTTGTAATTTGACGGATTGTTGTTGTAATTTGACGGAAAAAGCTTGTTCACATTTGAAGTATCTCAGATTTCGAGATTTTATACATTGGTGGGTCGTGGGTTTTATTCAGGATAAACTAGGTTGATGTTCATGATAAAATTACGATTCAGGATTAACTGAGTTGATGTATACGGCCATTATTATACTGGGATTATCCATAGGTAGTTTTAGATATTTTTTCGGGGTGGTACAGTCGTCCTATTAATATTCATTGTTACGGTGGCTCAACATGTTTATGACGTTGCAAATGGTGCTATTTAAACAGTCGCGGTTTTAGACTTTGCCCATTGTTTTCTAGTTTGTAGAATATGTGGGTTTCAGGTATCGAAACAAGACTGTATCCAAAGCGGATCGATACTGTGTTTGTGAAGAGGTTATGTCTCTCCTATCGTTACCGTATCTAGACTGCTTAGAGATAATCTGTTTCTGGCCTAACGATTTTTTCAAGTAAACATCGATGTAACAATTACAGAATGTTTCGCTATTTTAAATCTATTTTCTATTTTTTGTGTCAATTTATGAAAAAGGGCTTTCTATTTTAAAAGAAATATGTATTTATTTTTCACTGATGAAACTTAACAATTTACAATAATATTCTCAAAACACCGCAGAATTCTTCTTTTAAATTGTTTTTCTTACCTTATAGTGTTTACGTGGAAAGGATTTAACTGTAGAGAGTACAGTATTAGTCATATGACCACAAATATAAACAAAATTTTTGTTTAAATAATTTCAGACGCGTTTTTCACATCTTTGTTACTTTGTTAAATTGTTTATAATTTTCCTCGACAAGAACAAATCAATGTCACCAAAGACCCTTATCATCCGCCCACTGTAATATATTTTTAGGTTCATTGTTGCTGTTGTTCTCGCTGTAAGCCATAGACAATTTTTCACCTTGAACTTTTTATCTTTAAAGTTGCTTCTTTGTTTTGCCTTGAGATTTGTTTACCTTCTTTTTGAACTCACACAATTTAGTTAAAAAATAAAAAAAAATATTTGTAAATTTTCTGTGTGATTTATTGTCACGAAGATCAATGATTATTTTTCCTCATTTTTTTGCCCTAAAAGCACAAAAAAATTACTTTTAATTTTAATTTGTTTTTTTCTCATTTCCGATTTTTTTGCAGATGCAAAAAAAAAATTTATTGCCTTTCATTTTTCTATATTTAAGCATGGCCAATTCCACCTTTACATATATCGAAGAAAAAGAAAAAAAGCAAAAATATAAGCTCTGTTTTTTTTTCTTCTACTACACAAATGCTGGTGCCGCTGGGCCTGGCTGTTGGTCGAGCTGCGTACGTGAGGAAAAACATCCGCCGTGAAACAATTATTATGAAAATTTCAACGTAAAACGTCCAAGACCCACTTAAGGTTGAATAACTTTTCTTAAGGTTATTTTATCGAAATCTTTTTTTGGAAAACTTTTCTGTAAATGGGTTTAGAATTAATTACGAACTGTCGTCGTTGTTATATGATTTCACGTTTCACGTTTTCTCTTTCTCCTCCGATTTCGAGATGCCGTAGTATACATCCTATGGTGGTGGATCGAAGCTTATGCAAAGTCATAGCATAACTAATTGCTTCGCTTTGTTATGTTTTTCTGCAACTTCTTTTTTGAACGCCTACACTATGTTTATTTGTTGTTAATATAAGCTAGAAAATTTGCATCGAAAAATTATGTCTAAAGGGCTTTGCGGCAATCAATCATGATTTTAGTTATTTTTTTCGTAAAGAAAAATGGCTTCTGATTTTGAAATATTTCATTACAACCATGAATAGTTGGAAGAGCTTCAAATAAGAGGGCGGTGTGGTTGTGGTATGTTACGACATTTTAAAGTAATTATCACTTTGTTGAATTTGTTTTAGAAATTAGATCACGTTTTTTTGAACCTGACATACGGTAGGGAAACGCTCTACATTCATGGAAATGTAGTACACAGTCGTATATAACCTTTGGGGTTACATACAGCGGGATTATGATCAGATCACGCAATTCGGCACTGGTTGAATGTGACAAATTAATTACAGTCGTAAGTTCACCAAAAACATGTGCAAAGGGTCCATTAAAAGACAAAGGTTATCCGACTACCTCTATTAGTACTACAATATTACATTAACTAACCTTGACGACTAGCCCGAATGAACAGAACACCCTTGCTTCAAGTAGTAACATATCGAAACAAAATAAAAAAAAATGTTCTACGATTCGCAGTGTGATTTCTACAATAAAATTAAAATTTTGCACCATGATGCTGTCAGTCTGTGGTTCTTTCATTGGGACTTGACTTGATGAGTCAAGTTTATTCAGTCAAAAACACTTCCTGAATTACGTCAAAATATCATGACTTTCGAGGGCAAAAATACTATAACCGAACAGCAGCCATAATAAAAATATGCGCCATCGTTAAATGCATATGTGTTCATCGTAGGTGTAGAAATTAAACATACTCACTTGTGACCATAATTGGTGATTTTTCGTTTCTTTTTTTTTTGAAAAAAATATGTTGATGATTAAGTGTTGAAATTATTTAATGACTTTGGGTGAAGACATCGTCATAGATACTGAAGGGTACGCATTACAGAATTTCGAGAAACGTTTCAACACATTTCAATAAAAATTGATTAACCCGTAATTAACCCAGAATGGCAGACCAAATCTAGCCTTTTTTCTTAGTTATTCTGGATATTATCTTCCTACTTATGGAATATGATACAAATATATTTTATGCTTTTACATTGGCTAATCAACTAAGCGATTTTCAAGCTAATCATAATTTAATTTTAACACATTAATGTCAGTATTTTACACATATGGTCTTAATTCCCACATTATTTTTATATTATTTAATTAATAAGTGAGCATATTTAGAAGAATGTGTTTTTATTATTCATAGCAATTTTATTGATATTCTTAGTAGTAATTTTGAGTGCAATGTGCTTGGTAGTGGATGGATGTCGACTTTTCAGATTATGAAATTTCTTCTTTCTTTCCTCTAAGTAATGCAACGTTGACGACGTTTTGCAAGCTCTTTCCACTGGCTATACGTATTTTTCATATATCTACCACCATTTCATCTATCCACCTGTTTCGCAGTCTACCTAAGCTTCTTTCTCCTGTTGCTCCACGATACATGCATATATTCGTTCATTCTGATGAATCATTCCCTGGCAAGGAAATATTGCCAGCATATTTTGCGACACCAGTAGCAGTTGCGACAGTCGATTTTGTTGGCACCAGGTAGCTGGGGTGTTGCGCTGTGATTTGGTAACGTGTCTTCTTAGTGCGTATGGAACTTGTGGTGGATGCGGCCCTTGTTCATGAGAAACACTTCCATGAAGTCTCCGAGGTGGGGTGCACGAGGCTGGACATGTGGTCCTTTTTGTCCTATGTGCGGCTGGTGGATGTGTTGATGTTCTGGCGTATTCAAGGGAGTAGTTTGAATAGCCGTGTTCCTTTTCTGCTCTTTTTTACTCGTATTTACTTGGAACTACTCCTTCTCTCACAGAGAATTCATAGGTTTTATTCAAATCGACAAATTTTGCGTTCCTTTAATTCTTTACTCCCGAGTACTTAAAAGTAGAAAAGGAACACGGCTATTATGTGTTTCTATTTATTCCATTTGTTCGCCTTTTATAGATAGCTGGAAATATTCCTCGGCCTATTTAAAGTAGGCAAGGAAATATTCCCAGCCTATTGCAACACTAGTTTTTGGTGGCACCAGGTAGCTGCTGTCATAGCCTATCTAAATCGGCAGAGTATTAAGCTGATTGTCTGTTTCCTCAGTTAATATATTCTCACATTTAGTCCAATCAATCTACAATAGCTCCTTGTAAATTTAGCGTTAATTGCCAACAGGCAACAAAAAATATGGTTATATAGGAAAAAAAATTCTAAAAAAGATAGCGTTTTTTTTTTGAATTTGGAATGGCGAACCTAACCTAAAAAATTCCGGAAAGTGAAAACAACGCTTTTTTGCGAATAACTTGAGCTCGGATCGAAAAAAAAACACACTTCCGATTGTAAAAACTAACTTTTTGAGTCTGTTTTTTCATTATTACTATGTTTTTGAGGGTCATTTTAAGCACCTTTAAATAGACTTTTTGTTACTTGTACGTGATAGTAGAAGTTTTGAAGAAAATTTTAAGATATATAACGGTACTCTAGAAGAATCCGCAGACCAAGAGGAGCGTTTTCAGAAAAACGCCTTTTTTAACAAAAAGTGAAATTTCAAGGATAGTGCTCAATATTTCGCAACAAAAATAAAACTGTTTTTTCAGCTAGCAAGAAGCAATATTTTTGCCAAATAAGAAATATCTAAGTTGCGTTAAACAAAAGTTATTAACAAATTAAAAAAAACGTGAATTTTAACAGTTTTTTGCTTTTATCTCTATGTTTTGTAGTCTAACCTATAACTTTATATATATCAATCGAAAGATAATTTGAATACCTACAACTTTATAATTTGATTTTTTTCGATCCGAGCTCAAGTTTTTTTGTTATTCGCAAAAAAGCATTTTTTTCACTTTCCGGAATTTTTTAGGTTAGGTTCGCCATTCCTAATTCAAAAAACGAAAACGCTATCTTTTTTAGAATTTCTTTTCCTATATAACCATGTTTTTTGTTTCCTGATGGCAATTATTAGATGGATTTGTGTAGATTGATTGGACTAATTGCATTAATTTGAGATGTAATAGTTCTTTAGAATTAGGAGAGAGCGAAATAAGTTTCTTTGCTCCATTGAGTTCTGCTTCTCTTATAATTGCTTCCAAACTAATATTAAAAAATATTGGTTAGATCGCATCTTGATGCAGACCTAGTTCTTGAGCGAAGTTTATTGAATAGCACTATTTAATACTCACCTCACTTTCGTCCTCATTTCTCCCAGTTCTATTAGCTTTATAAGGAAACCTGCTTATGTTACTTTATCTTCTATAAATCGTTTTAATCGTACCTTCTAACCTGTGCTCAACAGTGTGATTGGTATGTGCAGTTCATCTGCAATTCGTCTTTGGACTTGGACAATTGTGTCTAGAAGGCGCTCTTCCGCAAATTTTTTGCCCTTCCATAGTTAGCAAAGAAAAGTATGTAAAGGGCATTGCATAATTTCTCTCCGTTATATTAAGATTTCTGTTGGTATACAATGGAGCTTTATGATTTTGAAATTGTATTATAGAATTTAGAACTACTTCTATTGTAGGCTCGGCCGCATCGTTTTCTGGTTCTTCTGTGGTTTGGTTTTCTATTTTTTCCTTTTAGACTAGGCTATGTTTTCTTTGAAGAAATCTCTAAAATACTTCGCTTATCTTAAGAATGTAATCGATATACTTCTAGCTGTAAAACCATCCTCTTTACTTTCCATGGTGCAGGTATATTTAAACATCTGCTAGCTCTGCATCAGAATTGTCACTTGCCAAATTTTTCGCCACTTGAAGAAAGTCTCCTCTTCTCTCTCGTTTCTTTCAGTTCCAAACCAGATTTTGTAAAAGTTTTTAATTTCCTCTCCAGATGTATTTAGGCAAGCGAGCACCTCCGCTTCGTTGCTTACTTCATTGATAGAGCTATTTTGTTACTGTTCTATTATGTTGACGCGCTTGTCCTGTCCAAATTCCTTTTCTTTTCTTTATCTGTTAAATTATAATGAATTGCTTTGTCAAGTTTCATAATTCTAGAATTCTACACTTTCCACAACTTCTTGAAAGCTACTATCGTAGGTTTTATCCATTATACTACGTTATATCGTGAGTTAAAAGTTCCTACTACTGTGGATTCGATGCTTTCTATTGTCCTGTCAAAATTTTTATTTCTTCAACATTGCAGTTCTTCGCAAAAATTCCCTTGCTTCGTTTCGCTGTTATTATCTAAACTATAAAGAGGAAGTCCGCTCTTTTTCCACCATTGAAGTCAAAAAGAATTTGTTGCAGGATCATTTGACAAGAGCTATTTAAGAAAATCGTGATACATAGTATAAATCAGGGTTGCGCAATGGCAGCTGTTATGAGCCACGCGAGCTTGTCAGTCGTCTTTTAGCTTTCTCACCCAGTCTGATAAGTAAAATAGGAGGCTACTAAACAAAAGCTTTGTTGGTGCTTTGCAAAAGTCAACTATTGCTCAGCACTGTTTATAAAGGGATTTTACTAAAACCCCTAGGGGTCCGCATCAAAAAATATAACATAATAACTCCTCTACATTAACTATAGTACATAGGTGTATTAAACAATAATAACATTGCTCAAACTGATCAAATAAAACAGTCTGTTATTTTACAGTGTACCTCACACAAGATGCTAATATGTTCTGAGAAAACAGTCACAACATTTTTTAACCACCCTTGGCAACCACTCTTGATTATATCTTGGTTCCGAAGTCGTACTAGTAGATCGATATCTTATCACCAAGTACCATGCGATCGTTTTAAATCAAATGCTTCTGCTATTTGCATTATGAATTCTGGGCGTAATGCTTTTGGCACACATCTTGCTGAAAGCTTTGAAAGCAATATTATCTTGGCATCAAAATCATATATGAATTGATCTGATCCATAAGAGATGTCGTAATTTCTGGCCATGTCTTCATTAGTCGAAGTTGACGGTCTCCCGAGAACTTTTCAGCTTCTATCTGCCTTGCTTGAATCGCTTTATCCATTCAAAAACTGGCGTGTATGACTTGACTACTGATTTCCGTAAATTTTCTTGAAATGTTCTAACCTTTAGTTCATGGAGTTTTACCGTAAATCTAAGGTTCGCTCGAATTTTGTAACGAAATTTTCCATTCTACATTCTATTGTTTTTTGAAAATAAATTATCCATCTTCACTGGTATATCACAAACTTTAGCTGTAGTATGGTTACTTTTTACACAGTTGTGGCTTTAAAGCATTGATTCAGCGATTCCATTCTAATTTTGTCACGGCTACATTTCCCTAATACCAAATATTAATTCACAAAACTGATTTACATCAAAAACGATGAAATAATATGTTGAAGTAGCAATCTCTATAAAAAATAGTCCTGATTTAACTAGTTTAATCTATGAGTATCCTAAAACAGGTACAGGCACCGGAACTTATAAAGATAATATTTTTTCTTAAGTAACATAGGGAATTCAATAAAGAACGTCACTGTGAACTTTACGTCATGCTTTGGTTTGTGTTTACCGGTGAAGCTTGCCTGATTAAAATACGTGTTGACGTGGTGACTTTCTACTATACCCTGAGCAATATTCCAAGACGATACTTTACACGTTAAAGGAGTATCCACACACATCAGGGCCGTGGCCGGGACGTCACAGGGCCATGTGTGAACGAGCCCCTGCCCGGACACGGACATGTGTGAACGAGTAAAGGAGTATCCACACATATTAGTGTTCCGCCAGTGGTTCAAAAAATATCGGTGCGTACATTTTATACGAACTCGTTCACACATGTCCGTGTCCCGGCCGGAGCAAAAATCTAACGTCCCGGGCACGTCCCTGATGTGTGTGGATACTCCTTAAGTGATACGTAAACGCACCGCTTTCAACATTTGAGTTTAAATTAGTTCTTCAATATTCATCGTCGCTCGTCATTTATTTTAAATAAATACCACATTTGGTGATAGTCTTAAGTGGATTCCATGGAGAATTTGTTTTATGAAAGACTAGTGCTCAGAGCTAATGCCCCTTTGTACTGTTAAGGGTTCTATCTTTGAGTGCAATATCGGACAGTAGGCTCTAGCTGGAAAGATAATAGAGAGAAAAGTGAACGCCAACACGCGGCTTTATTCCACCGGCTTCCCATCTAATGCTATCAGGATAGAACGTTGACTTCGGTGGTCGAACAGGAGATTGCTTCATTGTTTATTGTGCTTACACGCGATGGCAGGAGAAAGGACAGAGAATTTATTGTAAACGGGGAAAACAAGGAAGGAAGATTATCTTGGTCGAGTAAATGGAAAGACGGAATGGATTCGAATCACGGACCTCTGAGATGGTAGCCAGCCGCCTTCACTCCTAGGCTACGTAGACCCAATGCAAAAGTATTCCAAGGAGAGATATTCGAGTTTAATATTCTGTTTTATGTCAAAAGTTCTCGCGAAACTACAATCACTATTAGAATTGCGAGAAGATGATTCAGTAGGGCCCTCCCTGTTTCCTATAACGTGAATTAATGTTGAGGTTTTGGTAGATTTCCAAAATAAATTATGGACCAATTTTGAAGATTCAATACGCTGTAAAATATTTTTGATTACGTTAGGAATTTTTTTATTTATAGTTATAAAATTGTTCATCCTGGGTTCACTATAACACAAAATTTGGTTTGCACGTGCCTTTTTCGTTATAAGGTGACTCTCCATTCATAGCAGTATAATAATAAGACCGAAATATGCAGAAAATGAAATAAAACATTTTTTCACTATTTCAAATTACTTTTTCTTTTTCCTACACTCTTGATTGTTTTGGTACTAATACTCGCAAATGGTGTTCAACATAAAATACTGCGGGTCTAAAAGAGCCTAGCAGTTATAATTTCAATGTGCGTTTTCGTAAACTAGCATTGCACATTATGTTAATTTTTCAAAAAAAAGAAGAGAGACACAAAATCCATTTATATCACAATTGTGCCTGCCCTCACATGTGTCTGGCTTAAAAAGGTGTTTGTTTACTTTATTTCACTTACCTTCTGTTTTAAATTAAAATAAATTCGAAACCAGATAAAAAAAAGTATCTGTCAACTTTTGAGGCCAGGGTTTCCACACACAGAATAAAGTGTAAATTGGGGAGACGGGGTCTATCCATGGATTTTAATCAAGTTTTACGAGCTTAATTATCATAAAGTAGACAAATATGTAAAAAAAACCATTGGTATATTTTCATTTTACTTATATATTCGTATGTTGTGTACACACCTACTTTTCTATATTATTTAAATTAACTAAGAAGTAGATTATCCATATTTTTCTTCTTATTATTGCTTTTATTGAATGTTATTAATAATATTATTTTTTTATTCTCTTTCTAGACTGTGATTGTGGTTGTGTAGATTCAGGTATTTCCACGACGGCGCCTTCAGCAGCATCATCATCGAACGGCTCCAAGACGGCGCACACGAAAGTTGCGACCTCAGGGGGGCACGCCAATACGCAGCCCCCCAGTAAAAGGTCAAGTAGTGGTGCTGATGGCGACTATCAATTAGTACAACATGAAGTACTTTATTCATTGTCTGCTGAATACGAGGTAAGCTGCATTTTCATTTTCATATTTTCTATATCTCTGGTCTTGACATGAATCCAATTCACGCCGGGGCGAACTACTAACTAGACAATAGATAGCGCGATATCAGAGCACCAATAAATATTATTTTCAAACAAATTATTCATGCTCTGCCAGACGAACTGACATAATTTATCTTTTCTTTTATCATATATTTTTCTTATACCTTTTTTTTTATCTTTTTTCAAGGTCTTGGAGTTCTTGGGGCGCGGTACATTTGGCCAAGTTGTTAAGTGCTGGAAAAGGGGAACTAACGAAATTGTCGCTATCAAAATTCTTAAAAATCATCCATCATACGCACGACAAGGACAAATTGAAGTATCTATCTTGTCCCGTTTAAGCCAGGAGAATGCTGACGAATTTAATTTTGTACGAGCATTTGAATGTTTCCAGCATAAGAACCATACTTGCCTGGTTTTCGAGATGCTGGAGCAAAATCTTTACGACTTTTTGAAACAAAACAAATTCTCACCATTGCCGTTAAAGTACATCCGACCTATTTTGCAGCAGGTGAGATTAAACTGCCTTTTTTTTAGTAGTCTTCCTTTAATGCCATTATAACATGATTGATACTTTATTGTTTGTTCCAAAAACAAAAACCCTCCATAAATGTTGATAGTGTAAGCAACTTGCGGTTTTTCTTTATGGTTAAGTTTTGTGCTTGTTTCCTTAAAGATAACCGCTCGTTGGTGGTAATAAACCTGATAATAAATTGATAACTGCTCTCTCTCTCAAATAATGAAAATTGTTGAATGCTATCAGCCGATAAATGTTTGGTCATAAATTCGTGTCATAATATCTTTATTTTTTTGATACATTCGCAGGTCTTGACGGCGTTGCTGAAACTGAAACAACTTGGATTAATACATGCTGATTTGAAGCCCGAGAATATCATGCTGGTTGATCCAGTGAGACAACCTTACAGGTGAGCTATATCTCCATTTGGAATGTACATTATTCACTAGTTCTATATATTATGCACTGTTTTTTTTTGTTCATTTAATTGCCATTTTAAATAACCGCCCAGGGCCGTCTTGGCATTCCATTTAGCCGTGAAATGCAACTAAATCTTATCGGGTTTTAATTGCGGGACGATAAACAATTAAGAAATATCAAAATAAACTTTACATTCTCTCGGAGGATACATGTTAAAGTTATTTTGTAGTTTTTTTGTTGTTTATCTTCTTAATTCTGTATTTAAGGTGTCTTGTCATGTAAACAGTTGGTGCGAAGCTTTTAAATTCCTTGGCTACAAGTCAATTTTAATAATAGTGTAGGCCAAAGAATTTGTTTTCTTAAACTGATTGTTTATTTCGTAAATGTAATTAGATTTTTGAAAAAGTCTAATGAAAAAGTATGTTTTTTTGGGTCAGTTAAAGAAGAAGCATTTTATAATTGTAAAATTTATGTAATAATATGAAGCTACGAATCATTGCCCATTGCAAAAATCTCCAATTAAAGCTGTAATTTACAAGCAATAATCACGTAATTTCATTCATATTCTTCTTGCTTCATATTTTGTATTTTCGTTGATCAACAAATAATCAAATATCGCCTTCGCTGTACAATTGTTTACAAAAACATGTTTAGAATTGAATTGGTTGAACTTTATTGTTGGTCTGGTGCGTTCTTTTTTTCGCTTGTCTAATTATCCCTTCATCCACGTCTTGCTCTTGCTCTCTACATCTTTATGCACAGCTTGTCTGCCGTTCTTTCTTTTAGCTTGAAGACTTCCATTCTTGCTCTTGTGGGTCTTGCGATGTACTCCCGGTGGCTCTGGTTTCTTTCTTCAATTGCCGATCTACAGTCCTGACCGAACCAATCAGTTTGTCTGGGCCCCCAGCCCATGGTCCGAGCCATAGCACACTCTTCTCATTGTTCTTTCATCTAATATATTCGTGGACCATCTTCTCAATTAGGACTGGATCAATTTGATTATTTGTTATCGTTATTTGTTATATATCGTTTGACGGGATTAACCTGACCGTTATTCTGTTTCTTACTGGTTTGAAGTACAGAATCAGTGATTTCATTTTCTTTTCCATAATAAATACTACTCCAAATACACTTTTTATGTTCGGTGATCCACTGGAGAGAGTCATGTGGGTTCGGAGATCCATTACACCACTGTGAGTGCATTTGGTTTCCTGTATAGTTGTGATCGCTATGTTTCTATTTTTAGGATAATAGAAGCAAACGCAAAACGTCCTCCTGTTGAGCGTTCAGACGTTCCAACTTCCTAAATTGAATTCCATATTTCGTTGTCTGGGTCGTTGCTGTTGAGTCTGTCCTGTCCGGGGCATACTTTGAGGATTTGTGACTGATGGGTTTTTACCGAAGTATGTTGTCAGCTTGCACCAAGAAGGGCCAGTGCGATGTTTGCTTGGTTTTGATGCGCAACACACTCGCCTTTCACCCTATTCTTTCTGTTACTCTTATATAAACAAGAGTATTCAGGGCTCACCAGATGTAAAGTCAACATCTTCGAGAAGGCCGAGGTAGGATTCGGTAACATAGCTTAAATCGTATTAGCCGTTGACGTAACTCAGGATTTATCTCTTTATTGTACCGGCATCACCAAAGGTCCCTGATGCCAATATTACCATTCGACCCCTATTTCATTAATACTACTTGGTTGATATTTTGTATTCTTTTCGTTGATCAACAAATAGCTCCACTGAAAAACTGTTTACAAAAAACATGTTTAGAATTAGAAGTCAATGGCGGAGAATTAGCGATTGGAAAACAATTCTTTATAAATATATACAAAATGAAACACATTTAGTGGTAATTAAGGTTCAACTTTACACAAAAACATAAAATTCTATATAATTTATTATAAAACAAACTTATTTTTATTACAGAGTAAAAGTAATTGACTTTGGGAGTGCATCTCACGTCAGTAAAACAGTATGCAACACCTACCTGCAGTCGAGATATTATCGTGCCCCTGAAATTATTTTAGGATTGCCATTCTGTGAGGCGATTGATATGTGGTCTTTAGGCTGTGTAGTTGCAGAGCTATTTTTGGGCTGGCCTTTGTATCCAGGCTCTTCAGAGTTTGATCAAATAAGGTATATAACTAAAATAAAAATCACAATTAAATATCTATTCTATAATCAAAAATCATTTGACAGATACATATCACAGACACAAGGTCTCCCAACTGAGCATATGCTAAACAGTGCAAGTAAAACTTCAAAATTTTTCTATCGGGATGTTGATTCAACATACCCATTCTGGAGACTGAAAACCACTGAAGAGCATGAGGCTGAAACAAATACAAAAAGCAAAGAAGCTCGAAAATATATATTTAATTGTCTAGATGATATTGGTCAGGTGAATGTCCCAACAGATCTTGAAGGTGGCCAATTATTAGCAGAAAAAACAGATAGACGAGAATTTATTGATCTGTTAAAACGTATGCTGACAATTGATCAAGAACGAAGGATCACACCGGCGGAAGCTCTTAATCATTCATTTACTACTCTAACACATCTAGTAGATTATGCACATTGCAATAATGTTAAAGCTTCAGTACAAATGATGGAGGTATGCCGCCGTAGTGATTTCCACACGTGAGTATTTTTAAAAAATAAAATCGTTTCGTGCAATTTAATTAAATAAAAATTAATTTTTGCTAATCAGGGTACAACCAACATCAACGCTAGTTACGAATTTCGTTCCTAATACAACTGAGAACATGACTTTTACTATTAATAATCAATTATCAAGTCAAGTACAACGTTTAGTTCGTGAAAGACCAATCACGTATGAAGGTTTGTATCAAATATACGGCGGCCGAAATGTCGGGCGACAATATACCAATGGACGAACAGACACCTTCCAGCATCAATTGGTTTCCAATATTTTATGCCCGCCCACATATCAAGCAATGCCAAGTCCCACCAAACATGTCGTGGTTGGAAGTGCTGCAATGCAACAGCCACTACAAGTAATTTTCCACTTTGTATTATTTTTATTTTCATATATGAACTGTGTTCACCAATTTCAGGTTCCTCCACAACAGTATGTTAATGTTCCAGTTCCAGTTTCGATGGTTGAACCAACATCGGGTCAACGAATGCTGTTAACTAATAGAGTACAAGCTAATAGTGTAGCTTGGCCCAATACGGGAAGACAAATGGCATTAGTTCCGTCTTGGCCACAACAAGCTGCTCCTCATTCTCTAATAGTTGACTCAGCGCCGTTCCTGAATGTTGAAGAAATTTATCCTAAACACCACCTTAATTTACCTAGACATGAACCAAAGAAGGAATCACCAGTACATCATTTGGTGTAAGTTTTTTTTGTAATTAATCGAGATCTTGATACTTAGTTAATATTGATTTTCTATTCCTTCAAAGTAGGAATCATTCTTTCAGTGTGCCACGTCATGAGAAAAAGGAAAATAATCAGTTATCACCCGTGAAGAAACGTGTAAAGGAAAGTTCACCACCGCATCAGCAACGTTACAATCGTGCTCACGTTTCACCGCAGTATCATAGTCACAGTTCGCACAATTGCAATTATTATGCAGGGTCAAGCAGTAATAGTAATGCCAACCAAAATCAAATTCAACAGATAAATCATCAAAAATCGACTGCACATCATGCAGATATCGTGAACCATCATTCTAGCGCCAACAGTCATCATCATCATAACAGCAACGGAGCGCTCAATAATTCTCATGGCTCCATTCAGGGACATTCATCATCATACTCGTCGTCCAATCATGGAAATCACAATACTCATGGCGGCAGCAGCAGCAGCCATCATCATACCAATGGAGTGCCCTCGTGTAACACCAACATGGGTCACAGTGCTATTGTTAAGCAACAAACAATAACTATTCATGACACGCCATCACCAACGGCAGTCATTACAATTTCTGATAGTGAAGACGAATCTCCTGAAGTTCAACCATCAACATCTCAGAGCAAGGTGCAACCACAAACAACACATCGCGCCCATGCCCAATCCCAAACGGCTACGACAGGCACATCTTGTCGTTCGAGCAGTAACATTGTCAGTAACAATCAACCTGCACACCAGAGCTCATCCATAGCATCGACGTCATCTAATATTCAGGCTACGAACCCTCCTCAGTATCATAATGGTAATAACACAAATAGTAACAGTTCTGGCAACAGCAGCAATAGGCAACGCAAAAATGTAATATCATGCGTTACTGTAGGTGATAGCGACAACGAGGAGCACCGTCGCAGTCCTAAGTATCTCCCGAATGTGAAATATGAGCCACATTCAGGGCAGTCACAGAAGAAACGACTTCTTGCTATGGCGCAAAATGAATGTCTCCTGTCATCTACAAATCAACTGCATGTGCCCAAGCAAGAGCCGGCAGAATTTTATGAATATCCACAAATTGACAAAAGGGCTTCTTGGGCTCCACCAGCGCACCACAATCACCACAAGAGGGAGGCATCTGCATATATTTCATCCCAGCAACCACCCCCACCGATGGCGCACACGAAAAACACCAGCTCTGCTGTAGCTGCAACGTGGGGAGCGCCAATCTATCGACAACAGCATCAATCGAACACACCCATAGGTGGGTCACCTGCTGGAGTCCTGCAACAGGAGATTTATGCTCAAGGTGACATGTACCGGAGGCCAACGGTCTTTGTATCACAAGCACCGTATCAGAATTACAATAGGGTTGTGCCACCTCCAGCCCACAATGGTTCTAGCCGACAGGTAAGAGAGTCCTGACTGTTATTTTTCCTTTTATTCAATTTTCTTTGTATAAATTGATTTTCGTCAGTTGTGGGTGTCATTGATTGTTTCTAAAAATATGATAACAACGTTCTTCGTTCTCACGACTTGATAATATGCGTTGCCACGGATTCTCTTTTCAGCACAATCAGTTTAGAGAAGGGTTTGGAAATTGAATCTTCTCAAGATATGAAATTTAATGGACAAATTTTATCGGGAAAATTCCAATTTTCATGCTTAGACATATTTGAAGAGGGTTTTCACTTTATTGTGCGAATAAAGTAGCATTTATGTGCTAAATTATTTTTCTGAGAATTTGTAAATATATATCTTAAACGGTGCGCGATGACAACTTTATGCTATAAATACGAATTTCAATAGCGAGAAGAGCCTTTTTTCGATAATTTTGTAAGAAGAATCGGAGCAATGGCGTTGTAGCGTTAATTCTTAAGTTAACAGAAGTATTATATATGCATTAAATTTGAAAGTTCTTTTATTGTACTTTTATTCTTAAAAGTGATACATAATACTTTCGAACTATACGTGTTATTGTTGCTGCTAATTTACCTTCATAAAGTAGAACGACTGTTACCATAATTTTTTTTCCTGTAAAAGTGGAACATCGAGATTAATATTTAAATGTTTGATCTGATCATCAATCATTGCACAAAATTTGACATTTACCGTTGCGTTTTTCGCAATACTTTTTTATGTGAAAGAGTCTAAGCTTAGGTGTCACCCGTTATACTACCAGTCCATCATGTTAAAGACTTTCCTTTTTTTTGTGCCTTAATTCTTCAGTCACACCTAAGATATGATTTTCAATGTGATTCGCATCTTCTGTTAAAATAATAAATAATAATGTTAATAAAATTCCACTCGATCATAAATAAATTCTTTTATATAAACACGCTAAGATACGGGATCAATTACCTTGTCGTCTGGTAAACTGTTGTCACTATCACACAAAATATTTCAATTAGGCTTCGAGTTCAAGGTGAGCTTATCTTCAGGAACTTTGAGAAATTACTGCTATCTTATCAGGCTCTACGATGTTCGCATTGAAGGTGCATAAAGATGTTCCTTTCAGTTAGACATATGAAATTCCAATCAGGCATTTGTTAGTCATAAATTTGCGCAACAATCACTTTTTATGTAGCCGAACTTACTAATGAGTGCAACTATAGTGAAATTGAAGTGAAGTTCAAGCTATACAGGATAAACTGCAACTCTAACGAGT
This sequence comes from Thereva nobilitata, assembly GCA_963855945.1. Classification (NCBI taxonomy): domain Eukaryota; kingdom Metazoa; phylum Arthropoda; class Insecta; order Diptera; family Therevidae; genus Thereva; species Thereva nobilitata. The sequence goes on along the minus strand of OY979696.1, from coordinate 43,158,693 downwards.
ATATTGCTGCAGTAGACGAGCCATGGTTTAAGTTTTGATAATTTGAGAATTAATTCAATTCTTATTGTATCACCAGGTGTATCTTGCGAAAAAATGGAGCGCTATATATTCATATGATTGGTACGATTGGCACAGCCCAAAACCCAAGACTTGCTTAAGTATCCTAGACTTTTTTGATTTTGCTCTTAAACAACTGGTGGTCAATTCAAAGCAAAATGTTGATCGTTGATTTTCTGGATAAATGGTTACGTTAATAAGCCTAATTTGGAGAGAAATTCATCCGTATGCTTTTCATTATTACTTAGTTATATCAAGAAAAACATACAGTATTACAGTAGATTATTCGCTGCTATTATCATTGACCCGTCCGTCGTTACCGTTAGTGGTGTTCGATATAGAAGTCTCAAGCACCGTAGATCACCTAAATATCAACGATAGAGCACATAAATATCAACGAAAAAGGCAGATACTTGGATACTCTAACTTTGTTATTTCAATCCTTACTTGTTTTGTTCTGTGAAAGTCTAAGCCCAGCGATGTCATAGTTTGCCCATTGTAGTCCATCATTTCATTTATAGTGCTACAGTGCAATGTCCAGTAGAACGCGTAGTTCGAAACATAGGTAGAGGCTAAAATAGATTACATGTAATTCAGGAGTGCTGAAGGAAATAGTGATGAGCTTTGTATTTGAACTTTTAGATATTTATTAGAAGAGAGTGACTGTGGTGGTAGCTTTTGAAAAACTGAAAATTTGAGAAAATAAAAGCTGTTGATCGTGCGAATCAGCCTATCAGTCCAACTTACAATGATAGGTAGTGAGTAGAACTTTGATTTCGGTGGGACTGTCGTTAAAGTAACAGCAATAGATAGACCACATTTTCACAGTGGCATAATCATTCTGTAGTCTAGTAAATGACCCCAAACAAGATGGGCTTGAGAGCGCAGTTTGTGGTAGCGTTGGGGCCTAATGTGTTCGATTACTATTCCAGAGGTCGGAGTTCCAGCTTCTCGCAGTGACATGGTAATTTCTCTGTTCACTTCTCTCATCTAGATAATATTCCCTTTTACTTGTCTTCACTCTTTACAGCAATCCTTTACCAAGTTCTGTACCATCTCATGCAACCATAAGGCATCTCCTGTTTGATTACCGAAGTAAGCGTTGTTTAGATAGCTGCGATCCGGTGTAGTAAGACGATGTATTGGCATTGCAGCTTTTTTTTTCTTCATATTGCCTTTCTAATTAGGGGTTGCTGTTCGATATTGTATTCGACGGCATCAGAAACGTTGACAATACATAGGGGCTACATACTATATCTTCGGTCATTGTTGCGTACCCTAGAGCGTTACGAAATGGGTTAGCCTTGAGTTCTAGACCAATCTCTGAAACGGAATGGAAAGTGATGTACGTTCTCATAAAGATAAGAAGGCGGTATTTTTGAAGACGATGAATTTCAGACGGTTCTTGTGACCCAATCATCAATTAGTTTTATCTCCCTGTTGATTGAGATGGACATTGAAACAACAATAATAAAGATTTGATATGTTTTTTATGTGAAAGAGTCGAAGCTTAGGTGTTACTATTTATACTACCAGTCCGTCATGTCGCTCACGTCATGGTGCAATAGCTAGTAGTAACCCAGTAGAGAATGGAAGGCTTCCGGATTCGATTCCGTATAGTATACTGGCCAGGCATACTGGCTACTTTTTGGATTACAGAACGCATTCTTTTTCCATTGCGATGTTCTAGCCGGGAAGCCATAAGGGCTACCTCTTGGATTACCATTCCTTCCCATAGATGGATAGATCCCCATTGCTCCCATTTCACTGATGAAAGAATGCGTTCCAATTCCATCAATTCCTAGATTCCCTACTGGGAAGCTTAGCTCGAAAATAGGAAAAGGATGTAATAAGTTAAGGGTGTAGTCTGGAGGATGCATGAGGAGGCTGTGAACCTCGCGGTTGAGCTCATAGATGTTGTTGTATGTTGTGACGCAGGCAGTACCAGACTACCAGGTGAACAAAGAGGTTATTCAAG